>JAQPPZ010002969.1:5760000-7010000 GCA_028583015.1 Wollemia nobilis | reverse complement strand
CATGTATGACTCTTTTCTATTTTTCTACAAGTTTTAGTGCTGCAAGGTACCTCTTAAAGACTTGATAACATATGATTCATCTTGCAATAGTCTTATTGTGGAACCGTATTTGGCAGATGCACTACTACTAATGGAATTTTCTATTCTTAACAACATTTTAGCCTGAATGCTTATTTTTGTTGTTTGCACGTTTTGAACAAAATTGATTTTTTTTTTTTTATATTTGAAATGCTTGAGGGATGTAATTACTTGTGGTAGAGCCTTATAAACCTCAATATTTGATGTACCCTACTCTTTTTGCTATTCTGTAGCATTTTCAGCAATTCTAATACAGTTTTTGCTCAATCCGAAGATATCCTGCTCATTCCAAAGATACTGCATTTCTCATTTCGAAGATCTTCAAAAAATGTAGAAATGACCTCCTATGCAAAAGTTAGCTACAAATTCTATTTTGGGTCCATCTCTAGAGTGTATAAGCCTTCCATAACATCAAAAATCTCTTCTTCATCCTTTTGTTTAGATGTTATTATTTGTTTTGTATGTTGCTGTTTTATTCCAATAGTACTAAAATACAACCTTCAGGTGCATTTTTTTTATTATCCTCCTTCAATTTATCAGACAATTGTGAGATATAAACTTGTAGTTCTCCTTCTAAAATTTGCCCTACAAATTGAAATAGAATTGCTGCCATGTCTGTCCCAAAATCAGGTTTTTGCATAGTTTTGGAATTTCCATGCAATTAATGGCATAAGGAGGTGTTTCTTGACATCTTCAACATGTTCCTTTTTCAACTTGTCACTATTGTATGAATAGTTTATGCCAAATACTGACTATCATACACTAAATGCTAAATGTTTATTATGAATTATATGTAAGAAACATATACCTTACTGTCCTAAAAATTAGTCATGAACCTTACAAGCTGCTTTTGATGATTGTTAGCAGGCTATCTGAAAACATAAACAAACATAACACATGTGCAGTGTGAGATTTGTACAATGGTGGAATAATGATGGGTAGATCAACAAGGCAATGCATGCCAAAAATTAGTTTTCATGCAAGCCAACTCAGTAGCACCTCCAAGAAGGTTTTCACTACTGAATTATTCATTTTTTTATATATATTTTTTCATTTTTTTTTCATCTCTTTTTTCTTTTCATCATCATTTTTTTTTTCATCAGAAGAGGCTACCATTTCTGGTTTTCAACCAACTTATGTCCTCTTTTTTTTTTTTTTCAAGTGCTTCAATGAGAGAACATATCTCACTCTTATTTGGATAAGACCAATCCTTATTCTATAAAAACATGTCAATTGTTGTATGAAAACACTATCTCTTTCTATTGAAACCTACAACATTGATGCAACCTTCCTTACTAGATGACCAGTAAGAATCTTCTTATATCATCATTGCCTCCTTATTGCTGGAAATGAAGTATTGGCTCCATTGTTCCTCTTTCTTACTGAAATTGATGCTTGTCCTCATGTATCCCCATTTTGTGGGACATGCCTTTGTTGCAAATTTTTTTCTCTTTTCTCTTTTTTTTTTTTTCAATTTTTTTTGTCTTGATTGTACCCAAAAAGGAAGTTCACAAACAAGACTATTCTTCTTTTTTCTTTTCTTGTATTTTTTTCCTCTTTTTTTCTTTTTGTTAGACTTTTTATCATCACCCTGAATCTGATATTGAAGAGAAATTCTCTTCCATTATGTGTACATCCAATGGAATCTCCTTCAAGAACTCTTCCTTAGTTAATGGTGCATGGTATACCCGAAGGCAATGTCCATTCACCACTAACATCCTCCATGAATTACCAATGGGAGAAAGAAGCACTGCTCCATATCTAAAAAATTCTTCAATAAAGTGTTGTCTATGGCTCCTAGTCTACAAAATCTTGTCAATCTGTTCTTGAAACAATTAAATACCAATTTTCAAAAGATGTTAAGTGCTTACATCAAGATAAAATCTTGATATACCCTTGTAATTCCATGTAAAGAGATTGAAATATTGTTTCAAAATAGCAAAAAATTTTGCTTTTTGTTTATAAGTCAGCCAACTAATAATGTTCAAGAATTTTCTTGGTTGCACTTCAATTTGTTTCATTCCTAGGAGGACAGAATTTACCCCTTTGTAAAATGGAAGTAAATTTTCTATGTGCAGTTTTTCTCTTTTATCCAAGGCTAATTTCTTTGTGTTTGGACTAAAGGTTTTCTGTGTATCTCCATTGATTTTTGTCTCTTCAAGCTCAGGTAAGTTCTTATTTTAGCATAGTTGGATGTTGCTGTAGTCAATAACATTTCCTGCAGGTTTTTTTTTTATTTTTATACCAGATTCAGCTACATAGACAGGGGTTTTCTATCCTGTATTATTTAGACTGATCACAGGTTGTGCTAAAAAAATATATTTGGTTTGCACAATAAGACAAGAAGTGTACAACTTTAGCAGATCAACTACTTTTCAGGTAGGATCACCTCTAATGAGATCAACTATTGTCTGTGTAGGCTAAGAATTGCTAGGTTACGGTTTAGTGTTGTAAAATCCTAACAATATTTAAGTAATAATGAAAAACTCTAGGATCATCATTAATTTGTAAACTCCTATTTTGATTATGCAAAAGTTATTTTGTGATTTTTTTTTTTCATCTTACATAGACAGGGGTTGCGTGTCCTGTATATTGGCCACAAGTTGGGCTAAAGGTGGTGGTTGATTTACTTGCCCTGTTTGTTATTGTTGGGATCTCTCTTTGAGAAGAATTCAAACTAGGCAATTTAACCCCCAAGTGTGAAGATCACCTCCCTATGGTTGCTTGTTTTCTAAATGAACTGAAATGCAACTATCAATAATTATTATTTATACCAGCTATTACATTCAAATTTAACTCTGAACTTCATAACTTAGCAGAATAATAATAATTTGACTGCTTTTACCCTCTAACAACACTATGTTCCCCGGCAATGACACCAAAATGATGAGTGTCATTGAGTCTCATCATTTAATCTCAATGATTTATCAATCTGGGATGGTGTCCAAGGCTGTCTACGATAGAAGGCTAGGGCAGAGTAAAATTTAGGCATTCAAATTTTAAGCATTTATTGGTGAAGCAGATTTTGGTTTAGCCTTTTTGTGTCACACTAAACCTAGTATGAAGAATGAAAATTGAAATAAATTACAGGAATTGAAAACTAAATCTAAGTTGCAAGAATTGAAATCTAACTACAATTGCATGAATTGAAATTGCTAAATTGAAATCTAATCTACTTTTGCAAAATTGAAATCTAATTACTCTTGTAGAATTGAAATTGCTAAATTGAAATCTAATCTACTTTTGCAAAATTGAAATCTAATTACTCTTGTAGAATTGAAATTGCTAAATTGAAATCTAATCTACTTTTGCAGAATTGAAATCTAATTACTCTTGCAGAATTGAAATGATGCTTGTAAATAAAACTTATTCTAAAAACACCTGTCAATGCCCTGCCACAGAAGGTCGTCAAACTTCTGCTACAGGAATTGACAGCAAAATGAAATATGCTAAAAAATGGAAAGTTGCTAAAATAGAAAGCAGAAAAAACATAAATAAAAATGCTTAATATGATTTGTCAGTTGACATACATACAAATTATGTACACAAACATAATAGGAAACATAAATCACATAATACAAAATAAAAACAAGAAAATGAAATCTAGCAAGCAATCTATTAATTCTGCTGTAGCAAAATTACAGATTAAAACCTGCCATAAAATCCCTCCTTCTAGATCTGAAAGTGGGCCCATAATTCTTGATCTAGAAGGAGGTGAAAAGCACTCCTTAACTAATTAACACTCAGAACATAAAATGATATAATACTGCACTTTTATTGATGAAAAAACATGCTAAAAATTGTTACAGAGAATCACTATACAGTCCTAATTACTGCTACTGAAAACTCTTCTCTATTCTAATTCCTAACTAGCTCAACCAAGGAGGGAGCTGTGTTATTTATATAAATATTTACAACATATGCCATGCTCAAATCAGCCTATGTGCTGCTTTATAGTGATTTTGCCAATAATTCTAGATCTGAAATAAATGCAAATCTGGACAGTTTGTGTTGCAGTAGTAGTCATTGGCCCTTAGAAAGCATCTTCGATGGTGGGAGTACGTGAGAGGAGTCTAGAAATATCTCACACATAATTATCCACTTCAGAATATGCCATTCCTATCTTGCAAACAACTTTCTATTATGCTACAGTTTTTTTGGGTTTATCCTAGAAGAGGATCAAAATTGATTTTTTCCATGAATGGTGGCTTTGGATGGCAATGACGGCAAATCCAGGTGGAAGATATTTTCCTTTACCTTTTCCAACCTTTATTTCCATTTTTCCAGCTTCAAAAATCAGTCAATAAGTCAAAAATCACATTTTGTTTTCATTCCGAAGATAAGTGGCTTCATTCCGAAGACAATGCAATTCTCATTCCGAAGATCGCTCATTCTGAAGATACTGCAATTCTCATTCCAAAGATACTGCAATTCTCATTTCGAAGATACTACAATTATCATTCTGAAGATCCACTCATTTCAAAGATGCTGCATTTCTCATTCCGAAGATGTCTGCTCATTCCGAAGACACTGTGTTTTCTCATTTCGAAGATATCTGTTCATTTCGAAGATACTTCGAAATGAAAAAATATGTACTTTTCAAGTGATTTCTTCTGCATCTCTCAGGTGTGTTATCTCCTTGGATCATATTCCAATGGTCTTCATCTCTTTTCATATGTGAATTCCATGTCTTGCTGATTATTTGTAACTTGCTAGAATTTACATGGTAAATTACTGCATTTTCTAGTTCTGCTACACAGTTGTAAAATATTGACATTTCTTGCAAATTCAAACAAATTAGAACATGGAAATTTTTTTCAAGTATTAACATGAAGGAGTACATCATGTTGCTACTGAATTTATACACTTCATTCACCAAGTAACCATGCTGAAATAGTGCAACAATGCTGCACAATTGTCCCTACTCTGTTATACCTTGTTGCTGCCTATTTAGATCATGTGGAAATGCTTCTAAATAGGTAAGATGTCTTCTGTAGTCCTTCTAAACTCATTCCATCCATATTCTCATGCTTTTCTTGACAACTTCAAGGTGTTCCTATAAAGTGATAGCTTGCTGATTTTTATATGGTTTTTTTTCTCAGATTTTTAGATTTATGACAGTCCTAAACTTTTGGCTTAAATGTGGATTTGAATCAAGTTGAAGGGCAGAAAAACATTCAAAAACCATTGAGAATTTAATGGATATCAACATACCACATTTGGTTAATTGAAATGCATGTTATTACTTGCTACGTAATCATGCAAAATCAGTCATAAAATGCTGAAAATAGTCAAAAACAAAGATATAGTATTCCTAACATAAAATCATGCAAACACTTAACAAATAGTATATTCTAGTCAACTATTTGGAAATTAACTTATCATATGGTAGTCAAACATTGTGCAATAATGAGTCAAACATTGTGCAATAATGAGGCATTTTTGGGCCTCATCACCATGGCACCACCTTATACTCTGACTCATATTCTAAAGACTCTTCTTGGCCTTGCCTATATTCCTATTGTAGGTGAGTCCTCGAACTTTCTCCTTTCTCAATCGAAGAAAATGGTTTACCAAGGTCAACAAGATTGGTTGTCAACAATGGGAGATAATACCCCAATGTATATGTTATGTTAGGATTGGCATATGGATCTAATGCCAACCCATCCATGTTGCCTATCCCTAGGCCTTGCATGTTCTCTACCAAGATGTCCAGGGGCAGGGGGTGGTTGAACCCTACTCCTGACTTGTCGTATGGCATCTGATATCTTGGTTGGCAAAGAACACAAACTCCTTGCTCATAGTTGCCTAACCCATATCCATGCCAATTGCATTGGCCAAGGTATCTCAAAGCGAAGTTTGGGTTGGACAAATAGTTGACGTCCTCAGCAAAAGGCTCTTCATTATATTCTTCTTGCATGTAAGGTTCAATGCCATTATCGAGGCCCCCATATACAAAGTTTGTATGATTTTGTGGGTAGCCTAGAGGAACAATAGTACTGATGGGGAGGTGAGGTCTCCCCATGTCTTGCATGGACTCAAGTGCAGGTGTTGCTACAATGTTTCGCACTAGATACTCCCCTAGGCTCGTATTGGCCATCTCAATGGTGATCGTTGGTGATGGAGGGGGAGGGAATGGGAGTTCTTCTTGGGTCCACTCCATGTAGGGTGAATTAGGCATCTTGACTTCCATTAGGCTAGGCATCTCTTTGGTAGATATGGTTGAGAATGATGGCGGTGCCTCTTCTAGGGGTTTCTTCCCCTTGTCCTTCGGTGTAGCCACCATAGGTGGTGTTGTTGGTGAAGGACCAAATGATGAATATGGACCCGACTGGTGATTTGATGGACTTAACAATGGGGATGCATGGAAAATCAAACCCTGTTTGGATGGATTCAACTAAAAGTACAAATGTGTCAATGGAAGGGTCGATTGCGGCATCAGTTGTACCGTATTGCAATACTTGAAGGGCTCTAAGTCTGTCGGGACTACATGCACCTGCCCCTCGAATGTGTACTTTAGGCACTGATGAGCTATCAAAGGGACACACTTCATGTCCCTGATCCAAGGTCGGCCCAACAAGATATTATAGGCCATATCACCTTCCAAGATGTGGCACAACATAGGAATAGTCTTTTGTCCCACTTGGATGGGTAGGACAATTGTGCCAACCATCAAGCATATCGCATCATTGAATGCTCGAAGAGTATATGTGGAGGCCACGATGTGAGATGATAGCAACTTGAGGTGTTTCAATTTCATTGTTGTAATTATATTACTGGACGAGCCAGTGTCCACCAACACCCTCTTATATGGAATCCCGTTGACCCGTACAATGATGTGTAGGGGTGGATCCACCATATCACCAGTCATCGATTTCAGTTCATCTTCTTTAAAGGTGATGACTAGTTCTGTATATTGTTTTACATGCCCCACAAAGTTGTTGAAAGAGTTTGCTTCATGGGGCTACATCTTGATGGCTTTTAATATCTCAATTACAGCCTCCCGATGGGGCGATGATTATTGAATAAGCTCGTAGATGGAGAGCCTAGCCGATGTGGTCCTTAAAATTTGGGTAAGTCTAGTCTGAATCATGGCCATTGGTCTAGGTGGGGGAGGTTGCGTAGGGTGTTGTTGAGGTTGTGACATTGATGGAACCTCTCCTGTAGTTATCACAGGGGCAACTGTGCTTGGGTACCTCTTGTTCTGAGTCACTATGCTTATCATCCCTACATACCCCTGCATGGGGAAGTTTTGTGTCACCTCATTGACTTGCAGGGTCTTTGCATACATATCATGGGCAGGTAGGGGGTCTTTTAAGACTCCCATCTATTGGTTGTTTGGCGCTACAAGGTTGTCCACCGCCAGTGTCTTATTGTCTATTAGGTCTTGCACGAAGCTCTTGAACTTCCAACATGCGTAAAGGTCATGTCCTTTCTACCTATGAAATCTACAGTATAAATCTTCCCTATAGCCCTTAGGTTTTGGCATGTTGGGATCTATGGGTCGACTTTCTGGCAGGTGTATCAAGTTTGCCACAGACAAATGGTCAAACAATGAGTCTTTGGACTCTGTGAAGGGTGTGAACTATCACCTAGGGTGATGCTGCTGATTTTGCTCTTATCGATGATTCTCCTTCTCATAACTGTCAAGAGGAACTGCTTGATAGTTAGCCTATGAGGGTTGTGTTGTCTGTGTAGGATTTTGTATATTTATGGCAACCTAATTGACCGTAGCGGGTTTCGGTTGCATTGACCTAGTTTTGGTATTTTTGGGCCACTCTTTCTTTCATGGCTTGGCAATCTTGCCATCCTGTATCTTGATCTCCTCAATGATTTTGTCTTGCACCAGGGCTTCCTTAAGAGTGGCATATTGCTGTAGCTACAATAACATGGAGATCGACCTCAAACAGCTCTTTGAGAACATTTGGGTCAGGTCGGCCATGGGAGGGAGGTAGGGAAGCTTTGAAAGCAACATCCTCCACTAATTTTTGTAAGCCGCCATGGTCTCTTCCTCATACTACCTGAGGCTAGCTAGGTCACTTAACGATGCCTTCTTCTTGGTATTAAAGGTGAAACGTTTGAGGAACGTGTCCACTAGCTGGTCCAGGTTGCTGATGCTATGCTTTGGTAACTAGGTAAACTAATCCGAGGTAGGGCCTGCGAACGTGGTTTTAAATGTTCTTAGAAACAAAGTATCATTGTCCTGAATGCCAAAGCATTGGCTCAGGAATATAGTCACGTGCTCTTGGGCATCCTCCTCCCCTCTAAATATTGCCAACTGGAGCACTTTAAAGTGTTTAGGGTATGGGGGTGCCGGCATTGACGGATGCACAGGGTCATTGCAAAGCTGGTGTAAAGTGGGCTTTTGTGGCCCAGAAGTCTTGGTCTCCACAGACTCTAAGTGCTCTAATAGTGCTTTATATGCATTAGAGGATTTGATCTCTTCCTCCTTGGTTTTCTCCCATTGTGGGTTGCGGGGAACTTGGGGCCTATGGAGGGATGGTTAGATAGCATCCCCCTACCTTGGTAGCACATTTCATCCCGCTCTTCTTCTTGCTCATACTCCTCATAGGCTTCTTGAGGAGTTCCTCGGTGAGACCTATAAACATGGGTGGGTGCCCGTGGAGGGTGCCCATCGTTGTTTCTGGGAGTGGCCTCCCACTCAGGTCTAGGAGGTCTTGGAGGCAATATTTTATAAGGTCGCGAAGACCTGTCTTGCACCAAGGGATTGTTCCTCTCATACAACTCTATCTTATGCATGTGAGGGGTTGGGACCCTCTCAGGCATAGTGTTCTAGAGCAATTCGTCTGTTTGACATAGAATACACTCTTTACTAAGGTGATACAGGTGCTCTAACTGTTGTTGGTCTTGCCTGAGCTACGTGATTTATGCTTGGTGGGCAACATGTTTGGTAAATGCCAAGTCAATTTGTTCCATCGTATTGTGTTTAGGAAGCCTAGATGCCTCTCCTACATGTCTATCTCGGTGGTGGTGATTCAAGATCTCTATGGGTCACTTTCCTCTATCAAGGTTAGTGACATTTACCTGAGGCTCTGGCATTAGTGGGTGATCTTGATACCTAGCAGGTGCGGAGGTGCATTGCTTCCATGCTATGTATTGCTATTTAGGAATGTAGTGGTCTTCCTCGTGCTCCCTTTCGTATATGTGAAAGGGGTGAGCAGAGTTGGCTTGCCTTGTATGAAGAGCCTTGTGCTCTAGATTTTGCCTATTATTTCTAACAATAATAAGGGGTAGAGGAGGGATGACGAAACCATGTGGCCCCTCCTTATGGACCCTATGTTTCTCTAGTGCTTCATCGCACGGTGGCCACTCATAACGAGTGTCTAAGGGAGCCCTCCCATCTATGTTGAGTGCCATGTGTATGGCATCCTCCTAAAAGGGTCTATACTGAGTGGGAGTGCCCCTCAAAGGGGTGCCTCTATAGTCCCATTCTGTAATGGCATGATGTGGACTATCTTGTGGGTTAGGCCACCAAGGTGGTATGACCAAGTCCTCGGGACTATATTGGAGGTGACTTGTGCCTCTTTGTACACTTTTCGCAGCATCTGACCATGATTGGGCTTGGCTACAGGTGTACACCATGTTGATTTTTATCTAAATATGTGTATGTTTTTATCTTCTTTATGATTTTTTATGCTACACTAAACAAAAATGGAAACACACAATCAAAGAAATGATTATCTTGTTTATGGATTAAAAGTGTGCCCTAAATCTGGTTCAGTGTGTTTTGATTTTTGTTTTGAAAATCTTGTGAAGAAATTTTTGTTGTATGTGCAATATGAAGGCTCTTATATCTCCCAAAATGGTCACCCCTTCAATATACCACTGCTAGACCGTTATACCGAACCTCTCTATATACCCACCCTTACGTGAGGGAGACTATTGGTACGTGAGAGCAGAACAGTACGTGGAACATAGGTGGTATGAAAGGGGAATCACTCTGTTTTAACACCTACCATAGAACTTATCCTCATGCATTGGGAATCATCCCAGCTACACTTGGTCAGCTTTCGTCAGGATTTACGTCTAGCAACAGTAGCGATCGGGGTTATGTATGCAAAATTCAAGCCAAAGTGGTGATGAAATCCACCCTTGGTATTGATAAAGTGTTGGGGTTTTACGACCAATGCCTTGATGTTTAGATTATCTCATGGTGTGTGGGGTTCTTTTTATTTGCACAAATAAAGAAAATCATACAGCAAAACTCTCATATGCAAGCAAAGAAACAGGAAATGATAGAGACAGAAAATAGAAAATGATAGAGGATGCTCAAAACCCCTACCTCTTCTCTGCCCAAACTGGATGCCTCTGAATTTCTGCTCTGAAATTGCATGGAGAGCTAATCATCCTGGGGTGGGATGAATAACATATCTGTATTCATCATAGGGTGAAACAAATTCCTATTCATCCCAGGGTGGCACGAATTCCAGCTCTGTATTCGCCACAGGGTGGAACGAGCAGCAGTCCAGTGCTTGAAAGATTGATACCTGCAAGCAAAAACACACAAGTTTCGATCAAAAATTTTATCTCAAAATCAAGGGACAGGGGTCCCACCATGATCGCCATTAAAAGCACGAGGATACGAAAGCAAAACGAAATGGAAATGCAACGCTAAGTCCTACGAACAAGAATGCATGAAAAGAGGGAAAACAAACGAAATTAAACGAGATTTGAAGCAAGTGTAAACATGCGGCCCTTTATTTTATTTATTTGCTTGAAATCAGGTTACAATACATCTCCTCCATTTTTTGGGGCTAGGAGCGTCGTACGTAGTTTGGTTTACACCATGAATGATACATTCCCCTTGGGGATCTTTCGCATGCCCACGTTGAAAATGGGCGGACCAAACGTCACCGTCACTTGAGTGAATATGTCTATGGTTCCTTGCTACCCCTACAATGTTGATATACTATGCTCAGTTAAAGAGTAAACGATCAGTAGCACCTGCGGATGGAGAGAAACATGCGATCCCCAAGGCCTGCGGTCAGTGTATACATAAAATGATTAAAACGATAACTAAAACATATCAGAATGAGCTAAAAATTTAATAGAAGCAGTAAAACATTACCAAGAACCCACTGCAAAAGGAACAATTGGGAAATATACCACATATTTCTAATCGCTCCAGGGTGGAATGATTAGGACTGTTATAAGCTGTCAGAAGATGACCTCCTAAATGTCCATTCTAGAGGCCTCTAAAATACCTATTAAGTTGGGGTTAGGCAAACCGGGGAATTTTGGGACAACCCAGAAGGTTGGATTTGGCTAATTTGGCCTCAATTTCCCTGTATCTGATGTCATTCCCTGTATGTTAGCGAAAGTGAGAAATGATAAAATCACAGCCAAAAATTGTCAGAATCAAATGAAACTTGAATAGCAGTATATGTAAGTAATATAAAATCAAATACAACTAAAATAGCAAAGAAATCTACCATAGATTTCTAATCACTCTAGGGTGGGGCGATTAGAACTACAACAGTGCAAGGGGCACCCGGGGGTAGGATGCCCACCATTTGGGGCTTGGTTTCAGCACCAATCCACTTGGGATGGGTCCAAAACCTCTTATGGGGTTGTGTCAACAAATTTGGTGGGGTATTGTGGCCAAATGTTTGGGTTTGGGTTCAGATTGTGCTTCCAATAATCACCCAATAACCTCCCTTCCAAAAGAGAGATCAAGGATGTAAGAAGCACAATGAGGGTAAGGGTTTGATTCGACAGCACTTCGTTGCTTCAAATTCTCCTTTTCTATTATTTTTTGGGGTGAGAAGACTCACCAATTTATAGACCTAGGGTCTCTCTCTTTGAATGCGCATGCGAGGGTGCCACTTGACTTGTTTGCCCTATTTTGGGAGAAAAGATTATTCCCTAATTTAGAGTCTCTTTGCATGAGGCCTCCATGATCAAGGTATGCTTGACTGAAGTCCCTCTCCTTGATTTGAAGTCATTCCTCGCAATTGCATGCCCTGAAGGTGCAGTTAAGTGGCGGACCTGTCGAGGTTTGACTTTTTTCTAGTCAAACCTGCTATTTTCCCCACCCTAGGATGAATACTGCTAATCATCCCGAGGTGGGATGAATACCAGTTTGTAATCATCTCGAGGTGGGAAGAGTAGGGAGCAAGGTGCTAAAAAGGTGCCAAATTGATCTCTGACCTTCCAAACTACTGTGGAAATGGTTAGGACCACTATTTAACCTCTAGGGGCTGCCGTAGGGGCTATGTATGTCAATTCGATTAGTGCTTGTTGTCACATAATCAAATTGGTGTTGTTTTGGTGTCTACAGGATGACATAATTTGACCTTCATATCAATAGTGATGGAGAAAATAATACCTCAGAACTAGAAGTTATTAAGGATGACAAACAAGATACTTCAACCAGAGGAATGTTTGGGGATTGAAATGGACATGGCATTGGGGTGATCATTAGATATGTGAGTTCCAGTAGGGCTAGGGTGGAAAATTATGGGTTGACAAGGTATGGGAATGGGGTGACATGATCGAGTGAGGTGGCGAGGGTGGAAGACCATGTGAAGGAAAATGGGTGGTACAGATATCAAGGAACTATGTAAGGAAAAAGCTGATAAGGCATTATCTAGATTGCACTTTTTGATAATATTACCAAGTAAATTTTTGGCATGATAGTCCACGTCAGATTTAGGGTCAATCTCATTATAAAGAGGTTGGTATTATTCATCCTTGGGATAAAGCACCATGTAATGTCAAATATGGGTCTCCCAACCCAATTAACCAATAGGAAGGTTTTGGTCAACATGAGGGCAATCACGGATAGAAGCATTGATGAGAATCTAAGGAAACTCATTGTTCTAAATGGTGAAGAATTTTACGTTGGTCCCCAGGTTGGCCATAGTGTTAGTGACTCTATTGTCTTCTCTGAAAACATGCTGAATAATGGACTCAGGTAGTTTTGGCTTTTGATATTACATTGTTGATCTTCCAAGTAGGAGTTTTATCTTTTCTAATGCAGTTGATTACATTTAGGGAGTCACCCTCGATAATTGTTTTGCATAAATGTTTTTCCATAATAATTAGGAAATAGAGGAGAGTTTTCACTTCAACAACATGGTTGGTCTGAGTGCCTAAGTTTTAAGTATAGGTAGTGACAATTCTACCATTATGATCACAGACGATGCCCCCTCCTCCAGCTAAACCAAGGTTACCTCTAGAAGAACCATCAAAGTTTAGTTTGAGTCAACCTTTAGGAGGAGGATTCCACTTGGCATTGGCATGGGTGGAATTTTGGGATGAAGGATGAGAAAGGAAATGGATCAAATTCAGATAGGTAGTAATAGAGGGTTCAATTATTGGATTGGGTGCTTTGGCACAAGGAATGAGTTGGTTGTTTTTAACTGTGAAACAAAGCACTTTATTGCCAATAGATATGAGGTCCTTGAAAAGGTTAGGAAAAGCTCTATTATTGCACTCTAGCCAAACTTACCACAGGAAATGATGAAGGTAATAGGTCCATAGGGCTTTGAGTATAGTATTGCATAAAGGATTGGGTCATTGGGTAAATAATTCAACAAGGGAGTTAGGACAAACCTAGAAAATGCTTAAAGAGTTCAAAAGAAAACTTAGGATAGTTGCAAAGAAGTTATGATCAATGAAAAAGTGGTGTGTGGATTCCCAAGAAGATAAGCATAGATAACATTGGTTAGGGATGATGATCCCACGCTTTAAAATATTTTCAATAGTTAAAATTTTATTTTGGGTGGCAAGCCAAGAAAAAGAGCAACTTTGGAAAAAAGTTTCTTTCACCACAAAAAGGTTGATAGAAATTGGGCAAGCAACTTTGGGAACAAGTTTCTAAAACTACTTTCTCTTGTCCAATATTGAAAAATATTTCTATGAAGCATCATTCTACCATGTATAATTTTGCTTTCTTTCTTGATCCACTAGATAATATGATCTTCTATATTCTACTAGACTTGACCATTTATCCTTGGAAAAAAAATGGTTATATGATCATATTCAAAGCACTTCCTACACATCTAAGAGAGATATGTTTATGTTTAATTTTTTATTCTAAATGAACCCCCAAGTCAAGGCAAATATCTTTAGAATGTATTTTCTCATATCAATCTCTAAGCATATATAAGAAAATGTATTCTTGTATTTTTGTTTTATTTATTGATCTAAGACAATATATTTCTTAATGGAGTTATTAATTTGTTCAAGGGTTAAAGGTATTAAAAAAATAGAGAAAAACATGGCAACCCAAATCCATATTAAAACTATAAAAAAAAGGTTTCCACAAATGGATCAGAATATTAAAAAAAATTTATTATAAAAATCCTAAATTCCTTATAAAACCAAGGACCATCAACATAAATAACATCTTAATTCTCTCATTTTATGAAAATTTTAATTTAAAAATACTTTGGGCATAAATGCGACTTTCATTTTCATTTGATATGAAAGGTGACTAATTTTTATCTATGACTAATTTAAATTAATAAGAGTGGGCCAAAAACCATTGAATCTATATATTAATTATCTCTCAAGAATCTTAGTAGCAAACAATAAAATCTCCTTTTTTTTTAGATATAAATAAAAATAGGAGAAGATACTTTTATCAATAATAGAGTTTTTATTGCTTATAGGGTTTAGAAAAATTAACAAGGAGTGAAGAGTTTCACACTCTAAACCAAGGTCTTATGGATGAACCTTGATATTTTTAAAATGACATGAAGTCAACTAGGTAAATTCATTGACATTCATGGAGGAGATCCAAGAAATACATGAATAATTACCAAGTTGTAAAATCGTGTGTGTTCATTATATAATATAGGTAGGACCCATATTAATATCATATGACTATTTGCAATTATTAATAGATATTTCTCTATGATAAGAAATGAAAGCTTTAGTTGATTAAGAGAAACATTTCAATCTTGAATGCTTACATTGGAAATATGATTAGATGCTTTATCTATAGGCTTTGAATATTTTGGGTTAATTTGCTTGAAACTTGGTTAATTCAGGGTTATGCATAAGGGGTCAGCCCAAAATGTATTTATAAAAATTTGGCAAATCAGTTTCAAAATCTAGGTGAATAGTGTCCATACGCATGTAGAAGGTTAACTATTATTAGGGGTAATGCTAGAAATTTAAACTTAAAATGGTCAAATTATTATAAAATTGGGGTGAATCGACCCCAAAAAAATTGCACCCAAATTTTTTTGGCTAATGGGCCTTGGTCAAGGGTCTCAAATATTAACCAATTCCAAATTTCGAAAATCCTAATTTTAGCCAATTGGCTATAAATAGCCACTATGCATAACCCAAGGTTAATTAGACAAGATCCTAAATATTAGCTAAAATAATATTATATGCATTATATATTAAAAATCTCATATTTCCTCCATAAATTTTACATACAATAACAAAACCCTTGAATGTCATCTCAAAAAATAGTATTGGATTATTCTCCTTAGAAGAAGTCAAATCTCCATCATGTGGCTCTTACATGGAGACTTGTGGTTCTTACATAGAGATTTGGATTTAGATTCTATATTCTCTTGTCTTGAGCTCATGTTGCAACTTAAAAAAAGTAGACCATTTTAAAGTTTATAGCTTCTTGTCTACAATAAAAGTTATGATCTTATATATATATATATATATATATATATATATATATATATATATATTTTATATATATTTTTAAGGGTTATATGATTTAAATGGACTGCATCCATATTACATCATAACCATGTTACCATATATATATATATATATATATTTATATAATATTTATATATTTATTTGAAGTTAGGTCTTTATAGTAAAAGGTGATATATTTAATAAAAAATTATTTTCAATAAGTTAATGATTCAAACTTATTTTTTTTTATATTATCTTTATAGATGGGTATTTAAGAAATTAACGATATTCTACATTATAATTTGAACAAGAATATTTTATACTAATTTCAAAATCTATAAAAATTAGGACTCAGGAAAGAAAACTTTGAAGTACTATATCATTTTACTTAAAACTAAAAAATAAAAAACAAAACCAAAACATCATCTAAATAATATTATAATTTATACAATATTTTATTTAATTTAAATTTTATTTCTAATTTTAAGTTAAATTTTATTTTTAATTATTATTATTTTATTTTTTTATTTTTTTTAAACATATATAGTTTATGGAACAATGTATTTTTCATAAAATGCATTTAGCCTTATTTAACTATACGAAAACATCAATCACATAATACCATGCATTATCTTAGGTCTTGTTACATATTTATTATATATATATATATATATATATATATATATATATATATATATATATATATATATATATGTTTTTTTTAATTTTGAAAGTCGAAGGATTACATAATTAAAGATTATAATTATTTTGTTTAAATCTTGTTACATTATATATATATATATATATATATATTTTTTATATATATATTATATATATATTTTGAAAGCTCGTATGATTGCATAATTAAAGATTAAAATTATTTTATATTTTAGTTTTGGATATATGGTATTTTAAGTGAAAAAATAACATTAAATTTGCTTTTAACATGAGTGATACATAATTCTATTCATATTTTTTAATTTGAATATTGATCATATACGTGTTACTAATTTTATTATTTGTTTTTATCAATTACTATGGACATTTCAACTTGCTTTCTTTTAATACATATGTCATATGTTTTAAATTATTATTTTTATATAAAAATTATATCATTTTTAATTATGGTATGTATTTTTAAAAATGATAATGTATGGATACTATTATTGAATTTAACTATTACACAATTGTAATTAGAATTCATAACATTTTATTCCATATAAATAAAATTTTAGGGTAATTACAATTATATTGATAATAGTGTAAGGATGCAATATTACAAAGGTTACTTTGAAGTATCATAATGACTTTTTATATCTATATCCATGCATTAATACATAAACTATTGATGGACATAACAATTATTACAACATGATTTTAATTAATTACAAATATGTATTTTTGATCAAATAATGATTTTTCATATCTATATCAATGCATTAAAACATCAACAGTTGGTGACATAACAATTATTATAACCTCATCTTACAACATGATTCTAATCAATTACAAATATGTTTATATTTTTTGTCTTTGATAATATATAACAAGTGACCAAATAACTTGAGCTCAATAACAACTAAAAATGTTAAACATCATCATGTTTTTTTTTGGAAGGTTCATAGAATAAAGACTACAACAAAGGTTAAAAGTCATATTTTAGAAAGATGCTTAAAATATCTAACTTTAGCCTTTTTTATTTTATATTTTACAAAATGATTAAAACATTTCACTTGAGCTCCTAAAGGTGTCTCTTACTATTCACATCTGCAAGCACAAGTGCAACAATTACCATATTAAAAAAAACTTTTCTCCCCTACAGTTCAATGAAAATAATAAATAATGTATACACTATAACATTGACTAAAACATTTACTTTAAAGTTTATTATTTATCAAGGTCATAATATGTTAACATGAAAATAGAAAATAGAAAAAAAGAAGAAGAAAGAATTAGATAAAAATATTGTGAATGCACCTTCAATTTGCAATAAGATTGTCAAATTCTGCATCTTTCATATTACATGCAATTTGTTGTATATCATGATCGATGCAATACAATACCTGTTAAAAATAATTAATTAGACTTAATATGTAATAACAAAAATTGAAAGTCATCTCAAAAAAGAAATTTTCATTTAAATTACCTTTACAATGTCCTTATACATATAATTATTAACCATTTAGTGTGGACTAAATGTGAAACAAATTCACTATTTTTAGTATATATGTTTATTTTAAATTTTTTTTATTTATAATGGCATTTGCATATTTTAAATTGAAAAATCTATTAAAAACATCATTTCAATAAAAAAATTGAATTCATGTTGTTGATAGCTTTAAATTTAATTAATCAAAAACTGTAGTAATAAATGTGAAAACAATTGAATTTAAAAAAACATATATTTAATTATATTTTTTATTTTTACATATACAAAATATAATATATGTTTATTATACATAAGTAAAATTTAAACTTCAGTCAAATGACAAAGTGTATACAAAATAAATACAAATTTGGACTTTTTAGAAAACATCATTTAATACAAAGGCATTATAAAAGAAATATAAAGAAAATGGAAATTTGAATTTAAAATGAAATATGAAGTGATCTATCTTGTATTTGCTGAAAAGTTGTCATACGTAATGGCTTCATATGCTTTTCATATCTCCAATTCCTTCATATGTCTTTTATAAAGCCTTTGTATATTATAATATTCTCTCAAAAGTAAATTTGTATGAACTCTGTATACACGTTGTCATCTAACAAAAGCTTAAAATTGTTAAATATAATAAAAATATAATTGTTATAACATTGTATAATAAATAAAACTTGTCACCTTTTTCACTATATGAAGGGCATATCAAAGATGACTAAGGATAACTTGATTGAATCATAAAAAATAGGAGGGGAGAAGAAAAGATAACAAAAGGAGTAAACAATAATAAAATAACATGTATGATATAAAAATGACATGAATCACATTTCAAATACCTTGAGTCGAAGAGAGAAGTGGAACAACAAAATAAATTGTACTTTAGTATCATCATGCATAAATATTTAAAGGATGAAATGAAATATGTGAAACTATATACAAACATTCAAAAATAAGTTTAAGTTGCAAAGATAGAAGATCAAATATCCGCTCATGTAGAGGAGTGGAGAGCAAGTGGGTAGTTAAAACTCTCTAGTTGAAATCTAGAGGCCCAGGTTCAAATCTCTCCCCTCACATGTTAAGGATATGCTATGTAAAGGTTATATCATGACCACATAATAATAATATATTATATATATATATATTTATATATATTATTATATATATATATATATATATATATATATACCTATATATAATAATATAAAAGATCAAATAGGAAAACAAATAAAAAGGTTGTGTTACAACTATGCTAAGCAAGATGAAGATGAAAAGGCCCACAAAATACTAAATTTGATTTATAATAAATAAAAACCAAATGTAAGAAGAAAGAAAGGGGGCACACTATATCCAAAGCAAGAGGACAAGGAAGAGGCACATGTAACAATGAATGTTTGAGTTGCAGTAACATAAATTAAATGGAAGAAAAAATAAAAAGTGAACATGAAAGTCAACTTATGTAAGTTGAAGTGGAAGAGACACATTAAAGAATACAAATTTTGGATACAATAATTCAATTCCAAATGGAATAACAATAAAATAGATCACATGAAATCCAAAACATGATCAAGATGAATAAGTGCATACTAGAGTGCAGCTTTATAACAAAATATAAAATGAAAAAACAAATAAAAAGAGAACACGAAAGCCAAACTAACCAAGATAAAGAGGAAGAGGTAAATTAAAAATTGCAAGATCAAGCCACAATTATAGAATGTCAAAGGAAATAACAAATATATATTTTTATTTATTTCATATATAAGAAATGGAATAGAAAAATTTAGAAAACCTCATTCTACAACTTAAATATATCAAACTCAAGGTGTCTATCTTATATAATTTAATATCTCTTGGACTTAAATATGTAAGATAGTGTTTATTTTAATCTATTAATTCTTGCAGCAAATTTTGATGATTATAATATATGTAAAACATTTTACAAGGATAGTAGTGATGATTATAGATTTATTTTTTTTAATCACTAATGGGGATAGAAAATAATATAATAAAAGAAAGAAACTTTGTTTGGACTAAGAGAGTTACTGTGCAAAACATAAGTACAAAATTAGGAGTGAAAATCATCAAGAAATTAGTAAGGGCAAGTCTCACAATTAAAAGTGTTACTTGCAAAAGAGATAAATATTATGCTTACAAATAATCTATAGAGAAAGGCAATTATGTTTTAAACATTGTCTACAAACCAAGCACAACATATCTTATTCCCCTTATATATATTACAATGGAATTTAATATTTATTGTGGAGAATTACATGAACAAACAGATAAAAGGATAATTTTTAAAACGCTTGAGAATATGAGATTGTGTCACAAAGATTCCTACTATTAGCATGGTGTTTAGCTATTCAAAAACCATAAACCTTTCAGAAGTTAACCATAGATATCAAACATATAGAAAGACTCCTGTAGCCATATTTAGTATGAAGTCTTTGGATAGATTAAGAATAAAACCACCTTTCACTATGATCATTATGAAAAGATGAAAATTAAACTCAAGGTTTAAATTAAAAATGAACTCAAAGTACGACTTTAAAGAATGAACTTTGAAAAAGTCTTTCATATGAAAGAATAAATCAAAGTATTTTACCCGCACATTTTAGAGATGGTAATATATCATTAATATTTTATTTAGATGACCTTAGTTAAAATTACGGATAAAAGACCCATCTTTTACTATATTACTATCAGTGTGATCCTAATTATACTACTAACATGACGGAAAGTTTACGATTTTGACGTTATTAAATCGTCATTACAAAATGCTCTCTCTACAATCCGTCTTTGCCCAGTTTCGTCGGAAATCTAGAAGGGGAATCCAGATTCAATTCTCAATTAGAAAATTGGCACGCATGATGACCATGGAAAGCATAAAGCGACTTCATTAAGGCACTACAAACATTTGGAAAAAAAAAAATGGCACTAAAGACAAGCTACGACATGATTTAGTCAAGAGGGCAGGTAGATGTATTGAATAAAAGCTACGGCACAAGATATATTTAATAAAAGTGATTGCCGTAGAGTTAGGCAGGTTGATTTCCTTTATATCGGAATTTTGTGGTAGTCCGCAGTTATTCTGCTCTTCTGCTCTGCTATCTTTGCTGGTTTGTTGTGTGAAAATCAGGCGTATGGAGAAGAAAGAAGTTTCTCAAGTGCCAAATAGGAAGATGCAGAGAAGATTGGTGAGATTCCCGCCACGGCGAGGGAGTGTAAAGGAGAGGGGGCAAAGAAAGAAATATCCAAAACCCCATTCTATCACTTGAATATATCAATCTTAAAGTGTTATCTTATATCATTTAATAACTCTTGATCTTAAATATGTAAGCTAATACTTATTTTAATCTTTGGATTGTTGGAATAATATTTTTGATTCGAAGAGTAAAAATAAAAAATAAAAAACTTTACTTGTATATTTTAATTTTTTTTAAATTTTTTAAAAAATTTTATTTTTTATTTTATTTTAAATTATTTAATCTTTTAAAATAACATTTATATTTTGTTTTTACTATAATAACTTTATTAATTTTTTTTAAAAAATTTTTTTTTTTATTTTTTTTTTTTTTTTAAATTTTTAAAAATATATTTAAGTAGTGTTGTGAAATACAAAACACATTTACTTTTAAGCAGCAAATATATTGATATTAGAACGCACAGAATAAAGATTGGGCAAAGCTTTAAGGTGTGGTGTATGGTGTGTTCACATCCAACTAACACAAACCCAACTACGGAAGGAGGGAAAGAGGAGTAAGGTACCAAACAACTAAACTTGTAAAAGTGTTTTTAACATTAAAAAAAACAGGTTTTAGCTTGAATGTTTTATTACATATATATAAAAAAAAAAAACCAAACAAAAATATTTTAACAAGCTATTCTCCTTGGACGTGTCTGAGTATTTCTTTATAATGCTACTGTAGCGTGAGTGAGTGAAGGGTAGGTGTGTTTCCCTCATAAAGTTGTTTATAATGCTACTGTAGCGTGAGTGAGTGAAGGGTAGGTGTGTCTTCCTGATAAAATTGTAACAGGTTGAAGGATTCCTAATCAAAACCCAAAAAAAGAAAAAAAAAAAAATACCATAACAAAAACTAATTGAAATAATTATTTCAATATATTTAAATTAAAAATATTAAAAAACGTTCTCAGTTCTGAGAACTAGAATTGAATGAATTTGAATGATGAAACACACATTTTAACTACATATAAACATTCATAATAACTAAAAATATATTTTACTACATATATTCATAATAACTAAAAAAAATTAAAATAAAATATATAACTAAAAATAATATAAAATAAAAATATACATATTCTAGTTTTATTAACTCTAAAGATACAGAAGAAGAAGAAGAATGGAAATAGTTCTTCATAAGTTGGATTGATACTTATCTTTGTAATGTTGGGGTTATATCCGCCCTCAATCCTTGATGTTATTGCAATCTTCGATCTCGCAATCTGAAACAGGTAAAAAAGATCACACTATAACCGATCTGGCAATCTGTTCAGCAAGAAAGAGGTAAAAAATGATCACAGCGTAAGGCGATAACTCATTGCATAAACAGAAATGTTGGAGCTGAAAAGAAGGAAAACATTAACAAAACCAAAAAGAAAGAAAGTAAAGTGGACTGATGATTATGGAAAGTTGCAAACAATATGTAACCAAAATAAAAAAACACAAAAGAAGTGCTTTAGCATGCTAACACAGAACATGCTGCTGCTGTGAACATTTGGGAGTGGTTGGTGTTATATAGAGAATTGTGGTTGTGTTACCTCCACCGAGAGTTACTTTAACTCTTCAAGTTGACACAAACTTTAAAGATGTCAGGGCCATAGGGGAAGAATCTGGACAGTAAAAATAGTAAGATTGGTGAATGTGCATACCGCAAAAGCTTGAAAAGATGTAGTTGTTTTCAAAGATAGGAAATGCTTGCCGACATGGGCTATGTTAAGTAAGTACGAATGCCAGGCTCGCCACCCGCATCTGAGAACGTTGGTAGCAAAGAATCCAGTAACACTGAACATAGTAAGATTTGGTCGTAGGCTCGGGCTCGGTTTACTATACGAGGAAAGGATATGCCAGGCTCACGAGGAAGATTGGGTCGTGGGATCCGGCTCACAAGGAAAGGATAATGGCAGGCTCACAAGGAAAGGATATGCCAGGCTCACCACTCGCATCTCGACACGAATCCAATAACACTGAAAATAATAAGATTCGATCGTGGGCTCCTTTTTTATAAACAAAGAAACGATAAGATTGGGCCGTGCGCTCCTTTTACTATACGAGGAAAGGATGATGCTGACGGACATATATTTCAGTCCCTCTGGTTTAATTCTATGTTTATTAAGTTGAAAGCAGTTTTTTCCAAGAAAATGATTTTATTTTATTTTGTTTTTATTTTATTTTAAATTGAAATTGAAAGGATTTATTTGCATTATATAATCATTATAAATGGTATTATAACAAGTTGGTTCGGTTATTTAAGTTTATATCTTTGATAAGATTCCAACATTATCTTTAAATCTAATCCTAATGTCTTGGGAAAGTTATTTTTTTATTTTCTCTAATTTATGAGCTTTTATGTGGAGGCTAATTTTTTACGATTTTCATTTAAAAAAATAATAATTTTAAATTAATATAATGATCTTATTATTTTGTTTGTGGAGTCAAACCTTATAAGTTCACTTTTCCTATGTGTTGGTGTTTTCTATTTGTCTCATTGTTGGGCGCTTAAGTTCAAAATATATAAGGAGCATATATTTTGCAAAATGGAGGGATACTATTTTTTTGCAAACTTAAGATTGTAATTGAATTATCATAAGGTGTATTTTTCGATGGAGATTGACACCTTAATATTTTTTTCAAACATTTCATCATGTATTTTGTAAAAAGGGGATATAAGTATTTCACAAAATTATTAATGAATAATTATGTTAGCTTTTGATGCAGTATGCAATGGGAGATAACAAGCACAAGATGCAAAATAATATGAAAGATAGTAAATATGTGAGATGACTGAAATATGCTATAAATAGAAATGACAGAAATGAAGATAATGTAGCAATGGAGGAAATGGACACTCCATGAACAAAGCTACTGGACTACGTTGCACCCATCACCAATATATGGTGATCTACACACCACTATGCTACTACCTATGAATATGCTCCGAGCTTCTATATTCTTCTTGTTATAATGATGACATTTTTATATAGGAAGATGGGTTCCTTGGCCAACACTCTACCTAGTTGTGCAAGGGACACCTTGTACATATACAGATTGCACATTGACATTTGTGCATTTATTACATTGCATGAAGTAACTAGATAATTTCCCCCTAAAGTAATCTAATATCCTAAGTATGTACCTAGGAAGGTACATTTACATGACCTAAATGATGTAATATAATCTATTTCTAACACCCCATGTATTACATTATCTAGGTATTGAAGACTTTAGTATTCAATGTGAATCTCCTTCTTGATCTTGAGATTCATATTCTTCTTCTCTCTTTTCTGTAACATGTTCAAGCAAGTAGTTAGTGTCTTCATAACATATCGTTCTTGTTGAAAGAACTTTGAATTCATAATCATCTGTAGATTCTTTCAGTTCTTCAATTTCTTCAATACTTTGAGCTAGATGTCCTTCTATATTTCTTTTTCAATACTTCAATTAGGGATAATTGGTTGGATGTTAAAATTGTTGCTAATCAGGATTTTGATATTGTCATGGCTGAAATTGGTTCCCATTGTTCATCTAATTTTCTTGATTCGATTTTTGGGATTGAACCTACTATAGCTCGTACTATGGCCTTTTCTCTTGCATATCTGACAATACCTATTATATCGTGGTTTTCATTCTTTTGATGAAGGAGCAATATTTTTCTATGGATTATCTTTAGATGCCAATGCAATGTTAGTCATTTCATCTTTAACTATATTTTCCACCTCATATTCCTATAGAATATTGAATAGGTCAGTAAAATATGTATCTTTACTTAGGACTTGTAAAGATGTTACCAAATGCTTATAGTTATCTGGAAGTGCTTTCATTGTTACTTGAGTAAGAAATTCATCCTTAACTATTTCTCCTAAGGTCAATAATTTCCCTTTAATATTTGCTAATTTCCTTAGGAATAGTTCTATGATTTCTCCACTATTCATCTTTAATTAGTGAAGTTGAGTTTGAAGATGAAGAATAGTTGCCTTATTTTTTCCTTCAAATATTTTCTCTAGGCTTGTCCATACATCTGAAGATGATTTTATTGAGCTGGTATAGGGGTGTATCTCATTATTGATAGTAAATGTTATTATCATTAAATCCTTTCAATCATTTTACTCAAACTTTAGGATTTTAGTATCACCTATGGTAGGTATCTGTGTTTTTCCTTTGAAAATATCCCAAAATTTTTCATATAGCAAGATTGCTTTCACTTTATTCTTCTAGGACAAATAATTAGGACCCTTGAGTAGTTGAGATTCGACTAGGAAGAATTTATTTGATGCCATTTAAATTACTTAATATCAATCCTTATATTTTGTGCACTTTCTTATGTCTCCCTAGTGATTTTAGAATATGATATAGTGCTTTTGTACAATGTAGTTCAATTTTGGGTTGATTTTGTAAAGTTTTATAAATATAAAAATCAAATTTTCTAAAACTTTGTTAATCCTATTGAACTAAGAACTTTTCCAAATTTGAAGAGGTTTTAATGTTGGATTTATTTTATCCCTTTTGAGAAATTTTTAGAAAAGAATATTATAAATTTCTAACCTTTGCAAAAACCTTAATAACCTCTTTTAATATCCCTTAGGATTTGATTTTAGTGTTTCTAATTTTTAATAATCTAATTTTGTGTTGTAATCCTTATAGCTCCCAAATATAGAAAATTAGAATACAATAATATTTGCAAATATTTTAAAATCAATTTATAGTAGAAACCCTTACTAACCATAAGTTTAATATTGTAAATATTATATTCATTTGATAAATTATTCCCTTTGAGGTATGGATTTCAATATGGTTAAATTATTCTATGTTTAACTTTGATTTATCAACCTTATAACTCCCATTAATGAAAGCATGTTTAAAATGGGAATACATAGTATCCTAAACTATACAAAGACTACAATAATCGATGTTAATTTTAGGTGTGCAAGGGCTACAATATTAATGTCTCTGCTTTGGCTGTTAGCTCCAATAGAATGATTGAAATCCTCCTTGGATTTAATGCTCCAAATATAGTGTCTTCAATATCTACCTTTGACCTCCCTTGACAAGAGCATTAAAGGCTCTTCTCCTTGCTTCCACACTACACATTTGGCCTTGTGCACAAAAACTACAAAGTGTTGAATGAGGATGAGTAAATGCTTGAAAGTCCTTGGTATTTAGCACATCTATTTTCTTCTTGAGTGCTTGAGGAATGAAAGGTTCTAGATCACACTTATATCCTGGTGAGTGTTTGTTCTCTTACCAACCTAATTTTAGTAATTTTTATTTGACCAAGATGAGTGCTCATGGATGGAATATTAGGATTTTCTTCCAAGTGATAAGTGTCACCTCCTCCTTGTGCATGGGCCTTTGCTGCTTCAACGTAACCCTTCACTATTTTTACTAGCAAAGCTTGGTATTCTTTGTTGTAGATGCTTTTTATAGTACCTCAAGTGAGAAGCAATGATATGGTGGAGCTTTGGAGGATCCTTGGTGGAGCTTTAATAATGGTATAGAGTGCTCCTATGCACGTCTTACTTTGCTTACTTTTCTTCAATCTAGTATGCTCCTTTTATAGACCTAAACATAATGCTTCTCCCTTATTTTTTTTTGTGCCTTGTTTGCTTGTAGGTTTGGCTTTCCAAGAAGTAGGGAATATAACCCTTTTATGGTGCTCTTTTACCTTGCTTGGAGTGTGCAAGTATTCGACTATCGTTAACTAGTTTACCCTTCGGAAATTGTGCCTTTGAGGCACCTTCAAATATTCTCTATTTATTGTATAAACCACAGGAGGATAGTGCAATACAATGTAACAAATTTGTGTATAAAATAATTTTTATTGTACCCCTTTTTGCACTCCTTTTATTCAAATATGATTTTTTGGTTTTGTGGCAAAATTTTTGAATGTAATGTAAGGGTTTTGAGGTTGTCTCTTTTATTAGACACCTTCCCCTTTTTGTTTGGATTCTTTGATGATAAATCCAAGATTAGATAGAAGTAGATAGAAGCTCTTTATTTGATGGAATTTTTTACACTTTTCTCCTTGCAACTAACCCTATAATGCTTTGGATTTGAGACTCACCAAGTCTCAATATTTGAAGCTTCTATTTTTTATTTTGGTTAGTTGTCTTCTTCTCCAATTTTTGGAGGATTCTAACCTATTTTGGTGCCTTCACTTGGACAGGTTGTCTCTTTTATTAGACACCTTCCCATTTTTGCTTGGATTCTTTGATGATAAATCCAAGCTTAGATAGAAGTAGATAGAAGCTCTTTATTTGATGCAATTTTCTGCACTTTTCTCCTTGCAACTAACCCTATAATGCTTTGGATTTGAGACTCACCAAGTCTCAATATTTGAAGCTTCTATTTTTTATTTTGGTTAGTTGTCTTCTTCTCCAATTTTTGGAGGATTCTAACCTATTTTGGTGGCTTCACTTGGACACTATGTGTTACAAATTTTTGTGCATCTTTAGACACTTTATACTAATTTGATTTTGTGTCTTTCTCAAGAACACAAACACTAAGCGTTCTGAGAGTAATATAGTAGTGCAAATTAACCCACTAATATTTCACTTTTAATGCACTAACAATAAAACCTTATCACTCCAATAAAATATCAAAATAACTTATAAGTGCACTTAATCAAATTATTGTAACTAATCAAGAATAATCTCAAATGAATCTTCAAGAGTAATTATGTAATTTCACTACAAATAAAATTGTAGGAACTAGTCTTATTTTTATTTCCAAAGAAGATATTCGGTATTTGATAGATAGTTGTAATTTTTAAACTAATCAAATCCAAAGCTAATGTGCAATTGAACCTTAAAATAAAAATTTTCCTTTTGCACTTTTGAAGACTATAATTCAATTTTCCTCTTTTCCAACTCTAATTCAAATTAAGGTGCTTTAACAAATCTTAATAAGTAATCCAATTAATAAATCTACTTGCACAAATAGTTGCTTACCTTTGTGAAAGCTTTTGTAGCTCTTTTTAATCTTATGTAGAGGATGTAGATCTTGGTGTCTAAGATAAAAAATTTGCTACTTTGAGTAGGATATTACTGCTTAGTTTCTTCTTCACCAAGAAGTGGTCTCAAAATTTCTTTTATGGGCCTAGATTTGGATGATTTGATCCTTTAAGCAATCTTCTCCTTTTGGAGAAGTCTTTGTATCTGAAATGGTACCTAAGGGAGACCATTTTATTTTATTAAAAACAAAACAAAACAAAATGGTCCATTTAAAAAAAAAAAAAGTAAAAGGTATATTTTAAATAAAATATATCTTTTATTTAACAAAAATAAAAATAAAAATATCTTGTTCCTTTATTTTTGAAAGAGGGTATATATATCTCTTTGCTAATATATATATATATATATATATATAAAGGAGCATATTTTTGCATAATGGAGGGATACTATTTTTTGCAAAATTAAGATTGTAATTGAATTGCCATCAGGTGTATTTTTCGATGGAGATTGACACCTTAATATTTTTTTCAAACATTTCATCATGTATTTTGCAAAAATGGGGGATATAATTATTTTGTAAAATTATTAATGAAGAATTGTGTTAGATTTTGATGCAGTATGCAATGGGAGATAACAATCACAAGATGCAAATTAATATAAAATATAGTAAATTTGTGAGATGACTGAAATATGTTGTAAATAGAAATGACATAAATGAATGTAGCTATGGAAAAAATGGATCTACACATTGCACAAAGCTGCTCGACTACATTGCATCCATCACCAATATATGGTGATCTACACAACACTATGCTACTACCTACGAATATGCTTCAAGATTCTTGTTACAATGATGACCTTTTTATATAGGAAGATGGGTTCCTTGGCCATCACTCTACCAATTTGTGCAAGGGACACCTTGCACATATACAAATTGCACATTGACACTTGTGCATTTATTACATTGCATGAAGTAACTAGATAAATTCTCCCTAAAGTAATATAATATCCTAAGTATGTACCTAGGGAGGTACATTTACATGACCTAAAAGATGTAATATAATCTATTTCTAACACCCCCTATATTACATTATTTGGGTATTGAAGACTTTAGTCTTCAATGTGAATCTCCTTCTTGATCTTGAGATTCATATTCTTCTTCTCTATTTTCTATAACTTGTTCAAGTAAGTAGTTAGTGTCTTGATAACCTATCATTATTGTTGAAAGAGCTTTGAATTCATAATCATCTGTAGATTCTTCTAGTTCTTCGATTTCTTCTATACTTTGAGCTAGATGTCATTTTTTTTTCTTTTTCAATACTTCAATTGAGGATAATTGGTTGGATGTTGAAATTGTTGTTGATCAGTATTTTGATACTTTCATGGCTGAAATTGGTTCCCATTGTTCATCTAATTTCCTTGACTCAATTTTTAGGATTGAACCTACTATAGCTGGTACTATGTCCATTTCTCTTGCATATATGAAAATAACTATTTGTACCATGGTTTTCATTCTTTTGATGAAGAAGAAATATTTTTCTATGGATTATCTTTAGATGCCAATGCAATGTTAGTCATTTCGTATTTAACTGTATTTTCCACTTCATATTCCTATAGAATATTGAATAGGTCAGTAAAAAAGGTATCTTTACTTAGGACTTGTAAAGATGTTACCAAATGCTTATAGATATTTGGAAGTGTTCTCATGGTTACTTGAGTAAGAAGTTCATTCTTAATTGTTTCTCCTAAGGTCAATAATTTCCCTTTAATATTTGCTACCTTCCTTAGGAATAGTTCTATGATTTCTCCACTATTCATCTTTAATCAGTGAAGTTGAGTTTGAAGATGAAGAATAGTTATCTTATTTTTTTCTTCAAATATTTTCTCTAGGCTTGTCCATACATATGAAGATGCTTTTACTGAATTGATATAGGTTGTATCTCATAATTGATAGCAAAGGTTATTATCATTAGAGCCTTTCAATTATTTTCCTCAAACTTTAAGATTTCAGTATCACCTATGGTAGGTCTCTATGTTTTTCCTTTGACAATATCCCAAACTTTTTCATATACCAATATTGCTTTCACTTTATTCTTCTAGGAGAAATAATTAGGACCCTTGAGTAGTTGAGATTCGACAAGAAAGAATTTTTTTGATGTCATTTAATTTTCTTAATATCAATCCTTAGATATTGTGGACTTCCTTATGTCTCCCTAGTGATTTTGAAATATGATATAGTGCTTTTGTACAATGTAGTTCAATTTTGGATTGATTTTGTAAATTTTTGTAAATATAAAAATCAAATTTTCTATAACTTTATTAATCATGTTGAACTAAGCACTTTTCCAACTATGAATAGATTTTAATGTTGGATTTCTTTTATCCATTTTGAGAAATTTTCAGACAAGAATATTATAAATTTCCAACCTTAGTGAAAACCTTAATAACCTCTTTTAATATCCCTTAGGATTTGATTTGAGTGTTTATAATTTTTAATAATCTAATTTGGTATTGTAATCCTTATAGCTCCCAAATATAGAAAATTAGAACATAATAATATTTGCAAATATTTTAAAATTAATTTCTAGTAGAAACCCTTACTACCCCTAAGTTAATATTGCAAATATTATATTGATTTGATAAATTATTCCCTTTGAGGTATGGCTTTCAATATGGTTAAATTATTCTAAGTTTAACTTTGATTTATCAACCTTATAACTCCCAAAAATTAAAGCATACTTAAAATGGGAATAAATATTACCCTACACTATACAAAGACTACAATATTCGACATTAATTTTAGGTGTGCAAGGGCTGCAATATTAATGTATCTGCTTTGGCAATTACCTCCAATAGAATTTTTGGAATCCTCCTTGGATTTAATGCTCCAAATATAGTGCCTTTAATATCTATTTTTGACCTCCCTTGACCAAAGCATTAACGACTCTTCTCCTTTGCTTCCACACTACAAATTTGGCCTTGTGCACAAAAAATGCAAAGTGTTGAATGAGGATGAGTAAATGCTTGAAAGTACTTGTTATTTGACACCCTTTAATGGAATGGAATCTTGATTTAAGTTCCAAGTGGCATATGCATTTCTTCTTGAGCACTTGAGGAATAAAATATGTTAGATGACACTTGTAGCATAGTGAGCGTTTGTTCTCTTTGTATATAAGTATCTTATACATTCTCAACATACCAACCTACTATTAGTAATATTTCTTTGACCAAAATGAGCACTCATGGATGGAATATTAGGGTTTTCTTCCAAGTGATAAGTATCACTTAATCCTTGTGCATGGGCCTTTGTTACTTCAATGTAACCCTTTACTATCATTATTAGAAAAGTTTGGTATTTTAGTTTTCTTTGTTTTAGATTATTTTTATGGTACCTTGAGTGAGAAGCAATGCTATGGTGGAGCTTTGGTAGAGCCTTGGTGGAACTCCAATAATGGTATAGAGTGCTCCTACCTACGTCTTGCTTTACTTAATTTCCTTCAACCTATTATGCTCATTTTCTAAACCTGAATACATTGCTTCTCCCTTATTTATTTTTGTGCCTTGATTGCTTATAGGTTTGGTTGTCCAAGAAGTAGGGAATATAACCCTTCTATGGTGCTTTTTCGCCTTGATTGGAGTGTGCAAGTATTCGGCTATCATTGATTGGTTTACCCTACGGATATTGTACCTTTGAGGCATGATGAGGCCTGGAAATGCCTCAATAATAACATGTTTTGAACACTAAAATTTCCTACAAACTCTTATGTTTAATCTAATATGCTAGTTAAGTTAATTCAATATGTTGTGTATTAACTATTTGCATGATAAATGTATCTGGAATACTATATTCTAATTTTTACAGCTTTTTGCATAAGTTTTATGTTGTTTTGTTATGACTTGCTAAATGAGATATGCTTAGGTTGATAGCAAAATTTCACTAATCATGTTTTGATATGTCTCAAGCATTTATTTGACATAAATCTAGAAACAGTGCAAGTAAATTGTTACTGTGCAGCAAAAACTGGTTTTTCCCATGTAAATTCCAGCCATCTACCAATGAATGGCAAGGCATGGAATTCGCATATGGAAAAATATGAAGACCATTGGAATCTGATCCTGAGAAATAACCCATATGAGAAATGCAGAGGAAATCATTTAAAGAGCACACATTTGTTCATTCTGAAGTCTCTTCGAAATGAAAAAATATCTTCAGAATGAGAAAACATAGTGTCTTCGAAATGAGTGGATCTTTAGAATGAGAATTGCAGTCTCTTCGAAATGAGCCACTTATCTTTAGAATGAAAACAGAATGTGCTTTTTGACTTATTGAATGATTTTTGACGCTAGAAAAATGGAAATAAAGATTGAAAAGGGTAAGGGAAAATATCTCCCATCTGACTTTGCCATCCTTGTCGACCAAAGCCACCATTTATGGAAAGATCAAGTTTGATCTTCTTCTAGGATAAAACCAGGAATTGTTGCAGCATAATAGGATTAGATCTTTTAAGATATTCTCAGTTGTCAGTAGATCTTAGGACATCTATAAATATGGCTCCCGTTCAGGTTGAGCTAAGTGGAGGATAGAGAAAGTAGAGAGTAGAGAAATATAGGAGAAAATAGGCAATAATAAGAAAAGTGACTGTTACAGTCCTGTAATAGGTTTTCAGCAGAATTATTGTAATCATGTGCTTGAATCAATAAAGTGTACCATTTCTATTTCATATTGCTTGTAAATGAGTGTGAGTAAGATCTAGAGAGAGAGAGACTCATACCTTCTTCTGGACAAGGAGGCTGGCCACTTCCAGACCTAGGAGGAGGACTAATAACAGGTTTTTATTTTGATTTTGCTGCAGCAGAATGAGTTGTAGAACTTTTCATTTCATTCCTTTGTAAAAAACTAATGGTATTTGCAATCTTAGCTTATTTTATGTTTAGATTAATATTGTGATTAATGGTTTGGTTGTAATATTCACTTTCAGAAAAGCTTTCAATTTATTGCAGATTGTCATTTTTATAATTTACTATTTTTTGTAATTTCTTGCATTTTATGTTTTGCTGTCAACCCCTGCACAGAAGATTGACAACCTTCTGTTATAGAGCCTTGACAGGGTTTCATTTCTATGCTATAATTAGTTTTCCATTGCTGTAAAAGTAAATAGATTTTCTTTCTGCATTTATAATCAGACTTCTAATTCTGCAACTGTTATTTTTGCAACATAATTAGGTCTCATTCTGCAATTGTAATTAGGATTTCATTTCTGTAGTTAATGATTAGTTTCCATTTTTACAACTTAGATTAAAGTTTAATTTATGCAATTTAGAGATAGGAATGTCCTAAATCTCCCACATAATCGATTTCACCAATAAGACCTATTGCTCCAGATTGACCTAAGTTATAACCCTGTTCACCCCTTCTTTCACAGATAGCCTTTTATACTACCCTGGATTGAGAAATTCATTGAGAATTAACGATGTGTATAATTACTACGTATCTTCTTGGCACCGTTGTCAGGGATCTATGTTTCTAGAAGGTGACAAAAGTCCAATAGTTATTAATTAGACTGAGCTGTGAAGATTCAGGATAAAATTTGAATAGAATAGCTGGTTAAAGTAACAACTATTGACCTATAATTTATGTCATTTAAGAGTAAACATGAATGAGTAATTATAGGGATGAAAAATGTAGAATTACCCAAAAGGATCCCTGGCTTGTTCCATTAAGAAGATCTTCATGCCTAAGGGGTGAATGACCTATGTTTGAATTATCAAAAATATTGAAAGAAAAATCACCAGTCTCACCATCATTAAAAAATTATGAGAAAGAAAAATCATCAGTCTCATCATCATTAGAACATCCTAAGAAAGAAGAATCATCAGACTCATTATCAACAGAGGATCTTGGACCTCTTGAGAGAGAAATTTGGATAGGGTTAACTAAGGAATCAAAAACTATGGTAGAGGGAGGCAATCTAGATAGAGATGGCCAACATGGCTATGTCCATAATGAAGGAGATGATCAGGATATGCCCCAACCTTCCAGAACATTTGAATATCCTATCCATTTTAATCCAACACAAAACTCTCCCATGAAAACCATTTCACCTTCAGTACTTCCAACATTTCGAGGTGTTGTATCTGAAGATCTTGATTAGTTTTTGTTTAAATTCAAAGTAGTGTGTCAAACCTATGATTATGTAAATGACAATCAAAAACTTAAGGTTTTTCCCTCAACACTCAAGGACTCAACATTACACTGGTTCATGAGCTTAGAGCCAAATTCTATCTAAACTTGGGATCAAATGGAAACTATGTTTTTAGACAAATATTAGGAGTATTGCCATGTAAGGAACAAGAAAGATGAGTTATTCAAGATTAAACAGGAATATGATGAAATATTAGAAGACTATCTTGATAGGTTCTCCTTTGTTCAAAGGAGATGTGGGCTTGTAGAACCAAAGTTATGTAAAACCATATTTTTAAGAGGATTACAAGATGAATCCAGAGAAATATTGGATTTGATGGGAAAAGGGGATGTAAATACTCTTAGTAATGAGGAAATTATGGATCTCTGTAGGAATTACTCTCACAATAAGTAGGGAAGAAGAAAAAATAGTACAAATGGCACTGATGTGAAGGACCTAATAGAGGAACTTGCAAATTTTAAAATTGATATTCTAGTGCAATTAAACACAACTTTAGGGGAAATGTCTGCAAAAGCAAAAAACATAGAACCTTTGACAATTTATTGCCTAAGATGTAGAAATAAACATGCTTTGTAGGAATTTCCTTTGAATAAAACATCTATCTCAGCCATTTGTAGTATATGTTCAAAGAAGCATTCAACTGATAAATGCCACCTGCTACCACAACTCAAAACTGTGTTAGAAAATCAGACTGAGGAACTCAACAATGTTGGACCAAAACAAGGGGGAAATTTATCTCAATACCAAAATCCCCCTCGTTTTCCTACAAATTGGGGGCATAATCCCTAGACTATGCCTTGGGGACAATTAGAACCACCCCAACGTCCTTGGAATTATCCTCAATGGACAAATTCCCAAGAATGGCCACAAACAAATTGGAGTAATCCAGCCTGGAATCAGAATCAGAATAACCCATCATGGAATCAAAACAACCCATATTGGAATTAGAATTAGACTAATCCACATTGGATGCAAAATCAACCACAGTGGAATCAACAATACCAGTCCTATCCAAGGCAACAAAGAAATCAAGGTCAAAATCAACATTTACTGCCTGCACCTAATCAAAGTTTTCAAGAAAAATAGAACCAACCACAACAAACACAATAGGTGAAACAACCTCAACTTCCATCTCAATCAGTCACTAATCCAAACATCATGAGACAGGCATCCCCTGTCTATGTGGCTGAAGCTGAGAAAAATGTTGAAATAAATATTATTGATTGTAGTAACATCCAACTCCGTTCAGGAAAAGTTATACCTGAACCTGCTCCAATTAAAATCAAGGAAAATGAAGAGCAAGAACATTTAGAACCAGTTAAACCAACAATAGAGAAAGAAGAAGAAAAAATAGAACCACAGGCATAAAAATTACCTTCATCAAAGATAATTCCATATCCTGAAAGATTCAATACCACAACAAAAAATTCTAAGTCAGACCTGGTCAAAGAACTTAAAAATTTAACTATATCATTGCCCTTATTGTAAGCCATTAAGGATATACCAATGATTAAAAGTACTGTCCGAGATTTGTGCATTAAAATAGCAGGAAGAAAAAAGAAAGCATTTCCTAATACTGTTCAGGTTGAAGGAAAGATAGTTGATCTCTTGTCTAGAAAACTAGTACCTCCAAAGTATAGTGACCTAGGAAGTCCAGTTATCACAGTTACCATAGGTTTAGTACCAATATCAAATGTCTTAGTAGATCTAGGAGCTACAATAAATGTCATGACCAAGGATATAATGAAATAATTACAGCTCAAACATCTCAGCCCCACATTTACAATTTTAGAAATGGCTGATAGTTCAGTTGAAAAACCTGAAGGTATCATTGAAGATGTTCCTATAGAAGTTTCTTCTTGGGAATTCCCTACAGATTTTTTGGTTTTACAGCCAAGAAATTTAGCACATGAATATCCCATTAATTTGGGAAGACCTTGGCTTGCAACTGTAGCAGCATTCATAGACTGCAGATCTAGAAAAATGACTATTTCAAATGGTATTGATCTAGAACAGATCTCTCTGTATCCTCTTGCAAGACCCTCCAACAATTTTTTAGGTCAGTTATGGTTTCTTGATTCATATGAAGAATCAGAGGAGGTTATTTCCACACTAGCCACCTTGGTAGTAAGAGAACACACAGAAGACCTCCAAGACACAGAAAATTTAGAAAATGAAAATATCCTAATGAATGTTCTGCATGAACAAAGGTTAGAAGAGGAAGCAATAAATATCCATCAGTTGTTAAGGAATGAGGAGAACCAAAATTCTGAAGGTGAACCAATATACTATCATAAGAAAACTTTGTTTCACTACCACATGGGTGGCACCATCACCTGATTTTTCCTTCTCACTGTTCCATACAAGATATGCTTCCATCAGGAAGTAATGAAACATAAACCTCTTATTTCCTCCCATCTCAGTAGTGTCCTCTTAATTCCCTAATCACCAAGTATGAAGAAGTGAATTCAGTCCTTCCAAATACAAAACAAATAGAAGTCTAGCCAGGCAAATTTCTAAATATTTATAGTTGGCTTACTAGGGAAGAGGAAGAGAAATTGATAGTTGTCTTGTAGAAGCATGTTCATGATTTTGCTTGGGACTATAAAGATATATCAACAGTTCACCTTGATATATGCACCCACAAAATTTATATTGAAGAAGTCAAACCAGTAAGACAACCCCAGAGAAGACTAAATCCTACCCTAAGGGATATTGTAAAGGAAGAAATTAAAAAACTTCTGGAGGTAGGATTCATTTACCCAATTTCTGATAGCCAGTGGGTCTCTCCATTGGTTATAGTTCCTAAGAAAAATAGAAAAATGAGAGTATGCATAGACTATAGAGAGCTGAATAAAGTAACATACAAAGACCATTTTCCATTACCTTTCATAGATCATGTGTTAGATACCCTTGCTGGAAAGAAATACTTTTGTTTTCTTGATGGATTTAGTGGATATAATCAAATCCAGATTGCACCTGAAGATCAAGAGAAAACAACCTTTATCTGTCCATGGGGAACATTTGCCTATAGGGTTTTACCTTTTGGTTTGTGTAATGCCCCAACAACATTTCAGCGGACAATCTTAGCAATTTTTTCTGATATGACTACCAAAAGTGTTGAGATATACATGGATGATTTCACAGTATGTGGATAGACTTTTGACTTTACATTAGAAAACCTTGACAAAGTTTTAACTCACTGTGAAACATACCAGTTATCCTTGAATCCAGAAAAATATTTTATGATGATGAAGGAAGGAATAGTTCTTGGTCATCACATATCTCTTCAAGGGATACAGGTTGATCCAAAGAATGTGGAAATTATCAAGAACCTTCTTCCTCCTAAAACTCAGATTGATGTATTGGTTTTTACTGCAAGTTTATTCCCAGCTTTAGCACAATAGCCAATCCCATGTTTGCCCTATTGACTAAAGATGAATTTTCTTGGACTGCAAGGTGTTAGGAATCATTTGAAGCTCTGAAAGAGAAATTAGTAACTCCACCTGTGTTAAGAGGACCTAATTGGACATTACCATTTCACATATAGGCTGATGCTTCCAATACTGCAATTGGAACAACATTAGGATAAATTGACAATGGTGAACACTATGCCATCTACTACATTAGCAAGAATTTGACAGGAGTCGAGAAAAATTATACCACAATTGAGAAAGAATTCTTGGCAATAATTTATGCCATCAACAAATTTAGGCATTACATCATAGGTTATCAAATATTTATTCACACAGATCACACAACCATTAAGTATTTGATGAATAAGCCTATGGTAAGTGCAAGAATTATTTGTTGGTTACTGTTGTTGCAAGAATTTGATATCACTATAATCAACAAACCAGGAAAAGCTAATGTTGTAGCAGATTTCTTGTCCAGATTACAGAACATAGATGAAGGGAAATTATTTGAAGACACCTTTCCTGATGAAAAATTATTTGCTATATCAGTCCAATAACCTTGGTTTGCAGATATAGCCAATTACTTGGTCACAGGGAAAGTTCCTCCACATTTCACTTCAAAACAAAAAAAACAATTGATCAAACAGAGTTCTTTTGAATGGATTAAGGGTATACTTTTTATGTGTAGTCCTGACCATGTGTTACGTAGGTGCATCCGAAGGATGAGGTGTATGATATCCTTAGGGCTTGTCATGATGAACCCTCAGGTGGACACTACTCTATAAAAAGTACAATTAGGAAAATCTTAGGGACAGGATATTATTAGCCATCTCTTCACAAGGATGTGAAAAAGTACATCAGGCATTGTGATTTATGCCAAAGAATGGGAAAACCCACTCATACAAATGAAATGCCACTACAGCCTCAATTGGTTTTAGAGCCATTTGAGAGGTGGGGTATTGATTTTGTAAGACCTATTGATCCACCTTCTCAAGGAAAGGTGCATATTCTAGTATGCACTAATTACTTGATAAAGTGGATAGAGGTGTATGCTTTCAAACATGCTCATGAAGAGAAGGTCACTAATTTCTTGTATACTCAGATTTTTCAGAGATTTGGAGCTCCCCGGTCTATCACCATAGACCAAGGACCCCAATTTACATCTAAATTCATTGAGGCATTTATAGAATTATATGAAATCAAACATAGAAAATCATCACCTTATCACCCATAATAAAATGGCCAGGTTGAGGTAACAAACAGAGAACTAGAACGAATATTAACAAAAATAGTAGCTTTTCATAGGAGAAACTAGCTAGATAAATTACCTGAAGCAGTGTGGGCTTACAATACTACTTGGAAATTCACTACTGGATTCACACCTTATGAAATGGTCTTTGGTAAAAAGCCCCTCTTACCTATTGAATTTGAGCTACTAACACTACGCACAACATTGGAAATTGGAATTGAATTGTTACAGGCACAGACAGAAAGGATCTTTTAGCTAAATGCATTGGATGAACTTAGGTTGGATGCTTTGCACCAAACTGAAGTAATTCAGGAGTAGAGGAATTTGTGGCATGACAGTCACATTTAGCAGAGGAAACTTCAACAAGGATATTGGGCTTTACTATTTGATTCTCGCTATGAGGACTTCCATGGAAAGCTGAGAACTAGATGGCTTGGACCTTACCAAATTAAAGAGGTATTTGACAATGGAGCAGCTCATTTATCTCCTATTGATGGGTCATAGAGAAAGTTGGTAGTGAATGGACATCGCCTCAGGGTGTACCGTACACCTCTGACTAAAGAGAAATTCTTGCAGCAGCTTGATAGTTTGGATACACAATAGGTGGAAGAAATTTTCTCTTCCACTTCAAAAAAATCAGCATGATCATGGATTTCAAGAAAAAATAGAAAAATACAAAAAAAATCAAAAAAAGCATAAAACAAAAATATGAATAAAATTTGATTATGAATTCCTTCATGGGTATGATTTCAGGGAAATCATGAATTCCTTCATGGGCATAGTCAGAATCAAGAAAAAAGAGAGAAAAGGAGAGGTAAAATAAAAAAAGAAAAAAGAAAAAAAAAAAGAGAGAAAAATGAATAACTCAATAGTGAAAACCTTTTCTAAGGCACTACTGGGTTGGTATGCATGAAAACCAGTTTTATGGCATGCATAACCTTGAAAATTTTTGAACCATCATTGTACAAATTCACCAACTACACTTGTTTTAAAATATTGGAGAAAATCTCAGCAGAACATCAACAAAGGCAGTCATTCTTCAAAACTTGCATTAACTTGTTTTAATCAGGTATATATTTCTTACATTTATTCATTATAAATGATTGGTATATAGTATATAACAATTAACCATTAGCATAAAATGTATCCATAAGAGTTGGCATACTTAAAACATGTTTTGAGCATGAGAATATTGATTTCTGCCTAATCTTCGGAACAAGAATGCCAAAAATAGTGTCTGCTATCTTCTTCAGATTAATTGTTGTATTGTCTTTGAATTGAAATTGTCTTTAGAATGACAATAGAATGAATGTTGCACTTTGTCTTCAAAATGAAGCTTTGTCTTCGAAATGACGATTTGTCTTCGGAATGAAGCTTTGTCTTTGGAATGACAATTTGCCTTCACAATGAAGCATCATCTTCGAAATGAAGCTTTGTCTTCAGAATGAAGCTTTGTCTTCGGAATGAAGCAGGATTTGTCTTCGAAATGCAGCAGGATTTGTCTTTAGAATGAGGATTTATCTTCGAAAAGAGGATTTGTCTTCGAAATAAGGATTTATCTTCGAAAAGAGGATTTGTCTTCGAAATGAGGATTTATCTTCGGAATGAAGATTTATCTTTGGAATGAGGATTTGACTTCGGAATGAAATCATAATCTTCGGAATGAGGTTTTTTTTTTGCAATAGATCATAATCTTCGAAAAGAGCATTCAATATAACATCTCCATGTGGCATCTAAGGAAAAAAAGAAATATGATCAAGTAAAAATTCTTTTGGCTACATACGATAAATGAACACGTGTCAGTTAGGATGTTGTTTGTTTTTGCACCCATTTAGAAAGTACCAGAATCACGTGACCAATAGTATGCCACCATTTTTTTTGGTACTAATAAACATGCACGTGAAAGTCCGCAGGCAAAATAGAAAAACTAAAAAAATGAGTAAGGTGGATCTGACGGCAAGGACATCTGCGCAACCATTGATGGACATGTGTTTGAAGCAAAAATAGAAACATGTGCCACCCTTCTTTCCGAAGACATATTTTCTAATGCAAAATGATTACGAGGTACAATGCTCAGATTATGGTTCATTTCGAAGAACAAAAATAGGGCAATTGAAAACTTGGAACCAAACCCTACAAATCTACAAACACTAGAAACCAGAGATCTAGCAAAGTAATAGCAATAGAAGTGAGTAGTTTGTAACATACCAAGATAGGAAAATGGGGCAAAAAATGAAAATGGAACCAACGGATATCACCCACCTCCACAAAAATCTAGAAGTGCTGCAAATTTTTGAAGATGGAGGACTTATGCCATTTTTGGATAAGTTTAATGGATCCTCTGAATATTTGGCTGGCATGTTCACCCACACATTCAGAAACAACCAGGCACACATTAATAGCATGACCATTGAGGTAACCCCTGAAGTTTTGAGTCAAATTACTGAGCTGCCATTAGAAGGTCTTCCAATTTCTAGGTCTGGCAAAAATACATTAGTAAATATAGTTAATCAATTTCTAGAAGAAAATGATAGGGAGCTAGAATATTTAATACATAATAACACATGCAAGGGGATAAAAAGGGCCAGCCTGCAGGAACCCTGGGATGAAGTGGCCACATGGGTAATCAAATTTCTAACCTATGAAGGGCAGTATGTACTGTTATCAGGGCATCATCTAAAAATTTTAAACCATCTCAGACATGGTAGGAAACAACCAAAAGTTAGGGTATATCTTCCCCTATACCTACACCAAAAATTGAAAAACATGGCAAAAAGATATCAGGAAGGAAAAGGGAGTCTTCGCCACCATGGTCTCATCAAACTAGTTTGCCAACACCATTTTAGAGGAAACCCTAGGAGCTTTGATAGGTTTTACTCTACCTTAAATGATGTAATTTTTGGATATGAGGATGAGGAGGAAGAAACAGCTATTGCAAAGGCTGTTGCAGAAGAAGAAATAGTTGTTGTAGAGATTGTTGCAGAAGAAGAAACATAAAATATTATAGAGGCTATTGCAGAGGAAGAAACACACCCAGTAGCAGCAACAGAACACCTTGCTCCAGAACCTTCAACCTCATGAGCTAAGAAACAAAAGAAAAGAAGGTCTAAAATTTGCAGCAAAATAGAAAAATAGAAGGTCTATTTTTTTTGAAGTTGTTACTGATTTGTCAGAACAAGGCAATGAAGCACCTAGCCCAATAGGGGAAGAAACAATAAGGGAAACATAAGCATCTGAAACTATCCCCACAACCCCTACTGTCACCAAAAAACAAAGCAAAAAGAAGAAGTTTGCATCTAGAACTAGGAGTTCTACAAGACTCCACTTGAGGGAAATGACAGAATAGGTCATAGAAGAAGAAGGTGGACAAAGCAGTCCAGATGTCACAAAAATACAACCAGCCCCTGAAAACTTTCCAGAATTGCCTGAACAGATAATTGAGGAAGAGGCTGGGTAGGATAGCTTGGAGGTGGTTACAGTTCAATAGGCCATAGAAATGGTAGATGCAATTATAGACAGTTTCATAGAGCCTCCTGAACAAGAGCGGACGAGATGTTGCGAGAGGAAGAGATAGTCGTTGAGCGACCAATCGCAATCGACTTGTCTGCATCCAATTCTAAAGTAGAAATAGAGGAGGAAGACATCACAGAGCAGCTGAGAGTAGCAAGGAGTGTTGTCAAAACACAAACCATATGGATTTAAGAGAGATAAAACATCATTGAGATGCAGGAAAGAAAAATTATAGTTACAGTAGGAAGTGGCAGAATTGAGAAAAAGGTTGTCACAGTCTGAAAAACAGCCAACTATATCCATTGATGAGGATGATTTGGCTCAATTGCTTATGAATTTATCTAGGGTAGATGACTCTGTTGAGGCAAACATAGGTGCTCATTCTGAAGTAGCACCCTTTCATTCTAAAGAAGTGCCTTCTCCTTCTGAAGCATTACCTTATCATTTTGAATATGCTTCAGAATTGGCAAAGAGCATAGCAAAAAATATTAGATATGAGTCACCAGCACAAGAACAGTCCAAGCAGTAGCATGAAACTGTTCAAGTAAGTACTCTTTCTATTGATGTCCATGTATTTCAAATGGTTACACCTTCAGTAGAAATAACATATAAGGGGGTGCAAGTGGAATTACTGTCTGATGATAACCCAATAGAAATAGCACAGGTAGAATTATTGACAGATGATCAACCGATAGAAGTGGCAAAAAAAGGGTTTCAAGTAGATCTGCTACCTAGAGTTCCACCTATAGTTAGACCACCTAATAATGTGTCCCTAGAACAATACAATGCAGACATAGCCAGTTGGGTGATTAGATATGAGAAGCTTGCCACTAAGACTACAAAATTCAAATTGGAAGGAAAACAGCTAGAGGCAAAGGAAACAAAGATTCAGGCATTAAAAGAAAAAGTGTCTAATTTATGTCAAATTGCTAAATTTTTAGTCCAATTCAGACGGCCAACCAAATTTTACAGTCTTATTCTAAAGGAGAAATATATCAGATGGCAGGTCATGAGGATTAGCTCAGGTCTCCCATATAAATAAGACACAACTACAGATTTCTTGGAAGCATATTTTGACAGCCCTATTGAGCAGAAAAATCTCCTATGTGAACTGTTTTTACACAACTTCTTTATTCCAGAAGATGTAGAATTTCATCCTCAAATCTATATTGGAGATGTTCAATTGAGGGCATTCATGTCCACCTTGTAGAATCAGTTTTATTGGGACCAGGAGAAAAGGCAGAATAAATAAATTGAAACAAGAGCTAAATTGTTAGTCAAAGCAATTCATCCAAATCACCCAATTATCACCAGACAACACTTCACCATGATGAACATGGATGATGTAAAGAGAATGTACTTGACAAAATTGAGGTACTGTGTGACTAGATTCCAAAATTTTTGTAATGACAATTTTGTGCTAGCATTATCAATCTATAGAAACAGATGGGCTGAACTTTCCATGTCTTTACAGAAAAGAGAACCCATCTCCCCCATCAATTTAGAATGGTCCAGAAGAAGAGTAGAAGGAGTAATACAGTTGATTGAAATCATGCAACATCATTGGATAGGTCTCATATTTAGGCCTCCAGCCATCATCACTACAGTTCCATTCTACTTTGAAGAAGATGCCCAACCTGATGAACAGTTTGAAGAATGGCTCAGAAAACTTCAGGAGAACAGGGGGTATTATATAGGCAAGAAGTTGTTCTATAGGTCATAGAATTTGAACATGGACATATGTGATTCCATATCCCAACAGAATGCATGAGGACATGCATTAATATAAGTTAGGAGGAAAATGATGAGGCCTGGAAATGCCTCAATCATAACATGTTTTGAACATTGAAATTGTCTACAAACTCTTATGTTTAATCTAATATGCTGGTTAAGTTAATTCAATATGCTGTGTATTAACTATTTGCATGATAAATGTATCTAAAATACTATATTCTAATTTTTACAGCTTTTTGCATAAGGTTTATGTTGTTTTGTTATGACTTGCTAAATGAGATATGTTTAGGTTTATAGTAACATTTCACTAATCATGTTTTGATATGTCTCAAGCATTTATTTGACCTAAATCTGGCAACAGTGCAAGTAAACTGTTACTGTGCAGCAAAAACTAGATTTTCCCATGTAAATTCCAGCCAGCTACCAATGAATGGCAAGTCATGGAATTCGCATATGGAAAGAGATGAAGACCATTAGAATCTGATCCTGAGAAAAAAACCCACATGAGAAATGCAGAGGAAATATTTTAAAGAGCACATATTTGTTCATTCTGAAGTCTCTTCGAAATGAACAAATATCTTCGAAATGAGAAAACACAGTGTCTTCGGAATGAGCGGATCTTCGGAATGAGAATTGCAGTCTTTTCGGAATGAGCCACTTATCTTTGGAATGAAAACATAATGTGCTTTTTGACTTATTGACCAATTTCTAACACTGTAAAAAGGGAAATAAATATTGAAAAGGGTAAGAGAAAATATCTCCCATATGACTTTATCATCCTTGCCGACCAAAGCCACCATTTATGGAAATATCAAGTTTGATCTTCTAGGATAAAACCAAGAATTGTTGCAGCATAATAGGATTAGATATTTTGAGATATTCTCAGTTGTCAGTAGATCTTAGGACATCTATAAATATGGCTCCCGTTTAGGTTGAGCTAAGTGGAGGATAGAGAAAGCAAAGAGTAGAGAAATATAGGAGAAAATAGGCAATAATCAGAAAAGTGACTGTTCCAATCCTGTAACAGGTTTTCAGTAGAATTATTGTAATCATGTGTTTGAATAAATATAGTGTACTATTTCTATTTCATATTGCTTGTAAATGAGTGTGAGTAATATCTAGAGAGAGAGAGACTCATGCCTTCTTCTGGACAAGGAGGCTGGCCACTTCTAGACCTAGAAGGAGGACTAACAACAAGTTTTTATTCTGATTTTGCTGCAGCATAATGAGTTGTAGAACTTGTCATTTCATTCCTTTGTAAACAACTAATGGTATTTGTAATCTTAGCTTATTTTATGTTTAGATTAATCTTGTGATTAATGGTTTGGTTGCAATCTCCACTTTTAGCAAAGCTTTCAATTTATCGCAGACTGTCATTTCTAGAATTTATTGTTTTCTATAATTTCCTGCATTTTATGTTTTGTTGTCAACCCCTGCATAGAAGATTGACAACCTTCTGTTACAAAGCCTTGACAGGGTTTCATTTCTATGCTATAATTAGATTTCCATTGCTATAAAAGTAAATAGATTTCCTTTCTGCAATTATAATCAGACTTCTAATTCTGCAACTGTTATTTCTACAACATAATTAGGTCTCATTTTGCAATTGTAATTAGGATTTCATTTCTATAGTTAATGATTAGTTTCCATTTTTGCAACTTATATTAAGGTTTAATTTATGCAATTTAGATATAGAAATGTCCTAAATCCCCCACACAATCGGTTTCACCAATAAGACCTGTTGCTCTAGATTGACCTAAGTTATAACCCTGTTCACCCCTTCTTCCGTAGATAGCCTTGTACACTACCCTGGATTGAAAAATTCATTGAGAATTAATGATGTGTATAATGACTAGGCATCAAGGCACATTCAAATATGGTCTCTTTATTGTATAAACCAAAGTATGATAGTGCTATACAATGTAGCCAATTTGTGTATAAAATAACCTTTATTGCACCTTCTTTTGCACTCCTTTTTTTCAAATATGAATTTATGGTTTTGTGGCATAATTTTTGAATGCAATGTAGGGGTTTTGAGGTTATCTCTTTTATTAGACACCTTCCTATTTTTTCTTGGATACTTTGATGACAAATCCAAGCTTAGATAGAAGTAGATAAAAGCATATAGAAGATTTTTATTTGATGGAATATTCTGCACTTTTTTCCTTGCAACTAACCATATAATGCTTTGGATTTGAGACTCACAAAGTCTCAATACTTGAAGCTTCTATTTATAATTTTGGTTAGTTGTCTTCTTCTAAAATTTTTGGAGGATTCCAACCTATTTTGGTGGCTTCACTTGGACACTATGTGTTGCAGATGTTTGTGAACTAATAGTATCTTTAGATACTTTATGCTAATTTGATCTTGTGCATTTATCAAGAACACAAACACTAAGATTTTTGAGAGTAATATATTAGTGCAAATGGACCCACTAATATTTCACTTTTAATGCATTAAAAATAAAACCTTATCACTCCAATCAAATCTCAAAATAACTTATAAGTACACTTAATCAAATTATGCTAACTAATCAAGAATAATCTGAAATGAATTTTCAAGAGTTATTTTTCAATTTCACTACAAATAAAGTTGTAGGAACTAGTCTTGTTTTCTTTCCAAAGAAGATATTTGGTAGTTGATAGATAGTTGTAATTTTTTAATCTAATCAAATCCAAAGCTAATGTACAAATGAACCTTAAAATGAACTTTTAACTTTTGCACTTTTGAAGACTATAATTCATTTTTTCTCTTTTGCAAATCTAATTCAAATCAAGGTGCTTTAACTGTAGACACCAAAACAGCACCCATCCGATTATGTGATTGCAAACACCGATCGCATTGACACACACAACCCCAAGGACAGCCTCCAGAGGTCAAATAGTGGTCATAACCACTCTCATTATAGTTTTGGAAGGTCATGAGTCAATTTGGCACCTTCAGGCACTCTGCTCCATATCCGTTCCACCCAGGGACGAATTCAAACTAGGATTCGCCCCGCACAGGGACGAATATTAGTATTTGCTCTAGGGTGGGGCGAATTGCAGGTTTGACAGAAAAAAAGTCAAATCTTGACAAATGGCAGCTCAGATCCACCACTTAATGCTTCCTTCATCGCATGGGAGTATGGGTGAGAATTTTCGAGTGTTAGAGGTAGTTGCAAGGGCAGTCATGAAGTCCCTAATCAGAGAGGAATCTCCCTCCCCCTAAGAAGGCATGGTTGCCAAGTGGCACATCTGCATGCCCAATTCAAGAGACCTCCAGGTCTATAAATTGGTGAGTTTCCTCACCCAAAAAAGATAGAGAGCATGACCATTTTTGAGCAACGAAGTGTTGCCTTTTTACTTCCCCATCCACCCTTAGTTTATTTGTGCTTCTCACATTCATGATCTCTTTTAGAGAGGAGGTCATTAGGTGACTATTGGAAGGACATATATTGAGCCCAAAACCTGAAATTTGACCATAGTATACCACCAAATTTATTGACAATACCCCACAAGAGGTTTTGGACCCATGCTAAGTGGATTGGTGCCAAAATTGAGCCCCAAATAGTGGGCGGCCTGCCCCCGAACGCCCCTCCCACACTGCTACAGTCCTAATTGCCCCTCTTAAAAGTGATGGGAAATTTGTGGTATATTTTATTTCTTTCATTTTTGCATTCAATTCTATGATTCTTAGATAGGTTGTCATTTAAATTTCATCTCGTTTTGAACAATTTTGATCATGTTTCTATCTTCGTTTGCCTTTACTAACTTGCAGGTAGCACCATACAATTCCCATTGATGGAGGCCAAATTTGGAAAATATGACCATCTAGGTCTTCCTAAAATACCCTCAATTAGCTAACCCCAACTTTGTATGTCTTTTGGAGCTTCCTAGGTAGGACATTTGAGACAGTACCTTTTCGGCATTTTGTTGCAGGTATATTTGTCCCGCCTCAGAGCGAATTCAAATCGGTGAGGGATTTCCCAATTTTTATTTTTGCAGTGCCCTTTTGGTGATGTTCCCATGCCTCTATGAAGTTTTTAGCTCATTTGGATTCATTTTAGTCATCATTTTATTCATTTTCCTCATTCATTTATCGTAGGCTTAGGGATTGCATGCTTTATTTTATCTACATGTGCTACTGACTATTTGTTGATCCTTTGAACACAGGGTCTGGACATCGAAGGAGTAGAAAGGAGTCAAGATTCATCAACACAAGCAACGACGACATTTGGTCCACCCATTTTTACATGTGGGCACGTGGAAGAAGGAAGGGCATCCATGGATGTAACAAGAATGCATACTTAAACGCTCCTAGCCCTTGAAAGGGGAGGAGGCGCATTGTAACCGAGTTTTGAAACATATCAATAAAAAGGGCTATCTTCTTTATTTTCCTCTGTTTCATTTTTATTCATTCATGCTTTACCTCTTTTCATGCACTTTCAATTCCTAGGATTTAGCGTTAAGTTTGGTTCAGTTTGCATCACATCTTCACTTTCCTTTTTGCTTCTGTATCCTCGTGCTTTCATTAACAAATTTTATAAGTAATACAATTAATAAATCTACTTGCACCAATAGTTGCTTAGCTTTTTGAAATATTTTGTAACTCTTTTGCAACTTCTGTAGAGGATGTAGATCTTGGTGTCTAATATCAAAAAGTTGTTGGTTTGAGTAGGTGTAGACACCAAAATAGTACCAATCTGATCATGTGGCTAAAATAACTGACCGAATTGGCATACATAACCCCTAGGGAAGCCCTTAGAGGTTAAAAATTGGTCCTAACCACTCCCACAGTAGTTTTGGAAGGTCAGAGGTCAATTTGGAACCTTTCAAGCACCCTGCTCCTTACTCGTTCCACCCTGGGGTGAATAGACTTCTATTCGCCTCACCTTGGGATGATTAGCAGCAATCGCTCCAGGGTGGGGTGAATAGCAGGTTTGATGGGTAAAATATCAAACCTTGACAAATTGTAGCTCATATCCACCACTCAACTCCACCTTCAATGCATGGAAGTGCGAGTTAGCATTTTTTAGTTCAAATGCGCAGTCATAGAGGCAGTCATGGAGCCCTTAATCTGGGAGGAATCTTCTCTCCCCTAGGAAGGAATGATGGCCAAGTGGTTCCCCTACATGCACATTCAAAGCAGACCTTCAGGTCTATAAAATGGTGAGTCTTCTCACCCAAAAAAAGGGACATAGCAGGAGCATTTGGAGCAATGGAGTGCTGTCGAATTACATCCTCACCCCTCACTTGTGTTTTTTACATCCTTGATCTCTCTTTTGGAAGGGAGGTTATTGGGTGAACATTGGAAGCACAATCTAGACTTAGAACCTGAACATTTGGCCACAATACCCCACCCAATTTTTTAACACAACCCCCTAGGAGGTTTTGGACCTATCCCAAGTGGATTGGTGTCAAAACCAAGCCCCAAATGGTAGGCGTCCTGCCCCCAGGCCCCCTGCGCATTGCTATAGTCCTAATCGCCCCACCCCATAGTGAGTAAAAATTTATAGCATATTTCTCTACTATTTCTTTTGAATTTTATTTTACGTCATTCATATATGCTACCATTCAAATTTCATGCCATTCTGATGAGTTTTGACTATAATTTCATTGTTTTTCGCCTTCACTAACATACAAGGAGCTTCTTCAGATACAGGGTTATCGGAGCCGAATCTACAAAATCTTACCTTCTGGGTCATCTCAAAATGCCCTATTTTTCCTAACCCCAACTTTGTAGGTGTTTTGGAGGCCTCTATATGGGACATTTAGGAGGTTTCTTTTTGACATTTTATGACAGTCCTAATCGTCCCACCCTAGAGCGATTAGAAATCTACATAATATTTCTTGACTATTCCTTTTGCAGTGTGTTCTTGATATTTTTTACATGCTTATTTCCAAATTTCATCTTATTCTGACATGTTTTGATTACCATTTTATTTATTTCATGCATGCATTAATCGGAGGCCTTAGGGATTGCATGTTTCCCTCCATTCGTAGGTGCTATTAATCGTTTGTTATTTCTTTGAACACAGGATATCGACACTAGAGGGGTAAAAAATAACTATAGATGCATTCATGTAAGTGGAAGTGATGTTTGGCCTGCCCATTTCAAATATGGGCACGCGGAATATCCCAAAGGGAAGCGTACCATCCGTGGTGTAACAAAACTATATCTAATGCTCCTAGCTCCTAAAAAGGAAGGAGACGTATTGTAACCTGATCTCAAAGCAAAATTAATAAAAATAAGGGCTGCACTTTACATTTTCTTTATATCTCATTTCAGTTCGTTTGTTTTCCCTTTTTCATGCACTTTAATCCTTTTTCTTCATTCATAGGACTTATCATTTCATATGCTTTTGTTTGCATCACATCTGGTATGCCTATGGGATTTTGTATCCTCATGATTTCAGTGGTGATCATGGTGGGACCCTGTCCCCTAATTTTGAGATCAAAACTTTGTGTTTTTGCTTGCCAGTTACGCTGGACTGCTGCTCGTGCCACCCTGTGACGAATACAGATTGGAATTTGTGCCACCCCAGGATGAATAAGGCATTCATTCCACCCTGTGATGAATATAGATCTACTTTTCATCCCACCTCAGGACAATTAGCTCTCTGTGCAGTTTTTGAGAAAAAACTCAAAGGCATATGATGTGGTAAGAGAAGAGGTAGGTTGTCTGAACACTCTCTGTAATTTTATGTCTCTGTTTCTATGATTTTTTTGTTTCTTTGCTTTTATAGGAAATTTTACTGTATGTTTTCTTTCATTACACAAGTAAAAAGAACCACACACACCATGTGATAATATAAATATCAAGGTTTTGGTCGTAAAACCCCAACATTTGATCAAGACCAACGATGGATTTCATCACCACCTTGGCTTGAATTTTTGCATACATAACCCCGATCGCTACTATTGCTAGACGTAAATCCTGATGAAAGCTGACCAAGTGTAGTTGGGGTGATTCCCAGTGCATGAGGATAAGTCTTCTATGGTAGGTGTCAAAAATAGAGCGATTCCCCTTCTGTATCGCCTATGTTCTACGTACTGTTCTGATCTCGCGTACCAATAGTTTCCCTCACGTAAGGGCGGGTATATTGAGAGGTTCGGTATAATGGCCTGGAAGTGGTATATTGAAGGGGCAACCATTTTGGGAGATATAAGAGCCCTCATATTGCATATACAACAAAATTTTATTTACAAGGTTTTCACCACAAAATCAAAACACACTAAACCAGATCTAGGGCACACCTTTAATCTATAAATGAGATAATCACTTCTTTGTTTGTGTGGCTCCTGTTTGTTTAGTGTAGCATAAAAAAAATTGTAAAGAAAATAAAAATGTACACATCTTTTAAACACCACCATGGTGTACACCCGTAGCCAAGCCCAATCATGGGCAGAAGCTGTGAAAAGTGTACAAGGGGGCACAAGTCGCCTCTGCTATAGCCCCAAGGACTTGGTCATACCACCTTGGTGGCCTAACCCACAAAATAGTCCACATCATACCATGACGGAATGGGACTATAGAGGCACCCCTTCGAGGGGCACTCCCATTCAACATAGATCCTTTCAGGAGGAGTCCATACACAGGGCACTCAACATAGATGGGAGGGCTCTCTTAGACACTCGTTATGAGTGGCCACCGTGCGATGAAGTACTAGAACAACATAGGGTCCATAAGGAAGGGCCACATGATTACATCATCCCTCCTCTACCCCTTATTACTGTCAAAAACAATAGGCCAAATCTAGAGCACAAGGATCTTCAAATAGGGTGAGCCAACTCTGCCTGTCCCTTTCACATATACAAAATGGAGCACGATGAAAACCACTATATTCCTCAAGAGTAATACATAGCATAGGAGAAATGCACCTCCGCACCTACTATTTATCAGGATCACCCACTGAGGCTAAAGCCTCAGGTGAATTTTGCTAACCTTAACAGAGGGAAGCGACCTATAGTGATATCGAATCACCACAACCAAGATAGATGTGTAGGGGAGGCATCTAGGCCTCCTAGACTCAATACGGTGGAACAAATCGACTTGGCATTTTCCAAACATGCCGCCCACCGAGCGCAAATCACGTAGCTTGAGCAAGACCAACAACAATTAGAGCACCTGTATCGCCTTAGCAAAGAGCGCATTCAGCGTCAGACATATGAGTTGCTCCAGAACACTATGCCTAAGAGGGTCCCAACCCCTCACACGCATAGGATAGAGTTGTATGAGAGGCAAAACCCCTTGGTGCGAGACAGGTCTCCATGACATTATCAAGGGTTACCTCCTAGACCTGAGCGGGAGACCACCCCTAGAGCCAATGATGGGCACCCTCCATGGGCATCCACCCATGTTTATAGGTCACTCCTAGGAACTCCTAAAGAAGCATATGAGGAATTTGAGCAATAAGAAGAGCGGGCTAAAATGCCCTACCAAGGCAGGGGGCGTTATTCGGTTACCCCTGCATAGGCCTCAAGTTCCCCGTAATTCATAGTAGGAACAAACCAAGGAGGAAGAGATCCAATCTTCTGATGCATACAAAGTACTGCTAGAGCGCTTGGAGTCTATGGAGACCAAGACTTATGGGCCCCAAAAGCCCACTTTACACCAACTTCGTAGTCACCCTATGCATCCTTAAGTGCCTGCACCCCCATACCCTAAACACTTTAAAATGCCTCAATTGACAATATTTATAGGGGATGAGGATGCCCAAGAGCACGTGACAAGATTCTTAAGCCAATGCTTTGGCATTTAGGACAACGATGCTTTGCTTCTATGAACATTTATAACCATGTTCGTAGGCCCTGCCTCGGATTGGTTTACCCAGTTGCCGAAGCATAGCATCAACAACCTGGACCAGCTAGTGGACACGTTCCTTGAATGTTTCACCTTTAATACCAAGAAGAAGGCATCGTTAAGTGACCTAGCTAGCCTCAGATAGTATGAGGAGGAGACCATGGAAGCTTATGGAAATCGGTGGAGGGCGTTCCTTTCAAAGCTAGCTTACCTCCATCTCATGGCCGACCTGACCCAAATGTTCTCAAAGAGTTGTTTGAGGTTTATCTCTATGCTATTATAGTTGCAACAATATGCCACTCTCAAGGAAGCCCTAGTGCAATCCAGAATCATAGAGGAGATCAAGATACAGGATGGTGAGATTGCCAAGCCACGCAAGAAAGAGTGGCCCAAAAATACCAAAACTAGGTCAATGCAACCGAAACCCACCATGGTCAATCAGGTTGCTATAAACATACCTAAGCCTGCACAAGCAACACAGCCCCCAAAGGCTAATTACCAGGCAGTTCCTCTTGACACCTATAAAAATGAAAATCATAGGCAAGAGAAAAATCAATAGCGTCGCCCTAGGCAACAATTCACACCCTTCACAGAGTCTAAAGACTCCTTGTTTGATCGCTTGTCCATGGCAAACCTGATAAACCTGCCAAAAATTTGACCCGTAGACCCCAACGCACCAAAACCCAAGGGCTATAGGGAAGACTTGTACTATAGATTTTATCTATAGAAAGGACATGACCTTTACGCATGTTGGAAGTTCAAAAGCTTAGTGCAAGACCTAATAGACAACAAGACGCTGGCGGTGGATAATCCCATGGCACCAAACAACCAATATATGGAGGTCTTCAAAGACCCCCTCCCTGCCCATGATGCGTAGGCAAAGACCCTTCAAGTCAATGAGGTGACACAGAACTGCCCCATGTAGGGGTATGTAGGGATGATAAGCATAGTGACTTGGAACAAGAGGTACCCAAGCACAGCTGCCCCCGCGGTAGCTAAAGGAGAGGTTCCATCAACGTCACAACCTCAACAACACCCTACACAACCTCCCCCACCTAGACTAGTGGCCACAATTTGGACTAAAATTACCCAAAGTTTAAGGACCACATCGGCTAGGCTCTCCATATACAAGCTCATCCAACAATCACCACCCCATCGGGAGGCTTTAATGGAGATATTAAAAGCCATCGAGCTGCAACCCCACGAAGCAAACTCTTTCAACAACTTTATGGGACATGTAAAACGATGTACAAAACCAGTCATCACATTTAGAGAAGATGAATTGAAATCGATGACTAGTGATATAGCGGATCCACCCTACACGTCATTGCATGAGTCAACAGGATTCCATTTAAGAGGGTGTTGGTGGACATTGGCTCATCCAGTAATATAATCACAATAGCGGCATTGAAGCACCTCAAGTTGCCAGCATGTCACATTGTGGTCTCCACCTATACTCTTCGAGCATTCAATGATGTGATATGATCGATGGTTGGAACAATTGTCCTACCCATCCAAGTGGGACAAAAGACTATTCCTATGTTGTGCCACATCCTGGAAGGTGAGATGGCCTATAATATTTTACTGGGCTGACCTTGGATCAGGGACATGAAGTGTGTCTCTTCGATAACCCATCAATGCCTAAAGTACACATACGAAGTGCAAGTGCATGTGGTCCCGACAGACTTAGAGCCCTTCAAGTATTGCAATGCGGTACAAATGATGCCACAATCGACCCTTCCATTGACACATTTGGAATTTCAATTGAATCCATCCAAACAGGATCCGATTCCACATACATCCCCATTGTTAAGTACCTTAAATCCCTAGTCGGGTCCATCTTCATCGTCTGGTCCTTCACCAACAATGCCACCTACGGTGGCCACACCGAAGGACAATGGGAAGAAACCCCTGGAAGAGGCACCACCATCAGTATCAACCATCTCTGTCGAAGAGGTGCCTAGCCAAATGGAAGTCGAGGTGCCTAGTTCACCCGACATGGAGTGGACTCAGAAAGAACTCCCATTCCCTCCCCCTCAACTGCCAACGATCACCGTTGAGATGGCCAATATGGGCATGGAGGAGTATCTAGTGCAAAAAATTTTAGCAACACCTACGCTTTAGTCCATGCAGGACATGGGGAGACCTCGCCTCCCCATCGACATTATTGTTCCTTTGGGCTACCCACCAAACCAGACAAATTTTGTATATGGGGGCCTCGACAATGGCATTGAACCTTACCTGCAAGAGGAAGAGGATGAAGAGCCCTTTACCGAGAATGTCAACTATCTGTCCAACTCGGACTTCACTTTGAAATATCTTGGCCAATGTAATTGGCACGGATATGGGTTGGGTAGATATGAACAAGGGGTGCGCGTTCTTTGTCAACCAAGATATCAGATGTCGTACAACAAATCAGGAGTAGGGTTCAACCACCCTCTACCCCTTGACATCTTGGTAGAGAACATGTAAGGCCTAGGGCTAAGCAATAAGGACGGGTTGGTATAAGATCCATATGCCAATACTAACACAACATACACATTGGGAGATTATCTCCCATTGTTAACAACCAACCTTGTGGGCCTCAACAACCCCTTCTCGTTGATCGAGAAAGGGGAAAGTTCAAGAACTTGCCTCCAAAAGGGATATAGACAAGTCCAAGAATGATCTTCAAAATACGATTCAGAGTATGAGGTAGCACCTTGGGAACCTTTCGAGTTCGATAGCAATCACTCGCAAGTGACGCACATAGATCATTATTAGGAGGACTTCGTGGCGATGTTCCCCTTGAATGCTCCAATCAAGCAATGGCCACCTCAAGAGAATCAGGTCCTCCCACAAAGAGCGAAACAACCCCGATGGGACCAAATTAACTTGCTCGAGCAGAACGAGCCTCACATGTCGTAAATAGTTATCAGGGCCAACGAAGGCCTATGGATATCTGATAGCGATTATGAAGATGAAACTAATATGGCATATCTCAATCACATGTGGCATCAAAAATACCCCATGGACATTGACGACATGTTTGAACAACTAAACATGGGGCCAAGGCATAGGTGGCATTTGAACCAGGCACAGTTGGACCAAGTGTTGCATCCGCCACTTCAAGCATACCGAGAGCACCCTCCACCTAGAGACCCTATAGAGCCATTAGTGCCAAGGGCAGACCCTATCTTGTTATCTGCACATAGGGCCAATCCATTTGTGCCAATACCCACAGAGCCAAATCCAGAGCACAAAGATCACCAAGGATGTCTGAGTCACCACCCATGCTTTAATGGAGATCAAATTCACTTCATCAACATGATCTCCATTGACTTAACCGCCCCCATCCACAATCTAGCCGATCCAACACGACCATTGTATCTAAACCTAGATGCCATAGACTGGGATCGCGCTAACTCGCCACCATCCCCATCAAAGTACTGGCCTTGCGGTGAGATGCTTCATTTCACCCCAGGACCAACTCAGGATATCTTCCACACTAAAGAGGAACCCGATGTTCCAAACGTAGATCTAGATTTAGAAAATGATATCCACATAATACCAACTCCACACCAGTTGGAGGATGGGTCCCACATGTCAGTCGAAGAGACGACTGACATAGACATCGGCTCTAATCCAATGAATCCACAAATCATCAAGCTGGGGGTAAGTCTATCCCCCAAAGAGAAAGCTAATTACATTGCCCTTCTCAGATAGAATAAGGAGGTTTTTGCATGGTCCTACAAAGACATGTCAGAGCTAGACCCGTAGCTAGTCACGTATAATCTAACGCTTGATCCGAAAGTCAATCCAGTCAAGCAAAAACTATGTAAGATGCACCCAACAGTAGCCTTAATGGTCAAAGACAAGCTAAAAAAGTTGTTGGGTGCATAGTTTGTCATCTGCGTGGATTACCCACCATGGTTGTCCAACATGGTACCCGTCAGGAAGCCTGATAGGAGGATTCGCATATGCACCGATTTTTGAGTTCTAAACAAAGTGAGTCCCAAGGATGATTTCCCCTTTCCTAGCATCGATGCATTGGTAGACGCTACAACAGGCCACAAAATGCTTTCCCTCATGGATGGTTTCTCGAGATACAACCATATTCGTATCAATCTCGATGATCAACTCAAAATGGCGTTCACAACACCTTGGGGGACATTTTGTTATAAGGTCATGCCCTTTGGCCTTAAAAACACTAGTGCCACCTACCAATGTGCTATGACATACATCTTCCACGATCACATGCATAAAACTTTGGAAGACTATATGGATGATCTGTTGGCCAAATATCTTTTGCGCCCAGATCATCTTGATGACCTAAGCAAGATCCTTGATTGCCTCATCAAACATAAAGTCAGACTAAACCCCAAAAAGTGCGTATTTGGCATCACATCTGGAAAATTCTTAGGTTTCATAGTCTCAAAATGAGGAATCGAGGTAGATCCAAACAAAGTCAAGGCAATCCTTGAAATGCTTTGTACTTATCATAGTAACCACACGGTGAAATGGATCATGTTGTTGACGGAGTTTGACATTGAATTCATTGGATAGAAGTCCATCAAAGGTCAATTCATCGTCGATCAACTAGTAGAGGCTCCTCTCAAAGATGATCAGCCTCTGACCATAGAACTACCCAATGATGGCATCTTCCATGTCTCAGAATCGCCAAATTCTGATGAGCCTGAATCCCAGGCTGACATAACCCTATTTTTTGATGGTTCTAAATGTGAGCAAGGGGGTGGCATGGGAATCATATTCTTCACACCGCAAGGGGCTCCAATGCCTCTATAATTTAAACTTGATTTCCCATGCACCAATAACAATGTCGAATACGAAGCCTTGCTCATAGGTCTTTAGACAACAATCACCATGAACATCAAATGCTTGAACATCTTTGGTGATTCACTGTTAATCGTCAACCAAGTGAAAGGGGTATTCCAATGTAAATGCCTAGTTCTATAGGCATATAAAGTCCTTGTGGATAAATTCCTGGCAAAGCTTGAATGGTATGACATCGAGGCACTCCCTCGATCATCGAATCATTTTACGAACATTATGGCCTCCTTGGGGTCACTAATCCCGCAAGACCCTTCCGGTGAGATGACAACCATTCAAGTCAAAACATTATAGCAATCCATGATGGAGCGTGCAAGCCCTGACATAATGCCAAGAATCCACCTGATCCAGATTGAACCATCTCAAGATAGGTTCATTCAAATCCACAATGGTCTGAATCACACCAACTAGGGGTCCTTGTTCTCCCTTATTCCTCTTAATAGCAACACAATGCTATTTTTACAAGTTCATTTCCACTCAGCTTTTGCAAGGGATGAACTTCAAGAGGGATTGGTAGTTCATACCATCGAGGTTTCTGATCAACAGGATTGGTACACACCCATAAGAGACTACCTCAATCTAGGTAACCTCCCACTTGGATTGTCGCATGCTACAAAAATATCATTCAAACAGAAAGCAAAAAAACATGTCTTTCTAGGAGACATTTTTTATCGTCGAAGCTACGAAGGGATCCTCCTTCGTTGCTTGGACCAGCAGGAGTCCACTTGGGCAATCACCCAAGCGCACGATGGTACGTGCGGTGGCCACTTCAGCGGTATGGCCATCACCAAGTGCATTCTTTGCATGGGCTATTATTGGCCATCTTTAGAGAAATATTGTTGTGTGTATGTAAGGAAGTGCATGAAATGTCAAAACCATGCTAATTTGACATACGTACCTTCTCAAACCTTGCAGCCAATACAATAAGCTTGGCCGTTATCGTAGTGGGGCTTAGATCTAATCAAAAAGATCTCCCTTGTGTCATCAAATCGTCACATGTTTATCATAATGACCACAGAGTACTTCACCAAGTGGGTGGAAGCAATTTTGCTTACCTCTATGACTGGGACCCGCATTACGAAATTTATTTTACATAACATCATATGTCATTTTGGTATTCCATCCAAGATCATCTCGAATAATGGGACGTCATTCAAGAACAAAGATGTGCATGCTTTGACAACAAAGTATAAAATTCAGAATAGTTTTTCAACACCCTATTATCCGCAGGAAAATGGGCAAGCAGAGGCATCAAACAAAATGCTAGTTGCCATCATTAAAAATACTATCATAGATAGTCATAAGGATTGGCACATTCAAATCCCACTTGCCCTATGGGCTTATCGCACTAGCATTCGGACGCCCACTAGGGCAACTCCATTTTCGCTGGTGTATGGCTCTAAGGTATTCATGTCTCTTGAGTTGGAAATACCTTCCCTACGCATATCAATGAAAGAGTTCATTGATGATGACACTGCATGGTAGGCCTGATTATACTAGCTTACATTGCTCGACAAACGATGCATCAATGCTCTCGAGCATTTACGTATCTATCAAGAGTGAGCCATTCCACATTTAAAGATCCATAGCCCACCCAAAAAGCTCCAAGGATTCTCACAATCATCTGGTCAACCTAAAAAGCTCCAAGGATGCCAGCTATCGCTTGGTGAACCCTAAAATGCCCCAAAGGTATCCATGAACCCTTTGGTCAAACCAAAAGCTCCAAGGATTCCCACAATCACTTGGTCAACCTAAAATGCCCCAAAGGTATCCATAAACCCTTTGGTCAAACCAAAAGCTCCAAGGATTCCCATAATCACTTGGTCAACCTAAAATGCACCAAAGGTATCCATAAACCCTTTGGTCAAACCAAAAGCTCCAAGGATTCCCATAATCGCTTGGTCAACCTAAAATTCCCCAAAGGTATCCATAAACCCTTTGGTCAAACCAAAATCTCCAAGGGTTCCCACAATCGCTTGGTCAAAAACAAATATTCAAAAACAAACAAAAATAAAAGATAATAAAAATAACAAAAAAATTGCATCTCACTTCCATGCATACTCTTAAAAATCAAAACACAAAAAAAAATAATAATAATAATAAGCTGCATTAGGCATCACATACATACATTGCATATTTGCTGGTTATACATGTCACAAGAACCATAGACTATAATTGCTTGGTAGTTTCATCCTTTTCCACATTTTTCCACTCTGTAAATAATCCAACAAGAATAATGCCATCCACATATTTTTATCATAGTCAGTTGTCTGCTAACGTCTTTAGGGTTTTTTGTCATTCAGTTGTCTTTAGATTTTTGGTCAAAACCTATAAAAATTCAGATAGATTTTACAAAGGTAAAGTTTTACTTGGATCACACCTTGTTACGTAGCATCCCCACACAAGTTAAAACACATAAAAATTCCCAAGTTGTGTGAACAGAAGATGAAACCTACAAAGCAATTTAGGGTGTCATAGGTGAAAGGTTAGCCTGTTGATCCCCTTGTGCAAATGGTTCAAGAATGCTGAGAATTAACAAAAGGACACGCTCTTCCCCATCCAATTTCCCATAATAAATAGTAGTTTTCACCACTAGCAAAAATTCCAAAACACATTTGATCCCCAAGGTCGTAAGGATTCGTACTACACATCCCTGAACAGGATGGGTAGTCATCCCCAAGGCCAAAAGGATCAATGCCATTACATAATAATATCCCCAATCACCTTTGGTCCCCCAAGTTGTAAGGATTTGTACTACACATCCTTGAACAGGATGGGTAGTCATCCCCAAGGCCAAAAGGATCAATGCCATTACATAATAATATCCCCAATCACTTTTGGTCCCCCAAGTCATAAGGATTCGTACTACACATCCCTAAACAGGATGGGTAGTCATCCCCAAAGCCAAATGGGATCAATGCCATTCACAAGCCAACAACCTATGAGCTCACCTTTGAAATCCAAATGCAAAATCAAAAATCAAAATAATAACAGTGGTTATCACCACTACTCAAACCCCTTGCTCAACAAGAAAAACAAAAAAAGCAAAACAAATAGTGATTTTCATCACTATGTAAGAGAGCAAGTATCCCAAAAAGTTGAGCAACCAAAAGACTCCTAAGATTGAATCCTTGGAATTCTTAGCAATCAAAACACCATCTAGGTGATCCTCATTATAGGTTTGGTGGATAGCCTACCTGGCAATGGCGGTATCCTAAATGCATGACGATATGTCTATCACATTAGCTTTGCGTGTGTGTAGACCAATGTTTGCATGTGGATGAGCTAGCTTATGGTATCCTAGATTGCCCCATGGATTAATCCTACTAAATACAACAAAGGAGTTAGTGGAGCTAATTCGGTGATCCTTAGTACAGGTTTGGTTTACAGCCTATCTGGCACTGGCGATATCTTGATGAATACCACATAAACAAACTCAATCGCACACACAAGGATGTGAAATAACTTGGTCAAACTCAATTCTGATTCGTACCTTGTTCAAAAGTCTTGTGAGATAAATGTATAGTCTTGGCTAGTTAGTTAAAACATCTGAATCTCATAAAAACCTTAACTACATTCTAAAACAAATGTTGTACATGTCCATTCTTGCATCACCATCGGAAAATACAAAACAATCTTTTATTTTTTTTTACACATGCAAAGTCATTCCACAAAGCAATCACATAGTACAGAAAGCTAGCAAATCCTGTACAGTCTATGGTGCCACCGTCAAGTTATCAACAAATCATTTCATCCATTCCATATGCATATATCATATAATAGCAATAGTCGCATTCATAAATAACACATGCATACATCAATGTAAATAAATGTGCATTAAAGTAACAATAAATCACGCCAAGTGTATAATCAAAAAAGAAAATTCATGTATATAAATCACCAAAAATGCCCGTAGGCTACAATAAGTCAGTCCTCTGACCTCACAACAAAAAGAAAAAACTCAAAAACCCCAAGACTAGGGAGTTGACCACCATGATCAACTACCCCCAGTGGTGTGGGTCTTATGGGACCTCTCATGGCAGCTGTTGCCAGCCCCCGCATCATGCCCATTAGCGCTACCCTCACCCACCCGCCTACGATGAGAGGAAGCAGACTTCTTGGTCTCATTGTATCTCGTTCAGCACGAAGAGCCACCTCTAGTAAGCTCAGGTAACTTTCCACCAAGGCAGATAATCTTGGCCCCCAGCTCCACTTAGAATCAACCCCACTCCACATCCCATTAGCGGTATGCAGCCAATGCTTAATCCCACTGTGCCAACTAAGCCTGCAGGCGATCCCTCTTGACACTGTGCTCCTCATCCTGTCTTCGTAGTAGCTCCAATCGTGCTATCTCAGCATGATACCTAGCCTCCATATCCCCTAGGACTTCCTGGGGCATGGGAATCTTTGGGATGGCAAGCTGCTCAGGCACCCACTGCTCTAAAATGTCCTGAACATCCGGCCACTCCAGAATCCCTACATCATCCCTAGTAAGGTCATCTACCTCCACCATATTTGCATCATTGCGCAGAGCCCCCAAACCCTCCCCTGGTGCCTCTGAAATCCCACCACCTGCTACTATCACATCCATGCCTCCTCTAGGCCCCTCACCCTGCCATCGCGACATCATCCACCATTGATCATACTCTATAGTTGCCCTAACATTGTCCACATCAGGGACATCAATCACTACATCTGAATCCTCACCCAGTGGCTCAATGATCGGCCAAGCCAAAGTCCTCTCATCACCCCAACCCTGATAGATCAAGGGCTCATTAGGAAATCCCTAGCACAACCCAAAATGTTGAGTCACCCAGACGTACGAGAAGTACTCTTGCTTGGTACCCTACTGCTAGATCATCCACCTCCCTCTGTGTGCCTACCAGAGCCACTCCCTAGCCTCAGGCCCGGTTGGACAGTCCCGATATAGCCACCAGAACACCTCTCCTAGAGCAAGACGTGAGAAGGCATCAACATAGTGCCCCACGACACCTGCCCACCGTTGACTCTGCCCCTGCTCCTTGGACCTCCACCATAGGGCAGCATAGCCAATCTCCCTGTCCACCATCTCTCCCCGAGTGGTCCAAGGCAACCCCTGTGGTCGCTCCACAGCTATGTGTTGCTATCCCCAGCACTACAACAAGTAGCTGCACTCAATACCCTTCTGCCTCTGGTAGCGAACCTCGTACATCTCATCATATAACAATGCTAGTAGCATCTGACCCCACATCATAATTGGTGGTGCTACTGTCAAACACTCCACCAGTCGAAACACTACCTCAAGCAGGTTCCAAGGGAACCTCACACCTGAGGAATCGGGCAGCAACATGTTGGAGATGAGGCACATAAGAAATGTATGTCTCACCCCCAACATGCCCTTCTCAAACCACCATCGCACCAAATTCTTGCTAATTAGGCAGTCCACCTTTGCCCTCTACTTTGCGCATGCCTCAGCTCTACCACTCAACAATCTGGTCCGTGCACTCATGGTATCTGTGAAATCTTGACAGCGCTCTGCTACACAGACTCGAACTCCTCATTTTCATAGCTCCAAATCACCAAAAAAACAAAGTGCAAATGAGCCCAAAATAGGTCCGAGGTGTAGACCAATTGGTTCATCCAAACCCCATAAGGGGGCGGAGGTCCAAGGTTCAAATCTCGGGCCTTGTCGGACTGAACGCTTGTCCCTTTCCTGGTGCTTTCAGTGGCATAAAAGGTTTAAAATGATTGTGGCATGGTGGTTATAGGGGTGGAATACATGAATATCTATGTGGTGGCTTCTAGGGTGGATAGTTTAGAATACTATGGCGGCCATAAAAGCTAGACAGTCTTCCCGGATTTGTGGCGGCTACTGATTCCACCATGTAAATTCAAAAAAAAAAAAATGAGCCCAAAACCTAGTTTTGGCCCTTATATAGGTTCTTAGGCCTGTAATCATTCCACCCTGGGATGAGCACTCTAGTTAGTGCTCGTACCACCCTGGGATGATTACAAAACTGGTATTTTTCCCACCCTGGGACGATTACAGAGTAAGAAAATAAAAAACAACAAAAATCGCATCCAAAATGCACCAAAAATAGCAATAAAATGGCTAAACAAAGGCACCTTTGCATCTGCGCTTCAAGGCATCTAAAATTGATGTTGGGGTCACAAATCCTCACTATCCTACTCCCTAATAAGGCTACCATAGCTGGACCACTCCATGGGAGGAAGGATTTTCAAGAATTTCATCCCCAAAAGGGGTCACAAAAAGGGTCCAAACCCACCCAAAAATAGCAATAAAATTGCCGAACAAAGGCACCTTTGTGCCTGCACTTCAAGGCATCCAAAACTGATGTTGGGGTCACAAATCCTCACTATCCTACTCCCTAAGAAGGCTACCATAGCTGGAACACTCCACGAGAGAAAATATTTTCGACAATTTCATCCCCAAAAGGCGTCACAAAAAGGGTCAAAACCCACCAAAAAATAGCAATAAAAATGCCAAACAAAGGCACCTTTGCGTCTGTGATTCTTGGCATACAAAATCGATGTTGGGGCCACAAATTATCAATATCCTACTCCCTAAGAAGGCTACCATAGCTGGAACGCTCCACAGGAGGATAAATTTTTGACAATTTCAGCCCCCAAAGGCGTCACAAAAAGGGTTTAAACCCACCAAAAATAGGTAAGATTGTTGGGAAAACTGCATAAGCATTGAACAAAAAACAACTAAAGGCACCCTTACAAAAGTCATCTTGGGTCAAGTGACTCGTCGCTTTTCTCATGTCGGGAATTACCTCATCAATTCGTCGCTTGAGGGGGTAGTCACACTTAGTCACCAATCAACAAATATACACCTAATCAAGGAAATGGCATGCATTCAAAGAATCATTGACAAAGACAATCACACTCCTTCTTGGGGTAGAAAACAAGCAATAATCACAAGCTGATAAAATACTTGGCATTCTATAATCATGAACTCAATGTTCCCATAGACAAAAGGTTGCGCCCTTTGCATATTCATGACTGAACAATGTCCAAGATCAAGTAACACCTCACCAAAAAAAGGTTAATACTTGAATTAAGCTCCTTAGCTCGTCAGAAGAAAGGATTCAAGAATGCATGCCCTTTCCATACTTGGGGCATCAAAAGTTGGTTAGGTTACTGATAAACCCTAATCATTAGTGCTTTGGTTATCTATTTTTTGCTCAGCATTGTGCCATGCACAACGCATCCCAAAAAGGGGCATCTATAGACACCAAAATAGCATCAATCTGATCATGTGGCTACAAGAACTAATCGAATTGGCATACATAGCCCCTAGGGCAGCCCCCAGAGGTTAAATAGTGGTCCTAACCACTCCCACAGTAGTTTTGGAAGGTCAAAGATCAATTTGGTACCTTTCAAGCACCTTGCTCCTTACTCGTTCCACCTTGGGGCGAATAGACTGCTATTCGCCTCACCCCGGGATGATTAGTAACAATCGCTCTAGGGTGGGGCGAATAGTAGGTTTGACGAGAAAAAGGTCAAACCTTGACAAATGGCAGCTCATATCTGCCACTCAACTCCACCTTCAATGCATGGGAGTGTGAGTGAGCATTTTTGAGCTCAAAGGGTCAATCATAGAGGCAGTCATGGAGCCCTTAATCAGGGAGGAATCTTCTCTCCCCTGGGAAGGCATGATGGCCAAGTGGCACCCTTGCATGCACATTCAAAGAAGACCTTCAGGTATATAAAATGGTGAGTCTTCTCACCCCAAAAAAGGAATAGAGCAGGAGCATTTGGAGCAACGGAGTGCTACCGAATTACATCCTCACCCCTCACTTGTGCTTATTACATCCTTGATCTCTCTTTTGGAAGGGAGGTTATTGGGTGAACATTGGAAGCGCAATCCGGACATAGAACCCAAATATTTGGCCACAATACCCCACCCAATTTTTTGACACAACCTCCTAGGATGTTTTGGACCCATCCCAAGTGGATTGGTGTCGAAACCAAGCCCCAAATGGCGGGCGTCCTACCCCCGGGCGCCCTCGCACTGCTGCAGTCCTAATCGCCCCACCCCGGAGTGATTAGAAATATGTAGTATATTTCTCTACTATTTCTTTTGCATTTTATTTTATGTCATTCATATATGCTGCCATTCAAATTTCATGCCATTCTGATGAGTTTTGAATGTGTTTTCATTGTTTTTTGCCTTCACTAACATACAAGGAGCATCTTCGGATATAGGACTATCGAGGCTGAATCTGTAGAATATGACCTTCTGGGTCATATCAAAATGCCCTAGTTTGCCTAACCCCAACTTTGCAGGTGTTTTGGAGGCCTTTGGATGGGACATTAAGGAGGTTGCCTTTTGACATTTTATGAGAGTCCTAATCGTCCCACCCCGGAGCGATTAGAAATATACAGTATATTTCTTGAATTTTCCTTTTGCAGTGTGTTCTTGATAGTGTTTACATGCTTCTATCAAAATTTCATCTTATTATGACATGTTTTTATTACCGTTTTAATTATTTCATGCATGCATTAACCGGAGGCCTTGGGGATTGCATGTTTCCCTCCATCCACAAGTGCTATTAATCATTTATTGTTTCTTTGAATGTAGGATATCGACACTGGAGGGGCATAAAGGAACTACAGATGTATTCACACAAGCGGTGATGACGTTTGGCCCGCCCATTTCAAATGTGGGCACGAGAAAGATCTCGAAGGGAAGCGTACCATTCGTGGTGTAACAAAACTATATCTAACGCTCCTAGCTCCTAAAAATGAAGGAGACATATTGTAACCTGATCTTAAAGAAAAATTAATAAAAATAAGGGCTGCACTTTACATTTTCTTTATATCTTGTTTTAGTTCGTTTGTTTTCCCTTTTTCATGCACTTTAGTCCTTTTTCTTCATTCGTAGGACTTAGCGTTTCGTATGCTTTTGTTTGCATCATATCCGATATGCCTATGGGATTCCGTATCCTCGTGATTTCAGTAGGATCTTGTTTCTTAGTTTATTTTTCACCAAAAAGTGGTCTCAAACTTTCTTTTATGAGCCTAGATTTGAATGATTTGATTATTTAAGCAATATTCTCCTTTTGGAGAAGTCTGTCTCTGAAACAGTGCCTTCTTGTTGTGAGAGGTAATCTTCAAATATCTTGTATTTGATAGGCTTCTCCTATATTCAAGTCTTCTTATCAAATTCTAACTTCAAGCAAGATCTTCTTCTCAAGATTATAAATATCTTGAGATCTTATGAGATTTGACACTCCCTACCAAATTCTTCTTATTATTTTGTGCTTCCTGTTAGATGGTGATGAATATCCCAAATATTTCACTATATTTTGTAGTTAATTTCTCCAATGAGTTCTCCTTTGATGATTTCTTCAGTAAGGCTCTCTAAGCCCTTTATTGGATGCTCATTACGATCTCCCCAAGGTCTTTGATCTTGTAGCTTTTTCTAGTCTTACTTGAGACCTTTACTTGAACCTTATGCTCTTAGAAATGTTGGTGGTGAGATATTCTTCTGGATCTTTGATTTTACTGCTTTTGGATTCAAGCAGGACTCTCCTAGTCCTTTTTCTTCTTCCAAGATTGGAATTTCTTCAACGAGATATTCTTCTAATCTCTTTACCTTCAATTTTTCTATGGTGTTGCATTTATTTCGAAGACGATACTCTACCTAACTTTCTTGTAGGAAGTTTCCCAACTCACTGAATCTCTTTTTCCTACAACAAACTATTAGTATGGAAATCTTAATCTACCTTTGAATCAGATACTCTCTTATAGAGTCTTCTTCAAGATCAAGGCTTCGGTGACCTTTCTTTCAGTATCAAAACTTTTGTGGCATTTTCTTCTAGGATAAGGCTTATGTGGTATTTTCTATAATATCAATGTTTGTATGGACTTTTCTTCTATATCAAGGCTTCTATGGCATTTTCTTATGGAACAAGGCTTCTATGGCCTTTTCTTGTGGATCATGGCTTCTATGGCCATTTCTTCTCCTGTGAAATTATCAATCTAGCAATGGAGATCTCTAGTCTCCTAAATTCACCATGACTCTTCTCTAGAAGTCTTCTTCCGTAGTATTTTTTCCTTGCATAAGGAACTAATATTTGCGCTATGAAGGTACACTAACCTTTAGACAATGAATTTGAAGTCTCCTAGCTTTCTATTGTAGGATGTGTTTCAATCATATTAGAATTAATTTTCTATAACAAAAGAAACTTTAGTTAATAGTTAACAAATCTTAGATATCTTGAATGGTCTTCACTAATTGATTTATCAATATAGTAGATTGAATGTTGATTCCTAGTCATCACATATTTTTTTTACAACTTTGTAGATAGAATCTAGCCAAATTTAATCTCATTATTTTTGGAACTGATATTTCTTTCAATCCTCACTTGTGGCTCTCCCTAATTATACCACCTAGACTCTTCTAAGATTTTTTACAATGGTTGGTCCATAAATTCATCAGGTTGATAAAAAAATTAATCTCAATGATAATGATGGTTTTCTATTGATCTACTCTAGCTAGATCTACCATGGCTCATATACCTTAGTTAGTTATTGATGCAGTATGCAATGGAAGATAATAATCACAAGATGCATAATAATATGAAAGGAAGTAAATCTACGAGATGACTAAAATAAGCTATAAATAGAAATGATAAAAATAAATATAATGTAGCTATGGAAGAAATGGACACTCCATGAACAAAGCTACTAGACTACATTGCACCCATCACCAATACATGGTGATCTATACAACACTATGCTACTACCTATGAATATGCTCTAAGCTTATATATTATTCTTATTACAATGAGGTTCTTTTTATATAGGAAGATAGGTTTCTTGACTAACACTCTATCTAGCTATGCAAGGGGCACCTTGCACATATACAACTTGCACATTAACATTTGTGCAATAATTACATTGCATGAAGTAACTAGATAAATTCTCTCTAAAGTAATCTAATATCCTAAGCATGTACATAGGAAGGTACATTTACATGATCCAAATGATGTAATATAATGTATTTCTAATAAATTGCATTGATTAATGAATTGTAAAGATGCATTTTTGGTAGAGATGAACATCTTAGCAATTTTTACAAAATTATATTGTAAAGGTGCATTTTTTATGGAAACTAAAACCTTAACATATGGGTAAATCTATGAAAAAGCAAGTCCCAAAAGAAATTTATGAATGTGCCACATCAAGTAAATGTCCTTATTTTCAAGAAGGGGTGGATATTTATGAGAATGGAAAATTCCTCACATTGCGAAGTGGTGTACAAGCCACTCTCATAGATGTTTAATCTTGTGAAGACCTTCAAATGAATGGTGCTATATTTCCTATAGATATTGTAAGGGCAGTATACATATCATTAATAACCCTTGACATGTATAGGAATTAAATGAGCACCATGATATTGTCAAATGTAATATTATTAAAAGCAGCAATGACGAATAACTTGGGTGTTTTGAAAAACACACCAAAGATATTGGATCAAAACTAATGCAAAGAATGGGATACAATGGTAAAGGATTGGGTAAAAATGTGTAATGCATTAGAAATCCCATAATACCAAATTTTAGGCCAAATAATGAAGGACTTGACTATGATGGTCAAGCAGAAAGCAACAAGACCATGTTTGTAAAACCAAAATCTCATACAACTCCTAGAATAAATAGTTGTAAACTTTATGGAATAACTGGACATGTAACAACTAGGTGTTGGAACTTACATCCTTGTGACATATGTGAATGTGCTAATCACTCCCATATAATTTTTTGGTACAAAGAAAAAATGACCAACAAGATTCATGTTGATTATGGATGGACAAATATCACACAATGGACCAAAATTACTGAAATATTGTATAGCTTCTATAGAATATGTAAACTTGATGGTAGACCCAAAGATATTCCTAGTGAGAAACCAAGTGGTAAACCCAGAGGTAATAACATAGAGGTATACCCAAAGGTAGATCCAAATGTAGACATAGAGGTAGTGATCCAGAGATAAACCTAGAGCTATGAGCCGAAGCTCGAGTTGAGATCCATGATCCAGAGCCAGATCCAAGAGCTAGAAGCAGTGCTAAAGCAAGGAGCCAACTTTCCTTGTTCTCTCCTCTACATTAATGGGATAGTAATAAATGTTGTACTAAATAATGTAATAAGGAGGATGTTAGAAAGACATTATTACATTATTTAGTTAAGTTAATGCTTAACTAGTTGGCAATATAGAAGCCAACATGCATAATGTTAAAAATAGAATAGATTAGATCCAAAAAAAGACTAATATGCTATTGGCTAATCATGACCAATATTGTATTATTTATGCATAATTTGTTTAACAAAATTAATATATGATTCTCAGTATAATCTTATCAAGTCCTTTTCTTTTGTAACCTATGTTTAGCATAAATTTCAAAGACACATACAAGCAAGCTACATTCTCTTTTTGTGAATAACTTTTATAGAGTCCTCAATATTCTTGATAATTTTGTTATTTCTTTAAAATAATAGATATTATCATCATCAATATCATCTATGACATGAACCAAATATTACTTATGTTTACTAAAAGTTCAAATTAAATCCATAAGCCAAATTAACTTTTCTTTTTTTTGGTAGTTTTTTGATGGTTGTTTGTTATCAGTTGTAAGGTTTCTTTGATATAATAAATTTTAACCCCTCTTTTATTAAAAAAAAAAATTTCAACTTGGAAGACCTAAAGTGTGCATCTAGTAGCATGACCATTTCCCAATTACAACCTATTTTCTGTGTTGCATACCAAATCCATCATATTGTGCCAAAAATATAAGCCTTCTAATAATATCTCAAAAAACTCAATGCTTTGATAAAATGATCTAGAAAGATAAACATAATAATTAGGACAATATATAAAATTAGGTGTAATAAAACCCCTAAAATATATCTTATGCACTCACAATGATCTACAAATTGATTATACTAAATTTATTCAATACACTTATGTTCCTTTACACTCACTAAAGAAGATACACTACATGGATATTGCTTACACTAAATAAAGATACACATATTGATTGTGGATATTCCAATTTTTGGTAATACAACATATCTATAACACTCTAGGATTTATTATAATAGATTGCTTGTCCTGTAAGTCACTATTTTTTACAAATTCAACTGATAACTTTTTTCCCTTCTTCCTTTTCTACCACTCTTCCCTTTCTCCCATTCTTTAGTAATTTTTGTTCTATTTTTATAGCTGATTTTTGTTTTCTTTTTAAAGTTTGATTTTCTAAATTTTTCACAAAATATCCCCGTGAGTGTGGTCTACTGGCAAGGATGCCACTTGCATTATCGGTGATGTGACCCAGGTTCAATCCCCATGGTGGATGTGTATAAGAAGTATTAATAAAAAAAAATTCACCAAATAAATGTTAATATATTCTAACAAACCATTGGTCATTTCTCCATCTTCTTGGTATATTATTTCTTCATTTAATAAAATATTTTAAGGTGATATATGTGAGTTAATACTTTGGATCATGATATTTCATAATAAAATTTCATACTATAGTGTGACCTATCTTCTTTTTTCAACATTAAAAACATTCACTATTTTTTTATTCTAGAATGTGCATAGTATTTCCAAAGAAATCAATAGCCACTTCAAGCATATATTCTTTGACATCTTATTTAAGCCTAATAATCCTCAAATTTATGGAATTTTGCCTTCTTCATTATTAAAAGAGTACTACTATTGAGTTCTTCAACATCTCTATTTTTTTTTTTACTTCCTTTCAATTTGCTTGGTATTATTTTTTAATTTGATTATCATGTACATCATCTATTCTACCAAGAAACTCTAAAGAAACTCTAAATTCTTATTTATTTGAGGTATATATTTCATCCTTATTTGGATAACATGCAAATAACAATAATACATTTCTTTGATCAAATTCATATGATTATTGCTCTTTGGAGAGACATAATTTTTTCTTCATCATTTATTTCATCCTTTATTAATCAAAATATAATGTTTTAAATATTTAAAACATTATACTTTGATCATGTTTATTTTAATTTATATCCCTCAATGCATGCTTCTATGTATTGTTCATTCCTTCACTATTTCTTTTATTGATATAAATATTAAGAAGAAGATTGGAAATACCTCGTCACTTCACAAAGACTTCCTTACATGAAGACACTAACAAAAATAAAAATAAAAAAGGACTGCAAGTCCAGCTAAAACTACATACACCCGCAAGGTTCCAAAAAGACACTAACAAAAAAATAGAAAGGGCTCCAAGTCCAGCTGGACGACATACACCCGCAAGGTTCCAAACATAAGCGCCCAAAAATGATACAAACAAACAACACCACCAACACTTAGGAAGAGCAAACTTACAAGGTTTGACTCCACAAACAATAGCTAAAAAGAAATAAAACCTTACATTGGGGCTCTCTCCCCTCTATGCAAATTCCTTCATTATTTATTATCTTTTATGTGTTATTCATTATTTTATACTTTATCAATGGTAGTGTTAATTATTTCGTATGAGTTCTTGTGGTTAAATATATCACCTTTTACTGTAAAGACTTAACTTCAAATATATAGTATTTTGTTAAAATAACAAGGTAACATGGTTATGCTGTAATATGGATGTAGTTAATTTAAATCACATATATCCCTTTTAAAAATATATACAAAAATATTATATCTTTTATTGTAGATAATTATAAACTTTAAAATCATCTACTCCTATAAAGTTGCAACATGATCTCAAGAAAAGATAATATAGAAATCTAAATCCAAGTCTCTATGTAAGAACCACAAGTCTCTACTTGTTGCCCAGATAAAGAACATGATAAAATGAGGATGTGGTACTCTGCAGTGTTGCGTACGAGGAGGTGGAGTTGGAGGTTTCAGACATCAACCTGAGCGATTTGTTATGGTCTAGTAAGCATGGTGCGGTTGGCCCTGCTCCATCTTGGGACCTTGGTAAGGTGTGTTCAAAATTGGTGGGGATGGTTGATGGTTCTGCATTTGTGGGGAAGGCAGATGCTTCTTCTCTACCATCCTTTGTCCAAATGGTGGCAGGTTTGGCCTTTGGTGAATCATTTGCTCCCTATAAAGTTAATGTGGAATCTAGCCAAATTCGTGTCTCGGATAGAACGGTTAACTATATTCTATGAAAAGGCTCTTGGGATATGGTGGGTAAATTGGTTGGTGGAAGGCCACCGTTGGATGTGCTTAAAAATTGGGTTGTGTCTCAGTGGAAGCCTCGTGGCTCATTGGACCTAGCCACTCTTCCCTGAAACTTTTTTCTAATAAGGCTTTCCTACGAGGAGGACTCTAGCAGGATTTTGGAAGGTGGCCATTGGTTCTATGGCAACCATGGTCTCTGATGAGTGTCATTTAGTTCATCATTTAATAATTATTTATCAATCCGGGTAGGTGTCCTAAGGCTATTTACGATAGTCAGTTCAAGAAGATGTAAGAAATTCTATTCAGAAAATGGCTTTATTGGCATAACAGTTAGTGTTTGTTGGGGGTTCTTCTGTCACTCTAAACCCTATGAACTGAAAGGAAACTAGATTATGCTTGCTGAAATAAAATTGCAGAAATAAAATAACTGTCAAAGAAACCTATTTACTTTTGCTAAATCTGAAAATGCATTCAAAAACTGAATTAAACTTGCTGAAATGAAAGTTGCAAGATTCGGTCTGTTTGTGCCTATGACAAATCAATACCAACTTCCAAAGTAGTTCGAAGAGTTAGTAATTCAAATTCAATGGGTAAAAGGGGTTTTTTACCATAAACCAATTCAAAAGGGGTAAATCCCGTAGTGGATTTCCAAGTAGTGTTATAAGCCCAAATTGCTTCAAGTAACTTTTCTACCCAATTCCTTCTATGAACTGCTACAGTTTTGGTTAATATTTTCTCTAATTCCCTATTTGTCACTTCAACTTGACCATTGGCCTGTGGATGATAAGGAGAGGACTTCCTGTGCTTGATTTCATATAATTTTACAAAGGCTTCAACAACCTTTGAAATAAACTAAGGTCCTTGATCAGAAGTAATAGACTGTGGGGCTCCAAATCACAAAAAAATCTGTGAATACAAAAAATCAGCAACTTTGTCTTCTCGGGCATGCTTAAAGGCATGGGCTTCTACCCATTTGGTTACATAGTCAACACATACCAGGATGTGCACCTTCCCTTGGGAGGGTGGATCAACAGGTCCTACAAAATCTAACCCCCACCTCTCAAATGGTTCTACACCTAATTGAGGCTGTAAAGGCATTTCATTTATGAAAGTAGGCTTACCCATTCTTTGACATGCATCACAATTTCTGATATACCTTTTTACATATTTATGCAATGATGGCCAGTAGTAACCAACACCCAAAATCTTTCGAATGGTATGTTTTACTGAATAATGCCCTCCTGAAGGTTCATCATGACAGGCTCTCAAGATGTCATATATTTCATCCTTATGAACACACCTACGTAAAACATGATCATGACTACATTTAAACAATATTCCTTTTATCCATTCAAAAGAAGAACTTTGCTTGATTAACTATTTTTTCTGTTTTGAGGTAAAATGAAGAGGAATCTTCCCTATAGCTAAATAATTAGCTATATCTGCAAACCATGGAGTTTGAACAGAGACAACAAACAATTTTTCATCAGGGAATGCATCTTCAACTAGTTCTTTAGTTTTTGCATTTGGCAATCTTGACAAAAAATCTGCCACTACATTAGCCTTTCCTGGTTTATTTACTATAGTAATATCAAATTCCTGCAGTAAAATCAACCAGCGAATAATTCGTGCACTAACCAAAGGCTTATTCATCAAATATTTGATAGCAGCATGATCTGTATGGATGAATACAGGATAACCTATGATATAGTGTCGAAACTTGTTAATGGCATATACTATAGCTAAGAATTCCTTCTCAGTTGTAGTGTAATTCTTTTCAGCTCCTGTCAAGTTTTTGCTAATATAATAAATGGCATAGTGTTGTCCATTTTCAATCTACCCTAGTGCAGCTCCAATAGCAGTATTGGATGCATCAGTCTGAATATGAAAGGGTAGATCCCAGTTAGGGCCTCTCAGTACTGGCAGACTGGTTAGCTTTTCTTTCAAAGCTTCGAAGGACTTGTGGCAATCATCAGACCATACAAATTCAGAATCTTTCATTAACAATGCAAACATTGGATTAGCAATGGTACTGAAATTAGTAATAAATCTGCGATAAAATCCAATATGTCCTAAGAAACTATGGACATCAGTTTGAGATTTCGGAGGAGGAAGACTCTTGATGACCTCTACTTTCTTAGGATCAACCTTCATACCTTGAGCAGAGATATGATGTCCTAAAAAAATTCCTTCCTCCATCATCAAGAAACATTTTTCCAAGATTAAGAGATAAATGATATGCTTCACAACGTATTAGAACCTTTTCAAGTTGCTCTAATGTATATTCAAATGTGTCACCAAACACTGTGAAATCATCCATGTAAATCTCTACACTCTCGTTGGTTAAATCAGAAAAAATGGCCAAGACAGCTCTTTGAAATGTTGCTGGTGCATTACATAATCCAAAGGGTAATACTCTATAAGAAAATGTCCCCCAAGGACATGTGAAGGTTGTTTTTTCTTGGTCTTCTGGTGCCACTTGGATCTGGTTATACCCACTAAAACCATCCAGAAAACAAAAAAATTTCTTACCAGCAAGAGTGTCCAGCACTTGGTCTATAAATGGTAATGGAAAGTGGTCCTTGTGTGTGACTTTGTTTAATTCCCTGTAATCCAAACACACTCTCATATTTCCATTCTTCTTAGGCACAATAACTAATGGGGAAACCCATTGACTATTTGAAATCGGATAAATGAATCCTACTTCCAACAATTTTTCAATTTCTTCTTTAACAATGTCTTTCAAAGCAAGATTCAGACGTCTCTGCGGTTGTCTAACTGGTTTGACATCCTCAGTGTATATCCTATGTGTGCATACATTAGGGTGGATTCCAACCATATCTATATAATTCCAAGAAAAAGCTTGAACATGTTTCTGCAAAACAACAAATAGTTTGGCTTCTTGATCATCAGTCAACCAGCTGTTAATATTTATAGGTTTTCCTGGCTGAATTTCAATTTACTTGACTCTGAGATAAACAGAGTTAACATGTTCATATTTGCTGATCAAAGCATTTAAAGGATAATGATGTGGTTGCAGATTATGAAATACTCTTGATTCTGTATTAAATGCAATACCTGATGGAAGCATTGGCATAGGACAAGTGAAAGAAGTCAAAAGATGATGATGCCATCCATGTGGCAATGTAAAGGAACTTTCTTGAAGTGGAATAGATGGTAAATGTTCAGCAATTTGTTCATCATATTTCCATAATAGGCGATTGACCAGAACTTGATCATCCCTGAGGCCTTCTTCATGCGATGTATTCACCAAGACTGTTTCATGTTCAAAAATTTCTCTTTCTGGTGAATTCAGTTCTTCAATGTGTTCTTGTACTACAATGGTGGCAAGGGTAACAAGAGGCTCCTATTCTTCATCAGACTCAGGATACCATAACTGTCCAAAAAATTTAGATGATGGTTGAGCAGGTGGATACAAAGAAATTTTCTTAAGATCTACTCCATTTGAAATAGTCATTTCCCCTGATCTACAGTCTATGAAAGCAGCTGCAGTGGCAAGCCAGGGTCGTCCTAGGATGATAGGATAGCCATTAGCTGTACTCCTAGGTTGCAACACTAGGAAATCTACAGGGTATTCCCAAGAAGATACTTTAATGGGAACATCCTCCAAAAGTCCTTCTGGTTTGGCAACTGACCTATCTGCCATTTCCAAAACTATAGCTATAGGACTCAAATCAGTGAGCTGTAATTTTTGCATAATATCTTTGGTCATGACATTAATTACAGCTCCTAAATCAATAAGCACATTGGGAATTTGAACCAATCCTACAGTAATGGTGATTACTGGACTTCTTGGATCACCATATTTGGGAGGTACTAATTTCCCAGAGAGAAGATCAGCCAACTTTCCATCTACTTGTACAGTTTGTGGAAAGGCTTTCTTCTTCCTGCCAGGTTTCCTTATGCATAAATCATGAATGGTTTTCTTAATGAATGGTACATCCTTGATTGCCTGCAACAGAGGAAGTGAAATTGACATTTTCTTCAATTTTGTGATTAACTCTAATTCAGGGGTAGTGATGGTGCGATCAAACCTTTCAGGAAATGGTAAATCTAATGTGACACGTTCAGATTTTCTTTGTAAGTTTTTTGTGTTTTCTTCCTTTTGCTCTGATTGTATTTTTTTTGGACTTGAAATTTTGGAATTTCTTCAATTGTAGGTGGAGCAGGGTTAGGTAAGACCTTCCCTGAGCATAATTGGATGTTACCACAGTCAAGTACATGAACTGCAGCAGTATCTTCAGACTCAGCCTCATAAACAGGGGCTGTTTGTCTGGCATTTTTGGGGTTAGTCACAGGCTGAGCTTGGGAGTGGAGGTTGTTTTACTGGTTGTGCTTGTTGATGTTGTATTCTTCCCTAAAAATTTGAATTAGGGGCAGGCAGCAAGTTTTGAGCTTGCCCCTGATACCTTTGTTGTCCTTGATATGATGGATATTGTTGTGGTGGAAATGGCTATCCCTGATATTTTTGTCCCCATATTTGTCCTTGTTGTGTCCATTGTGGAGGCATGGTATGCCAAGGTGGGTTCATCCATCCAGATTGTGACCAATCTGGAGGAGCTATCCAAGGTTGGTTCCAAGGTTGTGCAGAAACTTCTGCCTATCCCCATGGCATATTCATATTCCAAGGAGATTGTCCCCAATTTGGAAATCTAGGAGCATTGGGATATTGTGCATAACCACCACCAGATCTCTGTCCAATAGCATTGAGTTCTTCTGTTTGGGTGCCCAAAATAGATTTTAGATGAGGCAACAAAGGGCATTTATCTGTTGAATGTTCCTTGGAACAAATTCCACAAATAGAAGTTTTGTTTAGGGGGCAGTCTTGCAAGGCATGCTTACTCCTACACCTTGAGAAATAAATTGCTAAAGGTGGTGTAGAATTAGATCTTGTGTTTTTCTCACCTAATGCAGTATCAAGTTGAACAAGGATATCAGTTTTTAAATTGGCCATTTCCTCCATCAACTCTTTTATACCATTATTGCCAAAATTCCTTTTCTTTCTTCGATGGTGAGTGCGAGAATAGTTTTTACATAACTCCACAATATATTCAAGGTCAAGTTGATCTATGTCTCCTTTTCCCATTAAATCTAACACTTCCCTAGATTCATCTTGTAATCCTCTTAAGAAGATAGGCTTTAAGAAATCAGGTTCTACAACACCACACCTCTTTTGGACAAAGGCAAAGCGATCAAGATAATCTTCTAGACTCTCATATTCTTCTTGCTTGATCCTAAACAACTCATCTTTCCTGTTTCTCAATAATCCTGATATTTATTTAAGAATGCAGTCTCCATTTCATCCTAGGTACTGATTAAGTTAGGTTCAAGATTGCTCATGAACCATCGGAGAGCAACATCCTTAAGTGTGGAAGGAAACAATTTCAATTTTTGATTATCATTTATGTAGTCATAAGTTTGACATAACACTTTGAATTCAAACAAAAATTGATTAGGATCTTCTGAAACAGTTCCCCTAAAAATTGGCAATATGGATGGGGATATTGTTTTCATGGGGGCATCTAGAAGTGGATCCAACCGAATGGGATATTCTAAATTTTTAAGAGGATCATCAAGATTATCATATCCACTTGGAGGTGTTTTTGCTGCAGCCATAGTTGTTTTCCTTCTAAAGGATGATGGGAATAGTCTAGTCAGAGGGGAGTGTTTAGCAGCTAGTGCTTCAAAAAGCTCTTTTTCTAATTTTTCCAAAAATGCATCTGATGAAGAAGGTATGTCTAGCTTATCTTCCCCAGGGATTTCAAATTCTTCATCTGACCGAGCAGGTCACTTTGGTGGTTCAGAACCACTTCGGATAAACCTCCCTCTTTCGTCTCTCAGCCTATGCATTCATGCACATTTACTAAATAGACTGTAAAATTTGCAAGAACTGTTTTCTGTATCCAGCCTATAGTTCTTGACCTACTTAAATTTGACTAACAACACCATTTTTCCCCAGCAACGGTGCCAAAAATGATGAGTGTTGTTTAGTTAATCATTTAATCATTATTTATCAATCCGGGCAGGTGTCCTAAGGCTGTTTACGATAGTCAGTTCAAGCAGATGTAAGACATTCTATTCAAAAAATGGCTTTATTGGCAGAACAGTTAGTGTTTGTTGGGGGTTCTTCTATCACTCTAAACCCTATGAACTGAAAGGAAACTAGATTACACTTGCTAAAATAAAATTGTAAAAATAAAATAACTGTCAAAGAAACCTATTTACTTTTGCTAAATCTAAAAATGCATTCAAAAACTGAATTAAACTTGCTGAAATGAATGTTGCAAGAAATTCAGAATTACAGAAAGTAAACTAACTTTGCAAAATAAAAGAACAAAATTAAAAATAAACTTAGAAATGATAACTCGGAAATAATAATGAAACTACAAACTCTGAAACTGGAAATGATTTCAGCAAAATAAAAAAATACAGGAAAAATGACAGGTTTCCTATTTATTCTGCTACAGATAGATTTAAACAAGAAAACCTAGTGAAAAACCTTCTGCTTCTGGAAGTGGCCCTTGCTCCCTGGTTCAGAAGAAGGTGAAGAAGTAGCTCTGGTTTACTACTTAATCACTCCTTCAATCATAAAGCAAAACTGATAAAAACTGCACTTTTTATTGAATCAAAAACATGCAGAAAAATTCTGCATGTTATTGCTACAGAAATCTGATTTCTCACAATATTCAAAATTATCCTAATTGCAATCCTAATTCTCCTTAGCTCAACCCAGATGGGAGCTGGTTATTTATCTTACAAACATGCTAAATCAGGTGTGGAATGATTCTAATTTCAGGCATTTTAGGAATGTTGTTGAAACTGCATTCCTAAAATGTAGAATATGGTTACATGAATGAAATTTGTTTGTTGCACATTTGTTGGAGGTCTTTTGCGTTGAAAAAGGTGCACAACAGATTCACATAACTGTCCTTAACACTCTCCTATAATTTTGATGCCTTTCCTAAGTTGTTCTGGTCAAAACTATGCTTTTTTGGTTATTCTAGAGCAGTCCTGTTATTTCGGAGCAGTCTCTGTTCATTTCGAAGTAGTATCTCTGTTGTTCCGAAGCAGCGCCAGAATGCCTATTTTCAACACAGTTTGCGGTTCTTTTGTCGAGAATTTGGTGGATCAGACTTGGAAGTATTTCAACAACCTATTCACATGCTCTTTTAAGTTGAATTTGACCAAATTCCAAGCCATGCACATCTGGCTGGAATTTGTCCAAGTTAAAACAGTCAAAATACAGTTTTGCATAGCTTGCAGTTTTGTCCTATTTTTAGTGCTATTTTCTACATTTGACAACTTTAGAGAGCATGATATGAATGTTATATGTCCCACACGTGATTGCACTAACACATTTCACAATAAATCATTATTTATCAACAAAACTTATGCAAAAAATATAGAAAATTAGTAAAAACAGAATATTATGCTTCTAAACAGTCAAACATGTAAATAGTAGTAAATATTGTATTTCATCAACAAAATTAACATCAAAACATGTCAAAAAGGTCTATTAAGGATGTCTAAAATAATCAATAATGAGGCAATTTTTGGCCTCATCAGTCTCTTTCTCAGAAAATAGGACCATGATTTTAAACTAGCACTCCAAAGGGTCAACCTGATCTCGGTTTGGATTTGTCTGCCATAATTCCCTATGTACTTATGGCATGAGAGTATTTTCAAGTTGGTGGTGAGTTCTATCGGTGACTTTGTTTCTTTTGATAAATTCTCTTTATACACTAAAAGGAGGTAATACATCAAAATGTGTATCATGGTGGACATTGAGAAAAATCTTCCTAGTTCTGTGGAGCTTGTTTCTCATCTGGGTACGTGGGTTTAGGCGTTGGTATATGATAATAAGCCATAGGCTTGTAAGTCATGTGGGATGAGGGGCCATCATCAAATTTTTATCTCGGTCGATCAATATATTCCAAAGGACCCGAAGCGTGGGGACATAGTGGATTTTGGTCCCAAATGGACCCCTTTCAAGAAGTAGAAGGTGTGGTATAAGAAGTCTCTTAGATCAGCGAAAGGTAAATATATTGCTTCTTCTCCTTCTCAGTTAAAGAACGCTAGCGAGGTTCTTGATTCTGCTCATAAGGAGTCCTTTCAAGAAGTAGAAGGTGTGGTATAAGAAGTCTCTTAGATTAGAAAAAGGTAAATATATTGTTTCTTCTCCTTCTCAGTTAAAGAATGCTAGCGAGGCTCCTTCGTAAGGACTCGATGCAATTTAATAAGGGTTATCCAAACCTTTCTTCTCATAATTTGGAGGTGGTCCTCCAAGAATATCCTTCAGGTCAAGCTATTGATTTACCTCTTTCTAATTATTTTGAGTGTTTGGATTTGAAGAAGGAAAAATATGCTCAAGTGGCTCAGACAGTGGAGTCTCTATCTTCTCTGGTGGCATATTTGGCTTCACCAGCTAAGGAGCTTTTTGCTCCTAGGAATGCCAAGAAATCCCCTAATCCTATGGGGGTTGGAGAATTTGATATGGCTGAGGTTCAAAGCCCCTCTTCTTCTCTACTACCTGTGGTGGAGAAAGGGTCACCCAGTCCTAAGACCAAAAGCCATCGTAAGAAAGGTGTGGATACTGGGATGGTCAAAAAACCTGGTAGACCCCCAAGTAAATTAAGTAGGAAGAGGTCTATGGATGATGTAGTGGCTAATGGTGGTTAGGTTCTTCTAATAGTTAAGGAGGGGACTGACGAGAAGATTTTGAAGCTTGGTGGTTTTAAATCCTCTCCTTTTGGGTGGGTGGGCAAGAAACTCTCTTTTTAATTCTTGAATGAAACTTTGTTCTTGGAATGTAAGAGGGATCAATAGCTCATCTAAGAAACAGTTACTTATTGTGTTACGGAGGGATAACTCTCTGAACATCTTGTGTATTCAAGAGTCTAAATTAGATGTTTCCTCTTGGGAATCTATTCATAAGTTGGTTTGGAAGGACTCCAATTTTATGGCTAGTGAAGCAACTAGCTTCTCCGGTGGTCTTCTCTCCTTTTGGAATCTCTCACGTATTTATGGCCATGTTATTTCCTCTTCTAGCAGGGTTATCAATATTTTGTTCTGGTGTAAAATCAATAATAGGAGATGGGTGCTTTCTAATATTTATGCCCCTAATTCGTATGTTGATAGACAAAAAATTTGGCATCTGCTTCTTGATATGAGAAGCACCTTTCTGAATGAGGATTGGGTTATTGTTGAAGATTTCAATTCACCTCTTTATCCATCTGAGAAATGGGGAGGTAATCTTGTGGATATTATGGGGTGAAATTCAAATGGAGTAATTGACGTTCGGATGAGAGTTTTATTATGAGAAGATTGAACAAAATTTTTGTCTTCTTATAGGTTTAATTTGTTTGGAGATGTCTCTTTGTCTGCACTTCCCAAGATCAGTTCTGACCATAATACTCTATGGTTGGAAGTCCCTAATGGTACTTTGTTTCTTCCTCAACCCTTTAGATGTGAATTATGTGGTGCTTTCACCCTGAATTTGAATCTCATATAAAATAATGGTGGTAGGAATATATCGAGGGGGAAGGGATGTTTCGGTTGACTAATAAGATCATAAGACTAAAAAATTATCTCAAGATTTGGAACAAATTTTTGTTTGGTAATTTGTTTAGAGAAAATGAAAGATTAAAAACTCAGCTAAAATAAATCAAAGAAGTTATGGAGATTCATGGTTTCTTAAAGGCTCTACTGCAGGAAGAAATATCCCTTTTATTGGACTATCACAATAGGAAAGCAGAGGAAGAGTTGTTTTGGAAACGAAATCTAGAGAGTTGTGGCTAAAAGAAGGTGACCGTAATACCTGTTTCTTTCATGCTTCCACCCTTAGGAGAAGAGGATGTAATAGAATAAGATAAATAGAGAGATGTGATGGAGGTGTGTCCTCTGGTTTCATGGAATTTTGGGAGGAAGTTGTTGATTTTTTTAGCACTTTACTCTGTTCGGTGCCTGATCATGACCTTCTAGCTAAATATGAAATGTTAGAAGTGGTCCCTTCATTTGTTTCTACTGATTGGAACAGAAGACTTATGTCTCCTTTCTCAGATGAAGAAATTTTTTAAGTTGTCAAAGGGATGGGTCCTCTTAAGGTGTCGAGACCAGATGGTTTCCCTCCTATGTTTTTTCAAAAATATATTCACATTTGTGTGAAAGATGTTTGCATAGCTATTAGGGATGTGCAAAGCTCTTCATTTATTTTGAAAGCTATAAATTTGACTTTCTTGGCCCTCATACCCAAGAAGGATTCAACTTTGTCTTTCAACAATTTTAGACCTATTAGTTTATGTAATACCATCTATAATATTTTTTCCAAGCCTATTGCAAACAGACTTAAACGGCTTTTTCCATTGCTGTTTGAATCGATGCAAAGTGCCTTCATCATAGGAAGGCAGATCCTTGATGGTGCTATTGTTATTCATGAGCTAATGCACTCTGTGTCCAAAAGCATAAGGGCAGGGTTATTTCTTAAGTTAGATTTTAATAAATCTTATGATCGTGTGTCATGGGCCTTCTTGTTTAGCATTTCAAAAATTTAGTTTTTGTGAGGATTGAATCAAGCTTGTTAAGGCTTAAATTTCATCGACCTGGTTCTCTGTTCTTGTCAATAGTTCTCTAGCAGGATTTTTTTACTCTTGTTATGGTCTGAGACAGGGGGATCCATTATCTCCTTTTATTTTTATTCTCATGGCGGAGGCTCTAGGAAGAATGATTTCTAGGCATCGCAATGAGTTGGGGATGCACCTGACGGTTCCTTGCAACCCGATCTCACATCAGCAATTTGTAGATGATACTCTTCTTTCATGTGTGGCATCGATGGTTATTTCTAGGAATTTAAATCCATTTTAAACTATTATGAGAAGGTAGCATGACAATAAATCAGTTTTCTAAAGAGTAATCTATTCTTCATTAACACTCTGGAAGTGTGGCAAAGGAGGATTGCTGATATTTTTAATTGCCAAATTGCTTCTCTCCCTTCCTCGTATCTTGGTCTCCCATTTTTTATTGGGAGGGTCAAAAGTGAGATGTGGTTGCCTGTGATAGAAATAATTTAACATAAATTAGCATCATGGAAGGGGGCTGTTCTGAGCCAAGCCGGTAAGGTGGTCCTAGTTCAGAGCACTTTGCAAAGTATCCCGATCTATTTTATATATTTATTTCATATCCCAAGAAAAGTGGTTCCTAAGATTGATAGTATCTACAAAGCTTTTTTATGAGCAAGCCCGGAGCTCAAAGGTAAATTTCATATTGTTTCCTGGGAGCAGCTCTGCAGAAGGAAGAATTATGGGGGCTTGAATATGAAGAGTGCAACTAGAATGAATAAGGCCCTAATGGCTAAAATAGGATGGAAGGTCACCTCCAATGATAGTCAATTGTGGTGTCAAATTTTGAAGGCCAAGTATAATTTTGACTCTTTTATTTCTGATTTTCTCCCCTCTAGCGGTTCAGCGTTCTGGAATAGCTTGATGAAATCTAGGGACTTCATTAATCTTAATAGTAGATGGATTATCGGTAATGGGAGGTAAGTTAATTTTTGGGATGATGTTTGGTTGAGAGATCATCCCTTGAATGAAGACATTTGATTTTGGGATTTAATTGATGGGTCTAGGGATACAGGCTTGGTGAAAGTTATGGATTTTACTGAGGTCCGTGGCAATAGAACTGTTTGGTCCAATTCTCCGAGGATGGTTAGGAATGCTAGGGATTCCTAGATGTGGTCTTTGATTATGGAGGAAATTTATCTCTATGTAGTTCGACAAATTAATGTGGGACCGCCTGATTTGGAAGGCAGATAGTGTTGGTTCTTACTCTATGAATACTACTTATAATCTTCTCAATGAGGATGGGGATGGCTTTTTCCCTCATGGCTCTATCTGTCTAAAGCACTTAACTCCAAGGGTTAACATGTTTTTCTGGTTGGCTGCACAAAACAAGATTCTTACTATTGAGAATCTCCACAAAAGAGGTTGGTGTTTGGTAAACAGGTGCTACATGTGCAAAGAAGCTTGGGAATCGACTTCACACCTACTTCTTAATTGTGAAGTCTTTAAGGATATTTTATTATCATTACTCAAAAGTTTGGGTGTTAGTTGGGTTTTTCCTAATTCATTGTTAGACTATATTTTACAGTGGGTTATCCCTTATCGTCACCTAAACTTAAGTTTTTTTGGAAATTTATGTTACCTCATATTATGTGAGGAGTTTGGAAAGTGAGGAATGCCCAGGTTTTTAAGGATAAATATTTCTCTTCTTATTGTTTGAGTGCTTGCATTTTAGGGAAGACCATGGAGAATATCTTATGTTCCTATTTGGAGTCAGAGCTTTCGGAGGCTTTCATTTCCAATGAATTTTTGATCAAGCAAAGTCTTGGTTTTGGGCACGTGGATCGTCCTCCACCAACTCCTGATCCCATAAGTATAGTTTGTTTGACCCCTCCACCTGTGGGCTAGTTTAAATTAAATTTTTATGGGGCCTCTAAAGGTAACCTCGGATTGGCAGGTGTTGGAGGGGTCATTCATGATGATAGAGGAAATTTGGTCCTTGCCTATGCCGAGTCCATTGGAGTGAATTCTTCATATTTTATTGAAGCAAAGGGCATAATTCCTAGGTTTATCCCTATTAAGAAATTTTAGCTTTTGTAGAGCTATCATTGAGGGTGATTCATTAAATGGTGGCTAATTTGATCGATGAAGCCATGGGTTTTTCTCGATCTCTAGATGATGTTCAAATTAGGTATATTTTTAGAGAGGGAAATTTAGCTACAGATTTAATGGTGAATATCGAGATAAATATTTAGGGATTTTTGGTTTGGCAAAGGGATTTCCCTCTTGAGATCATCCGCTGCGATCATAATGACTTTCATTAATTGGTGGCAGGTGGTTGGTGCATTCTTACTGGGGTGGATGGGGCTTTGGTATGGCAGTCGAAGTGGGTGGGTGGTTTTTATTCTCTCTTGTGGAATTACTAAGGCATTTATTTTTCAAATTTCAATTTTCAATTTTTTCCCGCCTCAGTGCCTCAGTTGTCAGGGAATATCCCGAAGATTCCTTTGGAAGGTGTTCTCTTCCCAAAATCCTCTTGTTTTTCATTTTGGGTATGGGATTTGGTTTGTAGACTGGCCTTGGGTTGTCTTACGGGTGCCTTTTCCCACATTCCTTGAGATTTGGTGGCTTCTACTTTGATTGTGCTATCAGGAAGACCTCGATGATGGTGAGTACTCTTGTCATCGACATTGGTTCTCGTTCTTTCTATTCTAGTATACACTCCTTGGAATGTACACCTATTTTCAGATGGTAGTGGAGCCATTTTTTGCAAGGTGTCCTTCAATTTTTTCTCCACCTATTCGGATGTTGGAATGTACACCCCTTTTCAGATGGTAGTGGAGCTTTTCTTCATAGTCTTCGTCTATTGGAAATTAAGCAACATGTGGTTTGGAGCTCTGTTAAGATGGCTATAGATTACACCGAGGAGGCCACCCATATGTTTGGTAATATTATTAATGAATTTGATTCAATGAAGTAGAACTATCTCGGTTCTCTCATTGGTTAATTCACCTGGTTTTCCCTGGGGTGTCATGGGCTTCTTCTTCTCTGGGTTTATTTTGTTGTGTCTGTTATGTTTCTTTATGTTTTTGTTGTTGTGTGCTATGTAAAATGTTGTGGTGCCCCTTTCAAAACCCTCTTTTCTCTTAATAGTACCAAAACAAAAAGAACCACAAGTCTCCATGTAAGAGCCACATCATGGAGATTTGACTTCTTCTAAGGAGAATAATCCAATACTATTTTATGATATGGCATTCAAGGTTTTTTTTATTGCATGTAAAAGTTATGGAGGAACTATGAGATTTTTAAATTTATAATGCATATAATATTATTTTAGCTAATATTTAAGGTCTTGTCTAATTAACCAAGTTTCAAGCAAAGTTAATCCAAAATGTACAAAGCCTATAGATAAAGCATCTAATGATATTTCCAATGTAAGCATTCAAGATCAAAGTGTTTCTCTTAATAAAATAAAGCTTTCATTTATTATCATAGAAAAATATCTATTATTCTTTGTAAATAATCATATGATATTAATATGGGTCCTATCCATATTATATAATGAGCACATAGTGGTTTTACAACTTGGTAATTATTCATGTATTTCTTGAATCTCCTCCACGAATGTCAATGAATTTAACTAGCTGACTTCATATCATTTTTAAAATATCATGGTTCACCCATGAGACCTTGTTTTAGAGTGTGAAACTCTTCACTCCTTGTTAATTTCTCTAAACCCTATAAGCAATAAAAACTCTATTATTGTTAAAAGTATCTTCTCCTATTTTTATTTATCTCTAAAAAAGGAGATTTGATTATTTTCTACTAATATTCTTGAGAGAGTATTAACATGTAGATTAAATGGTTTTTGTCCCATTCTTCTTACTTTAAATAATTCGATAGATCAAAATTAGTCACCTTTCATATCAAATGACAATGAAAGTCACCCTTATGCCCAAAGTATTTTTAAATTAAAATTTTCATAAAATGAGAGCATCAAGATGTTATTTACGTTGATGGTCCTTGGTTTTATAAGGAACTTATGATTTTTATAAAACATTCTTTTTAATATTTTTATCCCTTTGTGGAAACCTTTTTTGATAGTTTTAATATGGATTTGGGTTCCCATGTTTTCTCTCTTTTTTTAATGCCTTCAACCCTTGAAAAAATTAGTAACTCCATTAAGAAATATATTGTCTTAGATCAATTAATAAAACAAAAATACAAGAATACATGTTCTTATATATGCTTAGATATTTATATGAGAAAATACATTCTAAAGATATTTTTCTTGACTTGGGGGTTCATTTAGAATCAAAAATTTAAACATAAAAATATATCTTATAGAAGTGTAGGAAGTGCTTTGAATATGATCATCTAACCATTTTTGGTCCAAGGATAAATGGTCAAGTCTAGTAGAGTGTGGAAGATCTTATTATCTAGTGGATCAAGAGAGAAAGCAAAATTATACATGGTAGAATGATGCTTCATCAAAATATTTTTGAGTATTGGACAAGAGAAAGTAGTTTTAGAAACTTGTTCCCAAATATGCATGTCCAATCTGTTAGGATCTCATCCTAACCCTTAATGTAATAACTTCCCTGATGTAATAATTCCTAGTGAACATGGGTAGTACCCATGATTAATATTTTGTAATGTTCTAAGTTTTAGCTTAGGTAGTGCCTATGACAAATGGCACCCTTTTTATGTAACACATGGTAGATAGGTTAGGTAAGGTGGCATTGTGCATGTAATTCGTGTGGAATTATGCATGTAATTCGAGTGGCATTGTGCATGTAATTCAAAGTGGCACTATGCATGTAATTCGGGTGGCATTATGCATGTAATCCAGGTGGCATTTTGCATGTAAGCCAACCTTGGAAGGAAACTCCTTAAATACCCGAAAAGGCACCAATGTAACCATATTTTTGCAAATTAATGAAGTATTGAAGGAGGTTGCCCCCTTGAAGAGGCCTACGATTCTGTCTTATTGTGAGATTGTTCCTTTATGCAAATTTTTTTTATATTAATATGATGTTTATGTGAGTTTATTTCCAAGCAATCGTGTGAGAGTGTGTTATTTGAGTTTATTTTATAGCAGGATCTTAACAAGTGGTATCAGAGCACTTTTCAGGGCCAAGTTTTGCTGCAACTGCAATGATTCTTGCCATCCAATCCGCCTGTTAGGTATAAATTCTATGTGTTTTTCCTTATTAAAAAAAAAATCCAAAAAAAATACAGTGCATTTTTTTTCCAGACCAAAAAAAAAAATCTTTTTAGTTGAGTAGGTAGAAACCCTGTACCGAGGGTTTTAAAATATCGTGAAGGATCTGTCGTTATTGGCTAAGATAGATAGCCCATAAAGCGTCTAGTGAAGTGAGGGGCGATCAGGCTCCAATACCCAAGCCTTAGACAGAACTCGTGCACGGAATTGAGCTCCCACGTATCTTCGGGTATATCGGGAGACCATCTAGGATTAAACAAAATTCTAGCCATTAGGAAGCTCTTCGGCCTTGTATTACTCATAGTCTACGGGACACAACATCCTGGACGATTACCCTCCCGTATTGTTAGAGAGGCGGGTAGTGTGCTCAAGGGTATGTGTGGAATCCTCCTTGAGTAGTGGCCTAAAATATTGGTTCGAGCACTATTGTTCGTCACTATCGGTATATTAGAGGGCCTATGGGTGGTACATACTCCTATACTTAGCATTCCCTGGTTCTGTTAAAACTTCAACCTGTAAAAAATGCAAAAAAATACAAAAAATAAAAATCTAAACATCCCTGTTCGTAAACCTGCATTTCAAAAGTAAGCATATGAGAAAGGAGTCCTCTACTAAAAAAATAACAAAAGGGACATGCATTCGGGATAAACCATGAGGGTGAAACTTAAGTTGACAGTCTGGAGAATAACAGTCAAATTTATAGTGGCAGTCACAGTTAGGTCAGTCAGGTTGGAGAGGTCAGCACAGTCAGGGCAGAATTCATAGTCTTCAGGGTCAGAATAGAACTGTCATAGCAGTCACCTGCAAAATACAGAGAATCTTGAGTGTGAAACGAGGACAGTTATAGATAGTGCTCTAGTACCCAAATTTTGCTTAGTAGCTCAGAATTAGAAACTGTAAACACCGTTAGACTCAGCAAAATAGGAGATAAAAAAAAAAAAAAATTGGGGTGCCAAAAAGTAGTGTTGAGAGATATAGCTCATTGTGACCACCTCCTTCAGTTGATCATTTTGATATATAGCACCCAAGCACTTTTTTGGGCACTTACTAAAAATAGTAAGTCCTAAAAATTCAATTCTATTTTTAGTAATTGGTCACAAAAGGTCTAAAAAATGGCCCAGGGTACCCGTGGACACCAAAAGGAACTCGAACACTTGGAATACCTAACAAAAGCCATTGAGAACTTAAACTCGGCTTTTCACTCCATAAGGGAAGAAGTCCAAGGTCTTCGCCTAGAGCATGAGGCCACTAGCAACCTCTTAGAAGAAGCACTAACAGAAGTAGATAGCAAACTGAGAAGAGAACCACCCAAATCAGAATACCAAGCTGAGAGTTCTACAAGGAATCGTGACCATAATCCACCCTTTAGAATGCCCAAATTGGACTTTCCCAAATTTAATGGGAAGGATGTTGATGGGTGGCTATGTCGGGTTGACCAATTCTTTCGACTTCATAATGTACCCATATTTCATCGAGTCCAGATGGCTTCCTTTAACTTGGAATCTGAGGCTCTACATTGGTTTCATTGGTTGCATATTGCCTACCCAAATCTCTATTGGGAGGATTTTGAATCCCAACTACTCAGTCGATTTGGTCCTAGTGAGTATGAGGACTTTACAGGAGCCTTGACCAAACTACAAAAAATAGGGTCAGTCTGAGAGTACCAAGCTCAATTTGAAAAATTGGCCAATAAGACAAGAGGATTGAGTGAAGGGTTCTTCCAGAGTTGTTATATCAGTGGGTTGAAGGTGGAACTCCAAGCAGAAGTAAAAATGTTGAAACCACGAACTATGATGGAAGCTATCAGTTTGGCCTGTTTGGCTGAATCTAAACTCTTTGCCCAAATATGGCCATCCAAGTTTCTACAAAATAGACCTTCATTTCCTCCTAGAGCCCAACACCTAGCTAAAAATAAACCTGTTGCACCCAAGCGCCTCACCATCAAAGAGATGGATGCACATCGTGCCCAAGGATTATGCTACAATTGTGATGAAAAGTTTTTCAAAGGGCATAAGTGTGCACACAAAAAATTGTTCCTGATAGATGTTGAAGAACCTGATACCTCGACGAGAGTGATGAGGATGAGGACCCTCCGAAACACCTCCTCCACAAGAAGAAGTGAAACAGGGAACCCGAGACAACAATTACGAGTCCATGCCCTTACGAGGCATTACTACTCCTCAAACCATGAAGGTTATAGGATTTTTCAAGGGCCAACGTCTTTCCATCCTTCTGGATTCGGGAAGCATGCACAACTTCATTGACCCTAGAGTTGCTCAGCGGGAAAATTGCTATATCCACACTTGTAATTCCTTTGAGGTCATGGTAGCTAATGGGGGAACCTTACCTTGTAAAGGAAAGTGTCACAATGTTAAAATCAAGATAGGGGACTATGAACTCAACCAGGACATGTTTGCCCTCCAGTTGGGTGAATGTGATATTGTTTTGGGATCTCAATGGTTGAGTACGTTGGGCACTATCAGTTGGAACTTTGATGAACTTTGGATGCAGTTCTCCCAGAACGGACAAACACACATCATCAAGGGCTCCCCAGTAGGAACACCTCAAATTATCAGTTCAAACGGCATGGAGAAATTGCTAAAGAAATCATCACATGGGGTCATTGCACAACTATTCTCCATCCAACCATCCACATCTCCAATGGGTGAAATCCCACCAGACATGCAACAGATTCTCCACAAACATGAGGCCATCTTTTTAGAACCAACCACACTACCACCGCATCGCTCTCACGACCATGCCATTCCATTATTGCCGGATAGTACACCTCCCAATATCAAACCATACAAGTACCCCCATGCCATGAAGTCAGAGATTGAGAAGATGATACAAGAATTACTCAAGGCGGGTGTCATTCGGCCTAGTACTAGTCCCTACTCTACACCAATCTTACTAGTCCTCAAGAAGGATGGCTCTTGGCGATTGTGTATTGACTACCGAGAACTCAACAAGATAACTGTCAAGGATAAATTTCCTATCCCTGTGGTTGATGAATTACTAGATGAATTACATGGGACCATGTACTTCACCAAGCTAGACCTCCGCTCTGGGTACCATCAGATCTGGCTTAGGGATGAAGATATTCCTAAAACTGCTTTTCGCACTCATGGTCATTATGAATTCTTGGTAATGCCATTTGGTCTCACACTTCCACATTCCAAAGCCTGACGAACAACATCTTTTGCCCTTTTTTGTGGAAGTTCATCCTTGTGTTCTTCGATGACATCTTGATTTACAGTCACACATGGGAAGAGCATCTCAAGCATGTAGATCAAACCCTCCAACTACTGGCCGACCATAAACTTTTTGCAAAAAGGTCCAAGTGCTCCTTTGGTTTGACTGAAGTAGAATATCTAGGACACATTGTCTCAAAGGATGGTGTCAAGGTTGACCCTAAGAAGATCTAAACAGTCCAAGAATGGCTGAAACCTCACACACTCAAGGGGCTTCGAGGATTTTTAGGGCTTACAATATATTATCGTAAATTTATCTGCAATTATGGAAAGATAGCCGCCCCCCTCACCTCCATGTTGAAGAAGGATTCTTTTACTTGGACAAGGCCAGCTGAGCAAGCATTCCTGGACCTCAAGCATGCCATGACCCCCACTCTAGTTTTACCCATGCTAGACTTCTCAAAAAAATTTGTCATTGAAAGTGACGCTTCTGGTCGTGGTATTGGGGCAGTATTGATGCAAGAAGGATGCCCTTTGGCTTTTACCAGCAAAGCCCTATCTGATCATAATTTGGGGAAATCCACATATGCCAAGGAAATGTTGGCAATATTGCATGCGATCTGCATTGGCGACCTTACCTCATTGGGTGCCATTTCTCCATCAAAACTGACCACCAGAGTCTGAAATACTTTCTAGAACAATGGGTTGCCACCCCCGAGCAACAAAAGTGGGTATCAAAACTCATGGGCTATGATTATGACATCACGTACAAAAAAGGAAGGAAAATCTTGTGGCATATGCTCTCTCTCGCCAATTTGAGACCCTTAGTATGTTGTGTGCCATATTTGCACCATTGACCCAATGGATTGAGCCCTTACGTCAGGAAATACTTTAGGATGCAGATTTGAAAGACCTAGTTGCTTCACTTAGGGATGATCCAGAGTCTACACCAGGATATAGTTGGGATGGCCAGGATCTGCATTACCATCAATGCCTGGTTCTTCCTCCTAAGTCCCCACTTCGAGAGCTTCTCATGAAGGAATCACATGCTACTCCATCTGCTAGCCATTCAGGGTTCCTAAAAACTTATGAGCGACTCAAGCGCACCTTCTTTTGGAAAGGTATGAAATAGGACATTCACTCTTTTGTAGCAGATTGTGACACTTGTCAAAGGATGAAAGGAGAAACAGTGCGCTCTCTGGGCACTCTTCAACCATTGTCAATACCAGATCAGGTGTGGACTGACATCTCCATGGACTTCATAGAAGGGCTACCTAAATCTGGAGGCAAGTCTGTTATTTTCATGGCAGTGGACCGCCTTTCAAAGTATGCTCACTTTTGTGCCCTAACCCATCCTTACACAGCATCCACTATTGCCCAAATTTTTCTTGACTCCATATTTCACCTTCATGGCATGCCCACCTCCATTGTATCTAATCGTGATCCCACCTTTACTAGAAATTTTTGGCAAGAGTTGTTTAAGTTGTAGGGGACTCAGCTCAAAATGAGTTCAGCCTACCATCCGCAAACGGATGGTCAAATAGAGGTTGTTAATAAATGCTTGGAAACCTACCTTCGCTGCTTTGCCTTCGATCATCCTACTCATTGGGAAAAATGGCTTTCTTTGGCCGAATGGTGGTACAACACTTCCTATCATACCGCCACCAAACTCACACCGTTTGAGGTAGTTTACGGGTGCCCTCCACTCACGCCTTCCTCCTACATTCCGGGTAGCTCCAAGGTCTAGGCCGTCGACAATGCTCTGAGTCAACACACCGAGGTCCTCTGCCAACTCAAGAAAAATTTGAACATGGCTCAGAATCAGATGCACCAACAAGTTGATCAACATCATTCTGAGCATAGTTTTGATGTGGGTGATATGGTCTTCCTTCGCTTACAGCCATACAAACAATCATCCCTACAACTCTACAGGTGTCAGAAGCTCGCTCCAAAATTCTATGGTCCTTATTAGGTTCTACAACGGATTGGTCCAACAGCTTACAAATTGGCTCTTCCCCCCACTTCCAAGATCCACCCTGTTTTTCATGTTTCCCTTCTCAAGAAAGTTGTGGGCACAAAGGTACAGGTTCAATCAACACTCCCTAAATTGGATGAAGAAGGCTCCATCTTACTTGCATCGGAACAGTTGCTGGATCGTCGAACTCACACTCTGCGCTACCGTACCATTATAGAGGTCCTGGTTCAGTGGCATGGACTTCAACCTGAGGATGCTACATGGGAGTCTCTTCATCAACTCCAGCAACAGTTTCCTCATTTTCAGCTTTGAGAACAAAGCTTCTTCAAGGAGAAGGGCATGTTAGGATCTCATCCTAACCCTTAATGTAATAACTTCCCTGATGTAATAATTCCTAGTGAACGTGGGTAGTACCCATGATTAATATTTTGTAATGTTCTAAGTTTTAGCTTAGGTAGTGCCTATGAAAAATGGCACCCTTTTTATGTAACACATGGTAGATAGGTTAGGTAAGGTGGCATTGTGCATGTAATTTGTGTGGCATTATGCATGTAATTCGAGTGGCATTGTGCATGTAATTCAAAGTGGCACTATGCATGTAATTCGGGTGGAATTATGCATGTAATCAAGGTGGCATTTTGCATGTAAGCCAACCTTGGAAGGAAACTCCTTAAATACCCGAAAAGGCACCAATGTAACCATATTTTTGCAAATTAATGAAGTATTGAAGGAGGTTGCCCCCTTGAAGAGGCCTGCGATTCTGTCTTATTGTGAGATTGTTCCTTTATGCAAATTTTTGTTATATTAATATGATGTTTATGTGAGTTTATTTCCAAGCAATCGTGTGAGAGTGTGTTATTTGAGTTTATTTTATAGCAGGATCTTAACAAAATCCCTGTCAACATTTTATGGTGAAAGAAACTTGTTCCCAAAGATGCATTTTTTCTTGGTTTGCCACCCAAAAAAATATAACTATTGAATATCTTTTAAAGCATGGGCTCATCATCCCTAACCGATGCTATCTATTCTCATCTTCTTTGAAATCCACACACCACCTTTTCATTGACTGCAACTTCTCTACAACTGTCCTAAGTTTCATTTTGAACTCTTTAAGATTTTCTTGGGTTTGTCCTAACTCCCTTGTGGAATTCTTTACCCAATGGCCCAACCCTTTCTACAATACGAGACTCAAATTCCTATGGACCTATTACATTCATCATTTCATATGACAAGTGTCGCTAGATAATAATAATAGAGATTTTCCTAACCTTTCCAAGGACCCCATATCTATTGGAAATAAAGTGCTTTATTTCACCGTTGAAAATACCCAACTCATTCCTTGTGCCAAAGCACCCAATACAGGAATTGAAACCTCTATTTTTTCCTCTCTAAAGTTGATCCACTTCCTTTCACAACCTTCATCCCAAGTTTTCAACCATACCAATGCCAAGTGGAGTCCTCCTCCTAAAGGTCGGCTCAAGCTAAAATTTAATGGTTCTTCCAGAGGCAACCCTAGTTTAGTTGGAGGAGGGGCATTGTCCATGATCATAATGGTAGAATAATCACTGCCTATGCTAAAAACTTAGGCACTCAGACCAAACATGTTACTAAAGTGAAAGATCTCCTCTATGGCCTAATTATTGTGGAAAAAATTCGATGCAAAACCATTGTCAAGGGTGACTCATTGAATGTAATCAATTGCATCAAAAAATATAAAGCTCCTACTTGGAATATAAGCAACGTAATATTAGAATCCAAAATACTTCATCAAATACTTGAGTCCATTGTTCAACATATTTTTTGAGAAGCCTATAGAGCTACTACCACTATGGCCAACCTAGGGACCAACATGGAATCCTTGACCATTTGGAACAATGAGTTTCCTCAGACCGTCATCAATGCTTCTATCTGTGATTACCCTCATGTTGGCCAATACCTTCCTATTGGCTAATTGTATTGGGAGACCCACCTTTGGCCTTACATGGTTCTTTCTCCCAAGGATGAATAATCCCAACCTATTTATCATGAGATTGACCTTGACTCTGACGTGGACTATCATACCAAAATTTACCTGATAATATTATCCAAAAGTGCAACCTGGATAATACCTTGTTGAATTTTTCTTTCCATATTGCCTTTCTATACCTACCGCCCACTTTCCCTTCACATGGTTTTCCACCCTCGCCACCTCACCCAACCATGTCACCCCATTCCCATACCCTGTCAACGCACATTTTCCACCCCATCCCCACTAGCACTCACCTATTTGGTGATCACCCCAATTCCATGATCATCCCAATCATCAAAAATTCCTCTGACCGAAGCACCTTGTTTGTCATCCTTAATAATTTCTAGTTTTGAGGTATTATTTTCTCCAACACTATTGATGTGAAGATCGACTTACGCCATCCCCATTAGTACCTTTTCCAATTGAGGATCTTTCATCACACTAGAGCTCATGAATTCATGCTCCCCATAAAAATATGCCTACATTAACCTCCATATTATTCTCAACATAGAATCATTTGCTCGTGTGTCACCTTTAAATCTGATGATTGGGATATTTTATATTACTATTCCATCTTGGTCCCCTATCCCAGGTCTAATTTTTGCAACACTGCCATGGCCATCCTTGAGCCTAATTTCCTCCAATTAGACCCTGTAAGTGAAGATATTCTAGAGTCCCATGGATTTTTACCCTTTTTGAAAAAATTCAGTGGCAATTATGAAGAAGTCTCAAATGACATTGTCAATTTAATGGGACAAAAGGAGCATTGGTGTTCATGGCCTAGAATTTGTCATCAACATTTGAATGCTGGTGGATATCATTCAATTTATAGCTAAAGGGAACATTATCAGAAGGTACATGCATAATTTTACAGTGGAAAAGGAGTATTTCATATATAAAGGTAAAAATTTGGTTTGGAAGAATAATGGCATTATTAAAACCTCTCTTCCCTTGCCCTAGGATTGGGTGATGATACCCATTTTATAGTACCTGATAGTTGATAACATCAACCTCCTCCTTTGTGGTTTTCATCTAGCTTTCCTAAATCACCTTCACGATGTCAAACACATCAATATCCCTAATTACCTGTACCACTCCATTGAAGTTTTCATAGAAAGAGTTAGCAAGAAAAAATATTCCCACCTAACCCATCAAGGATTGCATTTGATTCTCTACAAGCATACCCTTTATGGATTCACCAAGAATTATGTGATCACTAGAAAGACTCTTGAGCCTCCCATGAATAGTCCTAGTCATGTCAACCTTGTCACTCATAAGTCCAATGATGAGGATGATCTTGACTCCGTTTTCCCTGAACCTAAGTCTAGAACCCCTGGTTCTTTCAAGTTTGATTCTAACTACTCAGGGTTTGAATTAAGAAATTGATCACTAAGGAAACTCAAACAAGAGGAGGATGAGAGTAAGTCTTGGGGCTTTGTTAGGTATAAAAATGTGAAGACTCAGGGAAATCCTTCAAAACTGACTCCTACCCACATGTCTAATGATGATAAAGTCATGAATTTGAATTATGCTACCACACTCCAAAACTCTATTTTGAATTTGGTCTCAAACATCACATTCAACTTGTCTTCTACTACTAAAATTGCTAGAGCCATGTGGACGATCTACAATCAAGTAGCCAATATCTTTTAGGATCAGAATGTATAGCTCAAAAAAAATTCAATACTAAATATGGTAACCAGGAAGATCATGTGGAAATTTCTAAAGAATGATGCCCTTATCTGCCTAGATTTTTTTTTTGTTTGTTTAGGTTTATCTCTTATTTTTGTCTATCCTTGGTGGCTAGGACCACCCTTGTGGGACTATCATTTTGGATTTTTGGCATGTTTATGGTTATAAAATTGTATCTGCTGCATTTTGGGTTTATGGTTGTATTGTCGTATCCTATATATTAAGATTTTGGGGTCCTTTCAAATACCACTTTTAATATACCTACCCCCAAAAAAATCGTAATTTTAGATGAATATCACCATTTTTTCCAGGAGGAAATGTCACATCCCAAAAAGTTCCAATAAAAATTCCAATCTTCGTGAGAGCATTATTTTTCATATAATTGTTAGGTATTATCCTAACTCTAACAACTAGAGAACTTTCCTAAATACCAACTAAATTTCTTTAGGGTACCTACTAAGTAGTAATTCCATTCCAATATTGCATTAAAAACACGAGATTCCGAAAACAAAAAGGAAATACTAAACAAAATTGCATTAAAATGAAAGAACACAAATGAATGAACACAAGATTAAAAGCAATATAAACTATGGCCCTTTTTATTGATATTCTTTTCAATTCGTGTTACAATGCATCTCCTTCCTTTTTAGGGGATAGGAGCATTAGATATTGATCTCTACAACTTGTTCGCAAAGATTTCCTCTTCCGCGTGCCCACATATAACATGGGCGAACCAAAACGTTGTCGCCGCTTGCATTGATACAGGTCGATTCCTTGTTGCTCCTCCAATGCTGTAGATCTACGTTCAAAGAAACAAACAAAGCATCAATAGCACCTGTATATGAAAAATAAAAGGTAAATCTAACTATGACTAAGATGAATCTAAATGAAATAAAAACTTGACAAAAGCATAAACATGAAACTAGCTAAAATACTATAAAAGAAATAAAGCGGGGAGGTGCCCGAAGGCAGACCACCCGTAGATGAAACGTTGCTTCGACACCAAACCGCTTGAGATGGGTCCGAAACCTGATGTGATGTGTTGTCGAAAAATTCGTATACTATTGTGGTCAAAATAATGGTGTTTGGGCACAAATCGCAAGTAAGTGATTTAGCAGCACTTCGTCGCTCAAAATGCTCCTACTCGGTCCCCTTTTTGGGTGAGGAAACTCACCATTTTATAGACCCAAGGGGTCTCTTTGAATCAACATGCAAAAGTGTCTCTTTGCATGAATGTTTCTATTTGTGAAGAGAAAGACTTCTTCTTGATCAAGGGCTTCTTAACTACCTCTGTGCATGTCTTTGTATGTTTTAGAAAAGCTCACTCTCATTCCCATGCAGTGAAGGGATAGCCAAGTGGCAAATGTTAAAAAACTTTGCTGAAAAGAGTTAGTTCTGAGTTGTCTTAAAAATCTTACTCTCATTCCCATGCGGGGAAGGGAGAGTCAATTAGCGAGATGTGTGTTGTCAAAAGAACTCACTCGCACTCCTATGCCATGCAAGAAAAGCTAAGTGGCAGTTCCGAGTTGTCATGCGCTGAGGTCCGACTTTTTGTCGGTCAAACCTGGCATTCGTCCCACCCCGAGCGAGCGCTAATAATCGTCCCTGGGTGAAACGAGTATAAATCCACACTCGTCCCTGGGTAGGACGAGTAAAACCTACACTCGTCCCTGGGTGGGACGAATAAGAAATAAAGTGTCTAAAAGGTGCCAAATTGATTTTTGACTTGCAAAACTGTTGTGTAAGTGGTTAGAACCACTATTTAACCTTTGAGGGCTACCCTGGGGGCTATGTGTGTTAATGTGATCAGTGTTTGTAGTCACATAATCGGATTGGTGCTGATTTTGTGTCTATAGATGCCCCTTTTTGGGAAGCGTTGCACATGGTGGAGTGCTGAGCAAAAATAGATAACCAAAGCACTAATGATTAGGGTTTCTCAATAACCTAACCAACTCTTGATGCCCCAAGTATGGAAAGGGCATGCATTCTTGAATCCTTGCTTCTGACGAGCTAAGGAATTTGATTTCAAGTATTAACCTATTTTGGTGAGGTGTGACTTGAGCTTGGACATTGATCAGTCATGAATAGGCAAAGGGCGCAACCTTTTATCCATGGGGGAACCTTGTGTTCATGCTTCGGGAATGCCAAGTGTTTAATCAGTTTGTGATAATTGCTTGTTTGCTGCCCCAAGCAGGAGCGTGATTGTCTTTGTCAATGATTCTTTGAATGCATGTCATTGCCTTGATTGGATGTGTGTTTGTTGATTGGTGACTTAAGTGTGACTACCCCCTCAAGCGACAAATCGATGAAGGAATGACTGCCATGAGAAAAGCGACGAGTCGCTTGACCCAAGATGACTTAAGTGAGGGTGCCTTCAGATGTTGTCCGTTGAATGCGCGAGCAATTTCTCGATTTTTGTGGACCTATTTTTGGTGGGTGTGAACCCATTTTGGGATGCCATTTGGGGTTAACATTGGCAAAAATCCGTCTTCCCGTGGAGCGGTCCGGCTATGGTAGCCTTCTTAGGGAGTAGGATAACGACAAGGTAGACCCCGACATTAGTTTTCTTATGCCAAGAGGTTAAGTGCAAGAACACTTTTGTCCGGCAATTTTTAGTGTTTTTGTTGGCATTTGTCATTTTTATATTTTGGTTGTTTTGTTGTGTTTGTTTGTTTGTTTTTTTTTTTTTTTTTGTGTGGCGTGTTTTTATGTATGTGTTTGATGTATGCAGAGGCAATTATGAATGTGATGTTTCTAATTTGTATGATGTATGGATAGGGAATGAATGAAATGAGGGGTTGATGATGTGTCGATGCACCATAGACTATACAAGATTTGACTGACTTGCTATACTAATGGGATGACTTTGTGGAATGACTTGGCATGTGATAACTGTGTGTTTTTGTATTTTGCATATATTTTGATGGTGATGTACGGAATGAAATATACCAGTTGTTTTAAAATGTAGTTAAGCTTTTCTGAGATTCAGATATTTTAACTAACTAGCCAAGACTGTACATTTATCTCACAAGACTTTAGAACAAGGTATAAATCTGACTTGAATTTAACCAAGTTATTTCATATCCCTGTGTGTGCAATTGAGTTCGTTTATGTGGTATTTATCAGGATACCGCCAGTGCCAGATAGGCTGTCCACCAAACCTGTACTGAGGATCACCTAATTAGCTCCACTAACTCCTTTATTGTATTTAGTCGAATTAATCTGTGATGCTATCTAGGATACCATAAGCTAGCTCATCCACATGCAAACATTGATCTGTACACAAGTTAATGTGACAGATATATCGTCATGCGAGAGGTTTACCGCCAGTGACCGATAGGCTATCAACCAAACCGGTACTGAAGCTTGCCTCATGACCTGTCGAAATGCTGAGAGTTCTAGGGATTCAAGTTCGACTCCCTTCTTTTCTTCAATTGTATTGGGATACTTGCTCTTTGTAGTGATAAAATCACTTTTTTTTTTTTTTTTTTTTTTTTTTGAGCAAGGGATTTGAATATGGAGTGACGAGAATCACTATTGTTTGTGCCTTTTGATGTGTGCACTGTAGGATGTCAAATTTTAGTGTTTTGACGTTTTGCAAATTTTTGATGTTTTTGCAACTTTTGAGAACTTGGGATTCATGGGGAATTGGGTAGGGAGGATGCTTGTCCTTTTGCCAACTCTCGGAATTTCTAGGGTCAATTGCACAGGGGGATAAGCAAGATAGTCGTTTCGCTTATGGTAACCGGGATTACGGTGCAGGTTTCATCTTTCGTTCACACAACTTAGGAATTATTATATGTGTGTTAATTTGTGTTGGGATGTTACGTAACAAGGCGTGATCCAAGTAAAACTTTCCCATGTAAAATCTGCGTAACTATGTACAATTTTTGGCTAGAAATTTAAAAACAGCTGAATGATGAAAACCCTATATACATTAGGATACAACTGACGATGTGAAAAATGGTGATGGTGCTATTCTAGATGTAGGCGTTTATGAAAATGGATCTTTGGTGGAAAAGGATGGAATTTCCAAGTAATGACTGTCTATGGTGCTTTTGACTTGTATGACCTAGCAAATATGCAACGTATGGATGCGATGTCGAATGCAACCTATATTTTTGTATTTTGATTTTTATGAGAATGCATGGAATTGAAATGCAATTATTTTTGTGATTTTTGATTTTTATGAGTATGCATGGAATTGAGATGCAATTGTTTTTTTTTTTTTTGTGATTTTTGATGATTTTATTGTTTTTGTTTGTTTTTGGAATATTTGTTTTGACCAAGCAATTATGGTAACGCTTGGAGCTTTTGGTGTTGACCAAAGGGTTTATGGATACCTTTGGGGCATTTTAGGGTTGACCAAGCGAATATGAGAATCCTTGGAGCTTTTGGCTTGACCAAAGGGTTTATAGATACCTTTGGAGCATTTAGGGTTGACCAAGCGATTATGATAATCCTTGGAGCTTTTGGGGTTGACCAAGAGATTGCGATAATCCTTGGAGCTTTTTGGGGTTGACCAAGAGATTGCGATAATCCTTGGAGCTTTTTGGGATGACCAACGCTTGCCTATTTTTTTCTTGGGTTTTATTTGGCTTTATTGCATTTTATCCTTGGAGCTTTTGGGGTTGACCAAGCGATTGCGATAATCCTTGGAGCTTTTTGGGGTTGACCAAGAGATTGCGATAATCCTTGGAGCTTTTTGGGATGACCAAGTGATTGCGATAATCCTTGGAGCTTTTGGGGATGACCAAGCGATTGCGATAATCCTTGGAGCTTTTTGGGATGACCAAGCGATTGCGATAATCCTTGGAGCTTTTTGGGATGACCAAGCGATTGCGATAATCCTTGGAGCTTTTGGGATGACCAAGCGATTGCGATAATCCTTGGAGCTTTTGGTTTGACCAAAGGGTTTATGGACACCTTTGGAGCGTTTGGTGTAACCCACTGGCTCTTTAGGGAATAGAGGTACCCCCAGCTTGATGATCTATGTGCACCGGATCTGGCTCTGTAGGAATTGGCACGAATGGATCGGCCTTATGCACGGATAGGAGGATAGGGTCTGCCTTCGGCACTGATGGTGCTATGATATCTCTGGGTGGAAATGGCTCGCGATCATCCCAAAGGAGCGGAATCAACATTTGATGCCAGTGGGCTGAGTCTATGCGCCACTCATGCCCTAGTCTTATGCCTAGTTGGGCCATTAGTTCGTCATGGGTTACAGGGTGATTGTGTCGTTGTGCATGATTGAGATATGCCATCTCAGTTTCATCTTCGTAATCATTGTTGATGATCCAAAGGCCCTCGTTGGCCTCGACAGCTATCTTCAACATGCTAAGCTCATTCGACTCGAGCAGATTGACATGGTCTCGATGGGGTTGTTTCGCGCTTTGTGGGGGGACCGGATTTTCCTGTAATGGCACGGGCTCGATGGGAGCCTCCAAAGGGAATAATGTTAGGAGAATTTTGTGATGCTCATCCATGGGGACCACCTGTGAATTAATGTTGTCGAACATGAACGGGTCCCTTGGTGCTATTGCATATGCTAACTCATCTTTGGCGAGAGAGTCAGGCTCATCAGAATCTGGTGATTCTGAGATATGGAAGACCTCGTCATCAGGTAGCTCTACAACTAGGGGTTGATCCTCTTTGAGAGGAGTTTCACGTGAGTTGGGCATTTGGGACCCCAAAATCTTGATCTCTACCGACTCTAAGTGCTTTGGTAGCGCATTGCTTGTATCGGGGGATTTGAGCTCCTCCTGTTTGATTTGTTCCCGTTGCAAGTTATGGGAAACTTGATGCCTTGGGAGGGATGACCGAATAGCACCCCCTCTACCTTGGAAGGGCATTTCATCCCGCTCTTCTTCACGCTCAGGTTCTTTAGAGGCTTCTTGAAGAATTTTTGAGGGTGGCCCAGGAACCTGGGTGGGTGCATGAAGAAGGCGCCCGTCATTGGTCTTAATATTGGCCGCCCGCCCAAGTCTAGGAGGCATCGAGGGTAACGTTTGATAAGGTCGCGTAGACCTGTCTCGCACCCAGTTGTGTCTCTCATAATGTTCTATCTTATGCATGCGATGGGTTGGAGTCTTCACCTGCATAGTGTGTTGGAACAACTCATCCTCCTGGCTCTGAATGCACTCTTTATTTAGAAGATATGATTGCTCTAACTGTTGTTGTTCTAGCTCAAGTATCGTGAGTTGCATCCGACGTGCAATATGCTTGGCAGATTCTAAGATAGTTGGTTCTACCGTCTCATGTCTAGAAGGCCTAGATGCCTCTCCTAGATATCTATCCCGGTCATGGTGATCCGAGATCTCTATAGGCTGCCTCCCTCTATTGGGGATAACAACATTCCCCCGAGGCTTTGGCCTTAGTAGGTAATCCTGATAGCTCGCAATTGCAGAGGCATGTTGCTCCTGCGATGTATATTGTTCTTGAGGAAGGTAAGGGTTTTCCTCGTGCTCTCTTTTGTAAGTGAAAAAGGAACGGGTGGAGTTGGCTCGCCCCGCCTGAGGAGCCTTGTGCTCTGGATTTGTCCTTGTAGTCCTGACAACTAGAGGGGGTGAAGGAGGGATAGTGTAATCATGTGGTTCCTCCCGTCGAACCCTATGTTGACCTAGCACTTCATCACGCGGTGACCACTCATAGCAAGCATCTAAGGGAGCTCTCCTATGGATGTACCCCTCATGGGAGGGTGCGTGCTGGGTGCTATGCTGAACAGGAGTGCCCCTAGAAGAGGTGCCCCTATAGTCCCTTTTCGTTAAGGTGTGTAGGGGACTGCCTTGTGTGTTAGGTCGCCAAGGTGGTATGACCAAATCTTGGGGACTATAACGGATGCGACTCATGCTTCTTTGGACATTCATCGCAGCGTCTGCCCATGAGTGGGCTTGACTACGGGTGAGCACCATGACGATGTCTCTCTAAAAACCCTAAAAATTGAAATGAGTCATATGGGGCCCAAAATTGGTGTGTGCATCCCTCTTACCATAGACAAGATAAAAATGAAGTTTCAAGTCCTAACTCTAAATACATTAGGATATATTGACATCCGAACAGCTCAAAAAGTGTAAAAAATTGGGCACGCAATTTTAAAACCTAATTTCGGGGCACTAGATGATGGAATTTGGCCACGAAAACTGAATTTTTTGGGAAAATAGGACATCCAAGGAGTTATATTTGTTTAAAATTATCCCAACTAACTCCCTGTAAAATTTCAAGTCAATCGGAGCTACGGTTGAGAAGTTATGGCCCCGACAAGATGCACTAAAATTTAGAGAAAAATATAAAATTTTCCATATTTTGTTGGATGCTCCTGCATCACTTATGGGCACCTTCAGGGTGCTTTTGGGTTGACCAAAGGGTTCATGGACACCTTTGGAGCATTTTGGGGTGACCAAGCGATTGCAGGAATCCTTGGAGCTTTTGGAGCGAGTGACAAAATGCGTAGATTTTTATCTTTGTTTATGATTTTTTTGATTTTTGATTTTTTTTGTCTAAACAGAAAATAGCATACACACACAAGCAATGATTATCTCTTTTAAATATTAATAGTGTGCCCTAAATCTGGTTTAGTGTGTTTTTGTTGTTTGTTTTGTTTTTTTTGAAAATTTTGTGAAACGTTTAAATGCAATTATGAAGGCTCTTATAACTCCCAAAATGGTCGCCCCTTCAATATACCAGCCAGGCCGATATACCAACCTCTCTATATACCCGCCCTTACAAGAGGGAGACTATAGGTACGTGAGAGCAGATGGTACGTGGTACGTAGGCGGTACGGAAGGGGGATTGTCTTGTTAATGGCACCTACCATAGAAGACTTATCCTCGCGCGCATGGGAATCACCCCAGCGACACTCGGTCAGCTTTCGTCAAGATTTACGCCTAACAACAGTTGACAATCGAGGAATGGATGCAAAGCTAAGCCAAGGTGGTGATGAACCCACCGTTGGTCTTGCTCAAGGGTTGGGGTCTTACGACCAACGCCTTGGTTTAAAATGTAACGTGATGTGTGGGGTTCGTTTTAATTTTGCGAAATTGAAACAAGCAAACGAAAAGAAATCTTTCCCTAAGCCATTCAAACTGAAAACCAGAAACAGAAAAACAGAAATTTAACAGAAGCTATAAAAAAAAAACCCCTACCTCTTCTCTGCCTAATCGGAAATTTCTGATTTGCTCTGAAAATTTGCACAGATCTATAATCGTCCCTGGGTGAGGTGAATAATAGAACCGTAATCATCACAGGGTGGAATGAATAGTTTATTCATCCCGGGGTGAGACGAGTAACAATTCTATAATCGTCACTTGCAGAGACGAATAACAGTCCGATTGTTGAAAAATAGGTACCTGTAAAAAAAAACAAGCAAGCAATTTTAGATCAGTAATTTAACCTAAAAAAAAATAGAGGACAGAGGTCCCACCATGATCGCCATTGAAAACACGAGATTCCGAAAACAAAAAGGAAATACTAAACAAAATTGCATTAAAATGAAAGAACACAAATGAATGAACACAAGATTAAAAGCAATATAAACTATGGCCCTTTTTATTGATATTCTTTTCAATTCATGTTACAATGCGTCTCCTTCCTTTTTAGGGGATAGGAGCATTAGATATTGATCTCTACAACTTGTTCGCAAAGATTTCCTCTTCCGCGTGCCCACATATAACATGGGCGAACCAAAACGTTGTCGCCGCTTGCGTTGATACAGGTCGATTCCTTGCTGCTCCTCCAATGCTGTAGATCTACGTTCAAAGAAACAAACAAAGCATCAATAGCACCTGTATATGAAAAATAAAAGGTAAATCTAACTATGACTAAGATGAATCTAAATGAAATAAAAACTTGACAAAAGCATAAACATGAAACTAGCTAAAATACTATAAAAGAAATAAAGCGGGGAGGTGCCCGAAGGCAGACCACCCGCAGATGAAACGTTGCTTCGACACCAAACCGCTTGAGATGGGTCTGAAACCTGATGTGATGTGTTGTCGGAAAATTCGTATACTATTGTGGTCAAAAGAATGGCGTTTGGGCACAAATCGCAAGTAAGTGATTTAGCAGCACTTCGTCGCTCAAAATGCTCCTGCTCGGTCCCTCTTTTGGGTGAGGAAACTCACCATTTTATAGACCCAAGGGGTCTCTTTGAACTAACATGCAAAAGTGTTTCTTTGCATGAATGCTTTTTTTGTGAAGAGAAGACTTCTTCTTGATCAAGGGCTTCTTAACTGCCTCCGTGCATGTCTTTGTATGTTTTAGAAAAGCTCACTTGCCCTCCTATGCAATGAAGGGATAGCTAAGTGGGATGTGTCGAGTTAGTCTGAGTTGTCCTAAAAATCTCACTCTCATTCCCATGCAGTGAAGGGAGAGTCAATTAGCAGATATGAGTTGTCAAAAGAACTCACTCGCACTCCTATGCCATGCAAGAAAAGCTAAGTGGCAGTTCTGAGTTGTCATGCGTCGAGGTCTGACTTTTTGCTGGTCAAACTTGATATTCGTCCCACCCCGGAGCGAGCGCTAATAATCGTCCCTGGGTGAAACGAGTATAAATCCATACTCGTCCCTGGGTAGGACGATTAAAACCTGCACTCGTCCTTGGGTGGGACGAATAAGAAATAAAGTGTCTAAAAGGTGCCAAATTGATTTCTGACTTGCAAAACTGCTGTGTAAGTGGTTAGAACCACTGTTTAACCTCTGAGGGCTACCCTGGGGGCTGTGTGTGTTAATGTGATCAGTGTTTGTAGTCACATAATCGGATTGGTGCTGTTTTGGTGTCTACAGGTTGTATTGTCGTATCCTATATATTAAGATTTTGGGGTCCTTTCAAATACCACTTTTAATATACCTACCCCCCAAAAAATAGTAATTTTAGATGAATATCACCATTTTTTCCAGGAGGAAATGTCACATCCCAAAAATTTCCAATAAAAATTCCAATCTTCGTGAGAGCATTATTTTTCATATAATTGTTAGGTATTATCCTAACTCTAACAACTAGAGAACTTTCCTAAATACCAACTAAATTTCTTTAGGGTACCTACTAAGTAGTAATTCCATTCCAATATGAGATGAGATATTTTTTAGGTAAACCATGATATACACCCATCTCTACATATTCCATTCATCCATCTATGCAAGTGTACTAGGTGTAGGATTAGGTATGCTATCAATATATTTTTGTGATCTAGCTAAACCCCTTTCAGTCTATCAAAATGAATGCATCAATAACTACACCATACAAAATTTCTTCTATGTAGGTGTACTTAACGCATTGGATTCAGACTATCCATGTCATCTCCACATTGAGCTAGTCTCTTCATCAATGGAACTCTTTAACCCATGGATGCAAACTAACCAAGTCTCTTATTTTCCCTGATTACCTCTTAATATAAAACATGAATGGTTTCCTTTAAAAAAACAAGATCATAGAGATTCTTTCTTAAGTTCCTTCCAAGAAATAATTTCTATAATTACCTCATATTTAGTTTTGGATACTCCTTTATTTATTTTCTCTATTCATAATGGCTTAACTATTAATATCTTGGAAGTAATTTCTAAGATTTCCTTGCAAAGAGTAGATAATGATTAAGATACTTTACTTTCTATATAGTATTACTCATTAATAATCTTCCAAAGTTTTATGCATTCATAATCAACTTTAAGAAGTTGTATGTATAATGTTATTTTAACCAAAGAAACTAAGTATACTCCTAATATTTATTGTATCTCAAAACTAGATATGTATAGAAGTATAAAATCATTTACCTTTGTACTCTATTATTCAAAAATTAGGTTCATTTCACTTGCTAATTAAAATCACACAACCTCCAATATATTATATTAAGTTTCTACATATTGTTTCTAAAAGAATGTAAATCTCATGCACTACACTATCTCAATCAATAACATTACATAACCTTATCAAACACTAGAACAACTCAATCTATCAATCGAAATATCCATACTGATTAAGATAATTATCATTTCTCTCTACTGATAATGACAAAGGGTATTAAGCCATATTTTTAATTATACGCATATTTCAATGTATGGAGTATGATGGATCTCTTCCATTTGATCATTATTGACTCTCTTAAATAAAATTCCACTTCTCAAAAATATTCTATAAATATAAAGTGTAGAGGTTCAAATATGTTTGACCTTTACATTTATAATATAGCATACAATAATTACATAATTACCAAAATGTATACCATGTACTCAGAGGATTCAGCAGTAATGTACATTACACAAAATCACCAAATACTACAAAATTATTTAAGAGTACAAGCTAGATTTTACAAGTCTAATTCAACATATTCAAAATTAAAATATTTATATTTTTTTTTTTGTTATTCAATGTGCAGGTGTACCCATTATTTCAATATCCTCCAAGTTCCTTCATTAGCCACTAAGAAGAGAGATGTGCTTAAAGGATCATAACAACTACTATCATGAGAATGCAATTCTAAATGCAAATATTTCCTTATCATTACATGCAATAACACCATACAAGACAATAAATATTCTATTATGGTCATATTTATATGTTGTAATCATAACATGCTTTCATTATTTTTAGAAATAACATTTTCCAAAAAGAATCCCTATATATTTTGTATAAACAGAGGAATCCTCCTCTCATAAACAAAGATATAACCAAGCAACTATTATTTCTAACACACCCTTTTTCTATTATGTAACTAACCAAATCATCATATATATTTTACCAAATATCAAATATACTATCTTATGCACTTATTAGAAAATGAAACATATATCATTCAATATTTCAATTTGTTCCTTTTTCCTTAGTATAAATATGTACCAATCATATCGACTTGAATTCCTATTTTATTTGATTCTAAGAGTACATATTCCCAAATTTTTAGTCGCACTCCAAGTACCATCGATTCTTTCCAAGGTAATGATTCAATAAATTTTCAAATAGATGTAGGAATGGTGAATATTAAAAGGATTCAACAATTGTCATTACGAGTGTTCTATAACATGGATTTATTCTATATAAATAAACGGATTCCTATTAAACAAGATAAAAGTTTTAGCCCGCTCCAATATTATTGCTAGGGATAACATAAGTGACGCCCAACATGGTTTGGTTATTTCAAAATATGACTAAGAAGACATAATACTTCCTTCAATCCCTACCCTAATACTAGGTATTATTAAATAATTTACCAAACACAAGTAAGATCTTGATCTTTACTAAAGTGAGCATAGAATATAAAATATTTTACGTGTACCTGCATACCCTTCCATAGGTTTCATAGGACATCAGTTACGTTATTAGGGAACCAAAACTAAGAAAAAAGATACTTAATTTAAATTTGGTTTAAATATAAAGTACCAAGCACTTTGTTGTACTTCGATATCCAATCCATAACCACTTAACTCGTTGATCGATTCCATAACCCAAATTCTTGGATATAAATTGAATTAAGGTGGTCTTTTATTGATTTATGCCTTCAATGTATAATCCATCATAACCAATCAAAATTATGCATATGGTATAGCCATATTACATAGGTATGAATTATAACACAAAGAATAATCATAAATAATGATTATACAAGCTGAGTACGTCTCACTAAAGCTTCAAAAATTTTGAAACTGGCAATACTTGCACAACTAGAGTTTCGCAGTTGCTTCAAAGATTTCAAATTAAGATATACTACAAAGCTTTCTAGCACTTTGTAATAAATCTCCATTCTATTAACACTATTATTCTATTTACAGAGTCTTTAAGTTTCTATGAATTCAAAGTGTCTATACATAAAATATTTCATTATACAAAGAGAGTTTCAACCAGATAAGAACACCTTTTAGAACATGTTCCAAATTTAGTTGAGAAATCAAAACCATTACTTTAAGGACCTAATCCTCAATTCAATTATATCGAAGCTTACCTGATAGCCTATAAAACTAAGTTTAGTAGCAATTTCTTTTCCAGACTGAATTCTCCTCTCTTTTCCTTTTTCCCTCTTTCTCTCTTTTTCTTTCTTCTACAAGAAAGTAACATATTTTCCCCCATCACCCCATTCTTCAGGATGTTTTCAAAACTAAGTTATTATATATTTATTATTCAATTATTGTCCTCCCCCTTACCTGAAGCACATCGAAGCGATGAGGAATTAAAATATACCCAACACATAAACTCATTTCTAAGTTTCTACAAAATTATAACAATTCAATACTATTTCTTGTTTTTTTAAGAACAAAACAATGATCATTTAGAAAAATACTAATGAAAATCCTTATTCAGTATTAAAAACATGTTATTTTATTAAACTTTCCTTATCATTACCTATGCACTAATTTTAATAAAAAAATTATTTTTTTTGCGAGAAATATCTTCAAGTGAAGTAAAATTCCATCACAAGGTAAACCATAAAGCAACAAATAAATTTCATCCATGCTCAATATATTTCACCCATGTAATTTCATGATATGCAACTACATGAAAAAGTGCATTCATCCATGTTGCTAAAGTTGTTCAGAGAATAAATCACCACATAATTTCCCTCATCTCGTTCTCGGTGGCTAATATTTTCTTCTACCCACAAAATAACCTATTCTTGAAAGGGTGCAAATCCATTATCAAAAACATATTTTTCCATTAAATATGCATTTGCAAAAATTAAATATGGAATAGTCAATCATTTCGCTAATAAGATACATCATGTTTCTAATAAATAGATATATCCTATGTAAACTAATCAACCAATAACCAATCATTCCATCAATAAGATAATATAATCAATCATAAAACCATCCATCAATAAGTTTGCCAAGGGAAGGTCATGACATCCTACCCCCTTAGGCTTAACATAGTCCTCTATGTTTCATCAAATTTTTAACATTAAAATAACAATTACATATAATTCTCAAACAGGAACAAAAAATATCTCTATATATTTACCACTTTCTCCCAAGTAGTATTTCTCTCATAATAATGGTCCCACTGGACCTTACATTGCTCTAGAGTCCCCTTCCTCATTGATTTGGAATAGAATTCAAATATTTTCACTAGATGTACCTTAATGGCCTCTAGGTCCACCATCTACAATTTAGAGATATCCCACACATGATCAAGATTAGAAATATATTTTCCTACGTAGGGATATATGGAAGATGTCATGAATATTCAACAAACCGAGTGGTAAGGTGATTTTGTATGCCATAGGATTAAGTTTCCAAAGGACATACTAGATAAGATCATAGAGGTTCTACCACATTTCAAGTTTTAGATGCTACATATATTCCTTGAGTGGACAGGAGTGATGAATCTCCCATAGTTTTTTTGGGGTTAATATTATACAAAATCCATACAACTGAAAGGATACCTTCACATCGTCCCTCCATCTTTCCTAACACTCTCCATGAATGTAGAACAACTTGGCCACAATATAGGGATTAACCCAATCTCAATCAATCAAGATGAGGGATGCCAATTTATTTATTGAGCTCCATCCTTTAAGCCAATACTTAGGTGTAAGAACCTCTGAGTTTGCATATTACACCATGTACAAATATGGTGCTCAATCATTCCATCTCCATGATGGTTTTATTGAGGGGGTTTTCACTCCACATGACATCCCTCACATGGACACCCAACAGTCATTTGGGGTTCCATAACCAATCCAATTTGATAATAGGATCCAAACCTTCTTCATATTTTACCATAAAAATAGGTCCCTCTCACATTTTCATGCATCTTTGCTTTTCTAAGGTGGGAGAGTAAGGAAATTATGCACCTCTTGCATGATCGTTCTCCTAAGTCACCTAATTCATGCATACTTACCTTGTCCTCAAAGACTAAAAAGCCACCTTTGATGTCAAAATATTTATCCCTTTTTAGGATTTTCTTCTTCCTTGATCCAAGTTTCACTCCATTTATCTTGAGATTGCATGTTTGTTGACTTTATCCATTAAGTCAATGTGATCACAGTTCAAATCATTTATAGGCCATTTTCAAGATCTTGGGATTTAGCATGTTTATACTTGTTTAAATATTAGGATTTGTTCCTAGAATGGTTTTAAATATGTTTAATGGATTAAAATTCTATTACTTGTATACTTATCCTAACAATTTAGAGAGAGAATCCCATACTTTCATAATAATTTCTCAATATATTCATTCTCATTAAGAAAAGAGCACCATTTAATGCTCCAAGTACTACCAGATATAATTATTTCCAAAAATTTTCTCTCAAGGTCAATCTTCATATTCCTCATGCCTAACTAGCCTCTTTTTTATAGGTTTTCTTCTTTTTGACTAAGGTGTCATTTCACCATGCCTCACCCAAGGATTTTGTTAAATTATGATCACTTCCAACTATACTCCCATATCTTCAAAGGTTTAGTTCTTTGGTCCAAGTTGGCCATGATGTCAGCCAGTTGGTTGGCTTCGTGATAAACATGTTGAATAGAAACATTGGAAAAATCATGAACATACAACCTTGCCTCTTCTATCATATTGGAAATACTCCATGGGGGGTTGGTTTTATTCTTCAATATATTTATGGTGTTGAGGGAATCCCTATAAATCACTACATTCTAAATGTCGAGGTCACGAACAACCTTAATCCCATACAGAACTACCCAAGATTCAGCCACATTTTTGGATTGGATTCCTATGAATTCACCGTAAGCAAGTTAAATTTTTCCATGTTCATCACTGATGAGGACTCCTATGTTGGCAATCCAAGGGTTGCCTTTCGAGGCTCCATAAAAATCAATCTTATACCACCCAGCCGATGATGGTTCCCAAATAACATTATCTCTACTCAAAGGGATATCTCTGGATTGTGGATCAATGAGGATATTAAGTTTTGAAGAAATTTTAGACTCGAAGTCAGACTTGGGTTGGTCTGAGGAAGTGGTAATATTGAAATTCTCAACAGCAAACAAAAAAACTCTCACAATAATGGCTTGATGATTTTTGTAAAGATTGTTAAAGATTTTGTTGTTTATTTCTAACCATAATTTCCAAAGGCAATGGGAAAGAATGAATGACCAAGTGGTTTTGAGTTGAGAAAATGAAAATGGTTTAGGCCACTGAAGGTAGAGATCTTCAATTTTTTATTTTATTTTTTTCATGATAGAGGGCTCTACTAGGGTTTTATGAGGAAAAACTACTCTACTAGGGTTTGATGAAGAAAAACTACTCTACGGGGATGGCAGTAGCTTCCGGAGGAGGTCTTAAACATTGGAGGAATTTCGTGATGGCATCGGGTCCAGCATAGAGAGTGCATGCTCGAGGTGTTTTTTCATCTAAAAATGACTGGAAGGAATAGGATTTTCCAGTGCATGTCGAGAACCGCTTGTTAAAGAACAATGGATGTTTGGAACGATGTGAAGCCAGGCTATTTCTAGTGGTTCAACTAGACTCGGTGGCTGAAGATGTGGAGTATCTAACCAAACATGCCCTTATTGGCAAATTTTTTGACATCCAAATTTCTCTCCCCTTTGTGGAGGCTTGGGTCAAGAGGACTTGGAATCTTGAAGGTGATGTGGAGGTGATGCTGAGTGCGAACAACTATTTTATGGTGGTTTTCTCTTGTATTACAGATCATAACAAAGCATTTGAAGGGAGTCCTTATTTCTATAACCAAGTGGGACTATTTCTTAAACCTTGTAATGTGGGTTTCAACCCATCATAGGAGTGGCCATCGCGGGTTCCAGTATGGGTGCGGCTTCCATGGATCCCATTGGAATTCTGGAGAACTGATATCTTGCATAAGATTGCCCTTCTACTTGAGAAGTCGGTTGGACCGTCACAACAGACAATGGATAAAAAGGTAATCTCTGTTGCTTATATTTGTGTTGACATTGACTTAAAATAATCCTATTCTAGATTCTATTGAAATACAATTTGGATCAACTACATGGGTTCAAAAACTTGACTATGAAGCTCTTCCATTTCGTTGTTGGATTTGTCATGAATATGGCCACCTGCAAAGAAAATACCCTAAATTTGTCTTTCCTGTGGCTTCAAATCTTGGGCCCTCTCGGTTTGGACAAATTTTGGATAAAGGAAAAGCCCCGATAAAGGAAGGGGAATGGGATAAGGAACATTTTGTTTCGATAAAATTTCAAAATAGAGGACGAAGGGCAAACAAAGACCTTAAGGATAGCCAACCATATTCTCTACTCAACCATTTTGAAATATTATATGATCTTGATCAGTGCATGGAGATACCTGAAACGTCGCTACCTGATGCAAAGATAACAAGGCTGAATCAGATGTCTCTTCTTGAGGGGGAACTTAAGGAATCGGATCTAGGGGGTTTAAATGAAGAAAAAAGGGCTTTGGATCTGAGTATAGGGGATATGGTTGGGTCTAGCCCTATAAGGGAAACTATTTTGGAAAGTGGTATAGATTTAGTTATGCCCTCTCCTATGCAGGCATTGATGCAGTCATCCTTGTACTGCAAAACTCCTACGGTGTTGGGATTGCAGCAAAAAATAATTAAAAAAAAGTTTTTCGGATAAGAATATGAAGGTGGGTCGGAAGAAGGACCAAGATAAAATTAAGTTAATGGGGAAGACTTTGGTGGATTCAAGCTTGGTGAGAACATTGGAATCCCATTTTTATAACCCCCAAAAATGATTATCCTCTCATGGAATGTAAGGGGGTTGAACAACATCCCCAGACAAAAAGTTATTCGTGATTTGGTTCGTGTGCATTCTCCGGATGTGGTGTTTATTCAGGAGACTAAATTGGCTATTGATAGTATGTTCAATATTGCTCCCAAGTTGTGGAGAAGGGGGTAATTCCAGTGTATTGGTGCATGTGGATATTTTGGTGGTGTCACTTGTTTATGGGATCCGGTTAAGATATCCCCTCTTACTTGGATTTCCAGCAGATGGTCTATTTCGATGGTCGGGCATGATAATGAATCTGGTGAAACCATCCTACTTACAAATGTGTATGATCCTATTGATTATAATGGTAAAGTGAATTTTTGGGAGCACATTTGCTTTGTGAGAAGTTTGGTTCCCATGTACCCATGGATTTTGGCTAGAGACTTCAACTCTATCACTTGTATGGAGGAGAAACGTGGTGGGGTGGACCGTCTCGAGCCTTTTTCTTCTGTATTCAGTGCTCATATCTAGGCCCTAAACTTGGTTGACATCAAGGCATTTAATGGGATATTTACTTGGCACAATAGAAGGTGTGGGCAAGCTTCCATATCAGAGAGACTTAATAGGATTTTGATATCCAGTTATTGGATGGGTAATAACAGAAGTGCTAGTTTTGTGATTCTGGAGGGTAGGGGATCTAATCATTGGCATATCAAACTCTCTGCTTTGGAGTTGGGGCTAAAAAAGAATCCCTCCTTTAAGTTTTAACTTATGTGGCTTCGTGATCATAAGCTTCATGATTTCATGCGAGGCTGGTGGACCACTGGAAAAACTCCTCATGACATCGCTATGTATTCCTTTATGAAGCGACTACAATTTGTAAAACATAAATTGAAGAGATGGAATAGACTAAATTTTAGGAATATTTCCTTGGCTAAGCTGGAAGCCCTTAGGAGAATGGAAGAAGCTTCAAGGAAGATTAGAGATAAGGGATTCATGAAGGAGCTTCTTGTTGAGGAATCTGAGGCTGTGAAAGACCTTGTTGAATGGGAACTGAGGGAAGAATTTTTTTGGAAACAAAAATCTCGAGTAGATTGGCTTTAGGAAGGGGATAGGAACATAGTCTTCTTTTATAACTCAGTTAAGGCTCACCGTAATGGTAACCTGATTACCTCTCTTGTAAATTCTTAGGGTGCCCTGCTCTCTTCTTTCAGGGATATTTTAGAAGAGACTAAGAGGTATTTTTCCTCTCTCTTCAATGAGGACTCCCTATCAGATGATGAGAATGAAAATATTATTCTAAATTGTATTCCAATAATTGTTTCTAGAGAGATGAATGAGCACTTGATGGGTCCAATTTCCCTTGAGGAGTTGGAAAATGTTGTATTCAAGATGAAAAAGGAAAATCCCCAGGTCCATATGGATTCTCGATTGATTTTTATCAGGATTTTTGGGATTTAATCAAATTTGATCTTTTGGAGGTGGTCCATGAGTCCCAAAAGAACAAACAGATGCTAAGGGCCCTAAATGCTACCTTTGTGGTGCTTATACCCAAAAAAGAGGTAGCAAATTCCTTGGATATGTTTAGGCCTACTACTCTCTGCAATGTTGTGTATAAGATCATCACAAAAATTATTGTTGAGAGGTTGAAGATATGGTTGAGAAAAATCATCTCTAAGGAGCAAGGAGGGTTTGTTGCTGGTCGATAAATCTTGGATGGAGTTGTTATTGCTACAAAAGCTATTCACTAGATGGAAAATTCTAAGGATAAAACTATGTTCATTAAGTTGGACATGGCCAAAGCCTATGATCGGGTCAGATGGTCCTTTATTCATAAAGTTCTTACTGCTTTTGGATTTGAGGAGGAATGGATTAGATGGGTGATGAGTTGTGTTTCTTCTTCCTCATTATTTGTTCTTGTTAATAATGAGCCATTAGAGTTGTTTGAGGCCTCAGGGGGATTGAGGCAAGGAGATCCTTTATCTCCTTATTTTTTTATCATTATTGCGGAAGGGTTGGGAAGATTGCTCAAGTCTCAAGTCATGGAGGGTCTCATTCAGGGGTGGAAGTGGGATAGTAGTTTGCCACCTCTTTCCCACCTTCAATTTATTTATGATACTGCTTTTTTGGGAGTTGCCACTATCAGGGAAGCTGGAAATATTAGATAGTATCTTGACATATATCTTGGTGCTTCTGGACAGTTGATTAATGAGGACAAGTCTTATATTTTCTTCTTCAATATCCCTCCTCTTATTCAATCCAGGATTGCTCGCATTCTAAGATTCCAGGTTGGGACTCCCCCCTTCATTTATTTTGGTATTCCAATTTCATCTCATCCTCTACCTAGATCTTCTTGGCAGTCTATGCTTGATAAGTTTAGAATGAAGGTGAATCACTGGACTTTCAGATGGCTATCCACTGCAAGTAGAGTGTTGCTTTTAAAATATGTTCTTCAAGATTTACCCATTTATAGATATTTTGTACAAATATCTCCCTCTCACTTCATCAAGGACATGGATGCTTTGTCAAGACAATTTTTATGGTCTGGAAAACTTGATCAATCTAAATGGATTTTTGTTAGGTGGGATTATATATGTCGACCGGTGCAAGAGGGAGGCCTTGGGTTGTGACAGACAACTCTTTTTGGGCAAGCTTTAGCTGCAAAACTTTATTAGAGATGGTGTACCTCTCAAGATTAGATTTGGGCTAAAATATTATCTTGTAAATACTTGAGAGGTATTTTTTAGGTTGAGATCCCTAGAGTCAGCTTGGTTGGAAAAGGTTCAGTTATCTGGGACACTTTGAAAAGAGGAGTTAATTTAATCAAGCAGGGTTTGTTCTAGATTTGCAATCATGGATCAAATGCTCTTTTTGAGGAGGATTCTTGGGATGATCACCCTCCTATCTTGAATAAATATCCTAGGTTACGTTCCCTAAGCATTGTTTTCTTGGAAGCAGGCTAGCATCATGTGGAGGACTTTAAAAAAATATAGTATTTTGGAAATATGGAGATGTACAGGTGGAAAGATCCACAAGAATGACCCCAAGAGGACTGGCCAAGGACATATAGGTGCTTGCTCTTATTCTTACGTGGAGGTCTTGTTATTCATTGAGGGGTAAAGATATTCTAGCTTGGAACCCTGATCCTAAGGGAACCTACTCGGTAGCCTATGGTTATCAGGTTCTTGATAAGCAAAAGTATGGGAGTCTTCCTGTCACTTGATGGAAAAAGGTGTGGAACAAATTTGCTTGGCCAAAATGTAACTTCTTTCTCTGTTTGGTAGCTCGTAATAAATGCCTCACTTGGGATAATGTGGCGAAGAGGGGATTTCAGTGTCCCCCTTTTTGTGTCCTTTACAGTAAGAATAAGGATGACTCTTCTCATTTATTCTTCCAATGCTCACTTTATAGAGATATTTAGCATCTTTGGTGGAGCACTTGGAACCATTCATTATTTCATGTGTTTTCCCTGGTGGAGTTTTGGAGTAGTCTGGGAAGACCTCAGGCCAAGGAAGGATGGCTTGTAATTTGGGCCCTTATTGCATCATTTGGCAAATTTGGCTCGAATGAAATTGGCACATAATTTAGGGAAGTTATTTGGTTGTTCAAAATATCTGACAAAGGATCTTGTATATGATTCAGGAAACCATCCATAGCAAATGTGATGTGGACCCTCTTTTGGATTTTAGGGAGGAGAAGGTACAACAAGCCCTTGGTATCTTTGGGGATGGTGTGAACTCTTCTAGCCCTAGTAGGGTTTCTCAACTCAGCAAGAATATTAGGAGATATGGTAGGTGGAGGCCACCCCCTAGAGGAGTTTTAAAAATTAATACTGATGGATCGTCTAGGGGTAATCTTGGACATGCTGGCATTGGCGGTGTTGGAAGAGATTATACTAGTGGTGTCAGTTTTTTCTTTTCCATTTATAAAGGTGTTCACTCCAACAATTTTATGGAAGCTCTTGCAATTCTTGAGGCCTTGCAAAGGGTGTTTTCTCTTGGCTAGAATAGGATTATATGCGAGTCTGACTCTCAAATTGTGGTTAATAATTTAAATAGTAAAAGGGTGGAGGAAGTTAATTGGCAGTTGGCCTCTGTAGTCGTTCAAATTATCAAAATGAGTGAAGAGTTTGAATTTATATCCTTTGTGCACATTCCAAGGGAATGGAATGTGGTTGCTGATTACCTGGTCAAAAGGGCTTCTGAGCTACTGGATCCTTGGAGTATCGATAATTGGGAGAGTCTCCCATCTGGGGACTCTCAACGCTTGTGGGAGTTGATCCACAAGGATGTACAGACTTAATGTGGTTTGTTCTTGTTGTATTTTTTGGGTGTCATTCTAGTCTAGTGGTTTTAGCCTATTTGGTTGTTTATTTGAGTCCTGGTTGGAAGCTCAGTTGTACTCTGTAATCCAGAATTTTTATCAATAAATTTTTACCCCTTTATTTAAAAATAAAAAGGTAGATATCTTCAATAGAATTGGGACAGGCCCAGACAATGTAAAATTTCTTAAAGAGAGATGAACGAACCTAACTGGCAAAGGGGTAGGAGATAAATAGATGATTGACTGACTCCCAATCCGACTTGCAAAGAATGCATCTATTAGGGATGATAAGGCCTTGTTATATGAGATTATCATTAGTTATGACCCTGTTTTGAACAACAAGCCATAGTAAATGAGAAATTTTTGGGGTAAGTTTATTAAACTAGATTCTATTGGAAGGGAACCACCCATTGGATTCTATGTGGAGTTTTTAAATAGTTATAAGTACATATATAATGTAACAAGACTTAGCATAATGCATGGTATCATATGATTGGTAAGAAGTTTTCAAATAGTTAAATAACACTAAATGCCTTTGATGAAAACTACATTGTTCTATCAACTAAATATATTATAAAAATTTAAAAATAATATAATAATAATTAGAAATGAAACTTAACCTATTAAAAATTAGAAATAAAACTCAAATTAAATTAAAAATTATATAAATTATAAGATTATTTACATGATGTTTTGGTTTTGTTTTTGACTTTTTTATTTTAGGTCAAATGATATAGTACTTCAATGTTTTCTTTCCCTAGTCCTCTTACGTTCTATAGATTTTGAATATAGTATACAATATTCATGTTCAAATTACAATGTCGAATATCATTAATTTCTTAAATAACCATCTACAGAGATAATATTAAAAAATAAATCTGAATCATTAACCTATTGAAAATAAATGTAGATTTTAAGGGAAGGAAAATTTTATCTAAAGGTATTAAATTGTTAAAAACAATAATTTAAGAAATATAAATTGATTCTAAAAGTAAATAAAAATTATATTTGAAAAGTCTTTAAACCTATTAAATGATAATTAATTCGTATTAGTTCTTGTGGTTAAATATATCACCTTTTACTACACAAACTTAACTTATATATATATATATATATATAGTATTTTTTTAAAATATCAAGGTAACATGGTTATGATGTAATATGGATGTAGTTCATTTAAATCACATATATCCCTTTTAAAAATATATACAAAAAAATCATAACTTTTATTGTATACAAGAAGTTATAAACTTTAAAATCATATTCTCTTTTAAAGTTGCAACATGAGCTCAAGAAAAGATAATATAGAAATCTAAATCAACTCCCTATGTAAGAACCACAAGTCTCCATGTAAGAGCCACATGATGAAGATTTAAATTCCTCTAAGGAGAATAATCCAATACTATTTTTGGAGATGGCATTCAAGGTTTTTGTTATTGCATGTAAAAGTTATTGAGGAGGAACTATGAGATTTTTAAATATATAATGCATATAATATTATTTTAGCTAATATTTAAGGTCTTATCTAATTAACCAAGTTTCAAGAAAAGTTAACCCAAAATGTTGAAAGCCTATAGATAAAGCATCTAATGATATTTCCAATGTAAGCATTCAAGACAAAAATGTTTCTGTTAATGAGATAAAGCTTTCATTTCTTATCATAGACAAATATCTATTATTATTTGTAAATAGTCATATCATATTAATATGGGTCCTACCCTTATTCTATAATGAGCACAAAGTGGTTTTACAACTTGGTAATTATTCATGTATTTATTGATAAAAGTATCTTCTCCTATTTTTATTTATCTCTAAAAAAGGAGATTTTATTATTTGCTACTAATATTCTTGAGAGAGTATTAATATGTAGATTCAATGGTTTTTGGCCCACTCTTCTTACTTTAAATAATTTGATAGATCAAATTATAAAACAAAATCGTAGGCCTCACAAATGATAAGCTTAGAGAGAAGAAATTTAAATGGCTCTCGAGTGTTGTTCACTATGGTGAACAACTGCACATAAATGGTACGACCGGGAATACTACCTGACAATGATGAAATGGTGGACAATAGATTTTAGTAAAGTTCAGGGAATTGAAGATGCAGATTATGGATTTATAATTCTTCTTATAACAGAAGGGTTTGAGGGTGAAAGTGGTTGCATTAGGGTTTCCTAAAATTTCATCTTTTATATATTGGGATGCAGGGTTTCAATAGAGATGCATGCATTAATTCAAAAATGAATTTTAAATAAGCAATCCATGGAGGACCACCTCAAATAGGAGGGGAACACAATCAACGATTGCCAAGGAAACCATTGAGGATGCCAAAGGTCGATCCAAGGAAAACAAATATGGGTTGCATGAAAGCAACTAATGGATCCCCAATAGTGAATTTGGAAATAACTGATGTTTAGAAGGAATAGATGCGATTGAGAGGAAAAGCCTAATTTATTGATTCATGGGATTTCGATCGACTATTGCTACCTTCAAGCAATGGGCTGCCAATAACTGGAGCACTAAAGGTAAGTTCTAAATTTTTACATACCCTAATGACTACTTTCATATATTTTTTAAATGAAGAAGATAGGGAGAATATTTTTCAAGGTATACTATGTATTTTTGGTAGGACATGGCTCTTCATGAAGCCCTGGCATACCAAGTTCAAATCTGAGGAAGAGATGCCATCAACTACCTCTGTTTGGGTCTTTTTATTTGGTCTTCTTATAGAATATTGGCATCCAAAGATATTCAAAACAATTGGAAATTATTTAGGAGTTTACATGATGACTTTTTATTGTACCCAACACTTAGAGTATATGATTTATGTAAGTATTTGTGTTTTTATTGATTTTGACAAACCACTTCCAAAGAAGATTACTTTATAATATGGGGAAGAACTATGGGACGAAGTAGTAGATTATGAAAATATTCCATTTAGATGCATAATTTGTCATGAATATGGTCATCTAGCCAAAGATTGTCCACATAAGATCCTATACCAAGAGAAAGAGGATGGGAAATTTGTAGGGTTTCAAACCCCTAAACAAAAAAAACATAAAAAAAATAGCAACAAAAGAGAAAATAGTTATTTCTCCTAACACCTTTGAAATTCTCTCCACGGATGAGCAAGCATATGATGAGGATGGTCAAATGAAAATAGTTATTATGGAGATACAGTTTTATGAAGAGATGGAACAGTAAGGATTACATGATTAGAAATAATTAAAAGAGCTTGCCTTGATGCTAAGAAATAACAGTAAAGGGAAAAAAAGTAAAATGTAGAAAACCAACCCAAGTGCAAAACAAAAGGGCAGGTTCAAACTACAAACAAAATGGATCCTCAAAAAGACCATACAAATTCCAATAGTAGTGTCGTGGTACCAAGTAACCAACCTATAATCCCAACTGGAATGAAGCAAGATACGAATAAAATGATAAGGATGCCATAATCCTAAGATTTATAGTCAGTCTCTTTATGGCAATGTTGGAAGATTTGGTTATTTTGGTAAGCAATTTCTAATATTTTTGGTAATTTGTTAAGCTTTGGCTTTTCTTAGTTATCATATTTTGTTTGATTTGTCAATTTATCATTTGGCTTAGTTTTTGTTGTATTTGTTTTTCCTGATTTTGTTTGTTGTGTTTTTTATTCTTTTTGTTGTTTCTTTTTTTGTTTTGTTTTGTTATGTTGTTTTTAGTATTTTCTATGTGTTTTGTGTTCTGTTTTTTTTTGTTTCTTTTTGTTGTTTTTGTTATGGTAGTGTTTGTTATGTTGCGTTGGTGTTTTTTTGTGTACTTCATGTTTTGGTGTTGTCTATATTTGTCATTTTTTAATTTTTTTATTTTTTAATGTGTTTTCTTTTGTTGTTTGTGTGTTTATTCTGTGTTGTTCGTGTTTTTTTTTCTTGTGCCTTTTCTTGTCGACACACTCAAGGAGTATGATTTATTTGTTTTAGTTTTTTGTGTATTTGTGTTTGTTTGTTCTCATTGTGTGTTGTTTCAAGCATGCTTCTTGCATGTGTCATAGGTGGTAGGCCAGGTGTGATCCTCGGGCATTTTTTGTAGAATAGATACCCTACCTCCTTGGGTCTTACCCAAAAGTTACATCCCATTCTGGGATGTTTTCCACAAACAAAAAATACATTGGGGCTCTCTCCCTCTATGCAAATTCCTTCTTTATTTATTATATTTTATGTGTTATTCAGTATTCTATACTTTACCAAGTGGTAGAGACTACAAGCATGTTAATCATCTCATAATAATTAATTATATTAGTTTTACTTGGTATATATTTTTATTTATTTTATTTTATTTTTCTACTTTTATAGATAATTTTTTATGATTTTATGTACTAAATAAAATTTTAAAAATTTATCATATTAACAAATATTGTAATTATTATTATTTTTTAATAAATAAGAAACTTATAAAGTAAATAGTTTTATTTATTTTAATGCAGGGTTTATTTATTTTTATTTCTTCATTTGGTATCATAGCAAGGTGATCGATAAATTGGGTTCAAGTAATTGTGGAATTTTTGTTGCAAGTTTTACAGAAGCTTCTCGGATATCTCAGTTCATGTTGAAGGGAGCTATTATGGCCAACAACACCAATTCAATTCTGATCCTAAAATTTGATGGTTCCAACTACAAATATTGGAGCATCTGAATGAGGACAATTCTGAAGGCAAAAGGAGCTATGGCCATCGTTGAAGATGGGTTCACCGAACCAAAATACTGGAGTGCATTGACTAAAAATCAAAATAAGGAGATGTAGGAGAAAGAGAAAGAAAATAATTTGGCTTTGAATTTCATCCAGTCGGCTCTAGACAAGAGTCTCTTTCCCCATATTTCTACCTACATTTTGGCTCAAGAATATTGGAAGGCATTGAAGGAGAATTACCAGGGGAGTGCCCAAGTTAAGGAGGTGAAGTTGCAGACTTTGTGAAGAGATTTTGAAAATCTCAAATAGGAGGAGAATGAAACTATAGGAGATTACTGTGTTCGGGTAAAAATAGTAGTAAATACAATGGTCACACTTGGAGAGATCATAAAGCAAAATGTTAAAAAGGTTTTAAGAACCTTGAAAGAGAAGTTTGACAGTGTTGTTAACATAATAAGTATATTATATATTACATTATTTAGCGCTGCTTTATTAAGCAGTTTGGATCAGTAGTTTTTAGTTGGTTGAACCAACTAACCAACTCATATGCGTATTTAACCTAATATCAATTCAATTGGACTTCGTTGCTTGGATATTTGATTTGCTCTTTAAATTCATCATGGTATCAAAGCTATGTTCACAGGTGGTAGACTAAGGACAGGTGGGGAAGAGTGGGCATGCTTTATGAGGAAGTAGATGACATGCTTCCCAAGGAGGACATTGGGCGTAGGTGGAAGAATATCATAGCTCTAGTTGGGCATGCTTCCCAAGATGGCATGTTTCATTTTATTTGTAGGTGACACATTTCATTTTGTTTACAAGTGATATCATGTAGACCGAGGCCTAAACCCTGAGAGTACATGCAGACCGAGACTGACAACATGCAAACTAAGACCCTAAGAGCACATAGACCGAGACTAATTCATGGTAGAATACACGATGACTGACTAAACTGACCACATGGTAGTTGAGGGTGTGATGTGGTGGCTGACTCGACCGACTACATGCAAGTTGACACATGATGGTTGACTAGACTACATAGCAGTTAACACATGGCGACTGACTAGACTATGTGGCAGTTGACGGTGTGGCAATTGACTATGTTATGTGGCATTTGTTGAGTGGTTGGTGTGGAAAAAAGGGTGATCAACCTGATTTCCCGAAGGCAATAGATATAACATACTTGTTTTAGTTTTAAACAATGGTAAATACGTCATCCTTGTGCATGTGGGACAATAGTCCCATAATTTTTTTCTTCCATTTTTCTTTGGTGGAATGAATAATTACTGTGCGATCAAAGCTTACTTTCATCCATAGTGGCAGCTTGTATGGTTTACCGCTCATTGCTAAGGTGCATTCGGGCTAGGTCACAGGGTCAAATCCCCCTCCTACCGCATCAGGTTCAATTTTTTTGTATTATCTCGGTGCCCTCTCTAATAAAGACAAGTCCTCTCCAATTAATTTTCATCGATGCTAGTGGCCACATTGGTCATGTGGATAGTTTGAAGGTGTTTGGGAGAAATTGGTTTGTGGTTCAAATCCCCTCGGGGTGAATCAAGTGAAATTTATTTTTACCTAAGAAAATTTTATTTTTGCTGCCTCTATTTTTGGTGATAATATTTTGCCAAGCCACATTTTTTCTTGGCACCTTTTGTCAACCATTTTTTGTCCAAGGAGGGCAGCCACATATTTTTTTCTGCCAAACCACCAGAGGGGTTCTTTAAGTAAATATTTTGTTCCTTCTTTTCAAGCAATTTTGGAGCATTAAGTGTTTTTTTCCCAACAATTTTTTTTTTTGCAACAAAAAGGGGGGATCACAAAAGCATTATGTTTTGCAAAATTCTAAGACAAAAGGGGGGAAGAAATATTCTTGATTTCAAAAGCATTTATGGAAGTGAATATCTTCATTGTCAAATTGAGATTGTAATAGGTGCATTTTCGGTGGAAATTGACACCTAGAGTGTTTAAAATTTTGTAGGAACTTGTGATTGTTTTTGCATTAAAATTTCTTGTTTTCTTGCATTTCAATCATAAAGTAAAATATACAAAGCACAGAAAAGATCCAAAATTTTGATATTCACTCCATTTTTATACCCTAATTATTTTTTATTGTTTGGCTTAAACTCCTCCAACTCATTATATTTTTCCTAAGGGTTTTGAGGTAGGTGTCATCAATCTGATTGAATTCTCTTTCAGTACCACGTAAGTTTCACATATCATTCCGCTCTTATATACTTATAGTCTCCATCACGTAAGGGCGGGTATATATAGAAATTTTTTGGTATAAAGGTTTGGAAGGTATACATAAAGGACCATTTGGTGTTATAAGGAACTTTCACAATGGCCTCTGTTCACAAATATCTATCAGATTCACAGTTGCTAAAAGGTTCTAACTTCACACCATGGAAGAATAAGATGCGAGCTATTCTTCAAGTTGAATATTTATGGGATGTAGTGACTAGCACTACAAAAAACCCTAGAAAAGCAAGAGCAGATCAATATGCTTTTAATAAGAAGGACAAAATATGTCTCATTTTTATTTTTCTTACTACTACAGATGAGGTCCAGCCTCATATTTGTGATGCCAAAACTAGTAAGGAATCTTGGGATGTTTTTCTTACTATTTATGAATGTAAGAATCAGTCCACTATTCTACACCTTCAAACTCAACTACATACACTCAGTATGAAATCTGGTGAAACAATGGACCTATTCCTATGTAGAGTGATAAAAATTGAGATCCAAACTGAATGATATGGGATATCCAATGGATGTTGCTCTCTTGAACTCTATCATCTTGAGAGCATTACCATATTCCTATAATATATTGATAACCTCACTTCATGTATCTGGTCAACAAGTGTCTTTTGTAGAATTAGTGAATTTGTTGCAAACTGAAGAGGTAAATCAGTTTCAGAAGGATGAAGTGCCAGATAATGCCCTCTATACCAAACAAGGGGGTAAGAAACACAGTTAGCTTCAAACAGGAGGACCTTCATCAAAGGGAAAAGGGAAACAACATCAATAGAAAGATAAATAGTATTGCAATATTTGTGATATGAATAACAATAACACCAATAGGTGTTGGTTTAAGAATAAACAATATAATGACCAAGATAATAAAAATAAGAGCAAAGGAAAATACAAACCATAGAATAATAATAAGCCATCCAAGGGGAATTTTGCTTATGCCAAATCAAACTCTGGCTCAGATTCTACTGAATCAGACTTGGACTCAGAGCAAGCACACAAGGTGCTCATAACTCATACTTCATCTCAACAGATAGATGTAGTGTGGTATATTGATTTAGGTGCTATTAAGAACATGGATGGAAATTGATCATGGTTTTAAACATTTGAGGAAAATGAAGATAAGCTTGTAACAATAGTAGACAATCAGACCTACCAAGTGAAGGGTTAAGGCGATGTTTCTGTCACTCTTATATATGGCAAATGTCATATTGAGAAGGTGCTTTATGTTCCTGGATTTGCTAACAATCTATTTTCAATCCCTTAGATCTTGGATCGAGACATGGATGTTATGTTCAGCATTGAGAAAGACAAGAAAAGATGTTTTATAACCAAAAGAGGAAAATATGTAGCAACAGGATCATACAAGCATTTTTTGTTCATTTTAGATGTCATTTCAATGCCTCATGTTGCTTAGATTGCTTAGTAGGGAAGCAATATCGGGTACCATTTGAAGTTAGCTCTTCATGAGCTAAGAAGCCTTTAGAGTTTGTACACACCAATCTATGATGTAAAGAGGTATATTCAATTTTTTGTGGATGATCACTCATGGAATATGTGGGTTTTCTTCCTTCAATTGAAGTCAGAGGTATTTTTGTACTTTCAAAAGTTCAAGAAGCTTGTTGAGGAGTCAGGATGTTTCATAAAAACCCTTCACTCAGATCGAGGGGGGAATATACCTCCAAGGAATTTTTATCATTTTTGAATGAACATGGGATTAAGAGACAACTGACTACCGCTTATACTTAGCAAAAAAATGGAGTTACTAAAATGAGGAATCATTCTATTGTGGAAATGGTTTGATGTATGCTTGCAGGGGTACACCTTGAGCATGAGTATTGGGTAGAAGTAGTTAATACATCATCATACCTCCTAAATAGAGTACCCATAAGATATCTATAGGGTAAAACTCCACAAGAAGCATGGAGTGGTAAGAAACCCTCCATTTCTCTTATAAGGGTTTTTGGATGTAAGGCATTCATGCACATAACAACACAGAAAAGAAAAATTTTAGATGAGAAGACCTTGAAATGTATCTTTCTTGATTATGATGAACATTCAAAGGGATATCGATTGATATATCCTATGACCAAGAAGACACATATAAGTAGAGATATGGTATTTGATGAAGATTTCACATCAAATAACACTTCTACAACTATATACCTTGAGGAAGATGAGCCTAAGAAAGAGACTCCACCTCCTTAGAACAATATTCCAAAATGGTATACCAATACATTGAGAGATTCCAAGTTGACATCACTTCTAGATCTAACTCTAGATCGACCTTGTACTCACAGTATGATTCAGTAGAAGAGAGTAGAGACATCAACTTCAGAGGTTGACGAGCTTTGCCAAAAATTTGATGGACTATCTATAGATGCATAGGAATATAGGAAAACATATATGGAAGATGATAGAGTTTATATGACAACATTGGATGAAAATGAACCCACAACAGTTCAGGATGCACTTAGTGAGCCTCGATGGAAGGCTGCTATGGAAGCAGAACATACCTCTCTCATGAAAAATCATACATGGAAGCTAGTCAATATGCCTTCAGGAAAGAAGCCCATTGGCTGCAAATGGGTATTCAAAGTGAAGTATGAGGCATATGGTACTATTGATAAGCATAAAGCCCATATTTTTGCCAAGGGATATGCTCAGAAAGAAGGCATAGATTATGAAGAGACTTTTTTTACTACTGTAAAAATGACTACAATTCGAGTACTTTGTGCCATGGCAGCCCATTTTGGGTGGAATTTACATAAGATTGATGTAAAAAGTGCTTTCTTGAATGGTGACCTACAAGAAGAAGTGTACATGATCCAACCAGAAGGATTTGTTGTTGAAGGGCAAGAACATAAAGTTTGTAAGTTGATCAAATTCTTGTATGGACTAAAACAAGCTCCACGAGCTTGGTAAATCAAAATACATAGTCACCTAGTGTAGCATGGTTTCCAAAGAAGTCCTTCTGATGCAAATATCTATATCAAGAACAATGATTATGACATAGTGATTTTGGTGCTATATGTAGATGATATGATCATAACAAGGAGCTTAGAGAGTATGATTGATGAAATAAAAGGTGATTTGAAATAGTCTTTTGAAATTACAGATCTAGGACTTCTTCACTATTGTCTTGGTTTGAAAGTGACTCAGAAAAAGTATCATATCATAGTCACACAAAAGAAGTATGCCAAGACATTGATTGATAAATACCGCATGACAGACTATAAAGTCTAAGGCAACTCCAATGGAGTTTGGACTCAAGCTATCTTGATATGATCAATCACCATAAGTAGATGGCACTCTCTATCGTCAACTGATTGGGAGTCTCATATATCTGACAAATACCAGGTCAGATCTCAGTTTTATTATGGGTTATCTTTTAATGTTCATGCAGGAACCAAACATGAGTCATTGGAAAGCAGAAAAGAGAGTTCTTCATTATGTCTGTGGTACTATAGATTTTGTCTTGGAGTACAAAAAGAATAGAAAATTCTATCTATAGGGATACACGAACTTAGACTATGTTGGATCCATTCATGATTGAAAGTCAACTTTTGGATACATTTTTCATCTTGGATCTAGTCCTATCTCTTGGCATAGTAAGAAGAAATAGGTGGTTGCAATATCATCTATAAAGGTAGAATATCGTGCAACCAGTGGAGCAGTCTACGAGATAATATGGTTAAGTCACATTCTTACGAACATGGGTCTTTTAAAGAATCTTCCACTTCATTTGTTCTACGACAATCAAGGTGTTTTTAATCTTGTCAAGAATCCAATATTTCATGATCGTACCAAACACATCGACACTCGATGTCATTTCATTTGCGATGAAGTTCCAAAGCATCACATACAACTCCATTTTATTCCCAGTGATGAGCAATTTGTAGATATTTTAACCAAGGCACTTGTACGTGTCAAATTTGAATTATTTTGCAATGCTCTATGTATTTGACAATAATGTAATAAGGGGGATGTTAACATAATAAGTATATTATATTACATTATTTAGCTCTACTTTACTAAGCAGTTCAGGTGGGTAGTTTTAGTTAGTTGAGCCAACTAACCAACTCATATACGTATTTAACCCAATATCAATTCAATTGGATATGGTTGCTTGGATATTTTATTTGCTCTCTAAATTCGTCAAGTGCAACCCTTATCATAGAAGAATTAAAAGACCTCTCGAAAATGGATATAGATTCATTAATTGGCTCTCTCACATCTCATGAAGAGACAATTGCCAAGAGGAAGAAGGATAAAGAAGGAGGTTCTATAGAGGAACACACTTTTTTGGCAAAATAAAATGATGGAGGAAGAGGTCACGGTAGGGGTTCCAGAGGAAGAGGAAGAAATGGAAGAGGAGGTAGAAGAGGCTCCTATGGTGGTAGAGATCGAGGAAGGTCTCAATATTCAGACAATTACTAGGCTCATGCTACAAGAGGAGGATCCATTTGAAGAGGAAGAGGTAGAGGTCGAGATATGAGAAATGTGCAGTGTTACAATTATAACAAATATGACCATTATGAGAGGGATTGTAGGCTGAAAAAATAAGCACATTATGGAGAAGGGGATTCCTATGAGGATGATACTTTGTTCTGTATTATTGAATAAAAAGTGGAGCAAGCAACTTTCCTCTCTACATAGAATAGCACAAAGGAGACATGGATCCTGGATAGTGGGTGCACAAACCATATGATTGGCAAGAGGGATGTATTTTCATCTCTTGATTCTTCTTATCAATCTAGTATCAGGCTTGGGGATGAGAAGAGCTTGGAGGTGGTTGTGAAAGGAGAAATGGAGGTTCCTACCAGGAAAGGAAAAATAATGAAGGTAAAAGATATTTACTATGCACCCTGTTTGAAGCATTCATTAATAAGTATTGGTCAAATGTTGGAAAAGGATTATAAGTTAGTGTTTGAGGATACAATCAGTCTCTGTTATGACATCTATTTTTTTAATAAGAATAATTCAGACATATTCAAGAAGAATGACTTGTTATAATATATTTTAATACATGTGATAAAACATTCAACCTAAACTCTATTTTTTAATGTAACAAACACTTTTACAGGTTTAGTTGTTTCACACCTTACTCCTCGTTCCTTCTGTTGGGTTTGTTTAGTTGGATGTGAACAGACCATACACCACACCTCCTTAAAGCTTTGCCCATTCTTTATTCGTCTGTTCTAATATCAATATATATATTGTTTAAAAGTGAATGTGTGTTGTATTTCACAACCATAAGATCACTGTAAATATATTTTTCAATATTTTATAGATATATTTATAAATTAATTGTTTAATATAATGTATTTATATTAAATAATTAATTTTTAATATATAGTTATAATAAAGTTATTGATATTAAATATATTTTATTTAAAAATATTGAGTTTAAAAGATTAAATATTTTTAATAAGATTTGATATAAATTTATATATATTTTTAATATATATATTCTTTCTTATCTTATTTTTTAAAATATTATTTTAATTCAAGGGTAGAATGAAGTTTTTTGTTTTTTATTTTTACTTTTTTTTTCCTATTTTATTTATTATGTATGGAAAGAAATTGTTCCAAGAATCCAAAGATTAAAATAAACACTAGCTTACATATTTAAGATCAAGAGTTATTAAATTATATAAGATAGGCACTTTAAGATTGAAAGTGATAGAATTGGGTTTTGGATATTTTTTTATTTCATACATATATATTTGAATAAATACTTCTTATAAGCATCTATCGTGGGAATTGAAACCGGGTCACATCACCAATAATGCAAGTGGTGTCCTTACTGGTAAACCATACTCACGCGGTCATTTTTATTTTTATTTTTATTTCATTTATCACTATCATGTGTGAAATTTTTTTTCTTTTCTGAAAAATACTTTCTATTAATGAATAATTAGAGAATACATCATCATAACAACACTACAGTATTTTGCGAATGAGCAATAAACAATCAGATCTAACACATTTATCAATTCTAATACAGTCCTGAATAATCTCAGACCTAAACACCTTATGTTGACTAGAAATAAGTTCAACAACTTTTCTAACAGTAACAACAACCGACACCTCCTCATTTTTAAAAATCAGACTACATTTGTCTTTCCAAATACTGAACAAGATAAAGAGTCTAATAATGTGACAAAATATCCTTCTGTGGCTTGCACAGTCAATGGAGTATCCAAACAACACTGACTTCCACCTTAGATGCCCCTGAAAAACATTGTCATACAACCAGACTACCTTTCTCCATACCTTTCTTATTCTCGAACATTCCCAAAAAAAAATGCTTAATTGTTTCACTTTTCCATAGCTGGAACAAGCATCCATTTGGCTAAACATGCCTTACTATGAAGACCCTGCATAATAACTAACCAGGAAAACACCTTCAACTGCATAGAAACCTGAAACATCCACACCCCAGCGAGATGCTTCTTCTATTTTTTGCAAGAACAACTCAAACCCAATCTTATGTTCAGAATGTCACCAAACGGGATTAATAACTATGTGAATATTTTAGTTTTAAAATTTAAAATTAGAGGTTGCATCCTAATTAAAAGAATATGGGAGGCTTGGAAAGATGTAGTCAGCTTGGGACTTTTTGGATGATATCCTTTGGAAAAAAATGGGACGTATGCAGCAGATATGCCTACCTTGCAATGCAAGAGACTTGGTAAGAAGGGAATTTTCAAGTGGGTGGATCTTTGGGATGGAAATACTAGTATTTGGACTCTGTGGTTGTTAAATTTAAACTGAAGTCCTTCGATAGGTATGCAGTGCAGAAAATGCAAAGTCTTCTTCCGATGGAGCAACTGTACAAGCTTTCCAATGGTCTTGTAGGTTCTATCTGAAAGGATTGTAAGTGAAAATATGGAAAACCAAGTGAAAAATAATTTTAACAAAACATTAAAATAAATATTGACTTAGATATTCAATGTAAAGAGATAGTAAGCCATATATGATAAGAACCTTACATCAAATATATCAAGATAGGAAATAAATATATTTTAAATGTCTTAGTTAATTAAATATGTTACTTGCCATTATTATTATTATTATTGACATACCATAAAATTATAGTTTTTTTTTTTTAATTTAGATGATAAAGAATAACATGTGAAAAATAAATTTTCACATGTGGAGGAGTTGGAGAGCAAGTGGGTAGTTAAACCTCTCTAGTTGCTGAGAGGCCCAGGTTCAAATCTCTCGCCTCACATGTTGCGGATATGTTATGTAATGGTTCCCTCGTGGTCACAGTCTGTTTACCCCTTATGGCCACCACCAAAAAAATAAAAATAAAAATAAACACTATCTTACATATTTAATTCCAAGCGATATTAAATTATAAAATATATGCACCTTAAGCATGATATGCTTAAGTTACAGAATGGGGTTTTCTATATTTTTCTATTCCATTTTTTATATATGAAATAAAAAAAATTATATTTGTTATTTCCTTTGGAGTTCTATAATTGTAGCTCGATCTTGCAGATTTTAATTTACCTCTTCCTCTTTATCGTTGTTAGTTTCAATTTCATATTATCTCTTTATTTATTCTTTCATTTTAAATTTTGTTATTATAGCTGGAATTTGCACTCTAATATGCACTTATTCATCTTGATCATGCTTTGGATTTCATGTGATCTATTTCATTGTTATTCCATTTGGAATTGTATCATTGTATCCTAGATTTGTATTCTTTTACGCGGATTTTTCACTTTATCTTTCATAAGTTGACTCTCATGTTCCCTTTTGGTTTGTTCTTCCATGTCATTTTTGTTATTGCAACTCAAACATAAACTCTTACATGTGCTTCTAACTCTTCCTCTTACTTTGTATATAGTGTGTCCTTTTCTTTCTTCTTAAATTTAGTTTTTATTTATTATAAATCAAATTTAATATTTTGTGGAAATTTTCATCTTCATCTTGCTTAGCATAGTTGTAACACAATATTTTTATTTGTTTTTCTATTTGATCTTCTATCCTTGCAATTTAAACTTTTTTTTGATTGTTTGTATATAGTTTCATATATTTTCTTTCATCCTTAAATATCTATGATGACACTAGAGTACAATTTATTTTGTTGTTCCACTTCTCTCTTTGACTCAATTGAAATGTGACTCATGTCATTTTTAAATCATACATGCTATTTCATTATATCCTTCTCTTATTTTATTATGTTAGCAATATGACTCCACCTCCATTGTTTACTCATTTTGTTATATTTTCTTATCTCCTCTTATATTTATGATTCAATCAAGTTATCCTTAGTCATATTTGATATGTCTTTCATATAGTGGAAAAGGTGATAAGTTTTATTTATTAAACAATTTTATAAAAATTATATTTTTATTATATTTAACAGTTTTAAGTTTTAGTTAGATGACAATGTGTATACAGAGTTCATACAAATTTAATTTTGAGAGAATATTATAATATACAAAGGCTTTATAAAGGACATATGAAGGAATTGGAGATATGAAATGCATAGGAAGCCATTACAGAAGACAATTTTTCAGTAGATACAAGATATATCACTTCATATTTCATTTTAAATTTAAATGTTCATTTTCTTTATATTTCTTTTATAATGCCTTTGTATTAAATGATGTTTTCTAAAAATTTCAAATTTGTATTTATTTTGTATGCACTTTGTCATTTGACTGAAGTTTAAATTTTACTTATGTATAATAAACATATCAAAAAAAATTATATATATAATAAAAAATATATTTAAATATTTTTTCGAAATTTAATTAATTCCACCATATTAAGTAATGAAATCTCTTCCGAATCTGCTAGGGTTTGATGAAGAAAAACTACTCTACGGGGATGGCAGTAGCTTCCGAAGGAGGTCTAAAAAATTGGAGGAATTTCATGATGGCATCGGGTCCGGCATAGAGAGTGCATGCTCGTGATGTTATTTCATCTAAAAATGACTGGAAGGAACAAGATTTTCCAGTGCATGTCGATAATAGCTTGTTAAAGAACAATGGATGTTTGGAACAATGTGAAGCCAAGCTAGGTCTAGTGGTTCAACTAGACTCGATGGCCTAAGATGTGGAGTATCTAACCAAACATGCCCTTATTGGCAAATTTTTGGGCATCCAAATTTCTCTCCTCTTTGTGGAGGCTTGGGTCAGGAAGACTTGGAATCCTGAAGGTGATGTGGAGGTGATGCTAAGTGCGAACAACTATTTTATGGTGGTTTTCTCTTGTTTTGCAGATCGTAAAAGAGCATTTTAAGGGGGTCCTTATTTCTATAACCAAGTGGGACTCTTTCTTAAACCCTGGCATGTGGGTTTCAACCCATTAGAGGAGTGACCGTCCTGGGTTCCAGTATGAGTGCGGCTTTCATGGCTTCGTTAGAATTCTGGAGAACTGATATCTTGCATAAGATTGCCCTTCTACTTGGGAAGTCAATTGGACTATCACAACAGACAATGGATAAAAAGGTAATCTCTATTGCTCGTAGTTGTGTTGAAATTGACTTAAATAATCTTATTCAAGATTCTATTGAAATACAATTTGGATCAACTACATGGGTTCAAAAACTTGACTATGAAGCTCTTCCATTTTGTTGTTGGATTTACCGTGAATATGACCACCTGCAAAGAAAATGCCCTAAGTTTGTCCCGCCTGTGGCTTCAAATCCTGGACCCTATCGATCTAGACAAAGTTTGGATGAAGGAAAATCCTCAATAAAGGAAGGAGAACGAGATAAGGAAGGTTTTGCTTCGGTAAAAGCTTGAAACAGAGGACAAAGGGCAAACAAAGACCTTAAGGATAGCCATCCAGATGCTCTACTCAACCGTTTTAAAATATTAGATGATCTTGATCAGTGCATGGAGATACCTGAAATGTCACTAGCTAATGCAAATATAACAAGGCCAAATCAGATGCCTCTTCTTGAGGGGGAACTTAAGGAATTAGATATAGGGGTTTTAAATGAAGAACAAAGGGCTTTGGATCTGAGTATAGGGGACATGGTTGGGTCTAGCCCTATAAGGGAAACTATTTTGGAAATTTGTACATATTTAGTTATGTCCTCTCCTACTTAGGCACTGATGCAGTTATCCTTGGACTGCAAAACTCCTATGGTGTTGGGATTGCAATAAAAAATAATTTAAAAAAGTTTTTCGGATAAGAATATGAAGGTGGGTCGGAAGAAGGAAAAGTATAAAATTAAGTTAATGGGGGAGACTTTGGTGGAGTCAGGCTTGGTGAGAAAATTGGACTCCTATTTTTATAACCCCCAAAAATGATTATCCTCTCATGGAATGTAATGGGGTTGAACAGCATCTCTAGACAAAAAGTTATTCATGATTTGGTTCGTGTGCATTCTCTGGATGTGGTGTTTATTCAGGAGACTAAATTGGCTATTGATAGTATGTTCAATATTGCTCCAAATTTGTGGATAAGGGGGCAATGCTAGTGTATTGGTGCATGTGGATATGTTGGTGGTGTTTCTTGTTTATGGGATCCGATTAAGATATCCCCTTTTACTTAGATTTCCAGCAGATGGTCTATTTCGATGGTCAGTCATGATAATGAATCTGGTGAAACCATCCTACTTACAAATGTGTATGCTCCTATTGATTACAATGGTAAAGTGAATTTGTGGGAGCACATTTGCTTTGTGAGAAGTTTGGTTCCCCTATACCCATGGATTTTTGCTGGAGACTTCAACTCTATCACTTGTCTGGAGGAGAAACATTGTGGGATGGACCGTCTCGAGCCTTTTTCTTCTATATTCAGTGCTCATATCTAGGCCCTAAAATTGGTTGACATCAATCCAGATAATGGGATATTTACTTGGCACAATAGAAGGTGTGGGGAAGCTTCCATCTCAGAGAGACTTTATAGGATTTTTATATCCAGTTATTGGATGGATAATAACAGAAGTGCTAGTTTTGTGATTCTGGAGGGTAGGGGATCTAATCATTGGCCTATCAAACTCTCTTCTTTGGAGTTAGGGCTAAAAAATAATCCTTCATTTAAGTTTCAACTTATGTGGCTTCATGATCATAAGCTTCATGATTTCATGCGAGGCTGGTGGACCACTGTCAAACCTCCTCATGACATCGCTATGTATTCCTTTATGAAGCGACTACAATTTATATAACATAAATTAAAGATATGGAATAGACTAAATTTTGGGAACTTTTCCTTGGCTAAGCTGGAAGCTCTTAGGATAATGAAAGAAGCTTCAAGGAATATTAGAGATAAGGGATTCACGAAGGAGCTTCTTATTGAGGAATCTGAGGCTGCGAAAGACCTTACTGAATGGGAATTGAGGGAAGAATTTTTTTGAAAACAAAAAGCTCGAGTATATTGGCTTCAGGAAGGGGATAGGAACACAACCTTCTTTTATAACTCAATTAAGGCTCGTTGTAATGGTAACCTGATTACCTCTCTTGTGAATTCTCAGGGTGCCTTGCTCTCTTATTTCAGGGATATTTAAGAAGAGACTAAGAGGTATTTTTCCTCTCTTCAAGGAGGACTCCTTATAAGATGATGAGAATGAAAAGCTTATTATAAATTGCATTCCAGTGATTGTTTCTAGAGAGATGAATGAGCACTTGATGGGTCCAATTTCCCTTGAGGAGTTGGAAAATGTTGTATTCAAGATGAAAAAAGGAAAATCCCTAGGCCTAGATGGATTCCTGATTGAGTTTTATCAGGAGTTTTGGAATTTAATCAAATTTGATCTTTTGGAGGTGGTCCATGAGTCCCAAAAGAACAAATAGATGCTAAGGGCCCTAAATGCTATCTTTGTGGTGCTTATACCCAAAAAAGAGAGAGCAAATTCCTTGGATATGTTCAGGCCTATTGCTCTCTGCAATGTTGTGTATAAGATCATCACAAAAATCATTATTGAGAGGCTGAAGATATGGTTGAGCAAAATCATCTCTAAGGAGAAATGAGGGTTTGTTTCTGGCCTACAAATCTTGGATGGGGTTGTTATTTCTACAAAATTTATTCACTCGATGGAAAATTCTAAGGATAAAACTATGTTTATTAAGTTGGACATGGCCAAATCCTATGATCAGTTCAGATGGTCCTTTCTTCAAAAAGTTCTTGTTACTTTTGGATTTGAGGAGGAATGGATTATATGGGTGATGAGTTGTGTTTCTTCTTCCTCATTCTCTATTCTTGTTAATAATGAGCCATCAGAGTTTTTTGAGGCCTCAAGGGAATTGAGGCAAGGAGATCCTTTATCTCCTTATTTATTTATCATTATGGTAGAAGGGTTGGGAAGATTGCTCAAGTCTCAAGTCATGTAGGGTATCATTCAGGGATGGAAGTGGGATAGTAGTTTGCCACCTCTTTCCCATCTTCAATTTGTTGATGATACTACTTTTTTTTTATTTACCACTATCGGGGAAGCTGGAAATATTAGATAGTCTCTTGACATATATCTTGGTGCTTCTGGACAATTGATTAATGAGGACAATTCTTCTATTTTCTTCTTCAATACCCCTCCTCTTATTCAAGCCAGGATTGCTTGCGTTCTACGATTCTAGGTTGGGACTCCCCCCTTCATTTATCTTGGTATTCCAATTTCATTTCATCCTCTACCTAGATCTTCTTGACAGTCTATGCTTGATAAGTTTAGAATAAATGTGAATCATTGGACTTTCATATGGCTATGCACTGCAGGTAGAGTGTTGCTTTTAAATTTTGTTGTTCAAGTTTTACCTATTTATAGATGTTTTGTACAAATAGCTCCCTCTCACTTCATCAAGGAAATGGATGCTTTTTCAAGACAATTTTTATGGTCTGGAAAAATTGATCAATATAAATGGAGTTTGGTTAGGTGGAATTCTATATGTAGGTTAGTGCAAGAGGGAGGCCTTGGGTTGCGACAAACAACTTTTTTTGGGCAGGCTTTAGCTGCAAAACTTTATTGGAGATGGTGTACCTCTTAATATCGGATTTGGGCTAAAATATTATCTTGTAAATACTTGAGAGGTATTTATGAGTCTGATATCCCTAGAGTCAGCTTTGTTGGGAAAGGTTCAGTTATCTGGGACACTCTAAAAAGAGGCGCTAATTTAATCAAGCAAGGTTTGTTCTGGATTTGAAATCAGGGATCAAATGCTCTTTTTTGGGAGGATTCTTGGGATGGCCACCATCCTATCTTGAATCAATATTCTAGGTTACATTCCCTAAGCATTTTTTTCTTAGAAGCATGGCTGGTCTCGTGTGGAGGACTTTAAAAAAATATAGTATTTTGGAAATATGGAGATGTACAGGTAGAAAGATCTACAAGAATGATCCCAAGGGGTACTGGCCAAGGACAGAGAGGTGCTTGCTCTTATTCTTATGGGGAGGCATTTTTCTTCATTGAGGAGTAAAGATATTCTATATTGGAACCCTGATACTAAGGGAACATACTCGATAGCCTATGGTTATCAGGTTCTTGATAAGAAAAAGTATGGGAGTCTTCTTGTCACTTGGTGGAAAAAGGTGTGGAACAAATTTTCCTGGCTAAAATGTAACTTCTTTTTCTGGTTGGTAGCTTGTAATAAATGCCTCACTTGGTATAATGTGGGGAAGAGGGGATTTTAGTGTCCCTCTTTTTGTGTCCCTCGTAATAAATGTAACTCTTCTCATTTATTTTTCCAATGCTCCTTTGCCAGAGACATTTGGCATCATTGGTGGAGCACTTGGAACCATTCATGTTTTCATGTGCCATCCCTGGTGGAGTTTTGGAGTAGTCTAGGTAGACATCTAGCCAAGGCCCCCTTCCTTTGAGTGGCTTGGAATTTGTGCCCTTATTGCATCATTTGAAAAATTTGGCTCGAACAAAACCGGTGCATATTTTAGGTTAGTTATTTGGTTGTTCAACAGATCTGACAAAGGATACTATATATGGTTCAAGAAACCATCCATAGCAAATGTGATGTGGACCTCTTTTGGATTCTAGGGAGGAGAAGGTACAACAAGCCCTTGGTATATTTGGGGATGGTGTGAACTCTTCTAGCCCTAGTAGGGTTCCTCAACTCAGCAATAAGGTTAGGAGAGATGGTAGATGGAGGCCATCCACTAGAGGAGTTTTAAAAATTAATACTGATGCATCATCTAGGGTTAATCCTGGACATGCTGTCATTGGTGGTGTTGGGAGATATTCTACTGGTGGTGTCAGTTTTTTCTTTTCCATTTATAAAGGTGTTCACTCCAAAAATTTTATGGAAGCTATTGTAATTCTTGAGTCCTTGTGGAGGGGGTTTTGTCTTGGCTGGCATAGGATTATATGTGATTTTGAATCTCAAATTGTGGTTAATATTTTAAACAGTAAAATGGTCGAGGAATTTAATTGGAAGTTGGCCTCTGTAGCTATTCAGATTCTCAGAATGAGTGAAGAGTTCAAATTTATATCCTTTGTGCACATTCCAATGGAATGGAATGTGGTTGCTGATTACCTAGCCAAAAGGTCTTTTGAGCTACTGGATCCTTGGAGTATCGATAATTGGGAGAGTCTCCCATCTGGGGACTCAACGCCTGTGGGAGTTGATCCACAAGGATGTACAGACTTAATGTGGTTTGTTCTTGTTGTCTTTTTCGGGTGTCATTCTAGTCTAGTGGTTTTAGCCTGTTTGGTTGTTTATTTGAGTCCTGGTTGGAAGCTCAGTTGTACTATGTAATCTAGACTTTTTATCAATTAATTTTTACCCCTTTATTTTAAAAAATATATATTTACATATTTTTTCTAAAATCAATTATTTTCATATTTATTATTAAAAACTTTGATTAATTAACTTAAAAGCTATCAGGCACATGAATTCAATGTTTTTATTGAAATGATATTTTTAATGTGTAAATGTCATTATAATTAAACAAATTTTAAAATAAACTTATATACTAAAAATATTGTATTTGTTTCACGTTTAGTACACAATAAATGATTAATAATTATATGTATAAGGACATTATAAAGGTAATATTAATGGAAATTTATTTGTTGAGATGAATTTGAATTTTTGATATTACATATTAAATCTAATTAATTATTTTTAACAGGTATTGTACTGCATTGATCGCGATATACAACAAATTACATGTAATATGAAAGATGTAGAATTTGACACCCTTATTGCAAATGGAAGGTACATTTGCAACATTGATATCTAATTCCTTTATTTTTTATCTATTTTCTATTTTCATGTTAACATATTATGACCTTGATAAATAAAAAATCTTAAAGTAAATGTGTTAATCAATGGTATAGTGTATACTTCATTTATCATTTTCATTGAAGTGTAGGGGAGAAGAGTTTTTTTTTAATATGGTAATTGTTGTACTTGTGCTTGCAGATGTGAATAGTAAGAGACATCTTTAGGAGCTCAAGTGAGATGTTTTATCATCATAAAAAAATAGCAAAAGCTAAAGTTAGATATTTTAAGCATCTTTCTAAAATATCACTTTTAACCTTTTTGATAGTCTTTATTCTATAAACCTTCCAAAAAAAAAAATTGATGATGTTTAACATTTTTACTTGTTATTGAGCTCAAGTTATTTGATCACTTGTTATATGTTATTGAAGACAAATATATATATTTGTAATTGATTAGAATCATGTTGTAAGGTGATGTTATAATAATTGTTATGTCATCAATTATTAATGCATGGATATAGCATCAATAAAAAATTCATTATTTGATCACTTGTTATGTATTATTAAAGACAAAAGAAAATACAAATTTTCTAATTAAATATAATCATGTTGGAAGGTGAGGTTATAATAATTGTTATTTCCATCAATAGTTGATGTATTAATACAAGGATATAGATATGAAAATTTATTATGATACTTCAAAATAGCCTCTCAAATATTGCATCCATTACATTGTTATCAATATAAATGTAATTATCTTAAAATTTTATTTTTATGCAATAAAATGTTATGAATTTTAATTACAATTGTGTAATACTTAACATAATGCATGATATCATGTGATTGATGAGGATTTTTCAAATAGTTAAATAACACTAATACCCTTGATGAAAAGTGCATTGTTCCATCAAATAAATATATTAAAAAAAGTTAAACAATAAAATAATGTGATTAAAAATGAAACTTAATTTATTAAAAAATTAGAAAAAAAACTCAAACTAGATTAAATATTATATATTTACATGATATTTTTTTTTTGTTTTTTTGTCTTACGCAAAATGATATAGTACTTCAATGTTTTCTTTCCCTAGTCCTCCTACTTTTTATAAATTTTGAAAATTGTATACAAAATTCATGTTCAAATTACAATGTAGAATATCATTAGTTTGACCTTACCAATTTTTTAAAAATAAAATTTATTTATTTTTAAAGTAAAATAAATACCCATTTATAGATTTTAAGTGGAAGAAAATTACCATATTAAAAAGTAAATTTAAATTATTAACCCATTGAAAATAAATGTAGATTTTAAGGGGAAGAAATTTTTTATCTAAAAAGTATTAAATTGGTAAAAAAAATAATTTAAGAAATCTAAAGTGGTTCTAAAAGAAAATAAAAAATACATTTTAAAAGTCTATATGGTATTGGTAACATGGTTATGATGTAATATGGATGCAATCCATTTAAATATCATATATTTCTTTTTAAAATATATACAAAATGATCATGACTTTTATTGTGGACAAGAAGCAATAAACTTTAAAATTGTCTACTCTTTTAAAGTTGCAACATGAGCACAAGACAAGAGAATATATAAATCTAAATTCAAGTCTCTATGTAAGAACCACAAGCATCCATGTAAGAGCCACATGATGGAGATTTAACTTCTTCTAATGAGAATAATCCAATACTATTTTTTGAGATGACATTCAAGGTTTTTGTTATTGCATGCAAAAGTTATGGAGGAGGAACTGCATGTTTTTAAATATATAATGCATATAATATTATTTTAGCTAATATTTAAGGTCTTGTTTAATTAACCAAGTATAAGCAAAGTTAAACCAAAATATTCAAAGCCTATAGATAAAGCATCTAATGATATTTCTAATGTAAGTATTCAATATCAAATTGTTTCTCTTAATCAAATAAAGCTTTCATTTCTTATCATAGACAAATATCTATTATTATTTGTAAGTAGTCATATGATATTAATATGGGTCCCACCCATATTAAGCACACATTGGTTTTATAACTTGGTAATTATTCATGTATTTTTTGGATCCCCTCCATGAATTTTGATGAATTTAACTAGTTGACTTCATGTCATTTTAAAAATATCAAGGTTCACCCATGAGAGTGTGAAACTCTTCACTTTTTGTTAATTTATCTAAACCCTATTATTGATAAGACTGGTATTTTTATTTATCTCTAAAATATGATATTTTATTATTTGCTACTAAGATTTTTGATAGAGTATTAATATGTAGATTCAATGGTTTTTGGGCCACTCTTCTTTCTTTAAATAAGTTGATAGATCAAAATTAGTCACCTTTCATATCACATGATAATGAAAGTCACCCTTATACCAAAATTATTTCTAAATTAAAATTTTCATAAAATGACAACATCAAGATGTTATTTATGTTGATGGTCCTTGGTTTTATAAGTGTAACAACCCTCCTCGCACGACCTTTGGTTGCAATAAAATTGATGATTTGAAACTTTCCTTTCCTATAGAATGTGATACTGCTAAAAGGTATTGTGTATGCAAGACTAGGTATGTGCTTCGATGGACGAAGTTGGTCAATAGAAAAGGTAATAGGGAAGTGATGATTCGGCTCATGAATACATGGAAACTCACGTAAACTGTGTTTCATGTAGATGCATTGGAAGTGACTTGCATTATGCGTTTTATTTTAATATGTGTTTGTTGCCTATAGTGAAGTGGTTTATTGCTATATTTTGTGAGGGTAGTAAAAATATCACAAGGACATGGGAGCCTTCCTTACATGAGTATTTTATGAAATTAGTATTATTTGTATATTTAGAAATTAATTTGAAAAATAGGTGAAAATAAAAAATAATGAAAATAAAATAAAATTAATAAGGATAATTATTGTGTGCATGTATTACTATTATATACATGTATTTTAAATATACATTGTACATTTGTTCTTTGAGTATTGTGTTCATTGTGCACATGTTTCGGGAAGCCAATATCGTTGCAGACTTAATGGTGAATCTGAGTGTTACTACCTAGGGATTTTATGTATGGTAGACAAATTTCCTAGATGATATTATGCATCGATCCATTGATGACAACTCTTAATGTTATCATATGGTGGAGAATGGCCTACGTTTATGGTGGTCTGTATGGTGCCTTCGTAGGTCCCTGATGGCATGGTGCAAGTATGAAGGAGTTAATTTTCCATCATTATCAGGAGTAGCCGTTTCTTATTCTTGGTTCCACATTGTCCCTTTATGGGATAGTGGATGAATCCTTTGAGAAATGTAGTTGTCGAGGCTGTTGATTTTTTTTATTTTGAATATATTTTGCTGGTTAGGAGGAACATGGCTGAGAGGATTTTTTGGGGGATTTTGGGTGTTGAACTCTCTTGGTTATCCCCAAACCCCTACCATATTCTCTTGTTGGTTTATGTGGTCTCCTCGTTGTTTGTGTTTGGGCACCAGCTGGTGTTGTTTGGTGGTCCCTAGGTGGTTGCCTTTGGGACTTTCACTTTGTAAAAGGTTGTGGGGATCCTTTGAAAACCCTCTTTTATTAATAGTATCAAAAATAAATATACATTGTACATGGTTAATATTTACTTACATTATGAATTAGAAATAATGGAGAATATTGAGAAAATAATATTCAAAGCTTTATTGTATAAATAATGGAATATTTGGTGATGCATGTAGTTGTTTAATGGTGGAAACTAGTAATCATGATTATTTTTAATTCCTTCCATAATATCTTAAGAAAAAGAAGAGGAAGTGGTTATCATATTTTGCATGTAGAAGAATAATCTTCATCGAGGGGCATAAATACTGGATTGAGTTCTTGAAAAGAGGAATTTAGAGACTGTGTTGGAGACTATGTTGGAAGTTAGAGAATATTAGTAGTTTGGCAAAATTTTCCAGGTTGGAATAATTTTTATGTTTGTCCTTATGAAATTGCTTTGTATTTGAAAGATTACTTTCACAGGAAATGTTGAAACAAATTGCTGAAATAATTGAATTAAAATATTGCATGAGAAATGCATGGTTAAAACCAATGGCTAGGAATTGCTTGTATTTTTACTTGGAAAATATTGTAAAATGCACAGTCATGTATGTTTAAATAATGTGACTGTGAATTTGCTTACCTGTTTGGTAGAGAATACTAGTTGCACAATATTTTACTATCATAAATGCTATCTAGAGATTGTGGATAGTGGAAAACTAGATAAATGTGGTTTTGCTTATGTAAAAGAAGGCAATGGATTGTGAATGGTTGAAAATTATTGTGTCAATGATGGTATGCATGTTCATGTTAGTATAGTTGTGTAACTATAGTACTGAATTCATTCCTTGAGTTGATATTTGATCCCTTTCACCACTAACATTGGTGTTGGTGAAGTCAATGGATTGTAATATTGTGATTGCAAGGTCACTCAAAGAGATTTGCACATAATAAACCTGGTGGTGATCTTTAAATAGATGAAGATAGCATAATATTCTAACTTATGACTCTATTATGAGTTGAACCTATGTAGTTATGATTATGCATATGTATATGTGTTTTCATTAGATAAATAGAGGAGAAAAATGTATCTTCTTTTGTTGAGCCTAGGATGGGATAAACTATGTAAAAGTTATCTTGGGAACATACCAAAATGATATGTTGGATAGGGGTTAAGGTTTAGAACTAGATGTTGCATGCAATACCTTTATGTTATCTCGTTGAAGCTTTCCAAGAGGATTTATAAAACAATATGTTTTCTTTTACATCTTGGCAAATTGCAGTATATACTCTATGATATATTATGTATATTTCAATCTTATGGTATGAATTTTTATGAAGAAGTTTTATCATTTGAAATAAGTAAATATTTGAGACTTTCTTGTATTAATGACCCAAAGTCCAATAAATTCTATTTCCAAATTCACATGCTTGGTAACATAGGTCTTTAAAATAAAACCTATTTGAACATTCTCATTGTGATGCTCCAAAAAGTTCTTAAAAAAGAACAAAACTTGTTGTAGATGAACAACCAACTATCACATTCAAAATATGTTTGTTAATTAGGTTGCTTCACATATATTATGAAGAAACGATTTTCAATTTGTATACCAATTATTTTTTCTTGTGTATGATCCATGAACAATATTACATAGGTATAAAAATATCTATAAATCCTTTCTTGTAAAATTAGATAAAGTGATAAGGTGTGCATTATCAAATCCTAAGATTTGTAAAATAGAAGAAAACCATTTGGATATTTATTTAATTAAGTAAATTGAACAATTGAACCCTTAAATGGTGGTTACAAATCAAAAGAATTCAAATTTGTAGACTTCCTTGTGTTGATTAAACCCGAGAATTTCTGGAAGGAATAATTATATGAAAGAAAGAAAATGTATGTAAAACCTTACATTGAGTCATATAATTTTATGACGTTAGTTTGCACCCACGATAGGTAGTGGAGTATGAACAAAAAGACCCTCAAGTTAAGATAAGCTATGTGTTAACAAACTGCAATGGGTTAATGGTTCCACACATCATTTATAGTATAATTACATAATTTAATCTTATATTTTTACCTAGTTAATTAGTAAAGTAGTTTGGAGGAAAATGTTACCTTTCTCTATCGTAATGTTTTATTGTGTTGGAAAAATAAAACTTTCCTCTAGAAGTTGTTTGGACCTATTCTATAAGAAAGGGGATATATTGGTTATGGAGCAAAGAAGCTATAGAGTTAGGCAAACAAATTTAGAGCCGTAACTTTTTAAAAATAGACTAATAAAAATGGGAATATTAGACGTTCCTTAAAGACTCTACTTCATATTTAACTCAAACTGGAACTGCCTTAAAAATAAATTCTTTATTGGATTAAAATGTTGAGAAAAGGAAAATTTAGATTTAATGCTATAAACAATCAAAGGTATACATTAATAGCTAACCATAGAGCTTATAATTAATTTAAGCTTAGAGAAAAACTATTAAATCTAATAAGAGTAATACAGTTGAACTCTAGTAAGGTATTTATCATTACAATAAGGAGTTTTGCATTTTTGTTTTGATTGGAGATAGAAAATTTGTTAGTTTCTTGTAAAGTGTTATGTGATAGAATTTTAAGTGTAATGGAAAATTGTTTAAGCCCTTATGGGAGAGTTAAAACTTAGACATTGGGTAGAATGTTAAGAGTATGGAAAATAATTTTAATTATTATATATGCAAAATAGTTGCTTCTGTTTGCTTCAATGTAATAGGTTGATTTTCTTGTGTTAATGGGATTTATATTAGACAAGGGGAGATATAGCATCATGTATTATGGAAAATTCTAGTATTGAGAGTTAGATCTATTAAACCTACATGACCTTAGATAAAACATCAAACCATAAGGAAACAACCCAACCCAAATAATAATTTATCGATAAGGATAAAAAAAACAATTATTGCCAATAAAAAAGAATGAATTAAACACCCAATATTGTTGATGTGTGGATATGCACACAAGTATCGAGGTCAACCGTAGTCTGATAGAATTGGTCAAAACATGTGACTTGGTTAGAACTGGTAATGAGGGGCGGTATGGGATGCCACCTCTAGGTTTCTTCTTAGGTAGTACTTGTCAGAAATAGAGTCTATTCCATCATTTGGGTTATGTAAATGTATCTTCCAAGGTACATACTTTGATTACTTTAGGAGCAATTTATCTAGTTAATTCATGCAATGTAATCAATGCACAAGTGTCAATGTGCAAGTTGTATATGTGTAAGTTGCCCCTTGCATAGCTAGGTAGAGTTTTTACCAAGGAACCTGTGTTCCTATATAAGAAAGACCTCAGTGTTAGATAAATATGAGATTCAGGGAATATAGTCAGATAGTGTAGCTTAGTGGATAGTATAATTATATGTACTTCACCATCCATTGGTGATGGGTGAAATGTATTTTAGTAGCTTTATTAATGGAGTTTTCATTTCCTCTATAGCTATATTGTATTATTTTATATGATTTCTATTTATAGCATATTTCAGTCATCTAGTAGATTTAATTTCTTTCATATTATTCTACATCTTGTGATTTTTATCTTCTAGTGCTCATTACATCAAAATCTAATAATGGTATCAAAGCCACAATATATCTATTTTGTATAGGTCAATAGGGAAACCACCATTAACATTGAACCTCAGTTTTTTGTCAAACTGATGCACTGTTGGACCATCCACTATGAAAAGATCTCAGAAGAATATAGGTGGTAGAATTAGGGAGAGTCATAAAGTTAGGACTGAAAGAAATCTCAGTTATATAAAATACTGAGATTATATTTGTCTACAGTCTTTTCCATAGAGTTGTAAGAAAAACTCATGAAGACTAGGACCCAACATTCAATCCACTAGATTGAAAAATCATCTAGTGAAGATTATCCAGGTTATATGAAATTTTTTTAACTATTCCCTAAATTTTCTTTTGTTGCAAAAAAATAATTCTCAGAGGATTGGGACTCTTCATACAACAAAAAGCTAGGATACTCCAAATTTTTTTCCTTAAGGTTGGTTAGCATGCTCTCATAGTATAGATATTAGTTCTTTGTGCAAGAGAAGAACATAATGAAAGAAGACTTCTAGAGAAGAATTGTTGTAAATTCATGAGACTGAAGATATCCATTGTTGTATTGAATAAATTCATAGTTGAAGTTCATACCATAGAAGCATTGATATGAAAATGCCATAGTAGCCTTGAAGAATAGACCATAGAAGCCTTAACACAAAAATACCATAGTGGCCTTGAAGAAAAGGTCATATAAGCCTTGAATAAGAGGCCATAGAAGTCTTGATACTGAAAAGGCCATAGAAGCCTTGATACTAAAAAGGTCATAGAAGCCTTGATACTAAAAAGGACATAGAAACCTTGGTACTAAAAAAGGACATAGAATCATTGGTATTGAAAAAGGCCACAGAAGCCTTGATACTTAAAAAAGGCCACAAAATACTTGATCCTAAAGAATAATTCAAAAATAATATCTGATTCAAAAGCAAATTAATATTTCAATACTAAAATATTTGTTGCAAGGAAATAAGATTTAGTGAGTTGGGAAACTTCCTACAAGAAAGTTAGAAAGAGTATATTCTTCAAGAATCAACTCAACACCTAAAGCAAAAGCGAAGAGAAGAAGATCACATTGAATAACTTCTACTAATGAAAGAAGAAGGACTAGGAGAGTCCTACTCGAAGCTAGAAGTAGTAAAATTAGAATATCTATAAGAAGATATCATCACCAACACTTCCAAGAGAAGAAGGTTGAAGAAAAGATCTCAAGAAAGACCATCATAAGCTACAATATTGAAAACTTAGAAAATATTTCAAGAAGAATCTAGAAAAAGGCCTATAGAGCCTTGATGAAGATCATAAAAAGAGTTATTAAGAAAACTCATTGGAGAAATCCACTATCAAGGTGAATCCCCTCATAGTGAAGGACTTGGGACAATTGTTGTTGCCCAAGAAGAAGAATCTGGCAAGGAGTGTCAAATCCATGAAGAAGAATTTGGCAAGGAGTGCTAAATATGTGAAGGAGAATTTGGCAAGGAGCACCAAATATATGAAGAATAATTTGACAATGAGTGCCAAATCCTATAAGAAGATCCTTCTTGAAATCATAATTCATCAAGAAGACTTGAAGATAGAAGAAGCTCACCAAATCTTGAAGACTTGAAGATTACCTCTCATAGCAAGAAGGCATCACTTTAGAGACAAATAATTATCCAAACCTATAGTAGAAGGAGGAGTACACAAGATGATAACAAGCCTCAAAATCCTAGGCTTGTGAAAGAAATTTTGAGACCATCAGTTGGTGAAGAAGGAACTGTTTAGTATAATCTACAAAAAGCTACAAAATCCTACTCCAAGTAGCAACCTTATGATATTTGACACCAAGATCCACATCCTCTACAGAAGTGGTAAAAGAGCTACATAAGCTTTCAAAAAGGTATGCAAATATAGGTGCTAGCTCTTTCATTAATTGGATTATTTATCAGATTCATTGGAGCACCTTATTTAGATTAAAGTTGCAATAAGGTAAAGCTGAATTATAGTCTTCAAAAGTGCAAAAATAAAAAGGTTCATTTTAAGGTTTATTTGCACATTAGGGGTTGATTAGATTTTAGAGTTATCTATCAACTACCTATCATATACTTTGGAAAAATAAAATGAAGACTAAGTCCTACAATACTAAATTGTAGTGAAATCATAGAATATTTACTGAAGGTTCATTTCAGATTATTCTTGATTAGTTCTAATAAATTTGATTAAGTGCATTGATGTGAAACCAAAGAAAATTATAATTAAATTACAAATAATTGTTTATATAGCTCCAAAAATCACAACAAATACCCCTACGAAGGAGCAATGATTTTCCAAATTGGGAAGATTGGCTCTCATATAAAAGGGATTATTTAGGGATTGACTAACATCAATCTAGCTAGCCTAATCTATAATTGGCTAGAAACTATTACATGAGCACCAAGTCTCACTTAAAAATTTAGAAATTTATTTAAAATACGACTAAGCCCTAACTAAGGTATTATTCCACCTAGGAATAGAAAATCTTAGTCTTTTATTTTATGCCCTCATCATACCTACCAAAAATGGAAGCATTGGACTCCAGTGCTTGTACAATATTAGTGGGCTTAGTGTGAAGAACTCGAGCCAAATGAGATGAAAACTATAAATCAGGTGTCAAATGGGCAAGAGCACTGATGATGCCAAGAATACCAAGGGATGCCATCACTGGAGGACATCGCCTAGTCACTACTTGAGTTCGAATTTGAGTAAAATCCTATGAGTGAGGTGGAGGACTAATTTCCTATTGCAATGGTTGCAAGATCTACTTCAAATGAGGAAACTAGTGCACTGAAGAAGCAATAGGAGGAGCTACTAGATAAACAGTAGGAGGTAGTGTTAAAGGAGTGGCATACTTTTATGAAACTATTGCTAGTGTATCCTTTGGCTTGTTGAAGACCAAGGCAGTATTTCATGGTCTTGTATAATTATATGTGGGATTCTTGGAATGGATGAGAAATTTATTATTCTCAGGATGCAATGTGTAGGTGTTTGAATGTGCATCATATAGGGCTTGCCAAGAATAATATCACAACAATCAATTGGAGTCACATAACAGGTGATTTTATCCACATAGTGTGGACCAAATACAAAGGACATAGTGTAGGTTTCTGTAATGGAGGAGGAACCCACATTCTTCCATCCAAGTGGGTATGGTTGAGGATGGGATTTTATAGGAAGTTGCAACTTATCGACTATGGATCTTGAAATCAAGTTTATTTGGGAGCCATTGTCAATGATACAATCCACAAAGTAATTGTGTTTTAAGTGGGCTCACATGACAAACAAGTGTTCATACCAACTTTCATACATGTGTTGTGACAAAAATTTGTTCAGATTTCCTCGAATATTAGGATAACTTATTGGTTCTCCTATAGTCTCAATAGGACCATCTTGTGGTTCTTCTGGTTGAGCTTCTGTAATAAGTTTCTTCTTCTTTTTAATACACTCAGATTCCACATATCCTCTTTTTTTACGATAGTCACAAAATTTCTTACTATCGAAAGAGGAAGAAGAAGAGGCAGAAGTAGAAGAAGTGGGAGAAGAAGGAGAAGAAGAAGAAGATGAAGTATTCTTCATTTATTGTTGAGATTGATTTTTTTTTGGCATGTTGGTGGTGCCTGAATATCCACTTGATTGAGATGCAAGTTTTTCCTTCATAAGTTGTGCTTGATTGAACATGGAATTCAAATCAATAATAGGAGTAATTTTCAACTCCATAAATAGTGGTTCTTGCAATCCACTATTGAATTTTGTGTAGACACCATGATCGCCACTGTAGATTGTAAAAATTACATGCCTAGAAAGGGTAAATAAGATGCATCTATTATTCTACTTGATTCTAAGCACTACTAAAATGACACTTCAAACAAGCATAAAATGACACATATATGAAATAAATGGGTAGTTCTCATTATATTGATGTAAATATCAAATAAGCAGTTACAAAGTGTCCCCTTGAGGGCTCTCAATTGATACACTCAATACAATAACCAAAGGATCAAATCCTTCCAAGAATCCAAGGCATGCTTCCAATGTCTTCCTCACACTCACAATTAAGGTGAGTGGGCTCCCGATGCCACCATAAGGTGTTCTATCATTGTTCAAGCTTGTTGGTCCTTCCTCATGCACTATGATACCCTAGGATACACACAATAAACTATAATTTATTAAAATCATGTGTGGATTAAGAGGAAACCGTGAAGGTGCATGCATCAATAGGCTTGAAAGAGGAAAAGTGCAATAGACTATTCAAAATTGCTCTAAATGCTACCAAATGTGAGATCTAGGCATATTATGTGCTCTGTGACTGATATAATCAAAAAGAGTAAATAAATTGTGCCTAGATTTATGGTCATCCTAGGGTGTGGCATTCAGAATCGCAACACTCAAAAAAATGATAACAAAGGTAATACAACTCCAAAAAGCACCAAATTTGAACAAAGAGCATATAATCTGGTTTAGAAACTCTTTGTGCAAAAAAAATAACAAAATTGTATCCCAATTTGTGGCCATAATAGGGTTTTATGGTTAGGACTATGACAATTTAGGGGCCGCCCTGGGGTGGGACGACCACAAAATCTGCTAGTTTTCTACCACCAATTTCTTTGGGAATTGGTCCAAAATACTCTCAAGGGTATTGTCAATAAATTTGGGGATAGTATTCACTCAGATGAATAGGTTTTGTAAATAGATTGCACATATTTTAGTCACTTGAAAACCTCCTTCGCTCGATGGAGATCTCACGATAAAATGCATAATAAAGTGAGGTAAAATCTCAGTAGCACTCTGTGGTAAAATATGCAAAGAATCCTCTCTAAATTTGGGTGGAATTAATCCATTTTATATCCCAAGAGAGCATATGGAAAAATGGGCATGTGAGGCCATGTGAGGTAAGGGTCACCATTTGTACCAAAGGTCACCATGCGTTGGATGGGGAAGGAATCTCCCTTTTTGGTCTCCAATATGCAATGTGTCATGAGAGTTATGCACCCTCTCACTAGCATGCTTGAATAGGTGAGTTAAATGGTAGTTTTTGGGTACCATTTGGCCCAATTTTGAATTTTTGAGGGTCAAAGACCATGGTTGTCCCTCCTGGGGATGGCTACTAGTGGTTGTCCTTGGGTGTGATAGTTATGAACTATGGCCATCCCAGGGTGGGATGGCCATGCCTACATGGCCCAAAACTTCCCAAAAATGGGGTAGGACCTCCAAAAATTGGTTAGGACCACTATGTAACCTCTGAGGGTTGCCCAAGGGGACCATATGGTGTCAAATTAGACAATGCCTTGGTCGTCTAATCGGATTGACATGGTTTTAGTGTCTACATATACTTCTTTTTTGGATGCATTGTGTGCAACATAGTGCTGAGAAAAAATAGATAACTTAAATGTCAATTTATTAAGGTTATTCAGTAACCTAACAAAATTTAGATGCCTCAATCATGGAAAGAGCATGTTTTCTTGAATCCTTGCTTCTGACGAGCTAAGAAACTTGATTCAAGTACAACCTTTCCAATAAGGCTTACTTGATCTTAAAAATTGTTTAGTCATGAGGAAGTTCTATGTTCCTTCATGATTCTATAATGCCAAGCATTTGTTTAATTGAAAATTTTGCTTGTTTTCTACCCCAAGCAGGGGCGTGATTGTCTTTGTCAATGATTCATTGGACAAATGCAATTTGCATGATTGAGTGTTTGATTGTTGATTTTGATTATGAATTTGTTAAATATGACTACCCTCTCAAGCAATGAGTCAATGAGTGAATGAATATTTATAAAAGCAATGATTCACTTAACCCATATGACTTGGTTAGGGTTTCCTTCAATTTTACCCATTGTGAAATGTGTCTATTTTATGAGGATTTTGATGATTTTGTTGATGTTTCATGGAAGAAAGGAATTGCATACCTCATTCCCATGGGGAATTCTGGATATAATGGCATTATTATGGATTTAAGTAGAGACCTTTACATTCATCCATGAGCCTTTTATTTTTTATCTTGATCTAGAGTGAACTTTGACCAAATTTGACATGTTTTGGTGGTTTTGGGACCCTTTTTGTTGCCTTTTTGGGTTATTTTGAAGTGTTTTTTTGGTGGTCATCCTAGGGTAGGATGGCTGCATAGTTTATATTCATCAAAGGGTGGTATAGTTGGCCAATTGGCTGACAATCTCACCTAGGGATGACCATGCCTCTTGGAGGGCTATTTAAGCTTAAAATTTTGAATTTGGGCTCATTTGTGCATTTTTTATTTTGCAGTTTAAGAGTTGAGGAGTAGGAGAGTAATTTTTCAAATTGAAGTTTTTTCAACATCATCCCACGATCACCATAATCCAGGTTGTGGACTCGATGAGCGACGAAGCCAATGTGAGATGGGTAAGAACTACATTTGCTCCTATACCTTATTGAACTAGAAATTGTAATTATTTTTACTTTTTCTCACAAAAAACCCTAAATTTTGGAAAATGAACCTTAGTAGTGGTATTTTGGAATAATTTGTGCTTTATTTTTGAATTTTGTGCATTTTTTTTCTTTATTTTGCTTTTTTAGGGCAATTTTTAACTATTTTTGGTGGCCAAGAGGGCCAATTTTGGCCCATTTTGGGGGCCATCCCTGGGAGGGAGGACCACCCTAAGATTTTTGGGAGCCATACCTGGGTGGGAAAGCCACCAATTTGGGGGTTTTACCTGGGTGGGATGACCATGATTTGGCCTAAAAAAGGTCCCTTTTTTTATTTTTTTGGGTGACTTTTTTCTTATTATTTGCTTTGTTTTGGTTTTGTTTTTAAACTTGCTGGCCCCTGCTAGGTGGTTAATAGTTGGTATCAATTTATGACCATATTTAGGACCACTCACATCCTAATAATAGAGGAGGACTAGGAATGGCTTGATGCCATTGGGATCAAAAAAGTGACACGGCTAGAGCTAGTGATTGGCAATAGAGCCTATCTGACTGCACTGATAGATTTATGGGATCCACACACTAATACCTTCCACTTGTCTACTAGGGAGATGATAGTGACCCTATAGAATGTCTACCAAATTTTACATGTTTTGATAGAGGGGTTGTTGATTGTATCCACTCAGAGATACATTTTTGGAGAGATACTTCGAACGTGACTGGCCTGAGGCATTACGAAATTTTTCTAGCGAAGGTATTCTAGTGGACTTATGGTATGATGCAGAGGTCTTGTAGGTGAGACATGCCTTACTAATGACACTAATATTAAACATACTATTGTTAGATTCATCAAGAGTCAAGTTCCCATGGAACCTGCTAGAGTTAGTATTTTCATTGGTGGAGTGCACCACCTAGAAACCATTGGTGATGTCCTGGGGCACTACCTTATTGGTATAGATCTATGATGAGCTATACAAGATTATTTATCACATATAGAAGGGGCAAATATATAGATTTCTACTGTATGTGTGGATATGGTAGCATATTTTCATGGATCGACCATGAGGGCTACCTTGGACGATGTGAGAACAACTCGTATGCAGGGATATAGGATATGTGATACTATGCTAGAGGGATTAGAAGAGGGGTCAGATCCATCCTGAGGTAGGTTTGGTTGATAACTATGTAGATTTTTTTAAATGAATCAGGTCAGATACCATTATCTAGATACTGTACAAAGACTATCTCATATAGCGTGAGTCTAAGGCATAGCTTCGATGGGTACAATGAGGGAGATGGCTAGTTGGTCAACATGAGATCGAGCGAGAATACTTCCCATATGCTCAAGTAGTATGGTAGTTTGGACTACACCAATGGTTACCTAGTGAGCTAGATATCTACCTATGCCATGGAAACGAGAGGACATTGGCTTGGCTTGTAGTGGAGACTGTTGGGGAGGATGTAGATCCTATGGAGGCTATTGTTGAAGGGGATGATGTTGGGACTGCAATATAGTATGATGCATGGTGGGTGATTTATCAGTGGTACGAGGATGTACCATTAATGGGTGACATGGCTGTAAGGGCAGAGGAGGCTCATAAAGAGGCTCCAAATGAGGCTTTAGCTGAGAAGGAGCCAGGCTTGGGAGAGTGACCTTATGAGAAGGTAGAATTAGGGGAGAAACATGTGCATGACTAAATAGATGATGAGTGGATAGACCACATGGATGTAGAGAGCTAGTAGGCGTACTATGATGAGGATGATTGGGAGGAGTGGGGATTGGATTCACAGTTGGCAATACAAGATGCCACCATTGTTGAGTTGTAGGGTGAGTTGATTAGGGGAAGTCATGATACGAGGGAGTACACATAGTAGAGGGATCTCTTACAAGCATAGGTATATACTACATAGGATAATATTGATCAACTTGAGATCAGGCTTATAGAGCAGGTGGTAGAGATAGACACACTTTAGTTATAGGTTAGAGCAGGGAACTCAGGCTAGGTGGCATCTAGTGGTGATGAGGTGCCTAGCCTACAGGAGGAGGTGACATAACTCCAAGTTTTATTGGGAGACTTCCAGGCTCATCTTCGATAGGAGCTATCATACACCTAATATTTAGAGGATGAGGTAGTGCACCTTAGGAGGTACTTACCAGCATGTCCTTCTACTAGTGGGTCCCAAAAAAGTAGGAGGAGTGGTACAAGGTAGTAATTTATGAGAATGGGTGATCCTAGCTCCACATAGAGGTAAAATAGAGTAGGGGGTAGAAGATTTGGGAGTTCTCAATGGAGGATGTCCAAGGGTGGGGGTGAGAGTCATGGTGTTGGTCCTGCATGACCATGGCCTTTGGGACTCTATGACTCTTTTTGGATTTTTGGGGGTGTGAGGTCTAAGGACCCACTTTATTGTAGCCTACGGGTAATTTTGGATGATGATGTATCTATTTTCTCCATACATATACATATATATGAGTTGTTATTATTGGCATCATGTGTTTTCTTATTGCTTTATTGAATGCATGCAATGCTTATGTTTGATTTTACTAATGCTTTGATGGATGCATGCAATGCTTATTTTTAGTTTTGCTAATGCGTTAATGGATGCATGTGTTGCACTATGATGTTTTGATGATATGGATATGTGTAGATGAATAATGAAATAGATGTGTTTTTGATCTTATATGATGAAATTTGGATACTAGTTGACACATTATGTTAGCACCATAGACTGTATAGAATTCATCAATTCATTGTGTAATGTGACTATGTGATGGATTTATGGAAATGTAAACTAAAAAAATGTGATAGAATGTTATGAATGAAATGAATAATAAGATTTTATAGAATGTTGTTGATGTTTTCATGAGGACTCAAAAACTCTAGTCAATTGGTCAAAAATTATATATTAACCATGCAAGACTTTTTGGCAAGGTATGAATCTTCTAGGATGACCCAGATACTCAATATCCTTGTTGAGTGGTGTTTTAACCCGATTGTGAAAACACACTCTCCTGTAGGATCCGAGTCCTAAATCCTCTGCTTGCAAAGAAAAACGATTTCTCCAAGGTTCTTATTATGCTAATTATTGATTATCAAGGATGTTGTTTAAAATGAAATGCTAAGAACACCTTAGGGTTTGCAAGTGGATGTTAACAAGGGGCACTCGTGGTTTATTAATTTTGAACTTTCAATGGACTCAAAATGAATATAATCTGTTTTAACCTTTAATTCGATGGATTTTCGGTGATTTATTCAAACACAGTAATTAAACTGCTGAAAATAAAATATGGGTTTGAAAAGCAAAGCAAAATAAATAAAAACGTAAAATAAATTACAGTGAGAAAGTTGTCATTAATCGGATGAAACCGAAGATACTGAGGCTTTCTACATGCAACCTAACCTAATGAACCTGCACTTTCACACAATCCAAATAGGCCAGGTGCGAGTCTCGAGGGTTTCTGTGGTAATTCCAGAAAATAGGTATTCGCATGAAGCAACCAAGAGATCTTGCATTAACTTCACCTAAAAACCTAAGAAATCTGGAAGGGAAATATAAACGTTAAATCATGCATGCAAAAGTTACTCCTTCTTTCTCATCCAATAAGATGCCAACTCTCTGTATTTGTATTTAAATGATATCTCGATTACATTCAAAAATGTTCCAGGTGTAAAAGAAAATCCCAGAACAAAAAGAAGGAAATTGCCCAAGTACGGGCCCAGAATAGCACAAAGCTCTCGTCTCTGCAACTCCGTATTCGGCAATTTCCAACCCCTTCTTCGATTTGCAATTCTGGTCTTATAATGTTTGACGCGGCTCTTCGATCTTCTCTGTCGCTTCATTTCACCTTCCTGCACATGACCCCTCAAATTCCTGCTTTTTCCCGCTTTGATTCACGCTCAAATTTGAAAACGCTTCGAAATTCATCTCTGCATGTAACGCCTCTGCAAGTTTGACACCTGTGCGCCACGTGTCCTGCTTTTCCTACGTCCTGTGTAACGCTTACTGCGAAAAAAATGACAAAACTGCAAGTCTGCCCGTTCATCTTCTTAGCCGCGATATGGCGACATGTCGCGAAATCGTGACATGTCGCGATATCGCTACATGCTTCCCGGCCGTACGCCTTCATCAGCTCCCCGTAGCGATGTCGCGACCGTTTTTCATTTGTCTACCTCCGGCAACTTCTCGTAGCGATATCGCTACCCTTTTAACATTTTGAGCCCTCCTCTTCGAATGGTAGCGATATCGCTACCACTTTCTAACTTTGAGCCCTTTTCAAAATGTGGTAGCGATATCGCTACCACCTTGGCCTTGCGGCGTCCCTTTGAAATGTGGTAGCGATTCGCTACCACTTTCGTTTCAAGCCTTCTCCTTGTGACATGGTAGCGATTCGCTACCATTTTTGTTTCAAGCCCTCTCTCACTAAACTTGTAGCGCTATCGCTACCCTCCGACTTTGAGACTGGCCTTTATGAAATTTGTAGCGATATCGCTACCGTTTTGAACTTTGAGTCTTCTTTCCGCAAGGCGTAGCGAAATCGCTACCGTTTCTCTGCTTCGAGCCTGATTTTCATTTTCGTCCGATTTCGCGACATCTTCCTTGTCGTACAACTATGCCAAAATGCGTCCGCAAAATCGTGACACCTTTCATCATCTGTACGTCTTGGCAAAACGTCGCGATATCGCGACGTTTTCCTCGCTTCATCTTATCCTCTTTCCTTTTTGTTTTGTTGCCGTTGACCGCGTTGACCGTGATTTTCGACATGTCACGATTTTGCGACAATTTTCTGGTCGCGATGAATGCGATTTGCGACATGTCGCGATTTCGCGACACCTTTCAACACTTGGGCATTTTTTTCTTTTCTTCAATTTTAGCATCTGGGTCACTGAGATTCTTCTCTGCAAGCTTGCAAAAAGGTGGGTCCCCAATTTTGGGGTGTGTTGTGGATCAACCACAACAAATGGCGACTCTATTTGTCAAATGCTCTTGAGCATTTTAGTAAGAACCCAACCTGAAACATATCACAAACTCGCAAATACATGTTAGCACATAAGCAAAATAACAAATGCCCAAAGATCAGAAGTACATGAATCATCAGAATCCTCAAGTATTAGCTCAGTGTGTGCAATGTGTTTTCATTCCCTATCATTTGAAATTGATCAACATTCCATTATCAGTTTTGTATGAATGCATATGTGGGATGGTGAATGATTTGTGACCCTAATGGATGTGCTAGAAGACCTTGCCTCCATAAAATGCATGGTACTTCTTCTAATACTATGTACAAGCATTCAAGATTGCCAAACCCTCTTAGGATCCACTAATTCATTACCTTATTGTATCCCAAAGTTGGTTATGAGTCCCTACTATCTAGAACCCATGTGCAAGTGAATGTGAAATCAGAACTTTGGGGAATCAAGACTCCCAACCAACCGAGATGAGAGTTTAACCTTATCCTTACTATTCTGATTTAGAGTTCATTACCTCACTTTAAGCAAAATAATTAAACCGGTTATGGAAGAAATGGTCATGCTAGTCTAACCCTCTAGACAATCAGTGGTCTTGTTTTTTAGGCAAGACATGATGCCATGCATGGGCATATCTAACCCCACAATCCAAAACTTATCTCCATTTCTTTGGACCTTGGGGATGACTACCCATCCCTTGCGAGAGGACAAGTAGTACGATCCTTACAATCCAAAATAAAGATGAGATGGGAAAAATTTATTTATTTATTTATTTCTTGGACCTTGGGGATGACTACCCATCCTGGTTAGGGACAAGTAGTACGATCCTTACAATCCAAACCTTAGATATAAATCATTAATTTTGTTACTTAGACCTTGGGGATGACTATCCATCCCTTGCGAGAGGACAAATAGTACGATCCTTACAATCCAAGACTGATTATGAAATGAGACATAAGAGCTTTGGGGAATCAGATTCTCAACCAACCGAGATGAGAATTTATACCCTATCCTTACTACTCCATGTGGGTCAAATCAAAGCTTTGGGGAATTGGATCCTCAACCTAAGTTCGATGAGGATTTAACCCTATCCTTACTACTCTGATTTTAGGCTTTAGGCTTAATGGAAGTGGTTAAAACCACTGCTTTAAGGATCATGTTGCATAATAGGATAGACATGAATAACTTCTTTCGCCCAACCTTTTCCTCCAAGTTAGGTTTTGATCATTTTGCTCAAGATCCTTTTTAATGCATGAGACGTGCTTGGTTCTAGATATCTCAAGACTCAGTTTCCAACCTTAGGAGCTACTTACATTTATGTTATAACATAACCCTAAGAGAATTTGACGTACTTTCATGGCTTGTACATAAGATGCATATGTAACTAAAATGAAATGTATGTGAGGTGAGATGGAATATGAATGCCTTATCTTTGCAAATGAAATGATATGTCATGCAAAACTGATTCTTTCATGTATCACAAAATCAAACAATATAACTTAATATGCTTGTGTTACTTGGTGGAGCCTTTACAAGATAATTCCAATATTTCATATTCTCCTAACCTTAAGCATAAGTTGGCATCTCAATTTATTTATTTATTTATTTATTTTTTATCAAAATTAACAACATGACAATTGAAATCAAATCCACAACCAAAATCCTAGCTAAGCTAACAATCCTAAATCAAACAAAATCTGAAAATCCTAAACAATGAAACAAGATCTGAAAATCCCACCAAAATCAAAGAATGATATGAAAGTCCCACAACCTAAGGGCTAAAATAATGTTTTAAAATCTGCCCATTAACCGGCAGCGTGAAATATTTCCCTTCTAAGGTTTTTAGCCTGAAGGTATTCTTCCCAAGAATCTATGAAATCTGATATGGGCCTAACCAAAGACAATCAAACTTTTGATGGTTTCCTTTTTCCTCATGTCTTTTGTCCCATAGTAATACTAAATCTGAAATTCTGAATGATTTAACTTTGGCCCTTCTGTCAAACCATCTCTTGATTACTTCCTGGTGTTTATTCATGTGATTCACGGCCTCTTCTCTCTTTTCATCAAGGTGCAACAACTGGCTCAACCTGGCTTCAACTTGATCATCTGTCCCCAAGTACTCTTGTATGAAATGTAAGGTCTGCAACTTCAAATTTGCTGGAAATATCGGGTCTTGCCCATAGACCAAATGATAGGGAGTATTCCCTATGGATTCTTTCACTCTGGTCCTATCTGCCCAAAGGGCAAACTTTAGTTGACTGTGCCAGTCCCGAGGGTTCTTTTCCAGCAACTTCTTAATAGTATTCAACAAATTCTTATTTGAAGACTCGGCCAACCCATTTCCTTGAGGATAGTAATTGGATGCAAATTTCAAGCTCACTTTATTATCATATGCCCACTCTGCAAATTGTGTGGAAATGAAAGCTTTACCATTGTCATTGACAATAGAGTCAGGCATCCCAAATCTTGTTATAATTTGATCCTCAAGAAATTTAATCACATCTGTGGTGGCATGTTTAGTAGGAATCGCCTCTGTCCACCTTGTACAATAGTCTGTAGCTGTCAAAATGAATTTGTGAGAATCGGAAGAATTTGGGTTAATAACCCCGATAAAATCCAGTCCCCACTGTGCAAACGGTCTCGTTTCAACTACAAGTTGCAACGGCATGGCTGCATTTCTTTCTCTATTTGCAGCCACTTGACAGATGTGACAAGATCGCACATGAGCATGTGCATCTTTGAATATATGAGGCCAGTAATATCCTGCTCTCGAGGATTTGGTGTGCTGTAGCATTGGCTGCACCATGACCGGTTCCATGCTTGCCATGAAATTCTTGCAACACCCTGGCGGCTTCATCTTTGCTCAAGCATCTCAGGTAGATACCTTCATGATTTTTCCTGTAAAGCACACCGAGACTTTATCGGATAGTTAACGATTTAAGCCTTAAAGCTCTCCTCCGTGTTGAATTCAAATTAGAAGGGCACTTACCGGTCAATAAAAATTGCACAATATCAACATACCGAGTCCTCCTTAGCCATGTATTACGTATTTGAGCATTGACCTGTTATTTGCGGATCATTTTCTGCGATCGCCTTTGCCAGTCCTTGTCCTCGAACTAGTTTCATTGGTTGGATTTCGAGATCAAATTCTTGGATGGTCGAAATCCATTTTCCTCTCTTCTCACCTAGTTCATTCTGTAAAAACATGGTCTTGACAGCAGAATCGGGCACGATGGCGATAATTCTGCTGTGCACGATGTAGTGCCTAAATTTTTTCACGGTTTTAAAAAGTGCATACATTTGCTTATCAAGGATTGAATACCTTAATTGGGCATCTTTTAGGGGGCACTTAAAAATGCAATGGGCTTTTCGGCACTATCCTCACCTTTTTGGGTTAAGACACTCGCAAAGGAGTGTTCCGATGCAAAAGCATAAATGTAAAAAGGCTTGGAATAGTCTGGGCTTATCAAGACCGGGGCTTTGGAAATGGCGTCTTTGATATTATGGAAAGCCACTCTACTTTCCTCGTTCCACCTTACGTCCACATCTTTCTTGAGCATCCGGTTTAGAGGTTTAGCTATCTCGAGCAAAGCTAGAAATGAACTTCCTCACAAAATTGACTTGCCCAAAGAAAGACCTCAATTCTTTTTCTTGCTCGGGAGAGGTAGGTCTTGGATAGCTTGTATCCTTTACGGGTCGATGGATATTCCCTCCTTTGAAATAATGTGACCTAGCAGTTTCCCTTCTGTCACTCCAAAAATGCATTTCTTGGGATTTAATGAAATTCCATGTTCCCTGCATCTTTGAAGCACTTTCTTCAAATCTTTAACATGATCCTCTCTCTTCTTCGAGAAAACTGGGATATCATCCACATACACGATGATGCATTTGCCTATTAGTCCTTTGAATGCGTAATCCATGGCGCGTTGAAAAGTTGCACCAGCGTTTAACAGTCCGAACGACATTCTCTTATATGCAAATGTCCCCCACTTGGTAGTGAAGGTTGTTTTCATCCTGTCATCTGGATGTATAAGAACTTGGTTGTACCCAGAATATCCATCGAGAAAGGACATCATTTCAGATCCATTTACCATTTGCAGAATTTCATCGATTGATGGTAATGGATAATTATCTTTTTGAGAGGCTTTATTAAGATTTCGAAAATCTATGCACGACCTAATCTCTCCACTCTTTTTTCTTCTTTGGAACGAGGTTGGCCACCCGGGTTGAGTGCCTAACGGGAAAAATGATTTTCGCTTCCAATAATATTTTAACCTCCTTTTCGATCAAAGGCTCCAATAGCGGGTTAACAACTCGTTGTCTTTGCCTAAAAGGCTTGGAGTCTGGCTTCAAAGGGATGGTATGCGTGATAATGTTCTGGTTGTAAGTCTTCAGCTCATTGTAGTTCCAAGCAATACAATCTATGTAATGCTTCAAAGCCTGTATTATATTGCTCCTTTCTTCCTCTGTACATGCCTTTGCTATGTACACCTCCTTTGGATTGTCTGCACTCCCCAGATTAATTGAATCGCATGCATCTTTGGGGAGCGGGACTCTTTTTCTTTTCTTGTTCTTGCATTCCATGTCGAACATCTTTTCTAATGAAACCACGTCTTTAGGAATTTTGTTGGATTGATACGGAGTTTCACTTTCTTCTGTTTCATCCTGCCACCTTTGTTCCTCATCGATCACCTGATTTTCAAAAATACCCGAGTTTGTGACAAACTTGAAGATGTGCTGTCACACTCAAAAACACTGGAAATTCTTCACATTATCAGGTATTGATGGACAAGGAACCAGCTCAATGGAAAACTTTTTACATCTTTTTATATCCATCGGGTTTAACATGCCCGCGGCGACTGCAAGAGAGTCCGCTATTCGATTTCCTCTCCTAGAAATAAGGGCTATGTTGAATGCATCAAACTCCTCCATGAGGTCCATAACCCTAGTCCTATAAAGGCTCAGTATTTTGTCGCGGCATGTATACTGTCCTTTGATTTGCTTGACAACCAACTCGAGAATCTCCCAAAACCTTCAAGCATTTAACATGTTTGCTCAATGCTAGACGTAAACCGTAGATCAATGCTTCGTGATTCTGCCACATTGTTTGTGCAAGGAAATTGCAATCTGTAGGCAGCCAATAATGGTTTACCTCCTGGACCAGTGAGCTCGACTCCAGCTCCTGCTCCCTGTCTAGATTTTGATCCATCAAACTTGAGCAACCACGTGTAATCCTTCTCCTCAGAAGAACCACCATGACACACTTCTTCTTTAAGTTCATCAGTAGCTTTCTCAACATCAAGAGCATAGACCCCTAGGTCTGGCTCAAGAAAAGCTGAACCTCATTCGGCTTGTTAAAATCCGTTATAATCTCCTTAAGCCTCGGTTCGTTTTCCACTCTGATTTGGTTAGAAATGCCCTTCCATGGCAGCCACATATGCAAGCGATCTGTTGCAAAATAGCCATTCAGCGTTTTCATCCAATCTCTCGCAAGTAACATTCCATACCTACTTGGGATGTTAACCACCAAAATGTCTACAACCTTCTTTGGACCCTGGGTTCAGAATTTAATTGAATCTTGACATCATATAAGGTCCCTACTACATTTACCTCTGAACGGTCCAATTGCAAGACCGTGCATTTGGATGAAACCGGTTGTAGACCCAGCATTTGACATATCTCCGTAGGCATGAGGTTGCTCGTGGCTCCTGTGTCTACCAAACAGTTATGCAAGTTCTTACCCGCAATTCTCGAGTTAATAAGAATGGCGGGACATCCCTTCTCTCCTTTCGCAAAATCAGATGGGATTCAGCTCTTTTTTCCTTCCACATCAGTTCGGGTGAGTTCAAAGCTCTTATCAACGCCTCCTTTTGACCAGGCAATTTAGCTGCGTCTGGGAATGAAAGGCTAGATTTGGACTTCTTCATATCCTCCACTACGTCATAATTTGGTTTTTCGAATTTGACTGTCTTATGGATGTCATTAGACATTTCTCTTTTGAGTGGAGGGGGAGGGTTGTTACTTGCCTTTGTATACGGAGGAAGAATAGAAGCTGTTTGGAGGTGTTGATGAGGTTTTAGGGGCTTTAGACTTACTCCTCAAATGGTACCCATGAGTCCCCTTTCCGAAATCTCGAAAAGCTTGCACCTCCTGTTCCAAAACTTCGTCTTCTTCCTCCTCGCTCTCACCCTCTTGGTGATATATTGTTTCCATCACCATAATATTTTCATCTTGCCGATACGATGGATCCTCATTTGATACCGGTTCCAAATCATCAACTTGTGCTCGAAGACAATGAGTGTATCTAGCGATCTCAGGACAATTCCTCTCATTGTGTTCTTTTGTGTTATGTAACTTGCACCCTCTTTCCCATGCCAAATCTGAAAGATTCAAAAGAGAATTGGATTGGCTAGGGCCTGCAGAAGCATCTAATTGATTAGCAATGGGAGCAGGAACTCCCCCATTGTTTGGCTTAGTGTTCCGAGTGCCTCCCTCTATTGTTAAAATTCTGACTTGGGTGAGGGGCACGGGACTCATGCTTCTACTGTTGAACCCTGTCATTACTTAGTTTATGCACTAGTTTCTTGAGCTCTTCGACTTTCGAAAAGACATCCTTCGGTGGAACCACATTGTTGTTAACCCCCATTGGATTTGCATAATTGATGGGGTCTTGATTCCACATTTGGGTGGGGTTCGAGGAATTGGATTCCCATATGGATTGATACCTTGAATTGGGATTGGATTCGGAACAGGGAACTATGGCTTGAGGATTGACTTGACTAGTTTCCTGCGTAGTTGATTGATTGTTCTGCAAAAATGCGAGGAAGAGGTGGAATGGCTGTGATTGGTTGGATTGGAATGGGTGCATATGCGGGTGTTGGTGGATACGGCTACTGATATGGGAAGGCATTCATACTTGGCATTTGTGGTGCCATGAGTTGATTTGCCCGGGGAACTTGACCATATGGAGCACACTGTCCCAACATAGGCATCTGGGTAAACCCGTAGCCTTGCGGTGTCAATTCTTGCTCAATAGTCATGGCTTCATTATAGGCCAAAGCCAGCGTGGTGACCCGAGGATTACGCCTTGCAAACATGGCTGTCATGGGGTCCAATGCCCCAAAATATATCTGCAAAGCTACTGCAGGATCGATGGCAAAATGTCTAATTGCTCTGTTATAGTTCTTTTGGAATCTCTGATTAAACATTCGGATTGGTTCCCCTTGGCCCCGTTTGCATGTAATAAACTGATTGTAAATAGTTGCGGGATCTAAGGGCGACCTAAATTGATTGACAAATGCATTTTCCATTTGTGTCCAAGAGGTGATTGAACCAGTTGGCAAGCATATATACCATTCATATGCTATTGGATCCAAGCTCATGGGGAAAAGTCTGCAGGCTACATCTTCATGCTGAACTTGCAACCTAATTAAAACATCTCTATAGGCTTGGATATGTTCTTCTGCTGTTCTTAGGCCATCTGGCTTGTATTTAGGCAGAAATATTTCAATGTTCTTGGGGATTTCATGGATATCCCGAGCAATATTCAAAGGAGTATTGTTAGCTCCATACCAAGGAGCTGCTGGAGCTTGAGCCATTTGACTCGAGAATTGATGTAGAACGAGACCTACAATAGCAGAAGAAATATTACAAACTATAGGCACACTAGGGGCAACGGATATTACGGCGTAGGTCCACTCGACGTTCCTGGAGAAAACAGGCCTTTTGCTCTCTGGAGTGCTTACAACTTGCTTGACTTTACCCTTGGGAGTACCAGTAAGGTCGTGAAAAATGGTTTCTCCGGTTGTTTGAGACCTGGTCGCAATACGGCGTGGTGGGTCCAGCCTGCCTGAGGAAACCCTCGGCTAGTTCGAAGAAAACCTGCAACAAACACAAAAACAGTGTTGCAGTTTAGCCGTAAATAATTTCAGAATTAAATCAAAAACAAAATATTCAGATATAAAAATTGAAATAGATAAACCGATTCGGCCCTCCTTCTAGCGCCAATCTGTTGAGTGGTGTTTTAACCCGATTGTGAAAACACACTCTCCTGTAGGATCCGAGTCCTAAATCCTCTGCTTGCAAAGAAAAACGATTTCTCCAAGGTTCTTATTATGCTAATTATTGATTATCAAGGATGTTGTTTAAAATGAAATGCTAAGAACACCTTAGGGTTTGCAAGTGGATGTTAACAAGGGGCACTGTGGTTTATTAATTTTGAACTTTCAATGGACTCAAAATGAATAAAATCTGTTTTAACCTTTAATTCTGATGGATTTTCAGTGATTTATTCAAACACAATAATTAAACTGCTGAAAATAAAATATGGGTTTGAAAAGCAAAGCAAAATAAATAAAAACGTAAAATAAATTACAGTCAGAAAGCTGTCATTAATCTGATGAAACCGAAGATACTGAGGCTTTCTACATGCAACCTAACCTAATGAACCTGCACTTTCACACAATCCAAATAGGCCAGGTGCGAGTCTCGAGGGTTTCTGTGGTAATTCCAGAAAACAGGTATTCGCATGAAGCAACCAAGAGATCTTGCATTAACTTCACCTAAAAACCTAAGAAATCTGGAAGGGAAATATAAACGTTAAATCATGCATGCAAAAGTTACTCCTTCTTTCTCATCCAATAAGATGCCAACTCTCTGTATTTTGTATTTAAATGATATCTCGATTACATTCAAAAATGTTCCAGGTGTAAAAGAAAATCCCAGAACAAAAAGAAGGAAATTGCCCAAGTACGGGCCCAGAATAGCACAAAGCTCTCGTCTCTGCAACTCCGTATTCGGCAATTTCCAACCCCTTCTTCGATTTGCAATTCTGGTCTTATAATGTTTGACGCGGCTCTTCGATCTTCTCTGTCGCTTCATTTCACCTTCCTGCACATGACCCCTCAAATTCCTGCTTTTTCCCGCTTTGATTCACGCTCAAATTTGAAAACGCTTCGAAATTCATCTCTGCATGTAACGCCTCTGCAAGTTTGACACCTGTGCGCCACGTGTCCTACTTTTCCTGCGTCCGTGTAACGCTTACTCGTGAAAAAAATGACAAAACTGCAAGTCCGCCTGTTCATCTTCTTAGCCGCGATATGGCGACATGTCGCGAAATCACGACATGTCACGATATCGCTACATGCTTCCCGGCCGTACGCCTTCATCAGCTCCCCGTAGCGATGTCGCGACCGTTTTTCATTTGTCTACCTCCGGCAACTTCTCGTAGCGATATCGCTACCCTTTTAACATTTTGAGCCCTCCTCTTCGAATGGTAGCGATATCGCTACCACTTTCTAACTTTGAGCCCTTTTCAAAATGTGGTAGCGATATCGCTACCACCTTGGCCTTGCAGCGTCCCTTTGAAATGTGGTAGCGATTCGCTACCACTTTCGTTTCAAGCCTTCTCCTTGTGACATGGTAGCGATTCGCTACCATTTTTGTTTCAAGCCCTCTCTCACTAAACTTGTAGCGCTATCGCTACCCTCTGACTTTGAGACTGGCCTTTATGAAATTTGTAGCGATATCGCTACCGTTTTGAACTTTGAGTCTTCTTTCCGCAAGGCGTAGCGAAATCGCTACCGTTTCTCTGCTTCGGGCCTGATTTTCATTTCCGTCGCGATTTCGCGACATCTTCCTTGTACCGTACAACTATGCCAAAATGCGTCGCGAAATCGCGACACCTTTCATCATCCGTACGTCTTGGCAAAACCTGTCGCGATATCGCGACGTTTTTCCCCCTCGGACCTTCATGCAGCTTTCTGTCGCGATATCGCTACCGCTTTTTCTTTCCGTACGCCTCCCCGAAACACGTCGCGAAATCGTGACCATTTTTCTGTTTTGTTGCCGTTGACCGCGTTGACCGCGATTTTCCGACATGTCGCGATTTCGCGACAATTTTTCGGCTTCGGTCGCGATGGCGCAACCAGTCGCGATTTCGCGACATGTCGCGATTTCGCGACACCTTTCAACACTTAGGCATTTTTTTTCTTTTCTTCAATTTTAGCATCTGGGTCACCGAGATTCTTCTCTGCAAGCTTGCAAAAAGGTGGGTCCCCAATTTTGGGGTGTGTTGTGGATCAACCACAACAATCCTTATGTGTGCAAGTGATTTTATAGTTATGATACGCATAAAGTTACCCCAATGCCAAACAAGATTGATGTAGCCCATCTCTACTGAAGATCACCCTATGAGTATAATGATTATGGGTTTTATACGTAGTTGGATTAGACCACTAGATTTTTGGACTACCATAGGCTAGCTCATCCACATGAAAACATTGGTCTGTACAAAAGCAAGATGCTAATATGATAGGCATATCATCATGTATAAGGATACCGTCATCACCAGGAAGGATTTATGCCACCTAACCTATAATGAGGATCAACTCATGGTTTATCAAATGCTGAGAATTCAATGGATTCAAGTTCAATAATTCCTTCTTATCTCTTATTTGATTTGGGATACTTGCTCATACTTAGTGATGAAATTCACTGTTTATTTTGTATTTTGTTTTCTTTGAGAAAGTGATTTTTTTAGTGACAAAAATCACTCTTTATTTTGCTTTTGATTTTTTCTTTTTGGAATTTTGCTTATTGATAGTGGTGGAAACCATTATTTATTTTGGGGAATTGGGTAGGAAGGAACTTGTCCTTTTGTAAATTCTCAGCATTTTTGAACCATTCACACATGGGGACAAGCAAGGTAAACTTTTCAATTAAGGTAACCTAGACCACTTTGTAGGTTTCATCTTTCCTTGTGAAAAACTTGGATTTATTAGTGTAAAAATGTGTTGGGATTTTGACATATACAAGGTACAATCAAATCAAGACTCTACCTTCTAAAAATTAGGCTAGCTTTCTACAAAATCTAAAAAGAAAACTAGAGATGACTGAGTGACCGAAAATCCTAAATACACCTTCTAACAAAGGGATAAGTGAATGGGAACATACACAAATGTAGTTGATGATTGTAATGTAGATGGGTGTGAATGATGACTTTTGATAGACTTGACACTAAAGGATGACTAGTATACCGACCTAGTGCTAGGCATGTATGAGCAACTCTAAAATGTAAATTGCAATGTTGGGTATGTCTCATGCAATCAATTGTATAATGGAGTGATGTAAAATGTGATGTGATGCAATGTTTTTGTAATTTTTTTGTTTTAATGATGTTTTGAATTTTGATTAAGATATATGTATATGCAATTGACCAACGGGCTTATTGTATGCCATTGGGGCATTTTGGGTGACCAAAGGGTTTATGGATACCTTTGGGGTTTTTGGGTGACCAAAGGGTTTATGGGTACCTTTGAGGCATTTTCGGGTGACCAAAGGGTTTGTAGACACCTTTGGAGTATTTTAGGGTGACTAAAAGGTTCGTAGACATATTTGGAGCATTTTGGGGTGACCAAAGGGTTCGTAGACACCTTTGGAGAATTTTAGGATGACCAAAGGATTTGTATACACCTTTGGAGTGTTTTAGGTTGACCAAAGGGTTCGTAGATACCTTTCAAGAATTTTGGGGTGACCAAAGGGTTTGTAGACACCTTTGGAATGTTTTAGGGTGACCAAAGAGTTCATAGACACCTTTGGAGTGTTTTAGGGTGACCAAAGGGTTCATAAACACCTTTGGAGTGTTTTAGGGTGACCAAATGGTTCGTAGACACCTTTGGAGCATTTTAGGGTGACCAGAGGGTTCGTAGATATATTTGGAGCATTTTGGAGGGTGTGACACTTTAAAAATGGAAAGGATGCAGATGAAGGATATTCAAGGGTTCAATTTCCTTGATTCCTTCAAGGGAGGCTTTGTGGTAAGTTCCAGGTCCAATCTGACTAGTGATAACAAATGGACCTAACCTGTTTGCTACAAAATTATCTCATAGATGAGGCGACAAGTTAGAATTTTGTTGGTTCTCTTTCAGAACAAGGTCACGAAACTAAAATTCTCTAGGATGGACTTTCATATTATAGGATCTCTTAAGTTTATCTTGATAAATGTTTAGGTGATCAAGAGAATTGACACATCATTCATCAAGCAACGTTAGTTGATCTAGGCGAGCGTGACGTGTAGTGTCATTGTCGATGAAATCTTGCATGGATATGCGTAGCAAAGGTATTTCCAGCTCTAGAGGCATGACTACCTCAGCACCATACACTAGTGAAAATGGAGTTGCCCTAGTGGGTGTCTGAATACTAGTGTAGTAGGCCCATAAAGCAAGGGGCAATTGCATATGTCAGTATTTGTGATTATATTTGATATTTTTCTTTAGAATAGCAATCACTATTTTGTTTGATGCCTCAATTTACCCATTTGCTTATGGATAATAGGGCGTAGAAAAGTTGTGTTGAATGTTATACTTTGTTGTTAAAGCACACACATATTTGTTCTTGAAATGTGACCCATTATCTAAAATTATCTTTGGATGGAATACCAAAACAACAAATGATATTATGCAATATGAACTCCACGATGCAGGGTCCCATCGTAGTGGTAAGGGGAATTGCTTCCACCCATTTTGTAAAATACTCTGTGGCCATGATTATGAGCATGTAATGGCTTGAGGAAGAGGGTGAGATTTTACCAATTAAATCAAACCCCCATTGCAAAAAAGGCCAAATAAATTGAATCATTTGTAAGGCTTGAGAAGGTACGTGTGTCAAATTAGCACGATGTTGAAACTTGGTTCACTTATTCACATAAGCACAACAATATCACTCTAAGGTTGGCCAATAATAGCTCATGTAGAGAATACGCTATATTATGGTCATACCATTGAAATGGCCACCACATGTATTGTGGTGTGCTTGGGCGATCACCCAAACTGACTCTTGATGCTCTAAGAAACAAAGCAGGATACCCTCATAGCTTCTATGATACAAAATGTCTCCCAATAAGATATAATTTACCACTTTTTGTTTGAAATTTTGTATGGCAACATGTAAAAATATAGAAGGGACACTACCAAGCTTTAGGTAATCTTTGATTTGAGTAGACCAATCTTGATTTGAGGAAGCCTCAATCGCATGAATTTCCTGGTCCTTTTGAATTTCTTCCCAAGTGAATGTTGATTGGGAGAAAACTTGTAAAAATAGCATTATCCTGCTATCAAAAAGAGTGTGAGGGAATAAAGTACCCCAAGAAGCATGATTCAAGTGATTATGAATTTGTGAGAATCATTCATGCGAATGTTCAATTTGAATCATGTGGACTTATGGCATGGATTGAATGTTATCACGCTCAATCATGGATTGCGATAGTATTTTGACCTGAATGGTTGTCATATCATCAGTAGGGTTCTATGAGATTAAATATCCCAAGGAGACCATTGTATCCGTAAAATAGTTAGATGATCGAGGGAGTGCCTCGATGTTGTACCACTCAAATTTGGCTAGAAATTTATCCACAAGGGTTTTTTAGGCTTTCAATACTAAACACTTGCATTGGTATATCCATTTGACCTAGTTCACAGTGAGCAAGGAATAACAAAAAATATTGAGCTTGGTTATTTTCATGGTGACTATTGTTTGAAGGCCTATGAGCAAAGCTTCATACTTGGAATTTTTGTTGGTGTATGGTAAATTGAGTTTGAATGATAGGGGTATTTGAGCCCCTTGAGGTGTGAAAAATATGATTCTTGTGCCACCCCCTTACTCACACTTAGATCCATCAAAAAATAGAGTCACATTGGCCTGTGACTTAGTCTTTTCAAAATCAGGTGATTCTGATATTTGAAAGAATCCATTATCGGGAAGCTCAATGTTAAGAGGTTGATCATCCTAGAGAGGGACCTCTACGAGTTGATCAACAATGATATGACCTTTAATTGAATTTTTTCTGATAAAATTGAGGTCAAATTCCATCAAAAACATGATCCATTTCACCGTGTGACTATTATGATAAGTACGACTCATCATGTATAGCAATGGATTCTATTTAGATACTACATACATTGTATGATTCAGCATGTAATGGCATAGATTTTTGGTGATTAAAACCACCACTAAGTATAGCTTCTCAACATATGTGTATTTGATTTCATAAATGACCAAGGTGCGGCTAAGGTAGTAAGTAGTTTGCTCTTTATGCAATTAATTATTTTGGGTTAGCATGATGCCCAATGCAATCTTAGTGGTTGAGATGTATAAGTGGAACAACACTCCTGGTCTTGGTGGAGTCAATACTGGTGGAAAATCCAAATATTGTTTGATCTCATCAAATGCAACCTAACACTTGTCATCCCAATGGAATGTGACCCCCTTGTGTAATAATTTGTTTATGGTTCGACACTTATCAGATAACTATGCTATGAAGTGCTTGATAGATGTGACCTTACCCTACATACTACGCAGCTACTTGATGGAAGCAAGGGGATGCATCTCAAGGATTACCTTGAATTTTTTGGGGTCTACTTTGATGCCTCTTTTGGATACTATAAATTCCAGGAGTTTTCTAGATGTGACGTCGAAGACACACTTCTTGGGATTTAGTCTAATATTGTGTTCGATGAGGTGATCAAGAACTTTGTGTAATACATTGAGATGCTCATGCAATTGTAAATATTTTTCCAATAAGTCATCCATGTAAAATTCAAAAAATTTATGCATGTAGTCATGGAAGATGTATGTCATGGCCTGCTGATATGTAGCATTGGTATTTTTGAGGCCAAAAGGCATAACCTTATAACAAAATGTCCCCCAAGTCATTGTGAATGTTGTTTTGAGTTGGTCTTTTGGACTGATACAAATTTGGTTGTATCTAGAGAAACCATCCATGAGGGATAATATTTTGTGGCCCACTGTGGCATCTACTAGGGCATCAATGTTTGACAATAGGAATTTATCCTTAGGACTCGCTTTGTTCAGATCTCGAAAGTCAACACAAATGTGAATCCTCCCATCAAGCTTCTTGATGAGAACCATGTTGGACAACCATGGTGGATAATCCACTGATATGATGAGATTGACATCCAACAACTTTTGTAGTTCATATTTCACCATTAAGGCTATTGTTAGATGTATTGTCATAGCTTTTTTTTAACTTACTTGGCATTTGGATCAAACATCAAATTATGCATGACTATATTTGGATCTAGTCCTAGCATGTCTTTGTATGACCATGCAAAAGCTTCCTTATTCTTTGTGAGAAGAGCTATGTAATCATCTTGCTCAATGGGGGATAATATTTCCCCTAACTTGATACATTGAGGATTCTCTAGATTTGAGCTGATATCTTTGTCAATTTTTGTCTCAATTGAAATATGAGACCCCTCTTCCAACTGGTGGGGAGTATGGATCATATGAATGTCATCAACTAGATTTATATCCTCCATTAGAAATTTTGGGTCAACCTCAGCATGAAAGACATCTTGAGTAGGCCTTTAAGAGAAATAAAAAGGTTGTAACATCTCATTGCAAGGCCAATACTTGGAAGGTGACAGGGTATAATCTCCCTGAGAAAAGTCAAATTTTCCCAAGTCAAGGTGTAGTGGATTTGATGGATTATTTAGATCTCACAGTGGTGCAAAAAGGTCTATGAAAATCATGTTGATGGATAGATGATTTCCTCTAGGTGGCTAAAGGAATCTGTTGACAACAAGTTGTTGCAAGACTTGTGGAGGTGGTTTTGGCAAAAGTGAAATGATCAAATATGGTCGATGCAACTACGGGTGAGCTTGTTCCTCTTTGGGTAGAAACTATCACTAGATATGGTGTTGTAATAGGAACATATATAGATATCCCTCGTGTTCATCATCCAATGGAACGATCTGCACGTATTCAACGTGTGGACTAGAAGATTCGATACATGCCACTTCATAATTTGACTCATCATCATATGTCCATTCATAGAGAGACCCTTGATCTTCTTCCTCACTATCATGTGGAAGGGTATGAAAAATTTCACCTCTTTTGTAGGATTGGGTGACATCGTGAGATATCTCTTGATCTCTCATGGGTGTAAGGAAGTAGTACAATAGTGAATAGGCTCAATTAGGGTTGGCGTAGGGATCATGTGCAAGCTCATCCCTATATTTTAGGCTCATGCACTCTAAAATATCAGTGAGTACCTCAAGAGGCACATGCTTGTTGTGTCCCAAACCAGACTTGTCGTATGGAATTTGATACTACAAATAGTAAGGAATGCGAGTGCCTTGCTCATACAAGCCCAAACCATAGCCATGCTAGTTGCAAAGATGAAGATATATCATGGTGAAGTTAGAATTGGACATTTAGTTAATATCCTAAAAAAAATGCTCTTTTTCCTCTTCTTGCTATTGATAAGGTTCTATGGCATAGTCAAGACCCCTATAAATGAAATTTGTTTGATTTAAGGGTAAGCCTAATCGCATGATAGTGCCTATGGGAAGACGAGGTTGACCCATGTTTTGCATTGTCTCAATGGTAAGAGTCATTGTGATGTTCCTAACAAAGTATTATCCTAGACCCATGGTATCTAGATGAACTGTGACTTATGGTATCAAAGGAGGATATGTGAGGGAGGCTCAAGTTGGTTCGATGTTTACCTCACAAGGTGGTTCCTCATCTGCTAGATTAGAAATCTCTTCTGTGGATATGGTGGATATGGTTGAATGGATCATGTCAATAGGCCTTTTCCCCATATTCCTCTACAGAGGATTCAATGATGATGAAGGTATATCTAGGGGTGCCTATGATAAATATGGTATAGCAGACGATGGTGATGGATTGATGGAAGGTGACGGTAAAGGAGTTAGACTTGGCTATATGTATTTGGTTGGAAATTCATATGGGTTGATGGCAATATTGACTCGAGCATGGATCAATGTCTATTGAGACAACATGTACTTACCCTTCATAGGTGTACTTCAAAAATTGGTGAATTATGGATGGTACACACTTCATATCCCGAATCCAAGGTCTACCCAGTAAGATATTGAATGCCATTTCATCCTCCAAGATGTGATATAGTGTAGGTATGGTCTTTTGTTCCACCTAAATAGGTAAGACTATGGTACCAACTATTGAGCATATAACATTATTAAATGCTTAGAGGGTATAGGTAGACATGAAAATATGGGATGTTGGAAGCCCTAGATGTTTGAGAGCAGTTGTGGTGATGATGTTGCTGTAGGAACCAGTATCAATCTGAACTCTCTTACAGGGTGATCCATTTACACATGCAATGATGTATAAGGGAGGATCCACCATGTCATTTGGTATTGACTTAAGTTCATCCTCACAAAAGGTGATCACTGTCTTTATGTATTGTCAAACATACCCCACAAAATTGTTAAAGGAGTTAGACTCCTGAGACTATAGCTCGATCGATTTGAGGATATTCATGAGATATTCTTTATGAGATGGTGATTATTGAATAAGCTCATAGATGAAAAGTTGATCCAATACTATTCTTAAGCTCTAAGTAATCTTGCTCTTTATCATGACCATCGACTAAGGTGGAAGGTTTTGCACTGGGGTGGCAAAGGCTATGACATTAAAGGAATTATGCTTGAAGTCGTAGGTGGCGTGACTAGACTTAGGTAATGTTTTTTCCTTGTCACAATGTTGACCATACTGATGAAACCTTGTTTAGGGGGTGCCTTATGGAAATCATTCACTTGTGGTACTAGATTTTCCTGTTCCTCATGGGTAGGCAATGGGTCTTTAAAAACACCCATTTATTGATTGTTTGGTGCAATAGGGTTATCAACATGAAGGTAATTCATATTAATCATATCTTGTACTAGGTTTTTGAACTTGTAACACATCTACACATCATGACCATTTTTCCTATGATACTTACAGTATAGGTCTTTGTGATATCCTTTGGTATTTGGTGTGTTTGGATCAACAGACTAACTCTTAGGTAGATTAACTGCCTTAGTTGCATAGAGGCACTCAAATAAAGAGCCCATGGACTCAAAAATAGGCATAAATTGTTTTTTAGGGTGACGTTGTTGGTTTTTCCCTTGGTTTGTTTGATTGTCCTGTTGTATTTTCTAGGTGTGGCCTAATAATTGGGCTTTTGAGGCGATATTGGTTGCATAGGCCTTGGAATACTAATGGTAACTTGATTGAATTATACTAGCTTTTGTTGTGTCGGGTTGTTCTTGGTATTCTTAGTTCATTCCTTCTTATGGGGTTTCATAATTTTTCCCTCTTGAATTTTGATGTCTTCAATTATTATAGCTTGTGCTAGAGCATCTTCAAGAGTTGGGTAATTTTGGAGTTGCAGCAACAAGGAGATTGGCTTCAAGTAGCTCTTAGCAAACATTTGAGTCAACTCTATCATGGGGAGTAAGTATGGTAGCTTGGAAAGTAGTGCTCACCACCTATTGCCATAGTTTGTGATTGAATCATCATCAAACTATTTTAACCCTGTGAAGTCAGTTAAAGTCACATTTCATTTGGTGTTGAAGGTGAAGTGCTCTAGAAATACATATGTAAACTGCTCAAAATTGTAGATGTTATACTTCAAGAGCTGGTTATACCATTTTATGGTAAAATGAGAGAGGGTAAGCAAAAATTTCCTCAAAAGTAAGGCATAATTTTCCTAAATGTAAAAGCTATGATTCAAAAATCTAGTGATATGCTCTTGCGCATCTTCCTTCCTTTTAAATGTATCTAGCTTAGACATATTGAAATGCTCAAGATAGGGAGAGGAAGCTACTGATGGGTGAAGTGACTGACTATGAATCTGATGCAAAGTGGAATTCTAATCCCCAAATATAGAGGTATTTTTCTCTACCAATTCTAAATGCTCTAGCAGCACCCTATATGTGTTAGAGGATTTTATATCCTCTTCTTTGCTTCGACCCTATGGGGGAGGATGAGGCACATCAGGACTATTACATGGTGGTTGAACATCATCCACCCGACCTATAAAAGGTTCTTCAAGATATTCCACTTCTGGTTCATGCTCAGTTTAAGCCCCATAAGGTGTCTCCTTAGATGGCCTATAAGGAGGGGTAACTACCTACGAAAGGTGCTCTATTTTTGGACTAGGAGGCAAGTCCCGATTAGGCCTAGGAGGTCAAGGGGGCAATATTAGGTTAGGACTAGGAGGTATATCTTGATTGAAAGTGAGTTTACTCTGATGGACCTCCTATCTATGGGTACTTGGGGTAGGAACCCTCTCATGTAAGGTATTTTGAAATAGCTTATTGATTTGTTGTTCAATCCTTTCTTTCTCTAATTGATATAAGTAGTCTAAGCACTCTTTATCTCATCGAAGTTGCTTAAATTATGCTTGGTTTTCAACATATCTTATGACTTATTTATTTATCTATTGTATAATGTGGGGCCTATGAGCCTTAGTAGTGTTTCCCTAAGGCCCATCTCATTCAGGATGGTCTAAAATATCAACTATGAGCTTCTCCTGATCGAGGGTAGTCGCGTTCACTTGAGGTTCAAGCCTAGATAAGTGATCTTTGTACTCAACTGGTGCAGAGGCACATCGTTCTTGCATAGCATAATGGACTTGAGGATAATCAAGGATTTCCTCATGCCTTCCTTCATTAATGAGGAAGAGAAGGGTTGAGTTTTCTCACCCCAAGCGATGAGTATCATACTCATCTTGGTACTTAGGTTGTTGTAACCTATTATGGTGGTGTAAGGGTGAAGTGTGATGATTTAGCCCTACCAAACCTATGTACTCTTTCTTTTGCCCATATGTGGGCGTGGTAGACCTAGTAGGCATGCAAATGTATGGTATTGATCTACCTAGTAGAGCCTCGGTGCACAGATGCCATTCTTGGAGAAGGTGTGTGAAGTGTCTAAATATTGGGAGTATATTCCTAGATTAGTATCAAAATATGTAGGGGTGTCCCGCATAGGGTTATCTTGTAGGTGAAGTTCCTGACTAGCTATTCTGGGACTTGGGTGATTAGGAGGCCACCAAGGAGGTATTACAATGTCCTTAGGGCTAAATCATAGATGACTCGTGTCTCCTTGTCTACTCTCCACAATGTCTGCCCTTGAATGGTCTTGGCTATGAGTGCACACCATTGTTATTCCCTACCAAACCGTAGGTGATTATTTCCTTTATAAATTTTAATAATACAACACACAAGAATGGAAATACATAAAAATACAAGTGTTTATCTCTTTTAAATATTTATGTGTGTTTCCTAAAGTTGTTTTGTGTGTTTTGATTTGTTATTTGGAAATAATAACTTGTGTCATGTGTTTTGCTCTTGTTGGATGATATTCTTTTATTAAAGGGATTTCATCTGTATTCTCACACCCCGACAATTAGTAATAAAATTTTGGTCACATAAACCCACCAAAGTATGGAGATGAAACCCATACCTGGTCAGGGAGCACAGGTCCTACCAGTCCTCACCCAATTCACCCACAGTCAGTGATACACCTATCTGAAGAGAGATACATGCTATATCCCACGAGCTATGATGGATATTGGAGTCATTCTTGGCCAAAAATTAGGCTTTGTAGGATTTAATCCAACGGATGGAGAAGAAACCCACCATTTTTGGTCTCTATTAGTGGTTGGTGATGAAATCCAACTCACTAACGTTTATATGGAGCATGGCGTTTGTGGTTCCTTTTATGATTAAAGAAAGTAAAACCATGAATTCGGGGTTATGCATAAGGGATCAGCCCCAAAATATAGTTATAAAAATTTGGCGAATTAGTTTCAAAATCCAGGTGAATAATATCGAAACACATGTAGAAGGTTAACTATTATTAGGGGTAATGTTAGAAATTTAAACTTAAAATGGTCAAATTATTATAAAATTGGGGCGAATCGACCCCCCCAAAAATATTGCACCCAAATTTTTTTGGCTAATGGGCCTTGGTCAAGGGTCCCAAATATTAGCCAATTCCAAATTTTGAAAATCCTAATTTTAGCCAATTGGATATAAATAGCCGCTATGCATAACCCTACATGAAGCACTCAATGAATCTTCAATAAATTCATTAAAAGGATGTTTCACTTTCAAAAATGTTAGATAAAAGGTAAACCTACAAAATGCCTGTCCCAAATGATAACCTACCCATTAGGTAGGCTAAAAGCAAGCAATCCATACAAGTGAATTTCTACTTAGTTATTTTTCTATTTTTCTCCTTTTTTTGTTGTTTTTGCAATTATAAAAAGTTTAATCTACCTTTATACCTTTCAATCAAACAATGGAAGCAAGAAAAAACAAATTTAAGCAATTTTGAATAGTAAAAATGCAAACTAAAGGTGTAGGCACTTACCTTGATAGCCTAAGACCCTGCTATTTCTACAAATTTGAGACCCTCTATTTTATGGCCATCCTAGGGTGTGACGACTACAAATTTGGGGGCCATACCTTCCTTGGATGGTTTTTTTGGTCGTCCCTAGGTGTTCCAATTAGGAAATCAGGGGCCATTCTAGGCCAGAACGACCAGTACCTACAACATCCTAAAGCAAGAAATAGGGTAAAAATTTACAAAAATGAAATGAGATAGGAGGTCCCACTGTGATTGCCATTGTAGAGTGGAAAAATAGCATGCATATAAAAGGTATATGATATACATCTATTGTTCTACTTGATTCTAAGAACTACCAAAGCGACACTTCAAAAAAGCATAAAATGACATGTATATGAAATAAATGGGTGGTTCTCCTTATATTGATATAAATTTCAATTAAGAAGTTACAAAGTGTCCCCTTGAGGGATATTAATTGATACACTTAATATAATAACCAAAGGATAAAATCCTTCCAAGAATCCAAGGTGCGCTTCCAATGTCTTCCTCACACTCATAATTGAGGTGAGCGAGCTCTCGATGCCGTCACAAGGTGTTCTATCATTGTTCTAGCTTGTTGGTCCTTCCTCATGCACTGTGATACCTGATTCTGTACATAAGAAACTACAATTTATTAAAATCATGTGTGGATTAAGAGGAAACCGTGAAGGTGCATGCATCAATTTCTTGAAAGAGAAAAAGTGCAATAGACTATTCAAAATTTCTCCAAATGCTACCAAAAGTGATATCTAGGCATATTATGTGCTCTATGACTTATCTAATAAAAAATAGTAAATAAATTATGCCTATATTTTTGCTCGTCTCGGGGTGTGGCATTCAGACCTACAACACCCAAAAACATGATAACATAGGTAATACAACTCCAAATTGAGCCAAATTTGAATATCAAGCATATAATCTAATCTAGAATAACCTATGCAAAAATAGTAATAAAATTGTATCCCATTTTGTGGCCATCATAGGGTTTTATGGTTAAGACTATGACAATTTGGAGTCCGCCCTCGGGTGGGACGACCACCAAATATGTAGGTTTTTTGCCACCAATTCCTCTAGGAATTGGTCCAAAACACTCTTAGGGGTATTGTCAAAACATTTGGGGATAGGATTCACTCATATGGATAAGTTTGGTAAATATATTGCATATTTTGTAGTTACTTGAAAACCTCCTTCACTCAATGGAGATATCAAGGGAAAACACACAATAAAGTGGAGGAAAATATAGATAGCATTCTGTGGTAAAAAATGCAAAGACTCCTCTCTAAATTTAGGTGGATTTGATCCACTTTATAGCCCAAGAGGGCATATGGGAAAATGGGCATGTGAGGCAAGGGTCACAAATTGTGCCAAAGGTTTCCATGCATTGGAGGAGGAAGGAATATCCCTTTTTGACCTCCAATCTATAATGTGTCATGAGAGTTACGTGCCCTTTCACTAGCATGCATGAATAGGCAAGTTAAATGGTAGTTTATGGGTGCCATTTGGCCCAATTTTGTCTTTTTGAGGATCAAATACCATGGCCATCCCACCTAGGGATGGCTACTAGTGGCCATCTCTAAGTGTTACGACCATGAACTATGGTCATCCTAGGGTGGGACAACCATGCCTACATGGTCCAAAACTTTCCAAAAGTGGGGTAGGGCCTCCCAAAACTAGTTAGGACCACTATTTAGCATTTGATGGTTGACCAAGGGGGCATATGGTGTCAAATTAGATAAAGCCTTGGTCGTCTAATCAAATTTATGTGATTTTAGTGTCTACATTTGTATCCCTACCTCAATCAAAGCCATAAAAATTCAATATCTTCTATGTAGTTTGAAGGATAGAAATTTTTCTTCAATATTTTCACTAACTCGTCCCCATTTTTAATGGGATCTTGATTTCCTTGGCAGTCAGTGATCAAAACTTTGGCTAAACCAAAAAGTTTTATTTTTGCAAATGGGACTTGTTCATCCTTTGGGATCTTGCTATAGTCAAACTACATTTCCATGTCAATAATTCAACTATTTAGGACCTCTGGATCATGGGACCCATCATAAATTTTGAACTCACATTTTTCTCTTGAGTGAAGGTCAGGGTCTTGACTAGGATCACTAGGTGTAGCAATATTATTGACCTTATCAACCAAAAGGTTAATTATTGTGGTTATTGTGGCCATGTGCTCCATAAAATCATGAGCCATTTTTTACTGTGTATAAGCCAGAAATATTAAAAAATGAGGTTTACAAAATATGCTAAGGGGTTCTTAAAATAAAGTGTTATTTGCCCAAATAATCACAAAAACAAGTTGTAATTTTACAATGCTTTTTGGAGGGAAAAAATTAAAGCACAATAAAATATCCCTTTTAAAAATATATTTGTTTTAGTTTGCAGAATGCAAAAATTTCAATTACCCACCCCCCCTTTTTTGAAAAATGAATATTGAACCCTTTTCAAAAAAAAAAAATTGGTGGGCTAATCCGCCTGGTCAATGATAGAGAGGACCAATTACGGTCAATTTATCAACAATGGCAAGCATACATAAGCCAACACACGATTAAAATAATACAGTAAATTTCATACCAGTCAAAAATTGCCAATGTATGCGCTCAACCAACGAGCATTGGCTATTTAAGAAAGGGTCATTATTGGAAATATGTTGAATATTTTCCATGTTGTTATGGTGGGGTTAACACTGTAGACACTAAAATAATGTAAATTAAATATTGCAATGATGTCACTCTTATATACACCATATGGTCCCATTGGGCAACCCTCAAGGGTTAATTAGGGGTCCTAACCACTTTTTGAAAGTTTTGGGCCATGTAGCCATGGCCACCACCAAAATTCATGGTCATCCCACCCAGGGATGGCCACAAGAAACCATCCCTGGGTGGGATAGACATGGTCCAAAACCTACTAAAAATTCAAGGATGGGACAAATGGTAATCGATTTTTTTTATTTATCCCACCCAATGACTTATGACAGATTGGTAGACTGTCTAGGCCATTAAGAACTACAAATTGGAGGCCCAAATTAGAGGCCTCTTCCACCCTATGCATGGCAAAGGCATCGACAAGTGGTAGCACCTGCCTTGCATGATCCAACTTGCCCCTTTTCCCCTTTTGCCCTCTTGGGATATAAATTGGAGTGTTTTCACTCAATTTTAGAGAGAGACCTTTGCAAGTATTTACCATGAAGTGCTGCCAAGATTTGCTCTCACCTTTTCTACTCGTATTTACCCTTGGAAACTTCATCATCGAAGGTGTTTCCAAGGCATCCCCAAATATGCGCATACCTTCCAAAACCCATCCATTCCTATGATTTTAATCACCAAATTTTATGAAAACATCCCTAGGAGGATTCTTGACCAAATCAAAGTGGAATTGGTGGTAAAAACCACCCTAATTTGTGGTCATCCCCACCTAGGAAGATTAACAGTCCCAATTGGAACACCCAATGAAAACAATGAATTGGCCCACAATTTTGAATCAATTTTAGTGTAGATCATTTTTAGAGTAATATATATACATCATACTTAATTTTGGTAAAGTTTACAGTAATTTTGGATTATCAATTAGGGTTTTTGTGATAATAGTCCTAATTGTCCCACTCATGGATGACCATATATTTTGCTCATAATATCACTTCAATTTATGTATAGATCATTATAAAAGTAGTTAATATACATCATGCTAAGTTTTGGTATCATTTGGAGTAGTTTAACCCTATCGATTACACTTTTTACATTCAATATTGCATGCATTCCTTCGATTTTATCTTAATCCACACATGCTATTAACCCATTTCAATATCTTGTGTGTAGGTACAATTATTCTAGCATATGAGGAAGGAGCTAAAGATATGAAGAGGAATAGCTCAAAGAAGCAACAACGAAATCCCACTCTTCAATCATGAGTACAATAAGAACACTGAAAGCATGCCATAAGTTTATGAAAGGATTGGATCCTTCAACTCTCTTATTTGGATTGTATCAATTGAGAGCCCTCAAGGGGATGTTTTGTAATATTATATTTGGAAAATTAATAAAAATAAATATAACCCCCCGTTTATTTCATCTATTTTTCACTTATTTGATTACTTTAATGTCACTTTGAATGCTTAGAATAGAACAATAGATGCAATTCAATTTCCTTTTCTAGGTACACCATTTTTTTTGCTCTACAATGGCGATCATGGTGAGACAGCCATAAAGTTTGTGTTCCTAATCAAGGATATTACTTCCCAAGTATAGACACTTCTAATAGATTATTTCAAGAACAATACATAGAGTAATACCATATATTCGCATGCCTACTCGGTCTACCTCGCACAATTGCATGTAGGATCAAGACTATGCACCATGGGTAGAGCTAAATGATCACATTAAACTTTCAAATCACCCTAAAAGGTATCATAAGTACAAATACCAAGATGAGTATGATACTCATCACATAGGGCAATCCAATTTTACCGTTCCATTCCTTATTGATGAAGGAAGATGTGAAGAAAGTCTAGACTATCCTCAGCTTAATTACTCCATGCAAGCATAATGTGCCTCTATGCCAGTGGAGTACCAAGAACATCTATTTAGGAGTGATCCTTAAGTAAATGTGACCTCTCTTAATCGAGGGAATCTCGTAGTGGAAATTTTGAACCCTCCTAAATAGGATAGATATCAGGGTAATAGTGCTAGAGCTCATAGTCCTTACACAACTAAGAATATAAACCAAGTGGTAAAAAGGTATGCTGACTATCAAGCAAAATTTAATCAGCTTCAGCTAGATAAACAACGCTTGGATCCTTAGATTGCCAACATCAATTATAAATACAAATGATTTAACAATAGATTCAATAAGCCTTGTGCAATGGGGTTCCTACCCCAAGTATGCATAGAAAGGAGGCACATTAGAGGCAACCCACTTTTAATAAAATATGCCTCCTAGTCCTAATAAAATATTTTCACCTTGACCTCCTAGGCCTGATGAAGACTTACCTGCTAGGCCAAAGATATATTGAATTCAACAGGCATTAGTTCCTCCTTGCAGGCCTATTCAAGAAACACCTTACGGGTCTATAATTATTTGGAACAAGATGAGGAATACCTAGAAGCACCTTATGGAGGCATGGTGGATGACAATCAAATGCCATGCCATACGTTTAATATTCCTCACCCCCATCACGAGACCAAAGTAAAGAAGAGGATATTAAATCCTTTGATGCATATAGAGCATTGCTTGAGCGCATATAAACCATAGATAGCAATACAGTTGGGTCTAGGTAATAAAATCCCATGTTCCACTGGTTGTGCAGTCAACCACTGCATCCATATATACCTTCCCCTCCATACCCAGATTATTTTAAAACTCCCAAATTAGATAGATTTAAAGGAGAGGAAGACGCATAGGAACACATCACTAGGTTCATGAACCAGTGTTTTAGTATCTAGGATGATGATGCCTTACTCTTGAGAACATTTTTAATCACCCTCTCTAGCCTTGCCATAGAGTGGTATAATCAACTTCCAAGGCATAGCATCTATACCTTTGAACAATTTTCAGATACGTTCTTGGAATGTTTCACCTTTAATACTAAGATAAATGTGACCTTAACAGACCTCACAAGGTTAAATCAATATGAATATGAGTCAATCACAGACTATGGTAATAGGTGGTAAATGATTCTAGATAAGCTACCATACCTATTACTAGTGTTCGAGTTGACTCAAATATTTTCTAAGAGTCATCTAAAACCTATATCATTGTTGCTATAATTCCAATAGTATCCAACTCTTGAATATGCTCTAGTGCAAACTAGAACCATAGAAGAAATTAAAATCCAAGATGGGGAAATCTCGAAACCCCACAAGAAGGAGTGGAATAAGAACCCAAAGGGCAATCCAACACAATCAAAGCCAACAATAGTTAACCAAGTTGCCATCAATATCCTAGGGCCTATACAAACAATGCCACCTCAAAAGGTAAATTATTAGGCCCAACCTCCTCTTGCAAGTTACAACAACAACACCCAAGTGAATCAAGGGAAAAATCAGCAATGTCACCCTAAGAAATAATATACGCCCTTCACTGAGTCAATGGACTCCCTATTCGATCATCTATGGGTGGCCAAAGCCTATGGGATATCAAGAAGACCTATATTGTAGATACCATAGACATATTGGACATGACTTACCAACATGCTATAATTTTAAAAACCTAGTACAAGATATGATCGAGAGAAATGAATTTCAAGTGGATAATCCTCTCGCTACAAGAAATAAAAAAATAGGTGTTTTTAAAGACCCATTGCCTGCTCATGAGGTACATATAGCTCCTACTAAAAAATTATTGAGGTCAAGGTGACACCCTCTCAACAAGGGTTTATTAGGATAGTAAGCATTGTGACCATAAATAGATGTTGCCCAAGTCAAGTTGCACCACCTGCAAATTCAAATGATATTCCTTCAACATCATAACCTACACCACCTAGTGCAAAGCATTCCACCTTGTCCAACGGTTACAATAAAAATTAAGCTTGCTCAAAGCTTACGAACAACATTGGCTAGACTTTCCATATATGAGATTATTCAACAATCGCCACCTCATATAGAAGCTCTTATGGATATTCTAAAGTTGATTGATCTGTAGCCCCATGATTCTAACTTCTTTATCAATTTTTTGGGGCACGTTCAATAGTGTAAGGAACCAGTGATCATGTTTCATGAGCATGAACTCAAACCGATAGCAAGTGATGTGGTTGATCCTCCTCTACACATCATTGCATGTATGAATGGAACACCTTATAAGAGAGTTTTTACTGACACTAGTTTATCAAGTAACATAATCACCACTAATGATCTCAAACATATAGGACTTCCAACATCACATATTATTGCATCCACCTACACCCTCCAAGCATTCAATGATACAATATGCTCAACAATCGACACTATAGTCCTACCTATTCAGGTGGGATGCAAAACTATACCGATGTTGTGATACATTTTGGAAGGCACAATGGCCTGCAATATATTACTGGTAAGACCTTGGATTAGGGATATGAAGTGCATCCCCTCCATCGCTCACCAATGTCTAAAATATACATATGTTACTGGGAAGACCTTGGATGTGGACTTCCAACTAAATACATCTATTCGGGATCTCATTCCCTCACCATCATATTCCATTAATCCATTACCATATTCTTCCATGCCATAATCATCATTGGCAACTTCAGAAACACCTTCGTCATCGTCAGATCCTTCGTAGAGGAACATGTCAAAGAGGGCAATTGATGAGATCCCTCCCATAATTTCCACCATTTCCATGAAAGATATTCGTAGTCTACTATACAAGAAACCATATCATGAGGTAAACATTGAGTCATCTCACGCCTTGCTTCCATCTCCTCCACCTTTACCATCCTAGGTTACAATCCATTTATCTAATCCAGGTTTAGGAGAATACTTAGTGAGGAACATCACAATAGTTCCATCCATTGAGACAGTGCAAAATATGGGATGACCATGTCTCCCCATAGGTAGTATTGTACCTCTAGGCATACCACTAAATAAAATGAATTTCATATATGGAGTATTGAATATGGAACATTACCAACTCCTCAACAAGAATAGGATAAGGAACCTTTCTCTAAGGACATAAATTACATGTCAAATCTTGACTATACCTTGTGATATCTCCATCGTTGTCATTGGCATGGTTATGGTCTGGGGTTATATGAACAATGTACTTGTGGTCCTTTCTAGCCACAATATTAATTTCCATATGACAAATTTGGTTTAAGACACAATAAGCCTGTACCTCTTGATGTCCTCATAGAGAGTTTAGAATGCCTAGGTTTGAACTATAGGGATGAGCTTGCATGCGATCCCTATGCTAATATAAATCATGTCCACTCTTTAGGGGATTATTTTCTTGTAAATATGATAGATAAAGTTTTATCTCACGATTTCACCCAATCTTATGAAGAAGGTGAAGGGTTGCATACTCTTCCATCTGACAAGGAGGAAGAGGATCAAGGTCCTCCTCAATAATGAACAACAAATTATGAATCAGATTATGGTGTAGCACCCATCACTGCCCTATTCAGATGAGGAATATGAGCAGGTCATCCCATTGGATGATGAATAAGAGTTCTATTTGTGTATGTTCCTAGTGCAACATCCCATCTGGTGATAGCTTTTGCCACTCAAAGAGCGAGCTTGTCACCTTCCACATAGACCACTGTCATTCACTCCACCTCCACCGGAACCACCTTCGCAAGTCTTGCGACAACCTATAAACAGGAGATCCATATACAGGAGGTCCATCCAAATATACCCATAAAAGCTTTGGTGACCCAAATGCTCTAAAGGTGTCTACACACCCTTTGGTCACCCTAAAATGCTCCAAAGGCATCTACAAGACCTTTGGTCACCCTAAAATGCTCCAAAGGCATCTATAAGCGCTATGGTCACCTTAAAATGCTCCAAAGGCATCTATAAATCCTTTGGTCACTCCAAAATACTCCAAAGGCATCTATAAGCACTTTGGTCACCCTAAAATGCTCCAAAGGTGTCTAGGAGCTCTTTGATCACCCTAAAACACTCCAAAGGTGTCTATGAATCCTTTAGTCACCCTAAAATGCTCCAAAGGCATCTATAAGTCCTTTGGTCACCCTACTCCAAAGATGTCTATGAATCCTTTGGTCACCCTAAAATTCCAAAAAGGCATCTATGAGCCCTTTGGTCATTCTAAAATACTCCAAAGGTGTCTACGAACCCTTTTGTCACCCTAAAATGCTCCAAATGTGTCTACAAACCCTTTGGTCACCCTAAAATGCTCCAAAGACATCTATAAGCCCTTTGGTCACCCTAAAACACTCTAAAGGTGTCTACAAACCCTTTGGTCACCCTAAAATGATCCAAATGTGTCTATAAACCCTTTGGTCACCCTAAAACACTCTAAAGGTGTCTACGAACCCTTTGGTCACCCTAAAATGATCCAAAGGTGTCTATGAACCCTTTGGTCATCCTAAAACAATATAAAGGTGTCTATGAACCCTTTGGTCACCCCAAAATGCCCCAAAGGTATCTATAAACCCTTTGGTCACCCTACAATGATCCAAAGACATCTAAGCCCTTTGGTCACCATAAAACACTCCAAAGGTTTCTACAAACTCTTTGGTCACCCTAAAATTATCCAAAGGCATCTATAAGCCTTTTTGTCACCCTAAAACACTCCAAAGGTCTCTACAAACCCTTTGGTCACCCTAAAATGCTCCAAAGATATATATAAGCCCTAAGGTCACCCAAAATACCCCAATGGTATCTATAAGCCCTTTGGTCACCCCAAAATTCTCCAAAGGTATCTATAAGCCCTTTGGTCATCCAAAAATACTCCAAAGGTGTCTACGAAATGTTTGGTCATCCCAAAACACCCCAAAGGTATCTATAAACTCTTGGGTCACCCTAAAATTCTCCAAAGGTATCTACGAACCCTTTGGTCACCCCAAAATGCCACAAATGTATCTATAAACCCTTTTCTCACATAAAAATTCTGAAAAGGTTTCTATAAACTCTTTGGTCACCTCAAAATACTCCAAGGGTGTCTACGAAACCTTTGGTCACCCCAAAATGCTCCAAAGGTATCTATAAACCTTTCAGTCACACAAAAAACCCCAAAGATATCTATAAATCCTTTGGTCACCCAAAAATATCCAAAGGTATCCATAAACCCTTTGGACACCCAAAATGCCCCAATGGCATCCATTATGCCCATTGGTCAAATGTATATACATATATGTATCAAAATATAAAAAACATCATCAAAATATCAAAAATATAAAAATATTGCATTACATGTCATTCACTGTATTCTAAAATCACTTGCATTAGGCATACTCATCATGGAATTTTACATTTTAGAGTTGACAATACATGTCTAGCACCAATTCTGTACACTACGCATCCTTCAAAATCATTTTTTCAAAATTCATTATCTATATTCATCTACATTTCAATTACCATTTACATCCATATTTTCCACCTTTCATGTGTGCTTGTTTCCCTTCACCTAGTCATGGGCTATAAGGCATATTTAGGATTTTTGTTCACTGAACCATATCTAGTTTTGTTTTTAGATTTTGTAGAAAGCTATCCTAAATTTTAGAAGGTAGAGTCCTACTTTGATTGTACCTCGTATATGTCATAATCCCAAACACATTTTCACACTAATAAATCCAAGTTTTACACAAGGAAAGATGAAACCTACAAAGTGGTTCGTGTTACCATAAGCAAAAAATTTACCTTGCTCATCCCCCTATGTGAATGGTTCAAAAATTCTGAGAATTGACAAAAGGAAAATCTCCTCCTTGTCCAAAACAATAAAAATCCCTTGCTTCATGCAAAATTGGGGCAAGTATACAAAGAGAAATAAATAGTGGTTGTTATCACTCATAAAATATTCAAAAGAAAAAGTGATTTTCACCATTAGCAAAAGCAAAAAGTAAAATAAATAGTGGTTCTCACCACTACCAAAATCCCTTGCTCACCATGAGAAAATTCCTAGAGCAATTCAAAGGTAAAAGAAAATAAGGGAGTACTAAATTTGAATCCCTGGAATTCTTAGCATTTGATAACCAGAAGGTGATCCTCATTACAAGTTGGGTGGCATCAAGCCTACCTGGCAATGGTGGTATCCTTATGCATGATGATATGTCTATCACATAAGAAATTTGATTTTTTACAAACCAATGTTAGCATGAGGATGATCTAGCTTTTGGTAGTCAATATTGCATAGTGGTCTAATCCAACTACGTATAAAATTTAGGATAATGATACTTGCAAGGTGATCTTCAGTACAAATGGGCTGCATAAATCATGTTTGGAATTGGGGTAACTTTATGCATTATCATAGCAATAAAATCACCTACACATATAGGTATATTGAATATCTTGGTCATCCTAGTAGATTTATACCTTGTCAAAAATATTGTATAGGTACTATACAACTTTTGACTAGATCACTAGAGTGCTTGAGTCTTATAAAAATCCCAAACATGTCATATAACACTATTGTTGGACATTTTGCATAGATTTGTTTTCATTGATTTCAAAAGCATTTTATGCTATGTTCGTCATATTTGAGGACATTAAGTGTTTCTTCCAAAAGCAAGAAGGTCTTGTAAAGCAATAGGTTATAATATTTATTTTTAAATATTATACACCCAAGTGGGCCCAAAGGATGAAGACCCAAGGAAGGAGAAACAAAGGATAAGAAATAATAAAATTATTATTTCTCCAAAAAAGACCCATGCAAATATTACTAAAGTCCTAATGTTTAAATTATTAAATATTAAATATTTTACCTAAGGTAAAATTTAATATTTAATTAATTTAATTTGAAATTCGAAATCAATTCGAATTCGAAGAGGAAAGCACCGACGTGGTTGAAGAAACCCTCCAATGCATATAAATATGAGAATGGTTTTATTTCCAAAGTCTCTCAATGCAATTTTAATAAGTCTCCAATACTATATGCACTGTGTTATGTTTCGTTCACCGTATCCAAAGGAAATAATATATTTTCTTGCACATGAGGCATGAGAGCTTAATTAGATAGCACATATGTGGCTATCCCATTGACGACGGTAGCACAAGCGGTAAGATAAGATTTGTTGAGGCTTTTGCTTGTGGTGTGTTTGCAGTTTGACTCTCGTGGTCGACATCATTAAGGGGAAGCACCAAAATTTTGTTTGGCGCCTAAGGTTTTTGATCGCCGTGTTTTGTGCCAAATCGTTGGAAGCTGAGCGTCATGAGGATGCAGCCCTTGAAGGGCTGAAGCCATGATCGACGACATCAAAGCGTTGGAAGGAGAGCGCAGGGTGTCTCACATGGTAATATTGCCCTTGGAGGCCCCAAGCCATGGTGATAGTTGCTAAAACCAGTGAAGGGTTAAAAAGGTATGCAAGAATTAAAGTTTAATTTTTATGGATAGGGAGTTATAAGGTGAAAATATTAATTGTTTTCATTGTGATTTTTGTATGTGGTGAATTTTATTATTAAGTTTGGAGATTATAAGGTGTACAAGGAAATTGCCATATATATTATTTTGATGAAAGTTTTGATTTAAAATATTGAGTTTGGAGATTATAAGGTGTACAAGGAAATTTCCATGTGTATTATTTTAATGAAAGTTTTGATTTAAAATATTGAGTTTGGAGATTATAAGGTGTACAAAAGGACTTGATGTTTTGTGTGAAAATTATTTTGTGAAGATCTTATAAAATGTTGTGGTAACCTAACCCTTGAGATTGGCAAAGAGTTTGATCTTGTTAAAATAGGTTTTGAAGTCTTCTCTTCATCAAGTAAAAGGTATGGGCACATTCTTCTTTGGTTGAAGTAATTGAATGGTTGAGGTTTTATGAAAACAAGTTTGGAGTGAAAAGGACTAGGTCAAGTTATCCTTTGTGATTTGATGAATTTTATGAAATGGAAGTGAATGCTATAAAGTTTGTTTGATAAGCATTATTGAGTTTGATTATTGAAGGTTTTTTAAGTGAGAGTGGATGTAAAACATTATTTTATAAGCATTTTGGAAATATTGATAAGAGCTTTCATATGCTTGAACTATGGTTTGTACCAATGAACATGCGTATCATAGTTATGTGAGGTCCTTTATAAGCCTTGTTATTGAAGTGATTGGTTGAGTGAAGAACTTGAGCTAGGGTTTGCGAAATATCATGAGTATCATTGTTATGTGAGGATTGTTTGATAAGCTTGTTGGAAACAATTGAGTGAGTGTTCATATGTTTGGACTAGGGTTTGTGAGTAAGGATTATTTCATTGAGTGATTGGTTGAGTAGAGTTGGTTGAGCCTAGTCAAGTGGATGTGTTGAAGTGATAGTTCAAGTTCTATGAAACAAATTATTCCATATTCTAAATTGATTTGAGAAAGAGGTTGAGTGTTTGTAAATGTGAAGCATATTGAGTCTCTAACAATTCTCTATATGTTTCTATGGTAAAAATAGAGATTGAAAGTGATTGAGCATTATGGTGAATGTGAAGCATATTGAGTCTCTAACAATTCTCTATATGTTTTTGTGAGATTGGACAACTTCTAGTGAGGACTTATAGAGAATATTTAAGGCAAGCCTTTGAGAAGACTTGTGGACAGATTTATGTGAGCTTTTGTGGAAGCTTACAATACAAATTTGAGGATATATATTGTTGAGTAGATTGGACAAGTTCTAGAGAGGACTTGTGGACATATTAGTGTGAGCTTTTGTGGAAGCTTACAAGGCAGATTTGAGATAAGTCTTTGAGAAGACTTGTGAGCATAGTTGATTGATTGATTTGTTCAAACCTTGAGTTAAGGTTTGGGGCAGATCTAGTAGAGTTGATTTGTGATTGAGTCAAGCTTTGTGTTAAGACTTGAGGATAGAGATTGAGGATAGATTTGTGCTAGATCAAAGGATTGTGTTTAGTGCATATTTGAGGACATATATTGAGCAAGATTTGTGCTAGACCGAAGGACTGTGTTTAGTGCAGATTTGAGGATAGATTTTGGTGCAGATTTGAGGATAGGTTTGTGCCAGACCAAAGATAGATATTGAGCAAATTTGTGCTAGATTGAAGGACTGTGTTTAGTACAGATTTGAGACAGATCTAAGAGTAAGCTTTGGAGGTGATAGAGTATAGAGGATGATAGTCTCTAGTGGATAGAGATCCATTAGCCAGGGTAGTGAGGACATGTCTTCTAAGTGAGGACAAGAGTCTTCAGTGGATAGAGATCCATTAGCCAGTGTAGTGGAGGCAACAGTTCTTCTAGAAGATCACCAACTAGAGCTTAGGAGAAAGAAGTTCTCCTATGGATAGATATCCATGAACTTGATTAGGGGATTGGTGTCTCCTTTGGACAGAGGTCCATAAACATTATAATAGGGAAAGGATTCCCAAGAGATTGATTGAGAAAATTTTAGTGAAATATTTTCTTCGTGGAGTAGCCCACATTGGGTGAACCACGTTAAATTGGTGTCTCTATTGTGTGTGGTGATTTGTGCATTACTTTTATTATTGTTGTTGATATTGCTATTGATACATTGCATAATATTGATTGGGAAAGAAAAGTAAAAATGTGGTCTTATACTGTTCACCCCCCTCTCGAGTATAAGCTTGTGTTCTTCAATTGGTATCAGAGTGGGTTCCTTCGAAAGAGTTTAATAACTTGAAGGAAAAGCTTACAAGAACACAATGGATTCTAAGAATGGGTCCTCAGATAATTCAACTCCAATATTTGATGGAAGCGATTATGTATTTTGGAGTATGAGAATGAAGATTCACCTGATGGCACTTGGCAATGAAATTTGGGAAGTAGTTGAAAATGGATACATACCACCAACTACTCCACCTACAAATAAATATGGTAAGATTCTACATAATTACAATTCAAAAGCAATGAATGCAATTTTGAGAGGTTTGCATAGAACAGAGTTCATAAAAGTTATGCATTGCAAAGATGCAAAAGGAATTTGGGATAAGTTGCAAAGCATATATGAAGGAGATAAAAGTGTCAAAAAGGTAAAGATATGAAATATCAAAGGACAATTTGAAGAATTAAGAATGAATAATGAGGAAAACATTAGTGCTTATTTACTTCATGTAGATGAGGTTGTTAACGCCATGCAAGGACTTGGATTTGAGATTGAAGAATCTGATGTTTGTGATAAGATCTTAAGATCTCTCCCAAAAAGGTTTAGTGAAAATATCTCTGCTATAGAGGAGTCAAAAGATAGTGATTCTTTAACAAGATATGTATTACTTGGTATTCTTACAACTTTTGAGATGAGAACAAAAGAGGAACCTAATCTCCGGAAGGAAGCAACCTTCAAAGCTACTAAGAAGACAAAGGGCAAGAAGTCAGATTCAAGCAATGAGTCATCCAGTGATGAAGAAGCAAATTATGGTAGAAATAATAAGGATTCAAGAAGATTTAAAGATGCAAAATATGTTAGATGTTTCAACTATGGAAAGTATGGTCACTATGCAACTGATTGTCAAGAAGCTAGAAATAACAATGATGAAGAAAAATAGGATCATAAGAATAGGGAATCAAAAAAATATAGGTACCAAAATAAAGGTAAGGATGGACAAGGCAAACAAGGAAATAAGTTCTTTCAAATACAAAAGAGGAGTTACTATGCAAACAAGGCAAGTAAGTACTCAAGTGATAGTGATAATAGTTTCTCAAATAATGATAAATATGAAGTTCTATTTCTGATAGAAGAAAAAGAAGTGAAGAAAAGGTCACCAATAATTCTCAAGTGTTTTAGATGTGGTAACTTTGGACATCTTGAAGATAGTTGTACAAAGAGTGGTTTTAATTTTACTGATGATGAGTATGAAGATACACTTGAAGGACCACAAGAGAATATTCTAATGACACTAGAAGAAGAAGGAGGTGATCCTATAGAAGACAAGTCAGAAAAGAATGAGGATATTTTCAAAGGTAAAAAAATAGAGGAAGAATCAGAGAAAGGAGAATTTGATCTTGAGGGAGAGCTTATTTATGCTCTTAACACATTAAAGAAGGTAAGAAAGCAAAATTCCCAACTTAAGCTTTAGTTTCAAGAATGTGATGAAGAGAGAGGAAAGCTTATAGAGGATCTAAATAAGTCAATGGCTAAGACAAAGAAGTTCAAGGATAAGTTAGAAGTAAAGGTCTTAGAATGTGAAAGATTAGAACAAGAAGTAGCTCTACTAAGGGAAGAAGTAGAAAAGTCTAAGGATAAGCTACACAAGTTTGGAAGGAGCTCAAAGAATATAGATAAGATTATCAAGACACAAAAACCTACATCAAGCAAGATAGGTCTTGGTTTTGAACAGGTACAAAAGAAACAGGAAGAGGAGTCAACCTCAAGTTCTGAAGAAGAAGAAACTTCAGAAGAAGACAGTGTAAAATAAAGTGAGACTTCTGAGGATGAGTTGGACAATAAAAAGTTCAACAAGGAAAAAAACAATGCACAAAGGAGAAATATATGGAACAGGAACCAACACAGGGTAAAAGAGACTAAGAGACCAATGAGGTCAAGGCAAGGAAATTTCAATGGATGATATTTCTCATGTCATAGATTTGGGCACAAGGCTTCACAGTGTAGGACACATGAAAGATAGGAATATGGGAACTTCAGAAACAGGCAACTTTTTCATGGGTATTGCTACTCATGTAATCAGTTTGGTCACAAGGCAATGAATTGTAGGGTCCATGATAGGAATAGATATGGCTTCACCAAAATAAATCCCAAGACATTTGCACCTTCAAGGAATAACAATATTAAGGTTTACAAGTGCAATAATGATGGACATACAACAAAGTGGTGTAGAGAGGACATTTCAGAACCAAGAATAAAAAATAGGAACATGAACAGGAACGTGGGCATGAACATGAACATGAATAGGAATACGAACATGAATATGGACATGAACAAGAATAGGAACATGGACATGAACATGAATAGGAATAGTCAAAGGAATTAGAAGGATCAGATGAGAAGGAAAGTGGAAAAAGGTAAATATCAGTGCTTTATGGGAGTAGAAATACTCCCACCCCAGAATTAACCACCTCAAGAGGAGGTGGGGGAGGGGCTAAGCTAAGAGACTCATTCTTAGCCCCGAGCCCCAAAGGTGACCCTTTGCCATTGATATCAAAGGGGGAGAGATTTGAGTAAGGGGGAGAGATTTGATTTAAGAAGAGAGCATTGAGTCAAGGGGAGAAGTTTCCCAGGGGGAGCAGGATAGAAAAAGGTTAAGGAAATTTGAAAAGATGATTGGGTTACCATCAATGACAAAGGGGGAGATTGTTGGACATTTTGAGTAGATTTGTTGTCATTGATGTCAAAAGCATTTTATGCTATGTTCATCATCTTTGAGGACATTAAGTGTTTCTTCCAAAAGCAAGAAGGTCTTGTAAAGCAATAGGTTATAATATTTATTTTTAAATATTATACACCCAAATGGGCCCAAAGGATGAAGACCCAAGGAAGGAGAAACAAAGGATAAGAAATAATAAAATTATTATTTCTCCAAAAAATACCCATGCAAATATTACTAAAGTCCTAATGTTTAAATTATTAAATATTAAATATTTTACCTAAGGTAAAATTTAATGTTTAATTAATTTAATTCAAAACTCGAAATCAATTTGAATTTGAAGAGGAAAGTGTCGACGTGGTTGAAGAAACCCTCCAATGCATATAAATATGAAAATGGTTTTATTTCCAAAGTCTCTCAATGTAATTTTAATAAATCTCCATACTATATGCACTATGTTATGTTTCATTCACCACATCCGAAGGAAAGACTATGTTTTCTTGCACGTGAGGCTTGAGAGCTTCATTGGACAGTGCATATTTGGCTATCCCACCAACGGTGGTAGTGCAGGTGATAAGCTAAGATTTATTGAGGCTTTGGCTTGTGGTGTGTTTGTAGTTCGACTCCCGTTGTCGGCATCATTAAGGGGAAGCACCAAAATTTTGTTTGGCTCCTAAGGTTTTTGATCATCATGTTTTGCATCGAATCGTTGGAAGCTGAGCTCCATGATGACGTAGCCCTTGAAGGGCTGAATTCATGATCAATGGCGTCAAAGCATTGGAAGGAGAGCGCAGGGTGTCTCACATGGTAATATAGCCCTTGGAGGGCCCAAGCCATGGTGATAGTTGCCAAAACCAGTGAAGGGTTAAAAAGGTATGCAAGAATTAAAGTTTAATTTTTATGGATAGGGAGTTATAAGGTGAAAAGATTAATTTTTTCATTGTGATTTTTGTATGTGGTGAATTTTATTATTAAGTTTGGATATTATAAGGTGTACAAGGAAATTGCCATATATATTATTTTGATGAAAGTTTTGATTTAAAATATTGAGTTTGGAGATTATAAGGTGTACAAGGAAATTGCCATGTGTATTATTTTAATGAAATTTTTGATTTAAAATATTGAGTTTGGAGATTATAAGGTGTACAAAAGGACTTGATGTTTTGTGTGAAAATTATTTTGTGAAGATCTTATAAAAGGTTGTGGTAACCTAACCCTTGATATTGGCAAAGAGTTTGATCTTGTTAAAATAGGTTTTTGAAGTCTTCTCTTCATCAAGTAAAAGGTATGGGCACATTCTTCCTTGGTTGAAGTAATTGAATGGTTGAGGTTTTCTAAAAATAAGTTTGGAGTGAAAAGGACTAGGTCAAGTTATCCTTTGTGATTTGATGAATTTTCTGAAATGGAAGTGAATGCTATAAATTGTTTGATAAGCATTGTTGGATATTTTGAGTGAGTGAATGCATGCTTTATAGCTGTTGTTTGAGTCGCTTCTGTGACTGTTTGTTTTATGTTTGTAGTCTTGTATGTTGAAGTGATTGGTTGAGTTAAGAACTTGAACTAGGGTTTGCGAAATAACATGAGTATCATTGTTATGTGAGATTCTTTAAAAATAATTGAGTGTTCATATGCTTGGACTAGGGTTTGTGAGCAAGGATTGTTTAATTGAGTGATTGGTTGAGTAGAGTTGGTTGAGCCTAGTCAAGTGGATGTGTTGAAGTGATAGTTCAAGTTATGTGAAACAAATTGTTCTATATTCTAAATTGATTTGAGAAAGAGGTTGAGTGTTTGTGAATGTGAAACATATTGAGTCTCTAACAATTCTCTATATGTTTCTATGGTAAAAAGAGAGATTGAAAGTGATTGAGCATTGTGATGAATGTGAAGCATATTGAGTCTCTAACAATTCTCTATATGTTTCTGTGAGATTGGACAAGTTCTAGTGAGGACTTGTTGAGCATATTTGAGGTAAGTCTTTGAGAAGACTTGTGGATAGATTGATGTGAGCTTTTGTGGAAGCTTACAATACATATTTGAGGATATATATTATTGACCATATTGGACAAGTTCTAGAGAGGACTTGTGGATAGATTAGTGTGAGATTTTGTGGAATCTTACAAGGAAGATTTGAGATAATTCTTTGAGAAGACTTGTGAGTAGAGTTGATTGATTGATTTGTTCAAACCTTGAGTTAAGGTTTGGGGTAGATCTAGCAGAGTTGATTTGTGATTGAGTCAAGCTTTGTGTTAAGGCTTGAGGACAAATATTGAGGATAGATTTGTGCTAGATCGAAGGATTGTGTTTAGTGCATATTTGAGGACAAAGGTTGAGCAATAGTTTGTGCTAGACCGAAGGACTATGTTTAGTGCATATTTGAGGATAGAGTTTGGTGCAGATTTGAGGATAGGTTTGTACCAGACTAGAGATAGATATTGAGTAGATTTGTGCTAGACCGAAGGATTGTGTTTAGTGCATATTTGAGATAGATTTAGGCAAGCTTTGGAGGTGATAGAGTATAGAGGATGACAGTCTCTAGTGGATAGATATCCATTAGCCAGGGCAATGAGGACAGGTCTTCTAAGTGAGGACAAGAGTCTTCAGTGGATAGAGATCCATTAGCCAATGTAGTGGAGGCAGCAGTTCTTCTAGAAGATCACCAACTAGAGCAAAGGAGAAAGAAGTTCTCCTATGGATAGAGATCCATGAACTTGATTAGGGGATTGGTGTCTCCTTTGGATAGAGGTCCATAAACATTGTAATAGGGAAAGGATTCCCAAGAGATTGATTGAGAAAATTTTAGTGAAAGATTTTCTCCGTGGAGTAGCCCACATTGGGTGAACCACGTTAAATTGGTGTCTCTATTGTGTGTGGTGATTTATGCATTTCTTTGATTACTATTGTTGATATTGATATTGATACATTGCATAATATTGATTGGGAAAGAAAAGTAAAAAGTGGTCTTATACTGTTCCCCCCCCTCTCAGTATAAGCTTGTGTTCTCCAATTATATCATTCAGTTCATTACATACCATTTTATCACATGTTTGTTATGTTACATTTGCACAATCCATTACATAGTTTTATGATAACATAAAAATGAAGAGATAAATTTTATACAGTATATGGTGCTAACATCTAATGTGTCAAATAGTATTCATAACTCATCATACAAATTAACAAATAATACATTTCATTATGCATACACACATGTACATATCATCAATAACATCATATTACAGTACATGCATCCATGTTAAAGAATCCATAAAAGCATTAGTAAAGCAAACATAAGCATTGCATACATCTAATAAAGTAGTAAGGAAACACATGATGACAAAAAAATAAACTCATATATATATATATATATATATATATATATATATATATATATATATATATATATATATATATATATATATATATATATGGGATAAAAAGATACATCATAATCCAAAAACTACCCATAGGCTACAATCCAGTGGGTCCTCAAACCTCACACTACTAAAAAGCCAAAAATAACCATAGAGTCGCAAAAGCTATGGTCACGCAAGACCGACACCATAACTCTCACCCCCACTCTCAATTGGTGCTCATTGAGAGCTCCCAGATCTATTATCCTTATCCCTATTTTCTCTCCTTGCAGAGCTAGGTACCCCCATCCTAGCAGATGACTACCCTTTACCACTCCTCCTACTCTGTTGGGACCCACTAGTAGAAGAGCGAGCTAAGAAGTGCCCTCAAAGGTGCACTATATCATCCTCTAAATCCTGTGTAGGCATTGTCATCTTGATGCTGATCCTGGTACTCCTTCAGTAATGTCTAGAGCTATATCACCTCCTCCTATAGCTTGGCCATCTTACCACTAATAGATCCACCATGGCTTGAACTCCCTACTCCAACCTATTCTTGAAGAGTAGCTAACTCTACTGCCTACCTATCAATATTAGCTTGGGTATTCTGCACCTATATCTATAGGAGAGTCCTCTCATTTGCATACTCCTATCTACCTCTGATCAACTCACCCTGTAGCTCAACAATAGTCACATCTCGTACAACAAACTGTACCTGCATGTCATGCTCATAAAAGTCATCCTCAACATAGTCATCTTGTGAATCTCCCACATCAATGAGATTTATCCACTCATCCTCTACCCTACAATGCACATGTCACTCACCTAAGTTTAGCTCCTAATTATTTGGAGCCTCCTCAGGTCCCTCATTTGGAGTGTCCACTATCATCATAGTTGTACCACCTCCTAGAGGTCCCTCCCCTTGCCACTACTACATCACCCACCAAGAGTCATACTTTGTTGTAGTACCAGCATCATCTAGCTCAAATATTTCCTTCGCAATATCTGCCTCCTTTACAACTACCTCAACTATAGGCCAAGTGTCCTCTCATCTCCATGATATCGATAGATCATTGGCTCAATAGGCAACCCCTGGAATATCCTAAACTACTGTAGCACTCAAGCATATGGGAAGTACTCTTGCTCGGTCCCGTGTTTCCCAACTAGCCATATCCCTTGCCTCACCTGGTAAAGCTGCACCTTAGCCTCAAGATATGTTGGACAATCCTTGTAGGGTCTCCACATCAACTCCTCTACATTGAGTAATGTAAATGATTGTTCATAATGATCAATCATGCTTTCATAGGGATGGATCTGAACCCTATCCTAGTATCACTGCCATAGGATCCGATAACCTATCTCCCTATCCATAAGTTGTGCTCGTGTCATCCATGATAGTCACTATGATTGATCCACAATAATATGCTGCCATACCCATACATATAGTAGAAAGCTACATCCCAAGCCTTTCTACCCATAGGAGCAAATATCGTACAAATCATCATAAAGTTGTGCCAACAAAGTAGTGCCCCAATCCATCACTAGCGATCTCTCTATGGTGCACTACACAAGTGAAAATACCAACTCCAAAAGGTTCCAATGGAACCTGGCTCTTGATAAATCTGGTAGTAACATGTTGGAGATCAACATCATCAGTAAGGTATATCTTGTAGTCAATAGCTCGACCTCATACCATAACTCCACTAAAATACCTTTGCTAGGTAAGTCTCGTACTGCCTCATGCAAATCCTGATCAAAGTATCTTTGCAAAACCATAACTCTAAGATCTCAATGAGTGGATACAATTAGACGCCCCTCTATTAAAATGTGCAAACTCTAATAGATGTCCTCTAATGTCACTATTAGATCCCCTATCAATAGGTGGAAGTTGTTGGTGCGAGGATCCCACAAGTCTATCAAAGCCATCAGATAGGCTCTGTACCCACCATTGGCTCTAGTTTTTTCACTTGCTTGACACCAATGGCATCAACCCATATCTAGTCATACTCTGTCAATAAGTCCATGTTAGTCTAAAAAATATTCAAAAATCGATACCGACTCTTGACCACCTGACAAAGCCAAAGCAATCTTAACCAAAATGCAGCAAAAATGCACTCAAATTGACCAAAAATAGCAAATAAAAAAAGCTTCAAAAGGGGACATTTTTCCCCAAATTCATGGCCATCCCACCCAAGGACGGCCACTAGTGGTCGTCCCACCTAGGGATGACCCCAAAATATGCTAAAAAAGGCCATTTTAGCCCCCAAAAATAGGCACAAAATAGTAATAAAAAATACAAAAACATGGAATAAAATAGAACACAAACTACAAATAAAGCACAAATTCCTATATTTTAGAACTACTAAGGTTATTTAACTAATATTTATTTAACTAATATTTAGTGTATTTTGTTGGAAAATATGAAAATAATTACAATTGTAAGTTCAATAAAGCATAGGTGAAAATTCAGCCCTTACCCATATTGCACCAGATCCACCGCTCATCGAGTCCTAAGGATAGATCATGGTGATTTTTGGGTAGTCTCAATAGTTCTATGCTTCAAATAATCAATCTCTTACTCTTCACCACTCATTTTTCCAAATTAGAAGTGTGAAAATGAACTCATTTTACCAATTTTGGGCTTAAAAAGCACTAGAATGAGCATGGTCGTCCTAGGGTGGGATGGTTGGAAAATTGGCCAATTTTCCCACCCTGGGATAGACATAGAATGTGCATCCATACCACCCTAGGATGGCCACCAAAACATCCCACAAAAATAGCTAAAAAAGACCAAGAAAATGGCCTAAAAACCACCAAAAACAAGTCAAATTGATAAAATTCACAAAGGATCAAGATTGAACCCAAATTGTTCATGGATGCCTTGAAAATTCTCTACTTAACTCTCCAAGAAATCCATTATGGCTGGAAAACTCGACGGGAATAAGGTATTTAGTCCTTTTCTTGCATGAAATATCAACAAAACTATCAAAATCCTAGCAAAATTGATAAATATTACAATGGGTAAAATTGAGGGTAATACCAACTTAGTCATATGGGTCAAGTTACTCATCTCTTTCATCATAGTTTATGCCATAATCAACTCACTTCTTGAGGGGGTAGTCATAATAAAGAATTCATAATAAAAATCAACACTCAAATACTCAAAACTACAACATGCATACATTCAAAAGAATCATTGTCAATGATAAATTTAAAGCCCATGTTAGGAAAAATAATTAAGCACAAATACAAAAAAAAATCTATGTATACTTGAAGCCTTAGGACATGTATCCCAAAAAAGGCAAAATAATTAACCAAGACCAAGTATACCCTAAGCCCCAAGCCTGTAGTTATAGGGTGGCTAAAAGGTATAACAAAATCAATCCTTCAATTATGTCAAAAGAAACACTCAAATACTCAAAACTACAATGTGCATACATTCAAAAGAATCATTTTCAATGATAAATTTAAAGCCCACGTTGGGAAAAATAATTAAGCACAAATACAAAAAAAATCTTGGTATACTTGAAGCCTCAGGACATGTATCCCAAAAAAGGCAAAATAATTAACCAAGAGCAAGTATACCCTAAGTCCGAAGCCTATCGTTATAGGGTGGCTAAAAGGTATAACAAAATCAATCCTTCAATTATGTGAAAAGCAAGGATTCAAAGAATGTATTTTATTTCCACAATGGAGACATCTAAAATTGGTTAGGTTACTTAATAACTTTAATAATTTAATTATTTAGTCATCTATTTTTGCTCCGTGCTCTATTTCACACAACACATCTCAAAAAGGGGCATTTGTAGATAATAAAATCATGTAAATCGAATAATATTGCAACAACGTCACTCTTATCGACACCATATGACCCCAATAAGCAATTCTCATGGGTTACTTAGGGGTCCTAACCACTTTTGGGAAGGTTTACCCTACTTTTGGGAAGTTTTGGGCCATTTAGCCATGGTCGTCCCACCCTAGGATGACCAGAGTTCATGGCCATCCCACCCAGGGACGGCCACAAGCAACCATCCTTGGGTGGGATTTCCATGGTCTAAAACCACCTAAAAATTCAAGGGAAGGACAAATGGCAATCAATTTATACCATTTATTCTACCTAATGACTTATGACATATTGGGAGACTGTCTAGGCCATTAGGAACTACAAATTGGAGGCCCAAATTAGAGGTATCTTCCACCCTATGCATGACAAAGGCATTGACAAGTGGCAGCAATTTCCTTGCATGCTCCAACTTGTACCTTTCCCCATTTTTCCCTATTGGTCTATAAATTGGATTATTTTCATTCAATTTCAAAGAGAGAGACCTTTGCAAGTATTTACCACAAAGTGCTACCAAGATTTTCTCTCACCTTTTGAGGTAAGTATTTGAGAAGACTTGTGGACAAATTTGTGTAAGCGTTTGTGAAAGCTTACAATACAAATTGAGAGCAAATTTGGATAAGTTCTAGTGAGGACTTATTAAGAAGATTGGACAAGTTCTAGGGAGGACTTGTGGAAAAACTGGTGTGAGCTTTTGTGGAATATTACAAGGTAGATTTGAGTCAAGTATTTGAGTAGACTTGTGAGCAGAGTTGATTGATTATTTGTTCAAACCTTGAGTTAAGGTTTGGGGAAGATCCAACAGAGTTGATTTGAGATTGAGTCAAGCTTTGAGTTAAGGTTTGAGGATAGAGATTGAGGATAGATTTGTGCTAGACCGAAGGACTGTGTTTAGTACATATTTAAGGATAAAGTTTGGTTTAGATTTGAGGATAGGTTTGTGCCAAACCAGAGATAGAGATTAAATATAGATTTGTGCTAGACCGAAGGACTGTGTTTAGCATAGATTTGAGATAGATCTTTGGAGGTGATAGAGTTGAGGACATAGGTCTCCAACTAGAGTAGGGAGGATAGGTGTCTTCTAAAAATAGAATTCCATTTTCTAAGAGCAATGGAGGTAGAGGTCTTCTAGAGGATCACCAGCTAGAGCATATTTAGGAGATTGGTGTCTCATGTGGATAGATATCCACAAAATTCATTAGGAGATCGGTGTCTCCTTTGGATAGATATCCATAAACATTGTAATAAGGAAAGGATTCCCAAGATATTGATTAAGAAAGTTTTTAGTAAAATATTTTCTTCGTGGAGTAGCCCACATTGGGTGAACCACATAAATTTGGTGTCTCTATTTTGTGTGGTGATTTGTGCATTGCTTTAATTACTGCTATTGATATTGCTATTTATACATTGCATAATATTGATTGATAAATAAAAGTAAAAAGTGGTCTTATATTGTTCATCCCCCTCTCAGTATAAGCTTGTGTTCTTCAATTGGTATCAGAGCGGGTTCCTTCGGAAGAGTTTAACAACTTGAAGGAAAATATTACAAGAACACAATGGATTCTAAGAATGGATCATCAGATAATTCAACACCAGTATTTGATGGAAGTGATTATATGAATTGGAGCATGAGAATGAAGATTTACCTAATGGCACTTGGAAATGAAATTTGGGAAGCAGTTGAAAATGGATACGACCCCTCAGTTGATCCACCTATAGATAAGGAAGGTATGCTTCTACAACATTACAATTCTAAAGCAATGAATGCAATTTTGAGATGTTTGCATAGAACATATTCCATAAAAGTTATGCATTGTCAAGATGCAAAAAGAATGTGGGATAAGTTGCAAAGTATATATGAAGGAGATAAAGGTTTCAAGAAAGCAAAGATATGAAATATCAAAGGATAATTTGAAGAGTTAAGAATGAAGGATGAGGAAAACATTAGTACTTATCTACTTCGAGTCGATGAGGTTGTTAATGTTATGCAAGGACTTGGACTTAAGGTTGAATAATTAGATGTTTATGATAAGGTCTTAATATCTCTTCCAAAAATATTTAGTGAAAAGATTTTTGCTATAGAAGAATCAAAGGATGGTGATTATTTGACAAGAGATATGTTTCTTGGTATTCTTACAACTTTTGAGTTAAGAACAAAAGAACCTAATCCTTAGAAGGAAGTAGCCTTTAAAGCAATAAATAAGACAAAGGGTTACTTAGGGGTCCTAACCACTTTTGGGAAGGTTTACCCTACTTTTGGGAAGTTTTGGGCCATGTAGCCATGGTCGTCCCACCCTAGGATGACCAGATTTCATGGCCATCCCACCCAGGGACGGCCATAAGAAACCATCCTTGGGTGGGATGTCCATGGTCTAGAACCACCTAAAAATTCAAGGGAAGGACAAATGGCAATCAATTTATACCATTTATTCTACCTAATGACTTATGACATATTGGGAGACTGTCTAGGCCATTAGGAACTACAAATTGGAGGCCCAAATTAGAGGTATCTTCCACCCTATGCATGACAAAGGTATTGACAAGTGGCAGCAACTGCCTTGCATGCTCCAAATTGTACCTTTGCCCATTTTTCCCTATTGGTCTATGAATTGGATTGTTTTCATTCAATTTCAAAGAGAGAGACCTTTGCAATTATTTTCCACGAAGTGCTACCAAGATTTTCTCTCACCTTTTTCCCTCGTAGTTGTCATTGGAAACTTCATCAATCAAAGGTATTTCCAAGGCATCCCCAAATATGCACATCCCTTCCAAAATCCATCCATTCCTATTAGTTTAATCATCAAATTTGATGACAACATCCCTATGAGGATTCTAGACCAGATCCAAGTGGAATTGGTGGCAAAAACCACCCTATTTTGTGGTCATCCCCACCTGGGATGGTTAACAGTACAAATTGGAACACCCAAGGAAAGCCATGAATTGGCCCATAATTTTGAATAAATTTTAGTGTAGATCATTTTTAGAGTAATATATATGCATCATACTTGATTTTGGTGAAGTTTGGAGCAATTTTAGATTATCAATTAGGGTTTTTGTGATAACAGTCCTAATTGTACCACCTAGGGACAACCATATATTTTCCTCATAATATCACTTTAATTTATACACATATCATTAAAAAAGTAGTTAATATACATAATGCTGAGTTGTGGCATCATTTGGAGTAGTTTAACCCTATTGATTGCACTTTTTACATTCAATATTGCATGTATTCATTCATTTTTTTCTTAATCTGCACATGCTATTAATCCATTTTAATTTCTTGTGTGTAGGTACAGGTATTCCAGCACATTAGGAAGGAGCTAAATATATGAATAGTGATAGCTCAAATCAATGGCAGTGAAAGCCCACTCTTTAATCGTGAGTGCAAGAAGAACACTGAAAGCACACCATAAGTTTATGAAAGGATATGATCCTTCAACTCTGTAATTTGGATTGTATCAATTGAGAGCCCTCAAGGAGATGTTTTGTAACATTCTATTTGTTAAATTAATAAAAATAAATAGAATCCCCCATTTCTTTCATCTATTTTTCACTTATTTGCTTACTTTAATATCACTTTGAATGCTTAGAATAGAATAGTAGATGCAATTCAATTTACTTTGCTAGGTGCATCATTTTTTTTCTCTACAAACACTAAAAGGTATTGAACACTTTGTAACTATATGTGTCAATGTTCGGGGTTGGTTCAGGCCCCAAAAAGGGGTTTGGGGGTGGTATCCCTATCAAAATTAGGGGTCTAGAGGTAGTTTAGGGTTTAAGTCATTTTTAGATCCATATGGGCTTTTAGGGTTACTATATTTGAACCCATGATTTTTTACCCATGATATTGTAAAATCTATGCATGTACCTTTGTTATATATATCACACTTGCATTATGGTTTGGAGCAAGACAAAAGGAGAATATTATTTTATTGGATATAGTCAAGTTAATGCAATAACTAGATAATATTACGTTGGTTTTTTTCACGGTTAAGGATTTCCAGGATAAATATTGTGTAATGTGTGGATCTACGATCTTCTTTTGATTTTGTTATTACTACTTTTTTTTTTAGTTTATCGGAGCTCTTTATTTCTCTTCAGTCATTCCATCCCTTTAAAGGCTAAAAAGCATTTCCCATGAAAAATGTGGGATAAAACCTTAGCACCTACATAAGAAAATAAACGAACGTATCTATAAACCTCCTGCTACATGTTGATGATATAATAATCAGTAACCAAATGTATTCGATGAATAATGTTTAAATACAAAATGCTATAGACTATAGATAGCTTTAGAAAATATTCATGGTAGCCACTAACCTATTAACCTAAATCAATTTGCCTACTACTTGCCGTCCATAATATCGGTCAAATAGATAACTTAACCTAGGTGAATAGTAAATAAAGATTTACCTAGTGGTAAAAAGTAATTAATTACTTTTTACCATGTGGTAACTAAAAACTACCTAATGTAGGAGATGGGAAAATATCCCAAATGATGGAATATTATTCTAACATCCCCCCTTATTACATTATTTGGGTAATACATACATATCCTCTTGTACAAAAAATATTTGGGTAAAGTATATAACTACCCCAATACAGTGAAGAAGATGTTGATCTGCTGGATCTTTGCTCTGTCACAGTGCTCTAGCTACTCCTAAGCAAAAAGTGGGTTATTCCTCACTTTGTCTTCATGCCAACAAATGTCCTTATGGTAATCACATCATCCAACCAAATTGCATGGGTAACCAGCCGTTGCAATCGCTAGGTGTAGTAGAATAGATCACTTCATACAAGGTTCATTCATTTACAATATGAATTTGCAAAAGATAAGGTAGCTAAGGTGTCGGTCGCTGCCAAAAATGCACCCTTATAAGTTCCCCCCTTCTCGTTGCAAAAAATAGTGTAATTAATTTCTGAAGGAAGTGTGACTAAGGTGTCGGTCAAAGACAAAAATGTACCTTTATAATCCATCTTCCCTTTTTACAAAAATTGTGAAGAAAAGAAATGTATATCCCCATTCAATTGCAAAAAGTATGCAACTCAAGAGTGTTGTGAAGGATTTTACAAATATTTCCTCCTAGACAATTTTACATCACAAAAAGTCACTCCTCTTGTTACAAGTACTTCAAACACCTAGAATTTTCTATTTATGAAGCCTAAAAGAGGTACAAGCACCCCTTATTTGTAAGGTCTTCAAACAAAATACTTATGCTATTTATGAAGCCAAAAAGAGGAGAGAGAGAAAATGGTGCTTTTGCCCAAGGGACACATGTGTTTTCCCTCTACAAAACCGTTCTAGCAATTAGCACTCTATGTGCTTTCTCTGAACCAAAATTAGAATCTTTATTAGACATCTCATTTGCAACATTGCCTTGGTTTTTCATTTGACATTTCTCTTTGGGAGGCTTGTTCTTAAACCAACATCTCTTGGTTTGATGAGTGTCTTTATCACATATTTTACAATACTATTTTTTCTTCGTAGGGTCTTGGCCTTGACATTTGTTTTTGTTAGAAGAAGAGCCTTGTTTTTTATTCCACTTTTTCTTACCACCTTGTATTTTTGAGAAAAGAGCATTGTTAGATGCCTCATCTCTTTGCAGTTGATTAGCTTCTTCTGTTTGAAGCATATTTAACAACTCGACAAAAGTTACTGTCCTGCTAGAAAATTGTAGTGAGGTGATCAACATTCGGTAGGAGTCAGGAAGAGCTCTCAAAATGATTGAGTTCAAGACTTGGTCTTCTAGTTTCTCTCCTAAGGATTGCAGTTTTGTTTTCAATTCTACGACTCTATAGAGGAATAGCTCTACTGTTTCTCCTGATTTCATCTGTAAAGTATGAAGCTGTGTTTGAAGGTTAAGAATCGTTGATTGATTCTTTCCCTCAAAGATGGTACTTAAGGCATCCCATGCTGCCTTACCAGTTGGAGCTTCACTGAAATGAGGTTGGATATCATTAGTAATAGCAAGCAAGATCATTAAGGATAGCTTTTTATCCTTTTTATCAAAGTCTCTTTGATCTACTCCAGTTGTTTGAGGTCTAGTGACACTTCCATCCACTATTGACCACAAATCCTCTACAGTTAAGATAGATTTCATCTTAGTCTTCCAAGATGAGTAATTTGAACCTTTGAGCAGTTGGTTCTTAGTGAGATACTTGTGTATCATGGCCATGTTTTAGGTTTCAAATTTGATAGGACTAAGATGGTGATATCTTGCACTATACTCTCAAAAGAGTATATGGAAGGTGTTTTCAATTTGCCTCTATAAGATATTTAATGGCACCTACCTTAACACCCTTACCAAGGGATGAAAAGTTGGAGGAGTTTTAAGCCAAACAAAATAGAGCAAATGAAACAGGGGTAGGTTTTGAAAACTTGTGATTTTGCCCTCTAGGATATTTAATGGCACCTGCTTTAACACCCTTGAAAGAAGGATGAAAAATTTGAGGTTATTAAGCCAAACAAAGAGAGTGAATCAAGGTGTTTAAAAGTTTTGACCTTTTGATGGGGAGAAATTACTTGTTTTGAACCTATGCAAAGTTTAGCATGATTTGTGAGTGAAGTTTGGGTTTTGTGAAATGCCTCTTTGAATGTTTATATTTGACTTTTTAATTGCACACAAAAACATGAGTGTTTTAGTGCAATAATCAAAACATGAGAGCAACCCAAATTTGTATCACTCAAGGTGTCGGATGCAACCGAAAATGCACCTAGTACAAGCAATTTTTAAGAGAAGGTGTCGAGTAAAATTGAAAATGCACCTTTCTTATTCTGAAGTATCCCCCCTTAATCGTTACAATTTTGCAAACTATAGAATCAATAAATAAAAAATTCTATCCCCCCTTAATGTTTACAAAATGTAGAATTTAGAGCACTCCTTTCAAGACAAGTCGACACACGACCCACTTTTAAAATGCTTCTAGAACTAGTCAATACACAACTTAGTTTTGATATAACCCGTAATTATTCAATACTCAAAAATTGGAGGTGCATCAGGATTAAAAGGTTCTCTAATCCTAATGGGACCATAACTTCGATCCAAACCCTTCCAAGGATCAGTGTAAGTATTGAAACAGGGTAAGCTCCTTTTATGCTCTCTAAGCATACGACAAAAATGAGATCTTGTTGTCTGCTGTCTAAGTTCGTTCCTCTTTCGAATAAATCTTAGACGAAGAAGAGCTTTTGTGATCCAAGGCTTTTTCTTCATGAGACAAATTTGTTCTCTCAAAACAAGTGATTAGAAAATTTTGGAGAATTAAAACTATTAGGAGTCTCAATTTGCAAAAGAAATGTGTTTAAGGATTGTCTCTTATCTCCCCTGTTTGTGATGTAGGAGAAAACAACACAAAAAAAAAAATTTGCCTTTGAAATTTTAATGCATAAATTTAATTGAATTTAGCATAATTTAATTAATAAAAAATATTTGATAAAAAATCACTTAGTTTTTTTTTTAAAATGATTTATAATAAAAAATATTGATTCATTAATTACCTTTTTTAAAAATAACTAAAAAAAAATTAAAAAAATACAAAAAAAATAAAAATTACCTTTTTTTAAAATGTTGTTGCGCCTTGAAAAAAAAATCCTTGTTTTTCTCCCCGTCGGGAGTCGAACTCCCGACTCTGCGACTGTTAGCCCAACGACTGGCACTCTTTCCAGTCGGGCTACGCCGCCCGACAGGAAAGGAAGGGAAATGTCTTCCCTTTCTTCCTATTCTCGTACTAAAGCGGTAAAAAAAAATCTTTGTGGGATTAATCCCACATCGCCCCTATGGGCGATCCTTCACCAGTTTAAAAGGGCAAACTTGCCCTTTAATTTTTGATTGCCTATGGGAAATCAGATGTCCCGTTGTGGCTTTTTGCTATGGCCAGGTAGCGCGTGGCCAGTCCGCCATGCATCGCGTCTGAGTGGCACGTGGCCAGTCCACCATGTGTCACCTCGTCATTAGTCCAAGTGGCGTGTGGCCAGTCTGCCATGTGTCACCTCATCCGTTTGCCTCAGGTTCCATGCCCGAGGTTGAGTTAGGTTCGGTCCTGCCAGCCTCCACGTGTATCCTTGTCAGTCTGCCTCAGGATCTGTGCTCGGGGTCAAGTCCACTAGGTTTGTCCAGTCAGTAGCCTCCATAATCTATCTCATTGATCTGCCTCGAGATCTATGCTTGAGGTCGAGTCCGCCAGTCGTCAGCCTGTCAGATCCACCTCGTCGATCTGCCTCAAGATCTATGCCTATGGAGCAATCCATCTAGAGCAAGAGAATCTTGCCTTATCCAACGCCGAGGGGGAAACCAGATGAGTTTTGAGAATTTGTTCTGATGCCAATGATGATATAATAATCAGTAACCAAATGTATTCGATGAATAATGTTTAAATACAAAATGCTATAGACTATATATAGCTTTAGGAAATATTCATGGTAACCACTAACCTATTAACCTAAATCAATTTGCATACTACTTGCCGTCCATAATATCGATCAAATAGATAACTTAACCTAGGTGAATAGTAAATAAAGATTTACCTAGTGGTAAAAATTAATTAATTACTTTTTACCATGTGGTAACTAAAAACTACCTAATGTAGGAGATGGGAAAATATCCCAAATGATGGAATATTATTCTAACACATGTCAATGCATTGTTTGATTAGAAGGTTCATGCAGTGGGGGTAGTTAGCAAATATATGTCAAATCCAGGAAAGGAACATTAGATTGTTGTGAAGAGGATCTTCAGATACTTACGTGGAACTACAGATTATGCTATCTATTATGAAAGAAAATCTGGAGATAAAGATATTGTAAATCTACAAGGGTTTGTGGATGCTGACTGGGATGGAGATCTTGATAAGAGAAGATCCACGAGTGCTTATGTGTTCATGTTTTTTAGAGGGATAGTAAGTTGGATAAGTAAAAATCAATCAGTTGTTGCTTTATTCACTATAGAAGCAGAGTACATTGTAGCAACTAATTCCATTAAAGAATCAGTGTGGAAAAAAAGGTTGTGTTCAATATTTGGCATTAAACATAAGGTTGTGAGAATTAATAGTGACATTATGAGTGCAATATTTTTGGAAAACAATCTTGGTTTTCATGATCGGTCAAAACATATTGATATAAAGTACCATTTTGTGAGAGATATGGTTGAAGAGAACTGAGTGATATTGGATAAAGTTGATACATATAAGAATAATGTTGATTCGTTAACAAAGGTTGTACCTGCTCAAAAAATTTATTGGTGTAGAAGATCTAAGGGTATAGTTGCCCTTGATAGTTGATAATGGCAGTTATAAGCCCCTATGGAAAGTATTCAAAAAGTGGGAGAATTTTGGAAATATGTTAAATATTTTCCATGTTATTCTGGTGGGGTTAACACTAAAAGGTATTGGACACTTTGTACCTATACTCATCGGGGTTCGAGGCCAGGCTGAGCCCCGAATAAGGGTTCAGGGGTGGTAGCACTCCAAAAAGTAGGGGTATGGGATGGTAGCCCATGGCCAAAATTTTTAGGGTTTAAGTTATTTTAGAATCATATGGGCTTTTAGGGTTACTATATTTGAACCCATGCTTTTTCGCCCATGATATTGTAAAATCCGTGCACGTGTCTTTATTACATATATCACACTTACATTAGGGTTTGGAGTGAGACATAAGTAGAACATTATTGTATTGGATACGGTCAAGTTAATGCAATAATAATATAATATTGTGCTAGTTTTTTTCTCGGTTAAGGATTTCCAGGATAAATATTGTGTAATGTGTGAATCTATGATATTCTTATTTTAATTTTGTTATTACTACTTTTGTGTTTTATTTTATCAGGGCTCTTTATTTATCTCTAGTCATTCCATATCATTAAAGGCTAAAAGGACTTTCCCATGAAAAATGTGGGATAAAACCTTAGCACATGCACAAGAAAATAAACAAACGTAGCTACAAACCTCCCACAATGTGTCAATGCATTGGTTGATTAGAAGACTCATATTTGATTGGTTGATGAGGTCCGATATCCACCAATCATGGATAAGATCTAGAATGTATGTGACCAAAGAGGTTTTTGATCAGCTAATCAATGTTTGCTTTAGGATCCGCATCAGTCTACTGCATTAGGTTATATTTTGTGTTAGATCCTATCTAGTTGTGGTAGGTTTCGAACAATGTACTATAAGGCATATGTTAGGCTATGTCTTGGTATCAGTGCACTATAGGTGGTGGTGTGTGGGGTGTATAGGGAGGACTAACCTTCTATTAGTCCTACGCCTATCGAAGGTCGACTCGGTGACCTTCTATCATCGACCGATATTCAACCTGATTTACGAGGCCCTATTGGTCCTCAGTTCACTAGTGGTCGGGATAATGACCTCATGTCATCGATGGCTATCGACCTAGGCTACTTCTTGCCTCAGTGTCTACATTGAGACAATGTAGGAATTGTACTCGTTGTCAGGCATGTAGGCATGACGTTGCTAGTGCTGAGCACCAAAAATCATAGGTAGTATGAACACCAAGGCTAATGTTGGTCTCGGTGGTACTACACTGCTATGTTGTAGCTGGTGGTGAGCCTGAAATTTTGGGCCTGCGTTGCCTTCTCTTTTTTTTAAATGAAAACTTAATAAAAATTTTTGAAGGTTTTCAAGACTTTTTTAATTAATACAAAAATGTAAAACTTTCAAAATAAGAACTAATTGCAGCAAATTTATTTTAGAAAATTACAACAATTTTATCAATAACAAGAGTAAGGCAGCAAATCCTCTAGCAGGTTGGCAACAAGGGGTAAATTGGGCCAAAAATATAGTCACCAAAACCTATTACACTTGATATTCTTTAACAGGATCCCCCTGTTGGCCAAAAATTCCCAAAACTAAACAAGAAATAAAAGGTTAGTAATGGCCCAAAATCTTATGCCATTTTGTGGCTCTAATAACTAATGTGGAACAAAAGAAACTTATAATTAAATTTAAAATAAGGGCTTATATAACCCCAAAAATCATAACAAATACCCCTACAAAGGAGCAACTAATTCCTAAATTATGAAGATCAACTCTCATCCAAAAGGGATTATTTAGGGATTGACTAACATCAATCCAGCTAGCCTAATCTAGAAGGTGGCTAGAAACTATTACGTGAGCACCAAGTCTCACTTAACAATTTAATAATTTATTTAAAATACGAGTAAGCCCTAACTAAGACTTAGCCCTAACTCAAGTCTCTCTCTTTTTGAACATGTTTTATCTCTATGATTTTTCAAACCACAAACACTACATGGGTGCAATTCCAAGAGTTTTTATTTATGACTTGGTATTCCATAATAATTGTACTTGGTATTCCTTATGTTCACTTTTTTTCTTGTAATATGTATCTTTGTGATCATGCTATCCTTTTTCTCAATTTCTCTCATTATGAAGTGCCACTTCCTTGAAAAATTTGATGTCCTCTTTGGATTGTACATTTGAATCATAAGCATCTCCACAAAATCCAAGATCTAAGTATTTTCCTCTATTTTCAAATTTAGTTGGTGTTACTATATCTTGCTCAATCTGTTAGAAAAAATATATTATTACATTATTTAGTTAAGTTAATGCTTAACTAGCTGGTAGTCTAGAAGCCAATGTGAATAATATTAAAATTAGAATATATTAGATTAGATCCAAAATAATACTAATATGGTATTGGCTAATCATGGCCAATACTGTATTATTTATGCATAATATTTTTATTGAAATTAATATTTGATTCCCAATATGGTATCAAATTCATAAGGATTTGCTCTAAAATATTTGTGGTGAGTAGTTCTTTGTTCGTACTACCTATAGAAGCCACTCTATGAACATAGCCAAAAAACTACATTAATCCTATTCAATCAATCTGGGTCATTAAAAAAAGTTATCTGAATAGTGCTAAAGGAGATTATTGACAATAATAAACCTAAGTTGTTGTGCATTATGAAGTTCTCTACTTTCTTACAGTCAATGCGTGAATCTTCAAAAGTAGCAAGCATCACTTACTGATACATACTAAAATTTGGAGTTGTTGTTTTATGTTATTTTGTACATTGTTGTTTTATGTTATTTTGTACATACTTCTCACACTGGATATTTCTTCATGGAGCACCACCCAGTGAAGGCTTGATGAATTATCTAAAGTAGACATAGTTGCTACCTCAAATTTTTTTTTGAAGGTAAATTTATTAACAATAAAAAATAAAATGATTAGGTGAGGGTTGAGCCACTACTAAGGTGATAGCTAAGTGGATCATAATAGAGTTGTGACATCAAAGGGCATAGAGACACCATCATTTAGTGGAGATTTCATAGACTGTTTGTTTATCTACATTGGTATAAGAGCATGAAACTACTTTAGTGCAAGAAGCACTTAGTGTACCTCAATGGAAGGTAGCTATGGATGCAAAATATATGTCTCTTATGATGGAAAAAACATGAGAGCTAGTTGATCTAGCTGCTAGTAAGAAATCCATTGGCTGCTAATGGGTATACAAAGTCAATTATAAGAAATATAGAACTATTTATAAGCATAAACCCCATCTTGTTTCAAAGAGCTATGCACAAAAATAAGGCATAGATTATGAAGAGACATTGACACCAATTAACCTATGCCACATGGCAGAGTGAGTTTGTTTTGGACACCAACTAAGGTTTATCGCCAACACATTGGGTGGAGCCATCAAGGCCAATAGAGCCACCATAACAAAAAAAATATGAGTTAAATTTTTATACACACAATAGTACTTGATGAGTGGTTCAACCTGTGTAGATAGTGCAAGAACATTAAAGCTAGTTGATGATAGAGATTTAGGTTCAAATACCATCAACTATTTTTTAAAAAGGAAGCATTTTATTTTTTTTTGTTTCAATTTTTTTTTAGCTTTTCTAAAAAGCTAAGGGAGGCCATTTTATTTTATTAAACAAAAAAAAGGCCATTTTAAAAAAAAAAATTAAAGGTATATTTTAAATAAAACATGTCTTTTATTTAAAAAAAAAAAAAAAAACAAAATAATATTGTTCCTTTTGTTTTTTGAAATAGGGTATATATATCTCTTTTCTAAAAGAAAAAAAAGGATATTTTTAAAGGAGCTTATTTTTTGTAAAAAAGGGAGATACCATTATTTTGAAAAATTAATATTGTAATTTAATTGTCATAAGGTGTATTTTTCGATGGAGACAGACACCTTAATATTTTTTCAAACATTTCATCATATATTTTTTGAAGAGGGATATAAGTATTTTGTAAAATTATTAATGAAGAATTGTGTTAGATTTTGATGCTATATGAAATGGAAGATAGCAATCACAATATGCAGAATACTATGAAAGAAAGTAAACTATGAGATGACTAAAATATGCTATAAATAGAAATGACAAAAATGAATACAGTGTAGCTATGGAGGAAATGGTCACTCCACGAACAAAGCTATTAGACTAAATTGCACCCATCACCAATAAATGGTGATATACACATCACTATGCTACTACCTACAAATATGCTTTGAGCTTCTATATTCTCCTTGTTACAATGATGCACTTTTATATAGGAAGATAGATTTTTTGGCCAACACTCTACCTAGCTGTGCAAGGGACATCTTACACATATACAACTTGCACATTGATACTTGTGAGTTTATTATATTGCATGAAGTAACTAGATAACTTCCCCCTAAAGTAATCTAATGTCCTATATACCTAGGAAGGTACATTTACATGACCTAAAATATGTAATATATTATATTTCTAACACCCCCCGTATTACATTATTTGGGTATTGAAGACTTTAGTATTCAATGTGAATCTCCTTCTTGATCTTGAGATTCAGATTCTTCTTCTCTATTTTTTGTAACCTATTCAAGTAAGTAGTTAGTGTCTTCATAACCTGTCATTCTTGTTGAAAGATCTTTGACTTCATAATCATTTGTAGATTATTCCAGTTCTTCAATTTCTTCTATCCTTTGAGCTAGATGTCATTTTTTATTTCTTTTTCAATACTCCAATTGGGGATAATTGGTTGGACGCTAAAATTATTGTTGATGAGGATTTTGATATTGTTGTATCTGAAATTGGTTCCCATTGTTCATCTAATTTCCTTGATTCTAATTTTTGGGATTGAATCTACTATAGCTACTATGGCATTTTCTCTTGAATATATGATAATACCTATTGTACCATGGTTTTAATCCTTTTTATGAAGAAGCAATATTTTCCTATGGATTATCTTTAGATTCCAATGCAGTGTTAGTCATTTCATCTTTAACTGTATTTTCCACCTCATATTCCTGTAGAATATTGACTAGGTCAGTAAAAGAGGTATCTTTACTTAGGACTTGTATAGATGTCAGTAAAAGAGGTATCTTTACTTAGGACTTGTATAGATGTTACCAAATTATTATAACTATCTGGAAGTGCTTTCATGGTTACTTGAGTAAGAAGTTCATCCTTAACTATTTATCCTAAGGTCAATAATTTCCCTTTAATATTTGCTACCTTCCTTAGAAATAGTTCTATGATTTCTCCACTATTCATCTTTAATGAGAGAAGTTGAGTTTGAAGATGAAGAATAGTTGCCTTATTCTTTCCTTAAAATATTTTATCTATGCTTGTCCATACATCATTAGCGTTTGAATCATTTTCCTCGTACCTTAGGATTTTAGTATCACTTGTGGTAGGTCTATATTTTTTCCCTTTTACAGTATCCCAAAAATTTTTATACACCAAGATTGCTTTCACTTTATTCTTCTAGGAGAAATAATTAGGACCCTTGAGTAGTTGAGATTCAGCTAGGAAGAATTTTTTTATACCATTTTAATTCCCTAATATCAATCCTTAGATTTTATGGACTTACTTATGTCTCCCTAGTGATTTTAAAATATGATATAGTGCTTTTATACAATGTAGTTCAATTTTGGGTAAATTTTGTAAATTTTTGTAAATATCAAAATCAACTTTTCTAACACCTTATTACTCCTATTGAACTAAGCACTTTTCCAACTTTGAAGAGGTTTTAATGTTGGATTTATTTTTTCCCTTTTGATAAATTTTGAGACAAGAATATTATAAATTTACAACCTTTGCAAAAGCCTTAATAACCTATTTTAATATCCCTTCAGATTTGATTTTAGTGTTTCTAATTTTCAATAACCTAATTTGGTGTTGTAATCCTAATAGCTCCCAAATATAGAAAATTAGAAAACAATAATATTTTAAAATCATTTTCCACTAGAAACCCTTATTGCTTCTAATTTTACTATTGCAAATATTATATTGATTTGATAAATTATTACCTTTGAGGTATATCACTTTGAAAATCTTTTCTTTGAAAATTGAGAATGAATTCGTGGTCTCCTCCCATGAATGTCCCCCTTGGTCTGGAGACTTACCTTGCCAATAAATTTAATATTTCTAACATCTCTAGTGTTCCTCGTACTGTTGTCAACATGTCTGCTATCAGGTGGATTCCCCCGCTGCATGGGTGGTTTCAAATCAACATTGATGGGGTGGCCAAAGGGAATCTAGGCAACATTGGCAGGGGAGGTATACTCAAAGAGGATGAAGGGAAAATATTAATTTCCTTTGTAGAAAATTTGGGGACTCAGACAAACAATATGGCCGAAGCCAGAGCTCTCTTTCAAATTCTCCATCTCATTAGTAGGATGGACATAGACCACTTGATCATTGAAAGGGACTCCCTCCTTATTATTAATATTCTCAAAGGTAATGGCAAAGTTTAACTTTGATTTATCAACCTTATAACTCCTAAAAATGAAAGCACATTTAAAATGAAAATAAATATTACCCTGCACTATACAAAGACCACAATAATCGATGCTAATTTTTGGTCTACAAGGGCTGCAATATTAATATCTCTTATTTCTCCATTATCTCCAATAGATTACTTGGAATCCTCCTTGGATTTAATGCTCCAAATATGGCACCTTTAATCTCTACCTTTGACCTCCCTTGACTAGAGCATTAAAGGCTCTTCTCCTTGCTTCCACACTGTAAATTTGACCATGTGCACAAAAACTATAGAGTGTTGCTTGAAATTCCTTGGTCTTTGGAACCCTTTAAATGGAATGGAATCTTGATTTAAGTGCCAAGTGGCACATCCATTTTCTTCTTGACCCTTTGAGGAATGAAATATGTTAGATGACACTTTTAGCCTCTTGTAAGTAATGTCTGGGAGTTTCATTATTTAGGTGAGCACTTGTTCTCTTTGTAGACAAGTATCTCATACATTCTCAACATACCAATATGTTGTTAGTAATGTTTCTTTGACAAATATCAGCGCTCATGGATGAAATATTAGGATTTTATTCCAAATGACAAGTGTCACTTCCTCCTTGTGCATGGGCCTTTGCTCTTTCAACGTAATCCTTCATTATCCTTATTAGCAAATCTTGGTATTTTCATTTTCTTTGATGTACATGATTTTTATGGTGCCTTGAGTGAGAAGTAATGTTATGGTGGAGCTTTTGTGGAGCCTTGATGGAGCTCTAATAATGGTATAGAGTGCTCCTACATAGGTCTTGCTTTGCTTAATTTACTTCAACCTATTATTCTCCTTTTGTAGACCTGAATATAATGCTTCTCCCTTATTTATTTTTTTATCTTGATTGCTTGGAGGTTTAGATATCCAAGAAGTAGGGAATATAACCCTTCTATGGTGCTCTTTTTCCTTGCTTGGAGTGTGCAAGTATTCGACTATCATTGACTAGCTTACCTTGCAGATATTGTGCCTTTGAGGCATCTTAAAATCTGTCCTCTTTCTTGTATAAACCATATTAGGATAGTGTAATACAATGTAATAAATTTGTGTATAAAATAACCTTATTTTGCACCCTCTTTTGCACTCTTTTTTTTCAGGTCTGAATTTCTGATTTTGTGGTTGAATTTTTGAATGCAATGTAGGGTTTTGAGGTTGTCTCTTTGATTAGACACCTTCCCATTTTTTTGTGGATACTTTGATGAAAAATTCAAGCATATATAGAAGTAGATATAAGCTCCGTATTTGATGCAATTTTCTGCACTTTTCTCCTTGCAACTAACCCTGTAATGCTTTGGATTTGAGACTCACCAAGTCTTAATATTTGAAGCTTCTATTTCTGATTTTGGTTAGTTATCTTGTTCTCTGAGTTTTGAAGGATTCTAACCTATTTTTATGGCTTTACTTGGCCACTATGTGTTGCAAATATTTATGCACAAATAGTTTCTTTAGACGCTTTATGCTAATATAATTTTGTGCCTTTCTCAAGAACACAAACACTACGTTTTTTTAGAGTAATATAGTAGTGAAAATGAACCCACTAATATTTCACTCTTAATGAACTAAAAATCACACCTTATCACTTCAATAAAATCTCAAAATAACTTGTAAATGCACTTAATCAAATTACTACAACTAATCAAGGATAATCTAAAATGTATCTTCAAGAGTTATTCTGCAATTTCACTACAAATAAAGTTGTAGGAACTAGTCTTCTTTTTTCTTTCCAAATAAGATATTTGGTATTGATAGATAGTTGTAGTTTTGTAATCTAATAAAATCGAAATCTAATGTGCAAATTAAATATAAAGCAACTTTTCTCTTTTGTACTTTTTAAGACTATAATTCAATTTTCTCTTTTGTAACTCTAATTCAAATTAAGGTGCTTTAACAAATCTGATAAGTAATCCAATTAATAAATATACTTGCACCAATATTTGCTTACCTTTTTGAAATGTTTTTTAGCTCTTTTGTAGCTTCTATAGAGGATGTAGATCTTAGTGTCTAATATCACCAAGTTGCTGCTTTTAGTAGGATCTTGCTGCTTAGTTTCTTCTTCACCAAAAAGTGGTCTCAAACTTTCTTTTATGAGCCTATATTTTGATGATTTGATCCTTTAAGAAATCTTATCCTTTTGGAAAAGTCTTTGTCTATAAAATTATGCCTTATTATTGTGAGAAGTAGTCTTTAAATCTCTTGAATTGGGAAGGTTTTTTATATCTTCAAGTCTTCTTGTCAAATTCTAAATTCAAGTAGGATCTTCTTCTCAAGATTATAAATGTCTTGAGGTATTCTAAGATTTTGTACTCGCTATCAAATTCTTCTTATTATTTTGGGCTTGTTTTTAGATGGTGACAACTATCCCAAATATTTCACTATCTTTTGTAGTGAATTTCTCCAATGAGTTCTCCTTTGATTATTTCTATAGCAATGCTCTCCAGGCATTTTACTGGATGCTAATTGAGACCTCTCCAAGGTATTTGATATTACAGCTTCTTCTGGTCTTCTTTTTTACCTTTTATTTACCCTTTTGCTCTTGGAAGTGTTGGTGGTGAGATCTTCTTCTGGATATCTAATTCTAATACTTTTAGATTTGAGCAGGACTCTCCTAGTCCTTCTTCTTCTAATATTGGAAGTTCTTCGATGAAATATTCTCCTGATATCTTTACCTTCAAATTTTTTATAAGTGTTAGATTGATTCTGAAGAAGATACTCTTCCTAACTTTCTTGTAGGAAGTTTCCCAACTCACTGAATCTCATTTCCCTACAATAAAATATTAGAACTAAAATATTAATCTACTTTTGAATCAAATACTTTCTTCTAGAGTCTTCTTCAGGATCAAGGCTTCTATGACCTTTTTTTTACTATCAAGGCTTCTATGGCCTTTTCTTCTAGGATAAGGCTTATTTGGCATTTTCTTCAATATCAAGGCTTCTATGGACTTTTCTTCTAGATCAAGGTTTCTATGGATTTTTCTTCTAGAACAAGGATTCTATGGCTTTTTCTTCTAGATCAGGGCTTCTATGGCCATTTTTTTTATATGAAGTTCTCAATCTGGTAATGGATATCTCTAGTATCCTAAGTTCACCATGACTCTTATCTAAAATTATTCTTCCCTAGTATTCTTTTCTTGCATAAGGAACTACTATATGCACTATGAAGGCATGCCAAACTTCAGGTAACTAAGTTGAAGTCTCCTAGCTTTCTATTGTAGGAGGTGTCCCAATCATATAAGAATTAATTTTCTGCAACAAAATAAACTTTGGACAATAGTTAACAAATGTTAGATATCTTGAATGGTCTTCACTAGTTGATTTGTCAATCTAGTGGATTGAATGTTGAGTCCTAGTCTTCACGAGTTTTTACTGCAACTCTATGGAAATACTCTATCCAAATGTAATCTCAGTATTTTTGGAACTGATATTTATTTTAGTCCTCACTTGTGGTTCTCTCTAATTCTACCACCTAGACTCTTTTGAGAGTTTTTGATAGTGGTTGGTCCAACAATGCATTAGGTTGATAAAAAACTGAGGCTCAATAATAATGATGGTTTTCTTATTGATCTACTATGGCTAGATCTGTCGTGGCTCTGATACCACTATTAGTTGTTGATGTAGTATGCAATGAGAAATAACAATCACAAGATACAGAATAATATGAAAGAAAGTAAATCTACGAGATGACTGAAATATGCTATAAATAGAAATTATGGAAATGAATACAATGTATCTATGGAGGAAACATACAATCCATGAACAAAGCTACTAGAATACATTGCATCCATCAGCAATATATGTTGACCTACACAACACTATGCTACTACCTACAGATATACTCTGAGATTCTATATTCTTCTTCTTACAATGAGGTCCTTTTTATATAGGAAGATAGGTTACTTGGTCAATACTCTACCTAGCTATGCAAGGGACATCTTGCACATATACAACTTGCACATTGACACTTGTACATTTATTACATTGCCTAAAGTAACTAGATAACTTCCCCTAAAGTAATCTAATGTCCTATGTATGTACCTAGGAAGGTACATTTACATGATCCAAATGATGTAATATAATCTATTTTTAATAAATTGCATTGATTAGTGCATTGTAATGGTGCGTGTTTTGTAGAGACAATACATTAACAAATTTTACAAAATTACATTGTAAAGGTGCATTTTCGGTGGAAACTAACACCTTAACATATGGGTAAATCTATGAAAAAGCAAGTACCAAAACAAGCTGATGAATGTGCCACACCAAGTAAATGGGTGGATCTTTATGAGGGGTGCCTTATTTTCGAGAAGGGATGGATATTTATGAGGATGGTAAATTCCTCACTACAAAGTGGTGTACAAGCCATTCTCAGAGATGTTGAATCTTGTGAAGACCTTCAAATGAATGGTGTTATATTTTCTATAGATGTTGTAAAGACAATATACATATCATTAATAACTCTTGAAATTTATAGGAACTAAATGAGAAATCAAAGGTCATACCCCAAGCAGCATATGCTTGTTGTGATATAAGCAACCTTAAGCCCATTGTGGCCAATGCTTGTTATGATACAAGTGACCTCATGCCTATAATGGTAAATATCAATTGTGATATAGGTGACCTTATCACAAAGATAAACTTCGTCTGTAACACTAGTGACTTAAAAATTGATAATCCTTGAAATGAGCATCATGATATTATCAAATGTAATATTTTTAATTGCATTGATGATGACTAACTTAGGTATTTTGAGAAACACACCAAAGGTATTGGATCAAAACTATGGCAAAGAATGAGATACATTGGTAAAGAATTGGGTAAAAATGGGTAAGGCATTCGAATACCCATAATACCATATGTTAGGCCAAAGAATGAATTCCTTGACTATGATGGTTAAGAAGGAAGTAGTAAGACCATATTTGTAAAACCAAAATCCCGTACAGCTCCTAGAACCAATTATTGTAAATATTGTGGAATAACTGGACATGTAACACCTAGGTGTTGGAACCTACATCCTTATGACATATGTGGATGTACGAATCACTCCCATACAAATTGTTGGTACAAAAATAAAATGACCAATAAGATTCATGTTGATTATGGATGGAAAAATATCACACAATGGATCAAAATAAAATAAATTTGGTATGGCTTCTATAGAAGAGTTAAACTCGGTGGTAGACCCAAAGACAGACCTAGTGATAAATCAAGTGGTAAACCCAGAGGTAATGAACTAGAGGCTGACCCAAAGGTATATCCAAAGGCACCCAAAGGTAGTGATCTAGAGGTAAACCTAGAGCCATGAGCCTGACCCTGAGGCAAGATCCATGAGCTTGAACCTAAGCCAAGAGCCAAAAGTAGCACCAAAGAAAGAAGCCATATTTCATTTTTCTCTCCTCTATATTAAGGGGGATAGTAATAAATATTGTACTAAATAATGTAATAAGGTGGATGTTAAAAAAACATATTATTACATTATTTAGATAATTTAATATTAACTAGTTGGCAATCTAGAAGCCAACATGCATAATTTTCAAAAAAATAAATTAATAGGACTAATATGTTATTGACTAATCATGACCAATATTGTATTATTTATGTAGAATTTTTTTAACGAAATAAATATCTGATTCCCAATATAATATTATAAAGTCCTTTTCTTTTTTAACTTATGTTTAGCATCAATTCCAAATACACATACAAACAAGCTACATTCTCTTTTTCTAGAGTCCTCAATCTTCTTGATCATTTTGTTATTTCTTGAAAATAAGAGATATTATCATCATCAATATCATCTATGACAGGAATCAAATCTTACTCATGTTTACTAAAAGTTATAATTAAATCCATAAGCCAAATTAGCTTTTCAACTTGGAAGACCTAAAGTGTGCATCCACTAGCATGACCATTTTCCAATTACAACCAATTTTTTGTGTTACATACCAAATCCATCATATTGTGCCAAAAATATAAGCTCTCTGATAATATCTCAAAAATCTCAATGCTTTGATAAAACACTCCAAACAGATAAACATAAAATAATGAATAATTAAGACAATATATAAAAATAGATGTAATTAAAACCCTAAAATATATCATATGCACTCCCTATTATCTACAAATTGATTATACTAAATTTATTCAATACACTATTTATTTTTTTATTTAAAAATTAAGAAAAATATTGAAAAGACCTCATCACTGTGCAAAGACTTCCTTACGTGAAGACACTAACCAAAAAAATAAAAAAGGGCTCCAAGTTCAACTTAACTACATACACCCGCAAGGTTCCAAACATAAGCACCCAACAATGAAATAAATAGACAACACCACCAACACTTAGGAAGAGCAAACTTACAAGGTTTGACTCCACAAACACAAACAATAGCCAAAAATAAATAAAACCTTACATTGGGGCTCTCTCCCTCTACGCAAATTCCTTCAATATTTATTATCTTTTATGTGTTATTCATTATTCTTTAATACTTTAAGTGGTAGAGAATACCAACATGTTAATTATCTAATAATAATTAATTATATTAGTTTTATTTGGTATATATTTTTCTTTTATTTGATTTTTTTATGATTTTTTTATTAAATAAAATTAAAAAAAAAAAACTTATATTAAAAAATATTGTAATTTTTTAATTTCAAAATAAAAAATAAAAATAAAAAAACTTGTAAAGTAAATAGTTTTATTTTTTTAAAGTAAGGTTTTGACAGGGTGCACTTTTCCTTTTACAGTAACACACTAATATTAACGAATCAAAATTTGAACCTTGATGTAAGTTACATCAATTATTTATTTGAACCTTTGAACCTACGATCTATTAAAAGTAAGTAATTTTATTATTTAAAAAGAATCACAAAATAAAATACTATAATATTAATAATATTAAAGGTATTGTGCATTTTCATAACTAATACGATCGTTATAATAGTTTGAAATTAAAAACCTTCAAATGTAAAAAATTAACCTTCAAATAAAAGAATATAAATTAAAGAAAACAAAAAAATTAAGATAAACCCCTTTCATTTCCAATTTAAAATAAAAATAAAAACAAAATCAAATAAAATTATTTTCTTAGAAAAAACTGCTTTCAACATAATAAACATAGAATGAAACCAGAATTAAACCAGAGGGACTGCAATATAAGTCCGTCATCATCATCCTATCCTCGTTTAGTGAAAGGAGTGCACGGCCCAATCTTATCGTTTCCTCGTTTCGTAAAACGAGCCCACGATCGAATCTTATTATTTTTAGTGTTACCGGAATCGTGTCCAGATGCGAGTGGTGAGCCTGGCATATCCTTTCCTTGTGAGCCTGCCATTATCCTTTCCTCGTATAGTATACCGAGCCCGAGCCCACGACCAAATCTTACTATGTTCAGTGTTACTGGATTCTTTGCTAACAATGTCTCGGATGCGAGTGGCGAGCCTGGCATTCGTACTTACTAAACATAGCCCATGTCTACAAGCATTTTCAATCTTTGGAAACAACCACATATTTTCAAGCTTTTGTGGTACACACATTCACAAATCTTACTATTTTTACTGTCCAGATTCTTCCCCTCTGGCCCTGACATCTTTGGAGTTCGTGTCAACTTGAAGAGTTAAAGTAACTCTTGGTGGAGGTAACACTTAACCACAATTCTCTATATAACACCAGGCACTCCCAAATGTTCACAGCAGCATGTTCTGTGTTAGCATGTTAAAGCATTTCTTTTGGTTTTTTTCACGTATTGTTTGCAACTTTGCATAATTATCAGTCCACTTTACTTTCTTTCTTTTTGGTTTTTGGTTGTGTTAAACTCTGCTCCAATATTTTCCTTCTTTTCAGCTCCAACATTTTTGTTTCTGCAATGAGTTATCGCCTTACGCTGTGATCTTTTTTACCTCTTTCTTGCTGAACAGGTTGCCAGATCGGTTATAGTGTGATCTTGTTTACCTGTTTCTTTGGGAACAGATTGCGAGATCGAAGATTCCAATAACATCAAGGATTTAGGGCGGATATAAATATCAGTCAGCCCAACATTAAGATAAGTATCAATACAACTTATTACTGAAGAACTATTTCCATTCTTCTTCTATATCTTTAGAGTTAATATAACTTAAATATATATTTATTTTGAAAGATTTTTTAGTTATTATGAATGTTTATATGTAGTTAAAATGTGTGTTAAAGAGATGTATCATGTTTCATCATTTATTTTTGAATATTATGTAAAGAGTTTTGGAATTCTAGTTCTCTCAAACTCAGAACGTTTTTAATATTTTCAATTTAAATTTATTGCAAAAAATTATTACAAGTAGTCTCTGTTATAACATGTGATTCTTAATAAGCATTATAAGGAAACATTCAGACACATCCAAGGAGAATGGAGAATGGCTTGTTATAATATTTTTGTTGTGTTTTTTTTTAAATATTTTAAAAGATAAGATAAAACATTAAACTAAACTCAGTTTTTTTTTAATGTAACCAACACTTTTACAAGTTTAGTTGTTCCGTACTTTACTCCTTCCTTTAGTTGGGTTTGTTTAGTTGGATGTGAACACACCATACACCACACCTCCTTAAAACTTTCCCATTATTTACTTAGAAGTGAATGTCTGTTTTGTATTTTACAACCATAAGATTACTGTAAATATATTTTTCAAAAGAATATTTATAAATTAATTATTTAATATAATGTATTTGTAATAAATTATTATTTTTTAATTTAAAATTATAATAAAGTTATTGATATTAAATATATCTTATCTATAAATGCTGAGTTTAAAAGGATTAACCATTCCATGTTTATAAATATTTTTAAATAATATTTTGAAATAAATTTATATATATATTTTTATCTTATTTTTTAAATTATTAATTTAATTCACCAGTAGAATGAAGTGTTTTATTTTTTATTTTTAAATTTTTTTTTATTTTATTTATTATGTAGGAAAAGAAATTGTTCCAAGAATCTAAAGGTTAATGCATATTCAGTACCCAAAATCCAATTGATAATGCTGGTGTGCGGGGCGCCACTCCCAGATGATATTTACCGTGTAGAACCTCACCCTTAATGGTAGTTTCTCATACCAAGGCGACCCCACAAGGGTTTTTTTTTTGCTAAATTCAAAAAATAAAAAATAAACATTTAAGATGAAGAGTTAGTAAATTATATAAGATAGGCGGTTTGATATATTGAAGTGATAGAATGGGGTTTTGATATTTTTCTATTTCATTTATTATGAAAAGGAATTTTTAACAAAACATTGGCTTAGATATTCAAGGTCAAGTGATAGAATGGGGTTTTGATATTTTTCTATTTCATTTATTATGAAAAGGAATTTTTAACAAAACATTGGCTTAGATATTCAAGGTCAAGTGATAGCCATCTATGATAAGCACCTTAAGTTAAATATATCAAGATAAAAAATAAATATATTTTAAAATTCTAAGTTAATAAAATTTGTTACTTGCCATTATTATTATTGACATACCATAAAATTCTTAGCTTTTTTTTTTTATAATTTAGATGATAAAAAATAACAAGTGAAAAATTAGGACAAAAACAATATAAGGGAGTGTTTTTAAAAGAACAAGTGAAATATGGTATATAAAAACACCTTGATTTATTCTTTTATATAAGAAAGAATTTCTCAACCTTCATTCTTTAAAGTTGCACTTTAAGTTTATTTTTTTATTTGAACCTTTAGTTCTATTTTTATCTTTTCATAATGATTACATTAAAGGTGGTTTTATTCTTAATCTATCAAGAACTTCATACTAGAGATGGCTAAAAAAGTCATATCTTGTCTTTCTATATGTTTGATATCTATGGTTACCTTATCAAAAATTTGTGGTTATTGAATAGCTAAACACCATGGTAATAGTAAAAACATTTGTAACATACATTTACATTCTAAAGGGTTATAAAAATTATCTTTTTATCTGTTTGTTCATATAATTCTTCACAATAAATATTAAATTCCATCATAATATATTTAAGGAGAATAAGAAATATTGTATTTAGTTTGTAAATAATATTTAAAACATAATTACCTTTTTCTAAAAATTATTTGTAAAGATTATCCTTTTACAAATAACACTTTTATTTATGATCTTGATGATTTTCACTCCAAATACCTATGTTTTACACTATAAACTCTTTTAGTCAAAACAATTTTTTTTCCTTATTTTATTATTTCCCATCGTCATTGGTGATAAAAAAATATAAAAAAATAAAAATCTATAATCATCGATACTATCCTTGTAAACAAATCTATAAGCATTTCCTATCTTTGGAAACAACTACATCTTTTCAAGCTTTTGCGCTACGCACATTCACTAATCTTACTATTTTTACTGTCCAGATTCTTCCCTACTGGCCCTGGCATCTTTGGAGTTTGTGTCAACTTGAAGAGTTAAAGTAACTCTCAGTGGATGTAACACAACCACAAATCTCTATATAACACCAAGCACTCCCAAATGTTCACAGCAGCATGCTCTGTGTTAGCATGCTAAAGCACTTCTTTTGATTTTTTAAACGTATTGTTTGCCCACTCTACTTTCTTTCTTTTTGGTTTTGTTAAACTCTGCTTCAATATTTTCGTTCTTTTCAGCTCCAACATTTCTGTTTCTGAAATGAGTTATCGCCTTACGCTGTGATCTTTTTTACCTCTTTCTTGCTGAACAGATTGCCAGATCGCTGTAATCTTTTTTACCTGTTTCTTTGGGAACAGATTGCGAGATCGAAGATTCCAATAACATCAAGGATTTAGGGCGGATATAAATATCAGTCACCCCAACATTACAAAGATAAAGTATCAATCCAACTTATTAATCAAGAACTATTTGCATTCTTCTTCTGCTGCATCTTTAGAGTAAATAAAACTTAAATATATCTAAATATTTATTTTAAAAGTTTTTTTAGTTATTATGAATGTTTATATGTAGTTAAAATGTGTGTTAAAGAGATGTATCATGTTTCCTCAAACGTTGTTTATATTTTCAATTTAAATATTAAAAAAATTATTATATTAAACATTCAGACACATTCAAGGAGAATGGCTTGTTATAATATTTTTTTTGTGTTTTATATATATTTTAGTACATGTGAAAAAACATTCAAGCTAAACTCTGTTTTTTTAACGTAACAAACACTTTTACAGGTTTAGTTGTTTCTCACCTTACTCCTCCTTCCTTCAGTTGGGTTTGTTTATTTGGATGTGAAAACACCATACACCACACCTCCTTAAAGCTTTGCCCATTCTTTATTCTATCGGTTCTAATACCAATATATATGCTGCTTAAAAGTGAATGTGTGTTTCGTATTTCACAACCATATGATTACTGTATATATATTTTTCTTATTAATTTCTCGATGATCTTTACTCTTAATCTTGTACCTATGTTTTGCACAATAAACTCTTTCAGTCTAAATAATTGTTTTTCCTTATTATATTATTTCCCATTTTCATTGGTGAAAAAAAAAAAACAAATTTATAATCATCGATGTAAAATGTTGTACATATGCTCTAGTCATTAAAAATTGTTACAAGAGTGAATAAATTAAAATAAACATTATCTTATATATTTAAGTCTAAGTGATATTAAATTACAAAATATAGGCATCTTAAGCTTGATATACTTAAGTTATAGAATGGGTTTTTTTATATTTTTCTATTCCATTTCTTATATATGAAATAAATAAAAATTATATTTGTTATTTTCTTTGACATTCTATAATTGTAGCTCAATTTTGTAGTTTTTAATTTGCCTCTTCCTCTTTATCTTGCTTAGTTTGGGTTTTATGTTCTCTCTTTATTTTTTCTTTCATATTATATTTTGTTATTATAACTGAAATTTACACTCTAGTATGCACTTATTCATCTTGATAATGCTTTGGATTGTATGTGATCTATTTCATTTTTCTTCCATTTGGAATTATATCATTATGTCCTAAATTTGTATTCTTTTATGTGTCTCTTCCACTTCATCTTCCATAAGTTGACTCTAATATTCCCTTTTTATTTGTTCTTCCATTTCATTTTTGTTATTGCAACTCAAACATTCACTCTTACATGTGCCTCTTCCTCTTCCTCTTGCATTGCATATAGTGTACCCCCTTTATTTCTTCTTAGATTTGGTTTTTATTTATTATAAATCAAAATTAATATTTTGTGGGCCTTTTCCTCTTCATCTTGCTTAGCATAGTTGTAACACAACCTTTTTATTTTATTTTTCTATTTGGTCTTCTATCCTTGCAACTTAAACTTATTTTTATTATTTGTATATAGTTTCACATATTTTCTTACATCCTTAAATACCTATGCATGATGACATTAGAGTACAATTTATTTTGTTATTCCACTTCTCTCTTCCACTCAAGCTATTTGAAATGTGATTCATGTCATTTTTAAATCGTACAAGTTTTTTTATTATATCCTTCTCTTGTTTTATTATGTTAGCATTGTGAATCCACCTCCGTTGTTTGCTCCTTTTGTTATATTTTCTTCTCTCCTTCTATTTTTATGATTCAATCAAGTTATCCTTAGTCATATTTGATATGTCGTTCATATAATGGAAAAGGTGACATGTTTTATTTATTATACAATTTTATAACAATTATATTTTTATTATATGTAATAATTTTAAGTTTTAGTTAGATGACAACGTGTATACAAAGTTCATACAAATTTACTTTTGAGAGAATATTATAATATACAAAGGCTTTATAAAGGACATATGAAGGAATTGGAGATATGAAAAGCATATGAAGCCATTGAAGAAGACAAAGTTTCGGCAGATACAAGATATATCACTTCATATTTCATTTTAAATTCAAATTTTCATTTTCTTTATATTTCTTTTATAATGCCTTTGTATTAAATGATGTTTTCTAAAAAGTTCAAATTTGTATTTATTTTGTATACACTTGTCATTTGACCGAAGTTTAAATTTTACTTATGTATAATAAACATATACTATATTTTTTATATATAAAAATAAAAAATATGTTTAAATATTTTTCTCTAAAATCATATTTTTTCATATTTATTATTAAAAACTTTGATTAATTAACTTCAAATCTATCAAGCACATGAATTCATTTTTTTTTATTGAAATGGTATTTTGTGTAAATGTCATTATAATTAATTTTTTTTAAATATAAACTTATATACTACAAAAAATGAATTTGTTTCACATTTAGTACATGGTTAATAATTATATGTATAAGGACATTGTAAAGGTAATATTAATGAAATTTTCTTTGTTGGTTAATAATTATATGTATAATAACATTGTAAAGGTAATATTAATGAAATTTTCTTTGTTGAGATGACTTTTAATTTTTTATATTACATATTAAATATAACTAATTATTTTTAACAGATATTGTATTGCATTGATCATGATATAAAAAAAATTACATGTAATATGAAAGATGTGGAATTTGACACCCTTATTACATTTGCAACATTTGTATCTAATTCCTTCATTTTTTTTTTCTATTTTTTATTTTCATGTTAACATATTATGACCTTGATAAATAATAAATTTTAAAGTAAATGTGTTTATCAATGGTATAGTGTATACTTCATTTATCATTTTCATTGAAGTGTAGGGGAGAAGAGTTTTTTTTAATATGGTAATTTTTGTACTTGTGCTTGCAGATGTGAATAGTAAGAGACAACTTTAGGAGCTCAAGTGAGATGTTTTAATCATATTAAAAATATATAAAATAACAAAAGCTAAAGTTAGATATTGTAAGCATCTTTCTAAAATGTCACTTTTAACCTTTTTATAGTCTTTATTCTGTGAACCTTCCAAAAAAAATGATGATTTTTAACATTTTTACTTGTTATTGAGCTCAAGCTATTCGATTACTCTTTATATGTTATTGAAGACTATATATTTATTTATTTATTTATTAGAATCATGTTGCAAGGTGATTTTATAATAATTGTTATGTCATCAATTATTGATATATATATATATATATATATATATATATATATATATATATATATATATATATATATATATATATATATGAAAATTCATTATTTGATCACTTGTTATGTATTTTGTTTTTTTTAATTTACATGGTGGCCAGGCTAATATATTTGTAATAGATTTTTAATTATGGCTTTTAGAATTTTTTTTTTAAATTTCTTCATTTTTCTATTTTCTATTTTCATGTTAACATATTATGACCTTGATAAATAATAAATTTTAAAGTAAATGTGTTAATCAATGTTATAGTGTATACTTTATTTATTGAAGTGTAGAGGAGAAGAGTTTAATTTAATATGGTAATTGTTGCACTTGTGCTTGGAGATGTGAATAGTAAGAGGCGGTTTTAGGAGCTCAAGTGAGATGTTTTAATCATCTTTGAAAAATATAAAATAACAAAATCTGAAGTTATATATTTTAAGCATCTTTCTAAAATATCACTTTTGGCCTTTGTTATAGTCTTTATTCTATGAACCTTCCATATTTCTAAAATATCACTTTTAGCTTTTGTTATAGTCTTTATTCTATGAACCTTCCAAACAGAAAATGATGATGTTTAACATTTTTAGTTATTATTGAGCTCAAGCTATTTGATCATTTGTTATATGTTATTGAATACAAAGAACATACATATTTATTGGTGATTAGAATCATGTTGTTATGTGATTTTATAATATTTGTTATATCATCAATTGTTGATGTATTAATACATGGATATAAATATAAAAAATCATTTTTTATCACTTATTATGTTTTATTGAAGACAAAAAAACTACATATTTGTAATTAATTAAAATCACGTTGTAATCTGCTCATGTAGAGAAGTTGGAAAGCAAGTGAGTAGTTAAAACTCTCCAGTTATCGAGAGGCCTAGGTTCAAATCTCTCCCCTCACATGTTGCGGATATGTTGTATATAAAAGGTTCCTCATCAAAAAAAATATATATCACCTTGTAAGGTGAGGTTGTAATAATTTTTATTTCCATCAATAGTTGATGTATTTATGCATGCATATAGATATGAAAATTTATTATGATACTTCAAAATAACCTTTGTAATATTACATCCATTACATTGTTATCAATATAATTGTAATTACCCTAAAATATTATTTTTATGGAACAAAGTGTTATCAATTCTAATTACAATTGTGTAATACTTAAATTCAATAGTTGTACTAGTACCCATACATTATCATTTTTAAAAATACATAACCATAATTAAAAATGAATTAATTTTTATATAAAATAATAGTTTAAAACATATGACATATGTATTAAAAAAAGCAAGTTAGAATTTCCATAGTAATTGATAAAAAAAAATAATAAAATTAGTAACATGTATATTATCAATGTTAAAATTAAACAATGTTAATAGAATTATATATCACTTATCTTAAAATTTAACATCTCGGTGATTGTGGTCTATCGGTAAGGATGCCACTTGCCCCGTAAAAAAAGTAAATTTAATGTTATGATCTGTATATAAACATATGTGGAGTTTTTTTTTTATTGATAAGAAGAGGTGTTAGGTACCCAAACCTTGAAAAAAGAGAAGGAAACCCACAACAGAAGCCTACACCGAGGTAGAAGAGAAGGGAGGTTACACATGAACCATCATGACAAAAAATAAAACTAGTAAGCCTAAAACAAAATGGAATCATCCCAAAAAAATTTAGAACAACCCAATATCGAAGCAAACGACCAACACAAGGGAGGATGAGTTACACATTACTCATCAGTATTTTGGGTGCCAAGATCATCCTGAAGGTCCTTGATCACCTTGGTAATGGCTGGAGATCACATATCCACCTTCTGCTACTTTAGTTTGTGAATAACCTTCTTACTAAGAATCAACATAGCCATGGCCAAGAATTAGCATAGAAAAAGATCGATGACTTTACACAAAGGAAATTGGAGCTCTTAAGATACATATATCCATCAAAAATTGGAAAAAATATTCCACACATATCTTCAAAGGTTCAGTGCTTTGGTCTAAGTTGGCCATGATGTCAACCATCTGGTTGGTTTCGCGATAAACATGTTGAATAGAAACATTGGCAAAATCATGAACATACAGTCTTGCCTCTTCTATCATATTGGTAATAATCCACGGGGGATTCATGTTATTCTTCAAGAGATTTATGGTGTTCAGGGAATCCCCCTAAATCACCACATTCTGAATGCTGAGGTCACGGGCAACCTTAATCCCCTGCAACATTTCCCAAGCTTCAGCCACATTATTGGATTGGATTCCTATGAATTCACCATAAGCAAGTTGAATTTTGTCGTGTTCATCTCTCTAATGAGACCTCCTATGATGGCACTCCTAGGGTTGCCTTCGAGGCTCCATAAAAATTAATCTTAGACCATCCAATCGATGATGGTTTCCAAACAACACTATATCTACTCAAAGGGATATCTGTGGATTGTAGATCAATGAGGATATTACATTTTGAAGAAATTTTAGACTTGAAGTCAGATTTAGGATGGTTTGAGGAAGTGATAGCAAACCCTTGGGGCTCTACGGGGATGGCAGTAGTTTCTGGAGGAGGTATGAAAAACTGGAGGAATGTAGTGATGGCATCAGGTCCGTCACAGAGCGTGCATGCTAGTGCTGGTATTTCATTTATAAATGATTGGAAGGAACAGGATTTCCCATTACATGCCAGGAATTGCTTGTTAAAGAACAATGGATGTTTGGAACAATGTGAAGTTAGGCCGATTCTAGTGGTTCAACCAGACTCGGTGGTAGAAGATGTGGAGTATTTAACCAAACATGCGCTTATTGGTAAATTTATGGGCATCTAAATTTCTCTTCCCTTTGTGGAGGCTTGGGTTAGGAAGACTTGGAACCCTAAAGGTGATGTGGAGGTGATGCTGAGTGCAAATAGCTATTTTATGGTGGTTTTTTATTTTTTTGCAGATTGTAACAAAGCATTTGAAGGAGGTCCCTATTTTTGTAACCAAGCGGGACTCTTTCTTAAACCCTGGCATGTTCAACCCATCAGAGGAGAAGCCATCATGGGTTTCGATGTGGGTTTGACTTCTGTGGCTCCCATTGGAATTTTGGAGAAATGACATTTGCATATGATTGCCCTTCTACTTCGGAAGTCGGTTGGACCGTCACAACAAATGCTGGATAAAAAGGTAATCTCTGTTGCTCGTATCTATGTTGAAATTGATTTAAACAATCCTATTCCAGATTCTATTGAAATACAGTTCGGATCAACCACATGGGTTCAAAAACTTGACTATGAAGCTCTTCCATTTCGTTGCTGGATTTGCCATGAATATGGCCACTTACAAAGAAAATGCCCTAAGTTTGTCTTGCCTGTGGCTTCAAATCTTGGGCCCTCTCGAGCTGTACAAAATATGGATAAAGGAAAAGCCTTGATAAAGGAGGGGGATCAGGATAAGGAAGGCTTTGTTACGGTAAAACCTCAAAACAAAGGAAGAAAGGCAAAAAGAGACATTAAGGATAACTAGCCAGATGCTTAGCTCAACTGTTTTGAAATTCTAGAGAACCTTGATCAGTGCGTGGAGATACCTGAAACATCGCTACCTGTTATAGATATAACATGACCAAATCAATTGTCTCTTCATGAGGTGGAACCAAGGGAATTAGATATAGGGGGTTTAAATGAAGAACAGAGGGCTTTGGTTCCGAGTATAGGTGATATGGTTGGCCCTAGCCTTGGAAGTGAAGTTATCTTAGAAAATGGCACAGATTTAGATATGCCCTCTCCTACCCAGCACATCGATGCGCTCATCCATGGACTGTAGAAACTCCTATGGTGCTAGGATTGCAAGCATAAAATAATTAAAAAAATGCTTCAGATAAGAATATGAAGGTGGGTCGAAAGAAAGACTAGGATAAAATTAAGTTAATGGGGGAGACTTTGGTAGAGTCAGGTTTGGTGAGAACATTGGACTCCCATTTTTATAACCCCCAAAAATGATTATACTTTCATGGAATGTAAGGGGGTTGAACAACATCCCCAGACAAAAAGTTGTTCGTGATTTGATTCGTGTTCATTCTTCGGATGTGGTTTTTATTCAGGAGACTAAATTAACTATTGATAGTTTGTTCAATATTGCTCCCAAGTTGTGGAGAAAGGGGCAATGTCAGTGTATTGGTGCATGTGGACATGCTGGAATTGGTGGTGTTGGGAGAGATTCTGCTGGCGTGGTCAGTTTTTTCTTTTCCATTTATAAAGGTGTTCACTCCAACAATCTTATGGAAGCTCTGGTGATACTTGAGGCCTTGTAAAGAGGGTTTTCTCTTGGCTGGCGTAGGATTCTTTGCAAGTCTGACTCTCAAATTTTGGTTAATATTTTAAACAACAAAAGAGTGGAGGATGTTAATTGGCAATTGGCCTCTATGACCATTCATATTCTTAGAATGAGTGAAGAGTTTGAATTTATATCCTTTGTGCACATTCCAAGGGAATGGAATGGGGTTGCTGATTACCTGGCCAAAAGGGCTTCTGAGCTATTGGATACTCAGAGTATTGATAATTGGGAGAGTCTCCCGTCTGGGGATTCTCAACACCTACGAAAGTTGATCCATAAGGATGTTCAGACTTAATGTGGTTTGTTTTTTTTTATTTTCTTTGGGAGTTGACCTTGTCTGCTGATTTAGCCTGTCTTGTTGCTTATTTGAGTCTTGGTTGGGGGCTCAGATGTACTTTGTAATCTAGAATTTTTATCAATAAATTTTTACCCCTTTATTTAAAAAAAAAAGGATGGTTTGAGGAAGTGGTAATATTGGTATTCTCAACAACTCTAGGAGTAATGGCTTGATGATTTTTGTAAATATTGTTAAATATTTTGTTATTTCTTTCTGAGCATATATATATATATATATATATATATATATATATATATATATATATATATATATATATATATAAATAAAATGTAAAAATATTTAACATAATGCATGGTATCATGTGATTGATAAGAAGTTTTCAAATAGTTAAATAACACTAAATACCTTTGATGAAAACTACATTGTTCTATCAACTAAATATATTAAAAAAGTTAAACAATAAAATAATAATAATTAGAAATGAAACTTAACCTATTAAAAAATTAGAAATAAAACTCAAATTAAATAAAATATTGTATAAATTATAAGACTATTTACATGATGTTTTGGTTTTGTTTTTTATTTTTTTGTTTTAGGTCAAATGGTATAGTACTTCAATGTTTTATTTCCCTAGTCCTCTTAGTTTTTATAGATTTTGAAAATAGTATACAATATTCATGTTCAAATTACAGTGTAGAATATCATTAATTTCTTAAATACCCATCTACAGGGATAATATTAAAAAATAAATTTGAATCATTAACCTATTGAAAGTAAATGTAGATTTTAAGGGGAAGGAAAAGTTTATCTAAAAGTATTAAATTGGTAAAAATAATAATTTAAGAAATATATAGTGGTTCTAAAAGCAAATAAAAAATACATTTGAAAAGGCTTTAAACGTATTAAATGATAATTAATTCGTATGAGTTCTTGTGGTTAAATATATCACCTTTTACTACAAAGGCTTAACTTGAAATATATAGTATTTTGTTAAAATAATAAGGTAACATGGTTATGCTGTAATATGGATGTAGTTAATTTAAATCACATATATCCCTTTTAAAAATATATACAAAAATATCATATCTTTTATTGTAGATAATTATAAACTTTAAAATCATCTACTCTTATAAAGTTTCAACATGAGCTCAAGAAAAGATAATATAGAAATCTAAATCCAAGTTTCTATGTAAGAACCACAAGTCTCTACTTGTTGCCTAGATAAAGAACATGATAAAGAACAAACATCTATTTGGCTAGATGAGCCTATATTTAGAATGTCACCAAACAGGATTAAGAACTATGTGAATATTTTAGTTTCAAAATTTAAAATTAGAGGTTGCATCCTAATTAAAATAATATGGGAGGCTTGGAAAGATGTAGTCAGCTTGGGACTTTTTGGATGATAGCATTTGGAAAAAAATGGGACGTATGCAGTAGATATGCCTACCTTGCAGTGCAAGAGACTTGGTAAGAAGGGAATTTTCAAGTGGGTGGATCTTTGGGATGGAAACACTAGTATTTGAAGAACACAAGCTTATACTGAGAGGGGGGGGTTAACAATATAAGACCTCTTTTTATTTTTATTTTTATACTTCAAAACAATAAAGCAATATACCCAAAGCAATATCAAAGCAATGCACAATATCATCCACAAAGTGACACCAATTTTAATGTGGTTCACCCAAAATGGTTGGGCTACGTCCATAAAACTTTTCTCTAAAAGTTATCTCAAAGTTCTTTGGGAATCCTTCCCAATTACAATGTTTATGAGCCTTGACCCAAAGGAGATACCTTCCCCCAATTAGAATTTATGAGCCTCTGCTCAAAGGAGATACCTTCCCCTCTGCTTTGAAAATGATCCCTCAGAAGATCAACTGCCTCTACCTCTTGCCAGCATGTGGAACTCCTTTCCACCGAAGACCTCTTGTCCTTAATGCTTAGCCTAAGAGACCTCTACCTTCTATGATCACGTCCATAGCAGCTCAGCAACCTGTACCAAACATACTCAGTCGATCTAGTACAAGTCTTCCTCTGTCTGTCAGATTTGTCCAACGCTTAAACTTGAACAAATCAATCCTCTACACACAAGCCTTCTCAAAGACTTGCCAAATCTATCCTCATGTTCTTCTCAAATAACCAGTGCACCTCTTTCCTCAAGTTCTCTGATAGAACTATCAAACTCAGCTCACAAGTCCTCTGCTAGGACCTGTCCAAATCTACTCACAAGTCCCCACCGGAACCTGTCCAAAACTGCTCACAAGTCCCCACCGAAACTTGTCCAAAACTTCTCACAAGTCCCCATCGGAACCTATCCAAAACTCAGCAAGCTCACCAAGAGAAAAAACTTTCTTAGTAGAAAATCACAAGGTGAATTTTTAGAGACCCAATGTGATTTGTCAAACTCATAGAAGCATAAAGAGAATTTTTAGAGACTCAATATGTTCTATACTCAACTCCCAATCTCAAAACTCAACTCAAATCAACTCAGCTCAAACTCAATCTCAAATCTAAAAACTCAATTCAATATCTGAAATGGATAGGATAGAATGCTTTCTTTCAAGAACATGAAACCCCAACAATTGCCAACTATGCAAAGAATCACATAAAAATGATACTCATGTTCTTTTCACCATCAATTAGGGCTTTAACAACAATGCTCATCAAACAAGGTTCAATCAACACCATTCAGCTCAAGACACAACCTTGAAGCATTTCACAATCAACATTAGAAAAGGAAACAAGTAGAAATCCTTTTCTTTCCAATATTGTTTGAACAAAAAGCATCCACTAACTCAAATCACAATAGCACAAAACAACTTTTCAAATCATCAACAAAGGAGTAAGCCCAACACTTTAACCAAGTAAAGAATAGCTTGATTATTACCAATTTAATGAAAGCAAATGTCAATCTCAAAAATGCCCACTTAAGGTTTCACAAATTCATACAAGAAGCAATTTTAACCTTAAAACATCATGCTTTCATTTCCATAATCAACCAAAAGCACTCTCAACATTACAAGAAAAATTTATCCCTTATACACCTTATTTCTCCCTTATAGTCTTATCAAAAATAAAATTTATTTCTCATAAGAATGCAATAAGATATTTCAAACAACACCTTCAAAAGAATCTTTTATCAAAATAAAACAATCTTTAAACTCCTTATAACTCCTAAGCTGTTTTTCCCTCTAATAAACTTCCTCCATCTGCAAAATACACTTAACAAAAATTAATTTCGAAAATACCTTGGCCAACATCAAAAATTGCGCTATGGAGAAATTGCACACAAATTCTAACACCACCCGATGCATCCACTTCACGATGAAAAACCCTTTTGCGTTATTTGAACGCGAAACCTCCCATTTGCGTAGCGCGCCAACAGCCTAGCCGCTACCGGTGTGCCAAAGGCGCCCGGTGAGGTTTAAAACTCACGATGTTAGCCTTATTCCTTCTGTGCCAGGGATTAAATAAAACAATAGTGCCTCCCTTTCTTTTGACGTGAACACGAAGACGAAAACCTTACAATGAATTTACGACAAACGACGAGTACAAAAAATGAACAACGGATTCACGAAAATGGCAAAGACAGTTGAATAGCAGGTTTACGAAAATGACAAAGACATAATCGAACGACGGGTTTACAAAAATGGTGAAGAAAAAATTGGAGAAGAAATCTGAATAGCGGATCACGAAATCATAGCGAGGAAGAAATCAAACAACAGATCATGAATTCACAACGAGCAACTCTTTTCAAAATGCAAATAAGATCCTTCTTGATTTTCATTGAGGGAGATTTATATGCATTTTTACCATAAGCTCTTGACGTCGGCAAGGAGTTTAACACGTTGACGGAGGTCTTGGCTAGCGCCCACAATCTTAAAACATAGCGCCCACATAGTTAAGACATTTGCACCATGGGTTAGGAGAACCCATTGCAAACAATAATTTAATATTTATTTAAAAATAATTAAAGGGAACCTTAACAGGGTTTTTAATTATTTAAATAAATACTTCCTCCTGGACCCAAATGCATTAAACTAATGCATCCACCTGTAATCTTTAAACTTGCCAACTTGGGGTTTACAAAAGACCTTTGAAACTGTCATGCCATAACCTTCATCAAAACAAATTATTTGACATCAAATCAAATTCCTTCAAGAGCTTCTTGACATCAATGACAACTTATACACTTGAGCAAAGGCAATGTACCCAAAGTACCCAAAATTGCCAACAGTATTTGGACTTTGTGGTTGTTAAATTTAAACTGAAGTCCTTCGATAGGTATGCAGTGCAACAAATGCAAAGTCTTCTTTCGATGGAGCAACTGTACAAGCTTTCCAATGGTCTTGTAGGTTCTATCTAAAAGGATTGTAAGTGAAAATATAGAAAACCAAGTGAAAAAGAATTTTAACAAAACATTAAAATAAATATTGACTTAGATATTCAATGTAAAGAGATAGTAAGCCATATATGATAAGAACCTTACATCAAATATATCAAGATAGGAAATAAATATATTTTAAATGTCTTAGTTAATTAAATATGTTACTTGCCATTATTATTATTGACATACCATAAAATTATAGTTTTTTTTTTAGATGATAAAGAATAACATGTGAAAAATAATGATAAAAGAACAAGTGAAATATGGTATATAAAAACTCCTTGATTTATTATTTCATACAAGAAAGGCTTTCTCAAAGTTCATTCTTTAAAGTCGCACCTTGAGTTCATTTTTTTTATTTGAACCTCCAACTCAATTTTCATATTTTCATAAGGATCATAGTGAAATGTGGTTTTATTCTTAATCTATCCAAGGACTTCATACTAGATATTGCTACATAAGTCATTGTCTTTCTATATGTTTAATATCTATGGTTACCTTATGAAAGGTTTGTGGTTTTTGAATAGCTAAACATCATACTAATAGTAAGAACATTTGTGACACACATTCACATTCTAAAGGGTTTTAAAAATTATCCTTTTTTTTGTTTGCTTATGTAATTCTCCACAATAAATATTAAATTCCATCATAACATATATATACAAGGGGAATATGAGATGTTTTGCTTGGTTTGTAGACAATGTTTAAAACATAATTGCCAATCTCTATAGAAAATTTGTAAGCATAATATTTATTTCTTTTGCAAGTAACACTTTTATTTGTGACTTGTCCTTACTAATTTCTTAATGATCTTCACTCCTAATATTGTACCTATGTTTTGCACAATAAACTCTCTTAGTCAAAATAAGTTTTGTTCTCATTATATTATTTCTCATCCTCATTGGTGATTTAAAAAAAAAAACCCATAATCATTGATACTATCCTTGTAAAATGGTGTACATATGTTCTAATCATCAAATATTAGTACAACAATTAATAGATTAAAATAAACAATATCTTACATATTTAATTCCAAGAGATTAAATTATAAAATATAGGCACCTTAAGCATGATATGCTTAAGTTACAGAATGGGATTTTCTATATTTTTCTATTCAATTTTTTATATATGAAATTAAAAAATATATATATTTGTTATTTCCTTTGGAATTCTATAATTGTAGCTCGATCTTGCAGATTTTAATTTACCTCTTCCTATTTATTTTTGTTAGTTTCAATTTAATTTTATCTCTTTATTTATTCTTTCATTTTAAATTTTGTTATTATAGCTAGAATTTGCACTCTAGTATCCACTTATTCATCTTGATCATGCTTTGGATTTCATGTGATCTATTTCATTGTTCTTCCATTTGGAATTATATCATTGTATCCTAGATTTGTATTCTTTTACGTGGATTTTTCACTTTATCTTTCATAAGCTGACTCTCATGTTCCCTTTTTGTTTGTTCTTCCATGTCATTTTTGTTATTGCAACTCAAACATAAACTATTACATGTGCCTCTAACTCTTCCTCCTTCTTTGGATATAGTGTGCCCTTTTATTTCTTAAATTTAGTTTTTATTTATTATAAATCAAATTTAATATTTTGTGGACCTTTTCCTCTTCATCTTGCTTAGCATAGTTGTAACACAATATATATATATATTTTTCTATTTGATCTTCTATCCTTGCAATTTAAACTTATTTTTGATTTTTTGTATATAGTTTCATATATTTTCTTTCATCCTTAAATATCTCTGCATGATGACACTAGAGTACAATTTATTTTGTTGTTCCACTTCTCTCTTTGTCTCAATTGAAATGTGACTCATGTCATTTTTAAATCATACATGCTATTTCATTATATCCTTCACTTATTTTATTATGTTAGCATTATGACTCCACCTCAATTGTTTATTCATTTTGTTATATTTTCTTATCTCCTCCTATATTTATGATTCAATCAACTTATCCTTAGTCATATTTGATATGTCTTTCATATAGTGGAAAAGGTGATAAGTTTTATTTATTATACAATTTTATAAAAATTATATTTTTATTATATTTAACAGTTTTAAGTTTTAGTTAGATGACAATGTGTATACAGAGTTCATACAAATTTAATTTTGAGAGAATATTATAATATACAAAGGCTTTATAAAGGACATATGAAGGAATTGGAGATATGAAATGCATAGGAAGCCATTACAGAAGACAAATTTTTAGCAGATACAAGATATATCACTTCATATTTCATTTAAAATTTAAATTTTCATTTTCTTTACATTTCTTTTATAATGCCTTTGTATTAAATGATGTTTTCTAAAAAGTTCAAATTTGTATTTATTTTGTATACACTTTGTCATTTGACTGAAGTTTAAATTTTACTTACGTACAATAAGCATATAAAAAAATTTATATATATAATAAAAAATATATTTAAATATTTTTTTGAAATTTAATTAATTCCACCATATTAAGTAATAAAATCCCTTCGGACTCTACTAGGGTTTGATGAAGAAAAACTGCTCTACGGGGATGGCAACAACTTTCGAAGGAGGTCTAAAAAAATGGAGGAATTTCATGATGGCATCGGGTCCGGCACAGAGAGTGCATGCTCGTGATGTTTTTTCATCTAAAAATGACTGAAAGGAACAAGATTTTCTAGTGCATGTCGGGAACCACTTGTTAAAGAACAATGGATGTTTGGAACAATGTGAAGCCAGGCTAGTTCTAGTGGTTCAACCAGACTCGATAGCAGAAGATGTGGAGTATCTAACCAAACATGCACTTATTGGTAAAATTTTGGGCATCCAAATTTCTCTCCCCTTTGTGGAGGCTTGGGTCAGGAAGACTTGGAATCTTGAAGGTGATGTGGAGGTGATGTTGAGTGCGAACAACTATTTTATGGTGGTCTTCTCTTGTATTGCAGATCGTAACAAAGCAGTTGAAGGGGTTCTTTATTTCTATAACCAAGTGGGACTCTTTCTTAAACCCTGGCATGTGGGTTTCAACCCATCAGAGGAGCGACCGTCATGGGTTCTAGTATGAGTGTGGTTTCCATGGCTCCTGTTGGAATTCTAGAGAACTGATATCTTGCATAAGATTGCCCTTCTGCTTGGGAAGCCGGTTGGACTGTCACAATAGACAATGGATAAAAGGGTAATCTCTGTTGCTTGTATTTTCGTATAAATTGACTTAAATAATCTTATTCAATATTCTATTGAAATACAATTTGGATCAACTACATGGGTTCAAAAACTTGACTATGAAGCTCTTCCATTTCGTTATCGGATTTATCATGAATATGGCCACCTGCAAAGAAAATACCCTAAGTTTGTCCTGCCTGTGGCTTCAAATCCTGGCCCCTCTCGATCTGGACAAAGTTTGGATAAAGGAAAACCCCCGATAAATGAAGTAGAACGTGATAAGGAAGGTTTTATTTCGGTAAAATCTTGAAACAGAGGACGAAGGGCAAACAAAGACCTTAAGGATAGCCAGCCAGATGCTCTACTCAATCATTTTGAAATATTAGATGATCTTGATCAGTGCATGGAGATACTTGAAATGTCGTTACCTGATGCAAATATAACAAGGCCGAATCAGATGTCTCTTCTTGAGGGTGAACTTAAGGAATTAGATATAGGGTTCTAAATTAAGAACAAAGGGCTTTGTATCTAAGTATAGGGGACATGGTTGGGTCTAGCCCTATAAGGAAAACTATTTTGGAAAGTTCTACATATTTAGTTATGCCCTCTCCTACTCAAGTACTAATGCAGTCATCCTTGGATTGCAAAACTCCTATGGTGTTGGGATTGCAAAAAAAAATAATTAAAAAATGTTTTTTGGATAAGAATATGAAGGTGGGTCGAAAGAAGGAAAAGGATAAAATTAAGTTAATGGGGGATACTTTAGTGGATTCAAGCTTGGTGAGAACATTGGACTCCCATTTTTATAACCCCTAAAAATGATTATCCTCTCATGGAATGTAATGGGGTTGAACAACATCCCTAGACAAAAAGTTATTCATGATTTGGTTCGTGTGCATTCTCTGGCTGTGGTGTTTATTAAGGAGACTAAATTAACTATTGATAGTATGTTCAATATTACTCCCAAGTTGTGGATAAGGGGGCAATGCCAGTGTATTGGTGCATGTGGATATGCTGGTGGCGTTGCTTGTTTATGGGATCCGATTAAGATATCCCCTCTTACTTGGATTTCCAGCAGATGGTCTATTTTGATGGTCGGTCATGATAATGAATCTGGTGAAACCATCCTACTTACAAATGTGTATGCTGTTGTTGATTACAATGGTAAAGTGAATTTGTGGGAGCACATTTACTTTGTGAGAAGTTTGGTTCCCCTGTACCCATTGATTTTCATTGGAGACTTCAACTCTATCACTTGTTTCGAGGAGAAACGTTGTAGGATGAACAGTATCAAGCCTTTTTCTTTTGTATTCAGTGCTCATATCTAGGCCCTAAACATCGTTGACAACAAGCTAGATAATGGGATATTTACTTGGCACAATAGAAGGTGTGGGGAAGCTTCCATCTCAAAGAGACTTGATAGGATTTTGATATCTAGTTATTGGATGGGTAATAATAGAAGTTCTAGTTTTGTGATTCTGGAGGGTAGGGGATCTAATCATTGGCCTATCAAACTCTCTGCTTTGGAGTTAGGGCTAAAAAATAATCCCTCATTTAAGTTTCAACTTATGTGGCTTCATGATCCTAAGCTTCATGATTTCATGCGAGGCTGGTGGACCACTAGAAAACCTCCTCATGACATCGCTATGTATTCCTTTATGAAGCAGCCACAATTTGTAAAACATAAATTGAAGAGATGGAATAGACTATATTTTGGGAAAATTTCCTTGGCTAAGCTAGCAGCTCTTAGGAGAATGGAATAAGCTTCAAGGAAGATTAGAGATAAGGTATTCATGAAGGAGCTTCTTGTTGAGGAATCTGAGGCTGTAAAAGACCTTGTTGAATGGGAACTGAGGGAAGAATTTTTTTGGAAACAAAAATCTCGAGTAGATTGGCTTTAGGAAGGGGATAGGAACACAACCTTCTTTTATAACTCAATTAAGGCTCACCATAATGGTAACCTAATTACCTCTCTTGTGAATTCTCAGGGTGCCCTGCTCTCTTTTTTCAGGGATATTTCAGAAGAGACTAAGAGGTATTTTTCCTCTCTCTTCAAGGAGGACTCCTTATCAGATGATGAGAATGAAAATCTTATTCTAAATTGTATTCCAGTGATTTTTTCTAGAGAGATGAATGAGCACTTGATGGTTTCACTTTCCCTTGAGGAGTTGGAAAATGTTGTATTCAAGATGAAAAAAGGAAAATCCCTAGACCCAGATGGATTCCTGATTGAATTTTATCGAGAATTTTAGAATTTAATAAGATTTGATCTTTTGGAGGTGGTCCATGAGTCCCAAAAGAACAAACATATTCTAAGGGCCCTAAATACTATCTTTGTGGTGCTTATACCCAAAAAAGAGGGAGAAAATTCCTTAGATATGTTTAGGCCTATTGCTCTCTGCAATGTTGTGTATAAGATCATCGCAAAAATTATTGCTGAGAGGCTAAAGATATGGTTGAGAAAAATCATCTCTAAGGAGCAAGGAGGGTTTGTTTCTGGCCTACAAATATTGGATGGGGTTGTTATTGCTACATAAGTTATTCACTCGATGGAAAATTCTAAGGATAAAACTATGTTTATTAATTTGGACATGGCCAAAGTCTATGATCGGGTCAGATGGCCCTTTCTCCAAAAATTTCTTATTGCTTTTGGATTTGAGGAGGAATGGATTATATGGGTGATGATATGCGTTTCTTCTTCCTCATTCTTTGTTCTTGTTAATAATGAGCCATCAGAGCTGTTTGAGGCCTCAAGGGCATTGAGGCAAGGAGATCCTTTATCTCCTTATTTGTTTAACATTATGGCAAAATGGTTGGGAAGATTGCTCAATTCTCAAGTCATGCAGGGTCTCATTCAGGGGTGGAAGTGGGATAGTAGTTTGCCATCTCTTTCCCATCTTCAATTTGTTGATGATACTGCTTTTTTGGGATTTGCCATTATCAGGGAAGCTGGCAATATTAGATAGTCTCTTGACATATATATTGGTGCTTCTAGACTGTTTATTAATGAGGACAAGTCTTCTATTTTCTTCTTCAATACGCCTCCTCTTATTCAAACCAAGATTGCTCGCATTCTAAGATTCTAGGTTGGGACTCCCCCTTCATTTATCTTGGTATTCCAATTTCATATCATCCTCTAACTAGATATTCTTTATAAGAAAGGTGAATCATTGGACTTTCAGATGGCTATCCACTGTAGGTAGAGTGTTGCTTTTAAAATTTGTTGTTTAAGCTTTACCCATTTATAGATGTTTTGTAAAAATAGCTCCCTCTCACTTCATCAAGGACATGGATGCTTTGTCAAGACAATTTTTATGGTCTGGAAAAATTTATCAATCTAAATGGATTTTGGTTAGGTGGGATTCTATATGTAGGCCGATGCAAGAGGGAGGCCTTGAGTTGTGACAAACAACTTTTTTTGGGCAGGCTTTAGCTACAAAACTTTATTGGAGATGGTGTACCTCTTAAGATTAGATTTGAGCTAAAATATTATCTTGTAAATACTTGAGAGGTATTTATGAGTCTGAGATCCCTAGAGTCAGCTTGGTTTGGAAGGGTTTAGTTATTTGGGACACTCTGAAAAGAGGACCTAATTTAATCAAGCAGGGTTTGTTTGGGATTTACAATCAGGGATCAAATGCTCTTTTTTGGGAGGATTCTTGGGATGGCCACCCTCCTATCTTGAATAAATATCCTAGGTTACATTACCTAAGCATTTTTTTCTTGGAAGCAAGCTGGTCTCATGTGGAGGACTTTAAAAAAATATAGTATTTTGGAAATATGGAGATGTACAAGTGGAAAGATCCGTAAGAATGGTCCCAGGGGGACTGGACAAGGATAGAGAGGTGCTTGCTCTTATTCTTATGGGGAGGCCTTGTTCTTCATTTAGGGGTAAATATATTTGATCTTGGAACCCTGATCCTAAGGGAACATACTCGGTAGCCTATGGTTATCAGGTTCTTGATAAGCAAAAGTATGGGAGTCTTCCTGTCACTTGGTGGAAAAATATGTGGAACAAATTTGCCTGGCCAAAATGTAACTTCTTTCTCTGGTTGGAAGCTCGTAATAAATTCCTCACTTGGGATAATGTGGGGAAGATGTGATTTCAGTGTCCCTATTTTTGTGTCCTTTGTAGTAAGAATGAGGATGAATCTTCTCATTTATTTTTCCAATGCTCCTTTGCCAGAGACATTTGGCACCATTGGTGGAGCACTTGGAACCATTCATGTTTTCATGTGCTGTCCCTGGTGGATTTTTGGAGTAGTCTAGGTAGACCTCTGCAAAAGACCCCCTTCCTTAGGGTGGCTTGGAATTTGGGCCCTTATTGCATCATTTGGCAAATTTGGCTCAAGCAAAACTGGTGCATATTTCAGGTTAGTTATTTGGCTATCAACAGATCTAACAAAGGATCCTATATATGGTTCAGGAAACCATCCATAGAAAATATGATGTGGACCCTATTTTGGATTCTAGGGAGGAGAAGGTACAACAAGCCCTTGGTATCTTTGGGGATGGTGTGAACTCTTCTAGCCCTAGTAGGGTTCCTCAACTCAACAAGAAGGTTAGGAGAGATGGTAGGTGGAGGCCACCCCCTAGAGGAGTTTTAAAAATTAATATTGATGGATCGTCCAGGGGTAATCCTGGACATGCTCGCATTGGTGGTGTTGGGAGATATTCTACTGGTGGTGTCAATTTTTTCTTTTCCATTTATAAAGGTGTTCACTCCAACAATTTTATGGAATCTCTTGTAATTCTTGAGGCCTTGTGAAGGGGGTTTTCTCTTGGCTAGCATAGGATTATATGTGAGTCTGACTCTCAAATTTTTGTTAATATTTTAAACAGTAAAAGGGTGGGGGAAGTTAATTGGCAGTTGGCCTCTGTAGTTGTTTAGATTCTCAGAATGAGTGAAGAGTTAAAATTTATATCCTTTGTGCACGTTCCAAGGGAATGGAATGTGGTTGCTGATTACCTGGCCAAAAGGGCTTCTGAGCTACTGGATCCTTGGAGTATCGATAATTGGGAGAGTCTCGTCTGGGGACTCTCAACGCCTGTGGGAGTTGATCCATAAGGATGTATAGACTTAATGCGGTTTATTCTTGTTGTCTTTTCTGGGTGTCATTCTAGTCTAGTGGATTATCTTGTTTGGTTGTTTATTTGAGTCCTGGTTGAAAGCTCAGTTGTACTATGTAATCCATACTTTTTATCAATAAATTTTTACCCCTTTATTTAAAAAAATATATATTTAAATATTTTTTCTAAAATCAATTATTTTAATATTTATTATTAAAAACTTTGATTAATTAACTTCAAAGCTATCATGCACATGAATTCAATGTTTTTATTGAAATGATATTTTTAATGTGTAAATGTCATTATAATTATTATTTTTTTTAAATAAACTTATATACTAAAAATATTGAATTTGTTTCACATTTTGTACACAATAAATGATTAATAATTATATGTATAAGGACATTATAAAGGTAATATTAATGGAAAATTATTTGTTGAGATGAATTTCAATTTTTGATATTACATATTAAATCTAATTAATTATTTTTAATAGGTATTGTACTGCATTGATCGTGATATACAACAAATTACATGTAATATGAAATATGTAGAATTTGACACCCTTATTGCAAATGGAATGTGCATTCACCACAATGATATCTAATTCCTTCATTTTTTATCTATTTTCTATTTTCATGTTAACATATTATGACCTTGATAAATAAAAAATCTTAAAGTAAATGTGTTAATCAATGGTATAGTGTATACTTCATTTATCATTTTCATTGAAGTGTAGGGGAGAAGAGTTTTTTTTAATATGGTAATTTTTGTACTTGTGCTTGCAGATGTGAATAGTAAGAGACAGCTTTAGGAGCTCAAGTGAGATGTTTTTATCATCATAAAAAAAAATAGCAAAAGCTAAAGTTAGATATTTTAAGCATGTTTCTAAAATATCACTTTTAACCTTTTTTATATTCTTTATTTTATAAACCTTCAAAAAAAAAAAAAAAGTGATGATGTTTAACATTTTTACTTGTTATTGAGCTCAAGTTATTTTATCACTTGTTATATGTTATTGAAGACAAATATATATATTTGTAATTGATTAGAATCATGTTGTAAGGTGATGTTATAATAATTGTTATGTCATCAATTATTAATGCATAGATATAGCATCAATAAAAAATTCATTATTTTATCACTTGTTATGTATTATTAAAGACAAAAGAAAATACAAATTTTCTAATTAATTATAATCATGTTGGAAGGTGAGGTTATAATAATTGTTATGTCCATTAATAGTTGATGTATTAATGCATGGATATAGATATGAAAATTTATTATGATACTTCAAAATAGCCTCTCAAATATTGCATCCATTACATTGTTATCAATATAAATGTAATTATCTTAAATTTTAATTTTATGCAATAAAATGTTATGAATTTTAATTACAATTGTGTAATACTTAACATAATGCATGATATCTTTTGATTGACAAGGATTTTTCAAATAGTTAAATAAAACTAATACCCTTGATGAAAAGTACATTGTTCCATCAAATAAATACATTAAAAAAAGTTAAACAATAAAATAATGTGATTAAAAATGAAAATTAGAAATAAAACTCAAATTAGATTAAATATTATATATTTACATGATATTTTTTTTTTTGTTTTTTTATCTTATGCAAAATGATATAGTACTTCAATGTTTTCTTTCCCTAGTCCTCCTAATTTTTATAAATTTTGAAAATAGTATACAAAATTCATGTTCAAATTACAATGTAGAATATCATTAGTTTGACCTTACCAATTTTTTAAAAATAAAATTTATTTATTTTTAAAGTAAAATAAATACCCATTTATAGAGGTAATATTAAAACGTAAATTTAAATTACTAACCCATTGAAAATAAATGTAGGTTTTAAGGAGAAGAAAATTTTTATCTAAAAAGTATTAAATTGGTAAAAAAAATAATTTAAGAAATCTAAAGTGGTTCTAAAAGTAAATAAAAAATACATTTTAAAAGTCCATATAGTATTTTGTTAAAATATCATGGTAACATCATTATGATGTAATATGGATGCAATCCATTTAAATATCATATATTTCTTTTTAAAATATATACAAAATGTTCATGACTTTTATTGTGGACAAGAAGCAATAAACTTTAAAATTGTCTACTCTTTTAAAGTTGCAACATGAGCTCAAGACAAGAGAATATATAAATCTAAATTCAAGTCTCTATGTAAGAACCACAAGTATCCATGTAAGAGCCACATGATGAAGATTTAACTTCTTCTAATGAGAATAATCCAATACTATTTTTTGAGATGACATTCAAGGTTTTTGTTATTGCATGTAAAAGTTGTGGAGGAGGAACTGCGATTTTTTAAATATATAATGCATATAATATTATTTTAGCTAATATTTAAGGTCTTGTCTAATTAACCAAGTATAAGCAAAGTTAAACCAAAATATTCAAAGCCTATAGATAAAGCATCTAATGATATTTCTAATGTAAGTATTCAAGATCAAAATGTTTCTCTTGATCAAATAAAGCTTTCATTTCTTATCATACACAAAGACCTGTTATTATTTGTAAGTAGTCATATGATATTAATATGGGTCCCACCCATATTATAAAATGAGCACACATTGGTTTTTTAACTTGGTAATTATTCATGTATTTTTTGGATCTCCTCCATGAATTTTGATGAATTTAACTAGTTGAATTCATGTCATTTTAAAAATATCAAGGTTCACCCATGAGACCTTGGTTTAGAGTGTGAAACTCTTCACTCTTTGTTAATTTATCTAAACCCTATTATTGATAAGATTGGTATTTTTATTTATCTCTAAAATAGGATATTTTATTGTTTGCTACTAATATTTTTGATAGAGTATTAATATGTAGATTCAATGGTTTTTGGGCCACTCTTCTTAGCTTAAATAAGTTGATAGATCAAAATTAGTCACCTTTCATATCAAATGATAATGAAAGTCACCCTTATACCAAAATTATTTCTAAATTAAAATTTTCATAAAATGACAACATCAAGATGTTATTTATGTTGATGGTCCTTGGTTTTATAAGTGTAACAACCCTCCTCGTACGACCTTTGGTTACAATAAAATTGATGATTTCAAACTTTACTTTCCTATAGAATGTGATACTGCTAAAAGGTATTGTGTATGCAAGACTAGGTATGTGCTTCGATGGACGAAGTTGGTCAATAGAAAAGGTAAGAGGGAAGTGATGATTTGGCTCATGAATACATGCAAACTCACATAACTGTGTTTCATGTAGATGCATTGGAAGTGACTTGCATTATGCGTGTGTTTTATTTTAATATGTGTTTGTTGCCTATAGTTAAGTGGTTTATTGCTATATTTTGTGAGGGTAGTAAAAATATCACAAGGATATGGGAGCCTTCCTTACATGAGTATTTTATGAAATTAGGATTATTTGTATATTTAGAAATTAATTTGAAAAATAGGTGAAAATAAAAACTAATGAAAATAAAAAAAAATTAATAAGGATAATTATTTTGTGCATGTATTACTATTATATACATGCATTTTAAATATACATTGTACATTTTTTCTTTGAGTATTGTGTTCATTGTGCACGTGTTTCAGGAAGCCAATATCATTGCAGATTTAATGGTGAATCTGAGTGTTACTACCCAGGGATTTTATGTATGGTAGACAAATTTCCCAGATGATATTATGCATCGATCCATTGATGACAACTCTTAATGTTATCATATGGTGGTGAATGGCCTACGTTTATGGTGGTTTGTATGGTGCCTTCATAGGTCCCTGATGGCATGGTGTAAGTATGAAGGAGTTAATTTTCCATCATTATCAGGATTTCTTGTTATTGGTTCCACATTTTCCCTTTGTGGGATAGTGGATGAATCCTTTGAAAAATGCAGTTGTCGAGGCTGTTGATTTTTTGATTTTGAATATTTTTTGCTGGTTAGGAGGAACATGGTTGAGAGGATTTTTTGGGGGGTTTTGGGTGTTGAACTCTCTTGGTTATCCCCGAACCCCTACCATATTCTCTTTTTGGTTTATGTGGTCTCCTCGTTGTTTGTGCTTGCTTGGGCACCAGCTAGTGTTGTTTGGTGGTCCCTAGGTGGTTTCCTTTGGGACTTTCACTTTGTAAAAGGTTGTGGGGACCCTTTGAAAACCCTCATTTATTAATAGTATCAAAAATAAATATACATTGTACATGGTTAATATTTACTTACATTATGAATTAGAAATAATAGAGAATATTAGGAAAATAATATTCAAAGTTTTATTGTATGAAATATGGAATATTTAGTGATGCATGTAGTTGTTTAATGGTGGAAACTAGTAATCACGATTATGTTTAATTCCTTCCATAATATATTAAGCAAAAGAAGAGGAAGTGGTTATCATATTTTGCATGTAGAAGAATAATCTTCATCGAGGGGCATAAACACTAGATTGAGTTCTTGAAAATAGGAATTTAAAGACTATGGTGGAGACTATGTTGGAAGTTAGAGCATATTAGTAGTTTGGCAAAATTTTCTAGGTTGGAATATTGTTTATGTTTGTCCTTATGAAATTGCTTTGTATTTGAAAGATTACTTTCATAGGAAATGTTGAAACAAATTGTTGAAATAATTGAATTAAAATATTGCATGAGAAATGCATGGTTAAAACCAATGGCTAGGAATTGCTTGTATTTTTACTTGGAAAATATTGTAAAATGCACAGTCATGTATGTTTAAATAATGTGACTATGAATTTTGCTTACCTGTTTGGTAGAGAATACCAGTTGCACAATATTTTACTATCATAAATGCTATCTAGAGATTGTGGATAGTGGAAAACTATATAAATGTGGTTTTGCTTATTTAAAAGAAGGCAATGGATTGTGAATGGTTGAACATTATTGTGTCAATGATGGTATGCATGTTCATGTTAGTATAGTTGTGTAACTATAGTACTGAATTCATTCCTTGAGTTGATATTTGATTCCTTTCACCACTAACATTGGTGTTGGTGAAGTCAGTGGATTGTAATATTGTGATTGCAAGGTCACTCAAAGAGATTTGCACATAATAAACCTGGTGGTGATCTTTAAATAGATGAAGATAGCATAATATTCTAACTTATGACTCTATTCTGAGTTGAATCTATGTAGTTATGATTATGCACATGTATATGTGTTTTCATTAGATAAATAGAGGAGAAAAATGTATCTTCTTTTGTTGAGCCTAGGATGGGATAAACTATGTAAAATTTATCTTGGGAACATACCAAAATTATATGTTGGATAGGGGTTAAGGTTTAGAACTAGATGTTGCATGCAATATCTTTCTGTTCTCTCATTGAAGCATTCCAAGAGGATTTATAAAACAATATATTTTCTTTTACATCTTGGCAAATTGAAGTATATACTCTATGATATATTATGTATATTTCAATCTTATGGTATGAAATTTTATAAAGAAGGTTTATCCTTTGAAATAAGTAAATATTTGAGACTTTCTTATATTAATGACCCAAAGTCCGATAAATTCTAGTTTCAAATTCGCATGCTTCGTAACATAGGTATTTAAAATAAAACCTGTTTGAACATTCTCATTGTGATGCTCCAAAAAGTTCTTAAAAAAGAACAAAACTTTTTGTAGATGAACAACCAACTATCACATTCAAAATATGTTTTTTAATTAGGTTGCTTCACATAAATTATGAAGAAATGATTTTCAATTTGTATACCAATTATGTTTTCTTGCGTATGATCCATGAACCACATTACATGGGTATAACAATATCTTTAAATCCTTTCTTGTAAAATTAGATAAAGTGATAGGGTGTGCATTATCAAATCCTTGGATTTGTAAAATAGAATAAAACCATTTGGATATTTCTTTAATAAAGTACAACTGAACAATTGAACCCTTAAATGGTGGTTACAAATCAAAAGAATTCAAATTTGTAGAATTCCTTGTGTTGATTAAGCCTGATAAGTTCTAGAAGGAAGAATTATATGAAAGAAAGAAAATGTATGTAAAACCTTACATTGAGTCATATAATTTTATGATGTTAGTTTGCACCCACGATACGTAGTGGAGTATGAACAAAAAGACCCTCAAGTTAAGATAAGCTATTTGTTAACAAAATGCAATGGGTTAATGGTTCCACACATCATTTATAGTGTAATTACATAATTTATTCTTAGATTTTTACCTATTTAATTAGTAAAGTAGTTTAGAGGAAAATGTTACCTTTCTCTATCGCAATGTTTTATTGTGTTGGAAAAATAAAACTTTCCTCTAGAAGTTGTTTGGACCTATTCTATAAGAAAGGGGATAGATTGGTTATGGAGCAAAGTAGCTATAGAGTTAGGCAAACAAATTTAGAGCCGTAACTTTTTAAAAATAGACTAATAAAAATGGTAATATTAGATGTTCCTTAAAGACTCTACTTCATATTTAACTCAAATTGGAACTGCCTTAAAAAGAAATTCCTTATTGGATTAAAATGTTGAGAAAAGGAAAATTTAGATTTAATGCTCTAAAACAATCAAGGGTATACATTAATAGCTAACCATAGAGCTTATAATTAATTTAAGCTTAGATAAAAACTATTAAACCTAATAAGAGTAATATAGTTGAACTCTAGTAAGGTATTTATCGTTAAAATAAGGAGGTTTGCATTTTTGTTTTGATTGGAGATAGAAACTATTTGTTAGTTTCTTGTAAAGTGTTATGTGATAGAATTTTAAGTGTAATGGAAAATTTTTTAAGCCCTTATGGGGGAGTTAAAACTTAGACATTGGGTAGAATGTTAAGAGTATGGAAAATAATTTTAATTATTATATATGCAAAATAATTTCTTCTATTTGCTTCAATGTAATAGGTTGATTTTCTTGTGTTAAGGGGAATTACATTAGAGAAGGGAAGATATAGCATCATGTTTTATGGAAAATTATAGTATTGAGAGTTAGATCTATTAAACCTATATGCCCTTAGATAAAACATCAAACCATAAGGAAACAACCCAACCCAAATAATAATTTATCAATAAGGATAAACAAAACATTTATTGCCAATGAAAAAGAATGAATTAAACATCCAATATTGTTGAGGTGTGGATATGCACACAACAAGTCTCGAGGCCAACCGTAGTCTGAAAGAATTGGTCGAAACATGTGACTTGGTTAGAAGTGGTAATGAGGGGCAGTATGGGATGCCACCTCTAGGTTTCTTCTTAGGTAGTACTTGTCAGAAATAGAGTCTATTCCATCATTTGGGTTATGTAAATGTATCTTCCAAGGTACATACTTTGATTACTTTAGGAGCAATTTATCTAGTTACTTCATACAATGTAATCAATGCACAAGTGTCAATGTGCAAGTTGTATATGTGTAAGTTGCCCCTTGCATAGCTAGGTAGAGTTTTGGCCAAGGAACCTGTGTTCCTATATAAGAAAGACCTCAGTGTTAGATAGATATGAGATTCAAGGAATATAGTTAGATAGTGTAGCTTAGTGGATAGTATAATAATATGTACTTCACCATCCATTGGTGATGGGTGCAATGTATTTTAGTAGCTTTATTAATGGAGTGTTCATTTCCTCTATAGTTATATTGTATTATTTTATATGATTTCTATTTATAGCATATTTCAGTCATCTAGTAGATTTAATTTCTTTCATATTATTTAGCATCTTGTGATTGTTATCTCCTATTGCTCATTACATCAAAATCTAATAATGGTATCAGAGCCATGATATATCTATTTTGTATAGGTCAATATGGAAACCACCATTAACATTGAACCTCAGTTTTTTGTCAAACTGATGCACCGCTGGACCATCCACTATGAAAAGATCTAAAAATAATATAGATGGTAGAATTAGGGAGAGTCATAAAGTTAGGACTGAAATAAAACTCGGTTATATAAAATACTGAGACTATATTTGTCTAGAGTCTTTTCCATAGAGTTGCAATAAAAACTTGTGAAGACTAGGACCCAACATTCAATCCACTAGATTGAAAAATCATCTAGTGAAGATTATCTAGGTTATATGAATTTTTCTAACTATTCCCTAAAGTTTCTTTTGTTGCAAAAAATTAATTCTCAGAGGATTGGGACTCCTCCTACAACAAAAATCTAGGATACTCCAAATTTTTTGCCTTAAGGTTAGTGTGCTCTCATAGTATATATATTAGTTCTTTGTGCAAGAGAAGAACATAATGAAAGAAGACTTCTAGAGAAGAATTGTTGTAAATTTAGGAGACTGAAGATCTCCATTGTTGGATTGAATAAATTCATAGTTGAAGTTCAGACCATAGAAGACTTGATATGAAAAGGCCATAGTAGCCTTGAATAATAGACCATAACACAAAAATGCCATACTAGCCTTGAAGAAAATGTCATATAAGCCTTGAATAAGAGGCCATAGAAGTCTTGATACTGAAAAGGCCATAGAAGCCTTGATACTGAAAATGCCATAGAAGCCTTGATACTAAAAAGGACATAGAAGCCTTGGTACTTAAAAATGACAGAATCCTTGGTACTGAAAAAGGCCACAAAAGCCTTGATACTTAAAAAAGGCCACAAAATACTTGATCCTAAAGAATAATTCAAAAATAATATCTGATTCAAAAGAAAATTAATATTTTAGTACTAAAATATTTGTTGCAAGGAAATAAAATTTAGTGAGTTGGGAAACTTCCTACAAGAAAGTTAAAAAGAATATATTCTTCAAGAATCAACTCAGAACCTAAAGCAAAAGCGAAGAGAAGAATATCTCATTGAATAACTTCTACTAATGAAATAAGAAGGACTAGAAGAGTCCTACTCGAAGCCAGAAGTAGTAAAATTAGAATATCGAAAAGAAGATATCATCACCAACACTTCCAAGAGCAGAAGGTTGAAGAGAAGATCTCAAGAAAGACCATCATAAGCTATAAGATTGAATACTTAGAAAATGTCTCAAGAAGAATCTATAAAAAGGCCTATAGAGACTTGATGAAGATCATAAAAAGAGTTATTAGGAGAACTCATTGGAGAAATCCACTATCAAGGTGAATCCCCTCATAGTGAAGGAATTGGGACAATTGTTGTCGCCTAAGAAGAAGAATTTGGCAAGGAGTGCCAAATCCATGAAGAAGAATTTGGAAAGGAGTGCTAAATATTTGAAGGAGAATTTGCCAAGGAGCGCAAAATATATGAAGAATAATTTGACAAGGAGTGCCAAATCCTATAAGAAGATCCTGCTTGAAGTCATAATTCATCAAGAAGACTTGAAGATAGAAGAACTTCACCAAATCTTGAAGACTTGAATATTACCTCTCACAACAAGAAGGCATCACTTCAGAGACAAAGAATTACACAAACCTATAGCATAAGGAGGTGTACACAAGAGGATAACAAGCCTCCAAATCCTAGGCTTGTGAAAGAAATTTTGAGACCATCAATTGGTGAAGAAGAAACTGTTTAGTATAATCTACAAAAAGCTACAAAATCCTACTCGAAGTAGCAACCTGGTGATATTTGACACCAAGATCCACATCCTCTATAGAAGCGGTAAAAGAGCTACATAAGATTTTAAAAAGGTATGCAAATATAGGTGCTCACTCTCTCATTAATTGGATTATTTATCATATTCATTGGAGCACCTTATTTAGATTAAAGTTGCAATAATAGAAAGCCGAATTACAGTCTTCAAAAGTGCAAAAATAAAAAGGTTCATTTTAAGGTTTATTTGCACATTAGGGGTTGATTATATTTTAGAGTTATCTATCAACTACCTATTATATACTTTGGAAAAATAAAATTAAGACTAAGCCCTACAATACTAAATTGTATTGAAATCATAGAATAATTATTGAAGGTTCATTTCATATTATTCTTGATTAGTTCTAATAAATTTGATTAAGTGCGTTGATGTGAAACCAAATAAAATTATAATTAAATTACAAATAAGTGTTTATATAGCTCCAAAAATTACAACAAACACCTCTACGAAGGAGCAATGAATTCCTAAATTGGGAATATTGGCTCTCATACAAAAGGGATTATTTAGGGATTGACTAACATCAATCCAGCTAGACTAATCTATAAGGTGGCTAGAAACTATTACGTGAGCACCAAGTCTCACTTAACAATTTAGCAATTTACTTAAAATACAACTAAGCCCTAACTAAGGTATTATTCCACCTAGGAATTGAAAATCTCAGTCTATTATTTTATGCCCTCATCATACCTACCAAAAATGGAAGCATTGGACTCCGATGCTTGTATAATATTAGTGGGCTTAGTGTGAAGAACTTGAGCCAAATGGGGTGAAAACTATAAATCAGGTGTCAAATGGGCAAGAGCACTGATGATGTCAAGAATACCAAGGGATGCCATCACTTGAGGACATCGCCTAGTCACTACTTGAGTTCCAACTTGAGTAAAATCCTGTGGGTGAGGTGGAGGACTAATTTCCTATTGCAATAGTTGCAAGATCTACTTCAAATGAGGAAACTAGTGCACTGAAGAAGCAATAGGAGGAGCTATTAGATAAATAGTAGGAGGTAGTGTTGAACGAGTGGCATACTTTTATGGAACTATTGCTAGTGTATCCTTTGGATTGTTGAAGACCAAGGCAGTATTTCATGGTCTTGTATAATTGTATGTGGGATTCTTGGAATGGATGAGAAATTTCTTATTCTTGGGATGCAATGTGTAGGTGATTGAATGTGCATCATATAGGGCTTGCCAAGAATAAGATCACAACAATCAATTGGAGTCACATAACAGGTGATTTTATCCACATAGTGTGGACCAAATACAAAGGACATAGTGTAGGTTTCTGTAATGGAGGAGGAACCCACATTCTTCCATCCAAGTGGGTATGGTTGAGGATGGAATTTTATACGAAGTTGCAACTTAATGAATATGGATTTTGAAATCAAGTTTGTTTGGGAGCCATTGTCACTGATACAAGCCACAAAGTAATTGTGTTTTAAGTGGGCTCACATGACAAACAAGTGTTCATACCCACTTTCATACATGTGTTGTGACAAAAATTTGTTTAAATTTCCTTCAATATTAGGATAGCTTCTTGGTTCTCCCATAGTCTCAATAGGACCATCCTGTGGTTCTTTTGGTTGATCTTCTGTAATAAGTTTCTTCTTCTTTTTAATACACTCAGATTCCACATATCCTCTTTTTTTACGATAGTCACAAAATTTCTTACTATCGAAAGAGGAAGAACAAGAGGCAAAAGTAGAAGAAGTGGGAGAAGAAGGAGAAGAATAATATGAAGAATCATTCTTCATTTATTGTTGAGATTGATTTTTTTTTGGCATGTTGGTGGTGCTTGAATATCCACTTGATTGAGATGCAAGTTATTCCTTCATAAGTTGTGCTTGATTGAACATGGAATTCAAATCAATAATAGGAGTATATTTCAACTCCCTAAATAGTGGTTCTTGAAATCCACTATTGAATTTGGTGTAGACACCATGATCGCCACTGTAGATTGTAAAAATGGCACTCCTAGAAAGGGTAAATAAGATGATCTATTATTCTACTTGATTCTAAGAACTACTAAAACGACACTTCAAACAAGCATAAAATGACACATATATGAAATAAATGGGTATTTATCCTTATATTGATATAAATATCAAATAAGCAGTTACAAAGTTTCCCCATGAGGTCTCTCAATTGATACACTCAATACAATAACCAAAGGATCAAATCCTTCCAATAATCCAAGGCATGCTTCCAATGTCTTCCTCGCACTCACAATTGAGGTGAGCGGGCTCCTGATGCCACCGTAAGGTGTTCTATAATTGTTCTATCTTGTTGGTCCTTCCTCATGCACTATGATACCTGAGGCTACACACAAGAAACTAAAATTTATTAAAATCATGTGCAGATTAAGATGAAATCATAAAGGTGCATGCATCAATAAGCTTGAAAGAGGAGAAATGCAATAGACTATTCAAAATTACTCCAAATGCTACCAAATTTGATATCTATGCATATTATGTGTTCTGTGACTGATCTAATAAAAAATATTAAATAAACTATGCCTAGATTTATGGTCATCCTGGGGTGTGGCATTTAGAATTGCAACACTCAAAAAAATGATAACAAAGGAAATACAACTTCAAATTGCACCAAATTTGAACAAAGAGCATATAATATGGTTTAGAAACTCTTTGTGCAAAAAAATTAACAAAATTGTATCCCAATTTGTGGCCATAATAGGGTGTGATGGTTAGGACTATGACAATTTGGGGGCCGTCCTGGGGTGGGACGACCACCAAATCTGCTAGTTTTCTACCATTTCTTTGGGAATTGGTCCAAAATACTCTCAAGGGTATTGTCAATAAATTTGGGGATAGGATTCACTCAGATGAATAGGTTTTGCAAATAGATTGCACATATTTTAGTCACTTGAAAACCTCCTTCACTCTATGAAGATATCACGATAAAACACATAATAAAGTGGGGTAAAATCTTAGTAGCACTCTGTGGTAAAATATGCAAAGACTCCTCTCTAAATTTGGGTGGAATTAATCCATTTTATATCCCAAGAGGGCATATGGAAAAATGGGCATGTGAGGCCATGTGAGGTAAGGGTCACCATTTCTACCAAAGGTCACCATGCATTGGATGGGGAAGGAATCTCCATTTTTGGCCTCCAATATGCAATGTGTCATGAGAGTTATGCACCCTCTCACTAGCATGCTTGAATAGGTGAGTTAAATGGTAGTTTTTGGGTGCCATTTGGCCCAATTTTGAATTTTTGAGGGTCAAAGACCAGGGTTGTCCCTCTTGGGAATGGCTACTAGTGGTTGTCCTTGGGTGTGACAGCCATGAACTATGGCCATCCCAGGGTGGGATGGCCATTCCTACATGGTCCAAAACTTCCCAAAAGTGGGGTATGACCTCCAAAAATTGGTTAGGACCACTATGTAACCTCTGAGGGTTGCCCAAGGGGACCATATGGTGTCAAATTATACAATGCCTTGGTCGTCTAATCAGATTGACATGATTTTAGTGTCTACATATACTTCTTTTTGGGATGCATTGTGTGCAACATAGTGCTGAGAAAAAATAGATAACTTAAATGTCAATTTATTAAGGTTATTCAGTAACCTAACAAAATTTAGATACCCCAATCATGGAAAGAGCATGTGTTCTTGAATCCTTGCTTCTGACGAGCTAAGGAACTTGATTCAAGTACAACCTTTCCAATAAGGCTTACTTGATCTTAAAAATTGTTCAGTAATGAGGAAGTTCTATGTTCCTTCATGATTCTATAATGCCAAGCATTTTTTTAATTGAAATTTTTGCTCGTTTTCTGCCCCAAGCAGGGGCGTGATTGTCTTTGTCAATGATTTGTTGGACGATGCAATTTGCATGATTGAGTGTTTGATTGCTAATTTTGATTATAAATTTGTTAAGTGTGACTACCCTCTCAAGCGATGAGTCAATGAGTGAATGACTATTTATAAAAGAAATGAGTTGCTTAACCCATATGACTTGGTTAGGGTTTCCTTCAATTTTACCCATTGTGAAATGTGTCTATTTTACGAGGATTTTGATGATTTTGTTGATGTTTGATGGAAGAAAGGAATTGCATACCTCATTCCCATGGGGAATTCTGGCCATAATGGCATTATTAGGGATTTAAGTAGAGATATTTACATTCATCCATGAGCATTTTATTTTTTATCTTGATCCAGAGTGAACTTTGACCAAATTTGACATGTTTTGGTGGTTTTGGGACCCTTTTTGCTACCTTTTTGGGTTATTTTGAAGTGTGTTTTTGGTGGCCATCCTAGGGTGGGATGGCTGCATAGTTTATAGTCATCCAAGGGTGGGATAGTTGGCCAATTAGCTGACCATCCCACCTAGGGATGACCATGCCTCTTGGAGGGCTATTTAAGCTCAAAATTTTGAATTTGGGCTCATTTGTGCATTTTTTATTTTGCAGTTTAAGAGTTGAGGAGTAGGAGAGTAATTTTTCAAATTGAAGTTTTTTCAACATCATCCCACGATCACCATGATACAGTTTGTGGACTCGATGAGCGACGAATCCGAGGGTAAGGACTACATTTGCTCCTATACCTTATTGAACTAGAAATTGTAATTATTTTTACTTTTTCTCACAAAAAACCCTAAATTTTGAAAAATGGACCTTAGTAGTGGTAGTCTGGAATAATTTGTGCTTTATTTTTTTTTTTTGTGCATATTTTTGCTTTATTTTGCTTTTTAAGGGCAATTTTTGACTATTTTTGGTGGCCAAGAGGGTCAATTTTGGCCCATTTTGGGGGCCATCCCTAGGAGGGATGACCACCCTAAGATTTTTAAGAGCCATCCCTATATTACATTATTTGTGCATTGAAGACTTTAGTCTTCAATGTGAATCTCTTTCTTGATATTGAGATTCATATTCTTCTTCTCTATTTTTTGTAACTTGTTCAAGTAAGTAGTTAGTGTCTTGATAACCTATCATTCTTGTTGAAATATCTTTGACTTCATAATCATCTGTAGATTCTTCCAGTTATTCAATTTCTTCTATACTTTGAGCTAGATGTCCTTTTTTATTTCTTTTTCAATACTTCAATTGAGGATAATTGGTTGGATGTTGAAATTGTTGTTGATCAGGATTTTGATATTTTCATAGCTGAAATTGGTTCCCATTGTTCATCTAATTTCCTTGACTCAATTTTTAGTATTGAACCTACTATAGCTAGTACTATGGCCATTTCTCTTGTATATATGAAAATAATTATTGGTACCATGGTTTTCATTATTTTGATGAAGGAGAAATATTTTTCTATGGATTATCTTTAGATGCCAATGCAATGTTAGTCATTTCATCTTTAACTATATTTTACACTTCATATTCCTATAGAATATTGAATAGGTCAGTAAAAGAGGTATCTTTACTTAGGACTTGTAAAGATGTTACCAAATGCTTATAGCTATTTGGAAGTGCTCTCATGGTTACTTGAGTAAGAATTTCATCCTTAACTGTTTCTCCTAAGGTCAATAATTTCTCTTTAATATTTGCTACCTTCCTTAGGAATAGTTCTATGATTTCTCCACTATTCATCTTTAATCAGTGAAGTTGAGTTTGAAGATGAAGAATAGTTGTCTTATTTTTTTCTTCAAATATTTTCTCTAGGCTTGTCCATACATATGAAGATGATTTTATTGAATTGATATAGGTTGTATCTCATCATTGATAGCAAAGGTTATTATCATTAGAGCCTTTCAATTATTTTCCTCAAACTTTAGGATTTCAGTATCACCTGTGGTAGGTCTCTATGTTTTTCCTTTGACAATATCCCAAATTTTTTCATATACCAAGATTGCTTTCACTTTATTCTTCTAGGAGAAATAATTAGGACCCTTGAGTAGTTGAGATTTGACAAGGAAGAATTTTTTTGATGTCATTTAATTTCCTTAATATCAATCCTTAGATATTGTGGACTTCCTTATGTCTCCCTAGTGATTTTGAAATATGATATAGTGCTTTTGTACAATGTAGTTCAATTTTGGGTTGATTTTGTAAATTTTTATAAATATCAAAATCAAATTTTGTAAAACTTTATTAATCATGTTGAACTAAGCACTTTTCCAACTTTGAAGAGGTTTTAATTTTGGATTTATTTTATCCCTTTTGAGAAAATTTTAGACAAGAATATTATAAATTTCCAACCTTAGCAAAAACTTTAATAACCTCTTTTAATATCCCTTAGGATTTGATTTGAGTGTTTATAATTTTTAATAATATAATTTGGTTTTGTAATTCTTATAGCTCCCAAATATAGAAAATTAGAACATAATAATATTTTAAAATTAATTTCTAGTAGAAACCCTTACTACCCCTAAGTTAATATTGCAAATATTATGTTGATTTGATAAATTATTCCCTTTGAGGTATGGCTTTCAATATGGTTAAATTATTTTAAGTTGGACTTTGATTTATCAACCTTACAACTCCCAAAAATGAAATCATACTTAAAATAAGAATAAATATTACCCTACACTATACAAAGACTGCAATAATCAACGCTAATTTTAGGTGTGCAAGGGCTGCAATATTAATGTCTCTGCTTTGGCTGTTACCTCCAATAGAATGATTGAAATCCTCCTTGTATTTAATACTCCAAATATAGTGTCTTTAATCTCTACCTTTGACCTCCCTTGACAAGAGCATTAAAGGCTCTTCTCCTTGCTTCCACACTACACATTTGGCCATGTGCACAAAAACTACAAAGTGTTGAATGAGGATGAGTAAATTCTTGAAATTCATTGGTATTTGGAACCCTTTAAATGGAATGGAATATTGATTTAAGTGTCAAGTGGCACATCCATTTTACTCTTTAGTGCTTGAGGAATGAAAGATGTTAGATGACACTTGTAGTCTAGTGAGTGTTTGTTCTCTTTGTAGATAAGTATCATATATATTCTCGGCATACCAACCTATTGTTAGTAATGTTTATTTGACCAAGATGAGTGCTCATGTATGGAATATTAGGATTTTCTTCCAAGTGATAAGTGTCACTTCCTCCTTGTGCATGGGCCTTTTCTCCTTCAATGTAACCCTTCACTATCCTTATTAGCAAAGCTTGGTATTCTAGTTTTCTTTGTTTTAGATTATTTTTATGGTACCTTGAGTGAGAATAAATGCTATGGTGGAGCTTTGGTAGAGCCTTGGTGGAGCTCCAATAATGTTATAGAGTGCTCCTACGTACGTCTTGCTTTGCTTAATTTCCTTCAACCTATTATGCTCATTTTATAGATCTGAATACAATGCTTCTACCTTATTTATTTTTGTGCCTTGATAGCTTACAGGTTTGGTTGTCCAATAAGTAGGGAGTATAACCCCTCTACGGTGTTTTTTCGCCTTGCTTGGAGTGTGCAAGTATTCGACTATCATTGATTGGTTTACCCTACGGATATTGTACCTTTGAGGCACATTAAAATATGGTCTCTTTCTTGTATAAACTAGAGTATGATAGTGCTATACAATGTAACAAATTTATATATAAAATAACCTTTATTGTACCCTCTTTTGCACTCCTTTTTTTAAATATGAATTTCTGGTTTTGTGGCAGAATTTTTGAATGCAATGTAGGGGTTTTGAGGTTGTCTCTTTTATTAGACACCTTCCCATTTTTTCTTGGATACTTTGATGAAAAATCCAAGCTTAGATAGAAGTAGATAGAAGCAGATAGAAGCTCTTTATTTGATGGAAATTTTTGCACTTTTTTCCTTGCAACTAACCCTATAATGCTTTGGATTTGAGACTCGCCAAGTCTCTATATTTGAAGCTTCTATTTATAATTTTGGTTAGTTGTCTTCTTCTCCAATTTTTGGAGGATTCTAACCTATTTTGGTGGCTTCACTTGGACACTATGTGTTGCAGATGTTTGTGCACTAATAGTATCTTTAGATACTTTATGCTAATTTAATTTTGTGCATTTATCAAGAACATAAACACTAAGATTTTTGAGAGTAATATATTAGTGCAAATGAACCCACTAATATTTTACTTTTAATGCATTAAAAATAAAACCTTATCACTCCAATCAAATCTCAAAATAACTTATAAGTACACTTAATAAAATTATTGTAACTAATCAAGAATAATCTGAAATGAATCTTCAAGAGTTATTTTGCAATTTCATTACAAATAAAGTTGTAGGAACTAGTCTTGTTTTCTTTCCAAAGAAGATATTTGGTAGTTGATAGATAGTTGTAATTTTTTAATCTAATAAAATCCAAAGCTAATGTGCAAATGAACCTTAAAATGAACTTTTACCTTTTGCATTTTTGAAGACTATAATTCAATTTTCCTCTTTTGCAACTCTAATTCAAATTAAGGTGCTTTAACAAATTTTATAAGTAATCCAATTAATAAATCTACTTGCACCAATAGTTTCTTAGATTTTTTAAAGCTTTTGTAACTCTTTTACAACTTCTGTAGAGGATGTAGATCTTGGTGTCTAAGATCAGAAAGTTGTTGGTTTGAGTAGGATCTTGTTGCTTAGTTTCTTCTTCACCAAAAAATGCTCTCAAACTTTCTTTTATGAGCCTAGATTTGAATGATTTGATTATTTAAGAAATATTCTCCTTTTGGAGAAGTCTTTGTCTCTGTAACAGTGCCTTCTTGTTGTGAGAGGTAATATTCAAATATCTTGGATTTGGCAGGCTTCTCCTATCTTCAAGTCTTCTTATCAAATTCTAACTTCAAGCAAGATCTTCTTCTCAATATTATAAATATCATGAGATCTTCTAAGATTTCGCACTCCATACCAAATTCTTCTTATTGTTTTGGGCTTCCTGTCATATGGTGATGACTATCCCAAATATTTCACTATATTTTGTAGTGAATTTCTCCAATGAGTTCTCCTTTGATGATTTCTTCAGTAAGGTTCTCTAAGACTTTTATTGGATGCTCGTTGAGATCTCCCCAAGGTCTCTGATCTTGTAGTTTTTTCTAGTCTTATTTGAGATCTTTACTTGAACCTTATGCTCTTAGAAGTGTTGGTGGTGAGATCTTCTTCTGGATATCTGATTTTACTACTTCTGGATTCGATCAGGACTCTCCTAGTCATTTTTCTTCTTCCAATACTAGAATTTATTCAATGAGATATTCTTCTAATCTCTTTACCTTCAATTTTTCTATGGTTTTGCATTTATTTTGAAGAAGATACTCTACCTAAATTTCTTGTAGGAAGTTTTCCAACTCACTGAATCTCTTTTCCCTACAACAAAATATTAGTACTGAAATCTTAATCCATTTTTGAATCAAATACTCTCTTATAGAGTCTTCTTCAAGATCAAGGCTTCGATGACCTTTCTTTCAGTATCAAGACTTTTGTGGCATTTTCCTCTAGGATAAGGCTTATCTGGCATTTCCTATAATATCAAGGCTTCTATGGAATTTTCTTATGGAATAAGGCTTCTATGGCCTTTTCTTGTGGATCAAGGCTTCTATGGCCATTTGTTCTCCTGTAAAATTCTCAATCTAGCAATGGATATCTCTAGTCTCCTAAATTCACCATGACTCTTCTCCAAAAGTCTTCTTCCATAGTACTTTTTTCTTACATAAGGAACTAATCTTTGCGCTATGAAGGTACACTAACCTTTAGACAAAAAAGTTGAATTCTCCTAGATTTCTATTGTAGGAGGTGTCTCAATCATATTATAATTAATTTTCTACAACAAAAGAAAATTTAGGTAATAGTTAACAAATTCTAGATATCTTGAATGGTCTTCACTAATTTATTTATCAATATAGTAGATTAAATGTTGATTCCTAGTCATCACATATTTTTTTTACAACTTTGTAGATAGACTCTAGTCAAATTTAATCTCATTATTTTTGGAACTGATATTTCTTTTAATCCTCACTTGTGGCTCTCCCTAATTATACCACCTAGACTCTTCTAAGATTTTTTGACAATGGTTGGTCCATAAATGCATCAGGTTGATAAAAAATTTAAACTCAATGATAATGGTGGTTTTTCTATTGATCTACTCAAGCTAGATCTACCATGGCTCATATACCTTAATTAGTTGTTGATGCAGTATGCAATGGAAGATAATAATCACAAGATGCATAATAATATGAAAGGAAGTAAATCTATGAGATGACTAAAATAAGCTATAAATAGAAATGATAAAAATAAATATAATGTAGCTATGGAAGAAATGGACACTCCATGAACAAAGCTACTAGACTACATTGCACCCATCACCAATATATGGTGATCTACACAACACTATGCTACTACCTATGAATATTCTCTAAGCTTATATATTATTATTATTACAATGAGGTTATTTTTATATAGGAAGATAGGTTTCTTGACTAACACTCTATCTAGCTATGCAAGGGGCACCTTGCACATATACAAATTGCACATTAACACTTGTGCAATAATTACATTGCATGAAGTAACTAGATAAATTCCCTCTAAAGTAATCTAATATCCTAAGTATGTACTTAGGAAGGTACATTTACATGATCCAAATGATGTAATATAATGTATTTATAATAAATTCCATTGATTAATGCATTGTAAAGGTGCATTTTTGGTAGAGACCAACACCTTAGCAATTTTTACAAAATTACATTGTGAAGGTGCATTTTTGATTGAAACTAATACCTTAACATATGGGTAAATCTATGAAAAAGCAAGTCCCAAAAGAAATTGATGAATGTGCCACATCAAGTAAATGTCCTTATTTTCAAGAAGAGGTGGATATTTATGAGAATGGAAAATTCCTCACATTGCAAAGTGGTGTACAAGCCACTCTCAGAGATGTTGAATCTTGTGAAGACCTTAAAATGAATGGTGCTATATTTCCTATAGATATTGTAAGGGCAGTATACATATCATTAATAACCCTTGACATTTATAGGAACTAAATGAGGAATCAAATGTCATACCTCAAGTAGCACATTATTGTAGTGATAATCAAAGGTTATACCTCAAGTAGCACATTCTTGTTGTGATATAAGTGACCTTAAGACCATGGTGGCCAATGCTTGTTATAACACAAGTGACCTCATAACTATAATGGTAAATATCATTTGTCATATAGGTAACCTTATCACAAAGATAAACTTTATCTGTGATACTAGTGACTTAAAAATTAATAATCCTCAAAATGAGCACCATGATATTGTCAAATGTAATATTGTTAAAAGCATAAATGATGAATAACTTGGGTGTTTTGAAAAACACACCAAAGGTATCGGATCAAAAATAATGCAAATAATGGGATACAATGGTAAAGGATTGGGTAAAAATGGGTAAGGCATTAGAAAGCCCATAATACCAAATGTTAGGCCAAAGAATGAAGGACTTGACTTTGATGGTCAAGTAGAAAGCAACAAGACCATGTTTGTAAAACCAAAATCTCATACAACTCCTAGAATAAATAGTTGTAAACATTATGGAATAATTGGACATGTAACAACTAGGTGTTGGAACTTACATCCTTGTGACATATGTGAATGTACTAATAACTCCCCTACAATTTTTTGGTACAAAGAAAAAATGACCAAAAATATTCATGTTGATTATGGATGGGCAAATATCACACAATGGACCAAAATGACTGAAATATTGTATAGCTTCTTGTTGGAATTTTTGCCACATTAATTTTTATTATTAATTATGCATGCTTAAGCTGTGGCCCAATGCAGTTTTGTGAGTTCCGAGAATTAAATGCAGTCCAAAATTAAATACTTTGAGGATTTCCAATGCATTCAAGGTCAAAGAAGCGCCCAAGCCACCAAAATTGAAGGATTTATTGGTTCGAAGCTGCTGTTCGTGGATTGAGTCAATGGTTTCATGCATATTTAAAAAAAACAAATTTAATGAAGGTGGTTCTTCGAAGCTGACATGTAAATTGCATTCAATTTTGTGGGTCTCCAAGGCTGCAATTAAGGGGATCGTGTGCATAATTTCCAATGCATAATTGTAGATCACAAGGAAGTCGGTTTCAAATGTTTAATGCTGCAAAGAGGATGGCCCTCTATAAAAACCAATGTAAGCTTCATTTGAAAGTGTGGTTGGAAAAAGTTTTGCTAAAAACTGGAAGTGCATTTGCGAGAATAAAGTATTGGCTTCAGATTTTTCAAGCAGTTTTTTGGGTGATTGTCTTTTCTATTCCTTTTGCATTTCTAATAGAATTTATATTCCTTAAGTGTTGTTACATTCAAATTCTACATATTGGATTTGAATCTTGCTTGTAAGGATATGATTCCTGGAGTGTAATCTGGGAGAGATTTTCTGCATACAGTTGTGTGAGAGTTGAGTCATTATCTTTTGTTGCTTGCTATTGCTGCACTTTAAGTTTTCTGTTGTTGTTCTTCCGATCCCATAACTCCGGCCTGCGGCCATATTTCCATTTCTTTCTGCAACTTTTCATTTCTTTCCAGCAACCCTTATCTTCAAACAGAAAGTTAGATTAGTAAAGGGAACCAGCCCACTCTGGAGATTGGTCTGGGAGCCATTTCTTGCTTCCAGCCTTTCAATGTTGGCCGGGTCTAGGGTGCACTTGTAAAAATCCTTTCCTGTGGCAGATTTCGGACCAACAGTTTTTGGCACGCCCGGTGGGATAGACAAGTTTTGTCTCCAAGAATTCATAATCGGTGGGATAAGCATAATTTTCCAAAGTGATAAACCCACCGGTGCCAACAGTTTTTGGCACGCCCGGTGGGACAGACAAGTTTTGTCTCCAAGAATTCATAATCGATGGGATACGCAAAATTTTCCAAAGTAATAAACCCATCGGTGCCAACAGTTTTTGGCACGCCCGGTGGGACAGACTTCTTCTGTCTCAAAAGATCCACATTTTTTTTTAACACTCGGAGGTCTCAAGATTTTTGATGAGCTGTCTTGGCCTCACAGCGGAGATTTGTAAGTTCATCTGGCGACTTTGCTGAGTTGAAGATCCGAATTCTTGATCGTGGACGCCTGCATTTTTCAAGTTAAAAGAATGTTCATCTGGCGACTCTGACTTAATGGCGATAGCCGTGATCCCGCAGACCACTGCCACAAAGGCGAGGGTTTTTCCTAGATGGGATGATCCTGGCCCTCTAAATCTCCAAATCCGGCATGAAATTCCCAAAGATGCCTTGAAGGCCCTGGCAAAATATGATGGTACCGAAGGCATGGCTCTGGCACATGTTGAAGATATTGCTACTTTGTCAATGATCCATGTCATAAATCATGAGGATATCATGATCAGACTTCTGGTTCAGTATTTGGAAGGAAGGGCATTGCAGTGGTACAGATTGCTCAAAGGCGTCAAAGCATCGGCTCATGGGATGATCTAGCGGGAGCACTAATCGAAAGATTTGACGAAGATCCCTTTTACAGTTCTTTGGATCTCTATCAGTTTTTAATGTACATCAAGAGAGCACCTTAAGAGAGCATCACGGACTTCAATGTACGATTCTTGAGAAGCTGGAAGAGAATTCTAGAAAAGATCCGACCATCACCCACCCAAACCCACCTCTTCTATGTTCGAGCTTTCCATTCTGACATAGGTCTCCTCTTGCTGCAATCAGGTGAACAAAGGTTCCTGTAAATCTTTGAGGAAGCAGTGCGAGCGAAATAGATTTTGCTCTTATCAAGGAAATTATCGTGGGGAAAAACTCCATCACTTTCTCCAATAGTTGCTGCTCCTATCCATCCTGTGCAGTTTGTTTCATGCCAGATCCCTTATACTGAAAAAAAAACTGAGATGCAGTTGTGTGGAGTTCAAGGGACAGATCTCATGGATCCGGAGGATATAAGCGAAGAGGAAGAAGAGATTCAAGTGGCAGACCCTGAACACCAAGAAGGCATAGCTGTGCAAGACACGCAAGCGTGTAGTCAGAACCTATTGAATATGTCAGATCAACAGGTGGAGTTGGCAAAGATCCTAAAGAAAGGACTGTTGCTGGACAATTTCTGTGATCAGATCCAAGAGTTGGAGGAACCTGTTCTCAGTCCACACTCCAAGAACTCTTCAAGATGGTGGGGTTTCTTTTCTGCATTATTTGTAAATTGTGTCGGTACTAGTATACAGCATGATAACTTGCCAGTGTCTGAAACATGGAGAACTTTAGGAAGAAGCCAGCCCAATTTCAAGGACCGACTTAAGTATGATCAGATCTGGTCGGGACATTGCAGATTTACCGGATAACTCCTAAGATTGGGTTTGTGGTGGCGACATGCCAATCATGTCGTGAACTATTGTATATAGTATAAAAAAAAAGAGAAAAGAGAAGAAAAACAAAAAAAAGAGGTATTGTTTTTATTTGTTCATCTCGGCTCTTTTTGCATGCGAGCCGTAGGTGCCTTTTTTTTGTTTTGTTTTTATTCTCCCTTCCCAGCAGTTGGTGGCTTTCTAGCAAATTCTTCCTTTCCCTTCCCTTTTTCTTTTCTTCCTTTCTTCATCTTCCTCCTTCTTCTTCTTTTTCTTTTGTAGTAAAAAAAAAAAAACAAGCCACGACTATTGTTTCTTTTCCCCATTTCTATTATTCCCGTTCCTTCTTATCCCTTTCTTCTAAGTTATGTCATTTTACGCATTTATTTACAGTTCAGTTCATTTTAATTTCACAGCCTTCATATTTCCATTTCCATTTCATTAGTTCATTTACTTTCATTCCATTTTCATTGCAGCCGGTAGTACAGCCGCATTCTGCTACTATGTTCATCGTATCACTTTCACCCATTTCATATCTCTATTATATTACCATTCCATTTGCAGTCATCGCTTGCGCAATTGCAAGATCTCACTCCATCCTCCCACTCCATTTGTTTCATGACCAGTTATGTGCAGGTTCTTGTAGTTTCAGCTTTTTAGCAGAAGAGTATTGCAGTAGTTCACTAAGATGTATCACCGCAGCCAGCTTTTCTGTTCTGATATGACTCTGTGCCCAATGGATTCAGGCCTGGATTCTTGCATACAGCGAGCTGTATACCCCGCGAGCCGCCAAGAATGTTGGCATTTTTGCCACATTAATTTTTATTATTAATTATGCATGCTTAAGCTGTGGCCCAATGCAGTTTTGTGAGTTCCGAGAATTAAATGCAGTCCAAAATTAAATACTTTGAGGATTTCCAATGCATTCAAGGTCAAAGAAGCACCCAAGCCACCAAAATTGAAGGATTTATTGGTTCGAAGCTGCTGTTCGTGGATTGAGTCAATGGTTTCATGCATATTTAAAAAAAAACAATTTAATGAAGGTGGTTCTTCGAAGCTGACATGTAAATTGCATTCAATTTTGTGGGTCTCCAAGGCTGCAATTAAGGGGATCATGTGCATAATTTCCAATGCATAATTGTAGATCACAAGGAAGTCGGTTTCAAATGTTTAATGCTACAAAGAGGACGACCCTCTATAAAAACCAATGTAAGCTTCATTTGAAAGTGTGGTTGGAAAAAGTTTTGCTAAAAACTGGAAGTGCATTTGCGAGAATAAAGTATTGGCTTCAGATTTTTCAAGCAGTTGTTTGGGTGATTGTATTTTCTGTTCCTTTTGCATTTCTAATAGAATTTATATTCCTTAAGTGCTGTTACATTCAAATTTTGCATATTGGATTTGAATCTTGCTTGTAAGGATATGATTCCTGGAGTGTAATCTGGGAGAGATTTTCTGCATACAGTTGTGTGAGAGTTGATTCATTATCTTTTGTTGCTTGTTGTTGCTGCACTTTAAGTTTTCTGCTGTTGTTCTTCCGATCCCATAACTCCGGCCTGCGGCCATATTTCCATTTCTTTCTGCAACTTTTCATTTCTTTCAAGAACCCTTATCTTCAAAAGAAAGTTAGATTAGTAAAGGGAACCAGCCCACTCTGGAGATTGGTCTGGGAGCCATTTCTTGCTTCCAGCCTTTCAATGTTGGCCGGGTCTAGGGTGCACTTGTAAAAATCCTTTCCTGTGGTAGATTTCGGATCAACACTTCTATAGAATATGTAAACTTGATGGTAGACCCAGAGATAGACCTAGTGAGAAACCAAGTAGTAAACCTAGAGGTAATAACCTAGAGGTAGACCCAAAGGTACATCCAAATGTAGACATAAAGGTAGTGATCCAAAGATAAACCTAGAGCTATGAGCCGAAGCTCGAGATGAGATCCATGATCCAGATCCAGATCCAAGAGCTAGAAGCAGTGCTAAAGCAAGGAGCCAACTTTCATTGTTCTCTCCTCTACATTATGGGGGATAGTAATAAATGTTGTACTAAATAATGTAATAAGGAGGATGTTAGAAAGACATATTATTACATTATTTAGTTAAGTTAATGCTTAATTAGTTGGCAATATAGAATCCAACATGCATAATGTTAAAAATAGAATAGATTAGATCCAAAAAAAGACTAATATGCTATTGGCTAATCATGAACAATATTGTATTATTTATGCATAATTTTTTATTAATATGCTTCTGAACTTGGTTACAATTCACCTCCTCCCTTTTCAGTGGCTAGGAGCGTTAAATGTGTTTTTGTCACAACAATGGATCCCATTCATTTTTTCGCGTGCCCACATGTAAAGTGGGCGGACCAAACATCGATGTCACTTGCATTGATGAGTATTGAATCCTTGATGCTCCTCTAATGTTAAGACCCTACGTTCAAGGAAACAAAAAATAGTCAGTAGCACCTATAAATAAAATAAAACATGCAATCCCCAAGCCTACAATTAGCGAATGTGAAAAATGAATAAAATGGTAACTGAAATATATCCAAATGAACTTAAAACTTTATAGGGGCATGAGGACATTACCAGGAGGGAACTGCAAATGGAACAGTCAAAAAATTCACCACAGATTCATATTTTCTCTAGGGTGGGACGAATAGACCTACAACAAAGCATCAAAAAGCACTGTCCCAAATGTCACATCCAAGAAGCTCCAAATCACCTACAAAGTTGGGGGTTAGCTAATTGGGGGTATTTTGGGAAGACCCAGAAGGTCATATTTTCCCAATTTGGCCTCTATCACTAGGAATTTGATGATGCTACCTGCATGTTAGTAAAGGTGAGAAATTATAGAAACGTGATCAAAATTTCTCAAAACGATGTGAAATTTAAATGGAAACCTATCTAAGTAGCATAGAATCAAATGAAAAAATAACAGAAAGGAAATATGCCATAGATTTCTAATCACTCTGGGGAGGGGTGATTAGGACTGCAACAATGTGGGGGGCGCCCTGGGGCAGGACGCCCACCATTTGGGGCCTGATTTTAGCACCAATCCACTTGGGATGGGTCCAAAACCTCTTGTGAGGTATTTTTGACAAATTTGGTAGGATGTTGTGGCCAAATGTCAGGTTTTTGGTTTCGGATTTGCCCTTCCAATAGTCACCCAATGACCTCCTTTGCAAAAGAGATCAAGGATGTAGAAGGCACAAATCAAAAGGTGTGTGTGGAAGTAAAATGGTAGCACTTCGTTGCTCAAAATTTTCCTTTTTTGTATATCTTGTGGTGAGAAAACTCTCCAATTTATAGACCTGGAGGTCTCTTGTGATTGAGCATGCAGAGGTGCCACTTGGCAATCATGCCTTCCAAGGGGGGAGGAGATGTCTCCCTGATTAAGGGCTTCATGACTGTCCCTGTAACTTCCTCTAATGCTTGAAAATGATCACTCACACTCCCATGTAATGAAGGAAGAGTTAAGTGGTGGATCTGAGTTGCCATTTGTCAAGATTTGACTTTTTGCCTATTAAAACCTGCTATTCGCCCCACCCAGGAGCGAATACTGCTAATCGTCCCTGGGTGGGGTGAATTGAAGTTTGTAATCATCCCTGGGTGGAACGAGTATGAAGAAGAGTGCCTAAAGGTGCCAAATTGACTCATGACATTCCAAAACTATTGTGGGAGTGGTTAGGACCACTGTTTAACCTCTGGGGGCTACCATAGGGGTTATGTGTGTCAATGCAATCAGTGTTTGCAGTCACATAATTAGATTGGTGTTGTTTTGGTGTCTACAAAGGCTTATCTGGCCTTTTCTATAATATCAAGGCTTCTATGGACTTTTCTTCTATATCAAGGCTTCTATGGCCTTTTCTTATGGAACAAGTCTTCTATGGCCTTTTCTAGTGGATCAAGGCTTCTATGGACATTTTTCCTCCTATGAAATTCTCAATCTAGCATTGGATATATCTAGTCTCCTAAATTCACCATGAATCTTCTCCATAAGTCTTCTTTCGTAGTATTTTTTTCTTACATAAGGAACTAATCTTTGCGCTATGAAGGTACACTAACCTTTAGACAAAGAAGTTGAATTATCATAGCTTTCTATTGTAGGAGGTGTCTCAATCATATTATAATTAAATTTCTACAACAAAATAAAATTTAGGTAATAGTTAACAAATTCTAGATATCTTGAATGGTATTCACTAATTGATTTATCAATATAGTAGATTGAATGTTGATTCCTAGTCATCACATATTTTTTTTACAACTTTGTAGATAGACTCTAGCCAAATTTAATCTCATTATAATTGGAACTGATATTTATTTCAATCCTCACCTATGGCTCTCCCTAATTATATGAAAGCACGAGGATACGGAAGCAAAAAGGAAAGCGAATATGCGAAATGCAAACGAAGAAACCGAACTTAGCGCTAAATCCTAAAAACTTGAAAGTGCATGAAAAGAGGGAAAAGCATGATCGAATCAAAATGAAACAAATGGGAATAAAGAAGACAGCCCTTTTTATTGATATGTTTCAAACTCGGTTACAATGCGCATCCTCCCCTTTCAAGGGCTAGGAGCGTTTAAGCATGAGTTCTTGTTACATCCATGGGCGCCTTTCCTTCTTCCGCGTGCCCACATGTAAAATGGGTGGACCAAAATGTCGCCGCCGCTTGGAATGATGAGTCTTGACTCCTCGCTGCTCCTCCGATGTCCGAACCCTACGTTCAAAGGAACAAGAAATGGTCAGTAGCACCTGCGGATGAAACAAAGCATGCAATCCCCAAGCCTACGATAAGTAAATGAGAAAAATGAATTAAACTATGACTAAAATAGATCCAAATGCTCTGAAAATTTGATAGGGGCATCAAGATACCACCAGGAAGGTTCTGCAAAAATAACAATCAGAAAATTCCTCACCAATTTGAATTCGCTTCGGGGCGGGACGAATTCACCTACAACAAAACGCCGAAAAGATACTGTCCCAATGTCCTGCCTAGGAAGCTCCAAAAGACCTACAAACTTGGGATTAGCTAATTGGGGGCATTTTGGGAAGACCCAGATGGTCAGATTTTCCCAATTTGGCCTCCATCAATAGGAATTTGATGATGCTACCTGTAGGTTAGTAAAAGCGAACAAAGCTAGAAATATGATCAAAATTGCTCAAAACGAGACGAAATTCAAATGACAACCTATTTAAACATCATAGAATTGAATGCAAAAATGAAAGAAAGCAAATCTGCCATGGAATTCCCATCACTCCGAAAGGGGGCGATTAGGATTGTGGCAATGTGGGAGGGGGCGCCCATGGGGCAAGCCGCCCATCGTTTGAGGCTTGATTTCGACACCAATCCACTTGGGATGGGTCCAAAACCTCTTGTGTGGTATTGTCAACAAATTTGGTGGGATATTGTGGCCAAATGTCAGGTTTTGGGATCAAGATTCATCCTCCCAATAGTCACCCAATGACCTCCCTTCTAAAGGAGATCAAGGATGTGAAAGGCACAAATCCAAAAGGTGTGAGATGTGTAAATAAAATGACAACACTTCGTTGCTCTAAAATGCTACTTCTCTCCATATTTTGGGGTGAGGAAACTCACCAATTTATAGACCTGGAGGTCTCTTGAAATGGGCATGCAGAGGCGCCACTTGGCAATCATGCCTTCCCAAGGGGAAGGAGATTCCTCCCTGAATAGGGACTTCATGACTGACCTTACAGATGCCTCTAACGCTTGAAAATGCTCACCCATACTCCCATGCGATGAAGGAAGCATTGGGTGGCGGACCTGAGCTGCCATTTGTCAAGATTTGACTTTTTTCCCGTCAAACCTGCAATTCGCCCCACCCTGGAGCGAATTCAGAATTCGTCCCTGGGTGGGGCGAATCCCATTTTGAATTCGTCCCAGGGTGGGACGGATACTGAGCAAAGTGCTTGAATGTGCCAAATTGATCTCTGACCTTTCAAAACTACTGTGAGAGTGGTTAGGACCACTGTTTGACCTCTAGGGGCTGCCCTTGGGGCTGTGTGTGTCAAAGCGATCAGTGTTTGCAGTCACATAATCGGATTGGTGTTGTTTTGGTGTCTACAGATGCCCCTTTTTGGGATGCGTTGTGCATGGCACAACGTCGAGCAAAAATAGATAACCAAAGCATTAATGATTAGGGTTTCTCAGTAACCTAACCAACTTTTGATGCCCCAAGTATGGAAAGGGCATGCATTCTTGAATCCTTGCTTCTGACGAGCGAAGGAACTCAATTCAAGTGTTAACCTTTTTCGGTGAGGTGTTACTTGATCTTGGACATTGATCGGTCATGAATAGGCAAAGGGCGCAACCTTTTGTCTGTGAGAACCTTGAGTTCATGATTCACGAAATGCCAAGTGATTTGATCAGATTGTGATTATTGCTTGTTTACTACCCCAAGCATGAGCGTAATTGTCTTTGTCAATGATTCTTTGAATGCATGTCATTTTCCTTAATTGGGTGTGTGTTTGTTGATTGGTGACTAAGTGTGACTACCCCCTCAAGCGACGAATCGATGAGGGAATGACCTTCATGAGAAAAGTGATGAGTCGCTTGACCCAAGATGACTTGTGCAAGGGTGCCTTTAGATGTTTTAGCGTTAAGCGTGTGCAGTTTTTCGACATTTAGACCTATTTTTGGTGGGTGGTAACCCTTTTTGCGACGCTTTTTGGAGCTAAAATTGGCAAAAATCCGTCCTCCCGTGGAGTGGTCCGGCTATGGTAGCCTTCTTAGGGAGTAGGATAGTGACAATTTGTAACCCCAACGTCTGTTTTGCATGCCCGAGATGTCAAGTGCAACAGCACTCTCATCGGGCAAGTTTATTAGTTGTTTTGGTGCATTTTTGATGATATATACAGATGACTTTATTTTGTTTATGCGAGTGATGATTTGATTTTATGCATGATGAGTGATGAGTATGGATGTATGCATGTTAATTTATTTTGATGGATGCATATGTTATGATGAATGCAAATGTTTTTAATTTATATGTGATATGCAAAATGTAATGGATGAATTGAATTTGTGTTGTTTGGCGAGGGCACCATAGACTGTTTAGGACTTTGTGTGGTTTTTTTGGCGATTGTTGATGGCAATGCGAGGATGAAAGATAGCGCAGTTGGTTTAGAAATGTAGCTAAGGTTTTCTGAGACTCAGACGGTTTTAACTCACTAGCCATGACTGTACTTTATCTTACAAGACTTTTGAACAAGGTATGAATCGGACTTGTCTTTGACCAAGCTATTTCACATCCTTGTGTGTGCAATTGAGTTCATTTATGTGGTATTTGTCAGGATACCGCCAGTGCCAGATAGGCTATCAACCAAACCTGTATTGAGGATCACCTAATTAGCTCCACTAACTCCTTTGTTGTATTTAGTCAGATTAATCTACGGTGCTATCTAGGATACCATAAGCTAGCTCATCCACATGCAAACATTGATCTGTACACGAGTTAATGTGACAGATATATCATCATGCGGGAGGTTTACCGCTAGTGACCGATAGGCTATCCACCAAACCGGTACTGAGGTTTGCCTCATGACCTGTCGGAATGCTGAGAGTTCCAGGGATTCAAGTTTGACTCCCTTCTTTTCTTCAATTGTATTGGGATACTTGCTCTTTTGTAGTGATAAAAATCACTGTTTATTTTTATATATTTTTCTTTTGAGCAAGGGATTTGAATTTTGAGTGATAAGAATCACTATTGTATGTGCCTTTTGATGTATGCACTCTGGTGGTGATGTCAAATTTTTGGAGTTTTGACTTTTTGCAAAATTTTGATGTTTGCAACTTTTTTAGAACTTGGGATTCTTGGGGAATTGGGTAGGGAAGATGCTTGTCCTTTTGCCAACTCTCAACATTCTTGGGGTCATTCGCACAGGGGGATGAGCAAGATAACCATTTCGCTTATGGTGACCTGGATTGCTGTGCAGGTTTCATCTTTCGTTCACACAACTTGGGAATTTTTATGTGTTTTAATTTGTGTTGGGATGCTACGTAACAAGGTGTGATCCAAGTAGAACTCTACCTTCGTAAAATCTGTCTGACTTGGTACAGTATGTGGCTAGAAAGCTACATGATGACTGAAAGACGAAAACTCTTGATACATTAGAAGACCACTGACTCTAGTGTGGTAAAAAGTAGTGAATGGCATTTTTTTTTTTGGACTGCTTATAAAATGGAGAAATGTGGAACAAGATGGACTAGCGGAGTAATTACAGTCTATGGTGCCTTTGACCTGTATGACCACAAATATGCAATGTATGGATGTGATGCTTAATGCAGCTACATATTTTTGTATTTTTGATGGATTGATTTTTGTGAATATGAAGATGAGATGCGAGAAGAGCTCTTTATTGATGAATTTGAGCATGCCTAGAAATGAGATGCAAATTTTTGTTGTTTTTGATGATTTTACTATTTTTGAATTTTCTTATTTTTGACCAAGCGATTGTGGGAATCCTTGGAGCTTTTTGGGATTGACCAAGCGATTGTAGGAATCCTTGGAGCATTTTGGGATTGACCAAGTGATTGTAGGAATCCTTGGAGCATTTTGGGATTGACCAAGTGATTGTAGGAATCCTTGGAGCATTTTGGGATTGACCAAGCGATTGTAGGAATCCTTGGAGCATTTTGGGATTGACCAAGCGATTGTAGGAATCCTTGGAGCATTTTGGGATATGGCTCTCTTAGATATGGAATGGTCACAAATGATTGATGTTCAAGGGTTCTGGTTCCTTGATTCCATCAAGAGAGGCTAGCCGGTACGTCTCGGGTCCTATTTTGCTATCAATTACATATGGACCTAACCAATTTGCCATGAACTTGTCCCTTAGGTGGGACGACAAACTAGAGTTCTGTTGGTTTTCTTTTAAGACCAAGTCACCAATCCGAAAGTCCCTCAGGTGAACTTTCATGTTGTAAGCTTTCTTAAGTCGCTCTTGATAGATACGTAAATGCTCGAGAGCATTAACGCGTCATTCATCAAGCAACGTAAGCTGGTCTAACCGGGCCTACCACATAGCATCATCATCGATGAACTCTTGCATTGATATGCGTAGGGAAGGAATTTCCAACTCGAGAGGCATGACTGCCTCGGAGCCATACACGAGCGAAAATGGAGTTGCCCCAGTGGGCGTCCGAATGCTAGTGCGATAAGCCCACAGGGCAAGTGGGATTTGGATGTGCCAATCCTTATGACTGTCTACGATCGTCTTTTTAAGGATGGCAACTAGCATTTTGTTTGATGCCTCTGCTTGCCCATTTGCCTGCGGATAATAGGGTGTCAAAAAATTGTGCTGAATTTTGTACTTTGTGGTCAAAGCACGCACGTCTTTGTTCTTGAATGACGTCCCATTATCCGAGATTATTTTGGATGGAATACCAAAATGACATATGATGTTATGTAAAATGAACTCCACAATGCGGGGTCCTGTCGTAGAGGTAAGCGGAACTGCTTCCACCCACTTGGTGAAATACTCTGTGGCCGTTATGATAAACGTGTGATGGCTTGACGATGCAGGGGAGATCTTTCCAATTAGATCGAAGCCCCACTACGAAAATGGCCAAGCGGACTGGACTGTCTGCAAGGCCTAGGAAGGTACGTGCATCAAATTGGCATGATGTTGACACTTCACGCACTTCCTGACATATGCGCAACAATCTCGCTCTAAAGATGGCCAATAATAGCCCATGCGAAGAATGCGCTTTGCGATGGCCATACCACTGAAGTGGCCACCACATGTACCATCGTGCGCTTGGGCGATCGCCCAAGTGGACTCTTGCTGGTCCAAGCAACGAAGGAGGATTCCTTCATAGCTATGATGGTACAAAATGTCTCCTATCAAGACATACTTAGCCGCTTTCTGCTTGAATGCTCATTTTGCGGCATGCATCAATCCAAGCGGGAGATTACCTAACTTGAGGTAGTCTCTAATGGGTAAATACCAATCCTGTTGATCGAAAGCCTCGATGGTATGAACAACCAATCCCTCTTGAAGTTCATCCCTAGCAAACGCTGAGCGGGAGAGAACTTGTAAGAATAGCGTTGTGTTGCTATTAATGGGAGTAGGGGAGAACAAGGACCCCCAGTTGGCATGTTTCAGATGATCGTGGATTCGAGAGAACTTATCCGAGGATGGTTCAATCTGGATCATGTGGATTCTTGGCGTCAAGTCAGAGCTTGCACGCTCCATCATGGATTGCGATAGTGTTTTGACTTGAATGGTTGTCATATCACCAGAAAGGTCTTGCGGGATTAGTGACCCCAAGGAGGCCATAGTGTCCGCAAAATGATTCGATGACCGAGGGAGTGCCTCGATGTCGTACCACTCAAGTTTCGCCAGGAATTTGTCCACAAGGGCTTTATAAGCCTGTAGAACTGGGCATTTGCATTGGAATACCCCTTTGACTTGATTGACAATTAACAACGAATCACCAAAGATGTTCAGTCATTTGATGTTCATGGTGATTGTTGTCTGAAGACCTATGAGCAAGGCTTCATACTCTGCATTATTGTTGGTGCATGGGAAATTTAATTTAAATGACAGGGGCATTGGAGCGCCCTACGGTGTGAAGAATACTATTCCCGTGCCACCACCTTGCTCACATTTAGAACCATCAAAAAATAGGGTTATGTCAGCCTGTGACTCGGGCTCATCAGAATCTGGCGATTCTGAGACATGGAAGACCCCATCATCGGGTAGTTCTATGACCAGAGGCTGATCGTCTTCGAGAGGAGCCTCTGCTAGTTGATCGGCTATGACCTATCCTTTGATGGATTTCTGTCCAATAAACTCTATGTCAAATTCCGTCAACAACATGATCCATTTCACCGTGCGACTACTATGATAAGTATGACTCATCATGTATCGCAATGGATTCTCCTTAGACACAACATACGTAGTGTTGCTCAACATGTAGTGGCATAGCTTTTTGGTAGCAAACACCACTACCAAGCAGAGTTTCTCGACGTATGCATAGTTAAGTTCATAACTGACCAGGGTGCGGCTAAGATAGTAAGTAGCCTATTCTTTGTGAAGTTCATTCTTCTAGGCTAGCATGGCGCCCAGTGCCACCTCAATAGCTGAGATGTATAAGTAGAATGACACTCCTGGTCTAGGTGGTGCCAATACTGGCAGTGAAGCCAAGTATCATTTGATGTCATCAAAGGCTGACTGGCACTCGTCATCCCAGTGAAATGCTACCCCCTTGTGCAATAATTTGTTCATGGGTCGACACTTGTCAGATAGCTACGCTATGAAGCGCTTAATTGACGTGACCTTTCCCTGTAGACTTCTGAGCTGCTTAATGGTAGTTGGGGGAACCATTTCAAGGATTGCCTTGACTTTGTTTGGGTCCACTTCGATGCCTCGCTTTGAGACTATGAAACCCAAGAGTTTTCCAGATGTGACGCCAAATACGCACTTCTTGGGATTCAGTCTGACTTTATGCTCCATGAGGCGATCGAGGATCTTGCTTAAGTCATCGAGATGATCCGGGCGCAAAAGAGACTTGGCCAACAAATCATCCATGTAATCTTCCAAAGTTTTATGCATGTAATCATGGAAGATGTACGTCATGGCACGTTGGTAGGTGGCGCCAACATTTTTAAGGCCAAAGGGCATGACCTTATAACAAAATGTCCCCCAAGGCATTGTGAACGCCATTTTTAGTTGGTCCTCGGGATTGATACGAATTTGATTGTATCCCGAGAAACCATCCATGAGGGATAGCATTTCGTGACCTATTGTAGCGTCTACCAATGCGTCGATGCTTGGCAAGGGGAAATCATCCTTAGGACTCGCTTTGTTTAGATCTCAAAAATTAGTGCATATGTGAATCCTCCCATCGAGATTTTTGATGGGCACCATGTTGGACAGCCATGGCGGATAATCCATGCAGATGACAAACTGTGCATCCAACAGCTTTTGCAATTCATCTTTGACCATCAAGGCCACTGTTGGGTGCATCTTACGTAGTTTTTGCTTAACTGGCTTGATTGTCGGATCAAGCGTTAGATTATGCATGACTAGCTACGGATCTAGCCCCGACATGTCTCTCGTATGACCATGCAAAAACCTCCTTCTTCTCTTTGAGAAGGGCAATGTAGTCGGCTTGCTCTTCGAGGGATAAGCTTACCCCGACTTGATAATCTATGGATTCATTGGATCCAAGCCGATGTCTACGTCAGTCGTCTCCTCGATCGACATGTGGGATCCGTCCTCCAACTGATGTGGAGTTGGGATCAAATGGATATCATTAGCTGAGTTTAAATCTACGTTGGGAACCTCGGGTTCCTCTTCAGCATGAAAGATATCCTGAGTTGTCCCTGGGGTAAAATGAAGCATTTTACCGAAAGGCCAATACTCCGATGGGGATGGAGGTGAATTGACGTGATCCCAGTCAATGGCATCTATGTCTAGATGCAAGGACCATGCTGGATCGGCCGGATTGTGGATGGGTGCGGTTAAGTCAATGGAGATCATGTGGATGAAATGATTTTGGTCTCCATTACCATGGGTGTGATGACTCAAACATTCTGGATGTTCTCTGTGTTCTGGATCTGGCTCTAGAGGTACTGGCACGAATGGATCGGCCCTATGTGCTAATAGGAGGATAGGGTCTACCCTCGACACTGATATCACCCTAGGGTCTCAGAGTGGAAGGTGCTCTTCGTGTACCTGGAGCAGCGGATCCAACACTTGATCCCACCCTACTTGGGTCTACGTACCACTCGTGCCCTGGCACTATGCCCATCTATTCAAATATGTCATTAATCTCCAAGGGGTATGGTTGCGGCCTCTGTCGCATGTGATTAAGATATGTCATTTCTGTTTCATCTTCGTAATCACTATCGGAGATCCAAAAGCCCTCGTTGGCTCCGACAACTATTTGAGGCATTACAGGCTCATCCTGCTCAAGCAAATTAATCTGGCCCCATTGTGGTTGTTCCACGCTCCGTGGGGGGACCTGATTCTCTTGACGCGACACTGGCTCGCTTGGAGCCTCTAGAGGGAACATTGTCAGGAGGGTCTCTTGATAGTTATTCATGGGAATCACTTGTGAGTGATCACTATCGGATTCGAAGGGATCATATGATGCTGGTTCATATTCTGATTCATCCTCCGAAGATCCCTCTTGACACTATTTATACTTTCCTTGAAAGTGAGTCCCCAAACTTTCGCCTCTCTCTAGCAAAGGAGAAGGGTTATTGATGTTAACAAGGGTGGTTGTTGACCATGGGAGGTAATCTCCCAATGTATATGTTGTGTTTGGGTTGGCATAAGGATCCGATGCCAATCCACCCTTGTTGCCTATTCCTAGGCCTTGCATGTTTTCCACCAAGATGTCCAAGGGCAGGGGGTGGTTGAACCCTACTCCCGACTTGTCATAAGGCATTTGGTATCTTGGCTGGCAAAGGACACGCACTCCTTGCTCATACCTGCCTAGCCCGTATCCATGCCAATTGCATTGGCCAAGATATCTCAGAGCGAAGTCCGGGTTAGACAGATAGTTGACATCTTCTGCAAAAGGCTCTTCATCCTCGTCCTTTTGCATGCATGGCTCAGTACCATGATCAAGGCCCCCATACACAAAATTTGTCTGGTTCGATGGGTAGCCTAAAGGAACAATTGTCCCGATGGGGAGGCGAGGTCTCCCCATGTCTTGCATGGACTCTAGCGTGGTCGTTGCTACAACATTCCGCACTAGATACTCCCCCAGGCCCGTATTGGCCATTTCAACAGTAATTGTTGGCGATTGAGAGGGAGGGAACGGAAGCTCTTCCTGAGTCCATTCCATGTTGGGTGGACTAGGAGCCTCAACTTCCATTGTGCTAGGCATCTCTTCGGTAGAGATGGTTGATATTGTTGGCAGCGCCTCTTCCAGGGGTTGAGCCTCTTCCAGGGTTTGCTTCCCTTTGTCCTTCTATTTAGCCATGATAGGTGGCGTTGGTGGTGAAGGAGCTGACGATGAAGATGCACCTGGCTGGGGTTTTGATGGATTTATCACTAGTGGTGCTTGCGGCATCGGACCCTGTCTAGATGGATTTAACTAAAAATCCAAGTGCATCGATGGGAGGGTCGATTGCGGCATCAACTGCACCGCATTGCAATATTTGAAGGGTTCTAAGTCCGTCGGGACTACATGTACTTCCCCTTCAAATGCATACTTCAAACACTCGGTGAGCTATCGAAGGGACACACTTCATGTCCCTGATCCATGGCCGCCCTAGCAATATGTTATACGCCATCTCGCCTTCCAAAATATGGCACAATGTAGGTATCGTCTTTTGTCCTACTTGAATGGGTAGGACAATTGTGCCAACTGTCGAGCATATCGCATCATTGAATGCTCGCAGTGTGTAAGTGGAAGCCATGATGTGAGAGGCTGGCAACTTCAGATGTTTCAATGCTGCTATGGTAATGATGTTACTGGATGAGCCAGTGTCTATCAACACCCTCTTATACGGGATCCCGTTGACCCACGCGATAACGTGCAGGGGTGGATCTGCCATGTCATCAGACACTGATTTAACTTCATCTTCTCGAAAGGTGATGACTGGCTCCATGCATCATTTTACATGTCCCACGAAGTTGTTGAAGGAATTCGCTTCGTGGGGCTGCAACTCGATGGCTTTCAAAATCTCCATGAGAGCCTCCCGATGGGGCGCTGATTGTTGTATAAGCTCATATATGGAGAGCCTAGCCGACGTGGTCCACAAACTCTACGTGAGTTTGGTCCGAATCATGGCCATGGGTCTAGGCGGAGGTAGCTGCATAGGGTGCTGTTGAGGTTGTGACGTCGATGGAACCTCTCTTGTGGCTGCCTCGGGGGCAACTCCTGGGTATTTCTTGTTCCTAGTCACTATGCTTATCATTCCTACATACCCTTGCATGGGGAAATTTTGTTGCACCTCATTGACTTGAAGGGGTTTTGCCTGTGCCTCATGGGCAGGCAAGGGGTCCTTGAAAACCCCCATCTACTGGTTGTTTGGCGCTACGGGGTTGTCCACTACCAATGTCTTATTGTCAATCAGGTCTTGTATCAATCCTTTGAACTTCCAACATGCATTCAGGTCATGTCCCTTTCGCCTGTGGAACCTACAATACAAGTCCTCTCTGTATCCCTTAGGCTTGGGAGCGTTAGGATCTATGGTTTGAATCTCTGGAAGGGTGATCAAGTTCACCGCTGACAAGCGGTCAAATAGGGAGTCCCTAGACTCCGTATAAGGGGTGTACTATCGCTTAGGGTGACGCTGCTGATTTTGCTCCTACTTCTAATTTTCTCTTTCATAATTGTTAGGAGGCACTGCCTGATAGTTAGCCTTTTGAGGTTGTATTTCTTGTGCAGGCTTAGGGACATTTATAGCAACTTGATTAACCACAACGGGTTTTTGTTGCGTAGTCCCTATCTTTGTGTTCTTGTTCCACTCTTTCTTCTTAGGTTTGGCAATTTTGCCATCCTGTATCTTGATCTCTTCGATAATTCTGGCTTGCACCAGAGCTTCCTCTAAGGTGGCATATTGCTGCAGCTGCAATAGCACAGAGATCGATCTCAAACAACTTCGTGAGAACATTTGTGTAAGGTCGGACATAGGGGGAAGGTAGGGTAGCTTGGAAAGCAGAGTCCTCCATCGATTCCCGTAGGCCACCATGGTCTCTTCCTCATACTGCTTGAGGCTGGCCAGGTCACTTAGTGATGCCTTCTTCTTGGTGTTGAAGGCGAAGCGTTCAAGGAATGCATCCACTAACTGATCCAAGTTATTGATGTTGTGCTTCGACAACTGGGTGAACCAATCCGAGGTAGGGCCCACGAATGTGGTTATAAATGTCCTTAGCAATAATGCATCATTGTCCTGAATGCCAAAGCATTGGCTTAGGAATCTTGTCACATGCTCTTGGGCATCCTCTTCACCCTTAAAGACTGCCAACTGAGGCAGCTTGAAGTGTTCGGGGTAAGGGGGTGCAGGCACTGACGGATGCATAGGATGACTGCGGAGTTGGCGTAACGTGGGCTTTTGGGGCCCAGAAGCTTTGGTTTCCATAGACTCCAAACGCTCTAACAGCGCTTTGTATGCATCGAAAGATTTAATCTCTTCCTCTTTAGTTTGCTCCCATTGTGGGTTGTGGGAGACTTGAGGCCTATGGGGGGTGGCCGGATAGCAACCCCTCCGCCTTGGTAGGGCATTTCGGCCCACTCTACTTCTTGTTCATACTCCTCGTAAACTTCCTGAGGAGTCTCTGGGTGAGACCTATGACCCTGGGTGGGTCCCCGCGGAGGGTACCCATCGTTGTTTCGGGGGAGTGGCCTCCCTCTCAGGTCTAGGGGGTCTCGGAGGCAAAACTTGATGAGGTCATGGAGACCTATCTCGCACCAAGGGATTATGCCTCTCATATGGTTCCGCTCTTTGGGTGCGAGGGGTTGGAACCCTCTCAGGTAGGTTATGAAGCAGCTCATCTGTTTGGCACTGAATGCACTCCTTGCTAAGGCGGTATAGACGCTCTAGCTGCTGCTGATCTTGCTCAAGCCACATGATCTGGGCTTGGCGGGTGGCATGTCTGGCGACTGCCAGGTCAATTTGGTCTACCATCTTGAGCCTAGGAGGCCTGGATGCCTCTCCTATACATTTACCTCGGTCGTGATGATCCGAGATCTCAATGGGTTGCTTCCCTCTGTCGAGGTTGGCGGCATTTACCCGAGGCTCTGGCCTCATTGGGTAACCATGGTATCTAGCTGGTGTGAAAGCGCATGGCTCCCATGCTATACATTGCTCTCGAGGAATGTGATGGTCTTCCTCGTACTCCCTTTCGTATGTGTGAAAGGGGTGGGCGGAGTTAGCTCGCCCTGTTTGGAGAGCCCTACGCTCTGGGGTTTGTCTATTGGTTCTAACAGTGATGGGAGGCAAAGGAGGGATGCCATAGTCATGTGGCCTCTCCTCATGGACACTATGCCTCTCTAGCACTTCATCGCACGGTGGCCACTCATATCTAGCTTCTAAGGGAGCTTTTCTATCTATGTTGAGTGCCACGTGTAAGGATTCTTCTTGAAAGGGGCTGTGATGAACGGGCGTGTCCCCCAGAGGGGTGTCCCTATAATTCCACCTTGACATGGAATGATGTGGACTCTCTTGTGGGTCAGGCCGCCAAGGCGGTATGGCCAAGTCCTTAGGGCTAAAGCGGAGGCGACTTGTGCCCCCTCCTTGTACACTTTTCATAGCTTCTGCCCTTGATTGGGCTTGGCTACGGGTGTACACCATGGTGTTGCTCTTCTACAAGCTAAGCAAATTTTTATCTCTTTTATGATTTTTTATGCTACACTAAACAGAAAAGAACACACACATACACAAACAGTGATTATCTCGTTTAAAGGTTGAGAGTGTGTCCTAAACCTGGTTTAGTGTGTTTTGTTGTTGTTTTTGAAGGTTTTTGTAAAGAACGTTTAAATGCAAAATGAAGGCTCTTATGACTCCCAAAATTGGTCGCCCCTTCGATATACCATTGCCAGACCGATATACCAACCTCTCTATATACCCGCCCTTACGTGAGGGAAACTATAGGTACGTGAGAGCAGATGGTACATGGAACATAGGCGGTACGGAAGGGGAATCACTCTGTTTATGACACCTACCATAGAAGACTTATCCTCACATGCTGGGAATCACCCCAGCTACACTCGGTCAGCTTTCATCAGGATTTACGTCTAGCAACAGTAGCGATCGGGGTTTATGAATGCAAAATTCAAGCCAAGGTGGTGATGAAATCCACCGTTGGTCTTGATCAAGGGCTAGGGTTTTACGACCAGCTCCTTGGTGTTTAAGTTGCCACGTGGTGTGTGGGGTTCTTTTTATTTTGCAAAAGGAAACAAGCAAACAGCAAAAGGAAAACTTTCCCTAAGCAAACAAGTAATCCAAAATAGAAACACTGAATAGAAAATGATAGAGAAAAATGCAGAATCCTTACCTCTTCTCTGCCCGCATCTGTCGGTTCTGAGTTTCTGCCTGAAAACCTCATAGGCTGGAATTCATCCTGGGGTGGAATGAATTATAGTACTGTATTCATCATAGGGTGGGGCGAATTCCCATTCGTCCCTGGGTGAGACGAATTACAGCTCTGCATTCGCCCTTTGCTGGAACGAACAACAGTCAGCGTATGAAAACGCGGTACCTGCAAGCAAAAAACCAAGTTTGGATCAGATATCTGATCTTAAAAATAGAGGACAAGGTCCCACCATGATCACCACTGAAAGCATGAGGATACGAAAGCAAAAAGGAAAGCGAATATGCGAAATGCAAACGAAGAAACCGAACTTAGCGCTAAATCCTAAAAACTTGAAAATGCATGAAAAGAGGGAAAAGCATGATCGAATCGAAATGAAACAAATGAGAATAAAGAAGACAGCCCTTTTTATTAATATGTTTCAAACTCGGTTACAATATGCATCCTCCCCTTCCAAGGGCTAGGAGCGTTTAAGCATGAGCTCTTGTTACATCCATGGGCGCCTTTCCTTCTTCCGCGTGCCCACATGTAAAATGGGCGGACCAAAATGTCACCACCACTTGGAATGATGAGTCTTGACTCCTCGCTGCTCCTCCGATGTCCGAACCCTATGTTCAAAGGAACAAGAAATGGTCAGTAGCACCTGCGGATGAAACAAAGCATGCAATCCCCAAGCCTACGATAAGTAAATGAGAAAAATGAATTAAACTGATATCAAAATAGATCCAAATGCTATGAAAATTTGATAGGGGCATCAAGATATCACCAGGAAGGTTCTACAAAAAGAATAGTCAAAAAATTCCTCACCAATTTGAATTCGCTCTGGGGCGGGACGAATTCACCTACAACAAAATGCCGAAAAGATACTATCCCAATGTCCTACCTATGAAGCTCCAAAAGACCTGCAAACTTGGGATTAGCTAATTGGGGGAATTTTGGGAAGACCCAGATGGTCAGATTTTCCCAATTTGGCCTCCATCAATGGGAATTTGATGATGCTACCTGTAGGTTAGTAAAAGCGAACAAAGCTAGAAATATGATCAAAATTGCTCAAAACGAGACGAAATTCAAATGACAACCTATTTAAACATCATAGAATTGAATGCAAAAATGAAAGAAAGCAAATCTACCATGGAATTCCCATCGCTCCGAAAGGGGGCGATTAGGATTGTGGCAATGTGGGAGGGGGCGCCCATGGGGCAGGCCGCCCATCGTTTGAGGCTTGATTTCGACACCAATCCACTTGGGATGGGTTCAAAACCTCTTGTGTGGTATTTTCAGAAAATTTGGTGGGATATTGTGGCCAAATTTCGGGTTTTGGGATCAAGATTTGTCCTCCCAATAGTCACCCAATGACCTCCCTTCTAAAGGAGATCAAGGATGTGAAAGGCGCAAATCCAAAAGGTGTGAGATGTGTAAATAAAATGACAGCACTTCGTTGCTCTAAAATGCTACTTCTCTCCATATTTTGGGGTGAGGAAACTCACCAATTTATAGACCTGGAGGTCTCTTGAAATGGGCATGCAGAGGCGCCACTTGGCAATCATGCCTTCCTAGGGGGAAGGAGATTCCTCCCTGAATAGGGACTCCATGACTGACCTTACAGATGCCTCTAACGCTTGAAAATGCTCACCCATACTCCCATGCGATGAAGGAAGCGTTGGGTGGTGGACCTGAGCTGCCATTTGTCAAGATTTGACTTTTTTCCCGTCAAACCTACAATTCGCCCCACCCCGGAGCGAATTCAGAATTCGTCCCTGGGTGGGGCGAATCCCATTTTGAATTCGTCCCAGGGTGGGATGGATACTGAGCAAAGTGCTTGAATGTGCCAAATTGATCTCTGACCTTTCAAAACTACTGTGAGAGTGGTTAGGACCACTGTTTGACCTCTGGGGGCTGCCCTTGGGGCTGTGTGTGTCAAAGCGATCAGTGTTTGCAGTCACATAATCGGATTGGTGCTGTTTTGGTGTCTACATTATACCACCTAGACTCTTCTAAGATTTTTTGACAATGGTTGGTCCATCAATGCATCAGGTTGATAAAAAACTTAAGCTCAATGATAATGGTGATTTTTCTATTTATCTACTCTAGCTAGATCTACCATGGCTCATATACCTTAATTAGTTGTTGATGTAGTATGCAATGGAAGATAATAATCACAAGATGCATAATAATATGAAAGGAGGTAAATCTACGAGATGACTAAAATAAGCTATAAATAGAAATGATAAAAATAAATATAATGTAGCTATGGGATAAATGGGCACTCCATGAACAAAGTTACTAGACTACATTGCACCCATCACCAATATATGGTGATCTACACAACACTATGCTACTACCTATGAATATGCTCTAATATTATATATTATTCTTATTACAATGAGGTTATTTTTATATAGGAATATAGGTTTCTTGACTGACACTCTATCTAGCTATGCAAGGGGCACCTTGCACATATACAACTTGCACATTAACACTTGTGCAATAATTACATTGCATGAAGTAACTAGATAAATTCCCTCTAAAGTAATCTAATATCCTAAGTATGTACTTAGGAAGGTACATTTACATGATCCAAATGATGTAATATAATGTATTTCTAATAAATTGCATTGATTAATGCATTGTAAAGGTGCATTTTTGGTAGAGACCAACACCTTAGCAATTTTTACAAAATTACATTGTAAAGGGGCATTTTTGATGGAAACTAATACCTTAACATATGGGTAAATCCATGAAAAAGCAAGTCCCAAAAGAAATTGATGAATGTGCTACATCAAGTACATGTCCTTATTTTCAAGAAGGGGTGGATATTTATGAGAATGGAAAATTCCTCACATTGCGAAGTGGTGTACAAGCCACTCTCAGAGATGTTGAATCTTGTGAAGACCTTCAAATGAATGGTGATATATTTCCTATAGATATTGTAAGGGCGGTATACATATCATTAATAACCGTTGACATTTATAGGAACTAAATGAGGAATCAAAGGTCATACCTCAAGTAGCACATTCTTGTAGTGATAATCAAAGGTCATACCTCAAGTATCACATTCTTGTTGTGATATAAGTGACATTAAGCCCATGGTGGCCAATGCTTGTTATAACACAAGTGACCTCATAACTATAATGGTAAATATCATTTGTCATATAGGTAACCTTATCACAAAGATAAACTTTATCTGTGATACTAGTGACTTAAAAATTAATAATCCTCAAAATGAGCACCATGATATTGTCAAATGTAATATTGTTAAAAGCATTGATGATGAATAACTTGGGTGTTTTGAAAAACACACCAAAGATATTGGATCAAAACTAATGCAAAGAATGGGATACAATGGTAAAGGATTGGGTAAAAATGGGTAAGGCATTAGCAAGCCCATAATACCAAATATTAGGCCAAATAATGAAGGACTTGACTATGATGGTCAAGTAGAAAGCAAAAAGACCATGTTTCTAAAACCAAAATCTCATACAACTCCTAGAATAAATAGTTGTAAACATTATGGAATAACTGGACATGTAACAACTAGGTTTTGGAACTTACATCCTTGTGACATATGTGAATGTACTAATCACTCCCCTACAATTTTTTGGTACAAAGAAAAAATTACCAACAAGATTCATGTTGATTATGGATGGAAAAATATCACACAATGGACCAAAATGACTAAAATATTGTATAGCTTCTATAGAATATGTAAACTTGATGGTAGACCCAGAGATAGACCTAGTGAGAAACCAAGTGGTAAACCCAGAGGTAATAACCTAGAGGTAGACCCAAAGGTAGATTCAAATGTAGACATAGAGGTAGTGATCCAGAGATAAACCTAGATCTATGAGCCGAAGCTCGAGTTGAGATCCATGATCCAGAGCCAGATCCAAGAGCTAGAAGCAGTGCTAAAGCAAGAAGCCAACTTTCATTGTTCTCTCCTCTACATTAAGGGGGATAGTAATAAATGTTGTACTAAATAATGTAATAAGGAGGATGTTAGAAAGACATATTATTACATTATTTAGTTAAGTTAATGCTTAATTAGTTGGAAATATAGAATCCAACATGCATAATGTTAAAAATAGAATAGATTAGATCCAAAAAACGACTAATATGCTATTGGCTAATCATGACCAATATTGTATTATTTATGCATAATTTGTTTAACAAAATTAATATATGATTCTCAATATAATATTATCAAGTCCTTTTCTTTTGTAACCTATGTTTAACATAAATTTCAAAGAAACATACAAACAAGCTACATTCTCTTTTTGTGAATAACTTTTATAGAGTCCTCAATATTCTTGATAATTTTGTTATTTCTTTAAAATAATTGATATTATCATCATCAATATCATCTATGACATGAACCAAGTATTGCTTATGTTTACTAAAAGTTCAAATAAAATCCATAAGCCAAATTAAATTTTCTGTTTTTTGGTAGTTTTTTGATGGTTGTTTGTTCTCAGCTGTAAGGTTTCTTTGATATAATAAATTTTTGCCCCTCTTTTATTAAAAAAAAAACTTTTCAACTTGGAAGACCTAAAGTGTGCATCCAGTAGCATGACCATTTCCCAATTACAACCTATTTTTTATGTTGCATACCAAATCCATCATATTGTACCAAAAATATAAGCCTTCTAATAATATCTCAAAAAACTCAATGCTTTGATAAAATGATCTAGAAATATAAACATAAAATAATGAATAATTAGGACAATATATAAAATTAGGTCTAATAAAACCCCTAAAATATATCTTATGCACTCACAATGATCTACAAATTGATTATACTAAAGTTATTCAATACACTTATGTTCCTTTACACTCACTAAAGAAGATACACTACATGGATATTGCTTACACTAAACAAATATGCACATATTGATTGGGGATATTCCAATTTTTGGTAATACAACGTATCTATAAAACTATAGGAGTTATTATAATAGATTGTTTGTCCTGTAGGTCACTATTTTTTACAAATTCAACTGATAACTTTTTTCCTTCTTCCCTTTCTACAACTCTTCCCTTTCTCCCATTCTTTAGTAATTTTTGTTCTATTTTTATAGTTGATTTTTGTTTTGTTTTTAAAGTTTGATTTTCTAAATTTTTCACCAAATATCCCTGTGAGTGTGGTCTACTGGCAAGGATGCCACTTGCATTATCGATGATATGACCCGGGTTCAATCCCCATGGTGGATGTGTATAAGAAGTATTAATAAAAAAAAATTCACCAAATAAATGTTAATATATTCTAACAAACCATTGGTCATTTCTCCATCTTCTTGGTATGTTATTTCTTCATTTAATAAAATATTTTAAGGTGATATATGTGAGTTAATACTTTTGATCATGATATTTCATAATAAAAGTCCATACTATAGTGTGACCTATCTTCTTTTTTCAACATTAAAAACATTCACTATTTTTTTATTCTAGAATGTGCATAGTATTTCCAAATAAATCAATAGCCACTTCAAGAATATATTCTTTGACATCTTATTTAAGCCTAATAATCCTCAAATTTATGGAATTTTGCCTTCTTCATTATTAGTACTCCTACTATTGAGTTCTTCAGCATCTCTATTTTTTTTTTTTTTTTTACTTCCTCTCAATTTGCTTGGTATTATTTTTTAAATCGATTATCATGTACATCATCTATTCTACCAAGATGAAACTCTAAATTCTGATTTATTTGAGGTATATATTTCATCCTTATTTGAATAACATGCACATAACAATAATGCATTTCTTTGATCAAATTCATATGATTATTACTATTTGGAGAGAGATAATTTTTTCTTCATCATTTATTTCATCCTTTATTAATCAAAGTATAATGTTTTAAATATTTAAAATCAAAGAGTAAACTTTTGATCATGTTTGTTTTAATTTATATCCCTCAATGCATTCTTCTATGTATTGTTCATTCCTTCACTATTTATTTTATTGATATAAAGATTAAGAAGAAGATTGGAAATACCTCGTCACTTGGCAAAGACTTCCTTAAATAAAAATAAAAAAGGACTCAAGTCCAGCTAAACTACATACACCCGCAAGGTTCCAAAAAGACACTAACAAAAAAAATAGAAAAGGGCTCCAAGTCCAGCTGGACGACATACACCCGCAAGGTTCCAAACATAAGCGCCCAACAATGATACAAACAAACAACACCACCAACTCTTAGGAAGAACAAACTTACAAGATTTGACTCCACAAACAATAGCTAAAAAGAAATAATTGGGGCTCTCTCCCCTCTATGCAAATTCCTTCATTATTTATTTATTATCTTTTATGTGTTATTCATTATTCTATACTTTATCAATGGTAGAGACTACCAACATGCTAATTATTTAATAATAATTAATTATATTAGTTTTATTTGGTATATATTTTTATTTTTATTTTTTCCAATTTTATGTATTAAATAAAATTTAAAAATTGTTGTAATTAGTATTCAAAAAAAAAGAATTTATAAAGTAAATAGTTTTATTTATTTTAAAATAGGGGTTTTGAAAGGGTTGCTTTTTATTTTTCACTTTAACTTAATAATATTAATAATATTGAGTTATTTGATGCTGCCAAGATTTAAAACTTGATGTGGGTTACATGAACTATTTTTGTCTCAACCTTTGAATCTACCATCCATTGGAAAAGTAAGTAGTTTTTTTATTATTAAAGTATGGCAAAATAAAGTACCATAATATTGATCTTATTGAAAGTAATCTACCAAAAGCAAGTAGTTTTTTTATTATTTAAAAAGTACCACAAAATAAAGTACCATAATATTGATAGTATTAAAATAATATGCATTTTCATCATTATAATAGTATAAAAAAACTTCCTTTCTTTTTAATTGAAAATAAAAACCTTTAAACTAAGATAATAAATTAAAAAAAATAAAAAATTAATTATATATATAATAATAATAAATACCTTTCCATTCCAATTTAAAATATAAATAAAAACAAAATCAAATAATTATTTTTATTTTTATTTTTTTTTAAATCTGCTTTCAACTTAATAAACATAGAACTAAATAAAGAGGGGCTGCAATATAAGTCCGTCATCATCATAAATCAGAGGGGCTGCAATATAAGTCCGTCATCATCATAAATCAAAGGGGCTGCAATATAAGTCCGTCATCATCATCGTTTAGTAAAAGGAGTGCACGGCCCAATCTTATCGTTTCCAAGTTTCGTAAAACGAGCCCACGATCGAATCTTATTATTTGTGTAACCGGAATCGTGTCCAGATGCGAGTGGTGAGCCTGGCATATCCTTTCCTTGTGAGCCTGCCATTATCCTTTCCTCGTATAGTAAACCGAGCCCGAGCCCACGACCAAATCTTACTATGTTGGATTCTTTGCTACCAACGTCTCGGATGCGAGTGGCGAGCCTGGCATTCGTACTTACTAAACATAGCCCATGTCTGCAAGCATTTCCAATCTTTGGAAACAACCAAATATTTTCAAGCTTTTGTGGTACACACATTCACCAATCTTACTATTTTTACTGTCCAGATTCTTCCCTGCTGGCCCTGGCATCTTTGGAGTTTGTCTCAACTTGAAGAGTTAAAGTAACTCTCAGTGGATGTAACACAACCACAAATCTCTATATAACACCAAGCACTCCCAAATGTTCACAGCAGCATGTTCTGTGTTAGCATGCTCTGTTTTAGCATGCTAAAGCACTTCTTTTGATTTTTTAAACGTATTGTTTGCCCACTCTACTTTCTTTCTTTTTGGTTTTGTTAAACTCTGCTTCAATATTTTCGTTCTTTTCAGCTCCAACATTTCTGTTTCTGAAATGAGTGATCTTTTTTACCTGTTTCTTGCTGAACAGATTGCCAGATCGCTGTAATCTTGTTTACCTGTTTCTTTGGGAACAGATTGCGAGATCGAAGATTCCAATAACATCAAGGATTTAGGGCGGATATAAATATCAGTCACCCCAACATTACAAAGATAAGTATCAATCCAACTTATTACTGAAGAACTATTTCCATTCTTCTTCTATATCTTTAGAGTTAATAAAACTAAAATATATATTTATTTTGAAAGATTTTTTAGTTATTATGAATGTTTATATGTAGTTAAAATGTGTGTTAAAGAGATGTATCATGTTTCCTCAAACGTTGTTTATATTTTCAATTTAAATATATTATATTAAACATTCAGACACATTCAAGGAGAATGGCTTGTTATAATATTTTTTTTTGTGTTTTATATATATATTAGTACATGTGAAAAAACATTCAAGCTAAATTCTGTTTTTTTTAACGTAACAAACACTTTTACAGGTTTAGTTGTGTCGCACCTTACTCCTCCTTCCTTCAGTTGGGTTTGTTTAGTTGGATGTGAAAACACCATACACCACACCTCCTTAAAGCTTTGCCCATTCTTTATTCTATCCGTTCTAATACCAATATATATGCTGCTTAAAAGTGAGTGTGTTTCGTATTTCACAACCATATGATTACTGTATATATATTTTTCTTATTAATTTCTGGATGATCTTTACTCTTAATCTTGTACCTATGTTTTGCACAATAAATCTTTCAGTCTAAATAATTGTTTTTCCTTATTATATTATTTTCCATTTTCATTGGTGTAAAGAAAACAAATCTATAATCATCGATGTAAAATGTTGTACATATGTTCTAGTCATCAAAAATTGTAACAAGAGTGAATAAATTAAAATAAACATTATATTACATATTTATGTCTAAGTAATATTAAATTATAAAATATACGCATCTTAAGCTTGATATACTTAAGTTATAGAATGGAGTTTTTTATATTTTTCTATTCCATTTTTTATATATGAAATAAATAAAAATTATATTTGTTATTTTCTTTGATATTTTATAATTGTAGTTCGATTTTGCAGTTTTTAATTTACCTCTTCCTCTTTATCTTGCTTAGTTTGGGTTTCATGTTCTCTCTTTATTTTTTCTTTCATATTATATTTTGTTATTATAGCTGAAATTTACACTCTAGTATGCACTTATTTATCTTGACCATGCTTTGGATTGTATGTGATCTATTTCATTTTTCTTCCATTTGGAATTATATCATTGTGTCCTAAATTTGTATTCTTTTATGTCTCTTCCACTTCATCTTGCATAAGTTGACTCTAATGTTCCCTTTTTATTTGTTCTTCCATTTCATTTTTGTTATTGCAACTCAAACATTCACTCTTACATGTGCCTCTTCCTCTTCCTCTTGCGTTGCATATAGTGTATCCCCTTTATTTCTTCTTACATTTGGTTTTTATTTATTATAAATCAAATTTAATATTTTGTGGGCCTTTTCCTCTTCATCTTGCTTAGCATAGTTGTAACACAACCTTTTTATTTTATTTTTCTATTTGGTCTTCTATCCTTGCAACTTAAACTTATTTTTATTATTTGTATATAGTTTCACATATTTTCTTACATCCTTAAATACCTCCTTAAATACCTATGCATGATGACATTAGAGTAAAATTTATTTTGTTATTCCACTTCTCTCTTCCACTCAAGCTATTTGAAATGTGATTCATGTCATTTTTAAATCGTACAAGTTTTTTTATTATATCCTTCTTTTATTTTATTATGTTAGCATTGTGAATCCACCTCCATTATTTGCTCCTTTTGTTATCTTTTCTTCTCTCCTTCTATTTTTATGATTCAATCAAGTTATCCTTAGTCATATTTGATATGTCCTTCATAGAAAAGGTGACAAGTTTTATTTATTATACAATTTTATAACAATTATATTTTTATTATATTTAACAATTTTAAGTTTTAGTTAGATGACAACGTGTATACAGAGTTCATACAAATTTACTTTTGAGAGAATATTATAATATACAAAGGCTTTATAAAGGACATATGAAGGAATTGGAGATATGAAAAGCATATGAGGCCATTGAAGAAGACAAAGTTTCATGGGATACAAAATATATCATTTTATATTTCATTTTAAATTCAAATTTTCATTTTCTTTATATTTCTTTTATAATGCCTTTGTATTAAATGATGTTTTCTAAAAAGTTCAAATTTGTATTTATTTTGTATACACTTGTCATTTGACCGAAAGTTTAAATTTTACTTATGTATAATAAACATATACTATATTTTTATATATAAAAATAAAAAATATATTTAAATATTTTTCTTTAGATCAAATTTTTTCATATTTATTAGTAAAAACTTTGATTAATTAACTTCAAATCTATCAAGCGCATGAATTCATTTCTTTTATTGAAATGGTATTTTGTGTAAATGTCATTATAATTAAACAAATCTTAAAATAAACTTATATACTAAAAAAAATGAATTTGTTTCACACTTAGTACATGGTTAATAATTATATGTATAAGGACATTGTAAAGGTAATATTAATGAAATTTTATTTGTTAGTTAATAATTATATGTATAAGAACATTGTAAAGGTAATATTAATGAGATTTTCTTTGTTGAGATGACTTTTAATTTTTTATATTACATATTAAATATAACTAATTATTTTTAACAGATATTGTATTGCATTGATCATGATATAAAAAAAATTACATGTAATATGAAAGATGTAGAATTTGACACCCTTATTACATTCGCAACATTTGTATTTAATTCCTTCATTTTTTTTTTTGTATTTTCTATTTTCATGTTAACATATTATGACCTTGATAAATAATAAATTTTAAAGTAAATGTGTTTATCAATGGCATAGTGTATACTTCATTTATCATTTTCATTGAAGTGTAGGGGAGAAGAGTTTTTTTTAATATGGTAATTTTTGTACTTGTGCTTGGAGATGTGAATAGTAAGAGACAACTTTAGGAGCTCAAGTGAGATAATCATATTAAAAATATATAAAATAACAAAAGCTAAAGTTAGATATTGTAAACATCTTTTTAAAATGTCACTTTTAACCTTTTTATAGTCTTTATTTTGTGAACCTTCCAAAAAAAATATGATGTTAAACATTTTTGCTTGTTATTGAGATCAAGCTATTTGATTACTCTTTATATGTTATTGAAGACTATATATATATATATATATATATATATATATATATATATATATATATTTATTTATTTATTAATTAGAATCATGTTGCAAGGTGATTTTATAATAATTGTTATGTCATCAATTATTGATATATTAATACATTGATATATATATATATATATATATGAAAATTCATTATTTGATCACTTGTTATGTATTTTGTTTTTTTTTAATTTACATGGTGGGTAGGCTGTCTGACTTTTATATATTTTTAATAATATATTTGTAATAGATTATTAATTATGGCTTTTAGAATTTTTTTTTTTTAATTTCTTCATTTTTCTATTTTTTATTTTCATGTTAACATATTATGAATTTTTTTTTTTTAATTTCTTCATTTTTCTATTTTTTATTTTCATGTTAACATATTATGACCTTGATAAATAATAAATTTTAAAGTAAATGTGTTAATCAATGTTATAGTGTATACTTTATTTATTGAAGTGTAGAGGAGAAGAGTTTAATTTAATATGGTAATTGTTGCACTTGTGCTTGGAGATGTGAATAGTAAGAGGCAGTTTTAGGAGCTCAAGTGAGATGTTTTAATCATCTTTGAAAAATATAAAATAACAAAAGCTGAAGTTATATATTTTAAGCATCTTTCTAAAATATCACTTTTGGCCTTTGTTATAGTCTTTATTCTATGAACCTTCCATCTTTCTAAAATATCACTTTTAGCCTTGGTTATAGTCTTTATTCTATGAACCTTCCAAACAGAAAATGATGATGTTTAACATTTTTAGTTATTATTGAGTTCAATCTATTTGATCATTTGTTATGTGTTATTGAATACAAAGAACATACATATTTATTGGTGATTAGAATTATGTTGTTATGTGATGTTATAATATTTGTTATATCATCAATTGTTGATGTATTAATACATGGATATAAATATAAAAAATCATTTTTTATCACTTATTATGTTTTATTGAAGACAAAAAAACTACATATTTGTAATTAATTAAAATCACGTTGTAATCCGCTCATGTAGAGGAGTTGGAAAGCAAGTGGGTAGTTAAAAATCTCTAGTTATCGAGAGGCCCAGGTTCAAATCTCTCCCTCACATGTTGGGGATATGTTGTATATAAAAGGTTCCTCATCAAAATAAAAAATATCACGTTGTAAGGTGAGGTTGTAATAATTGTTATGTCCATCAATAGTTGATGTATTTATGCATGCATATAGATATGAAAATTTATTATGATACTTCAAAATAACCTCTTATAATATTACATCCATTACATTGTTATCAATATAATTGTAATTACCCTAAAATATTATTTTTATGAAACAAAATGTTATGAATTCTAATTACAATTGTGTAATACTTAAATTCAATAGTTGTACTAGTACCCATACATTATCATTTTTAAAACTACATACCCATAATTAAAAATGAATTAATTTTTATATAAAAATAATAGTTTAAAACATATGACATACGTATTAAATAAAACAAGTTAAAATTTCCATAGTAATTGATAAAAACAAATAATAAAATTAGTAACATGTATATGATCAATGTTAAAATTAAACAATGTTAATAGAATTATATATCACTTATGTTAAAATTTAACATCTCAGTGATTGTGGTCTATCGGTAAGGATGCCACTTGCCCTGTAAAAAAAGTAAATTTAATGTTATGATCTGTATATAAACATATGTGGAGTTTTTTTTTAATTGATAAGAAGAGGTGTTAGGTCCCCAAACCTTGAAAAAAGAGAAGAAGGAAACCCATAGCAGAAGCTTACACTGAGGTAGAAGCGAAGAGAAGCTACACATGAACCATCATGACAAAAAAAAAAACTAGTAAGCCTAAAACAAAATGTAATCATCCCAAAAAAAATCAGAACAACCCAATATCGAAGCAAACGACCAACACAAGGGAGGATGAGTTACACATTACTCGTCGGTATTTGGGGTGCCAAGATCATCTTGAAGGTCCTTGATCACCTTGGTAATGGTTGGAAATCCCATATTCACCTTCTACTACTTTAGTTTGTGAATAACCTTCTTACTAAGAATCAACATAGCCATGGCCAAGAATTAGCATAGAAAACCCAGAACCGCAACTGACACCAAGATCATGTTTCGCGATAAACATGTTGAATAGAAACATTGGCAAAATCATGAACATACACTCTTGCCTCTTCTATCATATTGGCAATAATCCACGGGGGATTGGTGTTATTCTTCAAGAGATTTATGGTGTTGAGGGAATCCCCCTCAATCACCACATTTTGAATGTCGAGGTCATGGGCAACCTTAATCCCCTATAGCATTGCCCAAGCTTTAGCCACATTATTGGATTGGATTCCTATGAATTCACCATAAGCAAGTTGAATTTTGTCGTGTTCATATCTCTGATGAAACCTCCTATGATGGCACTCCTAGGGTTGCCTTCGAGGCTCCATAAAAATTGATCTTAGACCATCTAGTCGATGATGGTTTCCAAACAACACTATATCTACTCAAAGGGATATCTTGGATTGTAGATCAATGAGGATATTACATTTTGAAGAAATTTTAGACTTGAAGTCAGATTTAGGATGGTTTGAGGAAGTGGTAATATTGGTATTCTCAACAACTCTAGGAGTAATGGCTTGATGATTTTTGTAAATATTGTTAAATATTTTGTTATTTATTTCTAAGCACAATTACCAAAGGTAATGGGGAAGAATGAATGACCAAGTGATTTTGAGCCAGATAATGAAAATGGGTTGGGTCATTAAAGACAGAGATCTTCAATAAAATTCGGACAGGCCTAAACAATGTAAAATTTCGTAAATAGAGATGAACAAACCTGACTAGCTAAGGGACTAGAGATAAACAAATTATTGACCGACTCCCAATATGACTTGCAAAGAATGCATCTATTAGAAATGACGAGGCCTCGTGATATGAGGGAGATTGTCATTTGTTAAGACCCTATTTTGGAAGACAAGCTATAGGAAATGAGCAATTTTGGAGGTAAGTTTATTAAGCCAAATTCTATTGGAAAGAAACCACCCATTGGATTCTATGTAGAGTTTTTAAATTATTATATATATATATATATATATATATATATATATATAATAAAGCCAAATTCTATTGGAAGGGAACCACCCATTGGATTCTATGTAGAGTTTTTAAATTATTATATATATATAATGTAAAAATATTTAACATAATGCATGGTATCATGTGATTGATAAGAATTTTTCAAATAGTTAAACAACACTAAATGCCTTTGATGAAAACCACATTATTCTATCAACTAAATATATTAAAAAAAGTTAAACAATAAAATAATAATAATTAGAAATGAAACTTAACCTATTAAAAAATTAAAAATAAAACTCAAATTAAATAAAATATTGTATAAATTATAAGATAATTTACATGATGTTTTGGTTTTTTTTTTTTTTTTAAAGGTCAAATGGTATAGTACTTCAATGTTTTATTTCCCTAGTCCTCTTAGTTTTATAGATTTTGAAAATAGTATACAATATTAATGTTCAAATTACAATGTAGAATATCATTAATTTCTTAAATACCCATCTAGAGAGATAATATTAAAAAATAAATTTGAATCATTAACCTATTGAAAGTAAATGTAGATTTTAAGGGGAAGGAAAATTTTATCTAAAAGGTATTAAATTGGTAAAAATAATCATTTAAGAAATATATAGTGGTTCTAAAAGTAAATAAAAAATACATTTGAAAAGGTTAAATGATAATTAATTCGTATGAGTTCTTGTGGTTAAATATATCACCTTTTACTACAAAGGCTTAACTTCAAATATATAGTATTTTGTTAAAATAATAAGGTAACATGGTTATGATGTAATATGGATGTAGTTAATTTAAATCACATATATCCCTTTTAAAAATATATACAAAAATATCATATCTTTTATTGTAGATAATTATAAACTTTAAAATCATCTACTCTTACCCTGGTGTTGTAGGTGAGTTGGAGAGGAGAGGGCAATCCTCCAAGAGAGGTCCCAGGTTCAATTCTCCACCCTACCAAAAAGTTGAATTGGGTATCCAAAATCCAATTGATAATGTTGGTACTAGCAGGGCCGAGTGCGACCCCCGAGTGACTTTGATGGTGTAGAACCCCTGTTCGTGGTCTCTCAGACCAAGGCGGCTTCGGAAGGGGTTTTCGCTTTAAAAAAAAAAAATCATCTACTCTTATAAATTTGCAACATGAGCTCAAGAAAATATAATATAGAAATCTAAATCCAAGTATCTATGTAAGAACCACAAGTCTCTACTTGTTTCCCAAATAAAGAACATGATAAAATGAGGATGTGGTACTATGGAGTTTTGCATACGAGGAGGTGGAGTTGGAGGTTTCGGACATCAACCTGAGTGATTTGTTATGGTCTGGTAAGCATGGTGTGGTTGGCCCTGCTCCTTCTTTGGACCCTAGTAAGGTGTGTTCATAATTGGTCGGGATGGTTGATGGTTCTAGGGTTGTGGGGAAGGGAGATGCTTCTTCTCTACCATCATTTACCCAGATGGTGGCCGATTTGGCCTTTGGTGAATCGTTTGCTCCTTGCAAAGTTAATGTGGAATCTGGCCAAATTTGTGTCTCAGATAGAACGGTTAACTGTATTCTATGAAAAGGCTCTTGGAATATGGTGGGTAAATTGGTTTGTGGAAGACCACCATTGGATGTGCTTAAAAATTGGATTGTGTCTCGATGGAAGCCTCGTGGCTCGTTGGACCTAGCCACTTTTCCCCAAAACTTTTTTCTGATAAGGCTTTCCTTCGAGGAGGACTCTAGCAGGATTTTGGAAGGTGGCCCTTGGTTCTATGGCAACCGTGGTCTCTTTCTCAAAAAATGGGGCCATGATTTTAACACTCCAAAGGGTCAACTTGGTCTCGGTTTGGATTCGTCTGTCATAATTTCCTATGTACTTATGGCATGAGAGTGTTTTCAGGGTGGTGGTGAGTTCTATCGGTGACTTTGTTTCTTTTGATAAAGTCTCTTTGTACACTGAAAGGAGGTAATACATCAAAATGTGTATCATGGTGGACATTGAGAAAAATATTCCTAGTTCTATGGAGCTTGTTTCTCATCTGGGTTCGTGGGTTCAGGCGTTGGTCTATGATAATAAGCCATAGTCTTGTAAGTCATGTGGGATGGGGGGCCATCATCAGATTTTTTATCCCTAGAAAAATTTGGTCAATCAATCTATTCCAAAGGACCCGAAGCGTGGGGACATAGTGTATTCTGGTCCTAAATGGACCCCTTTCAAGAAGTAGGTGTGGTATAAAAAGTCTCTTAGATCGACTAAATGTAAATATATTGCTTCTTCTCCTTCTCAGTTAAAGAATGCTAGCGAGGCTCCTAATTATGTTCATAAGGAGTCCTTTAAATAAGTAGAAGGTGTGGTATAAAAGTCTCTTAGATCGGCGAAAGGTAAATATATTGTTTCTTCTCCTTCTCAGTTAAAGAATGCTAGCCAGGCTCCTGATTTTGCTCGTAAGGACTCGATGCAATTTAATAAGGGTTCTCCAAACCCTTCTTCTCATAATTTGGAGGTGGTCCTCCAAGAAGATCCTTCAGGTCAAGCTGTCGATTTACCTCTTTCTAATTCTTTTGAGTGTTTGGATTTGGAGAAGGAAAAATATTCTCAAGTGGCTCAGACAATGGATTCTCTATCTTCTTCGGTGGCATATTTGGCTTCACCATCTAAGGAGCTTTTTGCTCCTAGGAATGCCAATAAATCCCATAATCCTATGGGGGTTGGAGAATTTGATATGACTGAGGGTCAAAGCCCCTCTTGTTCTCTACTACCTATTGTGGAGAAAGGGTCACCCGGTCCTAAGACCAGAAGTCATCGCAAGAAAGGTGTGGATGCTGGGATGGTCAAAAAACCTGGTAGACCCCCAAGTAAATTAGGTAGGAAGAGGTCTATGGATGATGTGGTGGCTAATGGTGTTTAGGTTCTTCTAATAGTTAAGGAGGGGACTGATGAGAAGCTTTTGAAGCTTGGTGGTTTTAAATCCTATCCTTTTAGGGGGTGGGCAAGAAACTCTCTTTTAATTCTCAAATGAAAATTTGTTCTTGGAATGTAAGAGGGATTAATAGCTCCTCTAAGAAATGGTTACTTGTTGTGTTACGGAGGGATAACTCTCCGAACATCTTGTGTATTCAAGAGTCTAAATTAGATGTTTCCTCTTGGGAATCTATTCATAAGTTGGTTTAGAAAGACTCAAATTTTATGGCTAGTGAAGCAACTGGCTTCTCCGGTGGTCTTCTCTCCTTTTGTAATCTCTCGTGTATTTATGGCCATGTTATTTCCTCTTGTAGCAGGGTTATCAATATTTTGTTCTAATGTAAAATCAATAATAGGAGATGGATGCTTTCTAATATTTATGCCCCTAATTTGTATGTTGATAGACAAAAAATTTATCATCTGCTTCTTGATATGAGAAGCACCTTTCTGAATGAGGATTGGGTTATTATTGAAGATTTCAATTCACCTCTTTATCCATTTGAGAAATGGGGAGGTAATATTGTGGATCTTATCGGGTGAAATTCACATGGAGTAATCGACATTTAGGTGAGAGTTTGATTATGAGAAGATTGAATAGAATTTTTGTGTCTTCTCATAGGTTTAATCTGTTTGGAGATGCCTCTTTGTCTGCATTTCCCAAGATTAGTTCTGACCATAATCCTCTATGGTTGGAAGTCCCTAATGGTACTTTGTTTCTTCCTCACCCTTTTAGATTTGAAGTTATGTGGTGCTCTCACCCTGACTTTGAATCTCATATAAAATAATGGTGGTAGGAAGATATCGAGGGGGAAGGGATGTTTTGGTTGACTAATAAGATCAAAAGGCTCAAAAATTATCTCAAGATTTGGAACAAATTTTTGTTTGGTAATTTGTTTAGAGAAAAGGAAATATTGAAAACTCAGCTAAAATAAATCGAAGAAGTTATGGATATTTATGGTTGCTTAAAGGGTCTACTACAGGAAGAAATATCCCTTTTATTGGATTATCACAATAGGAAAGCAAAGGAAGAGTTGTTTTGGAAATAAAATCTAGAGAGTTGTGGCTAAAAGAAGATGGCGATAATACCTGTTTGTTTCATGCTTCCACACTTTGGAGAAGAGGACGTAATAGAATAATATAAATAGAGAGATGTGATGGAGGTGTGTCCTCTGGTGTCATAGAATTTTGGGAGGAAGTTGTTGATTTTTTCAGCACTTTACTCTATTCGGTGCCTAATCACGACCTTCCAACTAAATATGAAATATTAGAAGTGGTCCCTTCATTTGTTTCTACTTATTAGAATAGAAGACTTATGGCTCCTTTCTTAGATGAAGAAATTTTTGAAGCTATCAAAGGGATGGGTCCTCTTAAGGTGTCGATACCAGATGGTTTCCCTCCTATGTTTTTCCAAAAATATATGCACATTTGTGGGGAAGATGTTTGCATAGCTATTAGGGATGTGCAAAGCTCTTTGTTTATTTTGAAAGCTATAAATTTGACTTTCTTGGCCCTCATACCCAAGAAGGATTCAACTTTGTCTTTCAGCAATTTTAGACCTATTAGTTTATGTAATACCATCTATAATAGTTTTTCCAAGCCTATTGCAAACAAACTTAAACTGCTTTTGCCATTGTTGATTGACTTAGTGCAGAGTGCCTTCATCACAGGAATGCAGATCCTTTATGGTGCTATTGTTAGTCACGAGCTGATACACTCTGTGTCCAAAAGCATAAGGGTGGGGTTATTTCTTAAGTTAGAGTTTAATAAAGCTTATGATCGTGTGTCATGGGCATTCCTTTTTAGCATTTCAAAAATTTAGTTTTTGTGAGGATTGAATCAAGCTTGTTAAGGCTTACATTTCATCAACCTGGTTCTCTGTTCTTGTTAATAGTTATCTAGCAGGATTTTTTTACTGTTGTCATGGTCTGAGATAGGGGATCCATTATCTCCTTTTATTTTTATTCTCATGGAGGAGGCTTTGGGGAGTATTATTTCTAAGCATCGCAATGAGTTGGGGATGCACTTGGTGATTCCTTGCAACTCGTTATCACATCAGCAATTTGTAGATGATATGCTTCTTTCTTGTGTGGAATCGGTGGTTATTGCCAAGGAATTTAAAGCTATTTTAAACTATTATGAGAAGGTAGCATGATAGTAAATTAGTTTTCTAAAGAGTAATCTATTCTTCATTAACACTTTGGAAGTGTGACAAAGGAGGATTGCTGATATTTTTAATTGGACCAAGCAGTTCTATGGCAATAGAACTGCTTGGTCCAATTCTCTAAGGATGGTTAGGAATACTAGGGATTCCTAGATGTGGTATTTGATTATGGAGGAACTTTGTCTCTACGTAGTTTGACAAATTAATGTGGAGGACCGCCTGATTTGGAAGGCGGAAAATGCTGGTTCTTACTCGGTGAAGACTACTTATGAGCTTCTCAATGAGGATGGGGATGGATTTTTCCCTCATGGCTCTATTTGGCTAAAGCACTTAACTCCAAGGGTTAACATGTTTTTCTGGTTGGCTGCATAGAACAAGATTCTTACTATTGAGAATCTCCACAAAAGGGGTTGGTGTTTGGTAAACAAGTGCTACATGTGCAAAGAAGCTTGGGAATCGACTTCACACCTACTTCTTAATTGTGAAGTCTTTAAGGAGATTTTATTATCATTCCTCGGGAGTTTGGGTGTTAGTTGGGTTTTTCCTAATTCATTGTTGGACTATATTTTACAGTGGGTTCCCCCTTATCGTCACCTAAAATTAAGTGTTTTTGGAAATTTCTATTACCTCATATTATGTGAGGAGTTTGGAAGGTGAGGAATGCCCAGGTTTTTAAGGATAAATATTTCTCTTCTTATTGTTTGAGTGCTTGCATTTTAGGGAAGACCACAGAGAATATCTTGTGTTCCTATTTAGAGTCAAAGCTTTCGAAAGCTTTCATTTCCAATGAAGTTTTGATCAAGAAAAGTCTTGGTTTTTGGCATGTGGATCGTCCCCCACCAGCTCCTGATCCCATAAGTATAGTTTTTTGGACCCCTCCACCTATGGGCTAGTTTAAATTAAATTTTTATGATGCCTCTAAAGATAATCTCGGATTGGCAGGTGTTGGAGGGGTTATTCATGATGATAGAGAAAATTTGGTCCTTGCCTATGCTGAGTCTATTGGAGTGAATTCTTCTTAGTTTGCTGAAGCAAGGGCGACATTCTTAGGTTTGTCCCTATTAAGAAATTTTGGCTTTCGTAGAGCTATCGTTGAGGGTGATTCATTAAATGGTGGCTAATTTTATCGATGAAGCCGTGGGTTTTTCTCGATCTCTGGATGATGTTAAAATTAGGCACATTTTCAGAGAGAGAAATTCAACTACAAATTTAATGGCAAATATCAATATAAATCTTCAGGGATTTTTGGTTTGGTAAAGGGATTTCCCTCTTGAGATCATATGCTTGCGTTCATAATGACTTTCATTAATTGGTGGCAGGTGGTTGGTGCATTCTTACTGGGGTGGATGGGGCTTTGGTATGGTAGTCGAAGTGGGTGGGTGGTTTTTATTCTCTCTTGTGGCATTACTGAGGTGTTTATTTTTCAAATTTCAATTTTTAATTTTTGCCCACCTCTGTGCCTCAGTTGTCAAGGAATGTCCCGAAGCTTCCTTTGGAAGGTGTTCTCTACCCAATTTCCTCCTCTTGTTTTTTATTTTGTGTACAAGATTTGGTTTGCAAAATGGCCTTGGGTTGTTTTACGGGTGCCTTTTCCCATGTTCCTTGATATTTGGTGGCCTCTACTTTGATTGTGTTTTCAAGAAGGCCTCGAGGATGGTGAGTACTCTTGTCATCGACATTGGTTCTCATTATTTCTATTATAGTATACACTCCTTGTAATGTACACCTACTTTCAGATGGTAGTGGATCTGTTGTTCGCAAGGTGTCCTTCAATTTTTGCTCCACCTATTCAGATGTTGGAATGTACACCCCTTTTCATATGGTAGTGGATATTTTCTTCATAGTCTTCGTCTGTTGGAAATTAAGCAACGTGTTGTTTGGAGCTCTGTTAAGATGGCTATAGATTATGCCGAGGAGGTCACCCATATATCTGGTAATATTATTAATGAATTTTATTCAATGAAGTAGAACTATCTCATTTCTCTCATTGGTTGATTCACCTAGTTTTCCCTGGGATGTCATGGGCTTCTTCTTCTTTGGGCTTGTTTTTTTTTGTATGTTCTGTTTCTTTATGTTCTTGTTGTTGTGTGCTATGTAAAATATTGTGGTGTCCCTTTCAAAACCTTCTTTTCTCTTAATAGTACAAAAACAAAAAGAACCACAAGTCTCCATGTAAGAGCCACACCATGGAGATTTGAATTCTTCTAAGGAGAATAATCCAATACTATTTTATGATATGGCATTCAAGGTTTTTTTTATTGCATGTAAAAGTTATGGAGGAACTATGATATTTTTAAATTTATAATGCATATAATATTAGTTTAGCTAATATTTAAGGTCTTGTCTAGTTAACCAAGTTTCAAGAAAAATTAACCCAAAATGTTCAAAGCCTATAGATAAAGCATCTAATGATATTTCCAATGTAAGAATTCGAGATCAAAATGTTTCTCTTAATCAAATAAAGCTTTCATTTCTTATCATAGAAAAATTATCTATTATTATTTGTAAATAATCATATGATATTAATATGGGTCCTATCCATATTATATAATGAGCACATATTGGTTTTACAACTTGGTAATTATTCATGTATTTCTTGAATCTCCTCCACAAATGTCAATGAATTTAACTAGCTGACTTCGTATCATTTCTAAAATATCAAGGTTCACCCATGAGACCTTTTTTTTAGAGTGTGAAACTCTTCACTCCTTCTAATTTATCTAAACCCTATAAGCAAGAAAAACTCTATTATTGATAAAAGTATCTTATCCTTTTTTTATTTATCTCTAAAAAAGGAGATTTGATTATTTTCTACTAATATTCTTGAGAGAGTATTAACATGTAGATTCAATGGTTTTTGTCCTATTCTTCTTACTTTAAATAAGTCGATAGATCAAAATTAGTCACCTTTCATATCAAATGACAATGAAAGTCACCCTTATGCCCAAAGGATTTTTAAATTAAACTTTTCATAAAATGAGAGCATCAAGGTCTTATTTATGTTGATGGTCCTTGATTTTATAAGGAACTTATGATTTTTATAAAACATTCTTTTTAATATTTTTATCCCTTTGTGGAAACCTTTTTTGATAGTTTTAATATGGATTTGGGTTCCCATGTTTTCTCTATTTTTTTAATGTCTTCAAACCTTGAACAAATTAGTAACTCCATTAAGAAATATATTGTCTTAGATCAATTAATAAAACAAAAATACAAGAATACATGTTCTTATATATGCTTAGATATTTATATGAGAAAATACATTCTAAAGATATTTTTCTTGACTTGGGGGTTCATTTAGAATCAAAAAGTTAAACATTAACACATATCTTATAGATGTGTAGGAAGTGCTTTGAATATGATCATCTAACCATTTTTGGTCCAAGGATAAATGGTCAAGTCTAGTGGAGTGTGGAAGATCTTATTATCTAGTGGATCAAGAGAGAAAGCAAAATTCTACATGGTAGAATGATGCTTCATCAAAATATTTTTGAGTATTGGACAAGAGAAAGTAGTTTTAGAAAATTGTTCCTAAAGTTGCGTGTCCAATCCCTGTCAACCTTTTGTGGTGAAAGAAACTTGTTCCAAAAGTTGCATTTTTTCTTGGCTTGCCACCCAAAAAAATCTAACTATTGAATATCTTTCAAAGCATGGGCTCATCATCCCTAACCGATGCTATATATTCTCATCTGCTTGGGAATCCACACACCACCTTTTCATTGACTACAACTTCTCTACAACTGTCCTAAGTTTCCTTTTGAACTCTTTAAGCTTTTCTTGGGTCCGTCCTAACTCCCTTGTGGAATTCTTTACCCAATGGCCTAACCCTTTATACAATACGAGACTCAAATACCTATGGACCTATTACATTCATCATTTCATATGGTAAGTGTGGCTAGAGAATAATAATAGAGCTTTTCCTAACCTTTCCAAGGACCCCATATCTATTGGAAATAAAATGCTTTGTTTCACCGTTGAAAACACCCAACTCATTCCTTGTGCCAAAGCACCCAATACAGTAATTGAAACCTCTATTTTTTCCTCTCTAAAGTTTATCTACTTCCTTTCGCAACCTTCATCCCTAGTTTTCAACCATACCAATGCCAAGTGGAGTCCTCCTCCTAAAGGTCGGCTTAAGCTAAAATTTAATGGTTCTTCCAGAGGTAGCCCTAGTTTAGTTGGAGGAGGGGGAATCGTCCATGATCATAATAATAGAATCATCACTGCCTATGCTAAAAATTTAGGCACTCAGACCAAACATGTTACTGAAGTGAAAGATCTCCTCTATGGCCTAATTATTGTGGAAAACTTTTGATGCAAAACCATTGTCAAGGGTGACTCGCTGAATGTAATCAATTGCATCAAAAGATATAAAGCTCCTGCTTGGAAGATAAGCAACATAATATTAGAAGCTAAAGAATTCATCAAATACCTGAGTACATTGTTCAATATATTTTACGAGAATCCTATAGAGCTACTAACACTATGGCCAACCTAGGGACCAACATGGAATCCTTGACCATTTGGAACAATGAGTTTCCTCGGACCCTCATCAATGCTTCTTTCTGTTACTACCCTCATGTTGGCGAATACCTTCCTATTGTTTAATTGTATTGGGAGACCCACCTTTGGCCTTACATGGTGCTTTCTCCAAAGGATGAATAATCCCAATCTCTTTATCATGAGATTGACCTTGAATCTGACGTGGACTATCATACCAAAAATTTACCTGGTAATATTATCCAAAAGTATAACCTGGATAATACCTTGTTGAATTTTTCTTTCCATATTGCCTTGCTATACCTACCACCCTATTTCCCTTCACATGGTTTGCCACCCTTGCCACCTCATCCAACCATGTCACCTCATTCCCATACTATGTCAACCCACATTTTTCCACCTTAGCCCCACTGGCACTCACCTATTTTGTGATCACCCCAATGCCATGTTCATCCCAATCGTAAAAAATTCCTCTGACCGAAGCACCTTGTTTGTCATCCTTAATAACTTCTAGTTTTGAGGTATTATTTTCTCCAACATTGTTGATGTGAAGATCGACTTACACCATCCCCATTAGTACCTTTCCAAACTGAGGATCGTTCATCACACTAGGGCTCATGAATTCATGTTCCCCATAAAAATATGCCTACATTAACCTCCATATTCTTCTCAACATAGAATCATCTCCTCGTGTGTCACCTTAAAATTTGATGATTGGGATATTTTATATTACTATTCCATCTTGGTCCCCTATCCTAGGTCTAAGTTTTGCAACACATCCATGGCCATCCTTGAGTCTAATTTCCTCCAATTAGACCGTATAAGTGAATATATTCTAGAGTCCCATGGATTTTTACCCTTTTTGAAAAAATTCAGTGGCAATTATAAAGAAGTCTCAAATGACATTGTCAATTTAATGGGACAAAGGGAGCATCGATGTTCATGGCCTAGAATTTGTCATCAACGTTTGAATGCTGGTGGATATCATTCGCTTTATAGATAAAAGGCACATTATCAGAAGGGACATGCATAATTTTATAGTGGAAAAGGAGTATTTCATGGATAAAGGTAAAAATTATGTTTGGAAGAATAATGGCATTATTAAAACCTCTCTTCCCTTGCCCTAGGATTAGGTGATGATACCAATTTTATAGTACTTGATAGTTTATAACATCAATCTCCCCCTTTGTGGTTTTCATCTAGCTTTCCTAAATCAACTTCATGATGTCAAACACACCAATATCCCTAATTACCTGTACCACTCCACTGAAGTTTTCATAGAAAGAGTTAGCAAGAAAAAATATTCCTATCCAACCCATCAAGGATCGTATTTGATTCTCTACAAGCATACCTTTTATGAATTCACCAAGAATTATGTGATCACTAGAAACCCTCCTGAGCCTCCCATGAATAGTCCTAGTCATGTCAACCTTGTCACTCATAATTCCAATGATGAGGATGATCTTGACTCTGTTTCCCTTGAACCTAAGTCTAGAACCCCTGGTTATTTCAAGTTTTATTCTAACTACTCAAGGTTTGAATTAAGCACTGATCATTGAGGAAAATCAAACAAGAGGAGGATGAGAGTAAGTCTTGGGGTTTTTTTAGGTCTAAAAAGGTGAAAACTCAGGGAAATCCTTCAAAACCGAATCTTGCCCACATGTCTAATGATGATAAAGTCATGAATATGAATTATGCTACCACACTCCAAAACTCTATTTTGACTTTGGTCTCAAACACCACATTCAAATTGTCTACTACTACTAACATTTCTAGAGCCATGTGGATGATCTACAATCAAGTAGCCAATATCTTTTAGGATCAAAAAGTATAGCTCAAAAAATTTTCAATACTAAATATGGTAACCAAGAAGATCACGTGGAAATTTCTAAAGAGTGATGCCCTTTTGTGCCTAGCTCTTTTTTTTGTTTGTTTAGGTTTATCTCTTGTTTTTGTATATCCTTAGTGGCTAGGACCACCCTTGTGGGACTGTCATTTTGGATTTTTGGCATGTTTATGGTTATAACATTGTATCTGCTACATTTTGGGTTTATGGTTGTATTGTCGTATCCTATATATTAAGGTTTTGGGGTCCTTTCAAATATCGCTTTTAATATACCTACTCCCCAAACAAGAGTAATTTTAGATGAATATCACCATTTTTTCCAAGAGGAAATGTCACATCCCAAAAAGTTCCAATAAAAATTCCAATCTTTGTGAGAGCATTATTTTTCATATAATTGTTAGGTATTATCCTAACTATAACAACTAGAGAACTTTCCTAAATACCAACTAAAGTTCTTTAGGGTACCTACTAAGTAGTAATGCCATTCCAATATGATATGAGATATTTTTTAGGTAAACCATGATATACACCCATCTCTACATATTCCATACATCCATCTATGCAAGTGTACTAGGTGTAGGATTAGGTATGATATCAATATATTTTTGTGATCTAGCTAAACCCCTTTCAATCTATTGAAACGAATGCATCAATCACTACACCATACATATTTCTTCTATGTAGGTGCACTGAACGCATTGGATTCAGACTATCCATGTCATCTCCACAATGAGCTAGTCTCTTCATCAATGGAACTCTTTAACCCATGGATGCAAACTAACCAAGCCTCTTCTTTTCCCTGATTACCTCTTAATATAAAACATGAATGGTTTCATTTAAAAAAATAATATCATAGAGATTCTTTCTTAAGTTCCTTCCAAGAAATAGTTTCTATAATTACCTCATATTTAGTTTTGGCTACTCCTTTATTTATTTTCTCTATTCATAATGGCTTAACTATTACTATCTTGGAAGTAATGTCTAAGAGTTCCTTGCAAAGAGTAGATAATGATTAAGATACTTTACTTTCTATATAGTATTACTCATTAAGAATCTTCCAAAATTTTATGCATTCATAATCACCTTTAAGAAGTTGTATGTATAATGTTATTTTAACCAAAAAACTAAGTATACTCCTAATATTTATTGTATCTCAAAACTAAATATGTATAGAAGAATAAAATCATTTACCTTTGTACTCTATTATTCAAAAATTAGGTTCATTTCACTTGCTAATTAAAATCACACAACCTCCAATATATTATAATAAGTTTCTACACATTATTTCTAAAAGAATGTAAATCTCATGCACTACTCTATCTCAATCAATAACATTACATAACCTTATCAAACACTAGAAAAACTCAATATATCAATCGAAATATCCATACTGATTAAGATAATTATCATTTCTCTCTACTAATAATGACAAAGGGTATTTTTAATTATACACATATTTCAAGGTATGGAGTATGATGGATCTCTTCCATTTGATCATTATTGACTCTCTTAAATAAAATTCCAGTTCTCAACAATATTCTATAAATATAAAGTGTACAGGTTCAAATATGTTTGACCTTTACATTTATAATATATCATACAATAATTACATAATTACCAAAATGTATGCCCTATACTCAAAGGATTTAGCAGTAATGTACATTACACAAACTCACCAAATACTACAAAATTATTTAAGAGTACAACCTAGATTTTACAAGTCTAATTCAGAATATTCAAAATTAAAATATTTATATTTTCTTTTTGTTATTCAATGTGCAGGTGTACCCATTATTTCAATATCCTCCAAGTTCCTTCATTACCCACCGAGAAGACAGATGTGATTCAAGGATCATAACAACTACTATCATGAGAATGCAATTCCAAATGCAAATATTTCCTTATCATTAAATGCAATCACACCATACAAGACAATACATATTCTATTATGGTCATCTTTATATGTTGTAATCATAGCATGCTTTCATTATTTTTAGAAATAACATATTCCAAAAAGAATCCCTATATATTTTGTACAAACAAAGGAATCCACCTCTCATAAACAAAGATATAATCAAGCAACTATTATTTCTAACACACTCTTTTTCTATTATGTAACTAACCAAATCATCATATCTATTTTACCAAATATCAAATATACTATCTTATGCACTTATTAGAAAATGAAACATATATAATTCAATATTTCAATTTGTTCCTTTTTCCTTAGTATAAATATGTACCAATCATATCGACCTGAATTCCTATTTTATTTGATTCTAAGAGTACATATTCCCAAATGTTTAGTCGCACTCCAAGTACCATCGATTCTTTCCAAGGTAATGATTCAATAAATTTTCAAATAGATGTAGGAATGGTGCATATTAAAAGGATTCAACAATTGTCATTACGAGTGTTCTATAACATGGAGTTATTCTATATAAATAAATAGATTCCTATTAAAAAAGATAAAAGTTTTAGCCTACTCCAATATTATTGCTAGGGATAACATAAGTGATGCCCAACATGGTTTGGTTATTTCAAAATATGACTAAGAAGACATAATACTTCCTTCAATCCCTACCCTAATACTAGGTACTATTAAATAATTTACCAAACACAAGTAAGATCTCGATGTTTACTAAATTGATCATAGAATATAAAATATTTTACGTGTACCTGCACACCCTTCCATAGGTTTCATAGGACATCAGTTACATTAGTAGGGAATCAAAACTAAGACAAAAGATACTTAATTTAAATTTGGTTTAAATATAAAGTACCAAGCACTTTGTTGTACTTCAATATCAAATCCATAACCACTTAACTCGTTCATCGATTCCATAACCCAAATGCTTGGATAGAAAATGAATTAAGGTGGTCTTTGATTGATTCAGGCCTTCAATGTATACTCCATGATAACCAATCAAAATTATGCATATGGTATAGCCATATTACATAGGTATGAATTATAACACAAAGAATAATCACAAATAATGATTATACAAGCTGAGTACATCTCACTAAAGTTTTAACAATTCTGAAAATGGTAATAATTGCACTAGAGTTTCATAGTTACTTCAAAGATTTCAAATTAAGATATACTACAAAGCTTTCTAGAACTTTGTACTAAATATCCATTCTATTAACACTATTATTCTATTTATAGAGTCTAAGTTTCTATGAATTCAAAGTGTCTATACATAAAATATTTCATTATACAAAGAGAGTTTCAACCAGAATAAGCACACCTTTTAGAACATGTTTCAAATTTAGTTGAGAAATTAAAACCATTACTTTAAGGACCTAATCCTAAATTTAATTATATTGAAGCTTACCTAATAGCTTATAAAACTGAGTTTAGTAGCAATTCCTTTTCCAGACTGAATCCTCCTCGCTTTTTCTTTTTTCCTCTTTCTCTCTTTTTCTTTCTTCTGCAAGAAAGTAACATATTTCCCCCTATCACCCCATTCTTCAGGATGTTTCCAAAACTAAGTTATTATATATTTATTATTCAATGATCGTCCTCCCCCTTACCTGAAGCACATCGAAGCGATGAGGAATTAAAATATACCCAACACATATTTCTAAGTTTTTACAAAATTATAACAATTCAATAATATTTATTGTTTTTTTAAGAACCAAACAATGATTATTTATAAAAATACGAATGAAAATCCTTATTTACTATTAAAAACATGTTATTTTATTAAAATTTCCTTATCATTACCTATGCACTAATTTTAATAAAAAAATTATTCTTTTTGAGAGAAATATCTTCAAGTGAAGTAAAATTCCATCACAAGGTAAACCATCAAACAACAAATTAAATTCATCCATGCTCAATATATTTCACCCATGTAATTTCATGATATGCAACTACATGAAAAAGTCCATTCATCCATGTTGCTCAAGTTGTTCAGTGAATAAATCACCACATCATTTCCCTCATCTCATTCTCGGTGCCCAATCTGTTATTCTACCCACAAAATAACCTATTCTTGAAAGAGTGCAAATCCATTATCAACAACATATTTTTCCATTAAATATGCATTTGCAAAAATTAAATATGGAATAGTCAATCGTTTCGCTGATAAGATACATCATGTTTCTAATAAATAGATATATCCTATGTAAAATAATCAACCAATAACCAGTCATTCCATCAATAAGATAATATAATCAATCATAAAACCATCCATCAATAAGTTTTCCAAGGGAGGGTCATGACATCCTACCCCCTTAGGCTTAACATAGTCCTCTATGTTTCATCAAAGTTTTAACATTAAAATAACAATTACATAACATTCTCAAACAGGAACAAAAAATATCTCTATATATTTACCACTTTCTCCCAAGTAGTATTTCTCTTATAATAATGGTCCCCCTGGACCTTACATTGCTCTAGAGTCCCCTTCCTCATTGATTTGGAATAGAATTCAAATATTTTCACTAGATGTACCTTAATGGCCTCTGGGTCCACCATCTACAATTTAGAGAGATCCCACACATGATCAATATTAGAAATGTATTTTCCTACGTAGGGATATATGGAAGGTGTCATGAATATTCGACAAAACGAGTGGTAAGGTGATTTTGTATGCCATAGGATTAAGTTTCCAAAGGACATACTAGATAAGATCATAGAGGTTCCACCACATTTCAATTTTTAGATGCTACATATATCCCTTGAGTGGACAGGAGTGATCAATCTTCCATAGTTTTGTTGGGGTTAATATTATACAAAATCCATACAACTGAAAGGATACCTTCACATGGTCCCTCCATATTTCCTAACACTCTCCATGAATGTATAACAACTTGACCACAATATAGGGATTAACCCAATCTCAATCAATCAATATGAGGGATGCCAATTTCTTTATTGAGCTCCATCCTTTGAGCCAATACTTAGGTGTAAGAACCTCTTAGTTTGCATATTACACCATATACAAATATGGTTCTCAATCATTTCATCTCCATGATGGTTTTATTGAGGGGGTTTTCACTCCACATGACATCCCTCACATGGACACCCAATAGTCATTTGGGGTTCCATCACCAATCCAATTTGATAATGGGATCCAAACCTTCTTCATATTTTACCATAAAAATAATTTAGACTCGGGATGGTCTAAGGAAGTGGTAATATTGACATTCTCAACAACAAACAAAAAAACTCTTACAGTAATGGCTTGATGATTTTTGTAAAGATTGTTAAAGATTTTGTTGTTTCTTTCTAACTATAATTTCCAAAGGCAATGGGGAAGAATGAATGACCAAGTGGTTTTGAGTTGAGAAAATGAAAATGGGTTGGGCCATTGAAGGTAGAGATCTTCAATTTTTTATTTTATTTTTTTCATGAGAGAGGGCTCTGCTAGGGTTTTATGAGGAAAAACTAATCTACTAGGGTTTGATGAAGAAAAACTACTCTGTGGGGATGGCAGCAACTTTCGAAGGAGGTCCAAAAAATTGGAGGAATGTCGTGATGGCATCGATTCTAGCACAGAGAGTGCATGCTCGTGATGTTTTTTCATCTCAAAATGATTGGAAGGAATAGGATTTTCCAGTGCATGTCGGGAACCACTTGTTAAAAAACAATGGATGTTTGGAACGATGTGAAGCTAGGCCAGTTCTAGTGGTTCAACCAGACTCGATGGCGGAAGATGTGGAGTATCTAACAAAATATGCCCTTATTGGTAAATTTTTTGGCATCCAAATTTCTCTCCCCTTTGTGGAGGCTTGGGTCAGGAAGACTTGGAATCCTGAAGGTGATGTGGAGGTGATGCCGAGTGCGAAAAACTATTTTATGGTGGTTTTCTCTTGTATTGCAGATCGTAAAAAAGCATTTGAAGGGGGTCCTTATTTCTATAACCAAGTGTGACTATTTCTTAAACCCTGGCATGTGGGTTTAAACCCATCAGAGGAGTGCCCATCGTGGGTTCCAGTATGGGTGCGGCTTCCATGCATCCCATTGGAATTCTGGAGAACTGATATCTTGCATAAGATTACCCTTCTACTTGGGAAGTCGGTTGGACCATCACAATAGAAAATGGATAAAAAGGTAATCTCTATTGCTCGTATTTATCTTGAAATTGAATTAAATAATCCTATTCTAGATTATATTGAAATACAATTTTGATCAACTACATGGGTTCAAAAACTTGACTATGAAGCTCTTCCATTTTGTTTTCGGATTTGTCATGAATATGGCCACCTGCAAAGAAAATGCCCTAAGTTTGTCTCACCTGTGGCTTCAAATCCTGGGCCCTCTCGGTCTGGAAAAATTTTGGATAAAGAAAAAGTCTCGATAAAGGAAGGGGAATGGGATAAGGAACGGTTTGTTTCGGTAAAATCTTGAAACAGAGGATGAAGGGCAAACAAAGACCTTAAGGATAGCCAACCAGATGCTCTACTGAACCATTTTGAAATATTATATGATCTTGATCAGTGCATGGAGATACCTGAAATATCACTACCTGATGCAAATATAACAATGCCAAATCAGATGTCTCTTCTTGAGGGGGAACTTAAGGAATCAGATCTAGGGGAGGGCTTTGGATCTAAGTATAGGGGACATGGTTGGGTCTAGCCCTATTAGGGAAACTACTTTAGAAAGTGGTACAGATTTAGTTATGCCCTCTTCTATGCAGGCACTGATGCAGTCATCCTTGGACTGCAAAACTCCTATGGTGTTGGGATTGCAACAAAAAATAATTAAAAAAAGTTTTTTAGATAATAATATGAAGGTGGGTCGAAAGAAGGACCAAGATAAAATTAAGTTAATGGGGAAGACTTTGATGGAGTCAGGCTTGGTGAGAACATTGGACTCCCATTTTTTTAACCCACAAAAATGATTATCCTCTCATGGAATGTAATGGGGTTGAACAACATCCCCAGACAAAACGTTGTTCGTGATTTGGTTCGTGTGCATTCTCCAGATGTGGTGTTTATTCAGGAGACTAAATTTCTTATTTATAGTGTGTTCAATATTGCTCCCAAGTTGTGGAGAAAGGGGAAATTCCAGTGTATTGGTGCATGTGGATATGCTGGTGGTGTCACTTGTTTATGGGATCCGGTTAAGATATCCCCTCTTACTTGGATTTCCAACAGATGGTCTATTTCGATGGTCGGGCATGATAATGAATCTGGTGAAACCATCCTACTTACAAATGTGTATGATCCTATTTATTACAATGGTAAAGTGAATTTGTGGGAGCACATTTGCTTTGTGAGAAGTTTGGTTCCCTTGTACCCATGGATTTTGGCTAGAGACTTCAACTCTATCACTTGTATAGAGGAGAAACGTGGTGGGGTGGACCGTCTCAAGACTTTTCTTCTATCTTTAGTGCTCATATCTAGGACCTAAACTTGGTTGAAATCAAGCCATATAATTGGATATTTACTTGGCACAATAGAAGGTGTGGGAAGCTTCCATATTAGAGATACTAGATAGGTTTTTGATATCTAGTTATTGGATGGGTAATAATAGAAGTGCTAGTTATGTGATTCTAGAGGGTAGGGGATATGATCATTGGCCTATCAAACTCTTTGCTTTGGAGTTAGGGATAAAAAAGAATCCCTTATTTAAGTTTCAACTTATGTGGCTTCGTGATCCTAAGCTTCATTATTTCATGTGAGGCTGGTGGACCACTGGAAAACCTCCTGATGGCACCGCTATGTATTCCTTTATGAAGCGACTACAATTTGTAAAACATAAATTGAAGAGATTGAATAGACTGAATTTTGGGAACCTTTCCTTGGCTAACTTGGTAGCTCTTAGGAGGATGGAAGAAGATTCAAGGAAGATTAGAGATCAGGGATTCATGAAGGAGCTTCTTGTTGAGGAATCTGAGGCTGCGAAAGACCTTGCTAAATGGGAACTAAGGGAAGAATTTTTTTAGAAAAAAAAAAGCTCGAGTAGATTGGCTTTAGGAATGGGATAGGAACACAACCTTATTTTATAACTCAATTAAGGCTCACCATAATGGTAACCTGATTACCTCTCTTGTGAATTCTCAGGGTGCCCTGCTCTCTTCTTTTAGGGATATTTTAGAAGAGACTAAGAGGTATTTTTCCTCTCTTCAAGGAGGACTCCCTATCATATGATGAGAATGAAAAGCTTATTCTAAATTGTATTCCAATGATTGTTTCTAGAGAGATGAATGAGCACTTGATGGGTCCAATTTCCCTTTAGGAGTTGGAAAATGTTGTATTCAAGATGAAAAAGGAAAAGCCCCAGGTCCAGATGGATTCCTGATTGATTTTTATCAGGAGTTTAGGAATTTAATCAAATTTGATCTTTTAGAGGTGGTCCATGAGTCCCAAAAGAACAAACAGATGCTAAGGGCCCTAAATTCTACCTTTGTGGTGCTTATACCCAAAAAAGAGGGAGAAAATTCCTTGGATATGTTCAGGTCTATTGCTCTCTGCAATGTTGTGTATAAGATCATCACAAAAATTATTGCTGAGAGGTTGAAGATATGGTTGAGCAAAATCATCTCTGAGGAGCAAGGAGGGTTTGTTGTTGGCTGAAAAATCTTGGATGGGGTTGTTATTTCTATAGAAGCTATTCACTCGATGGAAACTTCTAAGGAGAAAACTATGTTCATTAAGTTGGACATGGCCAAATCCTATGATCGGGTCAGATGGTTCTTTCTTCATAAAGTTCTTGCTGCTTTTGGATTTGAGGAGGAATGCATTAGATGGGTGATGAGCTGTGTTTCTTCTTCCTCATTCTTTATTCTTGTTAATAATGAGCCATCAGAGCTATTTGAGGCCTTAAGGGGATTGAGGCAAGGAGATACTTTATCTCCTTATTTGTTTATCATTGTGGCGGAAGGGTTGGGAAGATTGCTCAAGTCTCAAGTCATGCAGGGTCTCATTCAGGGGTGGAAGTGGGATAGTAGTTTGCCACCTCTCTCCCACCTTCAATTTTTTTATGATAATTCTTTGTTGGGAGTTACCACTATCAGGGAAGATGGCAATATTAGAAAGTTTATTGACATATATCTTGGTGCTTCTGGATAGTTGATTAATGAGGACAAGTCTTATATTTTCTTCTTCAATACCCCTCCTCTTATTCAAGCCAGGATTGCTCGCATTCTAATATTCCAGGTTAGGACTACCCCGTTCAATTATCTTGGTATTCCAATTTCATCTCATCCTCTACCTAGATCTTCTTAGAAATCTATGCTTGATAAGTTTAGAAGGAAGGTGAATCACTGGACTTTCATATGGCTATCCACTATAGGTAGAGTGTTACTTTTAAAATCTTTTTTTCAAGCTTTACCCATTTATATATGTTTTGTACAAATAGCTCCCTCTCACTTCATCAAGGACATGGATGCTTTTTCAAGATAGTTTTTATGGTCTAGAAAACTTGATCAATCTAAATGGAGTTTAGTTAGGTGGGATTCTATATGTAGGCCGGTGTAAGAGGGAGGCCTTGGGTTACGACAGACAACTCTTTTTGGGTAATCTTTGGCTGCAAAAATTTATTAGAGATGGTGTACCTCTCAAGATCAAATTTGGGCTAAAATATTATCTTGTAAAAACTTGAGAGGTATTTCTGAGGTTGAGATCCCTAGAGTCAGCTTGGTTGGAAAAGGTTCAGTTATTTGGGACACTCTAAAAAGAGGAGTTAATTTAAACAAGTAGGGTTTGTTCTAGATTTGCAATCAGGGATCAAATGCTCTTTTTGGGGAGGATTCTTGGGATGATCACCCTCCTATCTTGAATAAATATCCTAGGTTACGTTCCCTAAGCAATTTTTTCTTGGAAGCAAGTTGGTCTTGTGTGGAGGACTTTAAAAAAATCCAGCATTTTGGAAATATGGAGATGTACAGGTGGAAAGATCCACAAGAATGGCCCCAGGGGGACTGACCATGGACGAGAGAGGTGCTTGCTCTTATTCTTATGGGGAGGCCTTGTTCTTCATTGAGGGGTAAAGATATTCTAGCTTGGAACCCTGATCCTAAGGGAACCTACTTGGTAGCCTATGGTTATCAGGTTCTTGATAAGCAAAAGTATGGGAGTCTTCCTGTCACTTGGTGGAAAAAGGTGTGGAACAAATTTTCCAGGAAAAAATGTAACTTCTTTCTCTGGTTGGTAGCTCGTAATAAATGCCTCACTTGGGATAATGTGAGGAAGGGGATTTTAGGGTCCCTCTTTTTGTGTCCTTTGTAGTAAGAATGAGGATGACTCTTCTCATTTATTTTTCCAATGCTCCTTTGCCATAGACATTTGGCACCATTGGTGGAGCGCTTGGAACCATCCATGTGTTCATGTGTTGTCCTTGGTGGATTTTTGGAGTAGTTTGGGCAAACCTCCGACCAAGGAAGGATGGCTTGTAATTTGGGCCCTTATTGCATCATTTGGAAAATTTGGCTTGAATGGAACCGGCTCATATTTTAGGGAGATTATTTGGCTATTCAATAGATCTGACAAAGGATCCTATATATGGTTCAAGAAACCATCCATAGCAAATGTGATGTGGACCCTCTTTTGGATTCTAGGGAGGAGAAGGTACAACAAGCCCTTGGTATATTTGGGGATGGTGTGAACTCTTCTAGCCCTAGTAGGGTTCCTCAACTCAGCAAGAATGTTAGGAGATATGGTAGGTGGAGGCCACCCCCTAGAGGAGTTTTAAAAATTAATACTGATGGATCATCCAAGGGTAATCCTGGACATGTTGGCATTGGTGGTGTTGGGAGATATTCTACTGGTGGTGTCAGTTTTTTCTTTTCCATTTATAAAGGTGTTTATTCCAACAATTTTATGGAAGCTCTTACAATTCTTGAGGCCTTGTAGAGGGGTTTTTATCTTGGTTGGCATAGTATTATATGCGAGTTTGACTCTCAAATTATGGTTAATATTTTAAACAGTAAAAGGGTGGGGGAAGTTAATTTGCAGTTGGCCTTTGTAGCTCTTCATATTCTTAGAATGAGTGAAGAGTTTGAATTTATATCCTTTATGCACATTCCAAGGGAATGGAATGTGGTTGTTGATTACCTGGTCAAAAGGGCTTCTTAGCTGCTAGATCCTTGGAGTATCGATAATTGGGAGAGTCTCATATGGGGACTCTCAACGCCTGTGGGAGTTGATCCATAAGGATGTACAGACTTAATGTGGTTTGTTATTGTTGTCTTTTTTGGGTGTCATTCTAGTCTAGTGGTTTTATCCTGTTTGGATGTTTATTTGAGTCCTGTTTGGAAGCTCAGTTGTACTCTATAATCCAGAATTTTTATCAATAAATTTTTACCCCTTTATTTAAAAATAAAAAGGTAGAGATCTTCAATAGAATTGGGACAGGCCCTAACAATGTAAAATTTCTTAAAGAGAGATGAACGAACCTAACTAGCAAAGGGGCAGGAGATAAACAGATGATTGACTGACTCCCAATATGACTTACAAAGAATGCATCTATTAGGGATGATAAGGCCTTGTTATATGAGATTATCATTGGTTAAGACCTTGTTTTGGACAACAAGCCATAGTAAATGAGAAATTTTGTGGGTGAGTTTATTAAACTAGATTCTATTGGAAGGGAACCACCCATTGGATTCTATGTGGAGTTTTTAAATAGTTATAAGTACATATATAATGTAACAAGACTTAGCATAATGCATGGTATCATATGATTGGTAAGAAGTTTTCAAATAATTAAATAACACTAAATGCCTTTGATGAAAACTACATTTTTCCATCAACTAAATATATTAAAAAAATTTAAAAATAAAATAATAATAATTAGAAATGAAACTTAACCTATTAAAAATTAGAAATAAAACTCAAATTAAATTAAAAATTATATAAATTATAATATTATTTACATGATGTTTTGGTTTTGTTTTTGACTTTTTTTATTTTAGGTCAAATGATATAGTACTTCAATGTTTTCTTTCCCTAGTGCTTTTATGTTCTACAGATTTTGAATATAGTATACAATATTCATGTTCAAATTACAATGTAGAATATCATTAATTTCTTAAATACCCATCTATAGAGATAATATTAAAAAAAATTGAATCATTAACCTATTGAAAATAAATGTAGATTTTAAGGGAAGGAAAATTTTATCTAAAGGTATTAAATTGTTAAAAACAATAATTTAAGAAATATAAATTGGTTCTAAAAGTAAATAAAAATTATATTTGAAAAGTCTTTAAACCTATTAAATGATAATTAATTCGTATTAGTTCTTGTGGTTAAATATATCACCTTTTACTACACAGACTTAACTTAAAATATATATATATATATATATATATATATATATATATATATATATATATATATATATATATATAGTATTTTTTTTAAATATCAAGGTAACATGGTTATGATGTAATATGGATGTAGTTCATTTAAATCACATATATCCATTTTAAAAATATATACAAAAACATCATAACTTTTATTGTAGACAAGAAGTTATAAACTTTAAAATCGTATTCTCTTTTAAAGTTGCAACATGAGCTCAAGAAAAGATAATATAGAAATCTAAATCAAGTCTCTATGTAATAACCACAAGTCTCCATGTAAGAGCCATGTGATGGAGATTTGAATTCCTCTAAGGAAAATAATCCAATACTATTTTTTGAGATGGCATTCAAGGTTTTTGTTATTGCATGTAAAATTTATTGAGGAACTATGAGATTTTTAAATATATAATGCATATAATATTATTTTAGCTAATATTTAAGGTCTTATCTAATTAACCAAGTTTCAAGAAAAGTTAACCCAAAATGTTCAAAGCCTATAGATAAAGCATCTAATGATATTTCCAATGTAAGCATTCAAGACCAAAATGTTTCTCTTAATCAGATAAAGCTTTCATTTTTTATCATAGAAAAATATCTATTATTATTTGTAAATAGTCATATGATATTAATATGGGTCCTACCCATATTATATAATGAGCACAAAGTGGTTTTACAACTTGGTAATTATTCATGTATTTATTGATAAAAGTATCTTCTCCTATTTTTATTTATCTCTAAAAAAAGGAGATTTTATTATTTGCTACTAATATTCTTGAGAGAGTATTAATATGTAGATTCAATGGTTTTTGACCCACTCTTCTTACTTTAAATAATTTGATAGATCAAATTATAAAACAAAATTGTAGGCCTCACAAATGATAATTTTAGAGAGAAGAAATTTGAATGGCTCTCGAGTGTTGTTCACTATGGCGAACAACTGCACATAAACGGTACGATCGGGAATACTACCTGACAATGAAGAAATGGTGGACACTAGATTTTACTAAAGTTTAGGGAATCGAAGATGCAGATTATGGATTTATAATTCTTCTTATAGCAAAACGGTTTGAGGGTGAAAGTGGTTGCATTAGGGTTTATAGTGAAAATTTAGGGTTTCCTAAAATTTCATATTTTGGATATTGGGATGCAGGGTTTCAACAGAGATGCATGCATTAATTCAAAAATGAATTTTAAATAAGCAATCCATCGAGAATCACCTCAAACAGGAGGGGAACACAATCAACGATTGCCAAGGAAACCATTGAGGATGCCAAAGGTCAATCCAAGGAAAACAAAGATGGGTTGCATGAAAGCAACTAATGGATCCCCAGTAGTGAAGTTGGAAATAACGGATGTCTAGAAAGGAATAGATGTGATTGAGAGGAAAAACCTAATTTGTTGATTCATGGGATTTCGATCGACTATTGCTACCTTCAAGCAATGGGCTGCCAATAACTGGAGCACTAAAGGTAAGTTCTAAATTTTTACATACCCTAATGACTACTTTCATATATTTTTTAAATGAAGAAGATAGGGAGAATATTTTTCAAGGGATACCATGGTTTTTTGGTAGGACATGGCTCTTCATGAAGCCCTGGCATACCAAGTTCAAAGATGATGAAGAGATGTCATCAACTACCCCTATTTGGGTCTTTTTATTTGGTCTTCTTATAGAATATTGGCATCCAAAGATATTCAAAACAATTGGAAATTCTTTAAGAGTTTACATGATGACTTTTTATTGTACCCAACACTTAGAGCATATTATTTATGCAAGGATTTGTGTTTTTATTGATTTTGAAAAACCACTTCCAAAGAAGATTACTTTACAATATGGGGAAGAAATATGGGACGAAGTAGTAGATTATGAAAATATTCCATTTAGATGGATAATTTGCCATGAATATGGTCATCTAGCCAAGGATTGTCCACATAAGGTCTTATACCAAGAGAAAGAGGATGGGAAATTTGTAGGGTTTCAAACCCCTAAACAAAAAATCCATAAAAAAAAATAGCAACAAAAGAGAAAATATTTATTTCTCATAATACCTTTGAAATTATCTCCATGGATGAGCAAGTAGATGATGAGGATGGTCAAATGAAAACAGTTATTACGGAGATACAGTTTGATGAAGAGAGGGAACAGTAAGGATTACATGATTAGAAATAATTAAAAGAGCTTGCCTTAATGCTAAGAAATACCAGTAAAGGGAAAAAAAGTAAAATGTAGAAAACCAATCCAAGTGCAAAACAAAAGGGCAGGTTCAAACTACAAACAAAACGGATCCTCAAAAAGACCATATAAATTCCAATAGTAGTGTCATGGTACCAAGTAACCAACCTATAATACCAACTGGAATGAAGCAAAATACGAATAAAATGATAAAGATTCCATAATCCTAAGATTTATAGTCAGTCTCTTTATGGCAATGTTGGAAGATTTGGTTATTTTGGTAAGCAATTTCTAATATTTCTAGTAATTTGTTAAGCTTTGGTTTTTCTTAGTTATCGTATTTTGTTTGATTTGTCAAGTGCTCATTTGGCTTAGTTTTTGTTGTATTTGTTTTTCTTGATTTTGTTTGTTGTGTTTTTTATTCTTTTTGTTGTTTCTTTTTTGGTTTTGTTTTGTTATGTTGTTTTTAGTATTTTTTGTATGTTTTGTGTTATGTATTTTTTTGTTTCTTTTTGTTGTTTTTGTTATGGTAGTGTTTGTTATGCTGCGTTGGTGTTTTTTTGTGTATTTTGTGTTTTGGTGTTGTCTATATTTATCATTTTTTTTATTTTTTAATGTGTTTTCTTTTGTTGTTTGTGTGTTTATTCTACGTGGTTTGTGTTTTTTTTCTTGTGCCTTTTCTTGTCGACACACTCAAGGAGTATGATTTATTTGTTTTAGTTTTTTGTGTATTTGTGTTTGTTTGTTCTTGTTGTGTGTTGTTTCAAGCATGCTTCTTGCATGTGTCATAGGTGGTAGGCCAGGTGCGATCCTCAGGTATTTTTTGCAAAATAGATACCCTACCTCCTTGGGTCTTACCCAAAAGTTGCATCTCATTCTGGGATGTTTTCCACAAACAAAAAATACATTGGGGCTCTCTCCCTCTACACAATTCCTTCCTTATTTATTATATTTTATGTGTTATTTATTATTCTATACTTTACCACATGGTAGAGACTACCAGCATGTTAATTATATCATAATAATTAATTATATTAGTTTTACTTGGTATATATTTTTATTTATTTTATTTTATTTTTCTACTTTTATAGATAATTTTTTATGATTTTGTGTACTAAATAAAATTTAAAAAATTTATCATATTAACAAATATTGTAATTATTATTATTTTTTAATAAAGAAGAAACTTATAAAGTAAATAGTGTTATTTATTTTAATGCAGGGTTTATTTATTTTCAAGGCGATCGATAAATTGGGTTTGAGTAATTGTGGAATTTTTGTTGCAAGTTTTACAGAAGCTTCTCGGATATCTCAATTCATGTTGAAGGGAGCTATTATGGCCAACAACACCAATTCAATTATGATCCTAAAATTTGATGGTTTCGACTACAAATATTGGAGCATTCGAATGAGGACAATTCTAAAGGCAAAAGGAGCTTGGGCCATCGTTGAAGCTGGGTTCACCGAACCAAAATACTGAAGTGCATTGACTAGAAATCAAAATAAGGAGATGTAGGAGAAAGTGAAAGAAAATAATTTGGCTTTGACTGTCATTCAGTTAGCTCTAGACAATAGTCTCTTTCCCCGAATTTCTACCTACGTTTCAGCTCAAAAATATTGGAAGGCATTGAAGGAGAATTACCAAGGGAGTGCCCAAGTTAAGGAGGTGAAGTTGCAGACTTTACGGAGAGATTTTGAAAATATCAAATAAGAGGAGAATGAAACTATAGGAGATTACTGTGTTCGGGTAAAAAAAGTAGTAAATAAAATGGTCACACTTGGAGAGATCATAGAGCAAAATGTCAAAAAGGTTTTAAAAACCTTGAAAGAGAATTTTGACACTGTTTTTAACATAATAAGTATATTAAATATTACATTATTTAGCACTTCTTTATTAAGCAGTTCGGGTTGGTAGTTTTTAGTTAGTTGAACCAACTAACTAACTCATATGCGTATTTAACCTAATATCAATTCAATTGGACTTGGTTGCTTGGATATTTTATTTGCTCTTTAAATTCTTCATGGTATCAGAGTTATGTTCATAGGTGGCAGACTAAGGACAAGCAGATAAGAGCAAGCACACTTTATGAGGAAGTAGATAACATGCTTCCCGAGGAGGACATTGGGCATAGGTGGGAGAAGAGCATAGCTCTAGTTGGGCATGCTTCCCAAGGTGGCATGCTTCCCAATGTGGCATGTTTCATTTTGTTTGTAGGTGACACATTTCATTTTGTTTATAGGTGATATCACATAGACCGAGGCCCAAACCCTAAGAGTACATGCAGATCGAGACTGACAATAGGCATACTAAGACCCTAAGAGCACGTAGACCGAGACTAATTCATGGTAGAATACATGATGACTGACTAAAATGACCACATGGTAGTTGAGGGTGTGATGTGATGGCTGACTCGACTAACTACATGACAGTTGGCACATGGCTGTTGACTAGACTACATGGCAGTTAACACATGGCGGTTGACTAGACTACATGGCAGTTGATGACGTGGCAATTGACTATGTGATGTGGCATTTTTTGAGTGGTTAGTGTGGCAAAAAGGGTGATCAATTTGATTTCCCGAAGGCAATCGATATAACATACTTGTTTTGGTTTTAAACAACGGTAAATGCGTCATCCTTGTGCATGTGGGACAATAGTCCCATAATTTTTTTCTTCCATTTTTCTTTGGTGGAAGGAATAATTACTGTGCGATCAAAGATTACTTTCATCCGTAGTGGCAGCTTGGACATTTTACCACTCATTACTAAGGTGCATTCGGGCTAGGTCACGGGGTCAAATCTCCCTCCCGCCGTGTCGGGTTCAATTTTTTTTGTCTTATCTTGGTGCCCTCCCTAATAAAGACAAGTCCTCTCCATTTAATTTTCATCGATGGTAGTGTCCACATTGGTCATGTGGCTAGTTTGAAGGTGTTTGGGAGAAATTGGTTTGTGGTTCAAATCCCCTAGGGGTGAATCAAGCGAAATTTATTTTTGCCTAAGCAATTTTATTTTTGCTGCCTCTATTTTTGGTGATAATTTTTTGCCAAGCCACCTTTTGTCAACCATTTTTTATCCAAGGAGGGTAGCCACATATTTTTTTCTGCCAAACCACCGGAGGGGTTATTTAAGTAAATATTTTTTTCCTTCTTTTCAAGCAATTTTGGAGCATTAAGTGATTTTTCCCAACAATTTTTTTTTTTTTGCAACAAAAAGGGGGGATCACAAAAGCATTCTATTTTGCAAAATTCTAAGAAAAAGGGGGGAAGAAATATTCTTGATTTCAAAAGAATTTATGGAAGTGAATATCTTCATTGTCAAATTGGGATTGTAATAGGTGCATTTTCGGTGGAAATTGACACCTAGAGTGTTTAAAATTTTGTGGGCACTTGTGATTGTTTTTGCATTAAAATTTCTTGTTTTCTTGCATTTCAATCATAAAGTAAAATATACAAAGCACAAAAAAGACCCAAATTTTTTATATTCACTCCATTTTAATACCCTAATTCTTTTTTATTGTTTGGCTTAAACTCATCCAACTCATTATCCTTTTCCTAAGGGTTTTGAGGCAGGTGCCATCAATCTGATTGAATTATCTTTCAGTACCACGTAAGTTTCACATATCATTCTACTCTTATATACTTATAGTCTCCATCACGTAAGGATGGGTATATATAGAGAAGTTTTGGTATAAATATCTAGAAGGTATATAGAAAGGACCATTTGGTGTTATAAGGAACTTTCACAATGACCTCTGTTCACAAATATCTATCAGATTCATAGTTGCTAAAAGGTTCTAACTTCACACCATGGAAGAATAATATGTGAGCTATACTTCAAGTTGAATATTTGTGGGATGTAGTGACTAGCACTACAAAATGCCCTAGAACAGCAAGAGTAGATCAAGATGCTTTTGATAAGAAGGACAAAAGATGTCTCATTTTTATTTTTCTTACTACTGCAGATGAGGTCCAGCCTCATATTTGTGATTCCAAAACTAGTAAGGAAGGTTGGGATGTTTTTCTTACTATTTATGAAGGTAATAATCAGTCCACTATTCTACACATTCAAACTCAACTACATACACTTAGTATGAAATCTAGTGAAACAGTGGACCTATTCCTATGTAGAGTGGTAAAATTGGAAGCCAAACTGAATGATATGGGATAGCCAACAGATGATGCTATCTTGACCTCTATCATCTGGAGAGCATTACCATATTCCTATAATATATTGATAACCTCACTTCATGTATCTGGTCAACAGGTGTATTTTGTGGAATTAGTGAATTTTCTTCAAACTAAAGAGGTAAATCAGTTTCACAAGGATGAAGTGCCAGATAATGCCCTCTACACCAAACAAGGGGGTAAGAAACACAATCAGATTCAAACAAGAGGATCTTCATCAAAGGTAAAAGGGAAACAACATCAACATAAAGCTAAATAGTATTGCAAGATTTATGATATGAATAACCATGACACCAATAGGTGTTGGTTTAATAACAAATAATAGAATGACCAAGATAATAAGAAGAAGAGCAAAGGAAAATACAAACCATAGAAGAATAATAAGCCACCCAAGGGGAATTTTGCTTATGCCAAATCAAACTCTGGCTTAAATTCTACTGAATCAGACTCAGACTCAAATTTTGAGCAAGCACACAAGGTTCTCATAAACCATACTTCATCTCAACAGATAGATGGAGTGTGGTATATTGATTTAGGTTCCAGTAAGCACATGACTGGAAATCGATCGTGGTTTGAAAAATTTGAGGAAAATGAAGGTAAGCTTGTAACAATAGCAGACAATCAGACCTACCAAGTGAAGGGTGAAGGCGATGTTTCTGTCACTTTTTTATATGGCAAATGTCAAATTGAAAAGGTGCTTTATGTTCCTAGATTGGCTAACAATCTATTGTCAATCCCTCAGATCTTGGATCGAGACATGGATGTTATGTTTAGCATTGATAAAGACAAGAAGAGATGTTTTATAACCAAAAGAGGAAAATATGTAGCAACAGGATCATACAAGCATTTTTTGTTCATTTTAGATGTCATTTCAACGCCTCATGTTGCTCTAGAAGTAACTACCAAGGAGACTACTTATCTATTGCACAAGATATATGGGCATATAAGTTCAGGTTATTTGCTCGATTTGAGAAAATATGAGATGGTGAGAGGTCTTCCCAACCTTTCATCCATATTTCTAGTTTGCTCGGATTGCTTAGTAGGGAAGCAACATCGGGTACCATTTGAAGTTATCTCTTCATGAGCTAAGAAACCTTTGGAGTTTGTACACACCGATCTGTGTGGTCCTATGCCAACCAACTATGGTGGAAAAAGGTATATTCAATTTTTGTGGATGATCAATCATGGAAGATGTGGATTTTCTTCCTTCAATTGAATTCAAAGGTATTTTTGTACTTTCAGTAGTTCAAGAAGCTTGTTGACGAGTCAGGATGTTTCATCAAAAACCTTTGTTTAGATCAAGGGGGGAATATACCTCCAAGGAATTTTTATCATTTTTGAATGAACATGGTATTAAGAGATAACTGACAACCACCTATACTTCGTAAAAAAATGGAGTTGCTAAAACAAGGAATCATTCCATTGTGGAAATTGTTCGATGTATGCTTGCAGGAGTACACCTTGATCATGAGTATTGGGTAGAAGCAGTTAATACATCATCATACCTCCTAAATAGAGTATCCACAAGAGATCTGCAGGGTAAAACTCCACAAGAAGCATGAAGTGGTAAGAAACCCTCCATTTCTCTTATAAGGGTTTTTGGATGTAAGGCATTCATGCACATAACAACACAGAAAAGGAAAAATTTAGATGATAAGACCCTGAAATGTATCTTTCTTGATTATGATGAACATTCAAAGGGATATCGATTGATATATCCTATGACCAAGAAGACACATATAAGTAGAGATATGGTATTTTATGAAGATTTCACATCAAATAACACTTCTACAGCTACATACCTTAAGGAAGATGAGCCTAAGAAAGAGACTCCACCACCTCCTTAGAACAAGATTCCAAAATGGTATACTAGTACATTGAGAGATTCCAAGTTGACATCACTTCCAGATCTAACTCTAGATCAACCTTGTACTCACAGTATGATTCAGCAGAAGAGAGTAGAGACAACAACTTCAGAGGTTGACAAGATTTGCCAATAATTTGATGGACTATCTATAGATGCATAGGAAGATAGGGAAACATATATGGAAGATGAAAGGGTTTATATGACAACATTGGATGAAAATGAACCCACAACAGTTCAGGATGCACTTAGTGAGCCTCGGTGGAAGGCTGTTATGGAAGCAGAACATACCTCTCTCATGAAAAATCATACATGGAAGCTAGTCAATATGCCTTCAAGAAAGAAGCCCATTGGCTGCAAATGGGTAATCAAAGTGAAGTACGAGGTATATGGTACTATTGATAAGCATAAAGCCCATATTTTTGCCAATGGCTATGCTCAAAAAGAAGGCATATATTATGAAGATACTTTTCCCCTATTATAAAAATGACTACCATTCAAGTACTTTGTGCCATGGCAGCTCATTTTGGGTGGAATTTACATTAGATGGATGTAAAAAGTGCTTTCTTGAATGGTGACCTACAAGAAGAAGTGTACATGATCCAACCAAAAGGATTTGTTATTCAAGGGCAAGAACATAAAGTTTGTAAGTTGATTAAATTCTTGTATGGACTGAAACAAGCTCCACGAGCTTGGTAAATCAAAATACATAGTCACCTAGTGTAGCATGGTTTCCAAAGAAGTCCTTCCGATGCAAATATCTATATCAAGAACAATGGTTATGACATAGTGATTTTGGTGCTATATGTAGATGATATGATCATAACAAGGAGCTCAGAGAGTATGATTGATGCAATAAAAGATGATTTGAAATAATCTTTTGAAATGATAGATCTAGGACTTCTTCACTATTGTCTTGGTTTGGAAGTGACTCAAAAAAAGTATCATATCAGAGTCACACAAAAGAAGTATGCCAAGACATTTATTGATAAATATCGCATGACAGACTGTAATTCTAAGGTAACTCCAATGGAGTCTAGACTCAAGCTATCTCGATATGATCAATCACCATAAGTAGATGGCACTCTCTATCGTCAACTGATTGGGAGTCTCATATATCTAACAAATACCAGGTCAGATCTCAATTTTTTTGTGGATTATCTTTTAATGTTCATGCAGGAACCAAACATGAGTCATTGGAAAGCAAAAAATAGAGTTCTTCATTATGTCTGTGGTACTACAAATTTTGTCCTGGAGTACAAAAAGAATAGCAAATTCTATCTACAGGGATACACAGACTCTTACTATGCTAGATCCATTTATGATCGAAAGTCAACTTTTGGATAAATTTTTCATCTTGGATCTAGTCCTGTCTCTTGGCATAGTAAGAAGCAACAGGTGGTTGCTATATCATCTATAAGGGCAGAATATCACGTAGCTAGTGGAGCAGTCTGCGAGATAATATGGTTAAGCCACATTCTTATGAACATGGGTCTTTCAAAGAATCTTCCACTTCATTTTTTCTACGACAATCAAGGTGTTTTGAATCTTGTCAAGAATACAATATTTCATGATCGTACCAAACACATCGACACTTGATGTCATTTCATTTGTGATGAAGTTCCAAAGCATCACATACAGCTCCATTATATTCCCAATGATGAGCAAGTTGTAGATATTTTCACCAAGGCACTTGTACGTGTCAAATTTGAATTATTTTGCAATGCTCTATGTATTTGACAATAATGTAATAAGGGGGATGTTAACATAATAAGTATATTATATTACATTATTTAGCTCTACTTTACTAAGCAGTTCAGGTGGGTAGTTTTAGTTAGTTGAGCCAACTAACCAACTCATATACGTATTTAACCCAATATCAATTCAATTGGATATGGTTGCTTGGATATTTTAGTTGCTCTCTAAATTCGTCAAGTGTAGCCCTTATCATAGAAGAAACAAAAGACCTCTCGAAAATGGATATAGATTCATTAATTGGCTCTCTCACATCTCATGAAGAGACAATTGCCAAGAGGAAGAAGGATAAGGAAGGAGGTTCTACAGAGGAACACACTTTTTCGAAAAAAGAAAATGATGGACGAAGAGGTCACCGTAGGGTTTCCAAAGGAAGAGGAAGAAATGGAAGAGGAGGTAGAAGAGGCTCCTACGGTGGTATAGATCAAGGAAGGTCTCAAGATCCAGACAATGACTAGGCTCATGCTGCAAGAGGAGGATACATTTTAAGAGGAAGAGGTAGATTTCGAGATATGAGAAATATGCAGTGTTACAATTGTAACAAATATGACCATTATGAGAGGGATTGCAGGCTGAAAAAATAAGCACATTATGAAGAAGAGGATTCCTATGAGGATGATACTTTGTTTTATATTATTGAATAAAAAATGGATCAAGCAAATTTCCTCTCTACACAGAATAGCACAAAGGAGACATGGATCCTGGACAGTGGATGCACAAACCATATGATTGGCAAGAGGGATGTATTTTCATCTCTTGATTCTTCTTATCAATCCAGTATTAGGCTTGGGGATGAGAAGAGCTTGGAGGTGGTTGCGAAAGGAGAAATGGAGGTTCCTACCAACAAAGGAAAAACAATGAAGGTAAAAGATATTAACTATGCACCTTGTTTGAAGCATTCATTAATAAGTATTGGTCAAATGTTCGAAAATGATTATAAGTTAGTTTTTGAGGATACAATCAGTCTCTGTTATGACATCTTTTTTTTTAATAAGAATAATTTAGACATATTCAAGGAGAATGGCTTGTTATAATATATTTTAATACATGTGATAAAACATTCAAGCTAAACTCTGTTTTTTAATGTAACAAACACTTTTACAGGTTTAGTTGTTTCACACCTTACTCATTCCTTATGTTGGGTTTGTTTAGTTGGATGTGAACATACCATACACCACACCTCCTTAAAGCTTTTCCCATTCTTTATTCACCCGTTCTAATATCAATATATATGTTGTTTAAAAGTGACTGTGCATTGTATTTCACAACCATAAGATCACTGTAAATATATTTTTCAATATTTTATAGATATATTTATAAATTAATTGTTTAATATAATACATTTATATTAAATAATTAATTTTTAATATATAGTTATAATAAATTTATTGATATTAAATATATTTTATTTATAAATATTGAGTTTAAAAGATTAAATATTTTTAATAAGATTTGATATAAATTTATATATATTTTTAATATATATTCTTTCTTATCGTATTTTTTTAAAAAAATATTTTAATTCAAGGGTAGAATGAAGTGTTTTGTTTTTTATTTTTATTTATTTTTTCCTACTTTATTTATTATGTATGGAAAGAAATTGTTCCAAGAATCCAAATATTAAAATAAACACTAGCTTACATATTTAAGATCAAGAGTTATTAAATTATATAAGATAGTCACTTTAAGATTGAAATTGGATATTTTTTTATTTCATATATATATATATATATATATATATATATATATATATATATATATATATATATATATATATATTTGAATAAATACTTCTTATAAGCATTCGTCGTGGGAATTGAACCCGGGTCACATCACCGATAATGCAAGTGGCGCCCTTATTGGTAAACCATACTCACATGGTTATTTTTATTTTATTTTTATTTCATTTATTACTATCATGTGTGAATTTTTTTTTCTGAAAAATACTTTATATTAATGAATAATTAGAGAATACATCATCATAACAACACTATAGCAGTTTGCGAATGAGCAGAAAACAATCAGATCTAACACTTTTATCAATTCTAATACAGTCCTGAATAATCTCAGACCTAAACACCTTAAGTTGACTAGAAACAAGTTCAACAACTTTTCTAACAATAACAACAACCAACACCTCATCATTTTTAAAAATCAAACTACATCTATCTTTCCAAATACTGAACAAGATAAAGAGTCTGATAATGTGACAAAATATCATTTTGTGGCTTGCACAGTCAATGGAGTATCCAAACAACACTGACTTCCACCTTAGATACCCCTGAACAACATTGTCATACAACCATACTACCTTTCTCCACACCTTTATTATTCTTGGACATTCCCAAAAAATATGCTTAATTGTTTCACTTTTTCCACAGCTGGAACAAGCATCCATTTGGCTAGACAAGCCTTACTATGAAGACCCTGCATAATAACTAACTAGGCAAACACCTTCAACTACATAGAAACCTAGAACATCCACACCCCAGTGAGACGCTTCTTCTATTTTTTGCAAGAACAACTCAAACCCAATCTGATGTTCAGAATGTCACCAAATGGGATTAAGAACTGTGTGAATATTTTAGTTTCGAAATTTGAAATTAGAGGCTACATCCTAATTAAAAGAATATGGGAGGCTTGGAAATATGTAGTCAGCTTGGGACTTTTTAGATGATAGCCTTTGGAAAAAAATGGGACGTATGCAGCAAATATGCCTACCTTGCAGTGCAAGAGACTTGGTAAGAAGGGAATTTTCAAGTGGGTGGATCTTTGGGATGGAAACACTAGTATTTGGACTCTGTGGTTGTTAAATTTAAACTGAAGTCCTTCGATAGGTATGCAGTGCAACAAATGCAAAGTCTTATTCCAATGGAGCAACTGTACAAGCTTTCCAATGGTATTGTAGGTTCTATCTGAAAGGATTGTAAGTGAAAATATGGAAAACCAAGTGAAAAAGAATTTTAACAAAATATTAAAATAAATATTGACTTAGATATTCAATGTAAAGAGATAGTAAGCCATAGATGATAAGAACCTTACATCAAATATATCAAGATAGGAAATAAATATATTTTAAATGTCTTAGTTAATTAAATATGTTACTTGCCACCTAGGTGTTGTAGGTGAGTTGGAGAGGAGAGGGCAATCCTCCAAGGGAGGTCCCAGGTTCAAATCTCCACCCTACCAAAAAGCTGAATTGGGTACCCAAAATCCAATTGATAATGTTGGTGCGGGCAGGGCTGGGTGCGACCCCCGGGTGACTTTGATGGTGTAGAACCCCCTATTCGTGGTCTCTTAGACCAAGGCGGCCTTGCAAGGGGTTTTTTGCTTAAAAAAAAATATGTTGCCATTATTATTATTATTATTGACATACCATAAAATTATTGTTTTTTTTTTTTTTTTAATTTAGATGATAAAGAATAACATGTGAAAATAATGATAAAATAACAAGTGAAATATGGTATATAAAAAATCCTTGACTTATTATTTCATACAAGAAAGGCTTTCTCAAAGTTCATTTTTTAAATTTGCACCTTGAGTTCATTTTTTTATTTGAACCTCCAACTCAATTTTCATCTTTTCATAAGGATGATAGTGAAATGTGGTTTTATTCTTAATCTATCCAAGGAATTCATACTAGACATGGCTACATAAGTCATTGTATTTCTATATGTTTAATATCTATGGTTACCTTATGAAAGGTTTGTGGTTTTTGAATAGCTAAGCATCATGCTAATAGTAAGAACATTTGTGACACACATTCACATTCTAAAGGGTTTTAAAAATTATCCTTTTTTTGTTTGCTTATATAATTCTCCACAATAAATATTAAATTCCATCATAACATATACATACAAGGGGAATATGAGATGTTGTGCTTGGTTTGTAGACAATGTTTAAAACATAATTGCCAATCTCTATAGAAAATTTGTAAGAATAATATTTATTTCTTTTGCAAGTAACACTTTTATTTGTGACTTGTCCTTACTAATTTCTTAATGATCTTCACTCCTAATAATGTACCTATGTTTTGCACAATAAACTCTCTTAGTCAAAACATTTTTTTTTCTTATTATATTATTTCTCATCCTCATTGGTGATTAAAAAAAAAAAACCATAATCATCGATACTATCCTTGTAAAATGGTGTACATATGTTCTAATCATCAAATATCACTACAACGGTTAATAGATTAAAATAAACACTATCTTACATATTTAATTCCAAGAGAACCCATGTGTTGTAGGTGAGTTGGAGAGGAGAGGGCAATCCTCCAAGGGAGATCCCAGGTTCAAATCTCCACCCTACCAAAAATCTGAATTGGGTATCTAAAATCCAATTGATAATGTTGGTGCGGGCAGGGGTCGGGTGCGACCCCCGGGTGACTTTGACGGTGTAGTACCCCTGTTCGTGGTCTCTCAAACCAAGGCGGCTCCGCAAGGGGTTTTTCGCTTAAAAAAAAAAAAATCCAAGAGATATTAAATTATAAAATATAGGCACCTTAAGCATGATATGCTTAAGTTATAGAATGGGGTTTTCTATATTTTTCTATTCCATTTTTTATATATGAAATAAAAAAAATTATATTTGTTATTTCCTTTGGAATTCTATAATTGTAGCTTGATCTTGCATATTTTAATTTACCTCTTCCTCTTTATCTTTGTTAGTTTCAATTTCATATTATCTCTTTATTTATTCTTTTCATTTTAAATTTTGTTATTATAGCTAGAATTTGCACTCTAGTATGCACTTATTCATCTTGATCATGCTTTGGATTTCATGTGATCTATTTCATTGTTCTTCCATTTGGAATTGTACCATTGTATCCTAGATTTGTATTCTTTTACATGGCTTTTTCACTTTATCTTTCATAAGTTGACTCTCATGTTCCCTTTTTGTTTGTTCTTCCATGTCATTTTTGTTATTGCAACTCAAACATAAACTCTTACATGTGCCTCTAACTCTTCCTCTTACTTTGGATATAGTGTGCCCTTTTATTTCTTCTTAAATTTAGTTTTTATTTATTATAAATCAAATTTAATATTTTGTGGACCTTTTCCTCTTCATCTTGCTTAGCATAGTTGTAACACATTTTTTTATTTGTTTTTCTATTTGATCTTCTATCCTTTGCAATTTAAACTTATTTTTGATTGTTTGTATATAGTTTCATATATTTTCTTTCATCCTTAAATATCTATGCATGATGACACTAGAGTACAATTTATTTTGTTGTTCCACTTCTCTCTTTGAATCAATTGAAATGTGACTCATGTCATTTTTAAATCATACGTGCTATTTCATTATATTCTTCTCTTATTTTATTATGTTAGCATTATGACTCCACCTCCATTGTTTACTCATTTTGTTATATTTTCTTATCTCCTCCTATATTTATGATTCAATCAAGTTATCCTTAGTCATATTTGATATGTCTTTCATATAGTGGAAAATGTGATAAGTTTTATTTATTATACAATTTTATAAAAAATATATTTTTATTATATTTAACAGTTTTAAGTTTTAGTTAGATGGCAACGTGTATACAGATTTCATACAAATTTACTTTTGAGAGAATATTATAATATACAAAGGCTTTATAAAGGACATATGAAGGAATTGGAGATATGAAATGCATAGGAAGCCATTACAGAAGACAACTTTTCAGCAGATACAAGATATATCACTTCATATTTCATTTTAAATTTAAATTTTCATTTTCTTTATATTTCTTTTATAATGCCTTTGTATTAAATGGTGTTTTTTAAAAAGTTCAAATTTGTATTTATTTTGTATACACTTTGTCATTTGAATGAAGTTTAAATTTTACTTATGTATAATAAACATATAAAAAAATTATATATATAATAAAAAATATATTTAAATATTTTTTCGAAATTTAATTAATTCCACCATATTAAGTAATAAAATCCCTTCCGAATCTGCTAGGGTTTGATGAAGAAAAATGCTCTACGGGGATGGTAGCAGCTTTCGGAGGAGGTCTAAAAAATTGGAGGAATTTCATGATGGCATCGGGTTCGGCACAAAGAGTGCATGCTCGTGATGTTTTTTCATCTAAAAATTACTGGAAGGAACAAGATTTTCCAGTGCATGTCGGGAACCGCTTGTTAAAAAACAATGGATGTTTGGAACAATGTGAAGCCAAGCCAGTTCTAGTGGTTCAACCAGACTCGGTGGCGGAAGATGTGGAGTATCTAACCAAACATGCCCTTATTGGCAAATTTTTGGGCATCCGAATTTCTCTCCCCTTTGTGGAGGCTTGGGTTAGGAAGACTTGGAATCCTGAAGGTGATGTGGAGGTGATGTTGAGTGTGAACAACTATTTTATGGTGGTTTTCTCTTGTATTGTAGATCGTAACAAAGCATTTGAAGGGGGGTCTTTATTTCTATAACCAAGCGGGACTCTTTCTTAAACCCTGTCATGTGGGTTTCAACCCATCAGAGGAGCAACCGTCATGGGTTCCAGTATGAGTGTGGCTTCCATAGCTCCCGTTGGAATTATGGAGAGCTGATATCTTGCATAAGATTGCCCTTCTGCTTGGGAAGTCGGTTGGACTGTTACAACAGACAATGGATAAAAAGGTAATCTCTGTTGTTCGTATTTGTGTTGAAATTGACATAAATAATTTTATTCCAGATTCTATTGAAATACAATTTGGAATTGACTATGAAGCTCTTCCATTTCGTTGTCGGATTTACCATGAATATGGCCACCTATAAATAAAATTCCCTAAGTTTATCCCATTTGTGGCTTCAAGTCTTGGGACCTCTTGATCTGGACAAAGTTTGGATAAAGGAAAAGCCCCGATAAAGGAAGGAGAACAGGATAAGGAAGGTTTTGTTTCGATAAAATCCTGAAACAGAGGACGAAGGGCAAACAAAGACCTTAAGGATACCCAGCCAGATGCTCTACTCAACCATTTTGAAATATTAGATGATCTTGATCAGTGCATGGAGATACCTGAAACGTCACTACCTAATGCAAATATAACAAGGCCGAATCAGATGTCTCTTCTTGAGGGGGAACTTAAGGAATCAGATCTAGGGGTTTTAAATGAAGAATAGAGGGCTTTGGATCTTAGTATAGGGGACATGGTTGGGTCTATCCCTATAAGGGAAACTATTTTGGAAAGTGGTACATATTTAGTTATGCCCTCTCCTACTTAGGCACTGATGCAGTCATCCTTGGACTGCAAAACTCCTACGGTGTTGGGATTGCAACAAAAAATAATTAAAAAAAAAAAATTAGATAAGAATATGAAGGTGGTTCGGAAGAAGGAAAAGGATAAAATTAAGTTAATGGAGGACACTTTGGTAGAGTCAGGCTTGGTGAGAACATTGGAATCCTATTTTCTATAACCCCCAAAAATCATTATCCTCCCATGGAATGTAATGGGGTTGAACAGCATCCCCAAACAAAAATTTGTTCGTGATTTGGTTCGTGTGCATTCTTTGGATGTGGTGTTTATTCAAGAGACTAAATTGGCTATTGATAGTATGTTCAATATTACTCCCAAGTTGTGGAGAAGGGGGAAATTCCAGTGTATTGGTGCATGTGGATATGCTAGTGGCATTGCTTGTTTATGGGATTTGATTAAGATATCCCCTCTTACTTGGATTTCCAGCAGATGATCTATTTCTATGGTTGGTCATGATAATGAATCTGGTGAAACCACCCTACTTACAAATGTGTATGCTCCTATTGATTACAATGGTAAATTGAATTTGTGGGAGCACATTTTCTTTGTGAGAATTTTGGTTCCCCTGTACCCATGGATTTTTGTTGGAGACTTCAACTCTATCACTTGTCTAGAGGAGAAACATGGTGGGATGGACCATCTCGAGCCTTTTTCTTTTGTATTCAATGCTCATATCTAGGCCCTAAACTTGGTTGACATCAAGCCAGATAATGGGATCTTTACTTGGAATAATAGAAGGTGTGGGGAAGCTTCCATCTCAGAGAGACTTGATAGGATTTTGATATCCATTTATTGGATGGGTAATAACAGAGTGCTAATTTTGTGATTCTAGAGGGTAGGGGATCTGATCATTGGCCTATCAAACTCTCTGCTTTAGATTTAGGGCTAAAAAAGAATCCCTCATTTAAGTTTCAACTTATGTGGCTTCGTGATCCTAAGCTTCATGATTTCATGCGAGGCTGGTGGACCACTGGCAAACCTCCTCATGGCATCGCTATGTATTCCTTTATGAAGCGACTACAATTTGTAAAACATAAATTTAAGAGATGGAATAGACTAAATTTTGGGAACCTTTCCTTGGCTAAGTTGGTAGCTCTTAGGAGAATGGAAGAATCTTAAAGGAAGATTAGATATCATGGATTCACGAAGGAGCTTCTTGTTGAGGAATCTGAGGCTGCGAAAGACCTTGCTGAATGGGAATTGAGGGAAGAAATTTTTTGGAAAAAAAAGCTCGAGTAGATTGGCTTCAGGAAGGGGATAGGAACACAACCTTATTTTATAACTCAGTTAAGGCTTGCCATAATGGTAACCTGATTACCTCTCTTGTGAATTCTCAAAGTTCCTTGCTCTCTTCTTTCAGGGATATTTTAGAAGAGACTAAGAGGTATTTTTCCTCTCTCTTCAAGGAGGAATCCTTATCAAATGATGAGAATGAAAATATTATTCTAAATTGTATTCCAACGATTGTTTCTAGAGATATGAATGAGCACTTGATGGGTCCAATTTCCCTTGAGGAGTGGGAAAATATTGTATTCAAGATGAAAAAAGGAAAATCCCTAAGCCTAGATGGATTCCCGATTGAGTTTTATCAAGAGTTTTGGGATTTAATCAAATTCAATATTTTGGAGGTGGTCCATGAATCCCAAAAGAACAAACAGATGCTAAGGGCCATAAATGATATATTTGTGGTGCTTATACCCAAAAAAGAGGGAGAAAATTCCTTGGATATATTCAAGCCTATTGCTCTCTACAATGTCGTGTATAAGATCATCATAAAAATCATTGCTGAGAGGCTAAATATATGGTTGAGCAAAATCATATTTGAGGAGCAAGGAGGGTTTGTTTCTGGTCGACAAATCTTGGATGGGATTGTTATTGCTAGAAAATTTATTCACTCAATGGAAAATTCTAAGGAGAAAACTATGTTTATTAAGTTGGACATGGCCAAATCCTATGATCGGGTCAGATGGTCCTTTCTTCAAATTTTTTTTGTTGCTTTTGGATTTGAGGAGGAATGGATTATATGGGTGATTAGTTGTGTTTCTTCTTCATCATTCTCTATTATTTTTAATAATGAGCCATCAGAATTGTTTGAGGCCTTCAGGTAATTGAGGCAAGGAGATCCTTTATCTCCTTATTTATTTATCATTATGGTAGAAGGGTTGGTAATATTGCTCAAGTCTCAAGTCATGCAGGGTCTCATTTAGGGGTGGAAGTGGGATAGTAGTTTGCCACCTCTTTCCCATATTCAATTTGTTGATGATACTACTTTGTTGGGATTTTCCACTATCAAGGAAGTTGGAAATATTAGATAGTCTCTTGACATATATCTTGGTGCTTCTAGACAGTTTATTAATGAGGACAAGTCTTCTATTTTCTTCTTCAATACCCCTCCTCTTATTCAAGCCAGGATTGCTCGCATTCTAAGATTCTAGGTTGGGACTCACCCCTTAATTTATCTTGGTATTCCAATTTCATCTCATCCTCTACCTAGATCTTCTTGGCAATCTATGCTTGATAAGTTTAGAAGAAAGTTGAATCATTGGACTTTCAGATGGCTATCCACTACAGGTAGAGTGTTGCTTTTAAAAATTGTTGTTCAAGATTTACCCATTTATAGATGTTTTGTACAAATAGCTCCCTCTCACTTCATCAAGGACATAGATGCTTTGTCAAGATAATTTTTATTTGGAAAAATTGATCAATCTAAATGGAGTTTGGTTAGGTGGGATTCTATATGTAGGCCAGCGCAAGAGGGAGGACTTGGGTTGCGACAGACAACTCTTTTTGGGCAGGATTTGGATGCAAAAATTTATTGGAGATGGTGTACCTCTCAAGATCATATTTGGGCTAAAATATTATCTTGTAAATACTTGAGAGGTATTTATGAGTCTGAGATCCCTAGAATCATCTTAGTTGGGAAAGGTTCAGTTATCTGGGACACTCTGAAAAGAGGAGCTAATTTAATCAAGCAGGGTTTGTTCTGGATTTGCAATCAAAAAATGCTCTTTTTTGGGAGGATTCTTGGGATGGCCACCCTCCTATATTGAATCAATATCCTAGGTTACGTTCCCTAAGAATTTTTTTCTTGGAAGCAGGCTGGTCTTGTGTGGAGGACTAAAAAATTTTAGTATTTTGGAAATATGCACATGTGTAGGTGGAAAGATCCGCAAGAATGGTCCTAGGGGGACTGGCCAAGGACAGAGAGGTGCTTGCTCTTATTCTTATGGGGAGGCATTGTTCTTCATTGAGGGGTAAATATATTCTAGCTTGGAACCCTGATCCTAAGGGAACCTACTCGGTAGCCTATGGTTATCAGGTTCTTGATAAGCAAAAGTATGGGAGTATTCTTGTCACTTGGTGGAAAAAGGTGTGGAACAAATTTGCCTGGCCAAAATCTAACTTCTTTCTCTGGTTGGTAGCTCGTAATAAATGCCTCACTTGGGATAATGTGGGGAAGAAGGAATTTTAGTGTGCCTCTTTTTGTGTCCTTTGCAGTAAGAATGAGGATGACTCTTCTCATTTATTTTTCCAATGCTCCTTTTCTAGAGACATTTTGCACCGTTGGTGGAGCGCTTGGAACCATTCATGTTTTCATGTGTTTTCCCTGGTGGATTTTTGGATTAGTCTGGGAAGACCTCCGGCCAAGGCCCCCTTCCTTCAGGTGGCTTAGAATTTGGGCCATTATTGCATCATCTGGAAAATTTGGCTCAAACAAAATCGGCTCATATTTCAGGTTAGTTATTTGATTGTTCAATAGATCTGGTAAAGGATCCTGTATATGGTTTAGGAAACCGTCCATATCAAATGTGATGTGGACCCTCTTTTGGATTCTAGGGAGGAGAAGGTACAACAAGCCCTTGGTATCTTTGGGGATGGTGTGAACTCTTCTAGCCCTAGTAGGGTTCCTCAACTCAGCAAGAAGGTTAGGAGAGATGGTAGGTGGAGGCCACCCCCTAGAGGAGTTTTAAAAATTAATACTGATGGATCATCCAGGGGTAATCCTGGACATGCTAGCATTGGTGGTGTTGGGAGAGATTCTACTGGTGGTGTCAGTTTTTTCTTTTACATTTATAAAGGTGTTCACTCCAACAATTTTATGGAAGCTCTTGTAATTCTTGAGGCCTTGCAAAGGGGGTTTTCTATTGGCTAGAATAGGATTATATGCAAGTTTGATTCTCAAATTGTGGTTAATATTTTAAACAGTAAAAGGGTAGAAGTTAATTGGCAGTTGGCCTCTATAGATGTTCATATTCTTAGAATGAGTGAAGAGTTTGAATTTATATCCTTTGTGCACATTCCAAGGAAATGGAATGTGGTTGTTGATTACCTGGCCAAAAGGGCTTCTGAGCTGTTGGATCCTTGGAGTATCAATAATTGGGAGAGTCTCCTGTATGGGGACTCTCAACGCCTATGGAAGTTGATTCATAAGGATGTACCGACTTAATGTGATTTGTTCTTGTTGTCTTTTTCGGATGTCATTCTAGTCTAGTGGTTTTATCTTTTTTGGTTGTTTATTTGAGTCCTGGTTGGAAGCTCAGTTGTACTATGTAATCCAGACTTTTTATCAATAAATTTTTACCCCTTTATTTAAAAAAATATATATTTAAATATTTTTTCTAAAATCAATTATTTTCATATTTATTATTAAAAACTTTGATTAATTAACTTCAAAGCTATCAAGCACATGAATTCAATGTTTTTATTGAAATGATATTTTAATGTGTAAATTTCATTATAATTAAACAAATTTTAAAATAAACTTATATACTAAAAATATTGAATTTGTTTCACATTTATTACACAATAAATGATTAATAATTATATGTATAAGGACATTATAAAGGTAATATTAATGGAAATTTATTTGTTGAGATGACTTTCAATTTTTGATATTACATATTAAATCTAATTAATTATTTTTAACAGGTATTGTACTGCATTGATCATGATATACAACAAATTACATGTAATATGAAAGATGTAGAATTTGACACCCTAATTGCAAATGGAAGGTACATTCACAACATTGATATCCAATTCCTTCATTTTTTATCTATTTTCTATTTTCATGTTAACATATTATGACCTTATATAAATAAAAAATATTAAAGTAAATGTGTTAATCAATGGTATAGTGTATACTTCATTTATCATTTTCATTGAAGTGTAGGGGAGAAGAGTTTTTTTTTTAATATGGTAATTGTTGTACTTGTGCTTGCAGATGTGAATAGTAAGAGACAGCTTTAGGAGCTCAAGTGAGATGTTTTCATCATCATTAAAAAAAATATCAAAAGCTAAAGTTAGATATTTTAAGCATCTTTCTAAAATATCACTTTTAACCTTTTTTATAGTCTATATTCTATAAACCTTCCAAAAAAAAAGTGATGATGTTTAACATTTTTACTTGTTATTGAGCTCAAGCTATTTGATCACTTGTTATATGTTATTGAGCTCAAGCTATTTGATCACTTGTTATATGTTATTGAAGACAAATATATACATTTGTAATTGATTAGAATCATGTTGTAAGGTGATGTTATAATAATTGTTATGTCATGAATGATTAATGCATTGATATAGCATCAATAAAAAATTCATTATTTGATCACTTGTTATGTATTATTAAAGACAAAAGAAAATACAAATTTTCTAATTAATTATAATCATGTTGGAAGGTGAGGTTATAATAATTGTTATTTCCATCAATAGTTGATGTATTAATGCATGGATATAGATATGAAAATTTATTATGATACTTCAAAATAGCCTCTCAAATATTGCATCCATTACATTGTTATCAATATAAATGTAATTATCTTAAAATTTTATTTTTATGCAATAAAATGTTATGAATTTTAATTACAATTGTGTAATACTTAACGTAATGCATGATATCATGTGATTGATGAGGATTTTTCAAATAGTTAAATAACACTAATACCCTTGATGAAAAGTACATTGTTCCATCAAATAAATATATTAAAAAATGTTAAACAATAAAATAATGTTAAATAAATTAGAAATAAAACTCAAACTAGATTAAATATTATATTTTTACATGATATTTTTTTTTGTTTTTTTGTCTTACGCAAAATGATATAGTACTTCAATGTTTTCTTTCCCTAGTCCTCCTACTTTTTATAAATTTTGAAAATAGTATACAAAATTCATGTTCAAATTACAATGTAGAATATCATTAGTTTGACCTTACCAATTTTTTAAAAATAAAATTTATTTATTTTTAAAGTAAAATAAATACCCATTTATAGAGGTATTATTAAAAAGTAAATTCAAATTATTAACCTATTGAAAATAAATGTAGATTTTAAGGGGAAGAAATTTTTTATCTAAAAAGTATTAAATTGGTAAAAAAAATAATTTAAGAAATCTAAAGTGGTTCTAAAAGTAAATAAAAAATACATTTTAAAATTCCATATAGTATTTTGTTAAAATATCATGGTAACATGGTTATGATGTGATATGGATGCAATCCATTTAAATATCATATATTTCTTTTTAAAATATATACAAAATGATCGTGACTTTTATTGTGGACAAGAAGCAATCAACTTTAAAGTTGTCTACTCTTTTAAAGTTGCAACATGAGCTCAAGACAAGAGAATATATAAATCTAAATTCAAGTCTCTATGTAAGAACCACAAGTATCCATGTAAGAGCCACATGATGGAGATTTAACTTCTTCTAATGAGAATAATCCAATACTATTTTTTGAGATGACATTCAAGGTTATTGTTATTACATGCGAAAGTTATGGAGGAGGAACTGCGAGTTTTTAAATATATAATGCATATAATATTATTTTAGCTAATATTTAAGGTCTTCTCTAATTAACTAAGTATAAGCAAAGTTAAACCAAAATATTCAAAGCCTATAGATAAAGCATCTAATGATATTTCTAATGTAAGTATTCATGATCAAAATGTTTCTCTTAATCAAATAAAGCTTTTATCTATTATTATTTGTAAGTAGTCACATGATATTAATATGGGTCCCACCCATATTATAAAATGAGCACACATTGGTTTTATAACTTGGTAATTATTCATGTATTTTTTGGATCTCCTCCATGAATTTTGATGAATTTAACTAGTTGACTTCATGTCATTTTAAAAATATCAAGGTTCACCCAAGAGACCTTGGTTTAGAGTGTGAAACTCTTCACTCTTTGTTAATTTATCTAAACCCTATTATTGATAAGACTGGTATTTTGATTTCTCTAAAATAGGATATTTTATTGTTTGCTACTAAGATTTTTGATAGAGTATTAATATGTAGATAAAATGGTTTTTGGGCCACTCTTCTTCCTTTAAATAAGTTGATAGATTAAAATTAGTCACCTTTCATATCAAATGATAATGAAAGTCACCCTTATACCAAAATTATTTCTAAATTAAAATTTTCATAAAATGATAGCATCAAGATGTTATTTATGTTGATGGTTACCCAGGTGTTGTAGGTGAGTTGGAGAGGAGAGGAAAATCCTCCAAGAGAGGTCCCAGGTTCAAATCTCCACCCTACCAAAAATCTGAATTGGGTATCCAAAATCCAATTGATAATGTTGGTGCGGGAAGGGTTGGGTGTGACTCCCGGGTGACTTTGACGGTGTAGAACCCCCTGTTCGTGGTCTCTCAGACAAAGGCGGCCCCGCAAGGGGTTTTTTGCTTAAAAAAAAAAAATGTTGATGGTCCTTGGTTTTATAAGTGTAACAACCCTCCTCACATGACCTTTAGTTGCAATAAAATTGATGATTTGAAACTTTCCTTTCCTATATAATGTGATACTGCTAAAAGGTATTGTGTATGCAAGACTAGGCATGTGCTTCGATGGACAAAGTTGGTCAATAGAAAATGTAATAGGGAAGTGATGATTCGGCTCATGCATACATGGAAACTCACATAAACTGTGTTTCATTTAGATGCATTGTAAGTGACTTGCATTATGTGTGTGTTTTATTTTAATATGTGTTTGTTGCCTATAGTGAAGTGGTTTATTTCTATATTTTGTGAGGGTAGTAAAAATATCACAAGGACATGGGAGCCTTCCTTACATGAGTATTTTATGAAATTAGGATTATTTGTATATGTAGAAATTAATTTGAAAAATAGGTGAAAATAAAAACTAATGAAAATAAAATAAAATTAATAAGGATAATTATTGTGTGCATGTATTACTATTATATACATGTATTTTAAATATACATTGTACATTTGTTCTTTGAGTATTGTGTTAATTGTGTACGTGTTTCAGGAAGCCAATATGGATGCAGACTTAATGGTGAATCTGAGTGTTACTACCCAAGGATTTTATGTATGGTATACAAATTTCCCAGATGATATTATGCATCGATCCATTGATGACAACTCTTAATGTTATCATATGGTGGTGAATGGCCTACGTTTATGGTGGTCTGTATGGTGCCTTCGTAGGTCCCTCATGGCATGGTGCAAGTATGAAGGAGTTAATTTTCCATCATTATCAGGAGTAGTTGTTTCTTGTTCTTGGTTCCACATTGTCCCTTTGTGGGATAGTGGACGAATCCTTTGAGAAATGCAATTGTCGGAGCTGTTGATTTTTTTATTTTGAGTATTTTTTGCTGGTTATGAGGAACATGGCTGAGAGGATTTTTTGGGGGGTTTTGGGTGTTAAAATATCTTGGTTATCCCTGAACCCCTACCATATTCTCTTTTTGGTTTATGTGGTATCCTCGTTGTTTGTGTTTGGGCACCAGCTGGTGTTGTTTGGTGGTCCCTAGGTGGTTGCCTTTGGGACTTTCACTTTGTAAAAGGTTGTGGGGATCCTTTGAAAACCCTCTTTTATTAATAGTATCAAAAATAAATATACATTGTACATGGATAATATTTACTTATATTATGAATTAGAAATAAAGGAGAATATTGGGAAAATAATATTCAAAGCTTTATTGTATAAAATATGGAATGTTTAGTGATGCATGTAGTGGTTCGGTGGTGGCAAGTAGTAATCATGATTATGTTTAACTCCTTCCATAATATCTTGAGAAAAAGAAGAGGAAATGGTTATCATATTTTACATGTAGAAGAATAATCTTCATCAAGGGCCATAAACATTGGATTGAGTTCTTGAAAAGAGGAATTTAGAGACTATGGTGGAGACTATGTTGGAAGTTAGAGCATATTAGTAGTTTGGTAAAAAAATTCAGGTTGGAATACTGTTTATGTTTGTCCTTATGAAATTGCTTTGTATTTGAAAGATTACTTTCATAGGAAATGTTGAAACGAATTGTTGAAATAATTGAATTAAAATATTGCATGAGAAATGCATGGTTAAAACCAATGGATAGGAATGCTTGTATTTTTACTTGGAAAAGATTGTAAAATGCATAGTCATGTATGTTTAAATAATGTGACTGTGAATTTTTCTTACCTGTTTGGTAGAGAATACCAGTTGCACAATATTTTACTATCATAAATGCTATCTAGAGGTTGTGGATATTGGAAAACTATATAAATGTGGTTTTTCTTATTTAAAAGAAGACAATGGATTGTGAATGGTTGAACATTATTGTGTCAATGATGGTATGCATGTTCATGTTAGTATAGTTGTGTAACTATAGTACTGAATTCATTCCTTGAGTTGATATTTGATCCCTTTCACCAGTAACATTGGTGTTGGTGAAGTCAGTGGATTGTAATATTGTGATTGCAAGGTCACTTAAAGATATTTGCACATAATAAACCTGGTGGTGATCTTTAAATAGATGAATATAGCATAATATTGTAACTTATGACTCTATTTTGAGTTGAACCTATGTAGTTATGATTATGCACATGTATATGTGTTTTCATTAGATAAATAGAGGAGAAAAATGTCTCTTCTTTTGTTGAGCCTAGGATGGTATAAACTATGTAAAAGTTATCTTGGGAACATACCAAAATGATATGTTGGATAGGTGTTAAGGTTTAGAACTAGATGTTGCATGCAATACCTTTCTGTTATCTCGTTGAAGCATTCCAAGAGGATTTATAAAACAATATGTTTTCTTTTACATCTTGGCAAATTGCAGTATATACTCTATGATATATTATGTATATTTCAATCTTATGGTATGAATTTTTATGAAGAAGGTTTATCCTGAAATAAGTAAATATTTGAGACTTTCTTATATTAATGACCTAAATTCTGATAAATTCTATTTCCAAATTCGCATGCTTGGTAACATAGGTCTTTAAAATAAAACCTATATGAACATTCTCATTGTGATGCTCCAAAAAGTTCTTAAAAAAGAACAAAACTTGTTGTAGATGAACAACCAACTATCACATTCAAAATATGTTTGTTAATTACGTTGCTTCACATATATTATGAAGAAACGATTTTCAATTTATATACCAATTATGTTTTCTTGTGTATGATCCATGAACAATATTACATGGGTATAAAAATATCTATAAATCATTTCTTGTAAAATTAGATAAAGTGATAAGGTGTGCATTATCAAATCCTAATATTTGTAAAATAGAAGAAAACCATTTGGATATTTCTTTAATTAAGTACAGTTGAACAACTGAACCCTTAAATGGTGGTTACAAATCAAAAGAATTCAAATTTGTAGACTACCTTGTGTTTATTAAACCCGAGAAGTTGTGGAAGGAAGAATTATATGAAAGAAAGAAAATGCAAGTAAAACCTTACATTGAGTCATATGATTTTATGACGTTAGTTTGCACCCGTGATATGTAGTGGAGTATAAACAAAAAGACCCTCAAGTTAAGATAAGCTATGTGTTAACAAACTGCAATGGGTTAATGGTTCCACACACCATTAATAGTGTAATTACATAATCCATTCTTAGATTTGTACCTAGTTATTTAGTAAAGTAGTTTGGAGGAAAATGTTACCTTTTTCTATCACAATGTTTTATTGTGTTGGAAAAATAAAACTTTCCTCTAGAAGTTGTTTGGACCTATTCTATAAGAAAGGTGATATATTGGTTATGGAGCAAAGAAGATATAGAGTTAGGCCAACAAATTTAGAGCCGTAAATTTTTAAAAATAGACTAATAAAAATGGGAATATTAGACGTTCCTAAAAGACTCTACTTCATATTTAACTCAAACTGGAACTGCCTTAAAAATAATTTTTTTATTGGATTAAAATGTTGAGAAAAGAAAAATTTAGATTTAATGCTCTAAAACAATCAAAGGTATACATTAATAGCTAACCATAGAGCTTATAATTAATTTAAGCTTAGAGAAAAAATATTAAACCTAATAAGAGTAATACAGTTGAACTCTAGTAAGGTATTTATCATTACAATAAGGAGGTTTGCATTTTTGCTTTGACTAGAGATAGAAACTATTTGTTAGTTTCTTGTAAAGTGTTATGTGATAGAATGTTAAGTGTAATGGAAAATTGTTTAAGCCATTATGGGAGAGTTAAAACTTAGACATTGGGTAGAATTTTAAGAGTATGGAAAACAATTTTAATTATTATATATTCAAAATAGTTGCTTCTATTTTCTTCAATGTAATAGGTTGATTTTCTTGTGTTAAGGGGATTTACATTAGAAATGGGAAGATATAGCATCATGTTTTATGGAAAATTATAGTATTGGGAGTTAGATCTATTAAACCTACATGCCCTTAGATAAAACATCAATTCAACCCAAATAACAATAAATTGGTAAGGATAAACAATTATTGCCATTGAAAAAGAATGAATTAAACACCCAATATTGTTGAGGTGTGGATATGCACACAACAAGTCTCAAGGTCAACCGTAGTCTGATATAATTGGTCGAAACATGTGACTTGGTTAGAATTGGTAATGAGGGGCGGTATGGTATGCCACCTCTAGGTTTCTTCTCAGGTAGTACTTGTCAGAAATAGAGTCTATTCCATCATATGGGTTATGTAAATGTATCTTCCAAGGTACATACTTTGATTACTTAAGGAGCAATTTATCTAGTTACTTCATGCAATGTAATCAATGCACAAGTGTCAATGTGCAAGTTGTATATGTGTAAGTTATCCCTTGCATAGCTAGGTAGAGTGTTGGCCAAGGAACCTATGTTCCTATATAAGAAAGACCTTAGTGTTAGATAGATATGAGATTCAGGGAATATAGTCATATAGTGTAGCTTAGTGGATAGTATAATTATATGTACTTCACCATCCATTGGTGATGGGTGCAATGTATTTTAGTAGCTTTATTAATGGAGTGTTCATTTCCTCCATAGCTATATTGTATTCTTTTATATGATTTCTATTTATAGAATATTTCAGTCATCTAGTAGATTTAATTTCTTTCATATTATTATGCATCTTATGATTGTTATCTCCTAGTGCTCTTTACATCAAAATCTAATAATGGTATCAGAGCCACGATATATCTATTTTGTATAGGTCAATAGGGAAACCACCATTAACATTGAACCTTAGTTTTTTGTCAAACTGATGCACCGCTGGACCATCCACTATGAAAAGATCTCAGAAGAATATAGGTGGTAAAATTAGGGAGAGTCATAAAGTTAGGACTGAAAGAAATCTTAGTTATATAAAATACTGAGATTATATTTGTCTAGAGTCTTTTCCATAGAGTTGCAAGAAAAACTCGTGAAGACTAGGACCCAACATTCAATCCACTAGATTGAAAAATCATCTAGTGAATATTATCCAGGTTATATGAAATTTTCTAACTATTCCCTAAAGTTTATTTTGTTGCAAAAAATTAATTCTCAGAGGATTGGGACTCCTCCTACAATAGAAAGCTAGGATACTCCAACTTAACCTCATAGTATAGATATTAGTTCTTTGTGCAAGAGAAGAACATAATGAAAGAAGAATTCTAGAGAAGAATTGTTGTAAATTAAGGAGACTAAAGATCTCCATTGTTGGATTGAATAAATTCATAGTTGAAGTTCAGACAATAGAAGCCTTGATATAAAAAGGCCATAGTAGCCTTGAAGAATAGACCATAGAAGTCTTAACAAAAAAAGACCATAGTAGCCTTGAAGAAAAGGTCATATAAGCCTTGAATAAGAGGCCATAGAAGTCTATATACTGAAAAGTTCATAGAAGCCTTGATACTGAAAAGGCCATAGAAGCCTTGATACTAAAAAGGACATAGAAGCCTTGGTACTAAAAAAGGACATGGAATCCTTGGTACTGAAAAAGGCCACAGAAGCCTTGATACTTAAAAAAGGCCAAAAAAAAACTTGATCCTAAATAATAATTCAAAAAGAATATCTAATTCAAAAGCAAATTAATATTTCAGTACTAAAATATTTGTTTCAAGGAAATAAGATTTAGTGAGTTGGGAAACTTCCTACAAGAAGGTTAGAAAGAGTATATTCTTCAAGAATCAACTCAGCACCTAAAGCAAAAGCGAAGAGAAGAAGCTATCATTGAATTACTTCTACTAATAAAAGAAGGACTAGGAGAGTCCTACTCGAAGCCAAAAGTAGTAAAATTAGAAAATCCAGAAGAAGATCTCATCACCAACACTTCCAAGAGCAGAAGCTTGAAGAGAAGATCTCAAGAAAGACCATCATAAGCTACAAGATTGAAGACTTAGAAAATGTCTCGAGAAGAATCCATAAAAATGCCTATAGAGCCTTGATGAAGATCATAAAAAGAGTTAGTAGAAGAACTCATTGGAGAAATCCACTATCAAGGTGAATCCCCTCATAGTGAAGGACTTGGGACAATTGTTTTCGCCCAAGAAGAAGAATTTGGCAAGGAGTGCCAAATCCATGAAGAAGAATTTGGTAAGGAGTGCTAAATATTTAAAGGAGAATTTGTCAAGGAGCACAAAATATATGAAGAGTAATTTGACAAGGAGTGCCAAATCCTATAAGAAGATCATGCTTGAAGTCATAATTCATCAAGAAGACTTGAAGATAGAAGAAGCTCACCAAATCTTGAAGACTTAAATATTACCTCTCACGGAAAGAAGGCATCACTTCAGAGACAAAGAATTATCCAAACCTATAGCAGAACAAGGAGTACACAAGAGGAGAACAAGCTACCAAATCCTAGGCTTGTGAAAGAAATTTTGAGACCATCATTTTGTGAAGAGGATCTTTTTAGTATAATCTACAAAAAGCTACAAAATCCTACTCGAAGTAGCAACCTGGTGATATTTGACACCAAGATCCACATTATCTATAGAAGTGGTAAAAGAGCTATATAAGCTTTTAAAAAGGTATGCAAATATAGGTTCTAGCTCTCTCATTAATTGTATTATTTATCAGATTCATTGGAGCACCTTACTTATATTAAAGTTGCAATAAGGGAAAGCAGAATTACAGTCTTCAAAAGTGCAAAAATAAAAAGGTTCATTTTAAGGTTTATTTGCACATTAGAGGTTGATTAGATTTTAGAGTTATCTATCAACTACCTATCATCTACTTTGGAAAAATAAAATGAAGACTAAGCCCTACAATACTAAATTGTAGTGAAATCATAGAATAATTACTGAAGGTTCATTTCAGATTATTCTTGATTAGTTCTAATAAGTTTGATTAAGTGCATTGATGTGAAACCAAAGAAAATTATAATTAAATTACAAATAAGTGTTTATATAGCTCCAAAAATCACAACAAATACCCCTATGAATGAGCAATGAATTCCCAAATTGGGAAGATTGGCTGTCATCCAAAAAGGATTATTTAGGGATTGACTAACATCAATCTAGCTAGCCTAATATATAAGGTGGCTAGAAACTATTACATGAGCACCAAGTCTCACTTAATAATTTAGCAATTTATTTAAAATACGACTAAGCCCTAACTAGGGTATTATTCCACATAGGAATTGAAAATATTAGTCTATTATTTTATGCCCTCATCATACCTACCAAAAATAGAAGCATTGGACTCCGATGCTTGTATAATATTAATGGGCTTAGTGTGAAGAACTTGAGCCAAATGGGATGAAAACTATAAATCAGGTGTCAAATGGGCAAGAGCACTGATGATGTCAATAATACCAAGGGATGCCATCACTAGAGGACATCGCCTAGTCACTACTTGAGTTCCAACTTGAGTAAAAGTCTGTGGGTGAGGTGGAGGACTAATTTCCTATTGCAATAGTTGCAAGATCTACTTCAAATGAGGAAACTAGTGCACAGAAGAAGCAAGAGGAGGAGCTACTAGATAAACAGTAGGAGGTAGTGTTGAAGGAGTGGCATAATTTTATGGAACTATTGCTAGTGTATCCTTTGGCTTGTTGAAGACCAAGGCAGTATTTCATGGTCTTGTATAATTGTATGTGGGATTCTTGGAATGGATGAGAAATTTCTTATTCTTGGGATGCAATGTGTAGGTGTTTGAATGTGCATCATATAGGGCTCGCCAAGAATAAGATCACAACAATCAATTGGAGTCACATAACAGGTGATTTTACCACATAGTGTGGACCAAATACAAAGGACATAGTGTAGGTTTCTATAATGGAGGAGGAACCCACATTCTTCCATCCAAGTGGGTATGGTTGAGGATGGAATTTTATAGGAAGTTGCAACTTAACGAATATGGATTTTGAAATCAAGTTTGTTTGGGAGCCATTGTCAATGATACAAGCCACAAAGTAATTGTGTTTTAAGTGGGTTCACATGACAAACAAGTGTTCATACCCACTTTCATACATGTGTTGTGACAAAAAGTTGTTCAAATTTCCTTGAATATTAGGATAGCTTCTTGGTTCTCCCATAGTATCAATAGGACCATCTTGTGGTTCTTCTGGTTGAGATTCTGTAATAAGTTTCTTCTTCTTTTTAATACACTCAGATTCCACATATCCTCTTTTTTTACGATAGTCACAAAATTTCTTACTATCGAAAGAGGAAGAAGAAGAGGCAGAAGTAGAAGAAGTGGGAGAAGAAGGAGAAGAAGAAGATGAAGTATTCTTCATTTATTGTTGAGATTGATTTTTTTTGGCATGTTGGTGGTGCTAGAATATCCACTTGATTGAGATGCAAGTTTTTCCTTCATAAGTTGTGCTTGATTTAACATGGAATTCAAATCAACAATAGGAGTCTTTTTCAACTCCATAAATAGTGGTTCTTGCAATCCACTATTGAATTTGGTGTAGACACCATGATCGCCATTGTAGATTGTAAAAATGACATGCCTAGAAAGGGTAAATAATATGCATCTATTATTCTACTTGATTCTAAGCACTACTAAAACGACACTTCAAACAAGCATAAAATGACACATATATGAAATAAATAGGTAGTTCTCCTTATATTGATATAAATATCAAATAAATAGTTACAAAGTGTCCTCATGAGGGCTCTCAATTGATACACTCAATACAATAACCAAAGGATCAAATCCTTCCAAGAATCCAATGCATGCTTCCAATATCTTCCTCGCACTCACAATTGAGGTGAGCGGGCTCCCAATGCCATCGTAAGGTGTTATATCATTGTTAAATCTTGTTGGTCCTTCCTCATGCACTATGATACCTGAGGCTACACACAAGAAAATATAATTTATTAAAAGCATGTGCAGATTAAGAGAAAACCATGAAGGTGCATGCATCAATAAGATTGAAAGACAAAAAGTGCAATAGACTATTCAAAATTGCTCCAAATGCTACCAAATGTGAGATCTAGGCATATTATGTGCTCTGTGACTAATCTAATAAAAAAGAGTAAATAAATTATGACTAGATTTATGGTCATCTTGGGGTGTGGCATTCAGAATTGCAACACTCAAAAAAATGATAACAAAGGCAATACAACTCCAAATTGCACCAAATTTGAACAAAGAGCATATAATCTGGTTTAGAAACTCTATGTGCAAAAAAATTAATAAAATTGTGTCCCAATTTGTGGCCATAATAGGGTGTTATGGTTAGGACTATGACAATTTGGGGGTTGCCCTGGGGTGGGACGACCACCAAATCTGCTAGTTTTCTGCCACCAATTTCTTTGGGAATTGGTCCAAAATACTCTCAAGGGTATTGTCAATAAATTTTGGGATAGGATTCACTCAAATGAATAGGGTTTGTAAATAGATTGCACATCTTTTAGTCACTTGAAAACCTCCTGCGCTCGATGGAGATCTCACGATAAAACACATAATAAAGTGGGGTAAAATCTCAGTAGCATTTTGTGGTAAAATATGCAAAGACTCCTCTCTAAATTTGGGTGGAATTAATCCATTTTATATCCCAAGAGGGCATATGGAAAAATGGGCATGTGAGGCAATGTGAGGTAAGGGTCACCATTTGTACCAAAGGTCACCATGCATTGGATGGGAAAGGAATCTCCCTCTTTGGTCTCTAATCTGCAATGTGTCATGATAGTTATGCACCCTCTCACTAGCATGCTTGAATAGGTGAGTTAAATGGTAGTTTTTGGGTGCCATTTGGCCCAATTTTGAATTTTTTAGGGTCAAATACCATGGTTGTCCCTCCTGGGGATGGCTACTAGTGGTTGTCCTTGGGTGTGACAGCCATGAACTATGGCCATCCCAGGGTGGTATGGCCATGCCTACATGGTCCAAAACTTCCCAAAAGTGGGGTAGGACCTCCCAAAATTGGTTAGGACCACTATGTAACATCTGAGGGTGTCCCAAGGGGACCATATGGTGTCAAATTAGACAATGCCTTGGTCATCTAATTAGATTGACATGGTTTTAGTGTCTACATATACTTCTTTTTGGGATGCATTGTGTGCAACATAGTGCTGAGAAAAAATAGATAACTTAAATGTCAATTTATTAAGGTTATTCAGTAACATAACAAAATTTAGATGCCCCAATCATGGAAAGGGCATGTGTTCTTGAATCCTTGCTTCTGACGAGCTAAGGAACTTGATTCAAGTACAACATTTCCAATAAGGCTTACTTTATCTTAAACATTGTTCAGTCATGAGGAATTTCTATGTTCCTTCATGATTCTATAATGCCAAGCATTTTTTTAATTGAAATTTTTGCTTGTTTTTTGCCCCAAGCAGGGGCATGATTGTCTTTGTCAATGATTCGTTGGACAAATGCAATTTGCATGATTGAGTGTTTGATTACTGATTTTGATTATAAATTTTTTAAGTATGACTACCCTCTCAAGCGATGAGTCAATGAGTGAATTAATATTTATAAAAGCAATGAGTCACTTAACCCAAATGACTTGGTTAGGGTTTCCTTCAATTTTACCCATTGTGAAATGCGTCTATTTAATGAGGATTTTGATGATTTTGTTGATGTTTCATGGAAGAAAGGAATCACATACCTCATTCCCATGGGGTATTCTGGCTATAATGGCATTATGAGTATTCTGGCTATAATGGCATTATGAGGGATTTAAATAGAGACCTTTACATTCATCCATAAGCCTTTTATTTTTTATTTTGATCTAGAGTGAACTTTGACCAAATTTGACATGTTTTGGTGGGTTTGGGACCCTTTTTGCTTCTTTTTTGGGTTCTTTTGAAGTGTTTGTTTGGTGGCCATCCTAGGGTGGAATGGATGCATATTTTATATTCATCCAAGGTTGGGATAGTTTTCCAATTGGCTGACCATCCCACCTAGGGACGACCATGCCTCTTAAAGGGCTATTTAAGCTCAAAATTTTGAATTTGGGTACATTTGTGCATTTTTTATTTTGCAGTTTAATATTTGAGGAGTAGGAGAGTAATTTTTCAAATTGAAGTTTTTTCAAAATCATCCCACGATCACCATGATCCAGGTTGTGGACTCGATGAGCGACGAAACCGATGCGAAATGGGTAAGGACTACATTTGCTCCTATACCTTATTGAACTAGAAATTGTAATTATTTTTACTTTTTATCACAAAAAACCCTAAATTTTGGAAAATGGACCTTAGTAGTGGTAGTTTGGAATAATTTGTGCTTTATTCTTGAATTTTGTGCATTTTTTTGCTTTATTTTTCTTTTTTAGGGCAATTTTTTACTATTTTTGGTGGCCAATAGGGCCAATTTTGGCCCATTTTGGGGGCCCTCCCTGGGAGGGACGACCACCCTAAGATTTTTGGGAGCCATCCCTAGGCGTGAGATCCACAAATTTTGGGGTTGTACCTAGGTGGGACGACCATGATTTGGCCTAAAAAAGGTTCCTTTTTTGATGTTTTTGGGTGACTTTTTGCTTATTATTTGCTTTGTTTTGGTTTTGTTTTTAAACTTGCTTGCCCCTGCTAGGTGGTTAATAGTTGTTATCAATTTATGACCCTATTTAGGACCACTCACATCCTAATAATAGAGGAGGACTATGAATGTATTGATGCCATTGGGATCAAAAATGTGACACGACTAGAGCTAGTGATGGGCGATAGAGCCTATCTGACTACACTGATAGATTTATGGGACCCACACACTAATACCTTCCACTTGTCTAATACGGAGATAATAGTGACCCTATAGAATGTCTACAAAATTTTACATGTTTTGATAGAGGGGTTGTTGATTGTATCCACTCACTGGGATCTCAAAGATACATTTTTGGAGAGATACTTCGAACATGACTGGCCTAAGGCATTACAAGATTTTTCTAGCGAAGGTATTCTAGTGGACTTATGGTATGATGCAGAGATATTGTAGGTGAGACATGCCTTACTAATTACACTAATCTTAAACATATTATTTTTAGATTCATCAAGATCCAGGTTCCCATGGAACTTGCTAGGGTTAGTATTTTCATTGGTGGAGTGCACCACCTAGAAACCACTGGTGATGGCTTGGGGCACTACCTTATTGGAATAGATCTATGATGAGCTAAAAAAGATTATTTATCACATATAGAAGGGGATAATCTATAGATTTCTATTGTATGTGTGGATATGGTAGCATATTTTCATGGATCGACCATGAGGGATACCTTGGACGATGCAAGCACAACTCGTAGACAAGGATATAGGATATGTGATACTATGCTAGAGGGATTAGGAGAGGGGTCAGATCCATCCTGAGGTAGGTTTGGTTGAGAACTATGTAGATTTTTTTGCATGACTCAGGTCAGCTACCATTATCTACATACCGTACAGATACTATCCCATATAGCGTGAGTCTAAGGCACAACTTCGATGGGTATAGTGAGGGAGGTCGCTAGTTGGTCAACATGATATCGAGCGAGAGTACTTCCCATATGCTCAAGTACTATGGTAGTTTGGACTACACCAAGGGTGACCTAGCGATTTGGATATCTACCTATGCCATGGAAATGAGAGGACATTGGTTTGGCTTGCAGTGGAGACTGTTGGATGTAGATCCTATGGAGGCTATTGTTGAAGGGGATGATGTTGGGACCACAATAGAGTATGATGTCTGGTGGGTGATGTGCCAGTGGTACGAGGATGTACCATTAAGTGATGACATGGTTTTAGGGGCAGAGGAGGCTCACAAAGAGGCTCAAAATGAGGCTTTAGCTGAGAAGGATCCAGGCTTGGGAGAGTGACCTAATGAGGAGGTAGACTTAGGGGAGAAACATGTGCATAACTAAATATATGATGAGTGGATAGACAACATGGATGCAGAGGGACAACAAGGGGACTATGATGAGGATGATTGGGAGGATCAGGGATTAGATTCATAGTTGGCAATACAAGATGCTACCATTTTTGAGTTGTAGGGTGAGTTGATCAGGGGGAGTCATGAGAAGAGGGAGTACACATAGGAGAGGGATATCGTACAAGTATAGGTATAGACTACATAGGCTAAGATTGATCAACTTGAGATCAAGCTTATAGAGCAGGTGGTAGAGATAGACACACTTTAGTTGTAGGTTAGAACAGGTAGCTCAGGCTAGGTGGCATCTAGTGGTGATGAGGTGCCTAGCCTATAGGAGGAGGTGACATAACTCCAAGTTTTATTGGGAGACTTCCAAGCTCATATTCGGGAGGAGCTATCATACACCTAATATTTATAGGATGAGGTAGTGCACCTTAGGAGGTACTTACCAACATGTCCTTCTACCAGTGGGTCCCAACAAAGTAGGAGGAGTGGTACAAGGTAGTAATTTATGAGAATGGGGGATCCTAGCTCCACATAGAGGTAAAATAGAGTAGGGGGTAGCAAATTGGGGAGTTCTCAATGGATAATGTCCAAGGATGGGTGTGAGAGTCATGGTGTTGATCTTGTGTGATCATGGCCTTTGGGAATCTATGAATATTTTTGGATTTTTGGGGGTGTGAGGTCTAAGGACCCACTTTATTGTAGCCTAGGGGTAATTTTGGATGATGATGTATCTATTTTCTCCATAAATATACATATATATGAGTTGTTATTATTGGCATCATGTGTTGTCTTATTACTTTATTGAATGCATGCAATGCTTATGTTTGATTTTACTAATGCTTTGATGGATGCATGCAATGCTTATTTTTGGTTTTGCTAATGTGTTAATGGATGCATGTGTTGCACTATGATGTTTTGATGATATGGATATGTGTATATGCATAATGAAATAGATGATTTTTTGATCTTATATGATGAAATGTGGGTACTAGTTGACACATTATGTTAGCACCATAGACTGTATAGAATTCATCAATTCATTGTGTAATGTGAATATGTGATGGATTTGTGGAAATATAAACTAAAAAAATGTGATAGAATGATATGAATGAAATGAATAATAAGATGTTATAGAATGTTGTTGATGTTTTCATGAGACTCAAACACTCTATTCAATTGGTCAAAAATTATATACTAACAATGCAAGACTTTTTGGCAAGGTATGAATCTTCTAGGATGACCCAGATACTCAATATCCCTATGTGTGCAAGTGAGTTCATAGTTATGATACGCATAAAGTTACCCCAGTGCCAAACAGGATTGATGCAGCCCATCTCTACTGAAGATCACCCTATGAGTATCATGATTTTGGGTTTTATACGTAGTTGGATTAGACCACTAGATAGTCAGGCTGCCATAATCTAGCTCATCCGCATGCAAACATTGGTCTATACAAAAGCAAGATGCTAATATGATAGACATATCGTCATGTATAAGGATACCATCATCACCAGGAAGGATTAATGCCACCTAACCTATAATGAAGATCAACTCATGGTTTATCAAATGTTGAGAATTCCAAGGATTCAAGTTCAATACTCCCTTCTTATCTTTTATTTGATTTGGGATACTTGCTCATACTTAGTGATGAAATTCACTGTTTATTTTGTATTTTGTTTTCTTTGAGAAAGTGATTTTTTTAGTGACAAAAATCACTCTTTATTTTGCTTTTGATTTTTGCTTTTTGGAATTTTGCTTATTGATAGTGGTGGAAACCATTATTTATTTTGGGGAATTGGGTAGGAAGGAGCTTGTCCTTTTGTAAATTCTCAATATTTTTGAACCATTCACATAGGGGGCAAGCAAGGTAAACTTTTCACTTAAGGTAACCTAGACCACTTTGTAGGTTTCATCTTTCCTTGTGCAAAACTTGGATTTATTAGTGTAAAAATATGTTGGAATTTTGACATATACAAGGTATAATCAAATCAAGACTCTACCTTCTAAAAATAAGGCTAGCTTTCTACAAAATATAAAAATAAAACTAGAGATGACTGAGTAACCGAAAATCCTAAAGACACCTTCTAACAAAGGGATAAGTGAATGGAAACATACACAAATGTAGATGATGATTGTAATGTAGATGGGTGTGAATGATGACTTTTGATAGACTTGACTCTAAAGGATGACTAGTATACCGACCTAGTGCTAGGCATGTATGAGAAACTCTAAAATGTAAAATGCAATGTTGGGTATGTCTAATGCAATCAATTGTATAATGGAGCTATGTAAAATGTGATGCGATGCAATATTTTTGTAATTTTTTTTTTTTAATGATGTTTTGAATTTTGATTAAGATATATGTATATAAAATTGACCAACGGGCTTATTGTATACCATTGGGGCATTTTGGGTGACCAAATGGTTTATGGATACCTTTGGGGCTTTTTGGGTGACCAAAGGGTTTATGGGTACCTTTGAGGCATTTTGGGGTGACCAAAGGGTTCATAGACACCTTTGGAGTATTTTAGGGTGGCTAAAGGGTTCATAGACATCTTTGGAGTGTTTTGGGGTGAACAAAGGGTTCGTACGTACCTTTGGAGCATTTTAGGATGACCAAAGGGTTTGTAGACACCTTTGGAGTGTTTTAGGTTGACCAAAGGGTTCGTAGATACCTTTGGAGAATTTTGGCATGACCAAAGGGTTTGTAGACACCTTTGGAATGTTTTAGGGTGACCAAAGAGTTCATATATGCCTTTGGAGTGTTTTAGGGTGACCAAAGGGTTCATAGACACCTTTGGACTATTTTAGGGTGACCAAAGGGTTTGTAGACACCTTTGGAGTATTTTAGGGTGACCAAAGGGTTCATAGATATCTTTGGAGCATTTTGTAGGGTGCGACACTTTAAAAATGGAAAGGATGCAGATGAAGGATATTCAAGGGTTCAATTTCCTTTATTGGTTCAAGGGATGCTAGGTGGTAAGTTCCAAGTCCAATCTAACTAGTGATAACAAATGGACCTAACCCGTTTGCTACAAAATTATCTCATAGATGAGGCGATAAGTTAGAATTTTTTTGGTTCTCTTTCAGAACAAGGTCACCAAACTAAAATTCTCTAGGATGGACTTTCATATTATAGGATATCTTAAGTTTATCTTGATAAATGTGTAGGTGCTCAAGAGAATTGACACATCATTCATCAAGCAACGTTAGTTGATCTAGGCGAGCCTGACGTGTAATGTCATTATCGATGAAATCTTGCATGGATATGCACAGCAAAGGTATTTCTAGCTCTAGAGGCATGACTACCTCAGCACCATACACTAGTGAAAATGGAGTTGCCCTAGTGGGTGTCCGAATACTAGTGCGATAGGCCCATAAAGCAAGGGGTAATTACATATGTCAGTATTTGTGATTATATTTGATATTTTTCTTTAGAATAGCAATCACTATTTTGTTTGTTGCCTCAGTTTACCCATTTGCTTATGGATAATAGGGCATAGAAAATTTGTGTTGCATGTTATTCTTTGTTGTTAAAGCACACACATATTTGTTCTTGAAATGTGGCCCATTATCTAAAATTATCTTGGATGGAATACCAAAACAACAAATGATATTATGCAATATGAACTCCATGATGTGGGGTCCCATCGTAGTGGTAAGGGGAATTGATTCCACCCATTTTGTGAAATACTCAGTGGCCATGATTATGAAAATGTAATGGCTTGAGGAAGAGGGTGATATTTTACCAATTAAATCAAACCTCCATTGCAAAAAATGCCAAATAAATTGAATCAGTTGTAAGGCCTGAGAAGGTACATGTGTCACATTAGCACAATGTTAAAACTTAGTGCACTTATTCACATAAGCACAAAAATCTCACTCTAAGGTTGTCCAATAATAGCCCATGTAGAGAATATGCTATATGATAGCCATACCATTGAAATGGCCACCACATGTATTGTGGTGTGATTGGGCGAGCACCCAAACTAACTATTGATGCTCTAAGAAACAAAGGAGGATACCCTCATAGCTTCGATGATACAAAATGTCTCCCAGTAAGATATAATTTTCCACTTTTTGTTTGAAATTTTGTATGGCAGCATGTAAAAATCTAGAAGAGACACTACCAAGCTTTAGGTAATCTTTGATTTGAGTAGACCAATATTGATTTGAGGAAGCCTCAATCGCATGAATTTCCTGATCCTTTTGAATTTATTCCCAAGTGAATGTTGATTGGGAGAAAACTTGTAAAAATAGCATTATGCTACTATCAAAAGGAGTGTGATGGAATAAAGTCCCCCAAGCGGTATGATTCAAGTGATTGTGAATTTGTGAGAATCATTCATGCAAATGTTCAATTTGAATCATGTGGACTTATGGCATGGATTGAATTTTCTCATGCTCAATCATGGATTGTGATAGTATTTTGACCTGAATGGTTGTCATATCATTAGTAGGGTTCTACGAGATTAAATAACCCAAGGAGGCCATTGTATCCATAAAATAGTTGTATGATCGAGGGAGTGCCTCGATGTTGTACCACTCAAATTTTTCTAGAAATTTATCCACAAGGGATTTGTAGGCTTTCAATACTAAACACTTGCATTGGTATATCCATTTGACCTGGTTCATGGTGACCAATGAATCACCAAAAATATTGAACTTGGTTATTTTCATGGTGACTATTGTTTGAAGGCCTATGAGCAAAGATTCATACTTGGCATATTTGTTGGTGTATGGTAAATCAAGTTTGAATGATAGGGGTATTGGAGCCCCTTGAGGTGTGAAAAATATGATTCTCATGCCACCCCCTCACTCACACTTAGATACATCAAAAAATAGAGTCACATTGGCCTATGATGTAGGCTCTTCAGAATCAGGTGATTTTGATATTTGAAAGACTTCATTATTGGGAAGCTCAATGTTAAGAGGTCGATCATCCTAGAGAGGGACCTCTACGAGTTGATCAACAATGATATGACCTTTAATTAATTTTTTTTTGATAAATTTGAGGTCAAATTCCATCAACAACATGATCCATTTCACCGTGTTACTATTATGATAAGTATGACTCATCATGTATATAAATGGATTCTCTTTAGATACTACATACATTGTATGATTCAACATGTAATGGCATAGCTTTTTGGTGGTGAAAACCACCACTAAGTATAGCTTCTCAACGTATGTGTATTTGATTTCATAACTGACCAAGGTGCAACTAAGGTAGTAAGTAGCATGCTCTTTATGCAATTAGTTATTTTGGGTTAGCATGATGCCCAATGCAATCTTAGTTGTGAGATGTGTAAGTGGAACAACACTGCTGGTCTGGGTGGAGTCAATACTAGTGGAAAATCCAAATATTGTTTGATCTAATCAAAGGTAACCTGACACTCATCATCCCAATGGAATGTGACCCCATTGTGTAATAGTTTGTTTATGGTTGGACACTTACCGGATAACTATGCTATGAAGTGCTTGATAGATGTAACCTTACCCTACATACTACGTAGCTACTTTATGAAAGCAAGGGGATGCATCTCAAGGATTACCTTGACTTTTTTAGGGTCTACTTTTGTATCACTCCAAATTTTTCACACCCTTACCTTCAGGCTATAGGATCCGTGCCCGAAAGGGGGATGTGAAAAGGATGTCACGGTACCTCAGACTGAGAGGACTTGCGAAGGTCCCGCCTCTCAAGGGAGGTGTATTATTGGTGATTTTTCGACGGATGGTGGGTTCACCAGGAAACATTTAATGGCAGTTTCCACGCCTAGGTTGGGAATGAGTTTTATGTGTTTGTTTTATCCTTAAGCATTCATATCCTAGGTTTGGCCAAAATGTGTCTAAGCTATTCTATATGAAGATGCAAATTCAATGAGTACAGAAAATAGAATAAAACTGAAAAACAGAGAAATTACAGAAGATTAAAAGAAGAATACCTGATCCGGATGTCTGATGAAGATTCTGATTCTTGAAGTAGTCAGGATCACCTCCGATTTTACAGGATCATCTGAGATCAGAAATGATCGTCTGAGATCTGATGAATTCGTTTGATGAATTCGTCAGAAACCTACAAACAGAGAAATAGGTGCAAAATACAGAAGATACAACAATGATAACAGAGGGAAATAGTATAAAATGACAGTAGCACTATCAAACTAAAACTTAAACACAGAAACATGAATGAATTATGCTAATTAAATAATAATTATGATTTAATCATGCATTTGATCTAAATGGGTGAACTCCAAAATGCAAAATAGTGTAAAATACTGAATAAACTAAGCTAATTGCAGAATAAAACAACAGAAAAAGGGTAGAGAAATGCAAACTTTAGGCACTGATTGCCTCAATGTTGACTGCAGTCGAAATCGTCTTGCATTGGTACGAAATCATCTCTGATTCGACAGGATCACCTTCGATCTGAACAGGTTCGTCGACGACGATGTAAGCTTGCTCCGACTGAAAAACAATAAGGTACCTGCAACAAAATTGATATAGAACTAATGCAAAATAGAATTTGAGATGTTTTAACATGTATGAAGTCGAGTTACAGGGAATTTCAGCCAGGGGGGTGCTAAGGGGAGGGCTTAGGATTAAATAGGCTTAGAAGGGAGGTTAGGAGGTTGGAGATCATCCCTATTTGGGAGATCTCCAACGGGGAAGGGTCTCTAACGGCACAGACACGCTTCTGCCTGGATTAGAGGCCCGTTGGAACAGAAGCTAATTGTGCAAAATTAGTTTTGCGACAAGATCGTCTGGACGTCCTAGCCCAGACGAAATCATCAGATCTGGGGCGATATCGTCAGATCGGCGACGATATCGTCAAACGGTCAAAACAATCTCTAAAAATGGCGCGAAAAAGGGGGAAACGGATTACCCGATGGTTAACGGGCGGTTTGGGAGGTTAAAATTTGAATTTAAATTATTTACTAGGATGAATGTAATTATTACAATTTCACTGCGCCAATTTTAGGGTGTTACATTTTGCCCCCTCTTTAGCAAATTTTTCGAAGAAAATGCATTAAAGATGAGTTCTTCTCGATCTACGAGAAAGCAAAAATTATTCCCATTTTTAGGCGACGATTCTTGGTCGAATCGTACGACAACTTACTATGGTGCCCCCTCCGTGTTTTTACCCAAATCGAACGTTTGAGGTAAAAACACGAAAAAGCAAAATTAATTTTGAATTATTTTTTAATAAAATTAAGAAAAATAGGGTAAAACCCTAATTCATTTTTACTGATTTTAGAGCTCTGAAAGCAAAAAATGGTGGAGACGATACATAGATCAACAGAGGTCCGGCGTGGGCTACGGGTAAGAGTCTAGACTTAGTTTAGAATGTTTTAATTTGAATTTACATGCTTTTTAGGTAAATTTTAATCAATTTTTGAGCATCGCGGCCGTTTTTGGGCCATCGACGTCGTCGGGACGAAATCGTCCCGATTTCGACGAAATCGTCTCAATTTCGCCAATTTCGTCCAAGGGCAAAATCGGTGAAAGGGGGACGATTTCGTCAAATTAGGGACGATTTCGACCTACGAAATCGAAAACGATTATGCTCAAATTTGGGACGATATCGTCCAATAGTGGACGATATCATCAATTGCATAAAATTGAACTTATTTTACTTGCCTTATTAATTACTTGAATTGTTTATTAATGATTGTTTGTTGTTTTGTTGTTTATGTTGTAGAGAGGTTTGCTAAAAAGCAAGGAATGGAAGTATGGAGGTTTAAGAGATGACTTGGCCGCTCTTACACAAGCAGAGCGGGATCAGCAGCATGGCATAGGCATGGGCTAGATGCCACAAGTGTCTACAGATATGGGGCTACTGACGGCCCTAGCGGAGAGATGGTATCCGGGTTCTTCCTATTTTTGGCTACCTACAGGGGAGATGACTCCCACTTTGGAGGATGTATGGAGGATTCTAAGAATCCCCATACAAGGACGATTGATCACTCCTACGGCCAATCAGGGCCATGCTATGGGGCGATTGTGTGGTGACCCGAGCTTCGCCCTAGAGAAGGGCAGAGTTAATATCGAGGCACTACGTCAGATGCTTGGGGCATCTAGACTCACACGGGTTCTAGCTGGAGTGGTTGGTGGACTTTTGTTGTGCCACCAAAGTGGGTGCAGGGTGCCATGGATGCTAGCAGATGTGATCTGCGATATGCGAGACCATGGCTACAGGTTTGCTTGGGGTAGCTTTGTGCTATGCCGACTGTATAAGATCCTGCATGGGGTCATGTACAAGGGCGACCGATGTCTGGTGATGACATCGCTCCTATAGGTTTGGTGCTGGGAGCACATTGCAGTGCGAAGGCCGGTAGGGCTTCCTCTGATAGGGATTGATGGGGAGAGGCCCCGAGTTTTCTACTGGTGGCTCTAGAGAGGGTCACAACGACGGATCGACCTTTCGATGTCCCAAAGACTGCTAGATGACCTAGTCCCGGACCAGATCACCTGGAGGCCTTGGAGGGAGCATCCAGGGTGGGCCGAGGATGGATAGGAGTTAGCTCGCGTCAGGCGAGTGTGCTGGCTACGGATGGAGAGGGGAGAGGTGGAGCTCCACCGCTATGACCGAGTTTTGCGACAGTTCGGTCTACAGCAAGGGATCCCATCTCTCAGGGATTATGAGTTTTCTTGGACTGTCCGGGATAACACTACAGTGAGCGGGGCTCCAGACATGCAACGTTTCTGGAGTCAAGACTCAGATGATGCCCCCATTCAGCCAGTGGATTTGGATGATGCAGGGGTTGCAGATGGCTACGATGCCTAGTATGCAGGCATCCGCCCTCCTTGGATGACGAGGGCTCAGGGTTCGATACATGCAGTTGTGCGTCGAATAGGGAGGCGGTGCCAGGTGGCTATGGAGGTGGCCCAGGGTCACGACGGGAGAGAGCTGAGGAGGCCACAGGCACAGGAGAGGCCACGATAGAGGGAGAGGAGGGAGGCGAGACCCCCTTCTCCATAGAGAGAGAGGCCACCATCGCCCGATAAGGGCAAGGGTGTCGACACAGGGGAGAGTAGTGAGACAGCTACTCTTTGAGTGGAGACGATCCGTCTCCAGGTGCAGGTGCAGACCCTATAGGAGGATGTTGCATGACACCGAGCTGAGGTTACACAGCTCCGAGATGAGATTGCATGCCTCAGGGCACGAGGTGGAGGGGCGAGCACTAGGGAGTTGACACGGGCTATTGCCCAAATTACTTTCTACCAGACTTTGTACTATCAGCTGGTGCCAGAGGAGGATAGACTACCCCTGCCAGCCAACATCGTAGAGCCGATCAGGATTGGGTCGTCTAGGACTTCATCCCGATCGAGGACTAGGACTCACAATACTACACAGACTGCGATGGGGCCACCTCGTCCACCTCAGGGCGGGGGAGGAGATGAGGCTGAGAGCTCGAGGGGTTCTCGAGGCTAGAGCACTGCACGGCTTTGTACAGATTGAGACATAGAGCATGTATTATTATTTTTTTTTGTTGATAGAGGATTGAGTATGCCGAGGTACAGATTGTGGCATACCAATCCAGTTTTGATGATGTATATATACTTTTGATATATATATGATATGTTTTTTATCATATGACTTGTGTTATGTGTATGTTGATGATGCTTTTATGTTTGATTGATTAATTTGATGATTGGATTGAGGATTCATGAAATTATGTCATGTTGAAAATTTATAATTTTGATGTCATGCTGTAATATTTTAAATGAAAATAATCTGATGTAACAAATTGATTGTTTGTGATGTAATGTGATAAAATATAAAAATAGACTTCTAACAATAATTTTAAAGGACATTGTCGCTATTATAGACCATTTCATGGAGTCGCTGCTCACTCGGTCATCAAGCTAATCCCAGTATAGAAATATTGTTAAAAGTAAAAGAATGCTTAAGAGACTGTCTTAAGACTTTGGTGCAATGGTGCAAATGATGATGATGATGGTTTGTTTTTTAGATTTTCATAAAAATAGTATGCATGAGATGATGTTAAAATGATGTTTGCTAGGCATAAATTCCTAAGTGTGATAAATTTTTTGGATAATTCCTTAGGAATTATACCATCATTGCAAAATTGAAAGTTGACATAATGACATGAAATAATGATAATGTGTTTGCTTTTGAAAAGCATAATTTGTGTAACATAATGATTTAATTCATATGGTTTTCATGATTTTTAAATAAATGGGGAATAAAAATTGTTACAATGGTTTGCGCTAGGCATAGAATATGTAGGTATAGACTTATACCATCATCGCGAAAATCAAAAAGAGATAGTTTTATTGCATGGTTGATTTTTAATAAACAAAAAAATATGAAGATGAGGACTTGCGCTAGGCATAAAATTCCAATTTTGGTTTTGGAACTATACCATCGTCGCGAAAGTCAACCAGATATATATGTTTTGATTGTATATTTTTGAAAGAAAATTTTGATTTCTCTATTATATAGTTGTCTTTATGCTAAACAAGTCGTACTTGAATTATTCCAAACAAGTTGCAAAAATAATATTTCAAAGTATTTTAAAGACAAAAGTTAGATTTATAAGGAATCCCATGTGCATATGTGAATTCATTTTCGATCTTGATTTATCATAATGATACACAAAATCTCTCAAATACAAATGTGTGTGCAATTGCTTTGTGCATTTACCAGTTTTGAGCAAGATAATATGATACACGTGATTTGAAGAAACCAAATAAGTGTTCATTAACCATGATGTAGATGCATATAACCATACTAGACTACTATGTAGGTCGGATTATCAAGAGCTAGCTAATCCATAAGCGAGACATAGGTCTATACAAAAGAAGGTCGCTAATGTGACGGACATATCACCATGCTAGGAGTTACCCAAGGCCAAGAAGGTTGGGCACAAACCACCTGTTATGGGGCTTACCTCACAGTTTTTGAATAATTGAGAATTCCAGGGATTCAAGCTCATCAACCCTTCTTTTCTTTTCAAAGGGTAGGGAAAGGGATTTTATTGCTTTCTTGCTTTCTGCTTTCTTTTTCTTTTCTTGTTTTTCTTTTGAACTTTGCTTCTTTTTCTTTTTGTATATTTTGCTTGATTTTTGAGATAGTGCTTGAAGTATTGCTGTAATGATATAAAATAACATTTTTTTTTTTTTTTTGAACTTTTCTTTTCTTTTTTTTTGCTAGGGATACTTGCTCGGATTAGCTGTAGAGCAAGGGATTTTTATTCTGGGTAGGGGTGAGCTTGTCCTTTTGCCAATTCTCAAATATTTTAGACCATGTGCATGATAGGATAGCAGGGGAAACTTTTTGCTCAAGAAATCACGTCTACTATGTAGCAAAACATGGAAATTACAAATATAATCATTTTATTGTAAAAAAAAATGTGCTTGGTTTAAGTAAATAACAAGATCAATTCTCTATGCTCAAACTTTATTTAATTGAATTTTGTGGACTTTGATATAAGAGAGATTAGTAATCATGCCAGATAAAATCAAGAGATTTATTTTTGTGATTGTGCAAGTGAGGGATTCCAAATAAATGCTAATTTATCAAAAATAATTTGCAACATATAACTGCAACATTTGTAAGAAAATATATATAAATACTTTTTGAGAAGTTTTGGGAATATTGACTCTCTCTTTCTTCTTTATATTGTTTTGATTTTGAAAGAGTCAAGCATATTGTTGTTTTTATATTTTTATCATTATTTTGTTTTTTTGGTTTTATTTTTGTTTTTGAACAAAAAAATTTAACAAGTGCCATAAATAAATGCAACAAATAGTTTTGAAGATTTTGATGATTATGAATGTTTTTGGTGTTTTTGGATTTATAAATTTGAAAGAAATACAAGATAGTGATTTTGAACAAATATATACATGGATGAAGTGACCAAATTTATACATAGTAACGTTTAAGATGCAAAATATTCATGGGTTCTTTAAGTTCTTTACCATCTAAGGTAGACAATTTGTATGCTCCTGATTCGAATTTAGCAGTAATAATGTATGGTCCAAGCCAGTTGGGCTCAAACTTACCTTTAAGGTCCTTAGTTGCATTTGTATTTTTTTATTTTCTTTTAAAACAAGGTCACCGATCTCAAAGGATCGATGACGAACTTTTTTAGCATATGATCTTTTAAGCTTGTTTTGGTAGGCACGAAGGTGCTCCAAAGCATTGATGCATTTTTCATCTAGGAGTTCCAGCTGACCGAGTCTACCAGCTCGATATTCATCTCCTACTTCAGTATCTTGAAGTAGCAGAGCCAAAGAAGGAACTTCCAATTCAAAGGGAAAAACTGCTTTAGCACCATAAACCAAAACAAATGATGAAGTTCCCATGGGGGTTTGAACACTAGTTCGATAGGCCCACAAGGCTAGATATAATTGAATGTGCCAGTCACGGCCAGTTTTATTGACCAATCTTTTGAGGATTTTGATTAAGGTTTTGTTAGATGCTTCTACTTGACCATTACCCTGAGGATAATAGGGAGTGGACCAGCGATGTTGAATCTTGTATTTTTGACATAATTTTTTAACATCTTTATTTTTGAAACAAGTTCCATTGTCAAAGATGAGATTTGTAGGAATTCCGAACCTACAAATGATTTTATTAAAAATAAATTTAGAGACTTGTGTGCCAGTGCAGGAAGCTAAAGGCATAGCTTCGACCCACTTCGTGAAATACTCAGTGGCGGTTATGATGAATTTGTGTCCATCAGATGACACAGGATTGATTTTTCCAATAATATCTAAGCCCCATTTTGAAAAGGGCCAAGGAGAGGAAATAGCATGCAGTTCTTGTGCAGGTGCATGGACAAGGTCAGCATGTTTTTGACACTTGTCGCAATGGCGCACATACTCATGTGCATCCGTTTCCATGGTAGGCCAAAAGTATCCTATCCGAAGGAGCTTTTTAGCAATGACACTACCACTAAAGTGTCCTCCATAAGATCCATCTTGGGTTTCACTCAAGGCTAATTTGGACTCTTCTAAGTTCAAACATCTTAATAGGATACCTTCAAAAGATCTCCTATACAAGGTATTGCCAATTATTACAAATTGACTTGCTCGTCTACGTAATAATCGACGCTGGTTTCTATTAGAATTGGCAGGGAAAGTCCCATTTTGGAGAAAATCAAATATGTCCGTATACCAAGGTTCAGGAGTAGTTTCATTGATTAGAAACACATCCAAAGGCTCTAAGCATGACTTATTTGAAGTGGGTTCCTGGAGTCGACGAATAATGATAGTGGCATATTCGTCATCTAACTCCAAGGACAGGAGAGATGCAGCTGCGACCATAGCATCAGCTGCACGGTTGCAAGTTCGAGGAATAGCTTCCAAGGTAACTTGATCAAATAAAGACATTAGTTGTAAAACATAGGCCTTATATGGGCATAGTTTATCATCTCTGGTCTGATAAACTTCATTAATTTAGTTTATAACCAGTTGAGAATCATCAAAAACTAACAGATGTTTAATTTTTAATGCCAAAGCAGCTCGTAATCCAAGGATTAGAGCTTCATACTCAGCAGTATTGTTGGTGCAAGCAAATGTCAATTTGAAGGACAGAGGAATAAGATGTTTTTGTGGGGATATTAAAATAATACCCGCACCAGCCCCACTCATGCATCGGGCTCCATCAAAGTATAAGGACCATTGTTTAGTGTGGTCTGCCTCTAATTGAAGGCATTCATTAGGAAACTCGATGATGAGGGGATGGGTAGACTCTAAGGGTGTAGCAGCTAATTGATCTGCTATGATTTGACCCTTAACAAACTTATGTCCTATGAATGTGAGATCAAACTCACTTAGAGCAAGAACCCACTTGGCTGTGCGACCTGATAAATAAGGTTGACTCATGAGATATCTTAAGGGATCGTATTTGGCAATGACATAAGTTTTTTGACTAAGCATATAATGTCGTAATTTTTGCGTAGCAAAAATTACTGTTAGACATAATTTTTCTAATGTTGTGTAGTGGGTTTCATAACTGATGAAGGTTCGGCTAATATAATAATTAGCACGTTCTCTCTTTTCATCATCAACCTGAGCTAACATAGCTCCTAAGGCAGAATCTGAAGCTAAAATATATAGGAGAAATGGGCGATCAGGTCTAGGCGGTGAAAGCACAGGTGGATTAAGGAGGTATTGTTTGAGAAGTTCAAAAGCTTCTCTACATTCGATGTCCCAATTAAAAGGGACATCCTTCTTAAGGAGTTTAAGAAAGGGACCGGTTTTGTCCGCCAACTTATCAATGAAGCGACGGATAGCTTAAAGTTTACCTTGTAAACTTCGTAACTCAGATATATTAGTAGGTGCGGGCATATCAGTGATGGCCACAATTTTAAGAGGGTCGATTTCAATACCACGTAAAGAAACTAAAACCCTGATCCGTAATGGTAGCCAAACCTGACTATTCTCACAATTACAGATTTAAGGATTGAAAACAATTACCAAATCTCTATGCAATTGCTAAAATCTAATTCAAAAACATTCACACAAATTTGACACAGAAATTTATAGTGGTAAAACCCCAATGTGGGGAAACATCCATTGTACAAGAGAGCTCATTATTTTATTACTGAACAAACATTACATTGCAACCTTCGAAGGGCTACCAAGCATTGCTACTTGTTTTGAAACGACCAATACTAAGCAAGAAATTTTACCCAACAATCTGCAAATTGTTCACCATAAACAAAGCTCACGTACATACTCTCCAATCCCTCATTAACCCTGCCATAGATGCTAAAAATGACATAAATAAACATTCCAATAACTCCTGGCATTTTGGCTACCAAGCGTGACTTTTGGTCTCCAACTGTTTTTTGGTATTCTGTTGTCAAACGCATCGGATTGCCATTTTGGAATATGTACAACTTCTGGATTGCATATCCAATCGACCTAAAATTTATACCACGTGTTCCCAATAGTTTGAACTACATATGGTTAAAAATTTAGATCCTAAATCCTTATGAGTAACTCCCAGCATGTCCACGAATATGGCCATTGAGGCTGATTTTTACCCTGTTTCCAGCTGTCAAAAGTGCCGGATTGTCATTTTGGAGCGAGCACAGATTTCGGATTACCTGTCCAATCGACCTGAAAATTTTACCATGCATTCTCAATAATTAGAAATACATTTGGTTAAAATTTGAGGTCCTAATTCATTATGAGTCATTCCCAGCATGTCCACGAATATGGCCACTGAGGCTGATTTTTACCCTGTTTCCAGTTGTCAAATGTGCATTCCAGTTTTGCAAAAGAGTATGTAGTTGCCAAATTTTACAAGATTTGGTGGTACTAACAACACCCAAAATTGAAGTATGATGTCAAATAACTCCACTCAGATGTTTACTTACTCACCATGATTATTAAAATTTTATTTATCCGAAAAATAATTCCGGATCAGGCCTCCCTACTTGGGGAGCTTTTGGTCCCTCAAAAGCTTTAAGCCATTAGGTGAGGATATAAATCCTTCACCCGAGCCAAAGGTAACCATATTGCTTTGTTCAGTCTTTTACCTTTTCCACAAACTAACCAAAACTCTTGGTCACCCCTTCTTGAAGTACGAATTTTCTTTTCAAGCACCACATCCTCTACAACCTCTTCAAAAGTTGATGAAGTCAGGTCATCCCAATGTGGTAGAACTGGAGTATCTTCTTTGGCATCCAATAATGAAGGCTCAAACAATTTCAAATTCTCCACATTAACAACAGAATACATTTGCATATAACTAGGCAAGTCAAGTTTGAATGCATTATCCCCATATTGATCCACAATCTTGAATGGTCCATAACGTATGGGTTTTAGCTTCTTACCAGCTCCTTGAAGCCTCTCCTTACCCAAATGCAACCACACCATATCTCCAATCTGAAACTGATGTGCAACTCTGTGTTTATCATGGCACTCTTTGTATTGTTGTTGAGTCTTCTTCAACTTCTCCTCAATTCGTTCATGGATAAGCTGAATTTTCTGGATGAACCTCAAAGCCTTGCTACCTTTCGGCTCATTACTCCCTGTTGCATCTGAACCACTTGAAAATACTCCATCAAAAGGTGAATGTGGTAGGAAACCATAGCATACCTCAAATGGTGATAGCTGAGTTGATGAATGAATAGCCCTATTGTAGCAATATTGCACATAAGGCAGATTGTCATCCCAAGTCTTTGGTCTTTCTTTGGTTAAATCCTCTCAACAAATGAACAATGGTCCTATTGACAACTTCTGTTTGACCATCAGTTTGGGGATGAAATGCACTAGATCTTTGCAACTTTGTATCCAATATTCTCCAAAGTGTGATCCAAAACTTGCTAAGGAATCGGATATCACGATCACTAATAATGCTTTTGGGTAGACCAAAATTTACAAAAATTTATTGAAAGAACAAATCGAGTTGCTCCTTCGAGCTGTGATAGTCTTCTTACATGGAATCATAACAGCCATTTTACTAAACCAATCTACTATCACAAACAAATAATCATTCCCCTTGCGAGTGGTAGGCAGTCCACCCACAAAATCCATTGAAATGCTCTCCCAAGGCCGGCTAGGAACTGGTAGGGGAGTGTACAATCCTAATTTCCGGTTACTTGGCTTACTTGTATTACAAATGGCACACCCACGGATGTATCTGGAAACATCATTTTGCATATTTGGCCAGTGCACATAACGCTGCAAATTTGCTACTGTTTTATGCACCCCAAAGTGACCAGCAATCAATGAAGTATGAGATTCTCTAATCAGCTGCAATCTACTACCAACTGGAATACAAAGCTTGCCAGCCTTGAACAGTAAGCCATCCTCCAAGTGATAGTCTTCCACTGAGGTATTTTTTCCTGCTCCAAGACTGAGATACACTTCCTTAAATTCCTTATCCTCCTCATATTCACCTTTATAACTATCAAAAGCAAAAGGCTCTAACTCCATAACAACTGAAGCAAGTTTCATGGGAGGTCTGGATAATAGATCAGCCAATTTATTAGCTTTACCCCTCTTATACCTGATCAAAAGGTTAAATTGTTGCAAGAAACCCATCCATTTAAAATGTCTTGATTGCTGCAATTTACTCTGAGTTTGCAAATATTTTAAGGGTTCATGATCAGTATGAATAACTGATTCTTTACCCATCAAATAGTGCCTCCATTTCTTAACCGCTTGCACCAAAGCATACAATTCTCTGTCATATGTAGGATAATTAAGAACAACTCCAGAAAATAACTCAGAATGATAACATACCGGCTTACCTCCTTGGAGTAAAACTGCTCCCATAGCATGGCCAAAAGAATAGGTCTCTACTTCAAAAGGTAATCTCATATACGGCATGGCAAGAAGCTGGTGCATTGCAAATCTTATCCTTCAACTTTTAAAATGCTTGTTCTTATTCTTCACCCCACACAATACTACTATTTTTTTGCAACATTTTTTGTAGTGGTGCAGCCACATGTAAGAAATCTTTAATGAACTTCCTCAAATACTGAATTGCTCCAATAAAGCTTCTTAATTCAGTCTGAGATTTTGGCTGGGCCCACTCTAAGATGGCTGCAACTTTCGTTGGATCAATTCGAATCTCTCCTCCACCAATCACATGGCCCAAATAAACCAAAGAAGTCTTTCCAAACTCACATTTCTTGATGTTTAATTTCAATTGTGACTACTGCAAAACTGCCAATACCTCTCTCAAGTGTTGCATATGCTCCTCCCAAGATGCACTATACACAAGTATATCATCCAAGAAGACAACTGCACATTTATCCAGAAATGGACGTAGTACATCGTTCATCATTCTCATGAATGTTGCAGGAGCATTAGTTAAACCGAATGGCATAGCTAGCCACTCAAAAAGACCTTGCTTAGTCTTGAAAGCTGTCTTCCAAATGTCTTCCTCCTTCATCCGGATTTGGTGATAACCAGATTTTAAATCCAACTTGGTGAAATATCGGGCATGCTTCAAGCGATCAAGTAAATCATCAATGCGAGGAAGTGGATATCTATTTTTAATGGTGATTTTATTGAGTGCCCGGTAGTCAATGCACATCCTCCATGTCCCATCTTTCTTTGGAACCAACACAATGGGAGAACCTGCTGGTGATGTACTAGGCCTCACAAGCCCTTGTTCCAATAATTCTTGGACTTGTCTCTTCACCTCATCAGATTCCAATATTGTTGCCTATACAACCCAATGTTTGGTGTTTGGTGAATCTGGTAATAGCTGAATTTCATGTTCTACATCTCTCTTTGGTGGGATGCCCCAAGGTGCTTGCATAATTTCTTGGAATTCTTGAAGCAACTTCTTCAACTCTCCCCTTTGCCTAGGAGTACAATCAGCTGCCTCTACTTTAGGTCCATCAATTTGCAAGTCTTCACCCACACGTCTCACCATGAGAAGCACAAACCTCTTGCTAGTATTCACCATATGTTTTGCTTGTTGAGCAGTAACAAGCTGAAATTTCTTTTGCCCTTTGTAGGCATGAATTCTAAATCCCTTGCCATCTTTCACCAAGCGCCACTGGTTCAGCCTTCTATAAAAAACAGCATCTCTTTCCCATAAATATGGGCTACCAAAGACAACTTGGCATATATCCAGAGGTACAATATCACAAACTACCTCATCTTTAAACTTCTCATCAACAGAAAATTTAAATGTGCATTGCTTAGTTACCTGCAATTCTACATCTTTGTGTAGCCACCCCAATGGATACGGTTGAGGATGAGGTTTTACCTCAAATCCCAAGCTGCTGTACTAATTTTTACGAGATCAGATTTCTTTGTGATCCGAGAATCATACAATGCAACTACCTTCATCATCTTGATTTGGATATAAACCCAAAACAATTCTTCTTTTGTGGTTTACGAAACTATCTCCTCCTTTGTAGCTTGAATATGGGTTTTTCCATGAGCCTCCAAAGTCTGTAGTTTCTTTTGCCCTTGCTTGGCTACACAAGCCAATTTTTCTTCAACCTCTGCAGTGCTAATACAATCCTCATCTTGTTGACACACATTGGCTATTTTCTTTTTACCTTTGTTCAACCATTTGGGCTTCTTTTATGGATGCAATTTCCAACATTTCTCTGTAGTGTGCCCATCAACCTTGCAATGGTCACAATGTTTTTCATCTTTTTGCACTGTTGTAGAAGCCTTTTTGGTCTGATTTTTGCTTTGCTTTTGTGGTTTTGCCACATTCTTACTACCATTGGGCTGATTAGAGGTCTGCTGCGTTTTATTTGGCTTCCTATTCTTCATCTCCAAGTACATTGCCTTGACACATGCCTCATCTATGCTTGTGACATTGAAAAGTGCCAACTCTGTTCTGAGATGGTAGTGCAATCCACCCTTGTACTTCTTCAGAATTGATGGGTCCTGCAAATTTATGTTCAATAACACCGCTTGCTTCCTGAATTCAGTGGTGTATTCTTGAACATCTTGTCCTTGTTTCTGCCTCAAAAATTGCCACCTCTCCTCCATCCTTTCTTGGTATCCAACCGGATAGAATTGAGCTCTGAGTGCAGCCACAAATTGAGCCCATGTTTGTACAGGTGGTTGCCTATTACGAGCCAAACCAGCAACATATGCCTCCCACCATGTGAGAGCATGTCCTCCAAGCTTCAATCTGGCAAAACTCACTTTTTGGGGCTCCGTATAATGCTTGATACTGGAAGTATACCTCCAAGCTGCTTCAACCAGACCGTCCAACTTCTCGGGATCCAACTCTCCACTTGTAGACAGGTATGTCCAGCTTCACCTCCATCTTAAATGGATCAGATACCAATGGTACCTTATTAGAAATCGAAGCACCTTCATCCTCTCCCATAGAAATCGCTTGCTCCTCATTTCTAGACTGGTTCAGCTGTAATTGCATCATCTCCATCATTTTGGTGAGTTGTGCGAGAGTGTTTTCCATCTTGAGGAATTTGCATTCATATTCCTCATCGGACATTCGGGCTCGTTGTTCTTGACCATGGAAGTATTTCTTTGCCTTCTCCCAATTTACGGGTTATAAGGAACTAACTCCGAATTATGAGACCTTCTACCTTGCATACACAGGCCTTACGAAAGAACTTGCTCTGATACCACTTGATCCGTAATGGTAGCCAAACCTGACTATTCTCACAATTACAGATTTAAGGATTGAAAACAATTACCAAATCTCTATGCAATTGCTAAAATCTAATTCAAAAACATTCACACAAATTTGACACAGAAATTTATAGTGGTAAAACCCCAATGTGGGGAAACATCCATTGTACAAGAGAGCTCATTATTTTATTACTGAACAAACATTACATTGCAACCTTCGAAGGGCTACCAAGCATTGCTACTTTTTTGAAACAACCAATACTAAGCAAGAAATTTTACCCAACAGTCTGCAAATTGTTCACCATAAACAAAGCTCACGTACATACTCTCCAATCCCTCATTAACCCTGCCATAGATGCTAAAAATGACATAAATAAACATTCCAATAACTCCTGGCCTTTTGGCTACCAAGCGTGACTTTTGGTCTCCAACTATTTTTTTGGTATTCTTTTGTCAAACGCATCAGATTGCCATTTTGGAATATGTACAACTTCTGGATTGCATATCCAATCGACCTAAAATTTATACCACGTGTTCCCAATAGTTTGAACTACATATGGTTAAAAATTTAGATCCTAAATCCTTATGAGTAACTCCCAGCATGTCCACGAATATGGCCACTGAGGCTGATTTTTACCCTGTTTCCAGCTGTCAAAAGTGCCAGATTGTCATTTTGGAACGCGCACAGATTTCGGATTACCTGTCCAATCGACCTGAAAATTTTACCATGCATTCTCAATAATTAGAAATACATTTGGTTAAAATTTGAGGTCCTAATTCATTATGAGTCATTCCCAGCATGTCCACGAATATGGCCACTGAGGCTGATTTTTACCCTGTTTCCAGCTGTCAAATGTGCATTCCAGTTTTGCAAAAGAGTATGTAGTTGCCAAATTTTACAAGATTTGGTGGTACTAACAACACCCAAAATTGAAGTATGATGTCAAATAACTCCACTCAGATGTTTACTTACTCACCATGATTATTAAAATTTTATTTATCCGAAAAATAATTCCGGATCAAACCCCTAATAGTTTGCCGGACTTAACTCCGAATATGCATTTTGCTGGATTTAATCGAATGAGATATTCTCGTAATCGATTAAAAACTTTTCTCAAATCATCTAAATGATTATATTCAATAATAGAGCGAGCTATAATATCATCGACATAATCATGTAGGATATCATGCATCATATCATGAAAAATATAGGTCATAGCTCGTTGATAGGTTGCACCTGCGTTCTTTAAGCCAAATGGCATCACTTTCCAACAAAAAGTACCCCAGGGGGTAATAAAGGTTGTTTTAGCCTAATCTTCAGGAGCTATCCGGATCTGATTATAACCAGAGAATCCATCTATTAAGGACATCATCCCACTCTCGACAGTAAATTCAATGATTTGATCCATGTTTGGAAGAGGAAAGTCATCTTTAGGGCATGCAGCATTAATATCTCTAAAATCTATGCAAACCCTAACTTTGGTAGCTTATTTTTTGGTGACTGGAACTACATTTGAGATCCATTCAACATAATCAATAGCTTGTATAAAGACAACATTCAGGAGTTTTTCTAACTCCCATTTGACTAGCAGAGCCACTTTGGGATGCATTTTTCTAAGTTTTTGTTTAACAGGTTTAGCATCCGGATGGACCACTAGATGATGCATGACTACGGAAGGGTCTAGACCTGGCATATATTCGTATGTACAAGCGAAGACATCTTCATACTCTTTAAGGAATGCAATATATTGTTCTTGTTTTTCTTGACTTAATTCTGATCCAATATTGATTATGTGAGGAGTATCCTCCGTTCCAATATTAATTTTAATGACGTTTTCTACCTCCATGTGTAGATCTCTTTCAAAATTAGGTGGGGCGGGTGAAACACCCAATTCTTGTAATTCTTGTAAGGTTAATTTAGATAATTCATCTTGAGGATTAGTGGCCTCAAGTTGGGCTATAGTTGGTATAGAACCATCAAAATAAAATCCATTGTGTAACATCTCTTCAACGAGAGACATCATGGAAGATATCTCCTTCCAACTCTTCATCGGGGTCAACAATCATTTCGGGGTAAGCTATGGATAGCATGTTACATGAAAACGACTGATTTTTAAGAGGCAAATCATCACACCTATCCAAATAATCTTGATAACATATGAGATGATCATCATCTTCAAAAGGAAAGGGTTGACCCTTACTAGGAAATAGGCCCACACCACAACGGGCAGGCCACGGTTCTACCTCGAAAGGTTCTTTCATGCCATTTTGGAAAGGTCCCAAACCTTTCCCTTTATATCCCATTTTAAGCATCATGGGTTTAGCTTTAATATATTCATTGGTAAAATAACGTCGAGCGTATCCCTCATGATGAGTTTTGATATTCCGAAGGATTCTTCCCCAGTCATATCCTTTATAAATGAAGGCACAACTCCCGACTTGGTAAGTACTTCCCATAGGTTGTGGGAGGCCCAAAGTACGAGGATATGGCGACAAGTTATTTGAAAGAATTGAATCTCACATGAAAGCATTTGTCTTTTTTGATATTAAGGTTGTGGATAAATCTGGTAAAAGTTCATCAAAAAGAGCATAAGATGTAGAAGGATTATTCCCTATATCTTTAGATGTGGAAGGTATAATAGTTGTGTCTGTAGGTTTTGAATTTATAGGGATAGAACATGAAGGATTGGTTGTAGATTTAAGATCTTTTTGAGGTTCTAAAGTGATTTGTTTAGAAAATTGTTGATCTATATAGGAGGATGAAATTAATGGAGGGGAAATAGGTGAGGTTATGGGTGTGTGTTTCACACGTTTAGATGAAAAATAAGAACTAGGATGTGTGGATGACAGAGCGCGGCAAAATTGCACTCCAACAGGTTCTGCCAAAGCACACATATCAAAGGGTCTAGGGTCACCATGGATAGTGACCAACTAATTTTTAAATTGGAATTTAACACATTGGTGTAAAGTTGATGGGACAGCCCACGTTGCGTTGATCCAAGGGTGACCCAAGAGTATATTGTACAATGCTGGGCAATGTACAATAAACACGGTTGTTTCTAGGGTTCTAGGACCAACTTGTAAGGGGATGGTAATAACTCCACACGTTTCTTGTGTTTTGTCATTGAAAGATTTGATAATCATATCAGTTTTCTTCATTTCATCACTTCTAAAGCCAAATCATTGGTAGAAGTCAAAAGTGCAAATGTTTAGAGATGAGCCATTATCAATCAAGACTCGTTTGACAGCTACATCTCCAATTAGGGCAATAATGTATAAGGGATTATCCTTATGTAAACTGTGTTGTGGGATATCTTTATCCCAAAAGTCAATACAATCAACCTCTCGAGTGATGATAGTATTAGCCATAGCTTCAGGTTGGATGTTTTGAGGTACCATCATTTGGCTCAATATAAGCATCAACTCATCCCTATGGGTGGGAGAGGATCTTAATAAATCCAAAAGGGATATTCTGGCTGTAGTATTGGACAATTTCTCATTAATATTGTAAGGGGGTTTAGGTTGAACAGTAGGAGCATGATTCCATTTATTGGGATTTTTCAAAACGAATGGAGCCAATCCATCATTTTGATTTGATTCTTGTTGAGAATTTTGAGCCTGTTGTCGGGTAATGACTCCAATGGTACCTACAATGTTATATTGAGGATGTTGAACTGGTCTTGGTCTAGCATTTATGGCTTGTTCATTCGGGAGGAATTGATTAAAAGAAGGTCGAGTAGTAACTCTTCTAGGAAATGGTTCTTCTGGAACCATAGCATCTGTGATGGGTTGAATAGGATCTGATTCATTTTCAGAACTATTCGATTGGTTTGAAATGATGTCTAGTTCACTTTCAGTATCTGATTCTACATCACTAGAATCAAAAGTTTGAAAATTATGTAAGGGCTTGGTCGTAACCAGAGATAAGGTTGTGTCAAATATTTGAGGGTCCTGAACAGGTAATTGTTCGCTAATAGTCCCTACATATCGGGTAGGAGGAGGAACATTATGATGTTTGAATTGATTGGCCACATATTTACCATGTCTTGGTAAAGGGTGTTGAAATATGTCTAATGTTTGATTAGCATTTTGATTTTGATTTTGGGGAATAGTCTTTTGAGTATTATTAGGAGTGTTTTGTTTAGGTTGGAAGGCTTGCACTTCCATTTCATTATTATCAATCAAATCATGTATTTTATGTTTCAACCTTTTACAAGCGTTGGTAGAATGTCTAGGTCCTCTATGGAAATCACAATGTAAGTCAGCTCTGTATCTGGGTATAGTTGGATCAGGTTCCCGGATAGCTGGTAATTGGATCAAAACTCTTTCGAGTAATTGAGGTAAAATAGTTGATAAGGGTTGATTTAATCTAGTAAATTCTCGAGGAGGCTTATCAGGAGGTTTCAATATAAATTTCTCTGTTGTCTTCGTTGCATTGACATTAGCAACATTTCTGCTATCAGTGACTCCGTCACCGACAACTTGTTTGTTTTTATATTGATTTTTGGATGTTTTCTCATCATCCTTCTTCCTAAGTTGGCCTCTCCTAATGAGGGCATCTTCTACTCTTTGAGCTAAATCTATAGCTTGATCAAAGGTAGTTAAAGTAGTAGTTGATAGCTCATAAGATATTTGTTCTTGTAAATTATTGATGAAAATGTCCAACATTTCCCTATAAGGTAGCACAAAGTGCATTTTTCCTATCAATTGCCTCCATCTAGCTAAGAAATCGACAAAACATTCATCCTTGTCTTGTTTTAAGTTGTATAAATCTTTAATGGTTACATGCCTCTCGATGTAGGCACTAAATTGATGGACAAATGATTCAGCCGTTTCTTCAAAGTTTCTCAAGGAATGAGTGGGCAGTTGATAGTACCACTCTAATGCCATTCCACCTAAACTTTTCGATAACATTTTTAGTAATAGCAAGTCATCATGCGATATATCATGACATGCTATCCTAAACATGCAAAGATGCTATATGGGATCTTTGGTTCCTTTATATATAGGCAAGATGGGCATGGTAAAATTCTTAGGGTATGGTTGAGCTACAACTATGGGATCCAAAGGTTGACTACAGATCTCTCGATAATTGTACGAGGGACGGTAGGGATCTATCTAGTCCATACGCAAAGCTAACTGTTTCACCATGGCTTCCAGATTACTAGTTTGCCCCCCATATTGGTTCGATAGGGCATTAATATGGGATTTGTGCGCATATGATGGAGGGACATGAAGATTAGATGCCATGTTACTATTGTGTAAATTGTTGGTAGGAAAAGTGTTATGAAGGAATTTTGAAGTTGTATTATGTTGTATTCCAGATTGTTGAAAATTGGTGTTTGGCTTCGTTTTAGGTTTTTTTTTACTTGAAGCATATTGCTCAATAGTTTGGCAGAATAAAGTAGTGAAGGAAGGTTTCTTTTGTGTGGGAATGATTTTAGGTTGAATAACAGGTTCCTTAGGAGGTTGGATAACCTGTTGTTTTGACATATTTTGAACCATAGTGACCATATCTGTATTGGATGGCCCAACCTTGTCACTTTCTTTATCAATGAAAGACAAGGGATTAGTGCACACATCATACATATATTCCATGGCTGCCTGAGTGTCACTAATTTGCCCTTTATCAATACGAACTACCACATTAAGGGCGTCAATGTTATCATTAAGAAATTTCTTGAAATGATCTATGTTGTCAAAGGCAATAGTTCCATCTGGAGCTACTCTAGGGGATGAGGGTCCATCCTCTTTAACACTTCCTTCTTGTTCATTGTCTTCACCTAGGTCATGTTCGGTTGATCTAGAGTTTTTCCTTCCAGAATTGGATCTTCAGGAAGGACATTTGGGTCTCTAGTTGCATCTTGTAACCAATCTTCTTCTTCTCCTACAGTTTCTTTACCATTCCTAAGTTTAGGCATGGTCCTTTAATTTTGATTTCAGCAAATATATATATATATATATATATATATATATATATATATATATATATATATATATATATGCAACAAGCTTAAGAGGTATATATTAATTATATACCTACTACAATATTTAAAATGAAATGTTTTTGGTTTTTTCTATGTTTTTTAGTTTTTCTTGGTTTTGTTTGTTTTTCTTTGTTTTTGAAATAATATTGTAAAGACAGCAAATAACACAATAAATGCAAGAAATAAGACTGAAAGTAACAATCTAGTTTTCTATAAACAATTTATAAATATCATTAATGGGCTCTAGTTCTTTAGGAGTCATGAAGTGTTCTTCTTCAAATTGAAAGTTTTATTTTAAAAATTTAATGAAAAGAGCTATAGAAATACCATGTATTTCAGATTCTGATTGATAATAATAATTCTCACGATAATATTCACGATACAACATAGCTCTAGGAATGTTGTTCCATCTTCTTCTAATCGTAAGATTAGTTTCTAACAATTCTATATGAACTAGAAATGGTCGTACCACAACTGTGTTCTTGAGGTATTCGTCGAAGGTTAATAATTTTGAAGATACAAGAGCTCTCCTATAAGCTAACCATCTATGGTAGGCTCTCTGAAGTTCATGATAAAAGACTAGTTGATGAGGATCCAGGATTCTATCCAGGACTAGCCTCTTGATTTGTTTAAGTTGTGTAGACCTAGATGAAATGATACTAAGTCTTCTATCAAGTTCGTCCCACAAGAATTGATTTCTATTTGTTTCAGGCACACTAAGTACATAATTGACTTCTATGGTTGCCAATTGGTTTTCTACATTTATAGTAACTGCTAATCTTTTCTTAGGAGCTACCATCTAAACATGATATTAAACTTAAATGATCTAAAATGTATCTATGTCTTAGTTGTTCTATTTTTTTTTTGCTTTTTGTTTTCAAAAGGTTTACAATGCATTCACGTCGGGTTCACCAAAATGTATCGCTCCAAAATTTTCACACCCTTACCTTTAGGCTATAGGATCCGTGCCCAAAAGGGGGATGTGAAAAGGATGTCGTGGTACCTCGGACTGAGAGGACTTGCGAAGGTCCCGCCTCTCAAGGGAGGTGTATTATTGGTAATTTTTCAACGGATGGTGGGTTCACCAGGAAACATTTAATGGCAGTTTACACGCCTAGGTTGGGAATGAGTTTTATGTGTTCATTTTATCCTTAAGCATTCATATCCTAGGTTTGGCCAAAATGCGTCTAAGCTATTCTATATACATATGCAAATTCAATGAGTACAAAAAATAGAATAGAACTAAAAAAACAAAGAAATTACAAAAGATTAAAAGAAGAATACTTGATCCGAATGTCTGATGAAGATTCTGATTCTTGAAGCAGTCAGGATCGCCTCTGATTTGACAGGATCGTCTGAGATCAGACAAGATCGTCTGAGATCTGACAAATTCGTCAAAGACCTGCAAACAGAGAAATAGGTGAAAAATACAGATGATACAACAATGATAATAGAGGGAAATAGTATAAAATGACAGTAGCACTATCAAACTGAAACTTAAACACAGAAACATGAATGAATTATGCTAATTAAATAATAATTATGATTTAATCATGCATTTGATCTAAATGGATGAACTCCAAAATACAAAATAGTGTAAAATACTGAATAAACTAAGCTAATTATAGAATAAAACAAAAAAAAATGGTAGAGAAATGCAAACTTTAGGCACTGATTGCCTCAATGTTGACTGCAGTCGAAATCATCTCGCATTGGTACGAAATCATCTCTGATTCGACAGGATCACCTTCGATCTGAACAGGTTCATCGACGATGATGTAAGCTTGCTTCGATTGAAAAACAATAAGGTACCTGCAACAAAATTGATATAGAACTAATGCAAAATAGAATTTGAGATGTTTTAACGTGTATGAAGTCAGTTTACAGGGAATTTCAGCCAGGGGGGTGCTAAGGGGAGGGCTTAGGATTAAATAGGATTAGAAGGGAGGTTAGGAGGTTGGAGATCATCCCTATTTGGGAGATCTCCAATGAGGAAGGGTCTCTAACGGTGCAGACACGCTTCTGCCCGGATTAGAGGCCCGTTGGAACAAAAGCTAATTGTGCAAAATCAATTTTGCGACAAGATCGTCTGGACGTCCTAGCCCAGATGAAATTGTCAAATCTAGGGCGATATCGTCTGATCGGCGATGATATCGTCAAACGGTCAAAAAAACCTCTAAAAATGGCATGGAAAAGGGGAAACGGATTACCCGACGGTTAACGAGCGGTTTGGGAGGTTAAAATTTGAATTTAAATTATTTACTAGGATGAATGTAATTATTACAATTTTACTATGCCAATTTTATGGTGCTACAACTTCGATGCCTCTTTTGGATACTATAAATTCCAAGAGTTTTCCAAATGTGACATCGAAGACACACTTCTTGGGATTTAGTCTAATGTTGTGTTCGATGAGGTGATCAAGATCTTTGCGTAATACATTGAGATGCTCATGGCATTGTAAATATTTGGCCAATAAGTCATCCATGTAATATTCCAAAATTTTATGCATGTAGTCATGGAAGATGTATGTCATGGCCTGCTGGTAGGTAGCATCGGTATTTTTGAGGCCAAAAGGCAAAACCTTATAACAAAATGTCCCCCAAGGCATTGTGAATGTTTTTTTGAGTTGGTCTTCTGGATTGATACAAATTTGGTTGCCAGAGGAACCATCCATGAGGGATAATATTTTGTGGCCCACTGTGGCATCTACTAGGGCATCACTATTTGACAATAGGAATTCATCCTTAGGACTTGCTTTGTTCAGATCTAGAAATTCAATGCAAATGTCAATCCTCCCATCAAGCTTCTTGATGAGAACCATATTGGACAACCATGGTGGATAATCCACTGATATGATGAACTTGGCATCCAACAACTTTTGTAGTTCATATTTCACCATTAAGGCTATTGATAGATGCATTTTTCGTAGCTTTTTCTTAACTTACTTGGCATTCAAATTAAGCATCAGATTATGCATGACTAGATTTTGATCTAGTCCTAGCATGTCTTTGTATGACCATGCAAAAGCTTCCTTCTTCTCTGTGAGAAGAGCTATGTAATCATCTTGCTCAGTGGGGGATAAGATTTCCCCTAACTTGATACATTGAGGATTCTCTAGATCCGAGCTGATATATTTTTCAATTGTTGTCTCAATTAACATATGAGACCCCTCTTCCAACTGGTGGGGAGTATGGATAATATGAATGTCATCAGCTGGGTTTATATCCTCCATTAGAAATTTTGGGTCAACCTCAACATGAAAGAAATCTTGAGTAGGCCTTTAAGAGAAATAAAAATGTTGTAACATCTCATTGCAAGGCCAATACTTGGAAGGTGATAGGGGATAATCTCCATGAGAAAAGTCAATTTTCCCCAAGTCAAGGTGCAGTGGCTTTTATGGATTATTTAGATCTCATAGTGATGCAAAAAGGTCTATGGAAATCATGTTTATGGATAAATGATTTCCTCTAGGTGGCTAAAGGGATTTATTGACAACAGGTTGTTGCAAGACTTGTGGAGGTGGTTTTGGAAAAAGTGAAATGATCAAATGTGGTCGATGCAGCTACGGGTGATCTTGTTCCTCTTTAGGTAGAAACTATCACTAGATATGGCGTTGTAATATGAACATACATAGATATCCATCGTGTTCATCATCCAATGGAATGATCTGGACGTATTCAATGTGTGGACTAGAAGAGTCAATAGATGCCACTTCATAATTTGACTCATCATCATATGTCCATTCATTGCGAGACCCTTGATCTTCTTCCTCACTGTCATGTGGAAGGGTATGAAAAATTTCACCTCTTTCGTAGGATTGGGTGACATTGTGAGATATCTCTTGATCTATCATGGGTGTAAGGAAGTAGTCCCCTAGTGAATAGGCTTGATTAGGGTTGGCGTAGGCATCATGTGCAAGCTCATACCTATATTTTAGGCTCATGCACTCTAAAATATCAGTGAGTACCTCAAGAGGCACATAGACTTGTCGTATGGAATTTGATACTATAGCTAGTAAGGAATGTGAGTGCCTTTCTCATACAAGCCTAGACCATAGCCATACTAGTTGTAAATATGAAAGATATCTCATGGTGAAGTTAGGATTGGACATGTAGTTAACATCCTCAAAAAAGGGCTCTTTTTCCTATTACTACTACTGATAAGGTTCTATGGCATAGTCAAGACACCTATAAATGAAATTTGTTTGATTCAAGGGTAAGCCTAGTGGCATGATAGTGCCTATGGGAAGACGAGGTTGACCCATGTTTTACATTGTCTAAATGGTAAGAGTCATTGTGATGTTCCTAAGTATTATCCTAAACCCATGGTATCTAGATGAACTGTGACTTATGGTATCGAAGAAGGAGGATATGGGAGTGAGGCTCAAATTGGTTCTATTTTACCTCACAAGGTGGTTCCTCATCTGCTAGATTAGAAATCTCTTCTGTGGAGATGGTGGATATGGTTGAATGGATCGCATCAATAGGCCTTTTCCCCATATTCCTCTATGGAGGATTCAATGATGATGAAGATATATCTAGGGGTGCCTATGATAAATATGGTATAGCATACGATGGTGATGGATTGATTGAAGGTGACAATAAAGGAGTTAGACCTTGGCTATATGTATTTGGTTGGAAATCCATATGGGTTGATGGCAATATTGACTCGAGCAGGGATCAAGGTCTACAGATACAACTAGTACTTACACTTCATAGGTGTACTTCAAAAATTGGTGAATGATGGATGGTACACACTTCATATCCCGAATCCAAGGTCTACCCAGGAAGATATTATATGCCATTTCACCCTCCAAGATGTGATATAGTGTTGGTATAGTATTTTGTTCCACCTGAATAGGTAAGACTATGGTACCAACTATTGAGCAAATAGCATTGTTAAATGCTTAGAGGGTATAGGTAGACATGAAAATATGGGATGTTGGAAGACCTAGATTTTTGAGAGCAGTTGTGGTGATGATGTTGCTATAGGAACCAGTATCAATCAGAACTCTCTTACAGGGTGATCCATTTACACATGCAATGATGTATAAGGGAGGATTACTGACTTAAGTTCATCCTCACAAAAGGTGATCACTGTCTTTATGTATTTTCAAACATACCCCACAAAATTTTTAAAGGAGTTAGACTCCTAAGGCTATAGCTCGATCAATTTGAGGATATTCATGAGATATTCTTGATGAGGTGGTGATTATTGAATAAGCTCATAGATGGAAAGTTAATCCAATACTGTTCTCAAGCTCTAAGTAATATTACTCTTTATCATGACCACAAACTGAGATGGAAGGTTTTGCAATGGGGGTGGCAAAGGCTATGACATTAAAGGAATATTGCTTGAAGTCGTAGGTGGTGCGACTATACTTGGGTAATATTTTTTCCTTTTCACAATGTTGACCATACCGATGAACCCTTGTTTAGGGGGTGCCTTATGGACCTCATTCACTTGTGGTACTAGATTTTCTTGTTCCTCATGGGTAGGCAATGGGTCTTTAAAAACACCCATTTATTGATTGTTTGGTGCAATAGGGTTATCAACATGAAGGTCGTTCATATTAATCATATCTTGTACTAGGTTTTTGAACTTGTAACACATCTACACATCATGCCCATTTTGCCTATGATACTTACAGTATAGGTCTTCGTGATATCCTTTGTTCTTTGGTGTGTTTGGATCAACAGACTAACTCTCAGGTAGATTAATTACCTTAGTTTCATAAAGGGACTCAAATAAAGAGCCCATGGACTCAAAAATGGGCATAAATTGTTTTTTAGAGTGATGTTGTTAGTTTTGACCTTGGTTTGTTTGATTGTCCTATTGTATTTTCTAGGTGTGGCCTGATAATTGGGCTTTTGAGGCAACATTGGTTGCATAGGCCTTGGAATACTAATGGTAACTTGATTGACTTATACTAGCTTTTGTTGTGTCGGGTTGTTCTTGGTATTCTTAGTCCATTCCTTCTTGTGGGGTTTCACAATTTTCCCCTATTGAATTTTGATGTCTTCAATTATTATAGCTTGTACTAGAGCATCTTCAAGAGTTGGGTAATGTTGGAGTTGCAGCAACAAGGAGATTGTCTTCAAGTAGCTCTTAGTAAAAATTTGAGTCAACTCTATCATGGGGAGTAAGTATGGCAGCTTGGTAAGTAGTTCTCACCACCTATTGCCATAGTTTGTGATTGACTCATCATAAAACTATTTTGAAGTCAGTTAAAATCACATTTCATTTGCTGTTGAAGGTGAAGTGCTCTAGAAATACATTTGTAAACTGCTCAAAATTGTAGATGTTATACTTCAAGAGCTGGTTATACCATTCTATGGTACAATGAGAGAGGGTAAGCAAAAATATCCTCAAAAGTAAGGCATAATTTTCCTAAATGTAAAAGCTATGATTCAAAAATATAGTGATATGCTCTTGTGCATATTCCTTCCCTTTAAACGTATCTAGCTTAGAAATCTTGAAATGCTCAGGATAGGGAGAGGAAGCTACTGATGGGTGAAGTGATTGACTATGAATATGATGCAAAGTGGGATTCTAATACCCAAATATAGAGGTATTTTTCTCTACCAATTCTAAATGTTCTAGCAGCACCCTATACGTGTTAGAGGATTTTATATCCTCTTATTTGCTTCGACCATATGGGGGAGGATGAGGCACATTAGGCCTATTACATGGTGGTTGAACATCATCCACCTGACCTCTATAAGGTTCTTTAATGTATTCCACTTCTGGTTCATTCTTAGTGTAAGCGCCATAAGGTGTCTCCTGAGCTGGCCTATAAGGAGGGGTAATTGCCTATGAAATGTGCTCTATGTTTGGACTATGATGTAAGTCCCGATTAGGCCTAGGAGGTTGAGGGGGAAATATTAGGTTAGGCACAGGAGGTCTATCTTGATTGAAAGTGGGTTTACTCCGATGGACCTCCTATCTATGGGTACTTTGGGTAGGAACCCTCTCATGTAAGGTCTTTTGAAATAGCTCATTGATTTGTTGTTCAATCCTTTATTTCTCTAATTGATATAAGTATCTAAGAACTCTTTATCTCATTGAAGCTGCTTGAATTGTGCTTGGTATTAAACATATCTTGTGACTTCTTGATTTACCTATTCTATCATGTAGGGCCTATGAGCCATAGTAGTGTTTCCCTGAGGTCCATCTCATTCAGGATGGTCTAAAATATCAACTACGAGCTTCTCCTAATCGAGGGTAGTCACGTTCACTTGAGGTTCAAGCCTAGATAAGTGATCTTTGTACTCAAATGGTGCAAAGGCACATCATGCTTGCATAGCATAATGGACTTGAGGATAATCAAGGATTTCCTCATGACTTCCTTCATTGATGAGGAAGGGAAGGGTTGAGTTTTCTCACCCCAAGCGATGAGTATCATACTCATCTTGGTACTTAGGTTGTTGTAACCTATTAGGGTGGTGTAAGGGTGAAGTGTGATGATTTGGCCCTACCCAATGTATGTACTCTTTCTTTTTCCCATAGGTGGGCATGGTAGACCTAGTAGGTACGCAAATGTATGGTATTGCTCTATCTAGTAGCGCCTCGGTGCACGGATTCCATTCTTGGAAGGTGTGTGAAGTGTCTAAATATTGGGAGTATATTCTTGGATTAGTATCAAAATTTGTAGGGGTGTCCCGCATAGGGTTCTCTTGTAGGTGAAGTTCTTGACTAGCTATTCTAGGACTTGGGTGAGTAGAAGGCCACCAAGGAGGTATTACAATGTCCTTAGGGCTAAATCAAAGATGACTCGTGTCTCCTTGTCTACTCTCCATAATGTCTACCTTTGAATGGGATTGGCTATGAGTGCACACCATTGCTATTCCCTACCAAATCCTAGGTGATTATTTCCTTTACAAATTTTAATAATACAACACACAAGAATGGAAATACATAAAAATACAAGTGTTTATCTCTTTTAAATATTAGTGTGTTTCCTAAAGTTGTTTTGTGTATTTTTATTTGTTATTTGCAAAGAATACCTTGTGTCATGTGTTTTTCTCTTATTGGATGATATTCTTTTATTAAAGGGATTTCATCTGTATTCTCACAACCTAAAAATTAGTAATAAAATTCTAGTCACATAAACCCACCAAAGTATGGAGATGAAACCCATACCTGGTAAGGAAGCACAGGTCCTACCAGTCCTCATCCAATTCACTTGTAGACAGTGATATACCTCTATGAAGAGAGGTACATGCTATATCCCACGAGCTATGATGGATCTTGGAGTCAGTCTTGGCCAAAAATGGGGTTTGTAGTATTTAATCCAACGGGTGGAGATGAAACCCACCATTTTTGGTTTCTATTAGTGGTTGGTGATGAAATCTAACTCACTAACATTCATATGGAACATGGTGTGTGTGGTTCCTTTTATGCTTAAAGAAAGTAAAACCATGAATCCAAGGTTATGCATAAGGTATCAGCCCCAAAATATAGTTATAAAAATTTGGCAAAGTAGTTTCAAAATCCAGGTGAATAATATCGAAACACATATAGAAGGTTAACTATTATTAGGGGTAATGTTAGAAATTTAAACTTAAAATGGTCAAATTATTATAAAATTGGGGCGAATAGACCCCCCCAAAAATATTGCACCCAGAAAGTTTTGGCTAATTGGCCTTGGTCAAGGGTCCCAAATATTAGCCAATTCCAAATTTTGAAAATCCTAATTTTAGCCAATTGGCTATAAATAGCCGCTATGCATAACCCTGCATGAAGCACTCAATGAATCTTCACTAAATGCATTAAAAGTATGTTTCAATTTCAAAAATGTTAGATAAAAGTTAAACCTACAAAATGCATGTCCCAAATGATAACCTACCCATTAGGTAGGCTAAAAGCAAGAAATCCATACAAGTGAATTTATACTTAGTTATTTTTCTATTTTTCTCCTTTTTTGTTGTTTTTGCAATTATAAGAAGTGAAATCTACCCTTATACATTTCAATAAAACAATGGAAGCAAGAAAAACCAAATTTAAGCAAATTTGAATAGTAAAAATGCAAACTGAAGGTGTAGGCACTTACCTTGATAGCCTAAGACCCTGCTATTTCTAGAAAATTGAGTAGAAGACCCTCTATTTTATGGCCATCCTAGGGTGTGACGACTACAAATTTGGTGGTCATACCTTCCTTGTATGGTTGTTGTGGTCGTCCCTAGGTGTTCCAATTAGGAAATTAGGGGCCATTCAAGGCCAGAACAACCAGTACCTACAACATCCTAAAGCAAGAAATAGGGTACAAATTTACAAAAATGAAATGAGATAGGAGGTCCCACTATGATTGCCATTGTAGACCGAAAAAATAGCATGCATAGAAAGGGTATATGATATGCATCTATTGTTCTACTTGATTCTAAGAACTACCAAAGTGACACTTCAAACAAGCATAAATTGACATGTATATGAAATAAATGGGTGGTTCTCCTTATATTGATATAAATTTCAAATAAGAAGTTACAAAGTGTCCCCTTGAAGGATCTCAATTGATACACTTAATATAATAACTAGAGGATCAAATCCTTCCAAGAATCCAAGGTGCTCTTTCAATGTCTTCCTCGCACTCACAATTGAGGTGAGTGGGCTCTCGATGCCGTCACAAGGTGTTATATCATTGTTCTAGCTTGTTGGTCCTTCCTCATGCACTATGATACCTGATTATGCACACAAGAAACTACAATTTATTAAAAGCATGTGTGGATTAAGAGGAAACTGTGAAGGTGTATGCATCAATTTCTTGAAAGAGAAAGTGCAATAGACTATTCAAAATTGCTCCAAATGCTACCAAAAGTGATATCTAGGCATATTATGTCCTCTATGACTGATCTAACAAAAAATAGTAAATAAATTATGCCTATATTTGTGCTCGTCTTGGGGTGTGGCATTCAGACCTACAACACCCAAAAACATGATAACATAGGTAATACAACTCCAAATTGAGCCAAATTTGAACATCAAGCATAATAATCTAATCTAGAATAACCTATGCAAAAATAGTAATAAAATTGTATCCCATTTTGTGGCCATCATAGGGTGTGATGGTTAGGACTGTGAAAATTTGGAGGCTGCCCTCGGGTGGGACGACCACTAATTTTGTAGGCGTTTTGCCACCAATTCCTCTAGGAATTGGTCCAAAACACTCTCAGGGGTATTTTCAAAAAATTTTGGGATAGGATTCACTCATATGGATAAGTTTTGTAAATATATTTCATATTTTGTAGTTACTTTAAAACCTCCTTCACTCAATGGAGATCTCAAGGGAAAACACCGAATAAAGTGGAGGAAAATCTCGATAGCACTCCGTGGTAAAAAATACAAAGACTCCTCTCTAAATTTAGGTGGATTTGATCCACTTTATATCCCAAGATGGCATATGGGAAAATGGGCATGTGAGGCAAGGGTCACAAATTGTGCCAAAGGTTTCCATGCATTGGAGGAGGAAGGATTATCCCTTTTTGACCTCCAATCTGTAATGTGTCATGAGAGTTACTTGCCCTTTCACTAGCATGCTTGAATAAGCTGGTTAAATGGTAGTTTATGGGTGCCATTTGGCCCAATTTTGTCTTTTTTAGGATCAAATACCATGGCCATCCCACCCAGGGATGGGTACTAGTGGCCATCCCTAAGTGTTATGGCCATGAACTATGGTCATCCTAGGGTGGGAAGACCATGCCTACATGGTCCAAAACATCCCAAAAGTGGGGTAGGACCTCCAAAAACTAGTTAGGACCACTATGTAACCTTTGATGGTTGACCAAGGGGGCATATGGTGTCAAATTAGATAATTCCTTGGTCATCTAATCGGATTTATGTGATTTTTGTGTCTAAATTTGTATCCCTACCTCAATCAAAGCCATAAAAATTCAATATCTTCTATGTAGTTTGAAGGATAGAAAATTCCCTTCAATGTTTTCACTAAATCATCCCCACTTTTAATGGGATCTTGATTTCCTTGGCAGTCAGTGATCAAAAATTTGGCTAAACCAAAAAGTTTTAATTTGGCAAATGGGACTTGTTCATCCTTTGGAATCTTGCTATAGTCAAACTACATTTCCACGTCAATAATCCAACTATTTTGTGCCTCTGGATTATGGGACCCATCATAAATTTTGACCTCACATTTTGCTCTTGAGTGAAGGTTAGGGTCTTGACTAGGATCACTAGGTGTAGCAATATTATTGACCTTATCAACCAAAAGGTTAATTATTGTGGTTATTGTGGCCGTTTGCTCCATAAAATCATGAGACATTTGTTACCATGTATAAGCCAACAATATTAAAAAAATGAGGTTTACAAAATATGCTAAGGGGTTCTTAAAATAAAGTGCAATTTGCCCAAATAATCACAAAAACAAGTTGTAATTTTACAATGCTTTTTGGAGGGAAAAATTAAAGCACAATAAAATATCCCTTTTAAAAATATATTTGTTTTAGTTTGCAAAATGCAAAAAATTCAATTACCCCCCCAACCCCCCCGTTTTTGGAAAAATGAATATTGAACCCTTTTCAAAAAAAAAAAAAATGGTGGGCTAATCCGCTTGGTCAATGATAAAGAGGACCAATTATGGTAAATTTATCAACAATGGCAAGGATACAATAGCCAACACATGGTTAAAATAATACGGTAAATTTCATACCAGTCAACAATAGCCAGTGGGTGCACATAGCCAACGAGCATTGGCTATTTGAGAAAGGGTCATTGTTGGAAATATGTTGAGTATTTTCTATGTTGTTCTGGTGGGGTTAACACTATAGAAACTAAAATAATGTATCGAATATTACAATTATTTCACTCTTATATACACCATATGGTCCCATTGGGCAACCCTCAAGGGTTAATTAGGGGTCCTAACCACTTTTTGAAAGTTTAGGGCCATGTAGCCATGGACACCCCACCCAGGACGACCATAATCCATGGTCATCCCACCTAAGGACGACCACAAGAAACCATCCCTAGGTGGGACAAACATGGTCCAAAACCTGCTAAAAAGTCAAGGGTGGGACAAATGGTAATCAATTTTTTTATTTCTCCCACCAAAATACTTATGACAGAATGGTAGACTGTCTAGGCCATTAAGAACTACAAATTGGAGGCCCAAATTAGAGGCCTCTTCCACCCTATGCATGGCAAAGGCATTGACAAGTGGTAGCACCTTCCTTGCATGCTCCAACTTGCCCCTTTTCCCATTTTCCCTCTTGGGATATAAATTGGGGTGTTTTCACTTAATTTTAGAGAGTGACCTTTGCAAGTATTTACCATGAAGTGTTGCCAAGATTTGCTCTCACCTTTTGCCCTCGTATTTATCCTTGGAAACTTCATCAATCTAAGGTGTTTCCAAGGCATCCCCAAATACACACATACATTCCAAAACCCATACATTCCTATTATTTTAATCACCAAGTTTTATGAAAACATCCCTAGGAGGATTATTGACCAAATCAAAGTGGAATTGGTGGTAAAAACCACCCTATTTTGTGGTCGTCCCCACCTGGGAAGATTAACAGTCCCAATTGGAACACCCAAGGAAAACCATGAATTGGCCCACAATTTTGAATCAATTTTAGTGTAGATCATTTTTAGAGTAATATATATACATCATACTTAATTTTGGTAAAGTTTACAATAATTTTGGATTATCAATTAGGGTTTTTGTGATAATAGTCCTAATTGTCCCACTTAGGGATGACCATATATTTTTCTCATAATATCACTTCAATTTCTGTATATATCATTATAAAAGTATTTAATATACATCATGCTAAGTTTTGGTATCATTTGGAGTAGTTTAGACATGTCGATTACACTTTTTACATTCAATATTGCATGCATTCCTTTGATTTTATCTTAATCCACACATGTTATTAACCCATTTCAATATCCTGTGTGTAGGTACAATTATTCTAGCGTATGAGGAAGGAGCTAAATATATGAAGAGGAATAGCTCAAAGAAGCAACAACGAAATCCCACTCTTCAATCATGAGTACGATAAGAACACTGAAAGCATGCCATAAGTTTATGAGAGCATTGGATCCTTCAACTCTCTAATTTGGATTGTATCAATTGAGAGCCCTCAAGGGGATGTTTTGTAATCTTATATTTTGAAAATTAATAAAAATAAAGAGAACCCCCCATTTTTTTCATCTATTTTTCACTTATTTGCTTACTTTAATGTCACTTTGAATGCTTAGAATAGAACAATAGATGCAATTCAATTTCCTTTCTAGGTACACCATTTTTTCTACTCTACAATGGCGATCACGATGAGACACCCCTAAAGTTTGTGGTCCTAATCAAGGATATTACTTCCCAAGTATAGACACTTCTAATACCTTATTTCAAGAACAATACATAGAGCAATACCATAGATTCGCATGCCTACCCGGTCTACCTCGCACACTTGCATGTAGGATCAAGACTATGCACCATGGGTAGAGCTAAATGATCACATTACACTTTCAAATCACCCTAAAAGGTATCATAAGTACAAATACCAAGATGAGTATGATACTCATCACACAGGGCAATCCAATTTTACCCTTCCATTCCTCATTGATGAAGGAAGATGTGAGGAAAGTCTAGACTATCCTCAGCTTAATTAATCCATGCAAGCACAATGTGCCTCTATGCCAGTGGAGTACCAAGAACATCTATTTAGGAGTGAGCCTTAAGTAAATGTGACCTCTCTTAATCGAGGGAATCTCGTAGTGGAAATTTTGAACCCTCCTAAATAGGATAGATATCAGGGTAATAGTGTTAGGTCTCATAGACCTTATACATCTGAGCATATAAACCAAGTGGTAAAAAGGTATGTTGACTATCAAGCTAAATTTAATCAGCTTCAACTAGATAAACAATGTTTGGATCCTTAGATTGCCAACATAAATTATAAATACAAATGATTTAACAATAGATTCAATAAGACTTGTGCAATGGGGTTCCTACCCCAAGTATGCATAGACATGAGGCACATCAGATGCAACCCACTTTTAATAAAAATAGGCCTCCTAGTCCTAATCAAATATTTTCACCTTGACCTCCTAGGCCTGATCAGGACTTACTTGCTAGGCCAAACATAGATTGACTTCAACAGGCGTTAGTTCCTCCTTGCAGGACTATTCAAGAAACACCTTACGGGCCTATGATTATTTGGAACAAGATGAGGAATACCTAGAAGCATCTTATGGAGGCATGATGGATGATAATCAACTGCCATGACATACATTTAATATTCCTCACCCCCATCATGAGACCAAAGTAAAGAAGAGGATATTAAATCCTTTGATGCATATAGAGCATTGCTTGAGCGCATAGAAACCATAGATAGCAAGACAGTTGGGTCTAGGTAACAAAAGCCCATGTTCCACTGGTTGTGCAGTCAACCAATGCATCCATATATACCTTCCCATCCATACCAGAGTATTTTAAAACTCCCAAGTTAAATAGATTTAAAGGAGAGGAAGATGCATAGGAACACATCACTAGGTTCATGAACCAGTGTTTTAGTATCTAGGAGGATGATGCCTTACTCCTGAGAACATTTTTAATCACCCTCTCTAGCCTAGCCATAGAGTGGTATAATAAACTTCCAAGGCATAGCATCTATACCTTTGAACAATTTTCAGACACGTTCCTGGAATTTTTTGCCTTTAATACCAAGAGAAAGGTGACCTTAATAGACCTCACGAGGTTAAATCAATATGAATATGAGTCAATCATAGATTATGGTAACAAGTGGTAAATGATTCTAGATAAGCTGCCATACCTATTACCAGTGTTCAAGTTGACTCAAATATTTTCTAAGAGTCATCTAAAACCAATATCATTGTTGCTACAATTCCAATAGTATCCAACTCTTGAATATGCTCTAGCGTAGACTAGAACCATAGAAGAAATTAAAATCCAAGATGGGGAAATCTCAAAACCCCGCAAGGAGTGGACTAAGAACCCAAAGGAAAATCCAACACAATCAAAGCCAACAATAGTTAACCAAGTTGCCATCAATATCCCAAGGCCTACACAAACAACGCCACCTCAAAAGGTAAATTATTAGGCCCAACCTAATATTGCAAGTTACAACAACAACACACAAGTGAATCAAGGGAAAAATCAGCAATGTCACCCTAGGAAATAATATACGCCCTTCACTGATTCAATGGACTCCCTATTCGATCATCTATGGGTAGCCAAAGCTATTACTCTACCAAAAATCCAGCCTATAGACCCAAGTACAGGAAAACAAAAGCCTATGGGATATCGAGAAGACCTATATTTTAGATACCATAAGCAGATTGGACATGACTTACCAACATGATATAATTTTAAAAACCTAGTACAAGATATGATAAAGAGAAATGAATTTCAAGTGGATAATCCTCTCACTACAAGAAATAAAAAAATACATTTTTTTAAAGACCCATTGCCCACTCATGAGGTACATGTAGCTCCTACTAAAAAAATGAATGAGGTCAAGGTGACACCCTCTCAACAAGGGTTTATTAGGATAGTAAGTATTGTGACCATAAATAGATGTTACCCAAGTCAAGTTGCACCACCTGCAACTTCAAATGATATTCCTTCAACATCATAGCATACACCACCTAGTGCAAAGCATTCCACCTTGTCCAACAGTTACAATAAAAATTAAGATTTCTCAAAGCTTACGAAAAACATTGGCTAGACTTTTCATATATGAGATTATTCAACAATCTCCACCTCATATAGAAGCTCTTATGGATATTCTAAAGTTGATTGATTTGCAGCCCCATGATTCTAACTTCTTTATCAATTTTGTGGGGCACGTTCAATAGTGTAAGGAACCAGTGATCATGTTACATTAGCATGAACTCAAACCTATAGCAAGTGATGTGGTTGATTCTCCTCTACACATCATTGCATGTGTGAATGGAACACCTTATAAGAGAGTTTTTACTGACACTTGTTTGTCAAGTAACAAAATCACCACTAATGATCTCAAAAATGTAGGACTTCCAACATCACATATTATTGCATCCACCTACACCCTCCAAGAATTCAATGATACAATATGCTCAAAAATCAGCACTATAGTTCTACCTATTTAGGTGGGATGCAAAACTAAACCAATGTTGTGTCACATTTTGGAGGGCACAATGGCCTACAATATATTACTGGGAAGACCTTGGATTAGGGATATGAAGTGCATCCCCTCCATCGCTCACCAATGTCTAAAATATACTTATGAAGAGTAGGTACATGTCACCCCTATAGACCTTGAGCCCTATAAATATTGTAACTTGGTGCATCAAATACTTGAGTCAACCTTACCATCAACTCATGTGGAATTCCAATCGAATACATCTATTCGAGGTCTCATTCCCTCACCACCATCTTCCATTACTCCATTACCATCTTCTTCCATGCCATCATCATCATTGGCAATTTTAGAAACACCTTCGTCATCGTCAGATCCTCCATAGAGGAACATGTCAAAGAGGGCAATTGATGAGATCTCTCCCATCATTTCCACCAATTCCATGAAAGAGATTCCTAGTATAATATACAAGAAACCATATCATGAGGTAAAAATTGAGTCATCTCAAGCCTTGCTTCCATATCCTCCACCTTTACCATCCTAGGTTACAATCCATTTGTCTAATCCAGGTTTAGGAAAATACTTAGTGAGGAACATCACAATAGTTTCATCCATTAAGATAGTGCAAAATATGGGATGACCGTGTCTCCCCATAGGTAGTATTGTACCTCTAGGCATACCACTAAATAAAATGAATTTCATATATGGGGGTATTGAATATGGAACATTACCAACTCCTCAACAAGAATAGGATGAGGAACCTTTCTCTAAGGACATAAATTACATGTCAAATCCTAACTATGCCTTGTGATATCTCCATCGTTGTCATTGGCATGGTTATGGTCTGGGGTTATATGAACAATGTACTCGTGGTCCTTTCCAGCCATAATATCAATTTCCATATGACAAATTTGGTTTAAGACACAATAAGCCTATACCTCTTGATGTCCTCATAGAGAGTTTAGAATGCCTAGGTTTGAACTATAGGGATGAGCTTGCATGCAATACCTATGCTAATATAAATCATGTCCACTCTTTAGGGGATTATTTTCTCGTAAATATGATAGATCAAGTTTTATCTCATGATTTCATCCAATATTATGAAGAAGGTGAAGGGTTGCATACTCTTCCATCTGACAAGGAGGAAGAGGATCAAGGTCCTCCTCAATAATGAAAAATAAATGATGAATCAGATTACGATGTAGCTACCCATCACTGCCCTAGTTTAGATGAGGAATATGAGTAGGTCATCCCATTGGATGACGAATAAGAGTTCTATCTGTGTATGTTCCTAGTGCAACATCCCATCTGGTGATAGCTTTTGCCACTCAAATAGAAAGCTTGTCACCTTCCACATAGACCACCGTAAGTCACTCCACCTCCACCACAACCACCTTCACAAGTCTTATGACAACCTATAAATAGGAGATCCATAGATAGGAGGTCCATCCAAATGTACCCATAAAACCTTTGGTGACCCAAAATGCTCTAAAGGTGTCTACAAACTCTTTTGTCACCCTAAAATGCTCCAAAGGCATCTACAAGACCTTTGGTCACCCTAAAATGCTCCAAAGGCATCTATAAGCCCTATGGTCACCCTAAAATTCTCCAAAGGCATCTATATATCCTTTGGTCAATCAAAAATACTCCAAAGGCATCTATAAGCACTTTGGTCACCCTAAAATGCTCCAAAGGTGTCTAGGAGCTCTTTGGTCACCCTAAAACACTCCAAATGTGTCTATGAATCCTTTGGTCACCCTAAAATGCTCCAAAGGCATCTATAAGTCCTTTGGTCACCCTAAAATTCTACAAAGGCATCTATGAGCCCTTTGGTCATTCTAAAATACTCCAAAGGTGTCTACGAACCCTTTGGTCATCGTAAATTGCTCCAAAGGTGTCTACAAACCCTTTGGTCACCCTAAAATGCTCCAAAGACATCTATAAGCCCTTTGGTCACCCTAAAACACTCTAAAGGTGTCTACGAACCCTTTGGTCACCCTAAAATGATCCAAAGGTGTCTATTAACCCTTTGGTCACCCTAAAACACTCTAAAGGTGTCTACGAATCCTTCAATCACCCTAAAATGATCCAAAGGTGTATATGAACTCTTTGGTCACCCTAAAATGGTCTAAAGGTGTCTATGAACCCTTTGGTCACCCCAAAATGCCCCAAAGGTATCTATAGATCCTTTGGTCACCCTACAATGCTCTAAAGGCATCTAAGCCCTTTCGTCACCCTAAAACACTCCAAAGGTGTCTACAAACTCTTTGGTCACCCTAAAATGATCCAAAGGCATCTATAAGCCTTTTTGTCATCCTAAAACACTCCAAAGGTCTCTACAAACCCTTTGATCACCCTAAAATGCTCCAAAGATATCTATAAGCCTTGAGGTCACCCCAAAATGCCCCAATGATATCTATAAGCCCTTTGGTCACCCCAAAATTCTCCAAAGGTATATATAAGCCCTTTGGTCATCCAAAAATACTCCAAAGGTGTCTACAAAATGTTTGGTCATCCCAAAATGCCCCAAAGGTATCTATAAACTCTTTGGTCACCCTAAAATGCTCCAAAGGTATCGACAAACCCTTTGGTCACCCCAAAACTCCCCAAAGGTATCTATAAACCCTTTGCTTGCATAAAAATTCTGAAAAGGTTTCTATAAACTCTTTGGTCACCTCAAAATGCTCCAAGGGTGTCTACGAACCCTTTGGTCAGCCAAAAATGCTCCAAAGGTATCTATAAACCTTTCAGTCACACAAAAAACCCCAAAGATATCTATAAATCCTTTGGTCACCCAAAAATCTCCAAAGGTATCTATAAAACCTTTGGACACCAAAAATGCCCCAATGGCATCCATTATGTCCATTGATCAAATGTATATACATATATGTAACAAAATCTTAAAACATCATCAAAATATCAAAAATATAAAAATATTGCATTACATGTCATTCACTGTATTCTAAAATCACTTGCATTAGGCATACTCATCATGAAATTTTATATTTTAGAGTTGATAATACATGTCTAGCACCAATTATGTACACTAGGCATCCTTCAAAATCATTTTTTCAAAATTCATTATCTATATTCGTCTACATTTCAATTACCATTTACATACATATTTTCCACCTTTCATATGTGTGCTTGTTTCCCTTCACCTAGTCATGGGCTATAAGGCATATTTAGGATTTTCGGTCACTCAACCATCTCTAGTTTTGTTTTTAGATTTTGTAGAAATCTATCCTAAATTTTAGAAGGTAGATTCCTAATTTGATTGTACCTCGTATATGTCATAATCCCAAACACATTTTCACACTAATAAATCCAAATTTTTCACAAGGAAAGATGAAACCTACAAAGTGGTTCGTGTTACCATAAGTAAAAAATTTACCTTGCTCATCCCCCTATATGAATGGTTCAAAAATTCTGAGAGTTGACAAAAGGAAAATCTCCTCCTTATCCAAAACAATAAAAATCCCTTGCTTCATTACAAATTGGGGTAAGTATACAAAGAGAAATAAATAGTGGTTGTTATCACTCATAAAATATTCAAAAGAAAATGTGATTTTCACCATTAGCAAAAGCAAAAAGTAAAATAAATAGTGGTTATCACCACTACCAAAATCCCTTGCTCACCATGAGAAAATCCCTAGAGCAATTCAAAGGTAAAAGAAAATAACGGAGTTCTAAATTTGAATCCCTAGAATTCTTAGCATTTGATAACCATAAGGTGATCCTCGTTACAAGTTGGGTGGCATCAAGCCTGCCTGGCAATGGTGGTATCCTTATGCATGATGATATGTCTATCACATAAGCAATTTGATTTTTTACAAACCAATGTTAGCATGCAGATGAGCTAGCTTTTGGTAGTCTATATTGCCTAGTGGTCTAATCCAACTATGTATAAAATTTAGGATAATGATACTCGTAGGGTGATCTTCAGTACAAATGGGCTGCATAAATCATGTTTGGAACTGGGGTAACTTTATGCATTATCATAGCAATAAACTCACCTACACATATAGGTCTATTGAATATCTTGGTCATCCTAGTAGATTTATACCTTGTCAAAAATATTGCATAGTTACTATACAAATTTTGACTAGATCACTAGAGTGCTTGAGTCTTATAAAAATCCTAAACATGTCATATAACACTATTGTTGGACATTTTGAGTAGATTTGTTTTCATTGATGTCAAAAGAATTTTATACTATGTTCATCATATTTTAGGACATTAAGTGTTTCTTCCAAAAACAAGAAGGTTTTGTATAGCAATAGGTTATAATATTTATTTTTAAATATTATACACCCAAATGGGCCCAAAGGATGAAGACCCAAGGAAGGAGAAACAAAGGATAAGAAATAATAAAATTATTATTTCTCCAAAAAAGACCCATGCAAATATTACTAAAGTCCTAAGGTTTAAATTATTAAATATTAAATATTTTACATAAGGTAAAATTTAATATTTAATTAATTTAATTTAAAATTCGAAATAAATTCGAATTCGAAGAGGAAAGTGCCGATGTGGTTGAAGAAACCCTCTAGTGCATATAAATATGATATTGGTTTTATTTCCAAAGTATCTTAATGCAATTTTAATAACTCTCCAATACTATATGCACTATATTATGTTTCGTTCACCGTATCCAAATGCAATACTATGTTTTCTTGCACATGAGGCTTGAGAGCTTAATTAGACAGCACAGACGTGGCTATCCCACCGATGACGGTAGTGCAAGCGGTAAGCTATAATTTGTTGAGGCTTTGGATTGTGGTGTGTTTGGAGTTTGACTCTCATGGTCAGCATCACTAAGGGGAAGCACCAAAATTTTGTTTGCCACCTAAGGTTTTTGATCGCCGTGTTTTACGCCAAATCGTTGGAAGTTGAGCGCCATGAGGATGCAACCCTTGAAGGGCTAAAGCTATAATCAACAACATCAAATGATTGGAAGGAGAGCACAGGGTGTCTCACATGGTAATATAGCCCTTGGAGGGCCCAAGCCATGGTGATAGTTTCTAAAACTAGTGAAGGGTGAAAAAGGTTTGCAAGAATTAAAGTTTAATTTTATGGATAGGGAGTTATGACATGAAAAGATTAATTGTTTTCATTATGATTTTTGTATGTGTTGAATTTTATTATTAATTTTGGAGATTATAAGGTGTACAAGGAAATTGCCATATATATTATTTTGATGAAATTTTTAATTTAAAATATTGAGTTTGGAGATTATAAGGTGTATAAGGAAATTGCCATGTGTATTATTTTAATGAAATTTTTTACTTAAAATATTGAGTTTGGATATTATAAGGTGTACAAAAGGACTTGATGTTTTGTATAAAAATTATTTTGTGAAGATCTTATAAAAGGTTGTGGTAACCTAACCCTTGAGATTGGCAAAGATTTTGATCTTGTTAAAATATGTTTTGAAGTATTCTCTTCATCAAGTAAAAGGTATGGGCACATTCTTCCTTGGTTGAAGTAATTGAATGGTTGAGATTTTATGAAAACAGGTTTGGAGTGAAAAGGAATATGTCAAGTTATCCTTTGTGATTTGATGAATTTTATGAAATAGAAGTGAATGCTAAGTTGAAGTGAAAAGGATTGTTTGACAAGCATTATTGAGTTTTATTATTTAAGGTTTTTCTAAGTGAGAGTGGATGATAAAAATATTGTTTTATAAGAATTATTGGAAATATTGATAAGAACTTTCATATGCTTGAACTAGGATTTGTACCAAGAACATGAGTATCATAGTTATGTGAGGATCACTTTATAAGCATTGTTATTAAAGTGATTGGTTGAGTGAAAAACTTGAGCTAGGGTTTGCAAAGATCACAAGTATCATTGTTATGTGAGATTGTTTGATAAGCATTGTTGGAAACAATTGAGTGAGTGTTCATATGTTTAGACTAGGGTTTGTGAGAAAGGATTATTTTATTGAGTGATTGGTTAAGTAGAATTGGTTGAGCCTAATCAAGTGGATATGTTGAAGTAATAGTTCAAGTTTTGTGAAACAAATTATTCCATATTCTAAATTGATTTGAGAAAGGGGTTGAGTGTTTGTGAATGTGAAGCGTATTGAGTCTCTAAAAATTATCTATATGTTTCTATGATAAAAAGAGAGGTTGAAAGTGATTGAGCATTATTGTGTGAAGCATATTGAGTCTCTAACAATTCTCTATATGTTTCTGTCAGATTGGACAACTTCTAGTGAGGACTTATAGAGCAGATTTAAGGTGAGCCTTTGAGAAGACTTGTGGACAGATTTATGTGAGCTTTTGTGGAAGCTTACAATACAAATTTGAGGACAGAGATTGTTGAGCAGATTGGACAAGTTCTAGAGAGGACTTGTGGATAAATTAGTGTGAGCTTTTTTGGAAGCTTACAAGGTAGATTTGAGATAAGTCTTTGAGAAGACTTGTGAGAAGATTTGATTGATTGATTTATTCAAACCTTGAGTTAAGGTTTGGGGCAGATCTAGTAGATTTGATTTGTGATTGAGTCAAGCTTTGTGTTAAGGCTTGAGGATAGATATTAAGGATAGATTTGTGCTAGATCAAAGGACTGTGTTTAGTGTATATTCGAGGACATATATTGAGCAAGATTTGAGCTAGACCAAAGGACTGTATTTAGTGTATATTTGAGGATAAATTTTGGTGCATATTTAAGGATAGGTTTGTACCTGACCAAAAATAGATATTGAGCAAATTTGTGCTAGATAGAAGGACTGTGTTTAGTGCAGATTTGAGACAGATCTGAGAGCAAGCTTTGGAGGAGATAGAGTATAGAGGAGGATAGTATCTAGTGGATAGATATCCATTAGCCAGGGTAGTGAGAACCAGTCTTCTAAGTGAGGACAAGATTCTTCAATGGATAGAGATCCATTAGCTAGTGTAGTGGAGGAAACTTTTCTTCAAGAAGATCACTAACCAGAGCTAAGGATAAATAAGTTTTCCTATGGATAGATATCCACAAACTTGATTAGAAAATTGGTGTATCCTTTGGACAAAGGTCCATAAACATTGTAATAGGGAAAGGATTACCAAGAGATTGATTAAGAAAATTTTAGTGAAACATTTTCTTCGTGGAGTAGCCCACATTAGGTGAACCATGTTAAATTGATGTCTCTATTGTGTGTGGTGATTTGTGCATTACTTTTATTATTGTTGTTTATATTTCTATCTATACATTGCATAATATTAATTGGGAAATAAAAGTAAAAAGTGATCTTATACTATTCACCCCCCCTCTCAGTATAAAATTGTGTTCTTCAATTGGTATCAGAGTGGGTTCCTTCGAAAGAGTTTAAAAACTTGAAGGAAAATATTACAATAACACAATGGATTCTAAGAATGGGTCCTTAGATAATTCAAATCCAATATTTGATGGAAGCGATTATGTATTTTGGAGCATGAGAATGAAGATTCACCTGATGGCACTTGGCAATGAAATTTGGGAAGTAGTTTAAAATGGATACATACCACAAGCTACTCCACCTGCAAATAAATATGGTAAGCTTCTATATCATTACAATTCAAAAGCAATGATGCAATTTTGAGATGTTTGCATAGAAAATAGTTCATAAAAGTTATGCATTGCAAATATGCAAAAGGAATTTGGGATAATTTGCAAAGCACATATGAAGGAGATAAAAGTGTCAAAAAGGCAAAGATACAAATTCTCAAAGGACAATATGAATAATTAAGAATGAAGGATGAGGAAAACATTAGTGCTTATTTACTTCGTGTATATGAGGTTGTTAACGCCATGCAAGGACTTGGATTTGAGATTGAAGAACCTAATTTTTGTGATAAGATCTTAAGATATCTCCCAAAAAGGTTTAGTGAAAATATCTCTACTATAGAGGAGTCAAAAGATAGTGATTCTTTAATGAGAGATGTATTACTTTGTATTCTTACAACTTTTGAGATGAGAACAAAAGAGGTACCTAATCTCTAGAAGGAAGCAACCTTCAAAGCTACTAAGAAGACAAAGGGCAAGAAGTAAAATTCAAGCAATGAGTCATCCAGTGATGAAGAAGCAAATTATGGTAGAAATAATAAGGATTCATGAAGATTTAAAGATACAAAATCTGTTATATGTTTTAACTATGGAAAGTATGGTCACTATGCAACTAATTGTCAAGAAGCTATAAATAACAATGATGAAGAAAAATATTATCAAAAGAATAGGGAATAAAAAAAATATAGGTACCAAAAGAAAGGTAAGGATGGAAAAGGTAAACATGGAAAGACGTTATTTTCAAAGACAAAAGAGGAGTGACTATGCAGACCAGGCAAGTAAGTACTCAAGTGATAGTGATAATAGTTTCTCAAATAATGATAAATATGAAGTTCTATTTCTGATAGAAGAAAAAGAAGTGAAGAAAAGGTCACCAATAATTATCAAGCATTTTATATGTGGTAACTTTGGACATATTGAATATAATTGTAGAAAGAGTGGTGTTTTTTTTTACTGATGATGAGTATGAAGATACAATTGAAGGACCAAAAGAGAATATTCTAATGAAACTAGAAGAAGGAGGTGATCCTATAGAAGAAAATTAAAAAAAGAATGAGGATGTTTTCAAAGGTAAACAAATAGAGGTAAAATTAGAGAAAGGAGAATTTGGTCTTGAGGGAGAGATTATTTATGCTCTTAACACATTGAAGAAGGTAAGAAAGCAAAATTCCCAACTTGAGTTCCAGTTTCAAGAATGTGATGAAGAGATAGGAAATCTTATAGAGGATCTAAATAAGTCAATGGCTAAGACAAAGAATTTCAAGGATAATTTAGAAGAAAAGGTCTTAGAATATGAAATATTAGAACAAGAATTAGCTCTACTAAGGGAAAAATTAGAAAATTCTAAGTATAAGCTACACAAGTTTGGAAGAAGCTCAAAGACTATGGATAAGATTATCAAGACACAAAAATCTACATCAAGCAAGACAGGTCTTGGTTTTGAATAGGTATAAAAGAAATAGGAAGAGGAGTCAACCTCAAGTTCTAAAGAAGAATAAACTTTAGAAGAAGACAGTGTAAATCAAGTGATACTTCTGAGGATGAGTTGTACAATAAAAAGTTCAACAAGGAAAAAAAATGCACAAAGGAGAAATATATGGAACAAGAACCAACACAGGGTAAAAGAGACTAAGAGACCAATGAGGTCAAGGCAAGGAAATTTCAATGGATGATGTTTCTCATGTCATAGATTTGGGCACAAGGCTTCACAGTGTAGGGCACATGAAATACAGGAATATGGTAACTTCAAAAACATGCAACTTTTTCATGGATATTTCTACTGATGTAATTAGTTTGGTCACAAGGAAATGAATTGCAAGGTCCATGATAGGAATAGATATGGCTTCACCAAAAGAAATCCCAAGATATTTGCACCTTCAAGGAATAAAAATATTAAGTATTACAAGTGCAATAATGATGGACATATAGCAAATTGGTGTAGAGCAGACATTTTAGAACCAATAATAAAAAATAGGAACATTAATAGGAATGTGGGCATGAACATGAACATGAACATGAATAGGAATAGGAACAAGAATATGGACATGAACATGAATAGGAACATGGACATGAACATGAACATGAATAGGAATAGTCAGAGGAATCAAAAGGATGAGATGATAAGGAAAGTGGAAAAAGGTAAATATCAGTGCTTTATGGGAGTAGAAATACTCCCACCCCAAAATTAACCACCTCAAGAGGAGGTGGGGGAGGGGATAAGCTAAGAGACTCATTCTTAACCCCGAGCCCCAAAGGTGACCCTTTGCCATTGATGTCAAAGGGGGAGATATTTGAGTAAGGGGGAGATATTTGATTTAATAAGAGAGAATTGAGTCAAGGGGACAAGTTTCCCAGGGGGAGCAGGATAAAAAAAAGGTTAAGGAAATTTGAAAATATGATTGGGTTACCATCAATGACAAAGGGGGAGATTGTTGGACATTTTGAGTAGATTTGTTTTCATTGATGTCAAAAGCATTTTATACTATGTTCATCATCTTTGAGGACATTAAGTGTTTCTTCCAAAAGTAATAAGGTCTTGTAAATCAATAGGTTATAATATTTATTTTTAAATATTATACACCCAAATGGGCCCAAAATATGAAGACCAAGGAAGGAGAAACAAAGTATTAGAAATAATAAAATTATTATTTCTCCAAAAAATACCCATGCAAATATTACTAAAGTCCTAAGGTTTAAATTATTAAATATTAAATATTTTACCTAAGTTAAAATGTAATATTTAATTAATTTAATTTGAAATTTGAAATCAATTCGAATTCAAAGAGAAAAGTGCTGACGTGGTTGAGGAAATCCTGCGATGCATATAAATATGAAAATAATTTTATTTCCAAAGTTTCTTAATGTAATTTTAATAACTCTCCAATACTATATGCACTGTATTATGTTTCATTTGCCACATCCGAAGGAAAGACTGTGTTTTCTTGTATGTGAGGCTTGAGAGCTTCATTGAATAGTGCAAACGTAGCTATCTGATCGGCGGTGGTAGTGCAGGTGATAAGCTAAGATTTATTGAGGCTTTAGCTTGTGGTGTGTTTGTAGTTCAAATCCTATGGTCGGTATCATTAAGGGGAAGCACAAAATTTTTATATGGTGCCTAAAGTTTTTTATCGTCGTGTTTTGCACCGAATCATTGGAATCTGAGCTACATGACGACGTAGCCCTTGAAGGACTGATGTCGTAATAAATGGCATCAAAGCATTGGAAGGAGAGCGTAGGGTGTCTTACATGGTAACGTAGCCCTTGAAGGGCCCAAGCCATGGTGATAATTGCCAAAACTAGTGAAGGGTTACAAAGGTATGCAAGAATTAAATTTTAATTTTATGGATAGCGAGTTATAACATGAAAAGATTAATTGTTTTCATTGTGATTTTTTTATGTGGTGAATTTTATTATTAAGTTTGGAGATTATAAGGTGTACAAGAAAATTGCCATATATATTATTTTTATGAAAGTTTTGATTTAGAATATTGAGTTTGGAGATTATAAGGTGTACAAGGAAATTGCCATGTGTATTATTTTAGTGAAAGTTTTGACTTAAAATATTGAGTTTGGAGATTATAAGGTGTACAAAAGGACTTGATGTTTTGTGTGAAAATTATCTTGTGAAGATCTTATAAAAGGTTGTGGTAAACTAACCCTTGAGATTGTCAAAGATTTTTATCTTGTTAAAATAGGTTTTTGAAGTCTTCTCTTGATCAAGTAAAAGGTATGGGCACATTCTTCCTTGGTTGAAGTAATTGAATGGTTGAGGTTTTCTGAAAATAACTTTGGAATGAAAAGGAATAGGTCAACTTATCCTTTGTGATTTGATGAATTTTCTGAAATAGAAGTGAATTCTAAGTTGGAGTGAAAAGGATTGTTTTACAAGCATTGTTGAGTTTTATTATTGAAGGTTTTTCTAAGTGAGAGTGGATGATAAATTTTTTTTTTATAAGCATTGTTAGAAATATTGAGTAGAGCTTTCATATGCTTGAACTAGGGTTTGTACCAATAATATGAGTATCATTGTTATGTGAGGATCACTTGATAAACATTGTGTTTGAAGTTATTGGTTGAGTTAAAAATTTAAACTAGGGTTTGCAAAGATTATGAATATCATTGTTATGTGAGATTGTTTGATAAGCATTATTGGAAACAATTGAGTGAGTGTTCAAATGTTTGGACTAGGTTTTGTGAGAAAGGATTATTTAATTGAGTGATTGGTTGAGTAGAATTAGTTGAGCCTAGTCAAGTGGATGTGTTGAAGTAATAGTTCAAGTTCTGTGAAATAAATTGTTCTATATTCTAAATTGATTTGAGAAGAGGTTGACTGTTTGTGAATGTGAAGCATGTTGAGTCTCTAGCAATTCTCTATATGTGTCTATGATAAAAAGAGAGGTTGAAAGTGATTGAGCATTGTTGTGTAAAGCATATTGAGTCTCTAACAATTCTCTATATGTTTATGTGATATTGGACAAGTTCTAGTGAGAACTTGTAGAGCTGAGGTAAGTCTCTGAGAAGACTTGTCGATAGATTGATGTGAGATTTTGTGGAAGCTTACAATACATATTTGAGAACAAATATTGTTGACCATATTGGAAAAGTTCTAGAGAGGACTTGTGGATAGATTAGTGTGAGATTTTGTGGAATATTACAAGGTATATTTGTGAAAGCACGAGATTCTAGAAGATTGAAAGGAAAACTAATGCGATGTATTCAAAACCCAAAGTTAACGCTTAAGGTCCTATAAAGTGAAATGCATGAAATGAAAGAAAAGAGACGAATTTAAATGAGATAAAAGGAAGTATAGAAAGCACAACCCTTTTTATTTATACTCTTCCAATTCGGTTACAAAGACGTCTCCTCCCTTTTAAGGGGTAGGAGCGTTAACATAGTTTCAATTACAATCATGGATTTAGTGTTCCTCCTTCTGCATGCCCACATGTGAAATGGGCGGGCCAAAGTGTTGCCGCCACTGGTATTGATGAATCTTTAATCCTTGCTGCTCCTCCTGCGTTCAAAGAAACAACAAATCGTCAGTAGCACCTGTGTATGATAATGAAACTCGCAAATCTGAAAGAGTACTTGTTAATGAATATAAAAGATAAATATAACGATGATTAAAATGAATCTAAATAGACTAAAAATTTGACAGAAGCATAATCATGTAACTAGCAAAATACTGCAAAAGAAACAATCACCAAATTCGATACAGATCCGTATTCGTCCCGGGGTAGGACGAATAAACCTGCAATAGTTTGGTACTCGTTCCGGGGTGAGACGAATAAACCTGCAATAAGGCAGGGGGTGCCCGAAGGCAAACCACCCGTTGGTTGAGACTTTGTTTCGACACCAATCCGCTTGGGATGAGTCCGAAACCTGTTGTGATGTGTTATCGACAAATTGGTAGGATATTGTGGTCAAAATATCGGGTTTTAGGTCTTGATTCGTGCCTCCAAAAGTCACCCAATAACCTCCCTTTCGATTAAGAGATTATGGATGTAAAAGCACAAATCGTAAGTAAGTAAACGGCAGCACTTCGTTGCTCAAAATGCTCCTTCTCTGTATATTTTTGGGTGAGGAAACTCACCATTTTATAGACCCAAGGGGTCTCTTTGAATTAGCATGCAGAAGTGCTACTTAGCATGAATGCTTTTTCAGGGAAGAGAAGACTTCTCCCTGATTAAGGGCTCCATAACTGCTTCTGTATGCCCAAAAGAACTCACTCGCACTCCCATGCAATGAAGGGAGAGTTAAGTAGCTAATTTGAGTTGTCATGAAAAAGCCCACTCTCACTCCCATGCAATGAAGGGAGAGTCAAGTGGCATATCTGAGTTGTCCTAAAAAGCTCACTCTCATTCCCATGCAGTGAATGGAGAGTCAAGTGGTAGATTCGAGTTGTCATGTGCCGAGGTTTGACTTTTTGTAGGTCAAACCTGGCATTCGTCCCACCCAGGAGCGAGCGCTGGTAATCGTCCCTGGGTGGAATGAGTACCAATCTGCACTCGTCCCTGGGTGGAGCGAATAAGTAGCAGAGTGCCTAAAAGGTGCCAAATTGATCTCTGACTTTTAAAACTGTTGTGTGAGTGGTTAGAACCACTGTTTTAACCTCTGGGGCTGCCCTAGGGGTTGTGTGTGTTAATGCGATCAGTGTTTGCAGTCACATAATCGGATTGGTGTTGTTTTGGTGTCTATAGATGCCCCTTTTTGGAAAGCGCTGCACATGGTGCAGTGCTGAGCAAAAATAGATAACCAAAGCACTAATGATTAGGATTTCTCAGTAACCTAACCAACTTTGGATGCCCCAAGTATGGAAAGGGCATGCATTCTTGAATCCTTGCTTCTGACGAGCTAAGGAATTGGATTTCAAGTATTAACCTATTTTGGTGAGGTGTGACTTGAGCTTGGGCATTGATCAGTCATGAATAGGCAAAGGGCGCAACCTTTTGTCTATGGGAACCTTGTGTTCATGATTCATGAATGCCAAGCGTTTAATCAGTTTGTGATTGTTGCTTGTTTTCTGCCCCAAGCAGGAGCGTGATTGTCTTTGTCAATGATTCTTTGAATGCATGCCATTGCCTTGATTGGGTGTGTGTTTGCTGATTGGTAACTAAGTGTGACTACCCCCTCAAGCGACGAATCGATGAGGGAATGACCGACATGAGAAAAGCGACGAGTCACTTGACCCAAGATGACTTAAGTGAGGGTGCCTTCAGATGTTTTCCATTGAATGCTTAAGCAGTTTCCCGATTTTTGAACCTATTTTTGGTGGGTGGGAACCCATTTTGGGACGTCATATGGGGTTAAAATTGATGAAAATCTGATCTCCCATGGAGCAGTCCGGCCATGGTGGCCTTCTTAGGGAAAATATAGTGACAATGTAAACCCCGACATCAGTTTTTGTATGCCAAGGAGGTCAAGTGTAAAAACACTTTTGTCCGGCAATGTTTATGGCTCTTTGTTGTTGCATTTTTTTTTATTTTTTATTGTTTTTGTTATTTTGAGTTTTTGCTTTGTATTCGTCCCTGGGTGGGACGAGCACCAACTGGTAATCGTCCCAGGGTGGAACGAGCGCTAACTAGAGCGCTCGTTTCGGGCAGGGACGAATTTGAGCGAAAAAAACTATTTAAGGGCAAAAATCTGAATTTGGGCTCATTTGTGCTGTTCATCGTCTGCGATTTGGAGCTCTGAGGAGGAGGAGGTCGATTTGCCGAAGCGAAGCGCTGCCGGTTTTTCAGCCACCATGAGTGCACATACCGGGTCATCGAGCGGCGGAGCCGAAGCGAGACCAGTAAGTACACTTCCTCCTGTGGTTTATTTTGAACTTTTTTTTTTAAATTGTAATTTGTTTTTATTGTGTTTTTCTTTTGTTTAAGAAATGAAACCCTAATTAATTAATTAAAAAAGGTGAATGAATTGATTTAAAGACCATGAAACAAAAATGAAACGTGTATGCAAACCGTAGGGTAAACCAATTTAAACCTAGATGGAAAACCTTAGGATAAACCAAAGTGAAACGTAGGTCAAAACCGTAGGTAAACCAGGTCAGTTTTTTGTTGTTGTTAAGATTAAAATGAAACCCTAGGTGAAAAATGGATGAAAAATTTTGTTGTGATTTTGTGAATGGTTAAACTTAGGTCGAAACCGTAGGTAAACCATGTCAGTTTTTTGTGTTTAAAATTAAAAATGAAACCCTAGGTTAAAAATTGATGAATTTTTTTGTGTGAATGGTTAAACTTAGGTTAAAACCGTAGGAAACCATTTCAGTTTTTTGTTTTTTAAAATTAAACTAGATTAAAACTAGATAAATTTTTTTTTAATGGTTTAAAATAAAACTTGTTTTTGTCAGTTAACACTAGAATTAAAAACCCTAGAGAACTATTTTTTTTTTTTGTTTAATGGTTTAAAAGAAAACTTGTTTTTGTCAGTTAACACTAGAATTAAGAACCCTAGAGAACTATTTTTTTTTGTTTAATTGTTTTTGGTTAAATAGTTAGAGAACCTAGAGAATTTTTTTTTTTTTTGTTTAATTAATCAGTTAAAGTTAAAAACCCTAGGTCTGACAAATTAATTTTTTTGAATTTTTGTTGTGTTTTTGAATTTATCAGTTAGGATTAGAAACCCTAGGACTGACAAATAATTTTATTGAATTTTTGCTTTGTTTTTGGTTGTACAGTTTTAATGCATTATTGTATATACAGTTTTTCATTGTTTTTAATGTTTTTGTGTTGTTTTCTTTTGCAGGTTGTGAAGAGCCGGCATCGGGTACCTACTATTTTTACTGAAGCACGTGCGACGCTGACCTTGGCTGACTGGGATTGGCTTGACGCCCTTGGGCTCAAGCAGGTGACGTGATTGGAGCCGGTAGTCGCGGATCGGGCCTATCTGACGGCCTTGATCAATCTGTGGGATCCCCGGACTAATACCTTCCATCTCTCGATAGGGGAGATAATGGTGACCTTGGAGGATGTTTATCGGATTCTACGGATTCCAATAAACGGACTGCCAATCCAGATGATGCCACGAGCTTGGAGGACAATGGTACTGATACGTTGTTTCGGACATGGAGAGGAGTTGGGTGTGGAGAGCCCTGTGGAGATGGCGGAGAGCGATTGCCAGATTGGCGGCATACTGGTGCGATGGTGGCTAGAGAGGGGTGTGTTGGGAACGAGGCATGCATTACTCATGAGCCTCATTTCCAACATGCTGCTCCTCGACTCTTCTGGCATGAGGTTCCCGTGGAACCTGCTAGAGGTGGTATTCAGGTTGGTGGAGTGTCCGATAGATACTTCGATGATTATGAGATGGGGATAGACGCTACTGGCACAGCTCTATGATGAGTTGTACGAGGTCCACTGTCGAAAGCGAAAGGGGATCGGTTGCAGCTACTTGTTGCAGTGTTGGGCATGGCAGCACATAGCAGTGGAGAGGCCGACGGGGCTGCCCTGGATGACGCGGGCGGAGATGGCAGACCGAGAGATTGGATATGGGGTACTATGGCGGAGGTCGGAGGAGCAGGGACAGAGCCGATGATGGGCAGGTGTCGTAGGGCACTATGTCGATGCCTTTGCTCGGCTTACTCCTGGAGAGGTGTTCTGGCGCCCCTACCAGGACTGTCCAGCCTGGCTTGAGGCTGGAGAGTGGCTCCGGTAGGTACGAAGGGGCGATGGCTGATTGGGAGGCATGGGATAGAGCAGGAGTTCTTCCCATACGGTCGGGTGACCCGATAGTTCGGGGTGCGCCAGGGGATGCCTGGTGAGCCCGTAGTCTATCGACATCGAGGAGATGAGAGGACGCTGGACCGGCCAGTCATTGCGCCACTTGGCGAGGATTCAGATATGGTGATTGACATCCCAGATGTGGATGACGTCGGGATGACTACGGAGTATGAGCAGTGGTGGACTCTACGATGATGGCGAGGTGAGGGGCCTCTAGGGGGTGCCATAGCAGCAGTAGGGGATGAGGGTACAGAGGTACCAGATGAGGGTTGGGGTGCTCCACGTGATGATGAGGACATGGTATAGGTGGAGGATGTTGGAGGGGATTTTGGGTTACCAGACCAGCCGGAGATGCAGGACGTCCCGGAGCAGTGGGAGCTAGAGCAGGCTGCTATCCCGGATTCGCCTATGCCTCAGGCAGGTTTGGAGGATGTGGAGGCGAGGCTCAACGCTGAGATAGCATGATTGGAGGACCTGCTATGGAGGTGAGATGGGGAGCTAGGAGAGGCTTTGTAGGAGAGAGATCTCTTGCGGACTCAGTTGGTAGAGCGGGAGAGCGCATGGGCTGCGTCTCATCGGTAGGAGGGGGATATTGATGCTGCATGGGAGAGGGATCTCCTACGGGTGCAGCTAGCATAGCGCGATGATGTAGTAGCTTACTATCATCGGTGGGAGGCAGAGTGGGGTCGACGAGAGGCAGATTGGGGCCGACGGGAGTTAGATTGGTGATGGCATCGGTTGGAGATGGAGGGAGAGATTATCCGCCTTGGTGGGCGAATACCTGAGCCTCCTGGAGGTGGCTCATCGTATCGAACGAGAGATAGCGGGACTGAGCAGTCAACATCATCCCATCGTAGGCGGCTAGATGAGGGAGGCGCTAGTGGGCGCGATGCAGGGGCGAGCAACAGTCGCCCTGAGAGGTCCCATAGGACCCACACTACGTGATCATGGTGGCCGATGCCCTAGGCTTGGGGTTTTTGAGTTTTTGGATTTTGGTAGCGAGGTCCGAGGACCGGCTCATTGTAGCCTACGGGCATTTTTGTTATGATATATATATACATATGACTCTTTTTGATGTTTATACATTTTTCATGATTTATTTTTATGTACATGTTTTTACATTGATGTATGCATATGCGATTATGAATGCGATGGTTCTAATTTGTATGATGTATGCATATGGAATGAATGAAATGAGTTGTTGATGATTTGTCGATGCACCATAGACTGTACAAGATTTGACTGACTTGCTATATTAATGGGATGACTTTGTGGAATGCTTGTGCATGTGAAAACTTTATTTTTGTATTTTGTATATTTTTTGAATGGTGATGTACGGAATGAAATGTGACAGTTGTTTTAAAATGTAGTTTAAGCTTTTCTGAGATTCAGATATTTTAACTAACTAGCCAAGACTGTACATTTATCTCGCAAGACTTTTGAACAAGGTATAAATCCGACTTGAATTTAACCAAGTTATTTCACATCCTTGTGTGTGCAATTGAGTTCGTTTATGTGGTATTCATCAGGATACCGCCAGTGCTAGATAGGCTATCAACCAAACCTGTACTGAGGATCACCTAATTAGCTCCACTAACTCCGTTGTTGTATTTAGCAAGATTAATCCATGTGACAATCTAAGGTACCATAAGCTAGCTCATCCACATGCAAATATTGGTCTACGCACACGCAAAGCTAATGTGACAGACATATCGTCATGCGGTTAGGATACCACCATTGCCAGGTAGGCTATCAACCAAACCTGTAATGAGGATCACCTAGATGGTTTTTGAATGCTGAGAATTCCAGGGATTCAAGTTCAGGTTATTTGTTGGCTGAATGATTTGGGAGACTTGCTCGTCTATATAGTGATGAAAATCACTATTTATTTTTCTATTTATTTTTCTTTTTGAGCAAGGATTTTGAATAGTGGTGATAACCACTGTTATTTGATTTTGTATTTTGAGCTTTGTAAGTTTGAGCTTGTGAATGGCCTTGATCCTATTGGCCTTGGGGATGACTACCCATCCTGTTCAGGGACGTGTAGTACGAATCCTTACGACTTTGGGAACCAAGGGGATAATGGAGATTATGAAGTAAGGGCATTGATCTTTTAGGCCTTGGGGATGACTACCCATCCTGGTTAGGGACGTGTAGTACGAATCCTTACAACTTTGAGACCAAAGGTGAATGGAAATGGTTAGGATGATGGTTTGTTGGAATTTTGTTTTTGAATGGCATTGATCCTTTTAGGTCTTGGGGATGACTACCCATCCTTGGCAGGGACGTGTAGTACGAATCCTTACAACTTTGGGGACCAACTATGATTGGGATTTGGTAGTGGTAAAAACCACTATTTATTAAGGTGAATGGATAGGGAAGAGCTCATCCTTTTGTCAATTCTCAGCATTCTGGAACCATTCGCATAGGGGGATGAACAGGCTAATCTTTCACCTATGGTACCCGAGACTGCTTTGTAGGTTTCTCTTGCATTCACACAACTTAGGAATTATTTTATGTGTGTTAATTTGTGTTGGGATGCTACGTAACAAGGTGTGATCCAAGTAAAACTTTCCCGTGTAAAATCTGTTTAACTGTGTATAGTTTTTGGCTAGAAATTTAAAGACAGCTGAATGACGAAAACCCTATATACATTTAGGAGACAACTGACTATGCTAAAAGAAAATGGTGATATGTTGGATGTATGCGTTTATGAAAATGGATTTGATGTGGAAAATGATGGAATTGCCAAGTAATGACAGCCTATGGTGCTTTTGACTTGTATGACCTAGCAAATATATAATGTATGGATGCGATGCCTAATGCAACCTATATTTTTGTATTTTGATTTTTATGAGAATGCATGGAATTGAAATGCAATTGTTTTTGTGATTTTTGATTTTTATGAGTATGCATGGAATTGAAATGCAATTGTTTTTGTGATTTTTGATTTTTATGAGTATGCATGGAATTGAAATGCAATTGTTTTTGTTATTTTTGATGATTGTATTGTTTTTGTTTATTTTTGAATATTTATTTTGACCAAGCAGTTATGGTAACGCTTGGAGCTTTTGGTGTTGACCAAAGGGTTTATGGATACCTTTGGAGCATTTTGGGGGTGACCAAGCGATTATGAGAATCCTTGGAGCTTTTGGCTTGACCAAAGGGTTTATAGATACCTTTGGGGCATTTAGGGTTGACCAAGCGATTATGAGAATCCTTGGAGCTTTTGGCTTGACCAAAGGGTTTATAGATACCTTTGGGGCATTTAGGGTTGACCAAGCGATTATGAGAATCCTTGGAGCTTTTGGATTTGACCAAGTGATTATGAGAATCCTTGGAGCTTTTAGTTGGACTATGGCTCTCTAGATGTGGAATGGCCTCAAATGACTGATGTTCAAGGGTTCTGTTTCCTTGATTCCTTCAAGAGAGGCAAGCCGGTATGTTCCAGGTCCTATTCTACTGTCAATGACATAAGGACCTAACCAGTTTGCCATGAACTTGTCCCGTAGATGGGACGACAAATTAGAATTCTGTTGGTTCTCTTTTAAGACCAAGTCACCAACCTAAAATTCCCTGAGGTGGACTTTCATGTTGTATGCTCTCTTAAGTCGCTCTTGATAGATACGCAAATGCTCGAGAGCATTAACGTGTCGTTCGTCGAGCAACGTCAGTTGATCTAACCGGGCCTACCGTGCAGTGTCATCATCGATGAACTCTTGCATTGAAATGCGTAGGGAAGGGATTTCCAACTCAAGAGGCATGACTGCCTCGGAGCCATACACCAACGAAAATGGAGTTGCCCCAGTGGGCGTCCGGATGCTAGTGCGATAAGCCCATAGGGCAAGCGGGATCTGAATGTGCCAGTCCTTATGATTGTCTGCAACTATCTTTTTGAGAATGGCGACTAGCATTTTGTTTGATGCCTCTGCTTGCCCATTTGCCTATGGATAATAGGGTGTTGAAAAACTATGCTGAATTTTGTACTTTGTGGTCAAAGCATGCACATCTTTGTTCTTGAATGGTGTCCCATTATCTGACAGGATCTTGGATGGAATACCAAAATGACATATGATGTTATGCAAAATAAACTCCGCAATGCGGGATCCAGTCGTAGAGGTTAGCGAAATTGCTTCCACCCACTTGGTGAAGTACTCTGTGGCCGTTAAAATGAACGTGTGATGACCAGACGATGTAGGGGAAATCTTTCCAATTAGGTCAAAGCCCCACTACAAAAAAGGCCAAACCGATTGGATCGGCTGCAAGGCTTGAGAAGGTACATGTGTCAAATTAGCATGGTGTTGACACTTCATGCACTTCTTCACATATGCACAACAATCTCGCTCTAAATATGGCCAATAATAACCCATGCGAAGAATGCGCTTTGCGATGGCCATACCACTGAAGTGGCCACCACATGTACCATCGTGAGCTTGGGTGATCGCCCAAGCGGACTCTTGCTGGTCCAAACAACGAAGGAGGATTCCTTCATAATTTTGATGATACAAAATGTCTCCTAACAAGACATGCTTTGCCGCTTTCTGTTTGAATGATCTTTTCATGGCTTGTGTCAATCCAAGTGGGAGGTTACCTAGCTTGAGGTAATCCCGAATGGGTGTGTACCAATCCTGCTGATCAGAAACCTCGATAGTATGAACGACCAATCCCTCTTGAAGTCCATCTCTAGCAAAAGTTGAGCGAGAAAGAACTTGTAAAAATAGCGTTGTGTTGCTATTAAGAGGGGTCGGGGAGAACAAGGACCCCCAGTTGGCTCGAGTCAAACAATCATGGATTCGAGAGAACTTATCTGGAGATGGTTCAATCTGGATCAGGTGGATTCTTGGCATCAGATCAGAGCTTGCACGCTCCATCGTAGATTGCGATAATGTTTTAACCTGAATGGTTGTCATTTCACCAGAAGGGTCTTGCGGGATTAGTGACCCCAAGGAGGCCATAGTATCCACAAAATGATTTGATGATCGAGGGAGTGCCTCGATGTCATACCATTCAAGTTGTGCTAAGAATTTGTCCACAAGGGCTTTGTAGGCCTGCAAAACTGGACATTTACATTGAAAAATCCCCTTCACTTGATTGACAATCAACAACGAATCACCAAAGATGTTTAGACGTTTAATGTTCATGGTGATTGTTGTTTGAAGACCTATGAGCAAGGCTTCATATTCTGCATTGTTGTTGGTGCACGGGAAGTCTAATTTAAATGACAAAGGCATTGGAGCCCCTTGTGGAGTGAAGAATACAATTCCCGTGCCACCCCCTTGCTCACATTTAGAACCATCGAAGAATAGGGTTATGTCGACTTGTGACTCAGGCTCATCAGAATCTAGCGATTCTGAAACATGGAAGACCCCATCATCAGGTAGTTCGAAAGTCAGAGGCTGATCATCTTCAAGAGGAGCCTCGGCTAGTTGATCGGTGATGACTTGACCTTTTATGGATTTTTGTCCAATGAACTCTATGTCAAACTCCGTCAACAACATGATCCATTTCACCGTGCGGCTACTATGATAAGTATGACTCATCATGTATCGCAATGGATTCTCCTTAGACACAACATACGTCTTATTACTGAGCATGTAGTGGCATAGCTTTTTGGTAGCAAACACCACTGCCAAGCAGAGCTTTTCAACGTATGCATAGTTAAGTTCATAACTGACCAGGGTGCGGCTAAGATAGTATGTAGCCTATTCTTTGTGAAGTTCATTTTTCTGGGATAGCATGGCGCCCAGTGCCACCTCAGTAGCTGAGATGTATAAATAGAATGACACTCCTGGTCTAGGTGGTGCCAATACTGGCAGTGAAGCCAAGTACTATTTAATGTCATCAAAGGCTGATTGGCACTCGTCATCCCAATGAAATGTGACCCCCTTATGCAATAATTTATTCATGGGTCGGCACTTGTCAGATAACTGTGCTATGAAGCGCTTGATCGACGCAACCTTTCCCTACAGACTCCTGAGCTGCTTGATGGTGGTTGGGGGAAGCATTTCAAGGATTGCCTTGACTTTGTTTGGGTCTACCTCGATTCCTCGTTTGGAGACTATGAAACCCAAGAGCTTTCCAGAGGTGATGCCAAAGACGCACTTCTTGGGGTTTAGTCTGACTTTATGTTCAATGAGGCGATCGAGGACCTTGCTCAAGTCATCGAGGTGATCTGGGCGCAAAAGAGATTTGGCCAACAAATCATCCATGTAATCTTCCAAAGTCTTGTGCATGTAATCATGAAAGATGTACGTCATGGCACGTTGGTAAGTGGCGCCAACATTTTTAAGGCCAAAAGGCATGACCTTATAGCAAAATGTCCCCCAAGGCATTGTGAATGCCATTTTTAGTTGGTCCTCGGGATTGATACGAATCTGATTGTATCTTGAGAAACCATCCATAAGGGAAAGCATTTCATGGCCCGCTATGGCATCTACCAATGCGTCGATGCTTGGCAAGGGAAAATCATCCTTAGGACTCGCTTTGTTAAGATCTCAAAAATTGGTGCATATGCGAATCCTCCCATCGGGCTTCTTGACGGGAACCATGTTAGACAACCATGGAGGATAATCCACACAGATGACAAACTGGGCATCCAACAACTTTTGTAACTCATATTTTACCATTAAGGCCACTTGTTGGGTGCATCTTGCATAGTTTTTGCTTTACTGGCTTGATTGTCGGATCAAGCGTTAAATTATGCATGACTAGCTATGGGTCTAGTCCCGACATATCCTTGTATGACCATGCAAAAACCTCCTTCTTCTCCTTAAGAAGGGCAACATAATCGGCTTGCTCTTCGGGGGAAAGACTTACCCCTAGCTTGAGAATCCATGGATTCATTGGATCTATGCTGATGTCTACATCAGTCGTTGCCTCGATCGACATGTGGGATCCGTCCTCCAACTGGTGTGGAGTTGGGATCAGATGGATATCGTTTGCTGAATTAAGATCATCATTAGGAACGTCAAGTTCCTCTTCAACATGGAAGACATCCTGAGTTTGTCTTGGAGTGAAATGAAACATCCCACCGCAAGGCCAATACTCTGATGGGGATGGTGGTGTGTCAGCGTGATCCCAATCTATAGCCTCTATGTCTAGATGCAATGATCATGTTGGATTGGTTGGATCATGGATGGGGGCGGTCAAGTCAATGGAGATCATGTTTATGAAATGATTGTAACCTCCATTACCGTAGGTGTGATAACTCTGACATTCGGGATGTTCTTGATGCGTTGGATCTGGCTCTGTAGGCATTGGCACAAAGGGATCAGCCCTATGCATGGACATGCAAACAGGGTCTGCCCTAGGCACTGATGGTTTGATAGGGTCTCCAGGTGGAAGATGCTCTCTGTGTACCTGGAGTGGCGGGTGCAGTAATTGCTATAACTACGTCGGGTTGAGGTGCCACCTATGTCTTGGACCTATGTGTAAGTGTTCAAACATGTCATCTATGTCCAAGGGATATTGTTGTTGCATTTGTCGCATGTGGTTGAGATAGGCCATCTCGGTTTCATCTTCGTAATCACTGTCAGAGATCCACGAGGCCTTCATTGGCTCCAATAACTGCTTGCGACATGGGAAGCTCATCTTGCTCGAGCAAATTAATATGGTCCCAACGAGGTTGTGCCGCTCTCTATGGGGGGACCTGATTTGCTTGAGGTAATCTATGCTCAATGGGATCATTCAATGGGAACATGGTCAAGAAGCTTTCTTGATAATCATCCATGGGAAGCATGTGGGAATGATTGCTTCCTGACTCAAGAGAATCCCAAGGTGCTACCTCGTACTCCAACTCATCATCCGAAGACTCTGCTTGGTCTTGGTCATATCCTTCGTGGAGGTGAGTCTTGGAATTGTCTCCCATTGCGACCGAAGGGAAAGGGTTGTTGAGGTCAACAAGGTTGTTTGTGTGTAATGGGAAATAATCCCCCAATGTATAAGTTGTATTTGGATTGGCATATGGATCTGATGCCAACCCATCCTTGTTGCCTATCCCTAGGCCTTGCATGTTTTTGACCAAGATGTCGAGGGGCAAAGGGTGATTAAACCCTACTCCTGACTTGTCATAAGGCATTTGGTATCTTGGTTGGCACAAAACACGCACTCCTTGTTCATACCTGCCCAACCCATATCCATGCCAATTGCATTGGCTAAGATATCGTAATGCGAAGTCTGGGTTAGACAGATAATTGACATCCTCCACAAAGGGCTCTTCATCTTCCTCTTCTTGTAGGGAAGGTTCAACGCCATTATCCAGGCCCCCAAAAATAAAGTTTGTCTGATTAGGTGGGTAGCCTAAAGGAACCACAGAGCCTATGGGGAGTCGAGGTCTTCCCATGTCTTGCATAGACTGAAGTGTGGGCGTTGCTACAACATTGCGCACTATATACTCCCCCATGCCTGTGTTAGACATCTCAACGAGTAATCATTGGTGATTGAGAGGAAGCGAATGGGAGTTCTCCCTGAGTCCACTCCATGTGGGGTGAACTAGGCATCTCGACTTCCATTCTATTAGGCATCTCTTCTATCGAGATGTTGGAGACTAAGGGTGGTTCCGCTTCCAAGGGCTTCTTTCCTTTGTCCGTTGGTGTGGCCACCGTAGGTGGCATCATTGTGGGAGGACCAGATGAAGAAGATGAACCCGCCTAGGAATTTGATTGATTTGGTAATGGAGATTCTTGCGTAATCGGACCCCTTTTAGATGGATTTAACTAAAAATCCACATGCGTTGAAGGAAGGGTCGACTGCGGCATTAGTTGCACTGAATTGCAGTATTTGAAAGGTTCTAAATCTATGGGGACCACATGCACTTGTCCTTCAAATGTATACTTTAAACATTGATGAGCAATTGAAGGGACACACTTCATATCCCGGATCCAAGGTCGCCCAAGCAAGATATTGTAAGCCATCTCACCTTCTAAAATGTGGCACAATGTATGAATGGTCTTTTGTCCCACTTGTATAGGTAAGACAATTGTGCCAACTGTCGAGCATATCGCATCATTAAATGCTCGAAGGGTATAAGTGGAAGGTACAATGTGAGAGGCTGGCAGCTTCAAATGTTTCAGTGTGGCGGTTGTAATAATGTTACTGGATGAACCAATGTCTACCAACACCCGCTTATATGGAATCCCATTGACCCACGCAATAACGTGCAGGGGTGGATCCGCTACATCCCCAGTCACCATTTTTAATTCATCTTCCCTAAATGTGATGACTGGTTCGGTACACTATTTTACATGCCCCACAAAATTGTTGAACGAATTCGCTTCGTGGGGTTGCAGCTCAATTGCCTTTAATATCTCCATGAGAGCTTCCCGATGGGGCACCGATTGTTGAATAAGCTCATATATGGAGAGCCTAGCCGACGTGGTCCTTAGACTTTGAGTAAGTCTAGTTCGAATCATGGCCACTGGTCTAGGTGGGGGAAGCTGTGTAGGATTCAGTTGAGGTTGTGACATGGATGGAACTTCCTTTGTGGCTATCGCGGGGGCAGCTCCTGGGTATCTCTTGTTCCTTGTCACAATGCTGATCATCCCAACATACCCCTCCATGGGGCAATTCTGTTGCACTTCATTGACATGAAGAGGTTTTGCTTGTGCATCATGTGCGGGTAAAGGATCTCTGAAAACACCCATTTGTTGGTTGTTGGGCGCGATGGGATTATCCACTACCAATGTATTATTGTCAATGAGGTCTTGCACTAAACCTTTGAACTTCCAACAGGCGTTAAGGTCATGCCCTTTCCTTCTGTGGAATCTACAGTAAAGATCCTCTCTGTAGCCCTTAGGCTTTGGCGCATTAGGATCTATTGTTTGAATCTCTGGCAGATTAATCAAGTTTGCCACTGACAAACGGTCAAACAAGGAGTCCCTGGACTCGGTGTATGGTGTAAATTGCCGCCTAGGGTGACGCTGCTGATTGTGGTCCTATTTTTGATTATCTTTCTCATAGTTATTGGGAGGCACCGCCTGATAATTAGCCTTTGGAGGCTGTGTTGCTTGGGCAGGCTTAGGGGCATTGATAGCAACTTGATTGACCACGGCGGGTTTCTGTTGCGTAGTCCCTATTTTAGTGCTCTTGTTCCATTCTTTTTTCTTAGGCTTGGCAATTTTGCCATCCTGTATCTTGATCTCTTCGATAATTCTAGCTTGCGCCAGAGCTTCTTCTAAAGTGGCATATTGCTACAGCTGCAATAGCATAGAGATCGATCGCAAACAGCTCTTTGCGAACATTTGAGTTAGGTCGGACATAGGAGGGAGGTAGGATAGCTTTGAAAGCAACGTCCTCCATCGATTCCCATATGCCACCATAGATTCCTCCTCATACTGCTTGAGGCTAGCTAGATCACTTAGTGACGCCTTTTTCTTTGTGTTGAAAGCGAAACGTTCTAGGAACGCGTCCACTAGCTGATCCAAGTTGTAGATGCTATGCTTCGGTAAATGGGTAAACCAATCCGAGGTAGGTCCTACGAATGTGGTTATAAATGTTCTTAATAGCAATGCATCATTGTCTTGAATACCGAAGCATTGGCTCAAGAATCGAGTCACATGCTCTTGAGCATCTTCGTCCCCTCTAAAGAGTGCCAACTGGGGCAGCTTAAAATGTTTGGGGTATGGAGGTGCCGGCACTGACGGATGCACAGGATGACTACGGAGTTGGCATAAAGTAGGCTTTTGGGGCCCAGAAGTCTTGAGTTCCATAGTCTCTAAGCGTTCTAACAACACTTTGTATGCATCGGAGGACTTAATCTCCTCCTCCTTGGTTTGCTCCCACTGTGGGTTGTGGGGAACTTGAGGCCTTTGGAGGGATAAGCTGGGTAGCACCCCTTCTGCCTTGATAGGGCATTTCAGCCCGCTCTTCTTCTTGTTCATAATCCTCATAAGCTTCTTGAGGAGTGTCTGGCCTAGGCCTGTAAACATTGATGGGTGCCCGCGGAGGATGCCCATCACGGTTTTGGGGAGTGGCCTCCCGCTCAGGTCTAGGAGGTCTTAGAGGTAGTGCTTGATGAAGTCACGGAGACCTGTCTCGCACTAAGGGGTTGTGCCTCACATACATCTTAGATTTCTGTGCGCGAGGGACTGGGGCCTTCTCAGGCGCATTGTTGTGAAGCAATTCAGTTGTCTGACGCTGAATGCGCTCTTGATTAAGGTGACACAAATGTTCTAATTGTTGTTGGTCTTGCCTAAGCCGCATGATTTGCGCTTGGCGGGCGGCTAGTTTGGCAAATGCCAAGTCATTTTGTTCTGCCGTCTCTTGTTTAGGAGGCCTAGATGCCTCCCCTACATATCTTTCTCGATCATGGTACTCTGAGACCCCTATATGTTGCTTCCCTCTGTCGAGGTTAGCAGCATTGACTTGAAGCTCTGGTCTCAATGAGCGATCTGGATATAAAGCGGGTGCAGACGTGCATCGTTCCCATGCTATGTACTGTTCTTGAGGAACGTAGTGATCTTCCTCACATTCTCTGTTATATGCATAAAAGGTGCGGGCAGAATTGTCTTGCCCTGTCGGGAGAACCTGATATTCTGGATATGGTCTAGTGTGTCTGACATTAATCAGGGGTAAATTAGGAGTAACGAAATCATATGGTTCCTCCTTGTGGACCCTTTGTTGTTCAAGCACTTCATCACTAGGCCACCCATAACGAGCTTCCAAGGGAGGCCTTATATCTAGGTCAAGTGCTACATGTAGGTTGTCTTCTTGAAAGGATCTTTGCTGAATGGGAGTACCCCTTAAGGAGGTGCCTCTATAGTCTTGTCTAGTGATGGCATGAGTTGGAGTGCCCCTCAAGGAGGTGCCTCTAAAGTCATGTTCTGTAACTGCATGGTGTGGACTAACTTGTGTATCCTACCGCCAAGGCGGGATGGCCAAGTCTTTAGGGCTATATCGGGGGTGACTTGTCCCCCTTGGTGCATTCTCTGTAGCTTCTGCCCGTGATTGGGCTTGGCTACGGGTGTACACCATGGTGATGTTAACCTAAAGATGCGGAAATTCTTTTTTTTTTTGGATTTTTCTTTTTATGATTTTGATACTCTAAACAGAAAATAGCATACACACACAAGCAATGATTATCTCTTTTAAAGATTAAAAGTGTGCCCTAAATCTGGTTTAGTGTGTTTTGTTGTTTGTTTTTTGAAAGCTTTTTATGAAAACCATTTAAATGCAATTATGAAGGCTCTTATGACTCCCAAAATGGTCGCCCCTTCAATATACCATTGTCGGACCGATATACCAACCTCTCTATATACCCGCCCTTACGTGAGGGAGACTATAGGTACGTGAGAGAAGATGATACATGGAACATAGGCGGTACGGAAGGGGAATCACCCTGTTTATGACACCTACCATAGAAGACTTATCCTCATGTGCTGGGAATCACCCCAAGCTACACTTGGTCAGCTTTCATCAGGATTTACGTCTAGCAACAGTCACGATCGGGGTAATGTATGCAAATATCCAAGCCAACGTGGTGATGAAATCCACTGTTGGTCTTGCTCAAGGGCTGGGGTTTTATGACCAGCTCCTTGGTTTAAGTAACCACGTGATGTGTGGGGTTCATTTTAATTTGCAAAAATTGAAACAGGCAAACAAAAAGGAAACTTTCCCTAAGCCATACAAAAACTGAAAATCAAAAAATAGAAAACAAAAATTTGACAGAGGCTTGTTAAAAACCCCTACCTCTTCTCTGCCCAAAAGGATGTTTCTGATTTGCTGCTCTAAAAAATGCATAGAACGCTATTCGTCCCTGGGTGAGACGAATATCAGAACCGTATTCGTTCCAGGGTAGGACGAATGCCTATTCGCCCCTGGGTGAGACGAATCCCAATTTTGTAATCGTCATTGACCGAAACGAATAACAGTCTAATGACTAAAAAATAGGTACCTGTAATCAAAACAAGCAATTTCAGATCAGAAATCTAACCTAAAAAAAAAAGAGACAGAGGTCCCACCGTGATCGCCATTGAAAGCACGAGATTCCGAAAGATTGAAAGGAAAACTAATGCGATGTATTCAAAACCCAAAGTTAACGCTTAAGGTCCTATAAAGTGAAATGCATGAAATGAAAGAAAAGAGACGAATTTAAATGAGATAAAAGGAAGTATAGAAAGCACAACCCTTTTTATTTATACTCTTCCAATTCGGTTACAAAGACGTCTCCTCCCTTTTAGGGGGTAGGAGCGTTAACATAGTTTCAATTACAATCATGGATTTAGTGTTCCTCCTTCCGCGTGCCCACATGTGAAATGGGTGGGCCAAAGTGTTGCCGCCATTGGTATTGATGAATCTTTAATCCTTGCTGCTCCTCCTGCGTTCAAAGAAACAACAAATCGTCAGTAGCACCTGTGTATGATAATGAAACTCGCAAATCTGAAAGAGTATTGTTAATGAATATAAAAGATAAATATAACGATGATTAAAATGAATCTAAATAGACTAAAAATTTGACAGAAGCATAATCATGTAACTAGCAAAATACTGCAAAAGAAACAGTCACCAAATTTGATACAGATCCGTATTCGTTCCGGGGTAGGACGAATAAACCTGCAACAGTTTGGTACTCATTCCGGGGTGAGACGAATAAACCTGCAATAAGGCAGGGGGTGCCCGAAGGCAAACCACCCGCTGGTTGAGACTTTGTTTCGACACCAATCCGCTTGGGATGAGTCCGAAACCTGTTGTGATGTGTTATCGACAAATTGGTAGGATATTGTGGTCAGAAAAATCGGGTTTTGGGTCTTGATTCGTGCCTCCAAAAGTCACCCAATAACCTCCCTTTCGATTAAGATATTATGGATGTAAAAGCACAAATCGTAAGTAAACTGGCAGCACTTCGTTGCTCAAAATGCTCCTTCTCTATATTTTTGGGTGAGGAAACTCACCATTTTATAGACCCAAGGGGTCTCTTTGAATTAGCATGCAGAAGTGCTACTTAGCATGAATGCTTTTTCAGGGAAGAGAAGACTTCTCCCTGATTAAGGGCTCCATAACTGCTTCTGTAACTGCTTCTGCATGCCCAAAAGAACTCACTCGCACTCCCATGCAATGAAGGGAGAGTTAAGTAGCTAATTTGAGTTGTCATGAAAAAGCCCACTCTCACTCCCATGCAATGAAGGGAGAGTCAAGTGGCATATCTGAGTTGTCCTAAAAAGCTCACTCTCATTCCCATGCAATGAATGGAGAGTCAAGTGGCAGTTCTGAGTTGTCATGTGCCGAGGTTTGACTTTTTGTAGGTCAAACCCGGCATTCGTCCCACCCAGGAGCGAGCGCTGGTAATCGTCCCTGGGTGGAACGAGTACCAGTCTGCACTCGTCCCTGGGTGGAGCGAATAAGTAGCAGAGTGCCTAAAAGGTGCCAAATTGATCTCTGACTTTTAAAACTATTGTGTGAGTGGTTAGAACCATTGTTTTAACCTCTGGGGCTGCCCTAGGGGTTGTGTGTGTTAATGCGATCAGTGTTTGCAGTCACATAATCGGATTGGTGCTGTTTTGGTGTCTACAATTTGAGATAATTCTTTGAGAAGACTTATGAGTAGAGTTGATTGATTCATTCATTCAAACCTTGAGTTAAGGTTTGGGGCAGATCTAGCAGAGTTGATTTGTGATTGAGTCAAGCTTTATGTTAAGGCTTGAGGACAAATATTGAGGATAGATTTGTGCTAGATCGAAGGATTGTATTTCGTATAGATTTGAGGACAAAAATTGAGCAAGATTTTTTCTAGATTGAAGGACTATGTTTAGTGCATATTTGAGGATAGAGTTTGGTGCAGATTTGAGATAGGTTTTTACTAGACTAGAAACAGATATTGAGTAGATTTATGCTAGAATGAAGGATTGTGTTTAGTGCATATTTGAGACAGATTTGAGAGCAAGCTTTGGAGGTAACAGAGTATAGAGGATGACAGTCTCTAGTGGACAGATATCCATTAGCCAAGGAAGTGAGGACAAGTATTCTGAGTGAGGAAAAGAGTATTCAGTGGATAGATATCCATTAGCCAATGCAATGGAGGTAGCAGTTCTTCTAGAATATAACCAACCAAAGCTAAGGAGAAAGAAGTTCTCCTATGGATATAGATCCATGAAATTGATTAGGGGATTGGGGTATCCTTTGGATAGAGGTCCATAAACATTGTAATAGGGAAAGAATTCCCAAGATATTGATTAAGAAAATTTTAGTGAAAGACTTTCTCTATGGAGTAGCCCACATTGGGTGAACCATGTTAAATTGGTGTCTCTAATGTATGTGATGATTTTTGCATTGCTTTGATTACTGATATTGATATTGTTATCTATAAATTACATAGTATTGATTGGAAAATAAAATTAAAAGTGGTCTTATACTGTTCACCCCCCCTCTCAGTATAAGCTTGTGTTCTTCAATTATATCATTTAGTTCATTACATACAATTTTATCACATGTTTGTTATGTTACATTTGCACAATCCATTACATAGTTTTATGATAACGTAAAAATGAAGAGATGAATTTTATACAGTATATGGTGTTAACATCTAATGTGTCAAATAGTATTCATAATTCATCATACAAATTAACAAATCATACATTTCATTATGCATACACACATGTACATATCATCAATAACATCATATTACAGTACATGCATCCATGTTAAAGAATCCATAAAAGCATTAGTAAAGCAAACATAAGCATTGCATACATCTAATAAAGCAGTAAGGAAACACATGATGACAAAAAAAAACTCATATATATATATATATATGGGATAAAAAGATACATCATAATCCAAAAAATACCCACAGGCTACAATCTAGTGGGTCCTCAGACCTTACACTGCTAAAAAGCCAAAAATAACCATAGAGTCCCAAAAGCTATGGTCATGTAGGACTGACACCATAAATATCACCCCCACTCTCAATCGATGCTCGTTGAGAGCTCCTGGATCTATTATACCTATCCCTATTTGCTCTCCTCGTAGAGCTAGGTACCCCCATCCTAGTAGATAACTACCCTTTACCACTCCTCCTACTCTGTTGGGACCCACTAGTAGAAGAACAAGTTGGTAATTGCCCTCAAAGGTGCACTATCTCATCCTCCAAATCCTATGTAGGTAGTGTCATCTTGATGATGAGCCTGGTACTCCTTTAGTAAGGTCTAGAGCTATATCACCTCCTCCTATATCTTGGCCATCTTACCACTAATAGATCCACCATGGCTTGAAATCCCTACTCCAACCTATTCTTGAAGAGTAGCTAACTCTACTGCCTACCTATCAATATTAGCTTGGGTAGTCTGCACCTATATCTATAAGAGAGTCCTCTCCTATGCGTACTCCTATCTACCTCTGATCAGCTCACCTTGTAGCTCAAAAATAGTCACATCTCGTACGACCAACTGTACCTACATGTCATGATCATAAAATTCATCCTCAGAATAGTCATCTTGTGAATCTCCCACATCAATGAGATCTATCCACTCATCCTCTACCTTACAATGCACATGTCATTCACCTAATTTTGGCTCCTAATCATTTGAAACCTCCTCAGGTCCCTCATTTGGAGTGTCCACTATCATCATAGTTGTACCACCTCCTAAAGGTCCCTCCCCTTGCCACTACTACATCACCCACCAAGAGTCATACTTTGTTGTAGTCCCAGCATCATCTAGCTCAAAGATATCCTTCGCAATATCTGCCTTCTTTAAAACTACCTCAACTATAGGCCAAGTGTCCTCTCATATCCATGATATCGATAGATCATTGGCTCAATAGGAAACCCCTGGCATATCCCAAACTACTGTAGCACTCAAGCATATGGGAAGTACTCTTACTCAATCTTGTGTTTCCCAACTAGCCATATCCATTGCCTCACTTGGAAAAGCTGCACCTCAGTCTCAAGATATGTTGGACAATCCCTGTAGGGTCTCCACATCACCTCCTCTACATTGAGTAATACAAATTATTGTTCAAAATTATTAATCATGCTTGCATAGGGATGGATCTGAACCCTCTCCTAGTATCACTGCCATAGGATCCCATAACCTATCTCCATATCCACAAGTTGTGCTCGTGTCATCCATGATAGTCCCTATGATTGATCCATAATAATATATTGCCATCCCCATACATATAGTAGAAAGCTACATCCAAAGCCTTTTTACCCATAGGAGCAAATCTGATACAACTCATCATAAAGTTGTGCCAACAAAGTAGTGCTCTAATCCATCAGTAGCAGTCTCTCTATGGTGCACTCCACAAGTGAAAATACCAACTCCAAAAGGTTCCAATGGAACCTAGATCCTGATAAATCTAATAGTAACATGTTGGAGGTCAACATCATCAGTAAGGTATATCTTGTAGTCAATACCTCGACCTCATACCATAAGTCCACTAAAATACCTTTGCTAGGTAAGTCTTGTACAACCTCATGTCAGTCCTGATCAAAGTATCTTTGCAAAACCATATCTCTAAGATCTCAATGAGTGGATACAATTAGGTGCCCATCTATTGAAATGTGCAAACTCTAATATATGTCCTCTAATGTCACTATTAGATCCCCTATCAATAGGTGGAAGATGTTGGTGCGAGGATCCCACATATCAAAGCCATCAGATAGGCTCTGTCACCCACCATTGGTTCTAGTTGTTTCACTTGCTTGATACCAATGGCATTAAGCCATATATAGTTATCCTTTGTCAATAAGTCCATGTTAGTCTAAAAAATATTCAAAAATTGATACCGACTCTTGACCACCTGACAAAGCCAAAGCAATCTTAACCAAAATGCAGCAAAAATGCACTCAAATTGACCAAAAATAGCAGATAAAAAAAGCCTCAAAATGGGACATTTTTCCCCAAATTCATGGCCATCCCACCCAAGGACGGCCACCAGTGGTCGTCCCACCCAGGGATGACCCCCAAATATCCTAAAAAAAGGCCATTTTAGCCCCCAAAAATAGGCACAAAATAGCAATAAAAAATATAAAAACATGGAATAAAATATAACACAAACTACAAATAAAGCACAAAATCCTATATTTTAGCACTACTAAGGTTATTTAACTAATATTTAGTGTATTTTGTTGGAAAATATGCAAATAATTACAATTGTAAGTTCAATAAAACATAGGTGCAAATTCAACCCTTACCCATCTCGCACCAGCTCCACTGCTCATCGAGTCCTAAGGATGGATCATGGTGATTTTGGGGTAGTCTCAATAGTTCTATGCTTTAAATAATCAATCTCTTAATCTTCACCACTCATTTTTCCAAATTAGAAGTGTGAAAATGAACTCATTTTACCAATTTTGGGCTTAAAAATCACTAGAATGAGCATGGTCGTCCTAGGGTGGGATGGTTGGAAAATTGGCCAATTGTCCCACCCTGGGATATACATAGACTGTGCATCCATCCCATCCTAGTATGGCCACCAAAACATCCTACAAAAACAACTAAAAAAGACCAAGAAAATGGCCTAAAAACCACCAAAAACAAGTCAAATTGATAAAATTCACAAAGGATCAAGATTGAACCCAAATTGTTCATGGATGCCTTGAAAATTCTCTACTTAAATCTCCAAGAAAGCCATTATGGCTGTAAAACTCGACGAAAATAAGGTATTTAATCCTTTTCTTGCATGAAATATCAACAAAACTATCAAAATCCTAGCAAAATTGATAAATCTTGCAATGGGTAAAATTGAGGGTAATACCAACTTAGTCATATGGGTCAATTTACTCATATCTTTCATCATCGGTTATGCCATAATCAACTCATTTCTTGAGGGGGTAGTCATAATAAAGAATTCATAATAAAAATCAACACTCAAATACTCAAAACTACAACGTGCATACATTCAAAAGAATCATTGTCAATGATAAATTTAAAGCCCACGTTGGTGAAAATAATTAAGCACAAATACAAAAAAAAATATTGGTATACTTGAAGCTTCAGGACATGTATCCCAAAAAAGGCAAAATAAATAACCAAGACCAAGTATACCCTAAGCCCCAAGCCTGTCATTATAGTGTGGTTGAAAGGTATAACAAAATCAATCCTTCAATTATGTCAAAAGCAACACTCAAATACTCAAAAATACAACGTGCATACATTCAAAAGAATCATTGTCAATGATAAATTTAAAGCCCACGTTGGGAAAAATAATTAAGCACAAATACAAAAAAATCCTTGGTATACTTGAAGCCTTAGGACATGTATCTCAAAAAAGGTAAAATAATTAACCAAGACCAAGTATACCCTAAGCCCGAAGCCTATCGTTATAGGTTGGCTAAAAGGTATAAAAAAATAAATCCTTCAATTATGTCAAAAGCAAGGATTCAAAGAATGTATTTTATTTCCACAATGGAGGCATCTAAAATTGGTTAGGTTACTTAATAACCTTAATAATTTAATTATTTAGTCATCTATTTTTGCTTCGTGCTCTATTTCACATAAAACATCTCAAAAAGGGGTATTTGTAGATAATAAAATCATGTAAATCGGATAATATTGCAACAATGTCACTCTTATCGACACCATATGGCCCCAATAAACAATTCTCAAGGGTTACTTAGGGGTCCTAACCACTTTTGGGAAGTTTTACCCTACTTTTGGGAAGTTTTGGGCCATGTCGTCGTAGTCGTCCCACCCTAGGATGACCAGAGTTCATGGCCATCCCACCCAGGTATGGCCACAAGCAACCATCCTTGGGTGGGATGTCCATGGTCTAGAACCCCCTAAAAATTCAAGGGAAGGACAAATGGCAATCAATTTCTACCATTTATTCTACCCAATGACTTATGACAGATTGGGAGACTGTTTAGGCCATTAGGAACTACAAATTGGAGGCCCAAATTAGAGGTATCTTCCACCCTATGCATGACAAAGGCATTGACAAATGGTAGCAATTGCATTGCATTCTAAAAATTGTACCTTTGCCCATTTTTCTCTATTGGTCTATAAATTGGATTTTTTTCATTCAATTTCAAAGAGAGACATTTGCAAGTATTTACCACAAAGTGCTATCGAGATTTTCTCTCACCTTTTGCCCTCGTAGTTGTCCTTGGAAAATTCATCAATCAAAGGTGTTTCCAAAGCATCCCAAAAGATGCACATCCCTTCCAAAACCCATCCATTCCTATTAGTTTAATCATAAAATTTGATGACAACATCCCTATGAGGATTCTAGACCAGATCCAAGTGGAATTGGTGGCAAAAACCACCCTATTTTGTGGTCGTCCCCACCTGGGATGGTTAACAGTCCCAATTGGAACACCCAAGGAAGGCCATGAATTGGCCCATAATTTTGAATAAAATTTAGTATAGATCATTTTTAGCATAATATATATGCATCATATTTGATTTTGGTGAAGTTTGGAGCAATTTTAGATTATCAATTAGGGTTTTTACGATAACAATCCTAATTGTACCACCCAGGGACAACCATTATTTTTCTCATAATATCACTTTAATTTCTACATATATCATTACAAAAGTAGTTAATATACATCATGTTAAGTTTTGGCATCATTTGGAGTAGTTTAGCCCTATTGATTGCACTTTTTACATTCAATATTGCATGTATTCATTCATTTTTTTCTTAATCTACACATGCTATTAACCCATTTTAATTTCTTGTGTGTAGGAACATGTATTCTAGCACATTAGGAAGGAGATAAATATATGAATATGGATAGCTCAAATCAATGGTTGTGAAATCCCGCTCTTTAATCGTGAGTGCGTGAAGAACACTGAAAGCACACCATAAGTTTATGAAAGGATATGATCCTTCAACTTTGTAATTTGGATTGTATCAATTGAGAGCCCTCAAGGAGATGTTTCATAACATTCTATTTGGTAAATTAATAAAAATAAATAGAATCCCCCATTTCTTTCATCTATTTTTCACTTATTTGCTTACTTTCATATCACTTTGAATGTTTAGAATAGAACAGTAGATGCAATTCAATTTACTTTGCTAGGTGCATCGTTTTTCTGCTCTACAAACACTAAAAGGTATTGAACACTTTGTAACTATATGTGTCAGTGTTCGGGGTTGGTTTAGGCCCAAAAAAGGGGTTTGGGGTGGTATTCCTATCAAAATTAGGGGCTTGGAGGCAGTTTAGGGTTTAAGTCATTTTTAGATCCATATGGGCTTTTAGGGTTACTATATTTGAACCCATGTTTTTTTACCCATGATATTGTAAAATCTATGCATGTACCTTTGTTATATATATATCACACTTGCATTATGGTTTGGAGCAATATAAAAGGAGAATATTATTTTATTGGAGATAGTCAAGTTAATGTAATAACTAGATAATATTACACTGGTTTTTTTTACGGTTAAGGGTTTCTAGGATAAATATTGTGTAATGTGTGAATCTACGATCATCTTTTTATTTTGTTATTACTACTTTTTGTTTTAGTTTATTGGAGCTCTTTATTTCTCTTTAGTCATTCCATCCCTTTAAAGGCTAAAAAGCATTTCCCATGAAAAATGTGGGATAAAACCTTAGCACCTACATAAGAAAATAAACAAACGCATATATAAACCACCTGCTACATGTCAATGAATTATTTGATTAGAAGGTACATGCAGTGGGAGTAGTTAGAAAATCTATGTCAAATCCTGGAAAGGAACATTGGATTGTTGTGAAGAGGATCTTTAGATACTTGCGTGGAACTACAGATTATGCTATCTATTATGAAAGAAAATCTAGAAATAAAGATATTGTAAATCTACAAGGTTTTGTGGATGCTGACTGGGCTGGAGATCTTGATAAGTTAAGATCCATGAGTTCTTATGTGTTCATGTTTTTTAGAGGGACAGTAAGTTGGATAAGTAAAAATCAATCAGTTGTTGCTTTATTCACTATAGAAGTAGAGTACATTGTAGCAACTCATTCCATTAAAGAAGCAGTGTGGCAAATAAGGTTGTGTTCAACATTTGGCATTAAACAAAAGGTTGTGAGAATTAATAGTGACATTATGAGTGCAATATTTTTGGAAAACAATCTTGGTTTTCATGATCGATCAAAACATATTGATATAAAGTACCATTTTGTGAGAGATATGGTTGAAGAGAACTTAGTGATATTGGATAAAGTTGATACAAATAAAAATAATGTTGATTCGTTAACAAAGGTTGTACCTGCTCAAAACATTTCTTGGTGTAGAATATCTATGGGTATGGTTGCCCTTGATAGTTTATAATGGCAGTTATAAGCCCCTATGGAACGTATTCAACAAGTGGGAGAATTTTGAAAATATGTTAAATATTTTCCATGTTATTTTGGTAGGGTTAACACTAAAATGTATTGGACACTTTGTACCTATACTCACCGGAGTTCGGGGCCAGGTTGAGTCCCAAATAAGGGTTCAAATGTGGTAGCACTATGAAAAGTAGGGGTATGGGATGTCAGCCCATGGCCAAAATTTTTAGGGTTTAAGTTATTTTAGACCCATATGGGCTTTTAGGGTTACTATATTTGAACGCATACTTTTTCGCCCACGATATTGTAAAATCCGTTCACATGTGTTTGTTACATATATTACACTTACATTAGGGTTTGGAGTGAGACATAAGTAGAACATTATTGTATTGGATACGGTCAAGTTAATGCAATAATAATATAATACTGTGCTAGTTTTTTTCTCGGTTAAGGATTTTCAGGATAAATATTGTTTAATGTGTGAATCTATGATCTTCTTTTAATTTTTTTATTACTGCTTTTGTGTTTTAGTTTATCGGGGCTCTTTATTTATATTTAGTCGTTCCATATCTTTAAAGGCTAAAAGGACTTTCCCATGAAAAATTTGGGATAAAACCTTAGCACATGCATAAGAAAACAAACAAACATAGCTACAAACCTCCCACAATGTGTCAATGCATTGGTTGATTAGAAGAATCGTATTTGATTGGTTGATGAGGTCTGATATCCACCAATCATGGATAAGATCTAGAATGTATGTGACCAAAGAGGTTTTCGATCAGCTAATAAATGTTTGCTTTAGGATCTGCATCAATCTACTACATCAGGTTATATTTTGTGTTAGATCCTATATAGTTGTGGTAGGTTTCGAACAACGTACTATAAGGCATATCCTAGGCTATGTCTCAGTATCAGTGCACTATAGGTGGTGGTGCGTGGGGTGTATAGGGAGGACTAACCTTCTATTAGTCCTACGCCCATCGAAGGTCGATTCGGTGACCTTCTATCATCGATCGATATTCAACCTGATTTGTGAGGCCCTGTTGGACCTTAGTTCACCAGTGGTTAGGAAAATGACCTCATGTCATCGATGGCTATCGACCTAGGCTACTTCTTGCCTCAGTGTCTACATCGAGACAATGTATGAATTGTACTCGTTTTCAGGCATGTAGGCATGACGTTGCTAGTGTTGAGCACCAAAAATCATAGGTAGTATGAGCACCAAGGCTAATGTTGGTCTCGGTGCTACTACACTGCTATGTTGTAACTAGTGGCATGAGCCTGAAATTTTGGGCCCGCGTTGCCTTCTCTTTTTTTAAATGAAAACTTAATAAAATTTTTTGAAGATTTTCAAGAATTTTTTAATTAATACAAAAATGTAAAACTTTCAAAATAAGAACTAATTGCAGCAAATTTATTTTAGAAAATTACAACAATTTTATCAGTAACAAGAGTAAGGCATCAAATCCTCTAGCAGGTTGGCAACAAGGGGTAAATTGGGCCAAAAATATAGTCACCAAAACCTATTACACTTGATATTCTTTAACAGGATCCTCCTTTTGGACAAAAATTCCCAAAACTAAACAAGAAACAAAATGTCAATAATGGCCCAAAATCTTATGCCATTTTGTGGCTTTAATAACTAATGTGGAACCAAATAAAATTATAATTAAATTAAAAATAAGGGCTTATATAACCCCAAAAATAATAAAAAATACCCCTATAAAGGAGCAACTAATTCCTAAATTAGGAAGATCAAATATCATCCAAAAGGGATTATTTAGGGATTGACTAACATCAATCCAGCTAGCCTAATCTAAAATGTGGCTAGATACTATTACGTGAGCACCAAGTCTTAACAATTTAACAATTTATTTAAAATACGAGTAAGCCCTAACTAAGACTTAGCCCTAACTCAAGTCTCTCTCTTTTTGAACATGTTTTATCTCTATGATTTTTCAAATGACAAACACTACATGGGTGCAATTCCAAGAGTTTTTATTTATATGACTTGGTATTCCATAATAATTGCACTTGGTATTCCTTATGTTCACTTTATTGCTTGTAATATATATCTTTGTGATCATGCTTTCCTTTTTCTTAATTTATCTCATTATGAAGTGCTACTTCCTTGAAAAATTTGATGTCCTCTTTGGATTGTACATTTGAATCATAAGAATCTCCACAAAATCCAAGATCTAAGTATTTTCCTCTATTTTCAAATTTAGTTGGTGTTACTATATCTTGCTCAATATGTTAGAAAAAATATATTATTACATTATTTAGTTAAGTTAATGCTTAACTAGCTAGTAGTCTAGAAGCCAACGTGCATAATATTAAAATTAGAATAGATTAGATTAGATCCAAAATAATACTAATATGGTATTGGCTAATCATGGCCAATACTGTATTATTTATGCATAATTTTTTAATGAAATTAATATTTGATTCCCAATATGGTATCAGATTCATAAGGATTTGCTCTAAAAAATTTGTGGTGAGTAGTTCTTTGTTCGTACTACCTATAGAAACCACTCTATGAACATAGCCCAAAAACTACATTAATCCTATTCAATCAATCTGGGTCATTAAAAAACGTTATCTAAATAGTGCTAAAGGAGATTATCGACAATAATAAACCTAGGTTGTGCATTACGAAGTTCTCTACTTTCTTACAGTCAATGCGTGAATCTTCAAAAGTAGCAAGCATCACTAACCTGCTAAAATTTGGTGTTGTTGTTTTATGTTATTTTGTACATACTTCTCACACTGGATATTTCTTCATGGAGCACCACCCAGTGAAGGCTTGATGAATTATCTAAAGTAGACATAGTTGCTACCTCAATTTTTTTTTGAAGGTAAATTTATTAACAATAAAAAATAAAATGATGAGGTGAGAGTTGAACCACTACTAAGGTGATAGCTAAGTGGAGCATAATAGAGTTGTGACATCAAAGGGCATAGAGACACCATCATTTAGTGGATATTTCATAGACTATTTGTCTATCTACATTGGTATCAGAGCATGAAACTACTTTAGTGCAAGAAGCACTTAGTGTACCTCAATGGAAGATAGCTATGGATGCAGAATATATGTCTCTTATGATGGACAAAACATGAGAGATACTTGATCTACCTGCTAGTAATAAATCCATTGGCTGCTAATGGGTATACAAAGTCAATTATAAGAAATATGGAACTATTTATAAGCATAAAGCCCATCTTGTTGCAAAGGGTTATGCACAAAAAGAAGGCATAGATTATGAAGAGACATTGACACCAATTAACCTATGCCACATGGCAGAGTGAGTTTGTTTTTGACACCAACTAAGGTTTATCGCCAACACATAGGGTGGAGCCATCAAGGCCAGTAGAGCCACCATAGCAAAACAAATATGGGTTAATTTTTTATGCACACAATAGTACTTAATGAGTTTTTCAACCCGTCTAGATAGTGCAAGAACATTAAAGCTAGTTGATGATAGAGATTTAGGTTCAAATACTATCAACTATTTTTTAAAAAGGAGGCATTTTATTTTTGTTTGTTTTAATTTTTTTTTAGCTTTTCTAAAAATCTAAGGGAGGCCATTTTATTTTATTAAAAAAAACAAAAAGGCCATTTTAAAAAAAAAAGTAAAAGGTATATTTTAAATAAAACATGTCTTTTATTTTAAAAAAAAAAACAAAAGAATATTGTTCCTTTGTTTTTTGAAATAGGGTATATATATCTCTTTTCTAAAAGAAAAAAGGATATTTTTAAAGGAGCGTATTTTTTGTAAAAAGGGGAGATACCATTATTTTGCAATATTAAGATTGTAATTGAATTGTCATAAGGTGTATTTTTCGATGGAGATGGACACCTTAATATTTTTTCAAACATTTCATCATATATTTTTTGAAAAGGAGGGATATAAGTATTTTGTAAAATTATTAATGAAGAATTGTGTTAGATTTTGATGTAGTATGATATGGAAGATATCAATCACAAGATGCAGAATACTACGAAAGAAAGTAAACTATGAGATGACTAAAATATGCCATAAATAGAAATGACAAAAATGAATACAGTGTAGCTATGGAGGAAATGGTCACTCCATGAACAAAGCTATTAGACTAAATTGCACCCATCACCAATATATGGTGATCTACACATCACTATGCTACTACCTACAAATATGCTTTGAGCTTCTATATTCTTCTTGTTACAATGATGCACTCTTATATAGGAAGATATATTTTTTGGCCAACACTCTACCTAGATGTGCAAGGGACACCTTGCACATATACAACATGCACATTGATACTTGTGATTTTATTACATTGCATGAAGTAACTAGATAAATTTTCCCTAAAGTAATCTAATGTCCTATATAAATAGGAAGGTACATTTACATTACCTAAAATATGTAATATAATCTATTTCTAACACCCCTCGTATTACATTATTTGGGTATTGAAGACTTTAGTCTTCAATGTGAATCTCCTTCTTGATCTTGAGATTCAGATTCTTCTTCTCTATTTTTTGTAACCTATTCAAGTAAGTAGTTAGTGTCTTCATAACCTGTCATTCTTGTTGAAAGATCTTTGATTTCATAATCATTTGTAGATTATTCTGGTTCTTCAATTTCTTCTATCCTTTTAGCTAGATGTCCTTTTTTATTTCTTTTTCAATACTCTAATTGGGGATAATTGGTTGGATGCTAAAATTATTGCTGATGAGGATTTTGATATTGTTGTATCTGAAATTGGTTCCCATTGTTCATCTAATTTCCTTGATTCTAATTTTTGGGATTGAATCTACTATAGCTACTATGGCTTTTTCTCTTGAATATCTGATAATACCTATTGTACCATGGTTTTAATCATTTTTATGAAGAAGCAATATTTTCCTATGGATTATCTTTAGATTCCAATGCAGTGTTAGTCATTTCATCTTTAACTATATTTTCCACCTCATATTCCTATAGAATATTGACTAGGTCAGTAAAAGAAGTATCTTTACGTAGGACTTGTATAGATGTTACCAAATTATTATAACTATCTGGAAGTGCTTTCATGGTTACTTGAGTAAGAAGTTCATCCTTAACTATTTATCCTAAGGTCAATAATTTCCCTTTAATATTTGCTACCTTCCTTAGAAACAGTTCTATGATTTCTCCACTATTCATCTTTAATGAGTGAAGTTGAGTTTGAAGATGAAGAATAGTTACCTTATTATTTCCTTAAAATATTTTATCTATGCTTGTCCATACATCATTAGCCTTTGAATCATTTTCCTCGTACCTTAGGATTTTAGTATCACTTGTGGTAGGTCTATATTTTTTCCCTTTTATAGTATTCCAAATGTTTTCATACACCAAGATTTCATTCACTTTATTCTTCTAGGAGAAATAATTAGGACCCTTGAGTAGTTGATATTCTTCTAGGAAGAATTTTTTTATGCCATTTAAATTCCCTAATATCAATCCTTAGATTTTATGGACTTCCTTATGTCTCCCTAGTGATTTTGAAATATGATATAGTGCTTTTATACAATGTAGTTCAATTTTGGGTAAATTTTGTAAATATCAAAATCAACTTTTCTAACACCTTATTACTCCTATTGAACTAAGCACTTTTCCAACTTTGAAGAGGTTTTAATGTTGGATTTCTTTTGTCCCTTTTGAGAAATTTTGAGACAAGAATATTATAAATTTACAACCTTTGCAAAAACCTTAATAACCTATTTTAATATCCCTTCAGATTTGATTTTAGTGTTTCTAATTTTCAATAACCTAATTTGGTGTTGTAATCCTAATAGCTCCAAAATATAGAAAATTAGAACACAATAATATTTGCAAATATTTTAAAATCATTTTCCACTAGAAACCCTTATTACTTCTAAGTTTAATATTGCAAATATTATATTGATTTGATAAATTATTACCTTTGAGGTATATCACTTTGAAAATCCTTTCTTTGGAAATTGAGAATGAATATGTGGTCTCCTTCCCTAAAGGCCCCCCTGGTTTGGAGACTTACCTTGCAAACAAATTTAATCTTTCTAACATCTCTAGTGTTCCTCGTACTGCTGTTAACATGTTTGTTATCAGGTGGATTCTCCCGCTGCATGGGTGGTTTAAAATCAACTTCGATGGGATGGCCAAAGGGAATCTAGGCAACACTGGCGGGGGAGGTATACTAAAATAGGATGAAGGGAAAATATTAATTGCCTTTGCAAAAAAATTGGGGACTCAAACAAACAATATGGCCGAAGCCAGAGCTCTCTTTCAAATTCTCCAACTCATTAGTAGGATGGACATAGACCACTTGATCATTGAAGGGGACTCCCTCCTCATTATTAATCTTCTCAAAGGTAATGGCAAAGTTTAACTTTGATTTATCAACCTTATAACTCCTAAAAATGAAAGCACATTTAAAATGAAAATAAATATTACCTTGCACTATACAAAGACCACAATAATTGATGCTAATTTTGGATGTGCAAGAGCTGCAATATTAATATCTCTTATTTATTCGTTACCTCCAATAGATTACTTGGAATCCTCATTGGATTTAATGCTCCAAATATGGCACCTTTAAACTCTACCTTTGACCTCCCTTGACTAGAGAATTAATGACTCTTCTCCTTGCTTCCACACTGTAAATTTGACCATGTGTACAAAAACTATAGAGTTTTTCTTGAAATTCCTTGGTCTTTGGCACCCTTTAAATGGAATGGAATCTTGATTTAAGTGCCAAGTGGCACATCCATTTTCTTCTTGACCCTTTGAGGAATGAAATATGTTAGATGACACTTTTAGCCTCCTGTAAGTAATGTCTGGGAGTTTCATTATTTAGGTGAGCACTTGTTCTCTTTGTAGACAAGTATCTCATACGTTCTCAACATACCAATATGTTGTTAGTAATATTTATTTGACCAATATGAGCACTTATGGATGAAATATTAGGGTTTTATTCCAAGTGACAAGTATCACTTCCTCATTGTGCATGGGCCTTTGCTCTTTGAGCGTAATCTTTCATTATCCTTATTAGCAAATCTTGGTATTTTTGTTTAATTTGATGTACATGATTTTTATGGTGCCTTGAGTGAGAAGCAATACTATGGTGGAGCTTTGGTGGAGCCTTGATGGAGCTCTAATAATGGTATAGGGTGCTCCTACATAGGTCTTTATTTGCTTAATTTACTTCAACCTATTATTCTCCTTTTGTAGACCTGAATATAATGCTTCTACCTTATTTATTTTTTTGCCTTGATTGCTTGGAGGTTTAGCTATCCAATAAGTAGGGAATATAACCCTTCTATGGTGCTCTTTTTCCTTGCTTGGAGTGTGCAAGTATTCGGCTATCATTGACTGGCTTACCTTGCAGATATTGTGCCTTTGAGGCATCTTCAAATCTGTCATCTTTCTTGTATAAACCATATTAGGATAGTGTAATACAATGTAATAAATTTGTGTTTAAAATAACCTTATTTTGCACCCTCTTTTGCACTCTCTTTTTTCAGGTCTGAATTTTTGATTTTGTGGTAGAATTTTTGAATGCAATGTAGGGTTTGGAGGTTGTCTCTTTGATTAGACACCTTCCCATTTTTTTGTGGATACTTTGATGAAAAATTCAAGCATATATAGAATTAGATAGAATCTCCTTATTTGATGCAATTTTCTGCACTTTTCTCCTTGCAACTAACCCTGTAATGCTTTGGATTTGAGACTCACCAAGTCTCAATCTTTGAAGCTTCTATTTCTGATTTTGATTAGTTATCTTCTTCTCTGAGGTTTGAAGGATTATAACCTGTTTTTATGGCTTTACTTGGCCACTATGTGTTGCAAATTTTTGTGCACAAATAGTGTCTTTAGACGCTTTATGCTAATATGATTTTGTGCCTTTCTCAAGAACACAAAAACTAAGTTTTTTTAGAGTAATATAGTAGTGAAAATAAACCCACTAATATTTCACTCTTAGTGCACTAAAAATCACACCTTATCCCTTCAATAAAATCTCAAAATAACTTGTAAGTGCACTTAATCAAATTACTACAACTAATCAAGATTAATCTAAAATGTATCTTCAAGATTTATTCTGCAATTTCACTACAAATAAAGTTGTAGGAACTAGTCTTATTTTTTATTTCCAAATAAGATATTTGGTAGTTGATAGATAGTTGTAGTTTTGTAATCTAATCAAATCCAAATCTAATGTGCAAATTAACTATAAAGTAACTTTTCTCCTTTGCACTTTTTAAGACTATAATTCAATTTTCTCTTTTGTAACTCTAATTCAAATTAAGGTGCTTTAACAAATCTGATAAGTAATCCAATTAATAAATATACTTGCACCAATAGTTGCTTACCTTTTTGAAATATTTTGTAGCTCTTTTGTAGCTTCTATAGAGGATGTAGATCTTGGTGTCTAATATCACCAAGTTGCTTCTTTGAGTAGGATCTTGCTGCTTAGTTTCTTATTAAACAAAAAGTGGTCTCAAACTTTCTTTTATGACCCTAGATTTTGATGATTTTATCATTTAAACAATCTTATCCTTTTGGAGAAGTATTTGTAACTGAAATGATGCCTTATTATTGTGAGAAGTAGTCTTTAAATCTCTTGGATTTGGTAGGCTTCTCATATCTTGAAGTCTTCTTGTCGAATTCTAAGTTCAAGTAGGATCTTCTTATCAAGATTCTAAATGTCTTGAGGTCTTTTGATATTTTGTACTCGCTAACAAATTCTTCTTATTATTTTGGGCTTGTTTTTAGATGGTGACAACTATCCCAAATCTTTCACTATATTTTGTAGTGAATTTATCCAATGAGTTATCCTTTGATGATTTCTCCAGTAAGGCTCTCCAGGACTTTTACTGGATGCTAATTGAGACCTCTCCAAGGTATTTGATCTTATAGCTTCTTCTGGTCTTATTTTTTACCTTTTCTTTAACCTTTTGCTCTTGGAAGTGTTGGTGGTGAGATCTTCTTCTGGATATCTAATTCTAATACTTCTATATTTAATCAGGACTCTCCTAGTCCTTCTTATTCTAATATTGGAAGTTCTTCGATGAAATATTCTCTTGATCTCTTTACCTTCAATTTTTCTACAAGTGTTAGATTTATTATGAAGAAGATATTGTTCCTAAATTTCTTGTAGGAAGTTTCCCAACTCACTGAATCTCCTTTCCCTGCAATAAAATATTAGTACTAAAATATTAATCTACTTCTGAATCAGATACTTTCTTCTAGAGTCTTCTTCAGGATCAAGGCTTCTATGACCATTTTTTTAGTATCAATGCTTCTATGGCCTTTTCTTCTAGGATAAGGCTTATGTGGCATTTTCTTCAATATCAAGGCTTCTATGGACTTTTCTTCTAGATCAAGTCTTCTATGGCTTTTTCTTCTTGAACAAGGATTCTATGGATTTTTCTTCTATATCAGGGCTTCTATGGCCATTTTTCCTTCTATGAAGTTCTAAATCTAGTAATGGATATCTCCAGTATCCTAACTTCACCATGAATCTTCTCTAAAATTATTCTTCCATAGTATTATTTTCTTGTACAAGGAACTACTATATGCACTATGAAGGCATGCCAACCTTTAGGCAACTAAGTTGAAGTCTTCTAGATTTCTATTGTAGGAGGTGTCCCAATCATATAAGAATTAATTTTCTGCAACAAAATAAAATTTGGACAATAGTTAACAAATTTCAAATATCTTGAATGATCTTCACTAGTTGATTTGTCAATCTAGTGGATTGAATGTTGAGTCCTAGTCTTCACGAGTTTTTACTGCAACTCTATGGAAATACTCTATCCAAATGTAATCTCAGTATTTTTGGAACTGATATTTATTTTAGTCCTCACTTGTGGTTCTCTCTAATTCTACCACCTAGACTCTTTTGAGAGTTTTTGATAGTGGTTGGTCCAACAGTGCATTAGGTTGATAAAAAACTAAGGCTCAATAATAATGATGGTTTTCTTATTGATCTACTATGGCTAGATCTACCATGGCTCTGATATCACTATTAGTTGTTGATGTAGTATGCAATGAGAAATAACAATCACAAGATGCAGAATAATATGAAAGAAAGTAAATCTATGAGATGACTAAAATATGCTATAAATATAAATTATGGAAATGAATACAATGTAGCTATGGAAGAAACATACAGTCCATGAACAAAGCTACTAGACTACATTGCACCCATCACCAATATATGGTGATCTACAGAACACTATACTACTACCTATGGATATACTATGAGCTTCTATATTCTTCTTATTACAATGAGGTCCTTTTTATATAGGAAGACAAGTTACTTGGCCAATACTGTACCTAACTATGCAAGGGACATCTTGCACATATACAACTTGAACATTGACACTTGTGCATTTATTACATTGCCTAAAGTAACTAAATAACTTCCCCTAAAGTAATCTAATGTCCTACGTATGTACCTAGGAAGGTACATTTACATGACCCAAATGATGTAATATAATATATTTTTAATAAATTGCATTGATTAGTGCATTGTAAAGGTGCATGTTTTGTAGAGACAATACATTAACAACTTCTATAAAATTACATTCTAAAGGTGCATTTTTAGTGGAAACTAACACCTTAACATATGGGTAAATCTATGAAAAACCAAGTACCAAAACAAACTGATGAATGTGCCACATCAAGGAAATGGGTGTATCTTTATGAGGGGTGCCTTATTTTCGAGAAGGGGTGGATATTTATGAGGATGGAAAATTCCTCACTACAAAGTGGTGTACGAGCCATTCTCAGAGATGTTGAATCTTGTGAAGACCTTCAAATGAATGGTGCTATATTTTCTATAGATGTGGTAAAGACAATATACATATCATTAATAACTCTTTAAATTTATAGGAACTAAATGAGAAATCAAAGGTCATACCCCAAGCAGCACATGTTTGTTGTGATATAAGAAACCTTAAGCCCATGGTGGCCAATGCTTGTTATGATACAAGTGACCTCATGCCTATAATGGTAAATATCAATTGTGATATAGGTGACCTTATCACAAAGATAAACTTCGTCTGTAACACTAGTGACTTAAAAACTGATAATCCTTGAAATGTGCACCATGATATTATCAAATATAATATTTTTAATTGCATTGATGATGACTAACTTAGGTATTTTGAGAAACACACCAAAGGTATTGGATCAAAACTAGGGAAAATAATGAGATACATTGGTAAAGAATTGTGTAAAAATGGGTAAGGCATTAAAAGGCCCATAATACCATATGTTAGGCCAAAGAATGAATTCCTTAACTATGATGGTTAAGCAGGAAGCAGTAAGACCATATTTGTAAAACCAAAATCCCATACAACTCCTAGAATCAATTGTTGTAGTCATTATGGAAGAAGTGGACATGTAACAACTAGGTGTTGGAACCTACATCCTTGTGACATATGTGGATGTACTAATCACTCCCCTACAAATTATTGGTACAAAAATAAAATGACCAATAAGATTCATGTTGATTATGGATGGAAAATTATCACACAATGGATCAAAATGAAAGAAATTTGTTATGGCTTCTATAGAAGATTTAAACCCGATGGTAGACCCAAAGACAGACCTAGTGATAAATCAAGTGGTAAACCCAGAGGTAATGACCTAGAGGCAGACCCAAAGGTATATCCAAAGGTATACCCAGAGGTAGTGATCTAGAGGTAAACCTAGAGCCATGAGCCTGACCCTGAGGCAAGATCCATGAGCTTGAACCTGAGACATGAGCCAAAAGTAGCACCAAAGCAAGAAGCCGTATTTCATTTTTCTCTCCTCTATATAAAGGGGGATAGTAATAAATATTGTACTAAATAATGTAATAAGGTGGATGTTAAAAAAACATATTATTACATTATTTAGATAAGTTAATATTAACTAGTTGGCAATCTAGAAGCCAACATGCATAATGTTCAAAAAAAATATTAATAGGACTAATATGTTATTGACTAATCATGACCAATATTGTATTATTTATGTAGAATTTTTTTAATGAAACAAATATCTGATTCCCAATATAATCTTATCAATTCCTTTTCTTTTTTAACTTATGTTTAGCATCAATTCCAAAGACACATACAAGCAAGCTACATTCTCTTTTTGTGAATAAATTTTCTAGAGTCCTCAATCTTCTTGATCATTTTGTTATTTCTTGAAAATAAAAGATATTATCATCATCAATATCATCTATGACACGAATAAAATCTTACTCATGTTTACTAAAAGTTATAATTAAATCCATAGGCCAAATTACCTTTTCAACTTGGAAGACCTAAAGTGTGTATCCACTAGCATGACCATTTTCCAATTACAACCAATTTTCTGTGTTACATACCAAATCCATCATATCGTACCAAAAATATAAGCTTTCTGATAATATCTCAAAAATATCAATGCTTTGATAAAACACTCTAAAAATATAAACATAAAATAATGAATAATTAAGACAATATATAAAAATAGGTGTAATTAAAACCCTAAAATATATCATATGCACTCCCTATTATCTAAAAATTGATTATACTAAATTTATTTAATACACTATTTATTTTTTTATATTAACAAATATTGTAATTTTTAATTTAAAAAAAAAAAAATTGTAAAGTAAATAGTTTTATTTTTTTTAAATAAGGTTTTGAAAGGGTTGCACTTTCCCTTTTACAATAACACAATAATATTAACGTGACCAAAATTTGAACTTTGATATAAGTTACATCAATTATTTATTTGAACCTTTGAACCTACGATCTATTAAAAATAAGTAATTTTATTATTATTTAAAAAATATCACAAAATAAAATACTATGATATTAATAATATTAAAAGTAATGTGCATTTTCATAACTAATAAGATCATTATAATAGTTTGAAATTAAAAACCTTCAAATGAAAACCTTTGAAAGTAAAAAATTAACCTTCAAATAAAAGATCATAAATTAAAGAAAACAAAAAATTAAGATAAACCCCTTTCATTTCCAATTTCCAATTTAAAATAAAAATAAAAACAAAATCAAATAAAATTATTTTCTTAGAAAAAACTGCTTTCAACATAATAAACATTGAATGAAACCAGAATTAAACCAAACCAGAGGGACTGCAATATAAGTCCGTCATCATCATCCTATCCTCGTTTAGTAAAAGGAGCGCACGGCCCAATCTTATCGTTTCCTCGTTTCGTAAAACGAGACCACGATCGAATCTTATTATTTTCAGTGTTACAAGAATCGTGTCCAGATGCGAGTGGTGAGCCTGGCATATCCTTTCCTTGTGAGCCTGCCATTATCCTTTCCTCGTATAGTAAAACGAGCCCGAGCCCACGACCAAATCTTACTATGTTTAGTGTTGCTGGATTCTTTAATACCAACGTCTCAGATGCGAGTGGCGAGCCTGGCATTCGTACTTACTAAACATAGCCCATGTCTGCAAGCATTTCCAATCTTTGGAAACAACCACATCTTTTCAAGCTTTTGTGGTACACACATTCACCAATCTTACTATTTTTACTGTCCAGATTCTTCCCCACTGGCCCTGACATCTTTGGAGTTCGTGTCAACTTGAAGAGTTAAAGTAAGTCTTGGTGGAGGTAACACTTAACCACAAATCTCTATATAACACCAAGCACTCCCAAATGTTCACAGCAGCATGTTCTGTGTTAGCATGCTAAAGCACTTCTTTTGTTTTTCAGTCCACTTTACTTTCTTTCTTTTTGGTTTTGTTAAACTCTGCTACAATATTTTCCTTCTTTTGAGCTCCAACATTTATGTTTCTGTAATGAGTTATCGCCTTAGGCTGTGATCTTTTTTAGCTGTTTCTTGCTGAACAGATTGCCAGATCGCTTATACTGTGATCTTTTTTACCTGTTTCTTTGGGAACAGGTTGCGAGATCGAAGATTGCAATAACATCAAGGATTTAGGGCGGATATAAATAACAGTCACTCCAACATTAAGATAAGTATTAATCCAACTTATTAATCAAGAACTATTTCCATTCTTCATCTGTATCTTTAGAGTTAATAAAACTAAATTATATATAGATTTTTATTTTAAAAGAATTTTCTTAGTTATTATGAATGTTTATATGCAGTTAAAATGTGTGTTAAAGAGATGTAGCATGTTTCATCATTTATTTCTGAATATTATGTAAAGAGTTTTGGAATTCTAGTTCTCTCAAACTCAGAACGTTTTTAATATTTTCGCAAAAAATTATTACAACCAGTCCCTGTTATAACATGTGATTTTTAATAAGCATTTTAAGCAAACATTCAGACACATCCAAGGAGAATGGAGAATGGCTTGTTATAATATTTTTGTTGTTTTCTTTTTTAATAGATATGATAAAAAATTACACTAAACTCAGTTTTTTTTAATGTAACCAACACTTTACAAGTTGACCTTACTCGTCCTTCCTTTAGTTGGGTTTGTTTAGTTAGATATGAACACACCATACACCACACCTCCTTAAAGCTTTGCACATTCTTTACTATATATATATATTAGAAGTTAATGTCTGCTTTGTATTTTACAACCAGAAGATTGTTGTAAATATATTTTCAAAAGAATATTTATAAATTAATTATATAATATAATCTTGTAGTAGATTATTAATTTTTAATTTATAATTATAATAAATTTATTGATATTAAATATTTCTTATTTATAAATGCTGAGTTTAAAAGGGATTAAATATTCTTTATTTATGAATATTTTTAAATAAGATTTGAAATAATTTTTTTTTTTTTTTTAATTATCAATTTAATTTGCGAAGAGATTAAAGTTTTTAATTTTGAATTTTTATTTTTTTTCTTATTTTATTTATCATGTAATGAAAAAAATTGTTCCAAGAATCCAAAGTTAAAATAAACATTTAAGATCAAGAGTTATTAAATTATATAAGATAGACAGTTAAAACAGGTTTTGGGATATTTTTCTATTCCTTTTATCATTTAAAAAATCATTAGAATAAATATTGGCTTAAATATTTAATGTCAATTGCAAGAGATAGTCATACATGATAAGCACTAAAGTCAAATATATCAAGACATTAAATAAATATATTTTAAAAGTCCAAGCTAATAAAATTTGTTACTTGCCACTATTATTATTGGCATACCATAAAATTATAGTTTTTTTTTTTTTATATAATTCAAATGATAAAGAATAACAAGTGAAAATTTACGATAAAAACATTACAAGGGAGTGTTTTTAAAAGAACAAGTGAAATATGGTATATAAAAACACCTCGATTTATTCTTTTATATAAGAAAGACTTTCTCAACGTTCATTCTTTAAAGTTATACTTTGAGATTATTTTTTATTTGAACCTCTATTTCAATTCTCATTTTTTTTATAATGTTTACACTAAAGGTGGTTTTATTCTTAATCTATCCAAGGATTTCATACTAGAGATGGCTACAAAAATTATATCTTGTCTTTCTATATGTTTGATATCTATAATTACCTTATCAAAAATTTGTGTTATTGAATAGCTAAACATCATGCTAATAGTAAGAACAATTGTGACATATATTCATTCTAAAGGTTATAAAAATTATCCTTTTATCTATTTGTTCATGTAATTCTCCAGAATAAATATTAAATTGCATCATAATATATATATAAAGGAAATAAGAGATGTTGTGTTCGGTCTGTTGACAATGTTTAAAACATAATTGCTTTTCTCTATAAATTATTTGTAAGCATATAGCACTTTTATTTATGACTTGTGACTTGTCCTTTCTCAATGATTTTCACTCCTAATACCTATATTTTGCACAATAAAATCTATTAATCTAAACAATTTTTTCCCATCCTCGTTGGTGATTAAAAAAAAAAAATCTCTAATCATCGATACTATATTGTAAACAAATCTATAACCATTTCCTATCTTTGGAAACAACTACATCTTTTCAAGCTTTTGAAGCTACGCACATTCACCAATCTTACTATTTTTAATGTCCAGATTCTTCCCCACTGGCCCTGACATCTTTGGAGTTTGTGTCAACTTGAAGAGTTAAAGTAACCCTCGGTGGATGTAACACTTGAACCACAATTCTCTATATAACAGCAACCACTGCCAAATGTTCACAGCAGCATGTTCTGTGTTAGCATGCTAAAGCACTTCTTTGTTTTTTTTTTAACGTATTGTTTGCAACTTTGCATAATCATCAGTCCACTTTAATTTCTTTCTTTTTGGTTTTGTTAAACTGTGCTCCACTATTTTCGTTCTTTTCAGCTCCAACATTTCTGTTTCTGCAATGAGTTACCGCCTTAAGCTGTGATTTTGTTTACCTCTTTCTTGCTGAACAGATTGCCAGATCGGTTATAGTGTGATCTTTTTTACCTGTTTCAGATTGCGAGATGGAAGATTCCAATAACATCAAGGATTGAGGGCGGATATAAATATCAGTCACCCCAACATTACAAAGATAAGTTTCAATCCAACTTAGTAATGAAGAACTATTTCCAATCTTCTTCTGTATCTTTAGAGTTAATAGAACTAACAGATTTTGATAAAGTCGTACTTGAGTTTTTACCTAAAAACAAGTGAAAACTAACATAAAACTAAAAGGATCTTCACTCCTAATCTTGCACCTATGTTTTGCACAATACACTCTCTTAGTCCAAATAAATTTATTTTTTATTATATTATTTTCCATTCTTGTTGGTGATAAAAAAATAAAAAAAAAATCTATAATCATCGATATTATCCTTGTAAAATGGGGTGCATGTATCCTAATCATCAAAAATTGTTACAAGAGTTAATTGATTAAAATAAACACTATCTTGCATATTGAAGTCCACGAGATATTAAATTATAAAATATAGGCACCTGAAGCTTAATATACTTAAGTTATAGAATTGGGTTTTCTATATTTTTCTGTCATTTTTTATATATGAAATAAATAAAAAAAATTATATTTGATATTTTCTTTCGCATTCTATAATTGTAGCTTGATCTTGTAGTTCTAAATTTAACTTTTCCACTTTACCCTGGTTATTTTGGCTTTTATGTTCTCTTTTTATTTGTTTTTTCATTTTATATTTTGTTATTATAGCTGGAATTTGCACTCTAGTATGCACTTATTCATCTTGATCATGCTTTGGATTTCATATGATCTATTTTATTGTTCTTTTATTTAGAACTGTATCATTGTATCCTAAATTTGTATTCTTTTATATGTGTCTTCCACTTCATCTTGCATAAGTTGACTCTCATGTTCCCTTTTTATTTGTTCTTCCATTTCATTTTTGTTATTGCAACTCAAACATTCACTCTTACATGTGCCTCTTCCTCTTCCTTTGGATATAGTGTGCCCCCTTTCTTTCTTCTTACATTTGGTTTTTATTTATTATAAATCAAATTTAATCTTTTATGGGTTTTTTTTCTCTTCATCTTGCTTAGCATAGTTGTAACACAACTTTTTTATTTGTTTTTCTATTTGGTTTTCTATCCTTGCAACTTAAACTTATTTTTGATTATTTGTATATAGTTTCATATATTTCCTTTCATCCTTAAATATCTATGCATGATGACACTAGAGTACAATTTATTTTGTTGTTCCACTCCTCTCTTAGACTCAAGCTATTTGAAATGTGATTCATGTCCTTTTTAAATCATACATGTTATTTCATTATATCCTTCTCTTATTTTATTATGTTAGTATTATGACTCCACCTCCATTGTTTACTCCTTTTATTATCTTTTCTTCTCTCCTATATTTATGATTCAATCAAATTATCCTTTGTCATATTTGATATGTCTTTCATATAGTAAAAAAGTTAACAAGTTTTATTTATTATACAATTCTATAACAAATATAATTTTATTATATTTAACAATTTTAAGTTTTTGTTAGATGACAACGTGTATACAGAGTTCATACAAAATTACTTTTGAGAGAATATTATAATATACAAAGGCTTTAAAAAGGACATATGAAGGAATTGGAGATATGAAAAGCATATGAAGAAGCCATTACGCAGGACAACTTTTCAGCATATACAAGATCGATCACTTCATATTTCACTTTAAATTCAAATTTTCATTTTCTTTATATTTCTTTTATAATGCCTTTGTATTAAATGATGTTTTCTAAAAAGTTCAAATTTGTATTTATTTTGTATACACTTTGTCATTTGACTGAAGTTTAAATTTTACTTATGTATAATAAACATATATTATATTTTATATATATAAAAATAAAAAATTTATTTAAATGTTTTTTTCTAAAATCAATTATTTTCATATTTATTATTAAAAAATTTGATTAATTAACTTCAAAACTATCAAGCACATGAATTCAAATTTTTATTGAAATGGTATTTTTAATGTTTAAATATCATTATAATTAAACAAATTTTAAAATAAACTTGTATACTATACATATTGAATTTGTTTCACATTTAGTACACACTAAATGGTTAATAATTATATGTATAAGGACATTGTAAAAGTAATATTAGTGAAATTTTCTTTGTTGAGATGACTTTCAATTTTTGATATTACATATTAAATCTAACTAATTATTTTTAACAGGTATTGTATTGCATTGATCATGATATACAACAAATTACATGTAATATGAAAGATGTAGAATTTGACACCACATTGCAAATTGAAGGTACATTCACACCAATTTTATCTAATTCTTTGGTTTCTTTTTATTTTCGATTTTCATGTTAACATATTATGACCTTGATAAATAATAAATTTTAAAGTAAATGTGTTAATCAATGTTATAGTGTATACTTTATTTATTGAAGTATAGAGGAGAAGATTTTTTTTAATATGGTAATTGTTGCACTTGTGCTTGCAGATTTTAGGAGCTCAAGTGAGATGTTTTAATCATCTTTGAAAAATATAAAATAAAAAAAGCTAAATTTTGATATTTTAAGCATCCTTCTAAAATGTCACTTTTAACCTTTGTTATAGTATTTGTTCTATGAACCTTCCAAACAAAAAAATGATGATGTTTAACATTTTTAGTTGTTATTGAGCTCAAGCTATTTGATCACTTGTTATATGTTATTGAAGACAAAGAACATACATATTTATTGGTGGTTAGCATCATGTTGTAAGGTGATGTTATAATTATTTTTATGTCATCAATCATTGATGTATTTTTTTATATATATTAGGGTCATATGGGCATGTGAAGGGAGGGATTTGACCTTGGGACCTCTCTTATCTCAAGACTTTTACACAACCCACTGCCTCCAACTTCCCCACATGATCATATATCAATTGTTGATGTATTAATACATGAATATAGATATAAAAATTCATTTTTTGATCACTTATTATGTTTTATTGAAGACAAAAAAATTACATATTTGTAATTAATTAAAATCATGTTGTAAGGTGAGGTTATAATAATTGTTATGTCCATCAATAGTTGATGTATTAATGCATGCATATAGATATGAAAATTCATTATGATACTTCAAAATAGCCTCTACAATATTACATCCATTACATTGTTATCAATATAATTGTAATTACCCTAAAATATTATTTTTATGGAACAAAATTTTATGAATTCTAATTAAAATTGTGTAATACTTAAATTCAATAATTGTAATAGTACCCATACATTGTCATTTTATAAAAATACATAACCATAATTAAAAATGATATAATTTTTATATAAAAATAATAGTTTAAAACATATGTATTAAAAAAAAAGGCTTAGAATGTCCATAGTAGTTGATAAGAACAAATAATAAAATTAGTAACATGTATATGATCAATGTTCAAATTAAACAATGTTAATAGAATTATATATCACTCATATTAAAAGCAAATTTAATGTTATTCTCTGACTTAAAATACTATATATCCAAAACAAAAAAAATAATAATTATGGTCTCTATAATCATGCAATGATGTAATGCTAAGTGAGCTTTCAAATATTGTAAAAGAATATATATATATATATATATATATATATATATATATATATATATATATATATATATATATAAGATGGAGTTTTTAAATAGTTATAGGTACATTAACATATATAATGTAACAAGACTTAACATAATGCACGGTATCATGTGATTGATGAGAAGTTTTCAAATAGTTAAATAGCCCTAAATGCTTTTGATGAAAACTACATTGCTCCATCAACTAAATATATTAAAAAAAGTTAAACAATAAAATAATAAATGAAACTTAACCTATTAAAAATTAGAAATAAAATTCAAATTAAATTAAATATTGTATAGATTATAAGATTATTTACATGATGTTTTGGTTTTGTAACTAATTTTTTTTTGTTTTAGGTCAAATGATTAAAATAATAATAATAATAATAATATAGTACTTCAATGCTTTCTTTCCCTAATCCTCTTACTTTTATAGATTTTGAAAATAATATACAAAATTCATGTTCAAATTACAATGTAGACTATTATTAATTTATTTATTTTTAAAAGTAAAATAAATATATATCTAAGAGATAATATTAAATAATAAATTTGAATCATTAACCTATTGAAAATAAATGTAGATTTTAAGGGGAATAAAAATTGTCTCTAGAAGTATTAAATTGGTAAAAAACAATAATTTAAGAAATCTAAAGTTAGGTCCGAGGTGTAGACCAATTGGTTCATCCAAACCCCATAAGGGGGGTGGAGGTCCAAGGTTCAAATTTCGGGCCTCGCCGAACTGAACGCTTGTCCCTTTCCTAGTGCTTTCAATGGCGTAAAAGGTTTAAAATGATTGTGGCATGGTGGTTATAGGGGCAGACTGCGCGAAGATCTGTGTGGCGGCTTCCAAGGCGAACATCGCAGAATACTGTGGTGGCCATAAAAGTTGGACATCCGAATTTGTTGCGGCTACCGATTCCACTATGTGAAAAAAAAAAAATCTAAAGTGGTTCTAAAAGTAAAAAAAGTCACTTATTAAATTATCATCAATTATTTTTTTTTTAGTTAGGTTATTGTGATAAACTGAGCTATACTTATCAATAAGGAATTTAACACAAAACCATCACACACTCGCCCATGTCACTCGCCCACATCACGGTTTGAACCTTGGACCTCCCAAAGAAGAGCCAAAGCCGGAGTTGTTGAGATGCACCCCATCAATTATGAGTTATTGTGGTTAAATATATCACTTTTTGTTTTTAATTTAGCGAAAACCCCTTGCAGAGCCACCTTAGAAACCATGACTAGGGGGTTTTACACCATCAAAATCACTTGGGAGTCACACCCCGCCCTGACTCCACCATCATTATTAATTGGATTTTGGGTAACTGGATTTTGGGTACCCGATGTGCATTTAATAGGGTGAAGAACCAGGGACCTCCCTTGGAGGATTATCCTACCCTCTCCAACTCACCTAAATATATTACCTTTTACTATGAAGACCTAACTTCAAATATATATAGTATATATACGATATTGTCTTTTTATTTTATATTTTTTTTGCGTTGTTTTCCTTGGGACTATATATATATATAGAATTTTATTAAAATATCATGGTAACATGGTTATGATGTATTATGAATGTAGTTCATTTAAATAGCATATATCCTTTTTAAAAACATATACAAAATATCAAAACTTTTATTGTGGACAAGAAGCTATAAAATTTAAAATGGTCTAATCTTTTAAAGTTTCAACATGAGCTCAAGATAAGAGAATAGAGAAATTTAAATCCAAGTCTCTATGTAAGAACCACAAGTCTCTATGTAAGAGTCACATGGTGGAGATTTGACTTCTTCTAAGGAGAATAATACAATACTATTTTTTGAGATGGCATTCAAGGTTTTTGTTATTGCATGTAAAAGTTATGGAGGAACTATGAGATTTTTAAGTATATAATGCATATAATATTATTTAGCTAATATTTAAGATCTTGTCTAATTAACCAAGTTTTAAGCAAAGTTAACCCAAAATATTCAAAGCCTATAAATAAAGCATCTAATGATATTTTCAATGTAAATATTCAAGATCAAAACGTTTCTCTTAATCAACTAAAGCTTTCATTTCTTATCATAGACAAAAAAAACTATTAATATTTTTTTCTTGAGGAGAACGTTCACCAACCACCCTTAAGGGGTTTGAACACAAGACCACTTAAAAAACAATCACAAAAAAAAACTATTATTATTTTTTTTAGGAGAACGTTTACAAATTACGTCAACAACCACCCTCAAGGGGTTTGAACACAAGACCACTTAAGAAACAATCACCATCTTAGCCACTATGGGAACTGCCTGTAGGCAAAAATACTTTTATTATTTGTAAATAGTCATATGATATTAATATGGATCCTATCCATTCAGCATACATTAGTTTTACAACTTGGTATTTATTCATGTATTTCTTTAAATCTCCTCCATAAATGTCAATTAATTTAACTAGTTGACTTCATGTTATTTTAAAAATATCAAGGTTCACTTATGAGACCTTGGTTTAGAGTGTGAAACTCGTCACTCGTGATTTTCTCTAAACCCTATGAGCAGTAAAAACTCTATTATTGATAAAAGTATCTTCTCATATTTTTATTTATCTATAAAAAAGAAGATTTTATTGTTTGCTACTAAGATTATGAGAGAGTATTAATATGTATATTCAATGGTTTTTGGCCCAGTCTTCTTACTTTAAATATGTCGGTAGATCAAAATTAGTCACCTCTCATATGAAATGACAATGAAAGTCACTCTTATACCCAAAGGATTTTTAAATTAAAATTTTCATAAAATGAGAGCATCAAGATGTTATTTATTTTGATGGTAGGTGGTTTTATAATGAAGTTAGGATTTTTATAAAATCTTATTTTGATCCCTTTGTGGAATTTTTTTTTATAGTTTTAATATGGATTTGGGTTGTTATGTTTTCCTCTCTTTTTTTAATACCTTTAACCCTTGAACAAATTAGTAAATCCATTAAGAAATATATTTTCTTAGATGAATTAATAAAACAAAAATACAAGAATACATATTTTTATATATTCTTAGAGGTTGATATGAGAAAATACATTCTAAATATATTTGCATTGACTTGGAGGCTCATTTAGAATCAAAAAATTAAATATAAACATATCTCTTTTAGATGTGTAGGAAGTGCTTTGAATATGATCATATAACCATTTTTTATCCAAGGATAAATGGTCAAGTCTAGTAGAGTGTAGAAGATTATATTATCTAGTGGATCAAGAGAGAAAGCAAAATTCTACATGGTATAATGATGCTTCATAGAAATATTTCCAGTATTGGACAAGAGAAAATAGTTTTAGAAAATTATTCCCAAAGTTGCTTTTTCAATTCCTATCAACCTTTTGTGGTGGAAGAAACTTGTTTTCAAAGTTACTTTTTTTCTTGGCTTGCCACCCAAAACAAAATTTTAACTATTGAAAATATTTCAAAGCGTGGGCTCATCATCCCTAACCGGTGTTATCTATGCTTATCTACTTAGGAATCGATGCACCAACTTTTCATTGATTGTAACTTCTTTGCAACTATCCTAAGTTTCCTTTTGAACTCTTTAAGCATTGCCTAGGTCTGTCCTAACTCCCTTGTGGAATTATTTACCCAACGACCCAATCCTTTTCACAATACCAAAATCCAAGCCCTATGGATCTATTACCTTCATCATTTCTTGTGGCAAGTGTGGCTAAAGCATAATAATAGAGCTTTTCCCAACCTTTCCAAGGATCCCATATCTATTGACAATAAAGTGCTTTGTTTCACTGTTGAAAATGACCAATTAATTTCTTGCACCAAAGCACCCAATCCCATAATTGAAGTCTCTATTGCCACCTCTCTAAATTTGATCCCCTCACTTTTGCAACCTTCATCCCAAGTTTCCAACTGTGTCAATACCAAGTGGAGTCCTCCTATTTAAGGATGGCTTAAGCTAAAATTTGATGGTTCTTCTAGAGGTAACCTTGGTTTTGTTGGAGGAGGAGATATCATCCATGATCATAATGGTAGAATCATAACTACCTATGCTAAATATTAGGCACTCGGACCAACCATGTTGCTGAAGTGAAATCTATCCTCCGTGGCCTAATTATTGTGGAAAACCTTTGATGAAAAACCATTTTCAAGGGTGACTACCTGAATGTAATCAACTACATCAGAAAAAATAAAGCTCCTTCTTGAAATATTAGCAACGTAATATCAGAATCCAAAAGACTTCTTCATCAACCACCCGAGTCCATTGTTTAACATATTTTTAGAGAAACCGATAGATCTACTAACACTATGGCCAACCTGAGGACCAACATGAAATTTTTGACCATTTGGAACGATGAGTTTCCTTAGACCCTCATCAATTATTATGTTCGTGATTACCCTCACGTTGGCTAAAACCTTTCTATTTGTTAATTGGGTTGAGAGACCCACCTTTGGCCTTATATGGTGCTTTCTCCCAAGGATGAATGATCCCAACCTCTTTATCATGAGATTGAATCCAAATTTGATGTGGACTATCATGCCAAAAATTAACCTAGTAATCTTATCCAAAAGTGCAACCTAGATAATGCCTTATCGGCTTTTTCCTTCCAAAGTACCTTGTTATCTATACCACCCGCTTTTCCTTCACATGGCCTGCCACCCTCGCCACCACACCTAGACATGTCACCCTATTCTCATGCCCCGTTAACCCATGCTTTTCCACCCTAACCCTGCTGGCACTTTTGTGTTTGGTGATCAACCCAATGCCACATCCATCCCAATCACCAAAAAATCCTCTAGCTGAAGCACCTCATTTTCATCCTTGACAAGTTTTAGTTTTGAGGTATTATTTTCTCCACCACTACTGATGTGAAGGTCAACTTACACCATACCCATTGGTACCTTTCCTAATTGAGGATCGTTCGTCACACCAGGGCTCACGAATTCATGCTCCCCACAAAATGATGTCTACATTTACCTTCAAATTATTCTTAATCTAGAATTATTTGCTCATGTGGTGCCTTTAAATCTAATGATTGGTGTGTTTCATCTTGGTCCCCTATCCCAGGCCTAATTTTTGCATCACCACCATGGTCCTCCTTGAACCTGTTTCTCTCCAATTAGACCATGTAAGTGAATACATTCTGGAGTCCCATGGATTTTTACCCTTCTTGAAGAAATTATGTGGCAATGATGAAGAAGTCTCAAATGATATTATAAATTCATGGGATAAAGGGAGCATCATTTTTCATTTCCTGGAATTCATCATCAAGGTTCGAATGTTGGTGAAGATCACTGGATTTGAAGCTAAAGGGCACACTATTAGAAGGGATAGGCATAATTTTGTAGAAAAATGGAGTATTTCATGGATAAAGGTAAAAATTTTGTTTGGGAGAGTAATAGCATTGTTAGGACCTCTCTTCCCTTGCTCTAGGATTGGGTGATGATACCCATTTTATAGTACTTGGCAGTTGATAACATTTAACTCGCCCTTTGCAGTTTCCATATAGCTTTCCTAAATCACCTCTATTGTTGTGGTAAAAACCAACCTAATCATTCAATTAAAACCAAGGGCTTATATAAGCCCAAAACCATAACAAATACCCCTACGAATGAGTAATTAATTTCCAAATAGGGAAGATTGACTCTCATCCAAGAGGAGTTATTTCAATATTGAAAAATATCAATCCAGTTAGCCTATTCTAGAAGGTGGCTAGTTAAAACTATGTGAGCACCAATTCTCACCAAATACATTAAAAAATATTAAAATTTGGACTAATCCCCTAACTAAAGCTTAGCCTACTAAGGTTTTATTTAACTAGGAACATAAACCTTAAATTAATATTTAATTTCCTCATAATTCCTCCCCACAAAAGAAGCATTGGAATCTAATGCTTGTACAATAGTAGTGGATATAAGGTGATGAACTCGAGCTAAAGGGAGCAAAAGTGGAAAATTAGATATCGGATGAGTAGGGGAATGATATCAAGAATACCAAAGGGTGCCTTTGCTGGTGGACATCACCTAGTCACTTATTGAGTTCCAAATTGAATGAAATCCTATGGATGAGGTGGAGGATGAATCTCCTGTGGTGGTGGTCGTAATGTATGCTTCAAATAAAGAAGCTAGTGCATGATAGAAGTAGGAGGAGGAGCAACTAGAGCAACAGGAGGAGAAACTGTAAGAGGAGAAGTGGCCTCCATATTTGTAACTATATTTGGTGTGTCCTTTGGCTTTGTTACACTCCAAACATGAAGAGTCGGCTATATTATCCAATTGTGTAAAATTCACTATATATGGGTTCATAATAAATTAATTGAAGAATTATCTCATCTTATCTTTTTATATTTTCATCTGCCTCTGCGCAAGGGTGTGCCCACCTTAAGTGGCCTGCATTTGTTTCCATTCGTTTACTAAATTCCGTATTCATATTCCTTCGATTTCGTCTTTTACATTCTGCATTGTTTATATCTGTGTAAATCATTTAAACAAAGGTAGAAATACCTTTGCATTGGTATCAGATTCGGCGATTCATGGGATTTTTACTTCAACTCTGCAATCCGGCTGTGCCATTACGGGTGCTGTTAGCGTCGCGTCACAAGTGCAAATGGAAATTATAGGCGTTTCAACTCAAATTCCCCGCTACTCAGTAACGCCAGTTTCGATTTGCATGTGATTTGGTGAATTGGCGATTTGTTTTCCGTTACAGGCATTCGATTCGTTCGTCGTCCCATATCCGAACGCCAGACGCAGAGTAACTCCTAACCCACAGCAGCGTCGAATCAGAAGTCGTGAATTTACGTTAATTACACTGTGACTAAGGTTTTTCAACAAAAATTGCCGTCCGACGTCAGCGAATATTTTATTGCGGGTGTGGGATTACAAGACTTATCCCACATTTGGCGTAGGAAGGGCGTTTCAGCATTCATAAGGAATTAATCGCCCTTTTTTGTTTGTGACTTCGGTCACATCCTCCGTGGTCTTTGCGCGCGAGTGTCGTGTCGTTGGGTTTCCGTCGGTTGTCGTGTCATTGTCGTGTCGTTGGGTTTCCATCGGTTGTCGTGTCATTGGGTTTCCATCGGTTATCGTGTCGGTTGTCGTGTCATTGGGTTTCCATCGGTTGTCGTGTCATTGGTAGTAGCACCCGTGTCATTCGATTTTCGCATCCTCCGTTCGCTCGTCACTTCCGTCTCGCGTCCGGTCTTCTCTTGTCCTCCGTCTCGGCTCGCGTCAGGGCTCTTCGTGTCATCGCAGGTGTCACACGTGTCCTGTCCATCACATCGCCTTGTGTTCGTGCCGTTGAGTTCTGTCCGTTCGAGGTCTGTCCGTCGTGTTCCCCGCATCTTCCTCCCTAGTCGCAGTCCTTACGCAGTGTTGTGTCACGTGCTGCTCGGGTTGTATCCATTGAGTTTCGGTCTTATGAGTCGTGTCTAGAGTCCTCGGAGCACACAAACATCAACTTCCATGCCGTAGTTGGAGTGGCAATTAAGGCGGAATCAACACCAAATTTTTTACCAAAAGACAACCAAATTTTGCAGAGCAAGGATTACTAATACGGAAGGTGTAAGCAGAATTTTTGCAGAGCAAGGATTACTAATCCGGAAGGTGTAAGCAGTGCATGAGTAAAAGCTGGACCAAAGGACCTGACGGTCGATTATCAAGCTCGAAAATGACCAATACCAACATACGAAGAGCTAACCGCAGCCCAGGTACTAAAAATTCTCTTTCTCCTTTTAAAATTGGTAGTTATAATCCACACCACCCACTAGTAGATCCTATGGCTACTAATCCTTCCCCAACTCACGAAAACATCACGCAAGGAAACTCAAGTAATTCAGCCATGTCTGATAAGGAGTCTCTTCATGCCATACTAGAGAGTATACACGAGATGGGTACCCTCCTAAAAGGCTTTATGAATGCCCAAAACCACACTATTCCCAATCCTAATCCCCAAAATCACTCCCATGCCCAAAGGAAGGAAGAAATTATCGATCCTAATGATGATTGGCAACAACAAAGAGGTGATTCGGATAATTACAGAGATCCCTCTCAAAGACAGCGATATAACCCAAATCAAGAAAGGGACATGGGTTATCACCAACCAAGAGGTCCTAATATTAACTTTCCACGAATTGATATGCCCACTTTTGAAGGTCATGATCCTCGTGGTTGGTTAGCCAAAATGGAAGGCATCCTTGACTTATATCAAATTAAGGAAATGGATAGAGTTCCTTTCACTGCATCAAAATTAGGCACTGAGGCCTACCAATGGTTTGTATGGCTTAAAAAAGAAAATGTAGCTATTATTACTTGGAGAAATTCACTACCTCTTTTTTAGAAATATTTGATGACGGAGCTACATCATCCTACACAGTAAGATTGTTATCTCTTAAACAAAAAGGGTCAGTTAGTGAATTCATTTCGGAGTTTACCAGTTTACTACCATACATTTCAGACCTTAGTCCCGACACAGTGGTAGGTGCCTTTCGCAATGGTTTGAAAGAAAGTATTCGAGTGGAGGTAGATATGCACGATCCAACTTTGTTGAACAGTTGTATAAGAATAGCCAAGTTGGCCGAGAAGAGACATCAGTTGTCTGCACAGCGGGAAACATATAGTCGTCCTTCATACCGCAACAATTCCTTTCGTAGAAATGATCAACCATCAAGATATTTTTGCTATAAATGTCGCACTAATCACCCCAGGGAACAAGCTTGTGCCCAAAAACAAAACTTTCATATTGAAGGTGATCAAGGTGAAGGGGAAGAGGATGAACCTTACCAATCAGAAGAACCTATGCCAAAAGACCTACCAGGTACTATAGACGAAAAAGAAGAGGATACAATGGCAATTTCAGTACATGCTCTCATGGGTTTAACCGCCCACCATACCATCAAGGTACCAGGTTTTCTCCGCCAGAAAAAGGTGAATGTGATAATTGATTCTGGTAGCACCCACAATTTTATCGACATCAAAACAGCAAAAGCCTTGAATTTATTCATTAACTCTTCCAACAAAGACAAATTCCAGGTTTTAGTGGCCAACGGGGTGAACGCACAATGCGTGGGTCGCACATCTCAAGTTTCCATAAAGATGGGAACTTATACCTGGTTAGGCTCCATTTTTGTCATGAATTTGGGAAATTCTGATGTCATTTTGGGGGTTGAATGGTTGGAAACATTAGACACAGTTAGCTTCAACTTCAAAAAATTATTTGTGGAATGGAAGGAAAATGGACGAGTCATTCGCTTACAAGGCATTACTACTCCTCCAACACAAATGGTGAGCTCTCATAGTATGGAAAAGATGTTAAAAAAGGGTGGATATGGGTTTATAGCTCAAATTAATTGTTTGGAAAAACAATCATCAGCAACTTCGGATATTATTGCACCTGAGTTACAAGATATCATCACACATTATGACGAGGTTTTCCAAGAACCTCAAGGATTACCACCTAAACGATCTCATGATCATGCTATCCATTTAATGCCAGGAAGTGTCCCACCTAACAGTCGTCCTTATCGCTACCCTCAGCCACAAAAGACAGAAATCGAACAGATCGTTCAGGATTTGTTGGATCATGGAGTCATTCGTCACAGCACTAGTCCTTATTCCTCACCTGTAGTCCTGGCTAGACGAAAATATAACTCTTGGCGTATGTGTCCCGACTTTCGTTCTCTCAATAAACTCACTATCAAGGACAAATTTCCTATCCCTGTCATAGATGACCTATTAGATGAGTTGCATGGTGCAAATTTTTTTACAAAATTAGACCTTCGCTCTGGCTTTCATCAAATCCGTGTTAGAGACGAAGATATTCCCAAAACAGCCTTTCGTACTCATGAGGGTCATTACAAATTTTTGGTCATGCATTTTGGTCTCACTAATGCACCATCCACATTCCAAAGTCTCATGAACCAAGTGTTTCGTCCACTCCTCCATAAGTTTGTATTAGTTTTTTTTGATGATATCCTCATATACAGCAAAACATGGACGAACCATTTACATCATGTGGATAAAGCCCTTCACATCCTACACAAAGAAAAATTATTTGTTAAACGCTCCAAATGTTCATTTGGTGTTCAAGAAGTTGAGTATCTTGGTCATATAGTTTCACATGAGGGTGTCAAAGTAGATCCCAATAAGATTAAGGCAATTCAAGAGTGGCCTTTACCTAAAACCATCAAGAAACTTCATGGTTTTTTGGGTCTAACGGGCTACTATCACAAGTTTGTACAAAATTATGATAAGATTGTAGCACCGCTCACGACACTCACAAAAAAGGATGTTTTTCGTTGGTCAGAAGAGGCTACTCTAGCTTTTGAAGCTCTTAATCAAGCCATGTGTACAACTCCAGTATTAGCAACTCTAGTAGTGGCCTCCATATTTGTAACTATATTTGGTGTGTCCTTTGGCTTATGGAAGACCAATTTTGTTTGGCGTGGACCTGCATAATTGTATGTAGGCTTCATGGAAGAGACAAGACATTTCTTGTTCTCATGATGCAATGTATAGGTATTGTTACAAGCATCATATTGGACCCGTTTGTCAAATTTATAGGGCTTTCCAATAATGATATCACATTAATCAATTTGAGTCACATCACAAGTGACTTTGTCCACATAGTGAGGCCCAAATACAAAGGAAACAATGCAGGTTTCTGTAATCAAGGAGGAGGAGCCCACATCCTTCCATGTTGGTGCGTATGGGTGAGGATGGAATAGTACAGGAAGCTGCAACTTGTTGAAAATGGCTCTAGAAATTAAGTTCATTTGGGAGCCATTGTCAATAATACAATCCACAAAATAATTATGCTTTATGGCAACACGTGACAAACAAGTGGTCATGACCACTTTCAAACATATTGTGTGTCAACAAATTATGATTGTTTAGCCCTTGAAGCTTAGGATAAGGTCATAATTTTCCTGTAGCCTCAATATTACCATCTTTTGGTTCCTCTAGTTGGGCTTCTACAATAACATTCTTCTTCTTTCTAAAACACTCGGATTCTACATGGCCTCTTTTCTTACAATAATCACAAAATATTTTATGATCAAAATAAGGAGTAGAATAAGAATAATAAGGGGAAGAAGAAGAAGAGGGATAAGTCTTTTTCTATTGCTATGAATATTGCTTTTGTTTGGAAGCTTTTGTGGAGTCAGAAAAGCGAGATCCTCCTGATTGAGCAACAAGTTTCTCCTCTACGATTTGTGTTTGATTGTACATGGCATTAAAATCTATGATAGAAGTATATTTCAACTCCCTAAAAATTTATTCCTGCAATCCACTCATGAATTTGGTGATCGACTTAGCAGTAGAGTCTTGAATACCATTCAAAATCCTCAATTTATTGAATAAGCTCATGTATTTTTGGACATTCATATTGTAGCCCTGCCTTAATCAAAGCCATTGAAATTCAAGATATTTGCATAGTTTGAAGGATAAAAAATGTTCATCAAAGCCTTCACCAAATCATCCCAATTATAAATTGGATTCTGATTACTTAGGCGGTCCATGATCAAAACTTTGGCTATGCCAAAAAAATTTAAGAGAGCAAATGAAACTTGTTCGTCTTTTGGTATTTTGCTATAGGCAAACCACTTGTCCATGTCGAGGATACAACTGTTTAGAACCTCATAATCATGGAAGCCATCATAAATTTTGACCTTGCATTTTTCTTTCACTCGAAGGTCAAGGAGGTGACATGAACCACTAGAGGAAGCAATATTATTGACCTTATCGACCAAAGTACTAATGACTGTAGTGATTGCAACCATTTTCTCTACCAAATCGTGACCCATTTGTCCTCTAGTGTAGGTCAAGTAGGAGATAAGAGAGAGGTTAAAAAAATACAAAGAGTTACAAAAGTAGTGTTATTTTCCCAATTAATTACAAAAACTATAATAGTTTAATGTAATTTTACAATGCTTTTAGTGGGCAATATCAAACGTAGCACTTAATTTTTTTTTTTTTTTGATAAAATGAAAATGCAAAAATTGTAAAATTTTCCCCTTTTACGAAAATAAAAATCCCTTTAAAAAAATAAGGTTTGAGGGCTAGCCCGCCTCACCAACCATGGTCAACAAAAATGCAAGAGGACCTCGATCAAAGGTGCAATTTAACCATGGTCTACTAGTCAATGGTGGCTGAGTGTTTCTAGTTAGTGCATGGCTGAATTTTAGCACGTAGCCACGTGGGTTATAATCAGCCTGTGTTGGCTACAATCAAAGGGGAAAAATGCCCTCTTAGAGAAGTTTTCGCTCTACACTATGACCAATGTGGGAAAAAAATCCCATGAAATATCCTGCAAAAGAAATGTGAAAACTTCCACCATCAACGCTACGCCACATGTCAAAATTACAACCACTAATCAACACAAAAGATATAGCCACATTTTTCCTCGGGATGTACATGACTATTGGTTCCACATTGGGAATACATACATGGAAGTACACATCAAATTTGTGCATTTTGTGACTATAACCTTTGGGATTTGTGCTTGATGTCAAGGTTCTTCAGGTTTTGAATTGCACATCAAATTCTATGAAAATTTTAGATTGAGAGAGTTGTCAAGTCTGGCAGGGTTTTTGCATCATGAGATCTACACCAAGTATGGTTTTGAGTTGTGATTGTTTGTAGGGTCTTTGATCGGTATGTACCTTAGAAGACTAATCACCTGTGAGTATTTTTAGGCCTTATCCTTACATTTTCCAAGGCCAAGTCGATGACTACTTGTTATCAATCAATTTTTTGGTCTTAGTGCTACTCGGGTAAGGAAAATCGACCCGATTTTTGTCATCGATGGTCGGGGTAATGAGATCCTATCACCGATGGCTATCATTTGGGATTTGACGAAGCCCTTGTGGTAACAAAAATGCAAGAATGTTGCATAGTCATCGATTTTACTATCGTCTTGCCTTTCAATTTTTTTTTGGATAAATCACACTCACTAAAAATTACAAGCAATTAATGATAGTAGTAAGGTAGCTTTTGTCTATCAAGTTGATAGCAAAATCCAAGTTGAGGAAGCAAAACCACCAAAACGTATTAAAGACCCGATCAGGATCCTCTTGTTGACTGGAAATGACCCTAAAATCAACAAACAACATAATACAACAATAACCCACAACTTATGCCACTATGTGCTCTGATACCACTATTGTAGTAAAAACCAACTTAATATTTCAATTAAAACCAAGGGCATATATATAATCCCAAAACCATAAAAAATACCCCTACGAAAGAACAACGATTCCCAAATAGGGAAGATTAGCTGTCATCCGAGAGGAGTTATTTTAGGATTGATTAATATCAATCCAACTAACCTAATCTAGAAGGCGACTAGCTAAAACTATGTGAGCACCAAGTCTCACCAAATACATTAACAATTATTAAAAATTGGACTAAGCCCCTAACTAAGACTTAGCCTACTAAGGTTTTATTCAACCTAGGAACATAAACCTTAGATTATTATTTGATGCATTCATCATCCATGATGTCAAACACATCAATACCCTTGATTACCTGTACCACTCCATTGAAATTGCTATAGAAAGAGTTAGGAAGAAAACATTTTCCCATACAAACCATCAGGTATTGCATTTTATTCTCTACAAGCATACCCTTGATGAATTCACCAAGAATGTTATGATCACCAGCAACTCTCCTGAGCCTCCCATGAATATTCCTAGTCACATAAACCTTATCACTGATGAGCCCAATGATGAGGATGATCCTAACTTCATTTACCCTGAAGCTAAGTCTAGAAACCTTGGTTCTATAAAGTTTTATTCTGACTACTCATGGTTTGAATTAAGGCACCAGTCACCGAGAAAACTCAAAAAGAGGAGAATGAGAGTAAGGCTTGGGGCTTTTTTAGGTCCAAAAAGGTGAATACTAAGGAAAATCCTTCAAAAATGACCCCTATCCACATGTCTAATTATGATAAAGTGATGAGAATAAATTATGTTGTCGCACTCCAAAAATTCATTTTGATTCTGGTCTCAAACACCATAGTTAACCTATCTGCTACCACTAATATTACTAGAGCTACATGGACGATCTACAATCAAGAAGCCAAGACCTTTGAGGATCTAAATGTGCAGCTTAAATATTTTTTCAAAACTAAAGATGGTGATCAGGAAGATCACATGGAAATTTTTGGAGAGTGATGCCCTTCTCTATCTAGCTCTTTTTTGTTTTTTTGTTTAGGTTTATCTCTTATTTTTTTATATCCTTGGTGGCTAGGACCACCCTTTTTGGACTGTCATTTTGGATTTTTTACCTATTTATGGTTATAACATTGTATCTGCTACATTTGGTATTTATGGTTGTTGTAGCCCAAACATTGTCGCACTCCTTTCCTCAAGGCTGATGGATCCATGATTTATAGGGGAATGGAAGAATGAGTGGTCTACACCTCAAAAGAGAGGTACTTAACCGTACCTTCTAAGTGGTGATTTTTCAACGAATTGGTTTGGGTTCACCAGGAAATATTTTGTGGTAGTTTTCGAGATTAGGTTTGAGATTTGTTTTGATGTGTTTGTATTTATTCAAATCGTGCATACACCTAAGTTTGACTGATTGTAGACACCAAAACAGCACCAATCCGATTATGTGACAACAAGCGCTGATCGCATTGACACAAACAACCCCCAGGGCAGCCCCCAGAGGTTAAACAGTGGTCCTAACCACTCCCAAAAGTAGTTTGGAAGGTCAAAGGTCAATTTGGCACCTTTTTGGCACCTTGCTCTCTGCTCGTCCCACCCCGGGATGAATACAAACTGGCATTCGTCCCACCCAGGGACGAATAGCAGCATTCGCCCCAGGGTGAGGCGAATAGAAGGTTTGACTGGCAAAAAAAGTCAAACCTCGGCAACTCCGCCAGTTAACTGAGGCTTCAGGCCATGTAATTGTGAGGAATAGCTTTTATTCAAGAAGAGAGACTTCAGTCATGCATGTCTTTATTTTAGAGACCTCATGCAAGGAGATTCTAAATCAGGGAACTAGCTTTTCTCTGAAAATAGGACAGTTAACTCAAGTGGCGCCCTCGCATGCGCAATTTAAACAAGGAGACCCTAAGGTCTATAAATTGGGGAGTTTTCCCACCCAAAATGAGGATAGAGAAGGAGCATTTGAGCAATGAAGTGCTGCCAATTTACATACCTACTTGCGATTTGTGCCTTCACATCCTTAATCTCTCATTCGAAAGGGAGGTTATTGGGTGACTATTGGAAGCACGAATCCCGACCCAAAACCTGATTTTTGGCCACAATATTCCACAAAATTTGTCGAAAACACCCTATAAGGAGTTTTGGACCCATCCCAAGTGGATTGGTGCTGAAACAGTGTCCCAAACGGTGGGCGTCCTACCCCCGGGCGCTCCCCAAACTATCACAGTCCTATTCGCCCCACCCCGGGATGATTAGAAATATGTGATATATTTCTTTAGTTTTTATTTTGCATTTTATTCTAGATATGTTAAATAGGTTACAGTTCAAATTTCATTTCATTCTGAGCAATTTTGACCAGGTTTTTGTCATTTCCCGCCTTTACTAACTTGCAGATGGCACCAAAAAAATATGGGTGATAGAGGTAAAATTGGAGAAATATGACCTTCTGGGTCTTCCCAAAACACCCCCAATTAGCTAACCCCAAGTTTTCAGGTCATTTGGAGCTTCCGGGATAGGACATTGAAGAGGGTGCTTTCTGACAGGTTATTGCAGGTCTATTCGTCCCACCCTGGAGCGAATACAAATATGTGAGGAATTTCCTGATTGTTCTTTTTGCAGGGGTCTTCTGATAACATATTTATGCTTCTATTAAAATTTCAGGTCAATCCGAGGTCATTTGATTATCGTTTTAATATTTTCATGCATATATTGACAGTAGGCCTTGGGAAATACATGCTTTATTCTATCTGCAGGTGCTACTAATATTTTCTGTTTCTTTGAATGTAGGTTTTTGACATCAGAAGAGTAGGAAGGAGTGAAAAATCATACACACAAGTGGTGGTGACATTTTGGTCCGCCCATCTTACATGTGGGCACGCGGAAGAAGGATTGTTGTTTATAGATGCGATAAGAAACTTATTTGACGCTCCTATTCCCTAAAAAGGAAGGAGACGTATTGTAACACAACTCTGAAAAGCATATCAATAAAAAGGGCCATATTTTATATTGCTTTTATCTTGTGTCAATTCGTCTATGCTCTTTCTTTTTATGCACTTTGCAATACATAGGCTATAAGCGTTAAGTTGGGTTTTAAAAGCATCATATTGGGCACTTTCCTTTTTGTTTCCGTATCCTCGTGCTTTCAATGGCGATCACGGTGGGACCTGTGTCCTTTGATTTTTAAGATTAAATTTCTGATTAAAGTTGCTTGTTTTGTTGCTTACAGGTACCAAGTTTTCAAACGCTAGACTATTTCAGGCAGAAATTCAGAGACATCCGATTTAGGCAGAGAAGAGGTAGGGGTTTTAAACACCTTTTGTCAATTTTCTGTTTTCTATTTTTTGTTCTCTGATTTTTGCTTGCATAGGAGAGTTTAAATGCTTGCTTGTTTCAATTTTGCAATTTAAAAATAACCCCACACACCACGTGGTATTTTAAACACAAGGAGTTGGTCGTAAAACCCCAACCCTTGAGCAAGACCAACGGTGGATTTCATCATCACCTTGGCTTGAGATATTGCATCCATAACCCCGATCGTGACTGTTGCTAGACGTAAATCCTGATGAAAGCTGACCAAGTGTAGCTTGGGGTGATTCCCAGCGCATGAGGATAAGTCTTCTATGGTAGGTGTCATAAACAGAGTGATTCCCCTTCCGTACCGCCTATGTTCCACGTATCATCTGCTCTCACGTACCTATAGTCTCCCTCACGTAAGGGCGGGTATATAGAGAGGTTGGTATATCGGTCCGGCAATGGTATATTGAAGGGGCGACCATTTTGGGAGTCATAAGAGCCTTCATAATTGCATTTAAATGGTTTTTACAAAAAGCTTTCAAAAACAAACAAACAAAACACACTAAACCAGATTTAGGGCACACTTTTAATCTTTAAAAGAGATAATCATTGCTTGTGTGTGTGTGTGATATTTTCTGTTTAGTGTATCAAAAAAATCATAAAAGAAAAAAAAAAAAAAAGAATCTACACATCTTTAGGTAAGCATCACCATGGTGTACACCCGTAGCCGAGCCCGATCACGGGCAGAAGCTGCAGAGAGTGCACCAAGGGGGACAAGTCACCTCCGATATAGTCTTGAGGACTTGGTCATCCCGCCTTGGTGGCAGGATACACAAGTTAGTCCACACCATGCCATTACAGAACATGACTATAGAGGCACCTCCTTGAGGGGCACTCCAACTCACGCCATCACAGAACATGATTATAGAGGCACCTCCTTGAGGGGCACACCCACTCAGCTTAGGTCCTTTCAAGAGAAGAACTTACACGTGGCACTTAACATAGAAAGTAGGCCTCCCTTAGATGCTCGTTATGAGTGGCCTAGTGATGAAGTGTTAGAGCAAAAGAGGGTCCAGAAGGAGGGGCCACATGACTTCGTCATCCCTCATTTACCCCGTATTACTGTTAGAAACACTAGGCAATATCCAGAGTATCAGGATTTCCAGACAGGGCAAGACAATTCTGCCCGCACCTTTTATGCATATAACAGAGAGTGTGAGGAAGACCATTATGTTCCTCAAGAGTGATACACAACATGGGAACGATGCACGTCCGCACCCGCTATGTATCAGGATCACTCATTGAGGCCAGAGCCTCAAGTGAATGCCGCTAACCTCGATAGAGGGAAGCAGCCCATAAGGGTCTCAGATCACCATGACCAAGAAAGACATGTAGGAGAGGCATCTAGGCCTCCTAAACAAGAAACGGTGGAACAAATTGACTTGGCATTTGCCAAACTAGCCTCCCGCCAAGCGCAAATCACGCGGCTCAGGCAAGACCAACAACAATTAGAACATTTGTGTCGCCTTAACCAAGAGCGCATTCAACGTCAGACAGCTGAATTGCTTCACAACAATGTGCCTGAGAAGGTCCCAGCACCTCGCGCACATAAATCTGAGATGTATGAGAGGCACAACCCCTTAGTGCGAGACAGGTCTCCGTGACCTCATCAAGCACTGCCTCTAAGACCTCCTAGACCTGAGCGGGAGGCCACTCCCAGAAATTACGATGGGCACCCTCCGTGGGCACCCATCAATGTTTACAGGCCTAGGCCAGACACTCCTCAAGAAGCTTATGAGGACTATGAACAAGAAGAAGAGCGGGCTGAAACGCCCTATCAAGGTAGAAGGGGTGCTACCCAGCTACCCCTCCAAAGGCCTCAAGTTCCCCGCAACCCACAGCGGGAGCAAACCAAGGAGGAGGAGATCAAGTCCTCCGATGCATACAAAGCGTTGTTAGAGCGCTTAGAGACTATGGAGCTCAAGACTTTTGGGCCCCAAAAGCCTACTTTACGCCAACTCCGTAGTCATCCTGTGCATCCGTCAGTGCCGGCACCTCCATACCCCAAACACTTTAAATTGCCTCAGTTGGCACTCTTTAGAGGGGAGGAAGATGCCCAAGAGCATGTGACTCGATTCCTGAGCCAATGCTTTGGCATTCAGGATAACGATGCTTTGTTATTAAGAACATTTATAACCACATTCGTAGGCCCTACCTCGAATTGGTTTACTCAATTACCAAAGCACAACATCTGTAACTTGGATCAGCTAGTGGACGCGTTCCTAGAACGTTTCGCCTTCAACACAAAGAAAAAGGCATCACTAAGCGATCTAGCTAGCCTCAAGCAGTATGAGGAGGAATCTATGGCGGCATATGGGAACCGGTGGAGGACGTTGCTTTCAAAGCTACCCTACCTCCCTCCTATGTCCGACCTGACTCAAATGTTCGCAAAGAGCTGTTTGCGATCGATCTCTGTGCTATTGCAGCTGCAACAATATGCCACTTTAGAAGAAGCTCTGGCGCAAGCCAGAATCATCGAAGAGATCAAGATACAGGATGGTGAAATTGCCAAGCCTAAGAAAAAATAATGGAACAAGAGCACTAAAATAGGGACTACGCAACAGAAACCCACCGCGGTCAATCAAGTTGCTATCAACGCCCCTAAGCCTACCCAAGCAACACAGCCTCCAAAGGCTAACTATCAGGCGGTGCCTCCAAACAATTATGATAGAGAAAACCAAAAGCAGGAACAAAATCAGCAGCGTCACCCTAGGCGACAATTTACACCATACACAGAGTCCAGGGACTCCTTGTTTGACCGTTTGTCAGCGGCAAACTTGATTAATCTTCCAGAGATTCAAACCATAGATCCTAATGCGCCAAAGCCTAAGGGGTACAGGGAGGACTTGTACTGTAGGTTCCACAGATGAAAGGGACATGACCTTAATGCCTGTTGGAAGTTCAAAGGTTTGGTGCAAGACCTCATTGACAATAATACATTGGTAGTGGATAACCCCATAGCGCCCAACAACCAACAAATGGGAGTTTTTAGAGACCCTTTGCCCGCACATGATGCACAAGCAAAACCCCTTCACGTCAATGAGGTGCAACAGAATTTCCCCATGGAGGGGTATGTAGGGATGATAAGCATAGTGACAAGGAACAAGAGATACCCAGGAGCTGCCCCCGTGGCAGCCACAAGAGAAGTTCCATCAACGTCACAACCTCAACCGAACCCTACACAGCTTCCCCCGCCTAGACCAATGGCCACGATTCGAACTAGACTTACTCAAAGTCTAAGGACCACGTCGGCTAGGCTCTCCATATATGAGCTTATTCAACAATCGGTGCCCCATCGGGAGGCTCTCATGGAGATATTAAAGGCAATTGAGCTGCATCCCCATGAAGCAAATTCTTTCAACAACTTCGTGGGCCATGTGAAACAATGTACGGAACCAGTCATCACCTTTAGAGAAGATGAATTAAAATCGATGGCTGGTGATGTGGTGGATCCACCCCTACACGTTATTGCATGGGTCAACGGGATTCCATATAAGCGGGTGTTGGTAGACACTGGTTCATCCAGTAACATTATTACAACCGCCGCATTAAAACATTTGAAGTTGTCGGCCTCTCACATCGTACCTTCCACTTATACTCTTCGAGCATTCAATGATGCGATATGCTCGATAGTTGGCACAATTGTCCTACCCATCCAAGTGGGACAAAAGACCATTCATACATTGTGCCACATATTAGAAGGTGAGATGGCTTACAATATCTTGCTGGGGCGACCTTGGATCCGGGACATGAAGTGTGTCCCTTCAATTGCTCATCAATGCTTGAAGTATACATTTGAAGGACAGGTGCATGTAGTCCCAGCAGACTTGGAGCCTTTCAAATACTGCAATTCAGTGCAACTAATGCCGTAGTCGACCCTTCCGTCAACGCATTTGGATTTTCAATTAAATCCATCTAAAAGGGGTCCGATTACGTAGGAATCTCCATTACCAAGGCAATCAAATTCCTAGGCGGGTCCATCTTCTTCATCTGGTCCTCCCACAACGATGCCACCTACGGTGGCCACACCAAAGGACAAGGGAAAGAAGCCCCTGGAAGAGGAACCACCCTTAGTCTCCAACATCTCGACAGAAGAGAAGCCTAGTAGAATGGAAGTCGAGACGCCTAGTTCACCCCACATGGAGTGGACTCAGGGAGAACTTCCATTCGCTCCCCCTCAAACGCCAACAATCACAGTTGAGATGGCCAACACAGGATTGGGGGAGTATCTAGTGCAAAACATTATAGCAACGCCTACACTTGAGTCCATGCAGGACATGGGGAGACCTAGACTCCCCATCGGCTCTGTGGTGCCTCTAGGCTACCCACCCAATCAGACAAACTTCATTTATGGGGGCCTGGATAATGGCGTTGAACCTTCCCTACAAGAAGAGGAAGATGAAGAGCCCTTTGTTGAGGATGTCAATTATCTGTCTAACCCAGACTTCGCATTGAGATATCTTAGCCAATGCAATTGGCATGGATATGGGTTGGGCAGGTATGAGCAAGGAGTGCGTGTTTTGTGCCAACCAAGATACCAAATGCCTTATGACAAGTCAGGAGTAGGGTTTAATCACCCCTTACCCCTAGACATCTTGGTCAAAAACATGCAAGGCCTAGGGATAGGCAACAAGGATGGGTTGGCATTAGATCCATATGCCAATCCAAACACAACTTATACATTGGGGGATTATTTCCCATTACAAACAAACAACCTTGTTGACCTCAACAACCCTTTCCCTTCGGTCGCAATGGGAGACAATTCAAGGACTCACCTCCACGAAGGGTATGGACAAGACCAAGAAGGGTCTTCGGATGATGAGTTGGAGTATGAGGTAGCACCTTGGGATCCTCTTGAGTCGAATAGCAATCATTCCCAAATGCATCCCATGGATGATTCTCAAGAAAGCTTCTTGACCATGTTCCCTTTGGATGCTCCAATTGAGCATATGCCACCTCAAGAAAATCAGGTCCCCCCACAGAGAGCGGAACAACCTCGATGGGACCACATTAATTTGCTCGAACAAGATGAGCCCCATCTGTCACAAACCGTTGTTATAGCAAACGAAGGCCTTTGGATCTCTGATAGTGATTACGAAGATGAAACCGAGATGGCCTATCTCAACCACATGCGACAAATGCAACAACAGTATCCCTTAGGCATAGATGACATGTTTGAACACTTACACATAGGGCCAAGACATAGGTGGCACCTCAACCCGATGCAGTTATAGCAATTACTGCACCCGCCACTCCAGGTACACAGAGAGCATCTTCCACCTGGAGACCCTATCAAACCATCAGTGCCTAGGGCAGATCCTATCCTCTTATACGCACATAGGGCTGATCCATTTGTGCCAGTGCCTACAGAGCCAGATCCAAAGCACCAAGAACATCCAGAATGTCATAGTCATCACACCTATGGTAATGGAGGTTACAATCATTTCATCAACATGATCTCCATTGACTTGACCGCCCCCATCCATGATCCAGTCGACCCAACATGGTCATTGCATCTAGACATAGAGGCTATAGATTGGGATCACGCTGACACACCACCATCCCCATCAGAGTACTGGCCTTGCGGTGGGATGTTTCATTTCACTCCAGGACAGACTTAGGATGTCTTCCATGCTGAAGAGGAACCTGACGTTCCTAACGATGATCTTAATTCAGCAAACGATATCCATCTGATCCCAACTCCACACCAGTTGGAGGATGGATCCCACATGTCGATCGAGGCAACGACTGACGTAGACATCGACATAGATCCAATGAATCCATGGATTCTCAAGTTGGGGGTAAGTCTCTCCCCCGAAGAGCAAGCCGATTACATTGCCCTTCTCAAGGAGAAGAAGGAGGTTTTTGCATGGTCATACAAAGACATGCCGGGGCTAGACCCATAGCTAGTCACGCATAATTTAACGCTTGATCCGACAATCAAGCCAGTAAAGCAAAAACTATGCAAGATGCACCCAACAGTGGCCTTAATGGTCAAAGATGAATTGCAAAAGTTGTTGGATGCACAGTTTGTCATCTACGTGGATTATCCACCATGGTTGTCTAACATGGTGCCCGTCAAGAAGCCCGACGGGAGGATTCGCATATGCACCGATTTTTGAGATCTAAACAAAGCGAGTCCTAAGGATGATTTTCCCTTGCCTAGCATCGATGCATTGGTAGACGCTACAATGGGCCATGAAATGCTTTCCCTCATGGATGGTTTCTCAGGATACAATCAGATTCGTATCAATCTCGAGGACCAACTAAAAATGGCGTTCACAATGCCTTGGGGGACATTTTGTTATAAGGTCATGCCTTTTGGCCTTAAAAATACTGGCGCCACCTACCAACGTGCCATGACGTACATCTTCCATGATTACATGCACAAAACTTTGGAAGATTACATGGATGATTTGTTGGCCAAATCCCTTTTGCGCCCCAATCATCTCGATGACTTACGCAAGATCCTTGATCGCCTCATTGAGCATAAAGTCAGACTAAACCCCAAGAAGTGCGTATTTGGCATCACATCTGGAAAGCTCTTGGGTTTCATAGTCTCCAAATGAGGAATCGAGGTGGATCCCAACAAAGTCAAGGCAATCCTTGAAATGCTTCCCCCAACTACCATCAAGCAGCTCAGAAGTCTACAGGGAAAGGTTGCATCGATCAAACGCTTCATAGCGCAGTTATCTGACAAGTGCCGACCCATGAATAAATTATTGCACAAGGGGGTAGCCTTCCATTGGGATGACGAGTGCCAGTCAGCCTTTGACGACATTAAATAGTACTTGGCTTCGCCACCAATATTGGCACCACCTAGACCAGGCATGTCGTTCTACTTATACATCTCAGCTACTGAGGTGGCACTGGGCGCCATGTTGTCCCAAAACAATGAATTGCACAAAGAATAGGCTACTTACTATCTTAGCCGCACCCTGGTCAGTTATGAACTTAACTATGCATACGTCGAGAAGCTCTGCTTGGCAGTGGTGTTTGCTACCAAGAAGCTACGCCATTACATGTTGAGCAACAAGATGTATGTTGTGTCTAAGGAGAATCCATTGCGATACATGATGAGTCGTACTTATCATAGTAGCCGCACGACAAAATGGATCATGTTGTTGATGGAGTTTGACATAGAATTCATTGGAAAGAAATCCATAAAAGGTCAAGTCATCGCCGATCAACTGGTAGAGGCTCCTCTTGAAGACGATCAGCCTCTGACCTTCGAACTACCTGATGATGGGGTCTTCCATGTTTCAGAATCACCAGATTCTGATGAGCCTGAGTCACAGGCTGACATAACCCTATTCTTCGATGGTTCTAAATGTGAGCAAGGAGGTGGTGCGAGAATTGTATTCTTCACTCCACAAGGGGCTCCAATGCCTCTGTCATTTAAATTAGACTTCCCGTGCACCAATAACAATGCAGAATACGAAGCCTTGCTCATAGGTCTTCAAACAGTAGTCACCATGAACATTAAACGATTGAACATCTTTGGTGATTCGTTGTTAATTGTCAATCAAGTTAAGGGGATATTCCAATGTAAATGCCCAGTTTTGCAGGCCTATAAAGCCCTTGTGGACAAATTTTTGGCACAACTTGAATGGTACGACATCGAGGCACTCCCTCGATCATCGAATCATTTTGCGGATACTATGGCCTCCTTGGGGTCACTAATCCCGCAAGACCCTTCCGGTGAGATGACAACTATTCAGGTCAAGACATTATCGCAACCCACGATGGAGCGTGCAAGCTCTGACCTCATGCTAGGAATCCACTTGATCCAGATTGAACCATCTCCGGATAGGTTCTCTCGAATCCAAGATTGTTTGACTCAAGCCAACTAGGGGTCCTTGTTCTCCCCTACCCCTCTTAATAGCAACACAACGCTATTTTTACAAGTTCTTTCCCGCTCATCTTTTGCTCGGGATGAACTTCAAGAGGGATTGGCTGTTCATACCATCGAGGTTTCTGATCAGCAGGATTGGTACACACCCCTAAGGGATTACCTCAAGCTAGGTACTCTCCCACTTGGATTGACACAAGCCACGAAAAGATCATTCAAACAGAAAGCGACAAAACATGTCTTGCTAGGAGACATTTTGTATCGTCGAAGCTATGAAGGAATCCTCCTCCATTGCTTGGACCAGCAGGAGTCCGCTTGGGCGATCACCCAAGCCCATGATGGTACATGCGGTGGCCACTTCAGTGGTATGGCCATCGCAAAGCGCATTCTCCGCATGGGTTATTATTGGCCATCTTTAGAGCGAGATTGTTGCGCATATGTGAAGAAGTGCGTGAAGTGTCAACATCATGCCAATTTGACACACGTACCTTCTCAGGCCTTGCAACCGATCCAATCGGCTTGGCCTTTTTCGTAGTGGGGCTTTGATCTAATCGAAAATATCTCCCCTACGTCGTCGGGTCATCACACATTTATCATAACGGCCACAGAGTATTTTACCAAGTGGGTGGAAGCAATTCCGTTAACCTCTACGACTGGACCCCGCATTGCGGAGTTTATTTTGCATAACATCATATGTCATTTTGGTATTCCATCCAAGATCCTCTCGGATAATGGGACGCCCTTCAAGAACAAAGACGTGCGTGCTTTGACCACAAAGTACAAAATTCAGCATAGTTTTTCAACACCCTATTATCCGTAGGCAAATGGGCAAGCAGAGGCATCCAATAAAATGCTAGTCGCCATCCTCAAAAATACTATCATAGATAATCATAAGGATTGGCACATTCAGATCCCGCTTGCCCTATGGGCTTATCGCACTAGCATTCGGACGCCCACTGGGGCAACACCATTTTCGCTGGTGTATGGCTCCGAGGCTGTCATGCCTCTTGAGTTGGAAATCCCTTCCCTGCGTATTTCAATGCAAGAGTTCATCGATGATGACACTGCATGGCAGGCCTAGTTAGATCAACTCACGTTGCTTGATGAACGATGCGTCAATGCTCTCGAGCATTTGCGTATCTATCAAGAGCGACTTAAGAGAGCATATAACATGAAGGTTCACCTAAGGGATTTTCAGGTTGGAGATTTGGTCTTAAAAGAGAACCAACAGAATTCTAATTTGTCGTCCCATCTCCGAGACAAGTTCATGGCAAACTGGTTAGGTCCTTATGTGATTGATAGTAAGATAGGACCTGGAACATATCGACTCGCCTCTCTTGAAGGACTCAAGGAGCTAGAACCCTTGAACATCAGTCATTTGAGGCCATTCTACATTTAGAGAGCCATAGTCCACACAAAAGCTCCAAGGATTTCCACAATCGCTTGGTCAATCCCAAAATGCCCCAAAGGTGTCCATAAACCCTTTGGTCAACCAAAAAGCTCCAAGGATTTCCACAATCGCTTGGTCAATCCCAAAATGCCCCAAAGGTGTCCATAAACCCTTTGGTCAAACCAAAAGCTCCAAGGATTTCCACAATCGCTTGGTCAATCCCAAAATGCCCCAAAGGTGTCTATAAACCCTTTGGTCAAACCAAAAGCTCCAAGGATTCCCTTAATCGCTTGGTCAACCTAAAATGCCCCAAAGGTATCCATAAACCCTTTGGTCAAACCAAAAGCTCCAAGGGTTACCATAACCGCTTGGTCAACACAAATATTCAAAAACAAACAAAAACAATAAAAATCATCAAAAATCACAAAAAAAAAAAAAAAATTTTCATGCATACTCTTAAATATCAAAATACAAAAAAAATAGGTTGCATTAGGCATCACCTCCATACATTGCATATTCGCTAGGTCATACAAGTCAAAAGCACCATAGACTGTAATTGCTCGGCAATTTTCTCATTTTTCACATAAAATCAATTTTATCAACGCATACATCCCGCATCACACCATCCCCATTTTTAGCAAAGTCAGTTGTCTCCTAATGTATTTAGGGTTTTCGTCATTCAGCTGTCTTTAAATTTCTAGCCAAAAATTGTACAAAGTCAAACAGATTTTACACAGGAAAGTTTTACTTGGGTCACGCCTCGTTATGTAATATCCCTACACAAATTAAAACACATAAAATAATTCCTAAGTTGTGTGAACGTAAGATGAAAACTACAAAGCAATCTAGAGTACCATAGGTGAAAGATTAGCCTGTTCATCCCCCTGTGCGAATGGTTCAAGAATGCTGAGAATTGACAAAAGGACAAGCTCTTCCCCATCCATTCCTTCTAATCAATAGTGGTTTTCACCACTAACAAAAATTCAAAAATCACCATTGGTCCCTAAGGTTGTAAGGATTCATACTACACGTCCCTGCCAAGGATGGGTAGTCATCCCCAAGGCCTAAAAGGATCAATGACCATTCAAAAACACCATTTCCACAAGCCATCATCACAATCACCTTTGGTCTCTCAAGTCGTAAGGATTCGTACTACACGTCCCTACCAAGGATGGGTAGTCATCCCCAAGGCCTAAAATATCAATACCCTTACTTCATAATCTCCATACTACCCTTTGGTTCCCAAAGTCGTAAGGATTCGTACTACACGTCCCTACCAAGGATGGGTAGTCATCCCCAAGGCCTAAAAGGATCAATGTTATTCACCAGTCACAAACATACCAACTTAACCTTACAAAGCTCAAAATCCAAATCAAATAACAATGGTTATCACTACTATTCAACATCCTTGCTCCAAAAGAAAAAAAAAAGAACAAAATAAACAGTGATTTTCATCACTTTGTATACGAGCAAATATCCTAAACCATTGAGCCAATAAAAATCCTGAACTTGAATCCCTGGAATTCTCAGTATTCGAAAACCATCTAGGTGATCCTCATTACAGGTTTGGTGGACAACCTACCTGGCAATGGTGGTATCCTACCCGCATGACGATATGTCTATCACATTAGCTTTGCATGTGAGTAGACCAATGTTTGCATGTGGATGAGCTAGCTTATGGTACCTTAGATTGTCCCATGGATTAATCTTGCTAAATACAACAATGGAGTTAGTGGAGCTACTTAGGTGATCCTCAGTACAAGGTTTGGTTGATAGCCTATCTGGCACTGGCGGTATCCCGACAAATACCACATAAACGAACTCAATTGCACACACAGGGATGTGAAATAACTTGGTTAACCTCCAAGTCGGATTTATACCTTGTTCAAAAGTCTTGCGAGATAAATGTACAGTCTTGGCTAGTTAGTTAAAATATCTGAATCTCGAAAAAGCTTAACTACATTTTAAAAACAATTGGTCCATTTCATTCCATACATCACCATCAAAAAAAAATGCAAAATACAAAAACACAGTTTTCACATGCAACGTCATTCCACAAAGTCATCCCATAAGTACAACAAGCCAGTAAATCTTGTACAGTCTATGGTGCCATCGACAAGTTATCAACCAAATCATTTCATTCATTCCATATGCATACATCATATAATTAGAAACATCGCATTCATAATACCACATGCATCCATCATCATAAATCAATGTGCATAAACAGACAGACACACCATGAAAAGTTTATAAAAACCAAAAAAAGAATCATCTGTATATATATCATCAAAAAAAATGCTCATAGGCTACAATGAACCGGTCCTCTGACCCTACCACAAAAACAAAAAGCTCAAAAACCCCCAAGCCTAGGGCATCGGCCACCATGATCACGCAGGATCGGTGCGATGGGAACTACCCCCCATGGTGTGGGTCCTATGGGACCTCTCAGGGTGACTGCTGCTCGCCCCTGCATCACGCCTACTAGTGCCCCCCTCATCTAGCCACCTGCGATGAGACGATGCTAACTGCTCAGTATCGCTGTCTCTCGTCCGACGTGAAGAGCCACCTCTAGGAGGCTCAGGTAACCGCCCACCAAGGCGGATGATCTCTCCCTCCATATCCATCCGATGTCGATGCCAATCTACCTCCCGTCGATGCCAATCTACCTCTCATCGACGCTAATCTGCCTCCCGTCGATCCCACTCTACCTTCCGTCGATGGTAGTAAGCTACTACGTCGTCGCGATGTGGTAGCTGTTGTTGGCAATTTTGGGTACTTTGGGTACATTGCCTTTGCTCAAGTGTATAAGTTGTCATTGATGTCAAGAAGCTCTTGAAGGAATTTGATTTGATGTCAAATAATTTGTTTTGATGAAGGTTTGGCATGACAGCTTCAAAGGTCTTTTGTAAACCCCAAGTTGGCAGGTTTAAAGATTACAAGTGGATGCATTAGTTTAATGCAATTGGGTCCAGGAGGAAATATTTATTTTAATAATTAAAAACCTTGTTAAGGTTCCCTTTAATTATTTTTAAAATAAATATTAATTATTTGCAATGGGTTCTCCTAATCCATGGCGCAAATGTTTTAACATGGTGGGCGCTAGCCAAGACCTCCGTCGACGTGTTAATCTCCTCGTCGACGTCAAAGAGCTTATGGCAAGGATTCATATTAATACCCCTCGATGAAAACAAAGATTGATCCCATCCGATTTTTGAAAGGAGTTGCTCGCTGTAAATTCGACTGTGTCTTCGTCGATTTTTGTAATCCGTTGATCGTTTGTTTGTCTTCGCGGTTTTCGTATCCGTTGTTCGTTCGTTTGTCTCGCCGTTTATCGAATCCGCCGTAGAGCTTGTTGTCTGCGAATTCACGTCAGAAGGAAGGGAGGACTGTGTTTTATTTTCTTGGCGCAGAAGGGACAAGCATAACAACGTGAGGTTTTAACCTCATCGGGTGCCTTTGGTGCACCGGTAGCGGCTAGGCTGTTGGCGCGCTATCCGAACGGGAGGTTCCGCGTTCGAATCACGCGAAAGGGTTTTTCGTCGTGGACGCAGCGGGTGGTGTTAGATTTCGGGCGCAAATTTCTCCAAAGCGATTTTTTGATGTTGGCTAAGGTATTTTCGAATTTAATCTTTTGCTAAGTGTATGTTGCGGATGGACGAAGTTTGTTAGAAGAAAAACAGCTTAGGAGTAATAAGGGTTTTAAAGCTTGTTGTTATTTTGATAAAATATTAGTTTGAAGGTGTTGTTGAAATATCTTATTGCATTCTTATAAGAGATAAACTTTATTTTTGATGAGACAATAAGGGAGAAATAAGGTGTATAATGGATAAATCTTTCTTGTAATGTTGAGAGTGCTTTTGGTTGATTATGGAAATGAAAGCATGATGTTTTAAGGTTAATTGCTTCTTGTGTGAAGTTGTGAAACCTTAAGTGGGCAGCTTTGAGATTGACATTTGCTTTCATTAAATTGGTTATAATCAAGCTATTCTTTACTTGGTTAAAGTGTTGGGCTTACTCCTTTGTTGATGAATTGAAAAGTTGTTTTATGCTATTGTGAGTTGAGTTGGTGGATGCTTTTTGTTCAAACAATATTGGAGAGAAAAGGAGTTCTACTTGTTTCCTTTTCTGATGTTGATTGTGAAATGCTTCAAGGTTGTGTTTTGAGCTGAATGGTGTTGATTGAACCTTGTTTGATGAGCATTGTTGTTGAAGCCCTAATTGATGGTGAAAAGAACATGAGTATCATTGTTATGTGATTCTTTGCATAGTTGGCAATTGTTGGGGTTTCATGTTCTTGAAAGAAAGCATTCTATCCTATCCATTTCAGATTTTGAGTTGAGTTTTCAGATTTGAGATTGAGTTTGAGCTGAGTTGATTTGAGTTGAGTTTTGAGATTGGGAGTTGAGTATAGAACATATTGAGTCTCTAACAATTCTCTTTATGCTTCTATGAGTTTGACAAATCACATTGGGTCTCTAAAAATTCACCTTGTGATTTCCTACTAAGAAAGTTTTTCTTGGTGAGCTTGTTGAGTTTTTGGACAGGTTTCGGTGGGGACTTGTGAGCAGGTTTTGGACAGGTTTCGGTGGGGACTTGTGAGCAGGTTTTGGACAGGTTTCGGTGGGGACTTGTGAGCAGATTTGGACAGGTCCTAGCAGAGGACTTGTGAGCTGAGTTTGTTAGTTCTATCAGAGAACTTGAGGATAGAGGTGCATTGGTTCTTTGAGAAGAACCTGAGGATAGATTTGGCAAGTCTTTGAGAAGGCTTGTGTGCAGAGGATTGATTTGTTCAAGTGTTGGACAGATCTGACAGACAGAGGAAGACTTGTACTAGACCGACTGACTGTGTTTGGTACAGGTTGCTGAGCTACTGTGGACGTGATCATAGAAGGCAGAGGTCTCTTAGGCTAAGCATTGAGGATAGGAGGTCTTCGGTGGAAAGGAGTTCCACGTGTTGGCAAGAGGTAGAGGCAGTTGATCTTCTGAGGGATCATTTCCAGAGCAGAGGGGAAGGTATCTCCTTTGAGCAGAGGCTCATAAATTTAGATTGGGGGAAGGTATCTCCTTTGAGCAGAGGCTCATAAATTTTGATTGGGGGAAGGTATCTCCTTTGGGCCGAGGCTCATAAACATTGTAATTGGGAAGGATTCCCAAAGAACTTTGAGATAACTTTTAGAGAAAAGTTTTGTGGACGTAGCCCAACCATTCCGGGTGAACCAAGTTAAAATTGGTGTCACTTTGTGGATGATATTGTGCATTGTTTTGATATTGCTTTGGGTATATTGCTTTACTATTTTGAAGTATAAAGGAAAAAGTAAAAAGAGGTCTTATACTGTTCACCCCCCATCTCGGTATAAGCTTGTGTTCTTCAATTGGTATCAGAGCAGGTGCCTTCGAAAAGTTTAACAGCTTGAAGGAAAAGCTAGTAAAGAACACAATGGATCATTCAAGTAGCAATGCAACACCTATTCTTGATGGGTCAGATTTTGGTCTTTGGAGTGCAAGGATGAAGGTTCATCTAATGGCACTTGGTAATGAGGTATGGGAAGTGATTGAAGATGAGTACACTATTCCTGTACATGGTCCTAATACTAAAGAAGAAAGGCTCCTACATCACAACAATTCAAAAGCAATGAATGCAATCCCGAAAGGCTTACAGAAAGCTAGATCTCACCAAAGTGATTCACTGCAAGACAGCTAGTGAAATGTGGAAACAGTTGAAGGTGGTTCATACAGGTGATACAAATGTCAGAAAGGCCAAGTTGAGACACTTCAAAGGTATGTTTGAACAACTCAAGATGAATGATGATGAAAATATTAGTGACTACATGCTTCGTATGGATGAGGTTGTTAACTCCATGAAAGACTTAGGTCTTGAGCTTGCTGAAAATGATGTTTGTGATAAGATTTTAAGATCTCTTCCTAATAGATTTAGTGAAAATATTTCTGCTATTGAGGAAGCTAAAGATTTGGATAAGTTGAAAAAGGATGAGCTCCATAGTATACTTGCGAGCATTTGAGTTGAGAACTCAAGTGAAGATTGATGTCAAGAAAGAGGTGGCTTTCAAGGCTACCAAGGAATCCAAGGGTAAACAACTTCAAGATAGTGATGAGTCTTCTAGTGATGAAGAGGCATATTACAGCAAGAAAGGCAAGTTCTCTAGAAAACACAAAAGTATGAAAAATATAAGATGTTTCAATTGTGGAAAGTTTGGTCATTATGCTACTAACTGTATTGTTCCCAAGAATGAAAGTGATGAAGATAAACAGGATTCTATGAGCAAGGTTTCTGAAAAGCATAAGCATCACAGAAAGAACAAAGATGAGCACAACAATCAAGGAAAGAGGTATTCTCACAAGCACAAGAAGAGTTTCTATCTAGACAAAGCAAGTAAGTGTTCTAGTAGTGATAGTGAAAGTTCTTCAAGTGATAATGAAAATGAGATGTTGTTCATATCGAAAAAAGAGGAAGAACCGAAACATAGATTCATTATCATGAAATGTCTTAGATGTGGAAATTTTGGTCACCTTGAGGATGATTGTACAAATAATGATTTGGTTTCTAGTATGTATGAGGATGCTTCAGAAAACTATAAGGAAGATGCTTGTATGGTTTTTGAAAAAGGTAGCACCTCTAGTGATAAGAAATCCGAAAAAGGCTTTGATGATTCGGAAAGCAAACAAATAAAGGATCTTGAAAGTGAACTTATTAATGCTCTTAGTGCTTTGAAAAAGGAAAGAAAGAAGAATGCTAGACTCAAGGATAAGTTAGATGAATGTTGTATGGAGAGAGATGATCTTATAGAAAATCTTGATTTCTCTATAGCTAAGACACAAGAACTCAAGGATGAGTTAGAGTCTAAGGTTCTTGAGTATAGTGAGTTAGAACAGAAAATGGCTTCTTTGAAAGAGGAAACTAAAGAGTACAAGGATAAGCTTTACGAGGTTTCAAGATAGCTCCAAAAAGGTTAAGTCACTCATCAAAGGTCAAAGAAAGACAACGAGATAAAACAGGCCTTGGTTTTGTTAAGCCACACAAGGAACAAGTTGGAGAGTCTAGTAAGAGACTCCAAAAGGAAGAGAGTTCTTATGAGGAAAGTATTTCAGATCATGAGTCCTTGAATGATAGATGCACAGAAATAGAAAACAGAATTCAGAATGAGAAGAAGAAGTTTTCAGGACCCAAGAGGTCAAATAAAGGAAAATTTCAAGGCAGATGTTTTGCTTGTCATAAGTTTGGTCACATGGCTTCACATTGCATGGCTCAAGTGAAGAAGGTAAATGACAATTTCAGAAGTGCTAGTTTCTTTCAAGGGTATTGCTACTCTTGTCAATAGTTTGGGCACAAGGCAGTCTATTGCAAGGTAAATAATAGGAACAGGTTTGATCAAAACAGGTTTGGTCAGAACAGGTTTGGTCAGAACAGGTGGATTCAAAGATCAGGTTTACCTCAGAGAAACAACATCATCAAGTGTTTCAAGTGCAACAATGAAGGTCACATAATCAGACAGTGTAGAGCTGAAATTCTAGAATACAGGAACAGGAACAGTGGCATGATCAGGTCCAAGGATCAAGGCATGGACAAGAACAGGGATGAGAACAAGAACAAGAACAGTGACAAGAACAGGAATATGGACAAAGAGTTCAAGAGAAGGCCCGACAAGGAAGTTATAGACGCTGATGATGATCAGTGCCTAATGGGAGTTTTACTCCCACCCCAAAATTAATCACCTCATCGGGAGGTGGGGGAGGGACTAAGCTAAGAGGCTCATTCTTAGTCCCGAGCCCCAAAGGTGGCCCTTTGCCATTGATGACAAAGGGGGAGAGATATGAGTAAGGGGGAGAGCTTCAAGTGAAGAGGAAAGCTTCAAGTCAGGGGGAGCAAAACTTCAAAGGAAGATTCTCAGTTGTGGGCACAGTTGGTCAGTTGTTAGCATAGTTGGTTTCAGTTTTGGCTCTTGAGAAGTGTTTTCAGTAAAGGTTTGCCATCAATGACAAAGGGGGAGATTGTTGGCAATTTTGGGTACTTTGGGTACATTGCCTTTGCTCAAGTGTATAAGTTGTCATTGATGTCAAGAAGCTCTTGAAGGAATTTGATTTGATGTCAAATAATTTGTTTTGATGAAGGTTCGGCATGACAGCTTCAAAGGTCTTTTGTAAACCCCAAGTTGGCGAGGTTTAAAGATTACGAGGTGGATGCATTAGTTTAATGCAATTGGGTCCAGGAGGAAATATTTATTTTAATAATTAAAAACCTTGTTAAGGTTCCCTTTAATTATTTTTAAAATAAATATTAATTATTTGCAATGGGTTCTCCTAATCCATGGCGCAAATGTTTTAACATGGTGGGCGCTAGCCAAGACCTCCGTCGACGTGTTAATCTCCTCGCCGACGTCAAAGAGCTTATGGCAAGGATTCATATTAATACCCCTCGATGAAAACAAAGATTGATCCCATCCGATTTTTGAAAGGAGTTGCTCGCTGTAAATTCGACTGTGTCTTCGCCGATTTTCGTAATCCGTTGATCGTTGTGTGTGTCTTCGCCATTTTCGTATTCGATTCGTTGTTCGTTCGTTTGTCTCGCCGTTTATCGAATCCACCGTAGAGCTTGTTGTCTACGAATTCACGTCAGAAGGAAGGGAGGACTGTGTTTTATTTTCCTGGCATAGAAGGGACAAGCATAACAGCGTGAGGTTTTAACCTCATCGGGTGCCTTTGGCGCACCGGTAGCGGCTAGGTTGTTGGCGCGCTATCCGAATGGGAGGTTCCGCGTTCGAATCACGTGAAAGGGTTTTTCGTCGTGGACGCAGCGGGTGGTGTTAGATTTCGGGCGCAAATTTCTCCAAAGCGATTTTTTGATGTTGGCTAAGGTATTTTCGAATTTAATCTTTTGCTAAGTGTATGTTGCGGATGGACGAAGTTTGTTAGAAGAAAAACAGCTTAGGAGTAATAAGGGTTTTAAAGCTTGTTGTTATTTTGATAAAATATTAGTTTGAAGGTGTTGTTGAAATATCTTATTGCATTCTTATAAGAGATAAACTTTATTTTTGATGAGACAATAAGGGAGAAATAAGGTGTATAATGGATAAATCTTTCTTGTAATGTTGAGAGTGCTTTTGGTTGATTATGGAAATGAAAGCATGATGTTTTAAGGTTAATTGCTTCTTGTGTGAAGTTGTGAAACCTTAAGTGGGCAGCTTTGAGATTGACATTTGCTTTCATTAAATTGGTTATAATCAAGCTATTCTTTACTTGGTTAAAGTGTTGGGCTTACTCCTTTGTTGATGAATTGAAAAGTTGTTTTATGCTATTGTGAGTTGAGTTGGTGGATGCTTTTTGTTCAAACAATATTGGAGAGAAAAGGAGTTCTACTTGTTTCCTTTTCTGATGTTGATTGTGAAATGCTTCAAGGTTGTGTTTTGAGCTGAATGGTGTTGATTGAACCTTGTTTGATGAGCATTGTTGTTGAAGCCCTAATTGATGGTGAAAAGAACATGAGTATCATTGTTATGTGATTCTTTGCATAGTTGGCAATTGTTGGGGTTTCATGTTCTTGAAAGAAAGCATTCTATCCTATCCATTTCAGATTTTGAGTTGAGTTTTCAGATTTGAGATTGAGTTTGAGCTGAGTTGATTTGAGTTGAGTTTTGAGATTGGGAGTTGAGTATAGAACATATTGAGTCTCTAACAATTCTCTTTATGCTTCTATGAGTTTGACAAATCACATTGGGTCTCTAACAATTCACCTTGTGATTTCCTACTAAGAAAGTTTTTCTTGGTGAGCTTGCTGAGGTTTTGGACAGGTTTCGATGGGGACTTGTGAGCAGTTTTGGACAGGTTTCGGTGGGGACTTGTGAGCAGGTTTTGGATAGGTTCTGGTGGGGACTTGTGAGCAGATTTGGACAGGTCCTAGCAGAGGACTTGTGAGCTGAGTTTGTTAGTTCTATCAGAGAACTTGAGGACAGAGGTGCATTGGTTCTTTGAGAAGAACCTGAGGACAGATTTGGCAAGTCTTTGAGAAGGCTTGTGTGTAGAGGATTGATTTGTTCAAGTGTTGGACAGATCTGACAGAAGAGGAAGACTTGTACTAGACCGACTGACTATGTTTGGTACAGGTTGTTGAGCTGTTGTGGACGTGATCATAGAAGGCAGAGGTCTCTTAGGCTAAGCATTGAGGATAGGAGGTCTTCGGTGGAAAGGAGTTCCACGTGCTGGCAAGAGGTAGAGGCAGTTGATCTTCTGAGGGATCATTTCCAGAGCGAGAGGGGAAGGTATCTCCTTTGAGCGAGAGGCTCATAAATTCAGATTGGGGGAAGGTATCTCCTTTGAGCGAGAGGCTCATAAATTCTGATTGGGGGAAGGTATCTCCTTTGGGCCGAGGCTCATAAACATTGTAATTGGGAAGGATTCCCAAAGAACTTTGAGATAACTTTTAGAGAAAAGTTTTGTGGATGTAGCCCGACCATTCTGGGTGAACCACGTTAAAATTGGTGTCACTTTATGGATGATATTGTGCATTGTTTTGATATTGCTTTGGGTATATTGCTTTACTATTTTGAAGTATAAATGAAAAAGTAAAAAGAGGTATTATACTGTTCGCCCCCCCTCTCAGTATAAGCTTGTGTTCTTTAGCTACGTCTACAGGAGATCCCTCTCTCGTGCAGCATCGGTATCCCCTCCTGTCGATGGGACGTAGCCCATGCATTCTCCCACTCTGCCAGTTGATTCTATAGGAGATATATCTCCTGCAAAGCCTCTCCTAGCTCCCCATATAGCCTCTATAGTAGCCCCACCAATCATGCATTCTCAGTGCGCAACCCTACCTCCATGTCCTCTGACACTACCTGAGGCCTTGGCAAATCCGAGACAGTAGCCTGCTCTGGCTCCCACTGCTCTGGGACGTCCTACATTTTTGGCTGGTCTTGAACCCCATAATACCTGCCTGCATCCTCAACCTCCACCATCTCTACATCATCCCGTAGAGCACCCCAACCTTCATTTGGTGCCTCTACACCCTCATTCCCTGCTGCTATCGCCTCTGCCCCGCCTAGAGGCCCCTTGCCTTGCCACCATCGCAAGGTCCACCACTGCTCATACTCGGCAGTAACTCCGATGTCATCCACATTTGGGACGTCAATAGCCATATCTAAATCCTCGCCAAGTGGAGCAATGACTAGTCGTTCTAGAGTCCTCTCATCCCCCCGATGCCAATAGACCATGGGATCACCCAAAACTATCATGTAACCCAGCCATATGGGAACAACTCGTACTCATTCCCATGCCTCCCAATTAGCCACCACTCCCTCTGTACCCATCGAAGCCACTCTCCAGCCTCAGGCCAGGCTGGATAGTCCCAATAGGGGCACCAGAACACCTCCCCTAGAGTAAGCTGCGTGAAGGTGTTGACATAGTGCCCTACTGCACCTGCCCATCATCAAATCTGACCCTGCTCCTTCGACCTCCACCACAGTACCCTGTATCCAATCTCCTAGTCTGCCATCTCTACCCGAGTCATCCAGGGCAGCCCAGTCGGCCTCTCCACTGCTATGTGCTTCCAAGCCCAACACTGCAACAAGTAGCTGCAACTAATCCCCTTCCACTTTCGGTAGCGGACCTCGTACAACTCATCATAAAGCTATGCCAGTAGAGTCTGTCCCCATATCATGATCATCGATACATCTATAGGACACTCCACCAGCCTGAACACCACCTCCAACAGGTTCCATGGGAACCTCGTGCTCGAAGAGTCGGGGAGCAGCATGTTGGAAATGAGGCCCATGAGTAATGTGTGCCTCATTCCCAACACACCCCTCTCTAGCCACCATCGAACCAGTATGCCACCAATATGACAGTCGATATCTTCCCTCTCCACTGGGCTCTCCACACCCAATTCCTCCCCATGCCCGAAACAATGTATCAGTACTGCTATCCGATCCCACAACGTCATCTGGATTGGTAGTCCGTCTATTGGAATCCAAAGAATCTTATAGACATCCTTCAAGGTCACCATCATCTCCCCTATTGGGAGATGGAATGTGTTGGTTTGGGGATCCCACAGATTGATCAGGGCTGTCCGATAGGCTCGATCCCCGACCATCGGCTCCAGTCGAGTCACCTTCTTGAGCCCAAGGGCATCAAGCCAATCCCAGTCAGCCAAATTCAATGTTGCATGTGCTTCAGTGAACACAGTAGGCACTCGGTATCGGCTCTTCACAACCTGCAAAAGAAAACAACATAAAAATATTAAAACAATTACAAAAAAAAAAATCATCATTTGTCAGTTTTAGGGTTTTAAATTTAACTGATAAATTAAACAAAAAACAACATTCAAAAATGTAATTCTTTAGATCTAGGGTTTTTAATTCTAACTGATAAATTACCAACAAAAAAATTACAAAAACAAAACCTAATTTGTCAGACCTAGGATTTTGAACTCTAAACTGATAAATTAACAAAAAAAAAAAAAAATCATTGGTCAGTTTTAGGGTTTTTAACTCTAACTGCAAAACAAAAAAAACAGTCACAAAAAATCATTTGTCAGACCTAGGGTTTTTACCTTTAAACTGGCAAATTAACACCACAAAAACAACAGTTAACTAGGGTTCTAGTTACGCTTTTCGCTTAGTTTTACCCTACGTTTTTAACCTAAGTTCTGATCTTGGTTCAATTCAGGTTCAACGACATTTTAAGTTGTGTTCTAAACTAAGTTTCTAGCTCAGTTTTCAACTAAAATTTTGATCTATGTTTAACTAGGGTTAAATTAAGTTTTCTGCTAAGTGTTCATAGACTAGGGTTTCATTTTTACAATTTGAAAAACCAGATAAACAAAAACACAAGAAATAAACAACTTGTGGTTTTCCAATAGTGACATAAACTAACAAAGAGGACGGGCACTCACTGGTATCACTTTGGCTTTGCCGCTCAATCCGGTGTTTGAACTCATGGTCACAAGAACAGTTTGGCAGCACTTCACTTCGCAGAATTGACCTCCTTCTCCTCAGAGATCCAAATCACCAAGAAAAACAAGTGCAAATGAGCCCAAAACTTATTTTTGGCCTTTAAAAAGGCTTTTTGATCCTGTATTTGTTCCCCCCTGGGATGAGCACTCTGGTTAGCACTCGTACCTACCTGGTAAAAATACTAAATAGGAATTTGTCCCACCCTAGGATGAATACAGAGCAAAAATTTCAAAAACAGCAAAAACTGCACAAAAATACATCAAAACAAGCAATAAAACTGTCCAATAAGAGTGATTTTGCACTTGATATTCTGGGCATGCAAAACAGATGTCGGGGTCACAAATACTCACTATCCTACTCCCTAAGAAGGCTAATATAGCCGGACCGCTCCCCGAGAAGACAAATTTTCAAGATTTTCATCACCAAACAACATCACCAAAATGGGTCAAAACCCACCCAAAAATAGCAATATCATTGTCGAACGAAGGCGCATTTGCACCTAACATTATTGACATCCAAAAATGACATTGGGGTCACAAATTATCACTCTCCTACTCCCTAAGAATGCTACCATGGCTGGACCGCTCCTCAGGAAGACAAATTTTTGCCAATTTCAGCTCCATAATGCGTCACAAAAAGGGTTCAAACCCACCAAAAATAGGTTAGAATGTTCGGAAACTGCTTTCGTATTTAATGGTAAACAACTGAAGGCACCCTTACCTAAGTCATCTTGGGTCAAGCGACTCATCACTTTTCTCATGTTGGTAATTCCCTCATCGATTCGTTGCTTGAGGGGGTAGTCACACTTAGTCGCCAATCAACAACAACATACCCAATCCTGGAAATGACACGCATTCAAAGGATCATTGCAAAAGACAATCATGCTCCTGCTTGGAGTAGAAAACAAGCAACAAACACAAGCTGATCAAATTCTTGGCATTCATGAATCATGAACTCAAGGTTCCCACAGACAAAAGGTTGCACCCTTTGCCTATTCATGACTGATCAATGTCCAAGCTCAAGTAACACCTCAACGAAAAAGGTTAACACTTGAATTAAGTTCCTTAGCTCATCCGCAGCAAGGATTCTAGAATGCATGCCCTTTCCATACTTGGGGTATCAAGAGTTGGTTAGGTTACTGAGAAAACTTAATCATTAGTGCTTTGGTTATTTATTTTTGCTTGACGCTGCGCCTTGCACAGTGCTTCCCAAAAAGGGGCATCTATAGACACCAAAACAACACCAATCCAATTATGTGACAACAAGCGCTGATCGCATTGACACACACAGCCCCCAGGGCAGCCCCCAGAGGTTAAACAGTGGTCCTAACCACTCCCAAAAGTAGTTTGGAAGGTCAAAGGTCAATTTGGCACCTTTTTGGCACCTTGCTCTCTACTCATCCCACCCCGGGATGAATACAAACTGGCATTCATCCCACCCAAGGACGAATAGCAACATTCGCCCCAAGGTGAGGTGAATAGAAGGTTTGACTGGCAAAAAAAGTCAAACCTCGGCAACTCCGCTAGTTAACTGAGGCTTTAGGCCATGTAATTGTGAGGAATAGCTTTTATTCAAGAAGAGAGACTTCAGTCATGCATGTCTTTATTTTAGAGACCTCATGCAAGGAGATTCTAAATCAGGGAACTAGCTTTTCTCTGAAAATAGGACAGTTAACTCAAGTGGTGCCCTCGCATGTGCAATTTAAACAAGGAGACCCTAAGGTCTATAAATTGGGGAGTTTTCCCACCCAAAATTAGGATAGATAAGGAGCATTTGAGCAACAAAGTTCTTCCAATTTACATACCTACTTGCAGTTTGTGCCTTCACATCCTTAATCTCTCATTCGAAAGGGAGGTTATTGGGTGACTATTAGAAGCACGAATACCGACCCAAAACATGATTTTTGGCCACAATATCCCACTAAATTTGTTGACAACACCCTATAAAGAGTTTTGGATCCATCCCAAGTGGATTGGTGCTAAAACAGTGTCCCAAATGATGGGCGTCCTGCCCCCGGGTGCTCCCCAAACTGTCACAGTCCTATTCGCCCCACCCCGGGACAATTAGAAATCTATGATATATTTCTTTAGTTTTTCTTTTGCATTTTATTCTAGATATGCTAAATAGGTTATAGTTCAAATTTCATTTCATTCTGAGCAATTTTGACCAGGTTTTTGTCATTTCTCGCCTTTACTAACTTGTAGATGGCACCAGAAAAATCTGGGTGATAGAGGTAAAATTGGAGAAATATGACCTTCTGGGTCTTCCCAAAACATCCCCAATTAGCTAACCCCATGTTTTCAGGTCATTTGGAGCTTCCGAGATAGGACATTGAAGAGGGTGCTTTCTGACAGGTTATTATAGGTCTATTCGTTCCACCCTGGAGCGAATAAAAATCTGTGAGGAATTTCCTGACTTTTCTTTTTGCAGACGTCTTCTGATAACATATTTATGCTACTATTAAATTTTTAGGTAAATTCAAGGTCATTTGATTATCGATTTAATATTTTCATGCATATACTGATAGTAGGCCTTGGGAAATACATGTTTTATTCTATCTGCAGGTGCTACTAATATTTTCTATTTTTTTGAACACAGGTTTTTGACATCAGAAGAGAAGGAAGGAATGAACAATCATACACACAAGTTGTGGTGACGTTTTGGTCTGCCCATCTTACATGTGGGCACACGGAATAAGGATTGTTGTTTATAAATGCGATAAGAAACTTATTTGACGCTCCTATTCCCTAAAAATGAAGGAGACGTATTGTAACACAACTCTGAAAAGCATATCAATAAAAAGGGCTGTATTTTATATTGTTTTTATCTTGTGTCAATTCTTCTATGCTCTTTCTTTTTATGCACTTTGCAATACATAGGCTATAAGCGTTAAGTTGGGTTTTAGAAGCATATATTTTGGGCACTTTCCTTTTTGTTTCTGTATCCTCGTGCTTTCACCAATATGCATCTAATATAACTTATATGCTATTTTTATTTAAATGCAGGCATTAAAACAAAATTAAGAAATACAAATGCAATGCTAGAAAGTAATTTCAAACCTTACTTGTATCCAAAAGTTTGTTGAAGTTTCTGATTTTTGAGTGCAGCCTAGATCGTACGCAATAGGTCAATATCGTACTATGATTTTGCAAGATCATAGTACAAACAAAGAAATACTGTTCCAATTTTGCCAAGGATCAACAAAAACATAGATAAGGATAGAAAATAGAAAACAGATAGTTGTATTGATGTTTACAAGAATAATTAAGATCAAATTTTGGCTATTAAATAACTGTAATAAGATGAATTGATGAATAAATGTCCAAACTACATAAAACATGCAATTATATGAAATTATGTGAACTCCAGGAATGCATATGTATAAATCTAGAATTCTATGAAATAAAGGATGATAAATGAAATATCCATCCAATGAAACAAAGTTAGAATACACAAATCATAGCTTGGGGTTGCCCCCAAGTGAGTTGTAGGTAATATCATAGCCTGCAGGATAGGATCGTACGTCTAACTCATATGATCGTACAATGATAGCGATATAATATCCTTTGATCTACAACATTGTCCTCCGATATTGCACACAATAGCAGAATATCTAGAACTAAACTGCACAATTAAGCAAAATAATTCCAAATGCAATGAGTTAGGGGTCAGGGATCAGGGAGGAAATTTATAGGGAGAGATTTGGTTAAATAAGTAGGGAGGAGTGTCCAGAATAGGGAGGAGGTTGGATTGTTACAAAATTTTCTAAGTTGGACGAGGCCGAACGAATCCGATCTCACATTTCCCGCATAGTTAGAAAGGTGGAGACAAAAACCGTTCAACTAATTTTATCGCTTTACATTTTTGAATTTTCTATTTCTGGGCAATATCGTATTACGATCAACATTATCGTACACCAATCACAAGGATCGTATGACTGAAATCATGTTACGATTTTGGAGGTCGTACTATGATTTTGGGGTGCGTAGTATGATCTCATCAAATATGCATAAATTTCAAGGTAGTTAATGTAAACGTGATGTTTTTACAATTTTTTTATGTTCTCATGAAAATGGGTCAAACTTAAGGTGCTACAGTTGTATTGTCGTATCCTATATATTAAGGTTTTGGGATCCTTTAAAAACTCACTTTTAATCTATCTACCAAAAAAAAGTAATTTTATATGAATATCACCATTGTTTCCAAGAGGAAATGTCACATCCAAAAATTTCCATTAAAAACCCCAACCTTCCTGAGAGCATTTTTTTCATATAATTGTTAGGTATTATCCTAACTCTAACAACTAGAGAAATTTTCTAGATACCAACTAAAGTCCTTTAGGGTACCTACTAAGTAATAATTCCATTCCAATATGAGATGAGATATTCTTTAGGTACACCACGAGATACACCCATCTCTACATATTGTATACATCCATATATGCAAGTGTAATAGGTGTAGGATTATGTAGGCTATCAATCTCTTTTCCAGATCTAGCTAAACCTCTTTCAGTTTATCGAAATGAATGCATCAATCACTACACCATACATAATTTCTTTTATGTAGATGCACTTGACATATCAAATTCATACTACCAATATCATCTCCACGATGAGCTAGTCTCTTCATCAATGGAACTCTTTAACCCGTGGATGAAAACTACTCAAGTCTCTAGTTTTTACTTATTGCCTCCTAAGATAAAACATGAATGGTTTCCTTTAAAAAACAATATCATAGAGATTCTTTCTTAACTTCCAAGAAATAGTTTCTATAATTACCTCATCTTTAGTTTTGGCTACTCCTTTATTTATTTTCTCTATCCATAATGGCTTAACTATTACTATATTATAATTAATGTATAAAATTTCCTTAAAAAGAATATATAATGATTAATATACTTTACTTTCTATATAGCATTACTCATTAAGAATCTTCCAAAGTTGTATGCATTCAAAACCAACTTTTTTAAGTTGTATCTATAATGTTATTTTAACCAAAAAAATAAGCATACTCCTAATATTTATTGTATCTCTAAACTAAATATGTATAGAAGAATAAAATACTTTACCTTTTTACTCTATTCTTAAACAATTAGGTTCATTTCACTTGCTAATTAAAACCACACAACCTCCAATATATTATAAGAATTTTCTACACATTATTTCTAAAATATTGTAAATCTCATACACTGCTCTGTCTCAATCAATAACGTTACTTAACTTTATCAAACACTAGCACATATCAATCTATCAATCAAAATATCCACACTGATTAAGATAATTATCATTTCTCTCTACTGACAATGACAAAGGGTATTAAACCATATTTTAAATTATACACATATTTGAAGGCATGAAGTATGATAGATTTCTTCCATTTGGTCATTATTGACTCTCTTAAATAAAATTCCACTTCTCAATAATATTCTATCAATACAAAGTGTAGAAGTTCATGTTTTTTTTCCTTTACATTTCTAATATAGCATACAACAATTACATAATCTCCAATATGTCCACTCTGTACTCAAAAAATTCAGTGGTAATGTACATTACATAGACTCACCAAATACTACAAAATGATTTAAGAGTACAAGCTAGATTTTAAAAGTTTAATTAAGTATATTAAAAATTAAAACATTTGTATTTTCTTTTTATTATTCAATGTTCAAGTGCACCCATTATTTCAATCTCCTTCGAGTTCCTTCATTAGCCACCGAGAAGAGAGATGTGCTCCAGGGATCAAAACAACTACTATCATGAGAATACAATTCTAAATGCAAATATTTCCTTCTCATTGCGTGTAATCACACCATACAAGACAATACATATTATGTTATGGTCATCTTTATATGTTGTAATCGTGGCATGCTTTCATTATTTTCAGAAATAATATTTTCCAAAAAGAATCCCTATATATTCTTTACAAACAGAGGAATCCACCTCTTATAAACAAAGATATAACCAAGCAACTATTATTTCCAGGACACACTTTTTCTATTATGTAACTAACCAGATCATCATATCTATTTTACCAAACATCAAATATATTATCTTATGCACTTGTTAGAAAATGAGACGTATATCATTCAATATTTCAATTCATTCCTTTTTCCTTAGTATAAATATGTACCAATCAGATTGATCCAAATTCCTATTTCATTTGATTCTAAGAGTACATATTATGGTCGCACTTCAAGTACCATCAATTCTTTCCATGGTAACGATTCAATAAATGTTCAAATAGATGTAGGAATGGCACATATTAAAAGGAGTCAACAATATTCATTACGAGTGTTCTATAACATGGAGTTATTATATAAAAATAAGCGGACTCCCATTAAACAAGATAAAGGTTTTAGATCGCTCTAATATTAGTGCTAGAAATAACACAGGTGACACCCAACACAATTTGGTTATTTCAAAATATGACTAAGAAGACATAATACTTCCTTCGGTCCCTACCCTAATACTAGGTATTATTAAAGAATTTACCAGATACAAATAAGATCTCGGTCTTCACCAAAGTGAGCATAGAATGTAAAATTATTTGTGTACTTGCACAAATAATGATTATACAAGTGGAGTACATCTCACTAAATATTGAACACTTCTGAAACTGATAATACTCACACAACTAGAGTTCTGTAGTTACTTCAAATAATTCAAATTGTGATATACTACAAAGGTTACTAGCACTTTGTACTAAATATCCATTATACTAACACTATTAGTCCATTTACAGAGTCTTCTAGTTTCTATGAAATAAAAATGTCTATACACAAAACATTTCATTCTACAAAGAGAGCTTTAACCAGAATAAGAGCACCTTTTAGAACACATTCCACATTTAGTTGAGAATTAAAAAACCATTACTATAAGTGCCTAATCCTAAAGTCAACTATATCTAAGCTTTACCCAAAGTAGCAATTTATTTTTCAAATTGAATATTCCTCTCTTTTTCATTTTCCCCCTTTCTTTTTCTTTCTTCTATTGGAAAGTAATAGTTTATACCCTGTAGTGGGTTAAAATTGACCCACATTAATCAATCCTAAGTTAAAAACATTAGAAAAATCAAATTAAATTGTCCCCTAACTTGTTGCCTCAATTTTTGTTCTTGTGGTAAGTTTATTTTAACCGTTGTACGAGATTGTAAGATTGTATGAGATCAAACGATTTTGTACGAGATCAAATCACCCAATCTCGTCCAAAACTAAAAATTGCCCTGTTTAGCAAGGTTAAAAAAATTGTTACAACCTCTTTGTCCTTACCTAGCCAATTTCATGGCAATTACAGGATCAGATTGAACAATCTCGTCCATAATAGGGGAAGTTGTAACCCCCTTCATTTTTAGCCCAACCTCTCAGCTAATTCCATTCTATTTAATCTAGGCTCCTCGCCCTAGATTCCCCCTAGAAATTTTATGTACTTTTGCTTTGTTATTTCATATTTTTGTTGTGTTTTTGTAGGTTGGATTTATGCATCGGTTGGATTCGTGCGGGATTATATCATTCAATATCTGGATCGTATTGCTCGATCTCAGATAAAATTGCCCAATCTCGTCTGCATTAAATAATTTTATGGTTAGGCTACTTGGGGAATCCAGACCTCACTATTTGCATTCTCTTTCCTTGTTTCTCTTGTCTTAGATCATATTTATTATCTATTAGATAATTTTAAATCTATTTCCATTTATACATTAGATTTTATACTCATATTTTATCACTTTTTCATGAATGTCCATGTGTCTAGCATAGATCTACATTTGTTCATTCAATCATTATCCTTTTAAGTTTATCATTTAATCTAATCCACCTCGACAAATGCATATTATTCCATAAATCTACTATTTTCTATGTAAAATTTTTAAACTATAGATTTTTGCTCTGATCGACTCATCCGATCACATATCGAACCGACCGATCACCAAATCGTATCACCCGATCTCATTTTGTTTTGACCGATATTATCTTCAACAAGCATAAAAGTGTAAAAATCAGCCATCTGGACCCGAGTTAGAATTTTAAATCACTTTATAAGCATTGCATTGTTCATTACTTCATATTTTCTATTGTTTGTTGGTTGCATGTGAATTAAAATCACATATAGGTTAGCATAGTTGCATATTGGCCAAACTAGGTGTATGTGAGACTATCTAAAAGAATACATCAAACAAAATCCAAAACCTAGGCATGGAAATTGCCTTAAAATATTTCCTGGTGAACCCACCCAATTCATAAAAAAATCATCAAAGAGGGCACGATCTTAAGTGCCTCTCCTCTGATGTGTAGATCTACTATTCTCCCATTCTCCTTTGAGGCGCAGATCCATTAGCCTGGAGGAAAGAAGTGCAAGAATTTTAGAGCTAAATTATTTGGTGAACCCAACGTGAATAACATAGGCATATTTCTAATTTATAAAACACAAAAAAAATATAAAAATTATAAAATAAACCAAAAAACCAAAAAAAAAGATCATTAGTCAAATTTGCACATTTTAAGTAAATTTTATAGATGTTAGTGTTGCAAATGTGAATAGGGTTCTCACTAAAGAGACTTAGAAAAATCTAGTTTTCTAGTCCTAAGTGTGAAAACCTCTATATTTTGTCGGCAAGTTTTCAATTTTTCGGCACGATTAATTTTTCTCCCTATTTTCTATTCTCTCTATCCTCCTCCTATATTCCTTCCTCTATTTTCTCCTTATCCCTCCATTTCCTCCATTATTCCCTCATCCTCCTTATCCCTCCAACTCCCTTTCCACTTATTCCTCCAACCTCCCTTCCTTTCCTCTCCGCCGACTTCCTCCCTATTCTTTCCATATATATTATGGGCATTTCCTATGGTTGTAATTAGACTCTGCAATTATTTTAATATTAAGATTTATTCAATATTTTCTATTACCTCCTAGTCCAAATTTGACATTTGGTATCAGAGCATACGGGAACGATTCTCGAGATCGTATGGGCACATTTCTCGAGGACACACGGGCTGGCAAGCATGTTGGGCACGCATCTCAAGGAGCTAGTGACTGGCTGGCGAGCATGTTGGGCATGCATCCTGAGGAGCTAGAGATCAGATTGAGGAGGTGGCAGAGCTGGGCACAGACTTTGATGCTGCACAGCTAACGTGGACACGTGGATCGAGGTGTTGAGGTGGTGGTAGGCGACACGTGGCAAGTGCTGATAGAGCGTTGATGTGGCACTGATGTGGCAGTCGATGTGGCATGCTGAGGTGGCAAAAATTGGTTGAAACACATGGCGAGCAGGGATTCGTCCGAAGCGGACACATGGCGATCGTGGATTGGTCGAGGAGCGAGCATAGTGGTGAGGAGCGATTGCCCGAAGGCAATCGATAATATATGCGGCCGCGCGCATATAAGAAGACTAGAAAGTCTTCTTCTCTGTGAATGTGGGACAAATCCACATTTAAAAAAAAAAAAAACTTTCGCCCGACGATAGAATAAGGAACTTTCGTTCCTTTCCATTTCAGCCGACGGGCGTAGCGCAATCGGCTGAGTCTTTGGCTTGCGGAGGAGAGGTCCCGGGGTCAAATCCCGTCGGGGAATAAACAAAGTTTTTTGTTGTTTTTTTTTTGAAAACTTCGGACGCCGACGACTATAAATTGACGACCGTCCCCTTTGGTCTCACCGGCGCCGCGTGGTGTAGCGGCTAGAGGCTGCAGGCAGGACACGGAGGTCCTGAGGTCGAATCCCGTCGGGGATTTCGCGACGACACAAAATCAAAAAGGTTTTTTTTATTTTAAGTTTTTCATTATTAATTTTAATTAAAGTTTTTTAAAATATTTAATAATTTTTATTTATATTTTTAATTAAGTTTTTTTTTAAATAAACCTTTATTTAAAAAAAACTAATTTTAAATATCTATAGAAAATTGTTAAATTTTTTTTTTAGGCTTTATTAAAATAAATTTTGGAAAATTGATTTTAAAAGAGAGGAAACATTGTCTAAGAGGCAATTTTTGTAAATGATTGGCACAATTGCCCTAGAGGCAATCCTTGTAAAAACCCTTTAAAAGAGGGATATTTTTTGCATCAAAAGTGAGGTAAGAAAATTGATGGGATGCCTTCTGGAGCACCCGTTTCGTGCTTCTAGAAAATTTTGGACTCCCCGTCTCATGACGGGGGTGGCACGCCAGGGGCGCTACAACTTGGAACCCCGTTGAAGGGTTAAATATTATGATGGAATATTGATGATTGGACATTTACAAAATGGACACCAAGTTTGAATATGTGAAGGTGCCAAATTTTGATGGTAAAGACTATCAATTCTGGGCAATTAAGATGAAGACTATTGATTGCAAAAGTGTTTTGGGACATAGTCGAAGAAGGATATGAGGAACCCACATGGAACAAGCTACAAGGAGATGAGAGTAAAGATATGAAAGGGAAGCAATATGAAAATTGCTTAGCCCTTATGGATTTGAGGAGAGGAATTGAAAAGAGTGTTTTTCCTCTCATAGCCAATTGTAAATGGATCTTCAAGACCAAGTTTAATGCTTATGGAAGCATTGAGATGCACAAGGCGAGATTAGTAGCAAAGGGTTTTACTCAGAAATATGGAATTGATTATGAAGAGACTTTTGCTCCTGTAGCTAGACAGGAGACTATCAGAACAATTCTTGCCTTAGTTGGACACAAAGGATGGAAAGTCCAACATATGGATGTAAAGAGTGCATTTCTCAATGGTTACTTGACAGAAGAAGTTTATGTTGAGCAACCACAGGGATTTGAAGAACAAGGTAAGGAACACCTTGTTTACAGATTGAAGAAGGCACTCTATGGTCTTAAACAGGCACCAAGAGCTTGGTACTCACGCATTGATGGGTACTTCAAAGATTATGGGTTCATCAGGAGCAAAAATGAACCCACACTCTACTACCTAAAGCAATGTAATGACATCCTCATAGTTTGCTTGTATGTGGATGATCTAATTTTTATGGGTAGTAATGAAAAAATGAATATGGAGTTCAAACACTCCATGATGACGTAGTTTGAGATGAAGGATCTTGGCTTAATACACTACTACCTTGGAATGGAGGTTCATCAGTCAGATACAAGAATCTTCATCTGTCAACATAAGTATGCTCAGGATATGATCAAGAAGTTTGCTATGGAGCATTGCAAACCAGTTGCAACTCCACTTGGACATGGGATCCAATTAAGCAAAGATTATGGAGCACCAAAAGTTGACGTGACCACTTGCAGAAGCATGGTTGAGAGTTTGATGTTTCTCGCCAACACCATACCAGATATTCAGTATGTTGTATCTCTTGTTTCTAGATTTATGTCTAACCCATCTGAGCTGCATTTGCAGGCAGCTAAAAGAATTTTGAGATATGTGAAATGTACATTGGATTTTGGAATTTAGTACCATAAATGTGACACTATCAAGCTTGTAGGCTTCAGTGATAGTGATTGGGGTAGCAATATTGATGACAAGAAGTCAACATCAGGAAACTGCTTTAGTCTTGGATCAAGACTAATAACTTGGAGTTCCAAAAATCAGACAATAGTAGCGCTATCTTCAACATAAGCTGAGTATATAGCAATTACTTATGCGAGTACTCAAGCCTTGTGGCTAAGGAAAGTACTAGAAGAGATTGGAGAACAACAAAGTGGTCCGACCAGAATCTACTGCGACAACATCAGTGCCATTCAGTTGGCATATAATCCTATCCACCATAGCAGAATGAAGCATTTTGATATGAAGTACCACTTCATCAGAGATATGGTGGAACATGAAATTGTTGAGCTTCAATACTATCACACTTTGGAGAATGTCGCGGACATCTTCACCAAGGCGATGACTAAAGTTCAATTTGTAAATCTGAGAGACTGTGTAGTCAGTCCTCTCAACTTTAAGGGGGATAATTTTGCAAATGTGAATAGGGTTCTCACTAAAGAGACTTAGAAAAATCTAGTTTTCTAGTCCTAAGTGTGAAAACCTCTGTATTTTGTCGACAATTTTTCAATTTTTCGGCACGATTAATTTTTCTCCCTATTTTCTATTCTCTCTATCCTCCTCCTATATTCCTTCCTCTATTTTCTCCTTATCCCTCCATTTCCTCCATTATTCCCTCGTCCTCCTTATCCCTCCAACTCCCTTACCCCTTATTCCTCCAACCTCCCTTCCTTTCCTCTCCGTCGACTTCCTCCCTATTCTCTCCATATATATTATGGGCATTTCCTATGGTTGTAATTAGACTCTGCAATTATTTTAATATTAAGATTTATTCAATATTTTCTATTACCTCCTGGTCCAAATTTGACATTTAGACTTCAACATATAAAGAGCTACACCCATAAATATTAGAACATTATTATATACACAAGAAATCTCTCTAATAGTTGAAAACTCTAGTATCCCATCTCAAGAATAGTGGACTGAACTTTGGATAATATTAGACACTATAAAAGCTAGCGATCCAAGACATAGCCAAATTATAAGGTTTGACATAGCTAGAATCCTAGATCCTGAGAATGCTTCTCGCTACTTTGATATTCAAAGGGCGTGTAAGAGGTGGTTGACGGATAAAAGAGCAAGTATTTCCTCAATTATTTATACTTTTTAAGATTATCTTGAAAATGCCATAACAGTATACACATTTATATAACACATAGAAGATCAAGAAATACTCTTGAAAAATAAGAGAAGATTTCATAGAACTCCTAGGGCAGTTCATTATTGTGAGTATTGTCATGAGCTATGCTTTTGTATGCTAGAATATGAAATTGATAATATCACCATAGCCCATTTTATCAAGTTCTTAAAATTCAACTTTCAATTTGAGGAATAACATTATATGTCACCTAAATAACTAGAACCCATTAATGAAATCTATAGACTCTTTCAGGAAAACTAAAGTATAATAGCTAGAATATTATAATTGTATTTTTTACTTTGTTTTCAAAAACATAAAAAACCAAAAACAAAATATATTTACATATTTGCATATTTATATAGGTATATATATAACATATATACCCCAAGAATTTAAGCATATATATATAGCATATATATATTTGCAAGATAAAACATCTTAAAACAAAATGCCTAGAATTTTGAGAAGTGGAAAACAAGTAGAACATGAAGAACAAGATCAAGAAAACCTTGATGATAGAGTAAATATTGAAGATGATAAACTCATAGAACAAGGTGAGGATGATAATGGAGAAGAAGAAGAAGAAGGAGATCCTAATCAACCTTTTGTGGATTCTGAAGGTCATGTCAACTTTAAATCTATTCAACAATTCACAGATTTCATGAAAGACCATATAGATGAACTTCATCACGTAATAAAGACAGAACATCTACTCCCATCAGGATATTATTCAATGGAGACCGCTATAGAAGTTTTCTCCAATTAAATGTAAATCCAATGACATACATAGGTAACACAAACCAGAATCAAGTTGGTCCATCTAATCAAAATATAGATTTGAATAATAAAAAATCAGCAACACAAAAAAATTCTAAACCAAAACAAAATTCTTCTGCTTCTCAAACTCCTAATAAAAAAATAGCTACATCACAAAGAGCTAATAAAATTCAAAATGCAAATTATTATCAACAAAATATTCAACAAAACACAATCCTATATAAAATTCATAACATTGTTCACACAAACACTTTACACAATAGTATTTCAATTGGAAATCCTCATGTGACAACACAACCTTATTATCAAAGACACAACAATATGGTGCAACAAAATCAATTTGATGGACAACCACAAGGGCTTGAATATATGGTTGAACAATTGGCATCACGACTAGATCAAATGGATCCCTATCATCCCTTATATAGTTATAGAGATATGTGTAGTCAATACTTGGATACTATTGTGGTTGCTCAACCTTACCCAAAACATTTCCCTATGTCTGTTCTCCCATATATAAAGGAACCGAAGATCTTATTGAGCATATTCACATGTTTAGGACAGCATGTCATGATATTTCTTATGATGACTTTTTGTTACTAAAAATATTTCCTAAAAGTCTTGGATGCATGGCCCTAGAATGGTACTATCAATTACCAACAAATTCTTTGAGGAACTTTAAAGAAACAACGAAAATGTTTGTTCACCAATTTAGTGCATACATAGAAATACATGTCACCATTAAGGATTTATACAACTTGAAACAAGGGAAATATGAGAGTTTTGTAGAATTCCTAGCCAAATGGAAACAACTTCTAAGAAAATTGCATTTTGCTTTACCCCATCGAGAAATGTTGGAAATATTTATTGGCAATTTACAAGAACAATTATCCTATGAACTTGCTACAGCTACAGTGACCTATTTTGATCAAGATATAGACTTAGCAAGAAGTTTATAATATGCCCTTATCATAATAGGTCAATTTAATAAAAAGGATGAAGATAAAAATTCCAAAAACCAATACAAGAATAAACAAGTAGTAGGTGATGGAGTTACTGATAGTAGAAATACCTCAAACATCAATACTACAGAAGCTATGCATAAATTTTTGTTGAAAAATCCTAATAAACATCCAAAAGAATTTATAAAATTAAATCAACCCTTAACCATGATTTTGCCTCAATTATTAGAACAAGGTTTAATATGGTTGCTAGAGATACGATAACCAGATACCACTACAGTTGGATATAGGGTTGATCTACATTGTAATTTTCATCAAGTGGATAGATATTCAACTAATTCTTGTACGTGGTTGAAATATATGATACAATATTTGATTGATAAAGGTAAAATAGAAGTACAACAATTTCCTGGAAACAATAATACCCAAAAACAACCAACTCAAAATGTAAATCAAAACCTAGATATTTTTCAACATCCTTTACCTAAACATGGTAAAGAATTTTTAAATCAATTAGAACATCATAATGTTCCTCCTCCAACTCGGTATGTGGGAACCATTAGTAACTTTTTATCACAACAATATTTGCAAGCCTCCTATGTACCTACTTTATCTGTAGTCACAACTAGACCAATACAATATTTTCAATATTCATATTCAGAAGATATAATAAGTGATATAGAAAATATAGAAAGTGAGATAGAAAGTGAAATAGAAATCACCTCAAATAATTAAAACAGTTTTGAAGATGAGTCTAATCGAATTCTTCCCATCACATATTTATTAGTTCCAGAAGAACCTTTCCCTAGAAGAATGACCACTTGACCCTCATCTCAACAAATGCTTTCAAATGAACAGGTAGAAAATACTAGACCTCATTTTGGTTATTTGTAAAATAATAATATTGTAGGTACTATTGGAGCCATCACTAGACAACAAGCCCAAAATCAAAATTCTCAATCACAAACTCAAACTCAAAATAATAAATCAACTCCATTTGTGTTAAAAGCACCTACAAACAGAAATAATATATCAAATACACAACAAAAATCTCCTTATGACATTAATGAACAATTGGAAAATATCACAACTAGAATTTCTCTTTTGGATATTTTGAGAACATCATCTATCCATGGAGAGGAATTAATGAATACCTTAAGAAAAATTATGGTACCTCAAAATATAGAACCTGATGTTGTGGTAAATGTTGTGATTTATCAAGGAACAAATTATATAGATTTTCATGATAAGGATATTTCTCCTCAAAGCATGTATAGATATAATCCTCTATACATCACAACATTAATTGGGGATGTAGGTTTCAAAAGAGTTTTAATTGATAATTTATCATCATTAAACATATGCACATATGAATTTTTCCAAATATTTGGATTTAGAAGTAAATATTTAAAAAGAACTAAATTCTTATCAAAGCATTTAATGATGAAACCCAAGAAACATGTGGATTATTGTCGATTATATTGTAAGTTGGTCTAATAATATTAGATACTACCATGTTTGTTGTACACTGCTTGACATCATACAACATCCTTCTAGGTCAACCTTGGATCAACGCAATGAGAGTGGTACCCTCTACATTACATAAATGTGTTAAGTTTGAGTTTAAAAACCAACTAGTTACTATCCATGGTGATCCTAGACCATTTGACATGTGTGCTATGTCAGAACTAATAGGAGTCCCATTTTGTCCTTTTATATCTGCAACACACTCTAGTCCATATTCATCATCTAAACCTACACCATATAAATCTACAACTAAATAAGATAGTCCTACTTCATACCCTCTTTCGAATGAAGTATTGTCAGATTTATCTTCAATACTCACAACTTCAAAACATAATAATTTTTCCACTCAAGATTCCCTGGTATTATATCAATTACCACCATCTCCCCGAACGATGGGCTTGCCATGAAAGTTAATAATTAACTATCATGTTGAGAGTTGTGCCTTTGTCTACGTAGGGTATGACTATGGTAAAATTAATATTGTGAGTATCACAATTGATCAAAATGGTTTTGCTAAATTTTACTTTTCTAATGGATATATAAAATCAAAACAAATGATGTGTGACATGGGTTATAGAGGTGAAGGTTTGGGACCTCTTGAAAATGGAATATAGGAACCTTTAGAAGTTGAGGAATGGCCTGCCCAATGTGGTATTGGTTACATTCCTACAAAAACCCAACCATTCCCATTTGAGGATGATGATCAACTTGTAACATATCAAGAATATTTAGCACATCAAGATTTTTTTTAACCAAATATAAGGATATATTCTTGTAATATGTTATCAATAGCATACCCATACATGATTGTTGAATCAAATAAATATTTGGAAGGAGATATATTTCATGATATTTCTCTTGATGAAGTTTTAAAGAATAAATTCTTCTTCGATGAGTCTATACCATGTATAGCCCACGTTGAAGCAACTACCCCTCAAGAATAATTATCTAAGTTAACCTTATAAGAATTACAAGAAATGGGTGTGTCACCTGCACCACCCAATTTTGAAAGAGACTTAAATATTGTGGTAGAAAATGTTTTACAAGTTAAAATTAGAACAGAAGAAAACCCTCACATGGTCAAAATTGGAGCAAAATTAAGTGAATAAAGACAAAATAAATATATTGCTTTTCTCATAGAATATGCCGATGTCTTTTCTTGGAAATATGTAGATATGCCAGGCCTAGATTCTTATGTGGTTATGCACCATCTAGTAGTGTACCCTGATACAAAACCTGTAAAGCAAAAACTTAGAAAAATGCATCCTAATGTAGCATTGCTAGTAAAAAATGAGTTAGAAAAACTTTTGAATGTAGTTTTTATTCAAGCTATTGACTATGTTGATTGGATATCAAATTTTGTTCTAGTAACGAAAAAAGAAGCCACTAAAATTAGGGTTTGTACTGATTTTAGAGACATAAATGTTGCATGCCCTAAGGATGACTTTCCTCTCTCTAATATGAATCAAATCATAGATTTTACAGCTAGGAGTGGGATGCTATCCCTCATGGATGGTTTTTCAAGATACAACCAAATCATAATAACTCCTGAAGACCAACCCAAAACAACTTTTATTACACCTTGGGGAACATTTTTCTAGAAAGTAATTCCATTTTATTTAAAGAATGCAGGAGAAAAATATCAAAGAGCTATGATGTATATCTTTCATGATATGATCTACGATATTCTAAATGATTATGTAGATGATATTATAGCTTGTTTAGCTAAGGAATAAGAGCATTTTAATTATTTAAGAAAAGTGTTTGATAGACTAAGAGAATATATGATTCGCTTAAATCCAAAAAAATGTGTATTTGGAGTTAAATCAGGAAAACTATTAGGGGTTATTTTTTCTATGCGTGGTATAGAAATAGATCCCCTTAAAATTAAGGCTATCCTTGATATGCCACCACCTAAAAATATATTAGAATTAAGAATTTTACAAGGTAAATTACAGTCTATATGTCGCTTCATTGATAAGTTGGTAGATAAAACCTGACCTTTTCTTAAATTACTTAAGAATAACATTCCATTTCAATGGGATGATGAATATAAAGAAGCCTTTAAAATATTAAATAGTATCTTCTTAATCCTCTAGTGCTTGTTCCTCCTAGACCAAATTGTCCTTTTATTTTATACAATTTTGCTTCTCAACTTGTACTTGGAGCAATGTTAGCTCAAATTGATGATGATCAGAAAGAACAAGCCACATATTATATAAGTAGAACATTAATAAACTATGAAACCCGTTATACTTCATTAGAAAATATTTGTTTGGTAGTTGTGTTTTCTACGCATAAATTGCGTCATTATATGCTGAGTTAGAAAACATTTGTCATTGATAAATCTAATCTATTAAGGTACTTTATGAGTAGACCTTACTTGTCAGGATGCACAACTAAGTGGGTTCTTGATCTAAGTGAGTTTGAACTCACATTTATTGGTAAAAAATCTATTAAATACCAAGTTATAGCTGATAAATTAGTTGTTGTACCTCTAGAATATACTCATACTATAACCATGTTAGTCTTACAATGACACTGAGAGGGGGGGTGAATCAGTGTAGCTCTATAAACTTAAATTTACAGCTCTTAATACTGCAGCAATTAAAACTTATTACTAGATACAGAAAGTATAACAAAAGAGCATCACACAACACAAGATTTAACGAGGTTCACCAATGTGGCTACTCCTCAAAAATTGACTGCTTGGACTACCATCCAAATCTAGCATTTGTAAAGCACCAACTTTACAATCAATTTACCAACACCAACTGGAAGGAGCACCAACCCCTGATTTATCTGCACCAATAGAAAGGAGCACCAACCCCTGATTTACCAACACCAACTAGAAGGAGCACCAACCCCTTATTTATCTACACCAACAGAAAGGAGCACCAACCCTTGATGCCAAGCTGCAACCTAGACTTCAATTTGAATCTATAATTTTGACAGTAAGATACCTTTGCTTTTGCAAGACCCTGACTGGTCTTCTTCACCTTTGCATTCTCTGTGCACTCTGCTCTCTCTACGCAATCACTTCGCACACTTTGCTTCGTTATAGTCAAACTTCATCATCGTCTTCTCTCTTTTGTGCACTCTACTCTCTTTGCGAATTTTGCACTTAGCACGATTCAAAATGACTTGCTCTCTGTGCACAACGATCGTATTTCACACACATTCGACCATGTTATCAATTCTCCAAATAGCCCTCCTTTTATAACAATATTTTTTATGATGAAAACCCTAATCTTAGTCGGTTGTAAATCCTAATCTTAGTCGACTTTCATAACAACTGTAAACCCTAATTTTAGTCGATTGTCATCGGTCTTCGTTGGCTTCAACTCAAGAAGATGTTTGATTTATCCATCGCTTGATGATTTCATTCTAGACAGACCTTGTAACCGCCATACTAACTTTTGATCACTCTTCATATTTCAGCAGTATGAAATCACTCTGTAACTGCCCCTGTAAATGTCGTAGTGATGTCGGTCCACTGTCATACTTCTCATTTCAGTCGGGTTCTCCTTCTTGACTTGCGCATTTATGACCTATCATGAAATCATGACATTTTTGCCTCTATAGCTTCTTTTGTTGTTGTTGCCATGAAAATACATGTCGCGATATCTCGACACTTTCACCTCCATACACTTTATCTATTCTTTTGTCGCGATATAGCAACATTTCTGCCTCCATAGACTTCATCTTTTCTTGTCCTGATATCGTGACATTTTTGCCTCCGTATACTTCATCTTTTCTTTTGTCGTGATATCGCGACACTTCTGCTTCCATAGACTTCGACTTTGCTTTTGTCATGATATCGCGACACTTCTGCCTTCATAGTCTTCAACTTAGCTTTTGTCGCAAAATCACGACACTTCTACTTTTGTACTTAGCTTCTTTGCTTTTGTCATAAAATCATGACACTTCTGCCTTCGAAGTCTTCTTCTCTATTTTTGTCGTGAAATCGTGACACTTCTGCTTCCATACTTTACTTCTTTTCTTTTGTCATGAAATCGTGACACTTCTGCCTCCATAGTCTTCAAATTAGCTTTTGTCGCGAAATCGTGACACTTCTGCCTTCAAAGTCTTCTTCTCTACTTTTGTCATGAAATCGTGACACTTTTGCTTCTATACTTTACTTCTTTGCTTTTGTCGTGAAATCATGACACTTCTGCTTCTGAAGTCTTGCTTTCTACTTTTGTTGTGAAATCATGATAGTTCTGCTTCCGTATGCTTCCTCTCTTTCTTTTGTCATGAAAATGCAACATGTCGCGATATCGCGACACTTTTCAAACTTACTTTCTCTCTTCTGTTTTAGTCATAAAAATGCGACATGTCATGAAATCATGACACTTTTCTTACTTGTTCTCTTTCTTTGAACTTATCGCAAAATCATGATAGTTCTGCTTTTGTACGCTTCCTCTCTTTCTTTTGTCGTGAAAATGCGACATGTCGCGATATCGCGACACTTTTCAAACTTACTTTCTCTCTCCTATTTTAGTCGCGAAAATGTGACATGTCACGAAATCGCGACACTTTTCTTACTTGTTCTCTTTCTTCGAACTTGTCATGAAATCGTGACACTTTTTCCTTCTTTCTCTTTCTCTTCCAACATGTCACGAAATCGTGACAGTTTTTCCACTTGCCTTTTTCTCTTCCAACATGTCGCGAAATCGTGACAGTTTTTCCACTTGCCTTTTTCTCTTCCAACATGTCGCGAAATCGTGACATTTTTTCCTACTTTTTCTCTCTCTTCCAACATGTCGCGAAATCGCGATAGTTTTTCCTGCTTTTTCTCTCTTCCAACATGTCACGAAATCGTGACAGTTTTTCCTACTTTTTCTCTCTCTTCCAACATATCGTGAAATAGCGACAATTTTTCCTACTTTTTCTCTCTTTTCCAACATGTCATGAAATCGCGACAGTTTTTCTTGCCTATTGTATATGTCACGATATCGCGACACTTTTCTTACTTGTCTTTTTCTTTGATCTTTTGCAAATGGGCCACTTCGGTCTTCTTGGAAAATCACTGTACATACTCTGAATAACCTTTGAATTCATGTCTTCTGCATTTGAATAGCTTTTGAACTTCTTGTCCACTACATCAACAGATCTATCTGACTGTGTTGACAACAATAACAATATTGTTGCTGCACCTTGCTCAACAATCTCCCCCTTTGGAATTGTTGGCAACACATGTACAATTTCCTGTAACTCTTCTCCCCCTTTGACAATAATACTAAAGGGCTACTACAGACTCCCCCTGAGTCCATGCACAACATTCTCAAGAAAAATTTATTACACTTAGCAAAAATCATGAACATGAGCAAAAATATAATCAAATACTTAAATGCTCCCCTTGAGAATGTGATCTCTGTAGCTAATCAATTCTTAGGAAGTGTGACCACTCCCAATTTATTACGAAGGTACTCAAAAACTTCCTTGGGTAATGGTTTTGTGAAGATATCTACTACTTGATCTGTAGTTGGAAAAAAATCCAACTTAACCTCACCTTCCGCAACTTTCTCCTTCAAAAAGTGATACCTGATAGCAATGTGTTTTGTGCGTGAATGCATAACCAGATTCTTGGAGATGTTAATGGCACTGGTGTTATCACACTTAACTAATATTGGCTCACTAAAGCTAATACCAAGATCTTTCAGGGTTTGTTTCATCCATAATACCTGCGTACAACATGTTGTTGCTGTAATATATTCTGCCTCTATTTTTGATAAAGAAACTGACTCTTGTTTCTTATTGTGCCACACAACCAATATGTCTCCAAGATAGAATGCACCTCCACTAGTACTCTTTTTGTCATCTACACATTCTACCCAATTTGCATCTAAAAATGAAATAAGGGTGAAGTATTTACCTTTCGGATACCATAACCCATACTCCATAGTACCCTTGAGGTACCGAAGAATCCTCTTCACTGTTGTCACATGAGTCTCCTTGGTATTAGCATGAAATCATGCTACCATGCATGCTGCCTGCAAAATATCTGGTTTGATAGATTTCAGGTACAGTAAGCTCCCAATCATAGATATGTACATGGTTTGATCAACATGTGGATATTTATCATCCTTGCTCAACTTGCAACCTATCATCATGGGAGTGCTAACTGGCTTACAATCCTCCATTGTGAACTTTTTTAACATCTCTTTCACATATTTAACTTGAGAAATAAATATGCCCTTCTTATTTTGATTAAATTGCAACCCGAGGAAATACGAAAGTTCACCAATCATTGACATTTCAAATTCTTTCTGCATCTTATTTGCTAAATGTTTACACGACTTATATTTGCTACTGTCTGCCAAATATGATATCATCTACGTATACAACAAGAACAATAAGATGCCCATTTTCTATTTTGACATACAAATTACTATCCACCATACCTTTCTTAAACCCTTGTTGAGTGAGATAGTTGTCTAGCCTTGCATACCATGCTCGAGGTGTCTGTTTTAAGCCATATAATGCTTTCTTCAACTTGCAAACCAAGTTGGGATCATCACCAAGTTGGAAACCATCTAGTTGGTCAATATAAACCTCTTCTTCAAATTTTCCATTCAAAAATGTTGATTTCACATCCATTCGATAAACTTTGAAATTATTATAGATTGCTAAAGCTAGAAACATGTTGAGCAAGGTGTAGCAACAATATTGTCATTGTTTTCAACACAGTCAGATAGATCTGTTGATGCAGTGGACAGGAAGTTCAAAAGCTATTCAGATGCAGAAGACAGGACTTCAAAGGTTACTCAGAGTATGTACAATGATTTTCCAAGAAGACCGAAGTGGCCCATATGCAAAAGATCAAAGAAAAAGACAAGTAAGAAAAGTGTCACGATATTGCGACATATACAACAAGTAAAAAAAACTATCATGATTTCGTGACATGTTGGAAGAGAGAGAAAAAGCAAGAAAAACTGTCACGATTTCGCGACATGTTGGAAGAGAAAAATGCAAGAGGAAAAACTGTCATGATTTCATGACATGCTGGAAGAGAGAGAAAAAGCAGAAAAAATTATCGTGATTTCATGACATGTTGGAAGATAAAAAGGCAAGTGGAAAAACTATCGCAATTTCATGACATGTTGGAAGAGAAAAAGGCAAGAGGAAAAACTGTCACAATTTCGCAACATGTTGGAAGAGAGAGAAAAAGCAGGAAAAACTGTCACGATTTCGCGACATGTTGGAAGAGAATAAGGCAAGTGGAAAAACTGTCGCGATTTCATGACATGTTGGAAGAGAAAGAGAAAGCAAGAAAAAGTGTCGCGATTTCGTGACAAGTTTGAAGAAAGAAAACAAGTAAGAAAAGTGTCGCGATTTCGTGACATGTCGCATTTTCGTGACTAAAATAGGAGAGAGAAAGTAAGTTGGAAAAGTGTCGCGATTTCGTGACATGTCGCATTTTCGTGACTAAAATAGGAGAGAGAAAGTAAGTTGGAAAAGTGTCACGATTTCATGATAAAAGAAAGAGAGGAAGCGTACGGAAGCAAAACTGTCATGATTTCATGATAAAAGTAGAAAGCAAGACTTCAGAAGAAGTATCGTGATTTCACGACAAAAGCAAAGAAGTAAAGGACGAAAGCAAAAGTGTCATGATTTCATGACAAAAGCAGAGAAGACTTCGAAGGTAGAAGTGTCACGATTTCATGACAAAAGCAAAGTCGAAGTCTATGGAAGCAGAAGTGTTACGATATCGTGACAAAAGAATAGAGAAAGCGTATGGAGGCAAAAGTGTCATGATATCGTGACATGTATTTTCATAGGCCAAAGCTAAGAGAAAGAGCAAGGAGCAAAAGTGTCATGATATCATGACATGTATTTTCGCGGTCCGATGCAAAGAGAAAGAGCAAGGAGAAAAAGTGTCACGATATTGTGACATGTAGCATTTTCACGGTCCGATGCAAAGAGAAAGAGAGAGAAAGAAAAAGTATCATGATATCGTGACATGTATTTTTAGGGGCCAAAGCAAGGAGAAAGAGAGAGAAAGCGAAAGTGTCACGATATCGTGACATATTATATTTTTGTGGTTGAGTTGAAGCCAACGAAGACCGATGACAGCCAACTAAAATTAGGGTTTACAGTTGTCATTAAAGTTGACTAATATTAGGATTTACAGTTGACTAATATTAGGGTTTTCATCACAATTTTTTTTTTATAAAATGAGGATTGTTTGGAGATTTGAGGTTCATGTTTTTGGTGTGCGAAATACGATCATTATGCGTAGAGAGCAAGTCGTGTCGAATCATGATAAGTGCAAAATTCATAAAGAGAGCAGAGTGTGCAAAAGGGAGAAGACAATCATGAAGTTTGACTGTAATGAAGTAGAGTGTGCGAAGTGATAGCGCAAAGAGAGCAGAGTGCACAGAGAATGCAAAGGTGAAGAAGACCAGTCAGGGTCTTGCAAAAGTAAAGGTATCTTACTGTTAAACCTATAGATTCAAATTGAAGTCCAAGTTGGTGCTTGGCATTAGGGGTTGGTTCTCCTTCTAGTTGGTTTTGGTAAATCATGGGTTGGTGCTCCTTCTAGTTGGTGCTGGTAAATTAGGGGTTGGTGCTCCTTTCTATTGGTACAGATAAATTAGGGGTTGGTGCTCCTTTTAGTGTGTGCTGGTAAATTGATTGTAAAGTTGATGCTTTGCAAAGTCTGGATTTGGATGGTAGTCCAAGCAGTCAATTTTTGAGGAGTAGCCACATTGGTGAACCTCGTTAAATCTTATGTTGTGTGATGCTCTTTTGTTATACTTGTTGTATCTAGTAATAAGTTTTAATTGCTGCAGTATTAAGAACTATAAAATTAATTTTAAAGAGCTACACTGATTCACCCCCCCTCTCAGTGTTATTGTAAGACTAACAATTGGTATCAGAGCTAAGTTCCTATACAAGCAACCAGCTAGGGTGATCTTGGAAGTAACACAATGGCAGGTGGTGAAGGCTTCTCATCAAACAAAGCACCATTGTTTGACCGATCTAAACACGCGTTTTGGATAATCAGGATGCAGACATATCTCTGTTCTTTGGGATATGACATCTAGGATTCAGTAGTTAGTGGATACACAATACCCATCACTCCTCCAAAAGAGGCTGATGAAAAGAAATTGTTTGAAAGTAACTCAAAAAAAAAGAATGCTATCATGTGTAGATTAGCAGACAATGAACTAGTAAATATCATGAGCTATAAAATGACAAAAAAAATATGGGACAAACTGACGAGTATTCATGAAGGAGATGATAAGATCAAGGATGCCAAGTTACAGACACATCGAGCTCAGTTTGAAGCATTAAAGATGAATGACGATGAAAACATTGAGACATATATATGTTGAGAGTTAATGGAATCATTAATACGATTAGAGGACTCGGTGAGGATATCGAAGACTCTGTCATCGTGAAAAAGATATTAAGATCTCTTCTTCAATGGTTTTATTCTAAAGTCTCAGTGATAGAAGAAGCTAAAAATCTAAATTATTTTAGTATAGATGAGATGTATGGTTCTTTGACTGCATATGAGATGACGATAGGAAGATCTAAACCCATAGATAGAGAAGCGGCTTTTAAAGCCCTTACAAATAAAAATGCAAAACAAGAGTCCGATGAAGAAGAGACATCAGATAAAATGGAAGCAAACTTTTTTAGAAAACTAAAAAGGGGAAAAGAAAAATACAGAGGAAAGCTACCGCTTAAATGTTTCAACTGTGGAGGCATTGGGCATTTTACGACTAAATGTCCACTTAATGAGAAGAAAAAAAAAGATGAAGGATCACACCAAGAAAGAAGTGACTGGAAGAAGAAAATGAATTTCAGAAAAGGCAACTTCAAGAATAAAAGTTTCATCTTCAAGAATGCCATTTCATTAGAAGATAGCTCCGGTGAGGATTCTAAAGAGGAAACAAGTGAAGCTCTTTTCATGGCATTTGAAGAAGTAAAATCAGAAAAGGAAGAAGGAGTGAACTCTGAAGTATGTGGTGAAAAACTTGAGGCTAAAGTAGATCTAGAAGGTGAGTTGATCTCTGCACTTGAAGAGTGGAAAATAGGGAGGAAAAATAATAAAAAAATTTCAAAAAAGATTGAGGATGCAAATGAAATCATAACCAGTTTGAAAGTATAGATAGAAGAATCCAAGAAAATCTTCAAAGATTTCGAAGTGCAAATAACCATGAAAATAGATTATTGCAGCAAGCTAGAAGAAGAGATTGTTGGTTTAAGAATGCAGCTAAAAGAGATGAATAAGAAAATTAGTTGTTATCACAAATGTGAAGAAAGTTCTATGAAGCTGGATAAGATCATAAATGACCAAAGGCCTACAGGCATCAAATTTGGTTTGGGTTTCTTCAAAGGAGAATAATCAAATGAATCAAAGGCCAAAAATGTAGAATCCATAAAGAATGAAGATAAGAAATAGGTTGATCAAGAAAAAAACATCTCATACAAAAGAAAGCAATAATGTCAGGCATGAAAGGATAATTGACAATGATGGATTCACCAATGTCACACATCAAAGAAGAAGAAGACCTATGGCTCCTACGGAAACATGGCAAAGACCATCATCCAGGTTCAATTATCCCTTTTCTGGTTTCTATTTTAAATGCAATGGCTATGGACATAAAATCTCAGACTGCAAATATATTGTAAGACCAAGGAATTTCATCGGTAGAAATGTTTTTTCTCCTCTGATGAATTATATAGTAGAATGTTATAACTGTCAAAATTTTGGGCACATTGCAAGAAACTGTAGAAGTACATTTTCATCAAATCAATTTCAGGGAAGAAAATTTCAACCAAATAGGATGAGACAAAATAGAAAACTTCTCGAAAAACATGCACAAGCTATTGATAAGGGAAATGCAAAACAAGAGCCCAAAACTACTATCAAAACGGAGTGGAAAGAAAAAGAGCGACTTAAGGAAGAAAATGAATCCTTAATCGTACAAACAACATTTAAAGCTTAGAATAAATATGTACTATGGATACTTGATAGTGGATGCTCCAGTCATATGACAAGTGACAAACAGAAATTTGAGAAGCTACAAAAATATGAAGGTGGTTCAGTAAAGTTTGGAAATAATGATGGAGCTAAGATAGTTGGCAAAGGTTCAGTTAAAATTAATGATGGAAAAATTAAGTCAGAAGAAGTCTTGTTTATGGATGGTTTGAAACATAACTTGTTGAGCGTAATTCAGATCTGTGATAAAGGTCATGAAGTAGTTTTTATGAAGTAGGGTTGTGAAGTCAGAAAAAAAAATAGTGGAAAATTGATAGCAACTGGATCAAGGACATCTGGCAATCTGTACACGCTCTCAAAGACTTCAAAAGGAGCTTGCTTTATTGGACAAGAAGAAGAAAATTGGTTGTGGCACAAGAGACTCGATCATATCAGTTTTGATAATCTAGTAAAAATCACCTCAAAAAGGGCAGTGAGAGATATTCCCACCATCAACAAACACTGCAAACAACATTTGTGCTTCATGCCAAAAGGGGAAGCAAACTAGAGTCACATTCAAAACAAAAGAGTACTACACAAGCAAATCTTTGGAACTAATACACACTGATTTATGTGGACCCATGAGAACACAAAGCATAAATGGTGACAAATATTTTATGTTGTGCATTGATGACTATTCCAGAATGACATTGATATTTTTCTTGAAGCATAAATCAGAAGCTTTTGATAGGTTCAAGACTTTCAAAAACCATGTTGAGAATGAAACAGGAAAGAGGATCAAATGTGTAAGATCAGCTAGAGGAGGAGAATTCATTTCAGAGGAGTTTACAGAGTACTGTAAAAAATACGGTATTAGGAGACAGTTTTCAGCAGCCAGGACACCTCAGCAGAATGGAGTGGTAAAAAGAAAGAACATGACAGTGCAAGAAATGACACGGACTATGTTGGCTAAAAGCAAAGTTGCAGATAGATTTTGGAAAGAAGTAGTCCATACTGTAGTGTATATCCAAAATAGGTATATGTTGAGAACACATGAAAGCAAAACTCCTTATGAGTTGTGGTTCAGTAAAAAGGCAACAACAAAATACCTCACAGTTTTTGGCAGCAAGTGCTACATCAAAAGAACTGAAGATAATCTTGGTAAGTTTGAAGATAGAGCGGATGAAGGTATTTTTGTTAGTTATTCATAAAAAAACAAAGCTTACAAATGCTACAAAAAGAGGCTAAAGAAAATTGTGGACAGTGTCGATGTTAAATTTGATGAAGGTAGAGAATGAGTAATTAGCTATGAAGAGAACTACCCAATTTATGAAGAGGTTATTGAAGGAGATGAGGAAAACAAAAAAGAAAAGATGATTTAAGTTGTGATTCAGAAGTGGAAGAAAATAAGAAATTCAAAACAGGCAGTTGGCAAAAAAATCATCCTAGAGAGCAAATAATTGGAGACCCCAAAGTTGGTGTTCAGACAAGAAGAAGAGTAGTAAGTAACTACTCTCTATTATCCAACATTGAGCCCAAAAATGTTGCTAACGCAAGCAAATATGAAAGTTGGATGAAGGCAATAAATGAAGAATTAGATCAGATCGAGAAAAATGAAACTTGGGAGTTAGTACCTAGACCTGCAAATAAAAATATAATCGAAACTAAATAGATTTTTTGAAACAAATTGAATGAAGACGGACAGGTAGTCAAAAATAAAGCAATATTGGTATGCAAGGGTTATGCACAAGTTGAAGGCATTGAATTTGAGAAAACTTTTGCACCAGTAGCTAGACTAGAGGCAATTAGAATTTTTCTGGCCTTATTAGTCTACAAGAATTTCAAAGTTTATCAAATGGATGTGAAATCAGCATTTTTGAATAGGAAACTTGAAGAAGAGGTTTATATTGAGCAACCAGATGGTTTCCAACTTGGTGATGATCCCAACTTGGTTTGTAAGTTGAAGAAAGCATTATATGGCTTAAAACAGGCACCCCGAGCATGGTATGCAAGGCTAGACAACTATCTCACTCAACAAAGGTTTAAGAAAGGCATGGTGGATAGTAATTTGTATGTCAAAATAGAAAATGGGCATCTTATTGTTCTTGTTGTATACGTAGATGATATCATATTTGGTAGCAACAAAGATGAGTCATGTAAATATTTAGCAAATAAGATGCAGAAAGAATTTGAAATGTCAATGATTGGTGAACTTTCATATTTCCTCGGGTTGCAAGTTAATCAAAATAAGAAGGGCATATTTATTTCTCAAGTTAAATATGTGAAAGAGATGTTAAAAAGTTCACAATGGAGGATTGTAAGCCGATTAACACTCCCATGATGACAGGTTGCAAGTTGAGCAAGGATGACAAATATCCACCTGTTGATCAAACCATGTATAGATCTATGATTGGAATCTTACTGTACCTGACAGCTACCAGACCAGATATTTTGTAGGTAGTATGCATGGTAGCATGATTTCATGCTAATACCAAGGAGACTCATGTGATAGCAGTGAAGAGGATTCTTCGGTACCTCAAGGGTACTATGGAATATGGGTTATGGTATCCGAAAGGTAAAGACTTCACCCTTATTTTGTATTCAGATGCAGATTGGGCAGGATGTGTAGATGACAGAAAGAGTACCAATGGAGGTGCATTCTATCTTGGAGATAGATTGGTTGCGTGGCACAGTAAGAAACAAGAGTCAATTTCTTTATCGATAGTAGAGGTAGAATATATTACAGTGATAACATGTTGTATGCAGGTATTGTGGATGAAACAAACCTTGAAAGATCTTGGTATTAACTTCAGTGAGCCAATATCAGTTAATTGTGATAACACCAGTGCCATTAACATCTCCAAGAATATGGTTATGCATTCACGCACAAAAAACATTGATATCAGGTATCACTTCTTGAAGGAGAAAGTTGTGGAAGGTGAGGTTAAGTTGGATTTTGTTCCAACTATAGAGCAAGTAGCAGATATCTTCATAAAACCATTGCCCAAGGAAGTTTTTGAGTATTTTTGTAATAAATTGGGAGTGGTCACACTTCCCAAGAATTGACTAGCTACAGGGATCACATTCTCAGGGGGAGAATTTAAGTATTTGATTATCTTTTTGCTCATGTTCATGATTTTTGCTAAGTGTAATAAATTGTTCTTGAGAATGTTGTGCATGGACACAGGGGGAGTCTACAGTAGCCCTTTGGTATTATTGTCAAAGGGGGAGAAGAATTGTTATTGTTACAGGAAATTATACATGTTGCCAACAATTCCAAAGGGGGATATTGTTGATCAAGGTGCAGCAACAGTATTGTCATTGTTGTCAACACAGTCAGATAGATCTGTTGATGCAGTGGATAGGAATTTCAAAAGATATTCAGATGCAGAAGATAGGAGTTCAAAGGTTACTCAAAGTATGTACAGTGATTTTTCTAGAAGATCGAAGTGGCCCATATGCAAAATATCAAAGAAAAAGACAAGTAAGAAAAGTGTCGCGATATCGTGACATATACAGCAAGCAAAAAAAACTGTCGTGATTTCACGACATGTAGGAAGAGAGAAAAAGCAAAAAAAACTGTCACGATTTCGTGACATGTTGGAAGAGAAAAAGGCAAGAGGAAAAACTATCGCAATTTTGCGACATGTTGGAAGAGAGAAAAAGTAGGAAAAACTGTCACGATTTCGCAACATTTTGGAAGAGAAAAAGACAAGTGGAAAAACTGTCACGATTTCATGACATGTTGGAAGAGAAAAAGGCAAGAGGAAAAATTGTCACAATTTCGTGACATGTTGGAAGAGAGAAAAATCAAGAAAAACTGTCGTGATTTCACGACAGGTTGGAAGAGAAAAAGGCAAGTGGAAAAACTATCACAATTTCACGACATGTTGGAAGAGAAAGAGAAAGCAGAAAAAAGTATCGCGATTTCGTGACAAGTTCAAAGAAAGAGAACAAGTAAGAAAAGTGTCGTGATTTGTTAAGATCCTGCTATAAAATAAACTCAAATAACACACTCTCACATGATTGCTTGGAAATAAACTCACATAAACATCATATTAATATAACAAAAATTTGCATAAAGGAAAAATCTCACAATAAGACAGAATCGCAGGCCTCTTCGAGGGGGCAACCTCCTTCAGTACTTCATTAATTTGCAAAAAGGTGGTTACATTGGTGCCTTTTCAGTTATTTAAGGAGTTTCCTTCCAATGTTGGCTTACATGCAAAATGCCACCTGGATTACATGCATAATGCCACCCGAATTACATGCATAGTGCCACTTTGAATTACATGCACAATGCCACTCGCATAATGCCACACAAATTACATGCACAATGCCACCTTACCTAACCTATCTACCATGTGTTACATAAAAAAGGTGCCATTTTTCATAGGCACTACCTAAGCTAAAACTTAGAACATTACAAAATATTAATCATGGGTACTACCCACGTTCACTAGGAATTATTACATAGGGAAGTTATTACATTAAGGGTTAGGATGAGATCCTAACATGCCCTTCTCCTTGAAGAAGCTTTGTCCTCAAACCTCAAATGAAGAAACTGTTGCTGGAGTTGATGGAGAGACTCCCATGTAGCATCCTCAAGTTGAAGTCCATGCCACTGAACTAGGACCTCTGTAATGGTACGATTGCACAGAGTGCGAGTTCGACGATCCAGTAGCTGCTCCGGTGCAAGTAATATGGAGCCTTCTTCATCCAATTTGGGGAGTGTTGATTGAACCTGTACCTTTGTGCCCACAACTTTCTTGAGAATGGAAACATGAAAAACAGGGTGGATCTTGGAAGTGGGGGGAAGAGCCAATTTGTAAGCTGTTGGACCAATCCGTTGTAGAACCTGATAAGGACCATAGAATTTTGGAGCGAGCTTCTGACACCTGCGGAGTTGTAGGGATGATTGTTTGTATGGCTATAAGCGAAGGAAGACCATATCACCCACATCAAAACTGCACTCAGAACGATGTTGATCAGCTTGTTGGCGCATCCGATTCTGGGCCATGTTCAAATTTTGTTTGAGTTGGCGGAGGACCTCGGTGTGTTGACTCAGAGCATTATCGACGGCCTGGACCTTGGAGCTTCCCGAAATGTAGGAGGAAGGCATGAGTGGAGGGCGTCCGTAAACTGCCTCAAACGGTGTGAGTTTGGTGGTGGTATGATAGGAAGTGTTGTACCACCATTCGACCAAAGAAAGCCATTTTGCCCAATGAGTAGGATGATCGGAGACAAAGCAACGAAGGTAGGTTTCCAAGCATTTATTAACAACCTCTATTTGACCATCCGTTTGCGGATGGTAGGCTGAACTCATTTTGAGCTGAGTCCCCTGCAACTTAAACAACTCTTGCCAAAAATTGCTAGTAAAGGTGGGATCACGATCAGATACAATGGAGGTTGGCATGCCATGAAGGCAAAATATGGAGTCAAGAAAAATTTGGGCAATAGTGGATGTTGTGTAAGGATGGGTTAGGGCACAAAAGTGAGCATACTTTGAAATGTGATCCACTACCATGAAAATAACAGACTTGCCTCCAGATTTAGGTAGCCCTTCTATGAAGTCCATGGAGATGTCAGTCCACACCTGATCTGGTATTGAAAATGGTTGAAGAGTGCCCGGAGAGCGCACTGTTTCTCCTTCATCCTTTGACATGTGTCGCAGTCCGCTACAAAAGAGCGAATGTCCTATTTCATACCTTTCCAAAATAAGGTGCGCTTGAGTCGCTCATAAGTTTTTAGGAACCCTGAATGGCCAGCAGATGGAGTAGCATGTGATTCCTTCATGAGGAGCTCTCGAAGTGGGGACTTAGGAGGAAGAACCAGGCGTTGATGGTAACACAGATCCTGGCCATCCCAACTATATCCTGGTGTAGACTTCGGATCATCCCTAAGTGAAGCAACCAGGTCTTTCAAATCTGCATCCCGAAGTATTTCCCGACGTAAGGGCTCAATCCATTGGGGCAATGGTGCAAGAGATGGCACACAACATACTAAGGGTATCAAATTGGCGAGAGAGAGCATCTGCCACAAGATTTTCCTTCCCTTTTTTGTACGTGATGTCATAATCATAGCCCATGAGTTTTGATACCCACTTTTGTTGCTTGGGGGTGGCAACCCATTGTTCTAAAAAGTATTTCAGACTCTGGTGGTCAGTTTTGAAGGAGAAATGGCGTCCAATGAGGTAAGGTCACCAATGCAGGACTGCATGCAATATTGCCAACATTTCCTTGGCATATGTGGATTTCCCCAAATTGTGATCAGATAGGGCTTTGCTGGTAAAATCCAAAGGGTGTCCTTCTTGCATCAATATTGCCCCAATACCATGACCAGAAACGTCACTTTCAATGACAATTTTTTTAGAGAAGTCTAGCATGGCTAAAACTGGAGTGGTGGTCATGGCATGCTTGAGGTCCAGGAATGCTTGCTCAGTCGGCCCTGTCCAAGTAAAATAATACTTCTTCAACATGGAGGTGAGGGGGGCGACTATCTTTCCATAATTGCAGACAAATTTACGGTAATATCCTGTAAGCCCTAAAAATCCTTGAAGCCCCTTGAGTGTGCGAGGTTTCGGCCATTCTTGGACTGCTTGGATCTTCTTAGGGTCAACCTTGACACCATCCTTTGAGACAATGTGTCCCAAATATTCTACTTCAGTCAAACCAAAGGAGAACTTGGACCTTTTTGCAAACAATTTATGGTTGACCAGTAGTTGGAGGGTTTGATCTACATGCTTGAGATGCTCTTCCCATGTGTGACTGTAAATCAAGATGTCATCGAAGAACACAAGGATGAACTTCCGCAAAAAAGGGCGAAAGATGTTGTTCATCAGGCTTTGGAATGTGGAAGGAGCATTTGTGAGACCAAATGGCATTACCAAGAATTCATAATGACCTTCATGAGTGCGAAAGCGTTTTAGGAATATCTTCATCCCTGAGCCGGATCTGATGGTACCCAAAGCGGAGGTCTAGCTTGGTGAAGTACATGGTCCCATGTAATTCATCTAGTAATTCATCAACCATAGGGATAGGAAATTTATCCTTGACAGTTATCTTGTTGAGTTCTCGGTAGTCAATACACAATCGCCAAGAGCCATCCTTCTTGAGGACCAGCAAGACTGGTGCCGAGTAGGAACTAGTACTAGGCCGAATGACACCCGCCTTGAGTAATTCTTGTATCATCTTCTTAATCTCTGACTTCATGGCATGGGGGTACCTATATGGTTTGATATTGGGAGGTGTACTATCCAAAAATAATGGAATGGCATGGTCATGAGAGCGATGTGGTGGTAGTGTGGTTGGTTCTAAAAATATGGCCTCATGTTTGTGGAGAATCTGTTGCATGTCTGGTGGGATTTCACCCATTGGAGATGTGGATGGTTGGATGGAGAATAGTTGTGCAATGACCCCACGTGATGATTTCTTTAGCAATTTCTCCATGTCGCTTGAACTGATAATTTGAGTTGTTCCTGCTGGGGAGCCCTTGATGATGTGTGTTTGTTCGTTCTGGGAGAACTGCATCCAAAGTTCAACAAAGTTCCAACTGATAGTGCCCAACGTACTCAACCATTGAGATCCCAAAATAATATCACATCCACCCAACTGGAGGGCAAACATGTCCTGCTTGAGTTCATAGTCCCCTATCTTGATTTTAACATTGCGACACTTTCCTTTACAAGGTAAGGTTCCCCCATTGGCTACCATGACCTCAAAGGAATTACAAGTGTGGATATAGCAATTTTCCCGCTAAGCAACTCTAGGGTCAATGAAGTTGTGCATGCTTCCCGAATCCAGAAGGATGGAAATATGTTGGCCCTTGAAAAATCTGTAACCTTCATGGTTTGAGGAGTAGTAATGCCTGCAAGGGCATGGACTGTAATTGTTGTCTCAGGTTCCTGTTTCACTTCTTCTTGTGGAGAAGGTGTTTCGGAGGGTCCTCATCCTCATCACTCTCGTCAGAGGTATCAGGTTCTTCAACATCTATCAAGATCAATTTTTTGTGTGCACACTTATGCCATTTGAAAAACTTTTCATCACAATTGTAGCATAATCCTTGGGCATGACGTGCATCCATCTCTTCGATGGTGAGGCGCTTGGGTGCAGAAGGTTTTTTATCAGCTAGGTGTTGGGCTCTAGGAGGAAATGAAGGTCTATTTTGAGGAAACTTTGATGGGCATCTTTGGGTAGAGAGTTTAGATTCGGCCAAACTGGCCAAACTGATAGCTTTCATCATAGTTCGTGGTTTCAACATTTTTACTTCCGCTTGGAGTTCCACCTTCAACCCACTGATATAACAACTCTGGAAGAACCCTTCACTCAATCCTCTTGTCTTATTGGCCAATTTTTCAAATTGAGCTTGGTACTCTCGGACTGACCCTGTTTGTTGTAGTTTGGTCAAAGAATCTTGTAAAGTCCTCATACTCACTAGGACCTGTTGAGTGGTATTTTCACCCAATTGTGAAAGTACACTCTCCCTTAGGATTTGGACTCCAAATCCCCTCTTGCAAAGAAGTTAAACAAACAACTTCTCCAAGGTTCTTGTTATATTAGCATTTGCATATGTGCATCAAATAAAGATATTCAATTTAAATGCTTGGAACACCTTAGTGATTGCAAGTAACTGTAAACAAGGGGCAATGTTGGTTTATTTTACCATGAAACTTTAGTGATTGTTCATTGAACCAAGATAAATCAAATGTGAGTTGGCTCTCATATGACCACGATGTAATGCTTTAATTCCTTTTATCTTGATGGTTTTAAGATAGATTTTATCTTGCATTAAATCCTCAATGATGAATAGGGTCTTCAAATATAGCTTCAAAATGTCACTTTAACTTATCCCTCTTAAATGAAATCAAATTTTCATCAAGATGAATAATTAAGTGCTTTAAGGCAAAGACCTTCAATATAATACTCAAATTACCCCTCTTTCGCAAAATTAGAATTTTTATGAAGAAAGGGTAATTTTAGGCCCAAAATGGGAATTTGTGAAAATGCCATAAAACATAACTCTTTCAATGAAATTGGAATTTCCATGAAGGGAATGTCATCATAGGCTCATGAATGCAAACAAAAACTGGAAAAATGAAATTTGACCTTAAAATGGAAATTTTCTATTTTCGGATTTTTAAAATCTGTGACAAAACAACAACTTTGATGAATTTTAAAAAATACTAAACAACTCTGAAAATGAAATTTCAAAGTGCGTATTGGAATTCTGAATTATACTCTACGCAATGGTGAAATCATTTTTAGATTTTGAAATTTTTTTAATGTTTATTTTAATGCCTGAAAATAGGAAAAAATTCTGAAATTAATTTTTTTGGAAACAGAAAATTAAAAGTTTGCATCAAAATAATTGTTGAAATGCAGCAATGCAAAAGCTCCTTCAGTTTGATAGCACCCCATCCTGCAAAACCGAATACGTGAGTTTTGTACATGCAACCTAGCCTATTTGACCTGTACAACACACAATCAAAGTAAACTAGGTGCTGGCTCCTAGGGTTTTAAATAATTTCCAGATTGCCGACATTCACATGAAATAACCCAAAACAATGGCGTAAATTCCACATACAAGTCTGAAATCTGGAAGGAGAAAGATAAGACAATTAAAATAAAGCATGCAGAAAATTTCTCATTCTTTCTTGCTAACAAGGCCTGAAATTTCTGAATAAAAGCTTTGGCATTAAAATTAAAATCCCTGTTTTACAAATGCGGCCATGCCCAAAAGTTCCATTTGGCCGTGCCAAAATTTTCGTCCCCCTTTTCAATCTCTCAAATAGCGTATTTAAAATTTTCCAATCTGGCTCTTTGCATTTCGTTTCCCTCCTTTGCATGGCCTTTCGTTTCTTTTTCCTGCATCTTTTCGTTTCCCTCCTTTGCATGGCCTTTCGTTTCTTTTTCCTGCATCTTTTCGTTTCCCTTTCTCCATGGCGTTTCGCTTCTCTTCCTTTCCTCCATACGCAACACCCTACAAAAAGAAAAAAACACGTTAAAAAAAAAAAAACTAAAACTAAACTTTACCTAAACTAACATGAAAAAATTAAAAATTTAAAACCTAAAAAAAACAAAAAAGCTAAAAAAAAAAAAAACAACCTTACCACTACATACTGCTTAAAGCTAAATAAAAGTTCTTTAAAAGCTTTAAGAGTTATACGTGGCCACCATGAAAAATATAAGATATTATATATATATATATATATATATATATATATATATATATATATATATTATTTTTATTTATTTATCCTTTCTTTTTTCTTTTTTTGTTTTATTTATTTATTTATTTTTTTTAATTCCTTTTTTTTTAGTTTATTTATTTTTTAAACATAAATTAACCCAAAAGTTAATGTTTGAATTATAAACACTTTAATAAACCTATAAAAAAAAGAAAAAGACAAAAACCACACCAAAATTTATCAAAAAAATGTGGGTCCCCAAGCTTTGGGGCTAGTTGTGAAACAGTCACAACAAATGGCGACTCTGCTGGAAAATGCTCCTGAGCATTTCGATGAGAATCCAAAAAGAAAACCTGAAAACACACTTCAAAACTTTAACACAAGCATCAACAAATATCCAAAGAATGCCAATAGATCAGAAATACATGAAACATCAGAATCGCTAAGCATCAGCTCGGTGTGTGCAGTGTGCTTCATTCCCTATCGTTTGAAACTCGATCAACATTTCATTGTCAGTTTTACTTATGATTTGTATGCAAGGCTATGAATGATTTGTGTAGGTTTTGATACACGATGAAGATGCTAGAGATGTAACAACCTGCTTTATAAATGCTCAAACCTTCTAATATCATGGACAAACATATTAAAGATGTCAAACCCTCTTAGGACCAAATATATGTGTACTAAATTAATTTACTAGATCCCAAATTTGGTTATGTGTCACTACCATCTTGAACCCATGTGCAAGTGTAAGTGAAATCAGAGCTTTGGGGAATAAGATTCCCAACCTTAGGATACTTTTAATATATGTTATGTAATAATCCTAAGAGGATTCAACACCTTCTCAATAATTGCCCATGGAATGAAAATGAAACTGAGATGACATGTATATGCAATGTGGAATATGACATGAGATATGAATGCATTGCTTCTTTTGGAATGTATCATCTATTATACCCTAATGTGTAAAACTGACAACATCATGCATCACAAGATTCAAACGATATTATTTAAATGTTTGTGTTACTTGTGGAGCTTTCTACAACACAATTCCAATGTTTCATATTCTCCTGATTTTAGGCATAAGTTAACATCTCAATTTTTCTTTTTTTTTATAAACAAACCAACATGTCCAAAGGACTAACACACAACACTTGAAACCAAACCCAAAAGTAACTTAAAAAACGAACTTGAAAGCACAAACCAAAACCCAAAACCAAATTTTATATACAATATAGTACAAGATGATGCCAAGCTTGGACTATTACTTTCCTAGATCCCAAACATGATTAGAGCATTTCAAAAGACATATGTCACAATACACATGCCAAATGTTGTAGGAATCCAACAACAATAAGATCAAACCAAGCAATGCAACAAATTTCAACTTGCCATGTTCACCATACCAATTTGATTTAGTTCTATTAGCAACATCATAGGTGAGATTCAAATCAAATTGATTAGACAATGGTTGGTATTCAATTTTATTTTGTCTATTCTTTAAAGTGCAAGTTTTATCATTCCATTCGTGATTTAGAAGTAGGCTTTCCTTTTCAAAAGTGAGATATTGCAAACAAGAGCCTATTTCTAAAAGTCTTGCATTCAAATTCTTCAAGAATTTAAAGCCATCAAAATCCATCAAAACATCACCAAGATTTGACATTTCATCATTAATGACATTAGCATCCAAAGGGACATCATGTAATCCATCACTTGAAATTTTGGTAGCTACTACCAAAGGTAAAGATTTCACCTTGTCATCCATACTCAACCCATCATGGTTAGAATTTACCACAACTTGATGAGTGTTAGTAGCTTTTTCCTCGTTGTCTTCTTCATCATCCAACACCTATTCAAAAACACCAAAGTTAGGCACCCAATCAAACATGCATCCATATTTTTCAAAACAAGAGCCTAATTTTTCAAGATATGTGTCACGTGACACCTTTCCATGATCAATGGCTTGAGTTGCCTCCAGATCCATATTTTCATTAGGATCATCAATAGTATCAAACCCACACCACTTAGGATTTGTGATTTCATCATTTTGAGATGGCATGGACATTGTAGAAACCATAGGTGGATCAAGATCTTCTATTTCTTGCCCCTCAAGGGGAACAAAAACAATTGATTCTCCTTCTTGATCCATGGTAGTAAAATCATTATCCTTCTCCAACCTTTGATGAGATTCCAATCCTTCTTCCAAAACATTCTTAGATTGTACAGGATTTGTAATATCCTCATGTGAAAGGGCAATTGTATCATCCTGCATATCAATAGGCACACAAATTTCATTAGAAGGCTTGGAGTGAGCATACTCTTCCCAAGAATCATAATGATCATCTTTCAAAATTAAATTGTGATGCTCAACTATTTCTTCTTCATCTTTTAATTCATCAACATGTTTCTCATCAAATTTATCTTTACCTTCCTTAGATGGTTCAATTACTTCCAAAATTGGGTTATTGCTTGTATTCAAATTGATAATGCTATCATAATCCAAATTTGTAACCCATGATTCAATTTTATCACAATTTGGAAGGTGTGGATCTTCTTGGTCATTACTTTCAACAATGTCATCCGAAATAGATTCATCCTCATAGAATTCATCTTTTGGTGAGTCAAGGGTTTCCAATTTATCACATGTTTCGATACTAGTTGTATCTAGTACTCCTCCCTTGCCTAAAATCATATTCTTATGAAAATCATTAAAATTGATTTTAGAACCATCTTTTGAATCAAGATGAGTACTTTGAAGTTGATTCATACTTAGGAAAGATGGTTGATCTTGCATAGTAAATTGAGGATTTTGAAATTGATTGAAGCTTGGGAATGATTGTTGATTCTGAAATTGATTCACACTTGAATTTGGTTGAGGTGGATAAATCATTGGGTGGGTAAAGGAAGTATTAAATGATTGAAGATTACATGATCCAAAACCCACACCATAATTTTGACAACTCAATTGTTGCTCAATTGCCATTGCTTGAGCATAGGCTTGAGACAAAGATGTGATTAGGGGCATCCCTCGCAAATATGTGGAAATGAGTGGGTCAAGAGCATTGACATATATTTGGAGAGCCACTTCTTACAAAACATAACATGTCACTAATTGAGCATATAATCCAAATAACCTTTCAGAAAATGACTTCACATTTTCACTTGGTCCTTTTTTGATGGTGAAGAATTGCTCCTACATGCGGATTGGGTCAACTTGCTTTTTGTTGAATTGATTAAGAAATGTTGTCTCTAATTGAGCCCAAGAAGTGATAGACCCTAAATGTAGACTTGTAAACCAATCATATGCCACTTTGTCCAAGGTGTAAGGGAACATTTTACAAACAACATCATCATACCAAATTGTTAAGTGATTCACAACAAATTTGAATGCTTGAATATGTTCTTGTGCAATATTTGTCCCATTAGACGAAAATCGAGGAAGACATCTCTCAAAACCGACGGGCAAATAATTTTGAACTCCTGGTATGTTCAATGGGCTACCTGTCATCCATGGTGAAAACATAGCCATTAGTGAATCTTAAAGAATATAACTTTAATACCCAAATTTTTTTTTTTTTTTTTTAATTTTTTTTTTTTTTTAAACATCAAATCAAATCCCATTATTCATGTATGAACAATCAAAGCGTTAGAACAATGCATAGCAATTCATGTCCTCCTTTTAATAGTACCAAGTTGTAATATTAAAATAGGGCTAAAGATAATAATGAATAGGGCATGAAATATTCAAAATTTAAATCCCTATAGCATTTAAATCATACTAGAATAGACCAATTCAGGCCCTCCTTCTAGTGCCAAAATGTTGAGTGGTATTGTCACCCAATTGTGAAAGTACACTCTCCCTTAGGATTTGGATTCCAAATCCCCTCTTGCAAAGAAGTTAAACAAACAACTTCTCCAAGGTTCTTGTTATATTAGCATTTGCATATGTGCATCAAATAAAGATATTCAATTTAAATGCTTGGAACACCTTAGTGATTGCAAGTAACTGTAAACAAGGGGCAATGTTGGTTTATTTTACCATGAAACTTTAGTGATTGTTCATTGAACCAAGATAAATCAAATGTGAGTTGGCCCTCATATGACCACAATGTAATGCTTTAATTCAGACTTCCAATACGCACTTTGAAATTTCATTTTCGGAGTTGTTTAGTATTTTTTAAACTTAATCAAAGTTGTTTTGTCACAAATTTTAAAAATTCGAAAATAGAAAATTTCCATTTTAAGGTCAAATTTCATTTTTCCAGTTTTTTTTTGCATTCATGAGCCTATGATGACATTCCCTTCATGGAAATTCCAATTTCATTGAAGGAGTTATGTTTTATGGCATTTTCACAAATTCCCATTTTGGGCCTAAAATTACCCTTTCTTCATAAAAAATCTAATTTTGCGAAAGAGGGGTAATTTGAGTATTATATTGAAGGTCTTTGCCTTAAAGCACTTAATTATTCATCTTGATGAAAATTTGATTTCATTTAAGAGGGATAAGTTAAAGTGACATTTTGAAGCTATATTTGAAGACCCTATTCATCATTGAGGATTTAATGCAAGATAAAATCTATCTTAAAACCATCAAGATAAAAGGAATTAAAGCATTACATCGTGGTCATATGAGGGCCAACTCACATTTGATTTATCTTGGTTCAATGAACAATCACTAAAGTTTCATGGTAAAATAAACCAACATTGCCCCTTGTTTATAGTTACTTGCAATCACTAAGGTGTTCCAAGCATTTAAATTGAATATATTTATTTGATGCACATATGCAAATGCTAATATAACAAGAACCTTGGAGAATTTGTTTGTTTAACTTCTTTGCAAGAGGGGATTTGGAATCCAAATCCTAATGGAGAGTGTACTTTCACAATTGGGTGAAAATACCACTCAACAGGACCAAATCGAGTGAGTAGGTGGGATTCAAAATCCTCCCAAGAGAGATTTGGATAGGCAATACGTAACCATTGAAACCAGTGTAGAGCCTCAGACTCTAAGTTAAAGGAAGCCATCTGGACTCGATGAAATATGGATACATTATGAAGTCGAAAGAATTGGTCAACCCGAGATAGCCACCCATCAACATCCTTCCCACTAAATTTGGGAAAGTCCAATTTGGGCATTCTAAAGGGTGGATCATGGTCACGATTCCTTGCAAAACTCTCAGCTTGGTATTTTGATTTGGGTGGTTCTCTTTTTAGTTTGTTGTCTACTTCTGTCAGTGCTTCTTCTAAGCGGTTGCTAGTGGCCTCATGCTCTAGGCGAAGACCTTGGACTTCTTCCCTTATGGAGTGAAAAGTCGAGTTCAAGTTCTCAATGGCTTTTGTTAGGGATTCCAAGTGTTCTAGTTCTTTTTGGTGTCCACGGGTACCCTGGGCCATTTTTTAAACCTTTGTGACTAGTTACTAAAAATAGAATTGAATTTTTAGAACTTGCTATTTTTAGTAAGTGCCCAAAAAAGTGCTTGGGTGCTATATATCAAAACGATCAGCTCAAGGAGGTGGTCACAATGAGCTATATCTCTCAACACTACTTTTTGGCACCCCAGACTTTTTTTTTATCTCCTATTTTGCTAAGTCTAACGGTGTTTACAGTTTTTGATTCTGAGCTACAGAGCAAAAGTTGGGTACTGGAGCACTATCTATAACTGGCCTCGTTTCATACTCAAGATTCTCTGTATTTTGCAGGTGATCGTTATGACGAGTTCGTTCGACCACGAAGACTATGAATTCCGCTCCGACTATGCTTGACCTCTCGACTCTGATTGTGGCTCACTATCTGTAAATTTGACTGTTATTCTCCATAATGTCAACTTAAGTGTCACCCTCATGGCTTATCCCGAATGCATGTCCTTTCTATTATTTTTTTAGTAGAGGACTCCTTTCTCATATGCTCACTTTTGAAATGCAAGTTTACGAACATGGATGTTTGGATTTTTATTTTTTATTTTTTTGCATTTTTTATAGGTTGAAGTTTTAACAGAACCAGGGAATGCTAAGTATAGGAGTATGTACCACCCATAGGCCCTCTAATATACCGACAGTGATGAACAATAGTGCTCGGACCAATATTTCAGGCCACTACTCAAGGAGGGTTCCACACATACCCTTGAGCACACTACTCGCCTCTCTGACAATACGAGAGGGTAATCATCAAGGATGTTGTGTCCCATAGACTATGAGTAATACAAGGCCAAAGAGCTTCCTAATGGCTAAAATTTTGTTTAATCCTAGATGGTCTCCCGATATACCCGAAGATACGTGGGAGCTCAAGTCCGTGCGCGAGTTCTGTCTAAGGCCTATGTATTGGAGCCTGATCACCCCTCACTTCACTATATGCTTTATGGGCTATCTAGCTTAGCCAATAATGACAGATCCTTCGCGATATTTTAAAACCCCCGGTACAGTGTTTCTACCTACTCAACTAAAAAGTTTTTTTTTTTTTTGGTCTGGAAAAAAAATTGCACTGTATTTTTTTGGATTTTTTTTTAATAAGGAAAAACAGAAATGGGAAAACACATAGAATTTATACCTAACAGGCGGATTGGATGGCAAGAATCATTGCAGTTGCAACAGAACTTGGCCCTGGAAAGTGCTCTGATACCACTTGTTAAGATCCTGCTATAAAATAAACTCAAATAACACACTCTCACACGATTGCTTGGAAATAAACTCACATAAACATCATATTAATATAACAAAAATTTGCATAAAGGAACAATCTCACAATAAGACAGAATCGCGAGGCCTCTTCGAGGGGGCAACCTCCTTCAATACTTCATTAATTTGCAAAAATATGGTTACATTGGTGCCTTTTCGGGTATTTAAGGAGTTTCCTTCCAAGGTTGGCTTACATGCAAAATGCCACCTGGATTACATGCATAATGCCACCCGAATTACATGCATAGTGCCACTTTGAATTACATGCACAATGCCACTCGAATTACATGCATAATGCCACATGAATTACATGCACAATGCCACCTTACCTAACCTATCTACCATGTGTTACATATAAAGGGTGCCATTTGTCATAGGCACTACCTATGCTAAAACTTAGAACATTACAAAATATTAATCATGGGTACTACCCACGTTCACTAGGAATTATTACATCAGAAAAGTTATTACATTAAGGGTTAAGATGAGATCCTAACACGATTTCATGACATGTTGCATTTTCGCAACTAAAATAGGAGAGAGAAAGAAAGTTGGAAAAGTGTCGCGATTTCATGACATGTCGCATTTTCGCGACAAAAGAGAGGAAGCGTACGGAAGCAGAACTATCGTGATTTCACGACAAAAGCAGAAAGCAAAACTTCGGAAGCAGAAGTGTCATGATTTTGAGACAAAAGCAAATAAATAAAGTACGAAAGTAGAAGTGTCACGATTTCATAACAAAAGTAGAGAAGAAGACTTCGAAGGTAGAAGTGTCACGATTTCATGACAAAAGCAAAGTCGAAGTCTATGGAAGCAGAACTGTCACAATATCGCGATAAAAGAATAGAGAAAGCGTACGGAGGCGAAAGTGTCGCGATATTGTGACACTTTGCATTTTTGTGGGCCAAAGCTAAGAGAAAGAGCACGAAGAAAAAGTGTCACGATATCGCGACATGTATTTTCACGGTCCGATGCAAAGAGAAAGAGCAAGGAGAAAAAGTGTTGCGATATCGCGACATGTAGCATTTTCGCGCTTCGATGCAAAGAGAAATAGAGAGAAAGAAAAAGTGTCGCGATATCGCAACATGTATTTTCCGGGGCCAAAGCAAGGAGAAAGAGAGAGAAAGTGAAAGTGTCATGATATCGCGACATGTTGTATTTTCGTGGTTGAGTTGACGCTGACGAAGATCGATGACAGCCGACTAAAATTAGGGTTTACATTTGTCATAAAAGCCAACTAATACTAGGATTTATAGTCGGCTAAGATTAGGGTTTTCATCACAAAAAAATTGTTATAAAAGGAGGACCGTTTGGAGATTTGACGTTGATGTTGTTGGTGTGCGAAATACGATCATTGTGCATAGAGAGAAAATCGTGTTGAATCATGCTAAGTGTGAAATTCACAAAGAGAGAAGAGTGCGCAAAAGGGAGAATATGATCATGAAGTTCGACTGTAATGAAGTAGAGTGTGCAAAGTGATAGCACAGAGAGAGTAGAGTGCGCAGAGAATGCAAAGGTTAAGAAGACCAGTCAGGGTCTTGCAAAAGCAAAGGTATCTTACTGTTAAACCTATAGATTCAAATTTAAGTCCAGGTTGGTGCTTGGCATTAGGGGTTGGTGCTCCTTCTAGTTGGTGCTGGTAAATCAGGGGTTGGTGCTCCTTCCAGTTGGTGCTGGTAAATCAGGGGTTGGTGCTCCTTTCTATTGGTACAGATAAATCAGGTGTTGGTGCTCCTTCTAGTGTGTGCATGCTGGTAAATTGATTATAAAGTTGGTGCTTTGCAAAGCCCAGATTTGGATGGTAGTCTAAGCAGTCAATTTTTGAGGAGTAGCCACATTGGTGAACCTCGTTAAATCTTGTGTTGTGTGATGCTCTTTTGTTATACTTGTTGTATCTAGTAATAAGTTTTAATTGTTGCAGTATTAAGAACTGTAAAGTTAAGTTTAAAGAGCTACACTGATTCACTCCCCCTCTCAGTGTCATTGTAAGACTAACAAAACATTCTAATTGCCTCTATTCTAGCTACTGGTGCAAAAGTTTCCTCAAATTCAATGCCTTCAACTTGTGCATAACCCTTACATACCAATCTTGCTTTATTTATAACTACCTATCTGTCTTCATTCAATTTATTTCAAAAAATCCATTTAGTCCCGATTATATTTTTATTTGCAAGTCTAGGTACTAACTCCCAAGTTTCGTTTTTCTCGATCTGATCTAATTCTTCATTTATTTCCTTCATCCAACTTTCATATTTGCTTGCGTTAGCAACATTTTTGGGCTCAATGCTGGATAATAGAGAGTAGTTACTTACTACTCTTCTTCTTGTCTGAAAACCAACTTTGGGGTCTCCAATTATTTGCTCTCTAAGATGATTTTTCTGCAAGCTGCTTGTTTTGAATTTCTTATTTTCTTCCACTTCTGAATCACAACTTAAATCATCTAAGTCAATTTTCTGTATCTTTTCCATTTCGTTTTCCTCGTCTCCTTCAATAACCTCTTCATACATTGTGTAGTTCTTTTCATAGCTAATTACTCGTTCTCTACCTTCATCAAATTTAACATCGGCACTGTCCACAATTTTCTTTAGCCTCTTGTTGTAGCATTTATAAGCTTTGCTTTTTGATGAATAACCAACAAAAATACCTTCATCCGCTCTATCTTCAAACTTACCAATATTATCTTTAGTTCTTTTGATGTAGCACTTGCTGCCAAAAACTTTAAGGTATTTTGTTGTTGCCCTTTTATTGAACCACAACTCATAAGGAGTTTTGCTTTCATGTGTTCTCAGCATGTACCTATTTTGGATATACACCTCAGTATGGACTGCTTCTTTCCAAAATCTATCTGCTACTCTACTTTCAGCCAACATATTTCGTGTCATTTCCTACACTGTCCTATTCTTTCTTTCTACCACTCCATTCTACTGAGGTGTCCTGGCTGCTGAAAACTGTCTCCTAATATCGTATTTTTCACAGTACTCTGTAAACTCCTCTGAAATGAATTCTCCTCCTCTATCTGATCTTAAAAATTTGATCCTCTTTCATGTTTCATCTCAACATGGTTTTTGAAAGTCTTGAACCTATCAAAAGCTTCTGATTTATGCTTCAAGAAAAATATCCATGTTATTCTGGAATAGTCATCAATGCACAACATAAAATATTTGTCATCATTTATGCTTTGTGTTCTCATGGGTCCACATAAATCAGTGTGTATTAGTTCCAAAGGTTTGCTTGTGTAGTACTCTTTTGTTTTGAATGTGACTCTAGTTTGCTTCCCCTTTTGCATGAAGCACAAATGTTGTTTGCAGGTTTACTGATGGTGGGAATATCTCCCACTGTCCTTTTTGAGTTGATTTTTATTAGATTATCAAAATTGATATGACCGAGTCTCTTGTGCCACAACCAATTTTCTTCTTCTTGTCCAATAAAACAAGCTCCTTCTGAAGTCTCTGAGAGCATGTACAGGTTGCCAGATGTCCTTGATCCAGTTGCTATCAATTTTCCACTATTTGTTTTTCTATATTCACAACCCTGCTTCATAAAAATACTTCATGACCTTTATCACAAATATGAATTATGCTCAACAAGTTATGTTTCAAACCATCCACAAACAAGACTTCTTCTAACTTAATTTTTCTATCACTAATTTTAACTGAACCTTTGCCAACTATCTTAGCTCCATCATTATTTTCAAACTTTACTGAACCACCTTCATATTTCTGTAACTTCTCAAATTTTTGTTTGTCACTTGTCATATGACTAGAGCATCCACTATCAATTATCCATGGTACATATTTATTCTATGCTTTAAATTTTTTTTGTACGATTAAGGATTCTTTTTCTTCCTTAAGTCGCTCTTTTTCTTTCCACTCTGTTTTGATAGTAGTTTTGGGCTCTTGTTTTGCCTTTCCCTTATCAATAGCTTGTGCATATTTTTTGAGAAGTTTTCTATTTTGTCTCATCCTATTTGGTTGAAATTTCTTCCTTGAAACTGATTTGATGCAAATGTACTTCTATAGTTTCTTGCAATGTGCCCAAAATTATGACAGATATAACATTCTACTATATAATTCATCAGAGGAGAAAAAATATTTCTACTGGTGAAATTCTTTGGTCTTACATTATATTTTTAGTCTGAGATTTTATGTCCATAGCCATTGCATTTAAAACAAAAATTAGAAAAGGGATAATTGAACTTGGGTGATAGTCTTTGCCATGTTGTCGTAGGAGCCATAGGTCTTCTTCTTCTTTGATGTGTGACATTGGTGAATCCATCATTGTCAATTCTCCTTTCATGTCTGGCATTATTGCTTTCTTTTTCATGATATATTTTTCCTTGATCAACCTGTTTCTTAACTTCATTCTTTATGGATTCTACATTTCTGGCCTTTGATCCATTTGATGATTCTCTTTCAACAAAACCTAGACCAAATTTGATGCCTGTAGGCCTTTGGTCATTTACAATCTTATCCAGCTTCATAGAATGTTCTTCGCGTTTGTGATAGAAACTAATTTTGTGATTCATCTCTTCTATCTGTATCTATAAACCAACATTCTCTTCTTCTAGTTTGTAGCAATAATCTATTTTCATGGTAATTTATACTTCGAGATCTTCAAATATTTTCTTGTATTATTTTGTTTGTACTTTTAGACTGATTATGATTTCGTTTGCATCCTCAAGCTTTTTTGAAATTTTCTTATTATTTTTCCTCTTTATTTTCCACTCTTCAAGTGTAGAGATCAAATCACCTTCTAGATCTACTTCAGCCTCAGGGTTTTCACCACATACTTCAGAGTTCACTCCTTCCTTTTCTGATTTTACTTCTTCAAATGCCATGAAAAGAGCTTCACCACCTGCCAGTGTATTACTTCCAATATCACCCTAGCCGATTAAGATTGTATAGGAACTTAGCTCTGATACCAATTTTTAGTCTTACAATGACACTAAGAGGGGGGGTGAATCAGTGTAGCTCTATAAACTTAAATTTATAGCTCTTAATACCACAACAATTAAAACTTATTACTAGATACAGCAAGTATAACAAAATAGCATCACACAACATAAGATTTAACGAGGTTCACCAATGTGGCTACTCCTCAAAAATTGACTGCTTGGACTACCATCCAAATCCAGCCTTTGCAAAGCACCAACTTTACAATCAATTTACCAGCACCAACTGGAAGGAGCACCAACCCTTGATTTATCTACATCAATAGAAAGGAGCACCAACCCCTGATTTACCAACACCAACTGGAAGGAGCACCAACCCCTTATTTATCTGCACCAACAGAAAGGAGCACCAACCCCTGATGCCAAGTTGCAACCTAGACTTCAATTTGAATCTATAAGATTGACAGTAATATATCTTTGCTTTTGCAAGACCCTACTCGGTCTTCTTCACCTTTGTGTTCTCTATGCACTCTACTCTCTCTGCGTAATCACTTCACACACTTTGCTTCATTACAGTCAAACTTCACGATCGTCTTCTCCCTTTTGTGCACTCTACTCTCTTTACAAATTTCATACTTAGCACGATTCGACATGACTTGCTCTCTATGCACAACGACCGTATTTCACACCCATTCAATCATGTTATCAATTCTCCAAACAACCCTCATTTTATAACAATATTTTTTATGATGAAAACCCTAATCTTAGTCGGTTGTAAATCCTAATCTTAGTTGGCTTTCATAACAACTGTAAACCCTAATTTTAGTCGGTTGTCATTGGTCTTCGTTGACTTCAACTCAAGAAGATGTTCGGTTTATCCATCGCTTGATGATTTCATTCTAGACAGACCCTGTAACCGCCATACTAACTTTTGATCACTCTTCGTATTTTAGCAGTATGAAATCACTCTGTAACTGCCCTTGTAAATGTCGTAGTGATGTCGGTCCACTGTCATACTTCTCATTTCAGTCGGGTTCTCCTTCTTGACTTGTGCATTTACGACCTATCATGAAATCGTGACATTTCTACCTCTGTAGCTTCTTTTGTTGATGTTGCCGCGAAAATACATGTCATGATATCGTGAAACTTTCACCTTCGTACGCTTTCTCTATTATTTTTTCGTGATATCGCAACATTTCTGCCTCCGTAGACTTCATATTTTCTTTTGTCATGATATCGTGATATTTTTTCCTTTGTATACTTCATCTTTACTTTTGTCGTGATATCACGACACTTCTGCTTCCATAGACTTCAACTTTGCTTTTGTCGCGATATCACAACACTTCTACCTTCGTAGTCTTCAACTTAGCTTTTGTCGCAAAATCGCAACACTTCTAGATTCCATTGTATATGGTAGCAAGTGGCTCAAAATTAGTCCCCCAATAATCCCACCGAGAAAAACGTCAATCGAGAAACCGCATATCTCTAACTCAAGAGCTCAATCCCAACGCCTCCCTTCTTCAGATGGAAGTTAGAATCACCTTTCAGTATTTGGAGTTCCTGCTTCTGATTATCAAAAATAACAATGAACATACCTCTAACAGGTACTCTAAGAATCCTCCAGATGTCCTCCAATGTAGAGGTTATCTTCCCTATAGATATCCAAAAACAAGAAGAACCCGGGTACCATCGCTCAACCAAAGTGATCAACAGTTGCATGTAGGGTTATGCATAAGGGGTTGGACTCAACATGTACTTGTAAAAAAATGGTGAATCCTAATCAAAATCAAGGTGAATCGTGGTGAATCCAAAGAAAATAAAATCAATAATATTCACACTAAAATTTGGGGAATTTGAAGCCCTAAAAATTAATGTTATATTTGAGATGACTTTTGACCTATTAAATTACCTTTTAACTTCATAAAAGCAGTACCATTAGATCAGGCTCAAAATGAGTTTTCCAATGAGTACAAATATGCCTATGTTTGGATATATATTATGGCGAATTGACCCTAAGAAAAACATTGGTCCTAAAAATTTTAGGCGAATGGGCCGACATCGAGGGTCCTCATATTCGCCAATTTTTAATTTTAAAAATCCTAATATTCACCTAATTGGTGAATATTCACCACTATGCATAACCCTGGTTGCATATCTACTGGAACTTATGGTATTTATGCCACATGCCTCAACCTGGTAGCATCTAAAGTCCTCCTCTCTACTGGTGAAAGGGCATTCAGGTCAGTCTAAAACCCACCATACCTCCATTTTTTATTCTTTAGTTCTTTCTTTTGTTAACAAAACAAAAATAAATAAATAAAATTAATCAGTAGCTTGTCAAATAAACAACTTTGTTTTATATTGGGTAATTTTATCCGATATCAATAAGTTTTATCTGATATCGAGCAGTTTTGTATGATATCAGGTGATTTTATGTGATATCGATCAGTTTTGTACGATATCGGGTGATATTATCCGATATCGAATGATTTTACCCAATATCAGCCAATTTCATCCGATATCGGTCGATATCACTAAAATCAAGTTAATTTTTGGAAAATCGACTTGATATTGTAAACACAATCGTGCGATGGTTAACGTGCCCTAAATATAAAAAAAATTAACTAAATTACAAATAAAAATCCAAAAATTTTATGTGAAAAATAGTTTAAAATCCTTACCCGTATCTGGTCAACTCTCGTTCACACCAAATTGGCTTGGTGTGGAACTTCTACCATTTTTCTCTAGAGCTCACTTCAGAATAATTGCAAAGTAAAAATGAATTAGGTTTTACCCTAATTTTTCTAATTTTATTAAAATTTACCCTAAAAATGCAACTTTCGAGTTTTTCACCAAACTTGGAATTTGGTGTAAAAACTCGAAGGGGGTGTCATACCTAAAATAGTTTGACAACAAATATTGAAATCACAAACAAAAATTTGCAATAAAATTTTACTTTCTCGTAAATCATGTCATCTTATCTTTAACGCATTTTTTTAAAAAATGCGCTAAAGAGGAGGTAAAATATAGTGGATTAAAATTGACCCACATTAATCAATCCTAAGTTTAAAATATTAGAAAAATAAAATTAAATTGTCCCCTAACTTGCTACCTCAATTTTTGTTCTTGTTGCAAGTTTATTTTTAACTGTTGTACGATATCGTATGATTTTGTACGAGATCAGATCGCCCGATCTCATCCAAACTTAAAAATTGTCTTGTTTAGCAAGGAAAAAAAATTTGTTACAACTTCTTTGTCCTTACCTAGCCAACTGCATGGTAGTTACGGGATGGGATAGCAGAAGTTGCAACCCCCTTCATTTTTAGTCCAACCTCTCAGCTAATTCCATTCTATTAATTCCAGGCTCCTCGCCCTAGATTCCCCCTAGAATTTCACATACTTTCACTTTGTTATTTTGAATTTTTAATGTATTTTTGTAGGTTGAATTTGTGCATCGATTGGATTCATGCAGGATCATACCATCTGATCTCTAGATCGTACTACCCAATCTTAGAGAAAACTGCCCAATCTCAGAGAAAATGGTTCGATCTCATTTTCATAAAATAATTTTATGGTTAAGCTACTTGGGGGCATCCAGACCTCACTGTTTGCATTTTCTTTCTCTGTTTCTCTTATCTTAAATCATATTTATTATATTTTAGATCATATTAAATCCATTTCCATTAATACATTAGATTTTATACTCATATTTTATCGTTTTTTGATGAATGTCTATGTGTCTAGCATAGATCTACATTCGTTCATTCAATAATTATCCTTTTAAGTTTATCATTTAATATAATCCACCTTGAAAAATGTATATTATTCTATAAATCTACTATTTTCTATGTCAAATTGTTAAACTGTAGGTTTCTATAGCTTGTTCGATCACAAATCAGATCAACCAATCACTAGATTGTATCACCCAATCTCGTCCTGTTTTGATCGATCTTGTCTGCAACAAGTATAAAAGTGCAAAAATTAGCCATCTAGACTCGGGTTAAAATTTCAAATCACTTTATAAGCATTGCATTGTTCATTACTTCATATTTTTTGTTGTTTTCTGGTTGCATGTGAATTAAAATCGCTTATAGGTTAGCATAGTTGCATATTGGCCAAACTAGGTGTATGTGAGACTCTAAAAGAATACATCAAACAAACTCCAAAACCTAGGCATGGAAACTACCATAAAATTTTTCCTGGTGAACCCACCCAATTCGTTGAAAAATCACCAAAGATGGCACGATCTCAAGCGCCTCTCCTATGAGGTGTAAACCTACTATTCTCCCATTCCCCTTCAAGGTGAGGATCCATTAGCCTGGATGAAAGGAGTGTGAGAATTTTAGAGCTACATACCCCATCACCCCATTCTTTGAGATGTTCCAAAAACTAAGTGCTTATATATTTGTTCCTCAATGCTCATCCTCCCACTTATTGGAAGCACATCAGAGCAATGAGAAATTAAACTATACCCAGCACATATACTCATTTTTGAGTTTCTACAAAACCATAACAATTCAATACTATTCATTTTTTTGAAGAACAAAACAATTATCATTTAGAAAACTATTAATAAAAATCCTTATTCACTATTAAATTCATGCTAGCCAAATAAAATTTCCTTATCATTACCTAAACACTAATGTTAATCAAACATTTATTCTTTTTACGAGAAATATCTTCAAGTCAAGTAAAATTCCATCACAAGGTAAATCATCAAACAACAAATAAATTTCATCCATGCTCGATATATTTTATCCATGTAAGTTCATGATATACAACTACATGAAAAGTGCATCCATCCATGTTGCTCGATATGTTCAATGAATAAATCACCACATCATTTTTCTCATCTTGTTCTCGGTGGATAATATTTTCTTCTATCCACAAAAGAACTTGTTCCTACAAGGGTGCAAATACATTAGCAGTATCATATTTTTCCATTAAATATATATTTACAAAAATTAAATATGGAATAGTCAATCATTCCACTGATAAGACACATCATATTTCCAATAAATAGATATATCATACGTAAAATAATCAAGAAATAGTCATTCATTCCATCAATAATATAATATCATCAAACATAAAACCATCCATCAATAATTCTGCCAATGGAAGGTCATGAAATCCTATCCCTTAGGCTTAACACAGTCCTCTGTGTTTCATCAAAGTTTAAACATAAAATAACAATTACATAATATTCTCAAACAGGAACAATAATATCTCTCTATATATTTTTTTTTAAATAAAGGGGTAAAAATTTATTGATAAAAAGTCTGGCTTACGGAGTACAACTGAGCTTCCAACCAGGACTCAAATAAATAGCCAAACAGGCTAAAACCACTAGACTAGAATGACAACCAGAAAAGACAACAAGAACAAACCACATTAAGACTGTACATCCTTGTGGATCAACTCCCATAAGCATTGAGAGTCCCCAGATAGGAGACTCTCGTAATTATTGATACTCCAAGGATCCAGCAGCTCAAAAGCACTTTTGGCCAGGTAATCAACAACCACATTCCATTCCCTTGGAATGTGCACAAAGGATATAAATATGAACTCTTCACTCATTTTGATAATCTAAACGACTACAAAGGCCAACTGCCAATTAACTTCCTCACCCTTTTATTGTTTAAAATATTAACCACAATTTGAGAGTCAGACTTGCAGATAATCCTATGCCAGCCAAGAGAACACCCCCTCCGCAAGGCCTCAAGAATTTTAAGAGCTTCCATAAATTTGTTGGAGTGAACACCTTTATAAATGGAAAAGAAAAAACTGACACCACCAGTAGAATCTCTCCCAAAACCGCCAATGCCAGCATGTCCAGGATTACCCCTGGATGATCCATCAGTATTAATTTTTAAAACTCCTCTAGGGGGTGTCCTCCACCTACCATCTCTCCTAACCTTCTTCCTGAGCTAAGGAACCCTACTAGGGCTAGAAGAGTTCACACCATCCCAAAAGATACCAAGGGCTTGTTGTACTCCCTAGAATCCAAAAGAGGGTCCACATCATATTTGCTATGGATGGTTTCCTAAACCATATACAGGATCCTTTACTAGATATGTTGAACAACCAAATAACTACCCTGAAATATACATCGGTTCCATTTGAGCCAAATTTTCTAGATGATGCAATAAGGGCCCAAATTCTAAGCCACCCAAAGGAATGGGTCCTTGGCTAGAGGTCTGCCCAGACTATTCAAAAACTCCACCAAGGACAACACATGAAAACATGGATGGTTCTAGACGCTCCACCAACAGTGCCAAATGTCTCTGGAAAAGGAGCATTGGAAAAATAAATGAGAAAAGTCATCCTCATTCTTACTACAAAGGACACAAAAAGAGGGACCCTGAAATCCCCTCTTCCTCACATTATCCCAAGTGAGGCATTTATTACGAGCTACCAACCAAATAAAGAAGTTACATTTTGGCCAGGCAAATTTGTTCCACACCTTTTTCCACCAAGTGACAGGAAGAATCACATACTTTTGCTTATCAAGAACCTGATAACCATATGCTATCGAGTAGGTTCCCTTAGAATCAGGGTTCCAAGCCAGAATATCTTTACCCCTCAATGAAGAATAAGACCTCCTTGTAATAATAAGAGAAAGTACCTCTCTATCCTTGGCCAGTCCCCCTAGGGCCATTCTTGCAGATCTTTCCACTTGTACATCTCCATATTTCCAAAAGACTAGATTTTTTTAAAGTCCACACGAGACCAACCTGCTTCCAAGAAAAAAATGCTTAGGGAATGTAACCTAGGATATTGATTCAATATAGGAGGGTGGCCATCCCAAGAATCCTCCCAAAAAAGAGCATTTGATCCCTGATTGCAAATCCAGAACAAAACTTGCTTGATTAAATTAGCTCCTCTTTTCAAAGTGTCCCATATAATTGAACCTTTCCCAACCAAGCTGACTCTAGGGATCTCAGCCTCATAAATACCTCCCAAGTATTTACAAGATAATATTTTAGCCCAAATTTGATCTTGCGAGGTACACCATCTCCAATAAATTTTTGTAGCTAAAGCCTGCCCAAAAAGAGTTGTATGTCACAACCCAAGGCCTACCTCTTGCACCGACCTACATATAGAATCCCACCTAACCAAACTCCATTTAGATTGATCAAGTTTTCTAGACCATAAAAACCATCTTGACAAAGCATTCATTTCCTTGATGAAGTGAGAGGAAGCTATTTGTACAAAACATCTATAAATGGGTAAATCTTGAACAACATATTTTAAAAGCAACACTCTACCTGCAGTGGATAGCCATCTAAAAGTCCAATGATTCACCTTCCTTCTAAACTTATCAAGCATAGACTACCAAGAAGATCTAGGTAGAGGATGAGATGAAATTGGAATACCAAGATAAATGAAGGGGGGAGTCCCAACCTGGAATCTTAGAATGCGAGCAATCCTGGCTTGAATAATAGGAGGGGTATTGAATAAGAAAATAGAAGACTTATCCTCATTAATCAACTATCCAGAAGCACCAATATATATGTCAAGAGACTGTCCCTGATAGTGGCAACTCCCAACAAAGCAGTATCATCAACAAATTGAGACCCTGCATGACTTGAGACTTGAGCAATCTTCTCAACCCTTCCGCCATAATGATAAAAAAATAAGATAAAGGATCTCCTTGCCTCAATCCCCTTGAGGCCTCAAATAGCTCGAATGGTTCATTATTAACAAGAACAGAGAATGAGGAAGAAGAAACACATCTCATTACCCATCTAATATATTCCTCCTCAAATCCAAAAGAAACAAGAACTTTATGAAAAAAGGACCATCTGACCCGATCATAGGCTTTGGTCATGTCCAACTTAATGAACATATTTTTCTCCTTAGAAGTTTCCATTGAGTGAATAGCTTTCGTATCAATAACAACCCCATACAATATTTTTTGGCCAATAACAAACCATCCTTGCTCCTCAGAGATAATTTTGCTCAACCATATCTTTAGCCTCTCAGCAATAATTTTTGTGATGATCTTATACACAACATTGCAGAGAGCAATAGGCCTGAACATATCCAAGGAATTTTCTCCCTCTTTTTTGGGTATAAGAACCACAAAGGTAGCATTTAAGGCCCTTAGCATATGTTTGTTATTTTAGGACTCATGGACCACCTCCAAAAGATCAAATTTGATTAAATCCCAAAACTCCTAATAAAACTCAATCGAGAATCCATCTGGGCCTGGGGATTTTCCTTTTTTCATCTTGAATACAACATTTTCCAACTCCTCAAGGGAAATTGGACCTATCAAATGCTCATTCATATCTCTAGAGATAATTTCTAGAATACATTTTAGAATAAGCTTTTCATTCTCATCATCTTATAGGGAGTCCTCCTTGAAGAGAGGAAAAATACCTCTTAGTCTCTTCTAAAATATCCCTAAAAGAAGAGAGTAGGGCACCTTGAGAATTCACAAGAGAGGTAATCAAGTTACCATTACGGTGAGCCTTAACTAAGTTATAAAAGAAGGTTGTGTTCCTATCCCCTTCCTGAAGCCAATATACTCGAGCTTTTTGTTTCCAAAAAATTTCTTCTCTTAGTTTGCATTCAGCAAGGTCTTTTGCAGCCTCAGATTCCTCAACAAGAAGCTCCTTCGTGAATCCCTGATCTCTAATATTCCTTGAATTTTATTCCATCCTCCTAAGAGTTGCCATCTTAGCCAAGGAAATATTCCCAAAATTTGGTCTATTCCATCTCTTCAATTTATGTTTTACAAATTGTAGTCGCTTCATAAAGGAATACATAGCGATGCCATGAGGAGGTTTGCCGGTGGTCCACCAGCCTTGCATGAAATCATGAAGCTTAGGATCACGAAGCCAGATAAGTTGCAACCTAAAGGAGGGATTATTTTTTAGCCCTAACTCCAAATTAAAGAGTTTTATAGGCCAATGATCAGATCCCCTACCCTCCAGAATCATAGAACTAGCACTTCTGTTATTACCCATCCAATAACTCGATATCAAAAACCTATCCAGTCTCTCTAAGATGGAAGGTTCCCCACACATTATATTATGCCAAGTAAATATCCCATTATCTGGCTTGATGTTAACCAATTTTAGGGCCTGGATATGAGCACTGAAGATAGAAGAAAAAGGCTCAAGACGGTCCACCCCATCACATTTCTCCTCCAGACAAGTGATAGAGTTGAAGTCTCCAGCCAAAATCCATGGGTACAAGGGAACCAAATTTCTCACAAAGCAAATGTGCTCCCACAAATTCACTTTACCATTGTAATAAATAGGAGCATACAAATTTGTAAGTAGGATGGTTTCACCAGATTCATTATCAGGCCCGACCATCGAAATAGACCATCTGCTAGAAATCCAAGTAAGAAGGGATATCTTAACCGAATTCCATAAACAAGCGATGCCACCAGCATATCCACATGCACCAATACACTAACATTGCCCCCTTCTCCACAACTTGGGAGAAATATTGAACATACTATCAATAGCCAATTTAGTCTCCTAAATAAACACCACATCCGGAGAATGCACATGAACCAAATCATGAACAACTTTTTGTCTAGGGATGTTGTTCAATCCCCTTACATTCCATGAGAGGATAATCATTTTTGGGAGTTATAAAAATGGGAGTCCAATGTTCTCACCAAGCCTGACTCCACCAAATTCTCCCCCATTAACTTAATTTTATCCTAGTCCTTCTTTTGACCCACCTTCATATTCTTATCCGAAAAGCATTTTTTAATTATTTTCTACTGCAATCCCAACACCGTAGGAGTTTTGTAGTCCAAGGATGACTGCATCAGTGCCTGAGTAGGAGAGAGCATAAATAAATCTATACCACTTTCCAAAATAGTTTCCCTTATAGGGCCAAACCCATCCATGTCCCCTATACTCAGATCCAAAGCCCTTTGTTCTTCATTTAAACCCCTTATATATGATTCCTTAAGTTCCCCCTCAAGAAGAGACATTTGATTCAGCATTTTTATATTTGCATCAGGTAGCGACATTTCAGGTATCTCCACGCACTGATCAAGATCATATAATATTTCAAAATGGTTGAGTAGATCATCTGGTTGGCTATCCTTAAGGTCTTTGTTTGCCCTTCATCCTCTATTTCGGGATTTTACTAGAGCAAAACATTTCTTATCCTGTTCCCCTTCCTTTATCGGGGATTTTCCTTTAGCCAAAATTTTTCCAGACCGAGAGGGCCTAGGATTTGAAGCCACAGGTGGGATAAACTTAGGGCATTTTCTTTGCAGGTGGCCATATTCACGGCAAATCCAGCAACGAAATGGAAGAGCTTCATAGTCAAGTTTTTGAACCCATGTAGTTGATCCAAATTGTATTTCAATAGAATCTGGAATAGGATTATTTAAGTCAATTTCAACACAAATACGAGCAACAGAGTACATTTTTATCCATTATCTATTATGACGGTCCAACCGGCTTGCCAAGTAGAAGGACAATCTTATGCAAGATATCAGTTCTCCAGAATTCCAATGGGAGCCATGGAAATCATACCCATACTGGAACCCGTGATGGTCGCTCCTCTAATGGGTTGAAACCCACATGCTAGGGTTTAAGAAAGAGTCCCACTTGGTTATAGAAATAAGTACCCCCTTCAAATGCTTTGTTACAATCTGCAATACAAGAGAAAACCACCATAAAATAGTTGTTCGCACTCAACATCACCTCCACATCACCTTCAGGATTCCAAGTCTTCTTGACCCAAGCCTCCACAAAGGGGAGAGAAATTTAGATGCCCAAAAATTTGCCAATAAGGGCATGTTTGGTTAGATATTCCACATCTTCCACCACCAAGTCTGGTTGAACCACTAGAACTGGCCCGACTTCACATCATTCCAAACATCCATTGTTCTTTAACAAGTGGTTCTCGACATGCACTGGAAAATCTTATTCCTTTCAATCATTTTTAGATGAAAACACATCACGAGCATGCACTCTTTGTGTTGGACCCGATGCCATCATGGCATTCCTCAAAGTTTTAAGACCTCCTCCGAAAGTTGTTGCCATCCCCACAGAGTAGTTTTTCTTCATCAAACCCTAGCAGAGTAGTTTTTCCTCACCCTTAAGGTCTTTAATAAGGGTTGGAAAAATGATACCTACACTTGCCTCTATATTTACCACTTCCTTGCAAATAGTATTTATCTCAGAAGAGTGGTCCCACTAGATCTTACATTTCTCTAGAGTCCCTTTACTCATTGATTTGGAGTGGAATTGAAGTATTTTCACTAGATGTACCTTAATGGCCTCTAGGTCTACCATCTACAATTTAGAGAGATCCCACACATGATCAAGATTAGCACTGTATTTTCCTACGTAGGGATAAATGAAATATTTCATGGATATTCGACAAATCAATTGGTAAGGTAAGTTTGTAAACCATACAAAGGATATACCAGATAATATCATAGAGGTTCCATCACATTTCAAGTTTCATATGATATAGATATCCCTCGAGTGGATAGGAGTGATCAATCTCCCATAGTTTTACTGGGGTTAATATTGTACACTGTCCATACAACTTAAAGGATACCTTTACATGGTCCCCCCACCTTTCCTAACACTCTCCATTAATGTAGACCAACTCAACCACAATGTAGGGATTAATCCTATCTCAATCAATCAAGATGAGGGAAACCAATTCCATTACTGAGATCCATCCTTTGAGCTAGTACTTAGATGTAAGAACCTCTTATATCACATATTACACTATGTAAAACTATGGTTCTCAATCATTCCATCTCCATGATGGTTTTATTGAGGTGACTATCACTCCATGTGACATCCCTCACATGGACACCCAATAATCCTTCAGGGTTCCATCACCAATCCAATTTGATAATGGGATCCAAACCTTCTTCATTTTTACCATAAAAATAGGTCCCCCTCACATTTTCATGCATCCTTTCTTTTCCAATGTGGATAGAGTAAGGATTTTATGCACCTATTGCATGATCATTCTCCTAAGTCACCTAATTCAAGCATACTTACCTTATCCTCGAAGCCTAAAAATCCACCTTTGATGCTAAAATATTTATTCATTTTTAGGAATTCCTTCTTCCTTGATCCAAATTTCACTCCATTTATCTTGATATTGCATTCTTATTGACTTAATCCATTAAGTCGATGTGATCATAGTTCAAATTATTTATAGGCCCTTTTCAAGGTCTTGAGCTTGAGCATGCTTATACTTGTTTAAATCTTAGGATCTATTCCTAGGATGGTTTTAAGTACATTTAATTGCTTAAAATTCTAATACTTGGGTACTTATCCTAACAATTTAGAGAGAGAATCCCATACTCCTCTCAGAATAGTTTTCCCATCTATTCTTTCTCGTTAAGCAAAGAGAACCATTTAATGCTCTAAGTACCACCAGATATAATTATTCCTAAACTTTTTCTCTCAAGGTCAAGCTTTAGATTCCTCATGCCTAATAAGCCTCCTTTTTTTTAGAATGATTTATTCTTCTTTTCGATTGAAATGTCATTTCACCATACCTCACCCAAGGATTTTGTTAAATTATGATTACTTCAAACTATAATCCCAATGATTTATTACTTCTTTCCATGCACTATCTTAAACCATTAATTATCATGATTACTATTGCACCCCCACATGTTGCTACCCACATTTAATTCACAATTACAAATAATCCAAACCACTAATTCAAGATATAACACAGTTTCCAAATTTTCCAACATAATAATTTTCTTTATCTTATGTCATTACAAAGAATAAGTTCTTTATTTCATACATATAGTCTGGTTCCAAACACTTATGCCCATGACACTCGTAATTCCCTTTATATCCAACATAGATTTAACATTGTTTCCATAATCAAATATAGCTTAAGTTCCTAAGAAATCACTTTGATATATGAAATTGATTCCTCCCAAGAATATTTTATTTCCAAGGTGACACATAATAATATCATACACTATAATATCATTTGGTGTTCAATCCACTTAACATTGAGGGATTCCCTTATCCAATTTACGTATTTTGGAATCATCAATGCTTCAGTGATAAACATAATAATATAAATAAACTACAATGATCTTCTCTACAATCAAATATCAAATCTATCACATTTGAACATTGTACTATTCAATAACTCAGTCATAATTTAATTTGTTCTTATATTAAGCAATGATATAAACTCTCTTGGAGTTAAAACCTACATCCAACATCCCACAAGAATTTATTAATTAGTAATATCATATTGCTCTAATCAAGTTTTGGAAATGTATTATCTTCTTCTCCAGTTATAAAGAATATTTTTGTCTCTTCATGGATGTACGGTGGCATAGAGTAAATGGAGTTGACAATCTCCATAGTTGGTATATATGGATATAAACTTAAACTGTGAAAATGAGTGGCCTTTTTCTTTAAAATAACGGTCTTTATTATTTCCTTTTCCTACTATACTAGAAGGTAACTTCGTATTACACCCCACATAGATTAACTTCATTAGAAGAAGAAAGGCAGTTCTATTTTTTTTGCTATTGGCTATGACCATTAGCATATTTCCAATAATGATCTTGATTACACGTACCTCACTTCAAGGTCACATTATTCCTAACCATAAAGGGGGTTGATTTGGGTTATCATTCCCTTCAAAATTATATTTTTTCCAAATGGTGTTATTCTATTTATTCCCATGGTTTATCAACCAAATTATAACCCCTTGATAATATCAATGTCATACTATTCTATACAATGCATCGTTCCTATATCTCCTTAGCTTTTGATAATATTTATGGTTACACTTATCCCATGGAAGGATCCATACCTAATCTCATGTAATATTAGGTATTCACTAAACAATTTATCCCTGTTACCAGTATAGTTAACCCATTTATATAAAAAATGGATAATTTCACTCTTTAGTTTTTTTCAAGGCTCTTACAATTCTACCTATGGTACTTTTACCTCAATTCAAAAATTATAATCCTTACCTTGGAGCATGAGTAAAATTTAATGTATGATATTCTAATTTTGTCAAGGTGTATGGCAGGATTAATGTCAAGGTGAATGGCAGGTAGTGAAACATCTCAAATAGATATTACTTTTATAATTCCAAGGAAAATTTATTTATAGCAATCAATGGCTTCCTCAAGCAATGCTAAGCAATCTTAGCTTTGTTTGTTTTCTCCTTGATATCGATGCTTTGGTACTTCATCTACCTTCAGACTATATGTTGTTCTTTCCTTCCAACTTTCTATAGGAGTGGCTCCGTAAATAAAATAAATGTTGTTATAATTGTACATTGCTATTTTATCTCTTGGCTAAAATAATTGATATGTGAAAATACTGCTTTGAGGTCTTTGTCAATGTTCTACTTTCCAATAAAGTTTGTGTAGGTGTTGTTGTTCCATCGGTGCTTCTTCTCTCAAAAATAAAGTAAACGTTCAAATTTTTCATGGACTTCTATCTTTGATGCTTCCACTAATGAAAATGAAGCAATATTATTGGACTTGTTATATTTGGTGCTTCCACTCATGATAGTGAAGCAATCCTCACTTTTCTTAGGCTTCTTATTTCTAGTGATTTAGCTCACAATATTGAAACAATTATTTCTTTTCTTGGGATCTTTTTCTCTAGTATTTCCACTCATGGTAATGAAGCAATCATACCTTTTCTTGGGATCTTTTTATTTTTTATTTTCAAAAAATACTTTATATCAATGTATTCTTTTGGAACATCTCTTCCAATATTGTAGTCCCTTCCTCTCTAGGTATGATATGGTTGGATATTATCCAAATCACGTGGCTATTTTCTTCTCTTTGCTGATTACCAATGTTAAACAATATCAAGGTAATAGAATACCCACAATTGAGCCTATGTTTCCTTTCAGTGGCTCTAAATTTATTTTTTTAAATTTACACTAAAGGTTTTCTTTGATGCTAACTTTAGATACTAGTTGAAGTAGCTTTGAATATGACATCTATAAAAATGATACAGTATAGTGTCTTTGATACCATTGTTGTCTTTATAGCTATATTATCACAAGTCCTAATATCTAGGATCTTGAGTAGTCTCAAATATAAGAGCAATCACTATATTAATTGGCCAAAAATAATGAACATAAAATTCATGAAAATAAATATCTACTTGTTGTGGTGCAATGGTAAATGCCCTTGGTGCTGGTAGAGGCCAACCCAGGTTCCATTCCCCTTGTCTCCATCCTACAAATATATGGTATAGTTAGGAATGTCCTATGTGCTGGTAGAGGCCGACAAGGCTTCATTCTTGCTATGCCCAACCTGTTGAAAGTGGCACCTCAAAAGGGGTGTTTTCCACTATAAATTAGTTTTACCTAGGTTTTGTAGGTGATTTGGAGACGAGAGGGCAATCCTCCAAGGGAGGTCCCAGGTTCAAATCTCCACCCTACCAAAAAGCTGAATTGGGTACCCAAAATCCAATTGATAATGTTGGTGCGGGCAAGGTTGGGTGCGACTCCTGGGTGACTTTGACAGTATAGAACCCCCTGTTCATGGTCTCTCAGACCAAGGCGGCCCCACAAGGGTTTTTTCGCTTAAAAAAAAAATTCATGAAAATAACAATAATTTGAATCAAATGACCAAAATTATTCATGAAATATCATGAAGAAAACTTACAATAGAATTGCTCAAAATATGCATACAAGCTTCAATATTACTAATGCTTGAATGTAACCTAAGATACTTCGATATACAACATGGAGCTTTATCTCCATAATATAACTTTAGAAAGGTGACTCTTGGGATATTTTTCTGTTGCTCTCCTCACATATCTAAGAGATGCATATTTTCCTATTCCATGTATAATACAAGCCTCTCTTATTTTTTGGATTCTCATCTTTCCACTTGTATACATGACTCTTGAATCTCTATTTGTATACTTTATTCTATGACACTTGTGCAATCTTATTTGCACACTTGTACACTTTACTATATGATTTTTTGTACACTCTATGATACTTTTGCATATTCTCACTCTTTACACTCGTACACATAATTATATGACACTTTTTCATATCCTACACAGACATATACATAAATAGAAACTATAAATCACACTCCTAGACTATATATTCGCATCCTACTCTATTACATATTTACATTTGTACCATAAAGGTAATATGGGATATATGTTTTTGGTATTATTAAAAAATTTGGGTTTTGAAAGGACCCCACAACCTTGAGCATCAACTCCACCCAAGGAGAAAAAAATAAAGAACTAAAATAACCTTCATCTCACTTCTGTGATGTTATCGATCTAAGATGTTTTATCTCACTTCTATGAAATTGCACCTGGGTCTCCATGGGGTGCGATTTGCCAGTACAATATTGTGATCGTATATTGTGGGGTGTGATTTCATTTGAGCTATGTTTAGGGGAAACTTGTTGTTCCATATTTCATACTTATATTTTAGGCTACATCTAGAGCATAGTGTTGCACTTTGTTCTGTGTTTTCATCATATTATTTTGTTGTGTCTTGATATGCTTGATTTCTTCCAGGGGTTATGCATAAGGGGTTGGACTCAAAATGTACTTGTAAAAAAATTGTGAATCCTAATCAAAATCAAGGTGAATCATGGAGAATCCTAAGCAAATCAAATCGAGTATCTTCATACCAAAATTTGAGGTATTTGAAGCCCTAAAATATAAGGTCATTTTTGGAGCCACTTTTGACCTATTAAATCATATTATAACTTCATAAAAACACCACCATTAGATCAGGATTGAAAAGAGCTTTCCAACGAGTACAAATATGCCTATGTTTGGATATATATTATGGCGAATTGACCCTAATAAAAAATTGGTCCTAAAAATTTTAGGTGAATGGGCCGACGTCGAGGGTCCTCATATTCACCAATTTCCAATTTTGAAAATCCTAATATTCGCCCAATTGGCTAATATTCGCCACTATGCATAACCCTGATTTCTTCCAAAGGTCAATTTATGCTTCTATTTATCAAATTTCAGCTAAAAGGACCTAGGGGGGTTGACTATTGTACCTCCAAGCACTATTGTACAGTGGCCTAAGCAGTTCCCATAATGCTAATTATATTTTTCAAGTGTTTTTCAAGTTATCGTGCAGGAACAAGAATTGTTGATAACACTGGATAAAGGATAAAGGCAAGGATAAATCACTAGATAAGCTAAGTGTTCCAATTAGTCTTAAGGTTGTTTGTTGAGTGTCGTCTATTTATTTTATAAACTCTATATCTGATTTAAATGGAAATATATTAATTAATTTCTAGGTATTAAAGGATAAACAACATATAGTGTGCACTTAGGGTTAATTATGTTTATGCATATTCTCTTGAACCCTTGCTTAAAGATTTTATGTCTTGAAACCCTAGGTTAGAAAAGCATTCAAAGAAATAATCATTCTAGGGTTAGTTATTGTATTCTTGCATTATGTATTCCTGCATTGTCTTTTATATTTTATAGCATAAATCTAGAAAGGCCAAAACCTAGGTGATTGTCTTCAAAAGAATACATCAAAAATTCTTGAAATTATTGTGGATTGGAGCGAGTCCTTACAGTCATTCTTGGTGAACCTTTCCCCCCTAGCATCGAGTGTAGAGAACAACATACAATCGTGATTCACCCCAAGGCTCTCTCTCTTGTGGATCCAACCTTGAGAATTTTATGCAGTAGGGCAGTTTTTCCCCTCTACAGAGATAAATAACCTCCATTTTGTGGATGATACTACTCTTATTAGTCAAGCCAATATCCTAGTAGCAATAAATATAAAAGAATTTTTAGATAGGTATACTCAAGCTACTAGGCAAACTTTTAATGAAAAAAATCTCAAATAGTTTTTTCAATACAATGAAAAGGGTGAGAGATAAAATTATATAGTTGTTGAAGTTCATGAACATTTATTTACCCATATAGTATTTAGAAGTACCCTTATCTACAAAGAAAACAAAAAGCAAAGAGTGGAAAGGGTTTCTTAATAGACTTCAAACTAAGTTGAGCAATAAATGGATAAGCTTGGGAGGAAGGATTACAATGATTAAATTTATGCTACAAGCTCTTCCATTTTATAAATTTTACATACTTTAGTCTCCAAAGAAAATTCTAAAATATATTGATAAATACACAAGAACTTTTTTGTGGTCATGTGCAAGGAAAGAACAAAAATTAGCAGTAGTTGGATGGGAGAAGATATTCCAACAAACAAAATGAGTATTGGGGATAATATCAACATCCTAAAGCAACAAGTTACTAGCAAGGAAGCTATATTGGAGATGGATTATAACTAATGGAGGATTATGGAGCATACTATTACAAGTCAAATATGACCTAGGAGAGGCTGAGAAATACATCCCAATACTCAGAGTGGAAGGAGAGGGATATATAGTATGGATAACAATGAAAGTAGGCCAATAGTTAATAAAGACATACCTTTATTGGCAATTAGGGGATGGAAAGGATGTTCTTTTTTGGGAGTATTCATGGAATCAATCTCAACCAATTATTCAAACATTCCCAAATATGGAGAGTTGGAAAGTAGAGCTCCAAAAGGTAGGGTGGTGGAAAGCCTCTTACTATATAAAATCATGAAATCAACATGTACCAAACTTACTACAATAGAAACATCCTCAATAATGGCTAGTGAGGGGGATAGAGGAACTAACTGAAAAATGTGGAGACATCTCCAAAGACATCTAGTTCAGGACAATTCTAAAAGGGATATACTTGTATGGGAAGGAAGTAAGTTGGGAATCTATAAGGTAAAGGAGAAATACAAGGTAGTCTATGGATATGATATTATCCCAGAACCACTTCCATGGAAATTTGTATGGCAAAAGAAAATATGGCTAAAAATTAATATTTTCTCATGGATAATTAACCATAGAAAGTGCTTGACATATGATAATTTGAGAAAAATATGTTTCTACGTATTCCAAATGTGTCATGTGTGGAAATGTAGAGGATACTTTGAATCACCTATTTTTTGGTGTTCTTTTACCAAAGACATATATCAGTTGGTGGAATCATATGAGATAGTATTAAGAAATTTTTGAGAGCCATGAAAGCTTTTATGAGAAATGGAAACAATGTAGATTTAAGACTAGAACAATAAAATGACATAGAAGCTAGGACATAGCTTCATATGGTGACAGTATGGCTAGAATGAAATGCATGTATATTTAGATCAGAGCACATAACAAGGGAGTAAGTTTGGGTGAGGATTATTAGTAAGTTAATGGAAATACTATCCATTATATTACAGGAGGAAACAAACCTATAATTGGAGGAAGTGACTATTATAAGGAGCTTTGGAATAACCATAAAAGAAAAACAACTAAGGGTTGGTTGCATAGGTGAGATCTCCTTGAATAACATAGAGTGGAGGTCGCCTCCTAGAGAGTGGGTGAAGGCAAACACAAATGGGGCTTATACTAAAAATCATGGAAAATATAATTTTGGTATTATCATACAAAATTGGAAATGATAACAGGTGTAGTGGAGAGAATAAAATATGGGGGATACAAAAAATAATGAAGCAAAAGGACAGGTGATCTTGTCAGTATCAATGATACTTGTAAATATAAATTTATATAAGTTATGGATAGAGACATAATATCAATCATGGGCTGGATTCTTGGATCCGATAAGACCCTTTCAGGTGCTAGGAATTAGAGAGAGAAGGAATGTGGAAGAAGTTAAAAATATTTGGAAGGTTTTTCAATATGTTTTTACTACTCATATCAAGCGAGAGGGAAATAGGGTGGAAGATTATTTAACAAAATGGGGAAAAAACTAGAGGAAGGGTAATATGTGGACTCTCAGATGGAAAACCAGATAAGTTGATGCTAAAGAATCCAAGGGATGCGAGAGGTGGTATAGGTAGATAGCAAGCATGTTCAATATGCCAATAATGACTTCAAAACATCATGAAGATAGATGGATGGTCTACGAAATTCATATGATTGAGAAAATTTTGAACTCAACTATGGTAATGTTGTTGTACATGGATAACTGTATTATGGTGGCCTCAAGTGATGTTTTCAACAAACACACCTATATATTATTTTTATGGCTAATTTTTTAGCCAAGAGTGATGGAGGAGGATTTTATTCTTCCCTTGTTTCTTGTCCAGCTCATTTTACTTTCTAATACTGCTTTTATAAATATAATATAATTTTCATTTTTTTTTTAAATAGTTGATAGGGATAATTATATTAATTAAATATTAATTTAAATTTAGGGTTTAATTAATAATGATGAGGATCAATCGTGCTCAATATTTCTTGAAATATTACCTAATAATTTTATTGATATCAAATGTATTTATATACATTATAAAACCATAAGAGTAGATAAGTCTAAAAAAAATGGCTAAAAATTAAGCCCAACAAACCTTATAGGATAAGGTCTGATAATTTTTAGGATAAGCCTAACAGATTACAAGATAAGTCTCACAGACCTTATAAAATTTTCAGGAATTGATAATTTAAAAAACCTAATTAAGTAAATTTAATTAAATCCTAAAATTTAATTAATATAATTATCTCTACCATTCCTCCCTACCACAAAAACATTAGACTCCAAAGCATACAAAAAGGGAGGAGAAAAGCTTAAAAGCATAAAAACTAGAAGACGTGTAGTCATACTTTGGCACTTTAGTAGCATAACCAAGTCTTCATAAAACTTTAAAATTTTAAGTCCATTAGATCAGGCTAAAAAAAATCTTTTCGAATAGTAATAAGCCTATACTTGTATCTGGATAGAGCCTCGATGTGTGTGAAAAATAGAGTCCCTCCCAGTAATAAAAATATAAAGGGGTTGAATTCCCTTTACAATTTTAACATTAGGAATATTCCCACAAAATATTTGGTCACACATGTTTTTGTTTTAAAATATTAGTATGATTGTCTTTTTGTTTTAAAAGTAGACTTTTTTTCCATGATTATAACTTACATATAATAAAGTGCCATGTAGGATATCAATAAAAATGCAGGATGCAGAATATCACTATTGCTTCTAGATCTTGCTACATGTCCACTTGGTATTGTCATGGCTAATACGAGGAGTGTTGTATGCCATTGATTAATAAACATGCGAGAAATAACTACAACATATGGCCTTGCAAATAACATGGTAGGAGTATTGCCAAAACAAAATATTTTGTATTTGGAAAACCTTGGGAACATCCAAGGTTTTATGGAAGTGGATAACAAATAAGATAGGTAGTGCAAGGATTTTATGGTGAGGTGACATCGAGAAGTTTTCGGTGAGATGGCACCAAGGACTTTTTGGTGAGGGTAAGTTTGGTAGGCCACAATGATTTGTTGTGCATGGTGGGGTAGAGATAGAGGAAATGCCATGTGACTAAGTTGGGGTGTATTACATCAGAGTTGACATGTTGTCTCAAATTATCTTAATTATAATAAAAATTCAGCCTTCCCAAGGAGACGATGGTAGAATAAAAAATGATGATTTAGAGGTGGGGTGGAGATAGTAGTGGTTCATGTTGATGAGCAAGGATGATGTTATGGTATGGAAAACTCCAAGCAATAAAGTATCAAAGGTATAATAGTGATATATTGCAATAAGGCTAACTATGAATAAAAAAATGGTGTCATTCAAGTGAAAAACTATGCATGTAAAAGAGAGTGATTCGTTGTTTTAGACATCAAAACGTAATGGCTCATTGGTGCAATTTACATTAAGTAGTTGTGCTTCTTCAACTATAACATTAGAACATCATGAAACATGAGAAAATTTATCTTGGAAAACAAGTTTTATTATGCAAGGGCAAAGTTGATAAAACGGTTGGGCCACGAGTGAACCACGAAGTAAAGATAAAATATATATGGTGGCCAAGGCATGGAAAATATGGGGGTGCACAATGGTGGTGATAGAATAGTTCATGTATGGCGCTACACAAATAATTGTGGAAAATAGCCAAACATCAACTAATAATTACCTCATTAATGAAATATTCATGGTGATAGCATCTCACTTGGGTGTTACATAAGAGCACCAAGCGACTCGATGTTTGTTGATGTGAGTTGGACACATCAAGTGATAGTAGTGGCTGGTTGTAGAAGGTAAGATTGATATGAAAACTATGTACAAGTATTAAATAGCATGCAACAAGGTATGTTAGAGATAGAGATCAAGAAAAACATCCAATGGCATAGCTAGCATATCCTCCACCACTATAGCAGCAGAAGAACTAAATTCTTCATCTTCATCAGAGAGAACATCAAGGGGGTCTTCAATTTCAAATTCTACTTTATCAACTTCAAATTTTTTGAGAGAGTCTTCATAATATTCATTATATATCTCTTCAAATAGTTTAGCAATATTAGTAGTATCATCTAATGGTAAGATGATGGGTTTCTAGCCCATAAATCCTACTTTGAATCTAGGTGCTACTTCATTAGAGATGTGAGAATCATATTATTCAATTTTAGTAGTAAGAATTTATTCAGTAGTGATAATTTCATTCTAGTCCATGTCATTCATGTTTGACATGATCACCAACATCTGAGCACATATATCCTTATCATTTTGTGCTAATTCTTGTAGAGAAAGATCCTTCGAAGAAAATTTATTAGGAAGTATGGTAACTTAAAATAAGTTAACTCATAGATGTATTGGGGTTCTTTGATACTAATGATGATGATTAAGCTTACTTAAGTTTGCTTTAAATCTTATCTCATAATTTTATTGATATAAAATATATTTATATACATTACAAAACCATCAGAGTAGATAAATCTGACCAAAAAGACTAACAAATAAGACTAAAAAACCATGCAGGATAAGGTTTGATAGTTTGCAAGATAAGCCTAATAGATTATAAGATAAGGCTCGTAGGCCTTACAAACGTTTCAAGAACTAACAATTTTAAAAATATAATTACTTAAATTTAATTAAACCCTAAATATTTATTAATATAATTATCCCTATCATTAGCACCTGCAAAAAGTGAGAGGCCACAACATGTCACTATGTGAGTGGTTGAAGGGATGTTATGTGTATATTGATTATGCAACCTACTAGCAAATTATATGATACCACTTATTATTCAATTTGTTGACTGATCTATGGCCCATGCTATTCCACTTATCACTTTATAATTTGCTTCAAAATTCATGCATCACCAAGTCTGCTATTTATTGAGTGAGTTGCTTGTCAAGTTTTATGAGTTGACAAATACTATTAGTTAAACCCATATTTTTGTAAATAAAAATATATATGGCCTACCACATTAGCCATTCTATCACTTCCCATATTGGTCTAATCTAATAATGTCATGTTAGCCCCTACATCATCCCCTATGTCATTTGGCATGTGTCGCCTTAGGATTAATGTCATATTAGCACCTTCAAAAGCCACCACATGTCATGCCAAGTCACTTGTATGGACTACTACATTATTTTCTATGTGTTACATTGGAATTCTTCACACCTATTAACAAGTTACTTTTATATACTACCACATCAATTGTATGGACTTCCATCCATAACCTCAAAATAGGTGTGCTCGTTGCCACCTTATATGTATAGACAGTCACGTCAACCATATGTATCGTCGCATGATATTTGCATGGTCCTACCAAATCAGCACTACTATGCAAAGGGGGTGTCACATCATGATCAAGCACCACATTACTAAAAATATGTCAAATCATCATGGGTTTTGCTTTTATCATGGGCTATCAATGTTATAAAATAATTAAGGGGAAATGTTTAAACCTGAGACCTCCCATGGGTAATATTTTTAAAATTTTCTAGCTATCCATATGACCAAGCATTATGCTTAGGAGATAAATAAGAACATAGTTTTAGAATAAGTTTAACTACCTTATGTCCCCCTTGCATGTCATTAATGTAAGCCTACATCAAAATGACATACACACTCCTATTTGTGGTTCCCTCACAGAGAATACTCTACAAAATACTCCATTTTTAGAATCTAAAATTATAAATTTTGGAGAGAATAAATATAAATTCTCAAATGCGGTTTGGGAATAATTAGATATAAAATGATAAAAAATGTTAAGCTTTGGCACCTTTGAAATTTTTCAAAGGATCTAAAAACATTGACAATTTATCTATATCTATTACAATTTTCCCTACACAACCATTTTTCAAATACAACCAATCAATCCATCCTCTCATGACTATGTAGTAAAAAATTTATTGGACTATTTTTTTAACTTTTTCAAGTGGCTCGAAGGTCTTTACTAAACATGGAAGCTTGTCCATCACTTCTCTAGTACTACGGATTTATCTAAAAAAAAGCAACCTCTTTTTCTTCTTTCATAGTGGTCAAGCAGTATATCCTCTCAATTGTACTACTATTAGACAACAAGAACCAAAAAGGAAAATGAAATGGACTTTTTTGAAAAATTCAAAAAACAAATGAGCTTTATAAAACCCTCAACAAACCTAATATTGGAATTAGGACATCCATCTAGTCAAAAAAAATGGAAATAAAATAAGATTTAATATCAATTAGAGGAAAGAACATATACATGAATTTTTCTCTTAGATCAAATCTATTGATTCTAATAAGATCCTTATGATCCAATTCTACCTAGGCTTTTATCATAAACCCTTTATCCAAAAATTGTTGTTTACATTCAATGAACTCCTTCACTCGCTTCTACAAAAAAATACCCTCAAGAGAATTTGGAAGTGAAGATTCACTCCTACTCTAATACCATGTTAATTTTCATATTAATTTATAGAAACAAATGGAATCAATCATTACCCAATATTTCCTAATAAAAGCAATACACAACATAAAATATAATACAAAATATAATTAGGTGATCATGGAAACGAAATAATTTTCACTATAGAAAATGAAATTACACTCCAATCGATAATTAAATGATTAATGAGAAGAGGTATTTCCACCCAACTACATGATACATTTAGGTTAAGGTTGTGAGACTGAGGTTTAGGAATAAAATATTACAAAATTATAAGTGTCTTTTTACAAGGTCTACACAGGCCTAAAGGAAAAACATAATAAATACAAGTGCAAATAGTCATTCATGGCCTCAAGAGAAACTTAACAACTACATATCCCAACATCCCCTTTAATATTAATGAGGGATACAAAGAGACCCTTATTTTGCATTCCCTCTTAATGGATACTATTCACCTCCAAGAATTTTTCACATGCACACAAAAGTGACCTTAGGCATGATCTTGGTCATCTCATAAAATGCATTCATATCTCAATGTGTTTTATCCCATTACAAAATAATGTATTACAAACCAACTACATAGTGCTCTAGTTGTCATATCAAAGAAAAATAGGAAAATTATGAGGAATACCAAATCTAAATCATTATCATCCACTTGAGATGCTTAGCTATTGTATTGGAACCACAATATTTAGTATCCATAGAAAACTGAGAAATGATGGATTGGTGTTTGGAATACCATAAAATCAGGCTAGATCTCCAATAGAACTTTAACTACCACTCATCCAAATTACCTACCTAATCAACATCTAAAAATATATCAAATTAAAAGAACCAACTGAATAGTGGATGCCCATTTTATAAGTCTATTAAGTTCTTATGGATAGGAATGTGAGTAATATAATATTATATTATATATGGGTATTATGGCATGCGCTACACATAACCCAAGGGTGATTATATTCAGCCTCCATGGAAGACTAAGTAATTATGGATTGGTGTTTGGAACGCCATAAAATCAAGCTAGATTCCCTATATAACGTAAAGCCTATGGTTGACTACCACTCATCCAAATCACCCACCTAATCAGCATCTAAAAAACATATCAAAATCAGAGAAGAACCAATGGAATAGTGAATGCTCATTTGATAATTCTATAAGTACCTATGGATAGGAATGTGAGTAATATGATATTATATTGTATATGGGTATTATGGCATGGGCTACACATAACCCAAGGGTGATTATATTTTAATAATATTAAGTGGGATAAGGGAGACGAAGGGTCTAGGAATATAAAGGGTTTATGCAAAGGGTTGTATAAATAAGGGATATTATCTTTGTAAGAAATTCATATCAAGTATAATTTATAATAGTCTTGGCTAATGGAGTGGGTGTGGGGTGATTTGTTAAAGAATATCTTGGATGTTTCCCTACCTCAAGGATATTATCTATCTCTAACTTTGTATGCAGATTTTTTTGTGGAATAGTATCTATAGAGTGATATTTAATATTGTTATATAAATGGTGAATGATTATCTATAAATAAGAATCAAGGTTCATAACTGTATCCCTCTATGTATCTGAGAATCCTTTTGGCTATCATTTAGTGACTCTTTTGTAGTGTTCACATGTACTTGGAGAAGTAACTAGCAAAAAAATTTATATCCAATATAGTGTGAGTGAGATAATTCGTTCTATAAGAGACCAATACATGGTGGCATCAACTAAAAGTTCGATGTAATAAAATTAAAGTTTTAAACCTAACAAAAAGGGTTCTTGAGCAGGCTTACACTCCATCTTAAATCGCTAAGGAAAATCCAAATTATAGTTGGATTTAGAGATAGGAATGCTAGTCTATCTGAACAATCTAGATCCTAATATATATATAAATATATATATATATATATATATATATATATATATATATATATATATATATATATATAGTACCAAATCTATCATCTCAAAGGTGGAATGAAGTCATGACTTCATATCCTGAATCAGATTAAAGGAGTTATTAGTGATGAGAAGATTGTTAACATACAATGTAATCACCAAACTTTTCGCACCTCAATGTTTACTATAAACATGTTTAGCCTCACATAATTGAAATTCATAACTAAGGAAAAAATAAAGTATTTTCTCATACCGTGTATGAGTAGCCTATTTAAGTCCATATAAGGATCTAGTTAAGTGATACACAAATGGAGTAGATCCCTTTAGCTCAAAATTAGGTGGTTGTTACATGTAGATTTTCTCCTAAATATTCCCATGTAGAATGGCACACTTCACATCCATATAATGAACCTTCCATCTATAGTAGGTGGCAATGGAGATAATCATCCTAACTAAATCCATCCTAGCAAAAATAGATAATCATTATGATTGAGTCTATCCTCAGTGACAAGTCATACCTTGTGTTTTCTACATGACCATCTGATATTATTCGGTCCTATAGACCCATTTACAACCCATGCTATTTTTCTCATTTGGAAGAGGGTCCAACTCCCAATTCCTATTCCTCATCAATATCTCATATTCTACTACCATAGCATCTTCCCATTTAGGCTTACCCTTAGCTTGAGGATATGTGAGAGAATCCTAACAATAGACTACCTTTGAAGCAATGCTTGGAAAGGATCCTTTTCATTTTTTTTGAAGATATAGAATAGGTTGAGCATCCTTTAGAAGGGTCCTAATACATTTAGGTGTAGGATGAGTGGAAATATCATATGTATCCTGCACTATCTCAAAATTAGAAACTAGAAATAAAAAATAAAATTCATCAACATTTACCTCATCATGCAAGACTGAAGCATTCTAAACTAATGTGTCTTGCTTTTATACATGATCATATGATGTATATTTGGTCCTATATACACATTTACAACCCATGACATTCTTCTCTTTCGAAAGAGGGACCAACTCCCAAGTCCTATTCTTCATCAATGTCTCATATTATACTACCATAGCATCTTTCCACTTAGGCTTACCTTTAGCTTGAGAATATGTGAGAGGATCCTAATAGTACGTTACCTTTGAATAAATGGTTGGAAAGGATCCTTTTCATTTTTTGAAGATAAAGAATAGGTTGAGCATCCTTTTGAAGGGTCCTAACCCACTTGGGTGTAGGATGAATAGAAAAATCATATGTATCCTACACTATATCAACATTAGAAACTAGAACTAAAGAATCAAACTCATCAACACTTACCTCATCATTAAATACTAAAGCATTCTCTACTAATGTGTCTTGCTCATCTTGCCTTTCTCCTATGAAAGAAGAAATTGCTTCAGAAGCTACCTATGAAGGTATTAAAAAAAGATATTTTAGGAATAGCCACTCAATAAAAATAAATAATAAGAGGGTTAATAGGAATAGAACCATCCAAAAATTTTAAAGAACCTGTTGAATCTAGAATAGGCAAATAATTAGAAGAATCAATAAATAATATTTTAGTGGAGGATGGATGGAGTAATTAGAATAACCTCATAAAAGATGACATCTCTCTTGATCAAGACCTCATGCTTCTTAGTATTATAAATACAATATGCATATGAGGTATCAAAATATCCCACAAAGATATAATTGTGAATATTTAGTGCCTTCTCCTAAATATCCTTGGGTATATGATCCCATGCTAAAGATATAAAGATATAGAATCAAGATGCATTTGGTTTATCCCATGTTAATATCTCAAAAGGTGTAATATGAAGCATCCTGTCGACCTAGCACTGCATAAGCTAAATTGTCATGGAGATGGAAGGCCAACTATTGGGTCATTATGTAACTACTCAAAAATTATAAATTGTGTGTTTTCTCTAAGGGAGGGGGTTGTCTCTAGAGGAAAGGATGGAAGAGAACTGGTTTCTAAATAAACATTCTACCTTGTATTTGTGATAAATAAAAATGAATAAAAGCTTTGCCAAACTAAATTTGAGTTGCCATTGTGAATGTTGAATTTTTATTCTTTGCAATCCAAGTGCATTAGTGTCTGATGTGTGTAGTTGTAGGAAAGCACAATGAGCATTGAGAAATATTTTAGAGAGAACCAAGGCGCTGGTGTCACATAGATGAGTAATGTTGTTGGTATGAAATCCAGAGGAGAACCAAAGAATTCTAAGCTGAATAAAATAGTCATTCACAATTAAGCTCTAAATTATATGAGTTGCAATAATTTGAGAAGAACATTGATTAGAGGATGTGAGTTGTTTAATTAAGGAGTCTATTAAAACTAGATTTTCTAGGGAGGCATCATGCAAAAAAAAATATAATAGCATTATTGTATGATTGAGTAATCCATACAAATAATTTTTGCCCATTTAATTCATCATAAATTCAGACTCTTGAATTCTAGAAATTCATACAATTGAACAATTCATTCAAATCATACAAGTAGGTTTGGAACCGTACAAGCAGATTAGAATTATACAAGGCAAGATGAGAACAAAAGGAGTTTGGATGTGTAGAATGGCAGGGTGAGTTACAACCTGAGCTAATTGAACGATTGTAAAGAGTGTGCAGACAATCATTACATGAAGCATAAAGAAAGACAAAGAGGAACCAAAAATTTTAAGAAAATATTGTATGAAAGAAAAATTGTAAAACTATATGAAAGAGAAGCATTCAATTAGAGTTGGAAAGATCTTACAATAAAACTACAACATTGTAAAGTGTTCATTGTCAAAAGTCAAAAATCATACAAGATGGATTGTAGTGCTCAACGAAGTTGTAGTTTCTTTTATTACATTATTGAGGGTTGATTGAACAAAGGGTAAAGAAATCATGCAGTCAATTAGCATAAAAAACCATATAAGATCCTGGGTATTTTAGGTGATTCGTGCAATTATACGATTGGAGGAATAATCATACAATTGTACGATAGAAGATGTTGTTGAGAAAACATTGTATTGTTTGATTATAGAAAATTGTATGATTGCAATGTATTGTATGGTTACCGAGGATCTTATAGTTGCGGGTCATTTTACGATTACCAAGTTATTATACAATTGCTTGGATTATACAATTTACCTTATCGTATCACCTGGATTGTATGATTACTATTGGATTGTATGACTTACCGAATTATATTATTTGTTGAATTATATGATTTGTTGGAGTGAATGGTCATCGGGTTGTACGATTGTTGACTAGGTTGTATGGCTATCGGGGTTGCTTCTTGTATCGTATGATTGTTAATCCATTGTACAATTTCCAAGTTGAACAGTTAGAAAACCTATTGTACGGTTAATGTATTGAACGATTTGTTGAACTGAAGGATTTATCTTTGATTGTATTATTGTGGTTCGAATGACCAGAATGAACAATTTTAGTTACCATTGGAGTCTTCTTGGGAGTTGTGTGTTTTCACTTCATCAAGGTGTCTTGCCCTAGACTACCTTGGTAGGAACCCCATTAATTATATATGTTACACAAGGTATAACATCACCCTAGAACTTATTATGTAGTCCCTTGGCATGAATCACACATTGTGTCATCTCCATGATTACCATATTTTTCTTTCAACCACACTATTCTATTCAATATTATAGTGAAAAATCATTTGATATGCAAACATATGATGCTAATAAATCATTAAATGCATAGATAACATACTTACCACTACCATTTGTTTAAATACACATGATTATCCTATATAATTGATTTTCAACGAGGGACTTAAAGCTCTTAAATCTCTCAAAAAACCTTATCCTTAGTACATAAATTATACAACCACACATATCTAGAAAAATAACAACAAAAAAAATACTTATTTCTAAAATATAAGGTATACCTATGGTTCCATAAATATCATTATATGGTATCCAAAGGGTGATATGCCCTCCTAGTAACTCCTTTCAGAAAGGTATCTCTATGATGTTTTTCCAAAATACACCCATCACATGCATTACTTGGAGGAGATATGCATGGAAGCTCAATAGCAATTTGATATTGAATCATGTATCTCAAGGAACTATAGTTGAGATTCTCAAGCCTATTATGCCACTTTTGACTCTCATTATTAGCATGTGCAACCATAACAACGTAGTTTTTCTTTCTAAAAATAGTAGTAGAAGAGGCAAGTCTTTCACCCAGCTTATACATGTGGTCAATTTTATCACAATAATCAAAAGCAATAGTTTTGAACCCATTTTCTATATCTATAGTCACCCATCTATCAGGCCAAAACTCTACTTTCTCATTTGTATTAGTAATGTGATAAATAGACAAAATGTTAGGGCCAATATTAGGAACATGAAGTATCTCATTAAATTACAAAGATCCAATACTGATGTCTCCACTCTCTATAACCTACAATGAATATTCATATACAATCATAATGTGTTCCTCTACATGAGTTTTGTTTTAGCCTCAATGAAGGTGCTTGTGCTTTGACATGTGCCCAGTAGCCCCTAATTTTCTATCCACTCATTTGAAGAGATGGATGTCTAATATGGAGAATGAACTACGATATAAGCCAATGAGGTTTCTCCATAAAAATTACCCTCACCTTGTGCATATAAGAGAGTAAAATTAGCAGCCCCCTTTCATGTTTTTTACTCCAATTTTTTTATTTGAATCCTACAAAATTATGCCTTATATCCTTTCTTTTTAGCAAAATTAAAAACTAGGATTCTTGAAAGGCTTCTAGGGATTCTTCTTATTCTATTTGATATTTTTATTATTTTGAACTTTGGTAATGATTTTTTTTTGTGTCTGATTAAAAACAAATCCCTTAAGACTATTTCTTCTATCTTGATGGTGTAGAAACTACTTAAATACCTCATCAATAGATGGTGTAGAATAATATGGAACGTACACATGATCTCAAAAACCAAAACTGTATCATATATTTCTAGTACATTATTAAAGAAAATATTGAGAAATTTAGTGTCTCTATGATGTCTTATCCCTCCCTTCTCTTCTTAAATAGTCCTCTCACAATTTAAATATATTCTTAAAATTTATTGAATCAACTAATATACTCATCAATGGTATCAAAAGAGTCTAAGGATAAGACTACAAGTTCGGCCTTCAATATGCTAATTTGAATGAAATCAATTTTATCACATAGCATTTGAAATTTCTTAAGAAATACTTTAGGATCGGTGGTGTTGCTCATATGGGTGTCATATGAATCGTCAATATGAAGAGCAATTATAGCATGAGCTTCATCCTTATTATCCCTATAAATTTTTTTTACCTCTTCAAAAATTATCATAAACTTTCTCATTTACATGTATGAGTAACCCCTTACTTTGGAGCAAAGCTTTAATCTTGATCTTCTAGGTAGCATAGTTATGACCACTCAAAAAGGGCACATGATGATCCATAACTATTCTACCAAAATTCAAAATGACATATGCAATATGATCAGAAACAAATCCATTAATGCAGAGAGCTCACAAAATTATTCAATTTGAAAAGAGAGGTTCAAAACACTTTTGTCTACAAAAGTTATGGTCCAAGAAATTTTAGCCCTAAAATCTTAAAATTACCTCCAAATCCTTTTAAAAAATTAGTATTTACAACAAGTGAGAGGTTGTTAAATGTCACTATATGAGTGGTTGAGGGGGTGCTAGGTGTATGCTAACTATGTAGCATACCAATGAATCATATGATGCTACTTGTCATAATTTGATTTATTATATGATCTATAAACCATGCTATCATTTATCATTTTCTATTTTACTCTAATAGTTATACATAACCAAGTTTTCTACTAACTATGTTAATTGATTGTCAAGTTTGGTTAGTTGAAAAATATGATTGTATAAACCCGTATTTATAGATGTCAAGTGGTGTACAACCTACTGCATCAAAAATTATCTAACCTTTCATGTTATTCTAATCAAAGCATACCATGGCATCCCCTATTTCAGCCTCTAATCATTTGGCATATGTTATCTTAGGATTCATGTCATATCAACAACTTTATTAGTTGTTACATGTCATGCCACATCACTTGTATGAACTACCACATCACATGTATGGTCTACCACATTAGATACCATGTGTTACCTTAGAATTTACAAATTTATTGCTAAGTCACTTATGTATAGATCACCATGTGTTGCCTTGAAATTTATGTGCTCATTTTCATCTCACATGTATGAACTATCATGTCAGCCATACAAACTAAAATATGGCATTTGTATATTCCTACCATTTCATCACTACTATTCAAAGGGTATGCCACATCATCAAAAGGAACCATATCATCATAGGTGTTGACATCATCATGGGCTATCAATGTAAGATTCTTGAAATTATTAAAAGGATTAAAGGGAGGAGAATGAACCTAAGACCTCCTGTGGATAAGGTTTTATGTTCTTCCAACTAGTCACCTTCCCAAGTGTCATGCTTGGGAGATAAAAGAGAACGTAGTTTTAAAATAAGTTTGACCTCCATGGTCAACAACACCTCCATCCATCCCAAGTGGCAATTAGAGTATTTTGGGGATGCTATTATAGTGAACAAAAAGGCCTAGCCTTACATGAAGGTGACGAGGAGGAAGTATCACTTTAGAATCATGAATACCAACAACATCCACTTCTACAAATTGATGATAAGTAATGGCTTTAACATGACACATGTAGGTCCTAACTCTACTTACCTACCAAATTTTGTGGTCATTATCATACTAGATGGATGGAAAGAGAATATTTTAGACTAGTACAATATCATTCATATTGCCAGCATTACATGCATGAATTACCTAAAAATGGAGCCCTTGATAGATGGAGGATAATAAAATCACATGGGTTTTGGACTTCCTACAAAGGATCATATGGGAAATAGCAAGGTGGTTATAATGCTCTTGGAGTTGGGAGAATATATGCTTAAGGATAAAAACTAGTGGATTTGGCACTGGCCTCAAGAAAAATGTTTCAAGGAGATGGATTTAAATATATCAAGGAATGCTTTAAAAAAAAGACACTTCACCTAATTGGTCTTCTTAGTGATGGAGGTGTTCATTCACAAATAGATCAATTATAGTTGTTATTAAAAGGTATCACTAAGTATGGTGCAAAAAGAATATGAGTTCATGTTCTCATTGATGGTTATGATTGTATTGATGGACCAAGCATTAAATTTATATAACTTGAGAAAGATCTCGTTGAATTATAGAATGAAGCTTTTGATGCTCAAATTTCTTTTGGAAGTTGTCACATGTATGTTACCATGGACAGTTATGATAATTATTAGGGTGTTGTTAAATTAGGTTGGGATGCACACATTTTGTGAGAAGTGCCATACAAGTTTAGAAGTAGTTTGGAAGTAGTAAAAAATATTAGGGAGGATCCTAAAGCTATTGATCAATATTTACCTCCATTCACTATTATTTATGAAAGTGGAAAGCCACTTGGTCCTATTTTAGATGGATATGTGGTAATAACCTTTAACTTTCTAGTTGATCGCATGATAATGTTTGTCAAAGCCTTGGAATATGAGAAAAAATTTGATAAAGTTCAACACCCAAAAATTTATTTTAAAGGAATGCTTGAATATTATAGATAATTGAAGCTTCCAAGTCATTATCTTGTAGCTCCTTCATAAATAGAGAGAATTTCAAATGAATATCATGTTAATATTGGGATCCAAACAATTGCATGCAGTGAACCTATAAAAGTTGGTCATGTTACTTTTTTTTGGAATGAAAATAGATAGGATACTTCAATAAATATTTGGAGGAGTATGTAGAGATACCAAACGACTTCGGGATTTTATTTAGTTAGAAACCAAAAATGCAAGTCTTGGAAATTGCCAAAAATATGAGAGATGCCACTTTGAATGGAAAATTTAATCAAGCTCATGCAAATCTAGCTATTAGTGACATGGTAGGGCACATGAGATATCTTGACATGGTAGAAAAGGATGGTGGCATTTGCGTTACCACTGCAAGTCATGGAAATGTTGAAGATATGGTAAAGAGGAACTCCAAAACTGGTTAGTCACTACTCAATAAAGATGAAAATGTTCAAATACTTACATATCATACTTGTTCACATGTGCATATTTCCATTGGAGGGCTAGGACTAATGCAAGGAGTTAAATTTTGAAAATATTACCTCAATATGGACTTACAAAAGTTGGAGCCAGTTTAATGAACCTTTTAGGATTTGAAGCCTCAAGTGATTATGAACCAACTTTAGTATAATTTGTTGATGGTTGATTTGTAAGCCTATTGTAGGCTCAACTACACAAAATAAAGTAGTAAAAATTCATATATTTTGAATTGCAAAAAAAATGAATCCATCTCTTCATACGTACATATTCATTGTCATTGATAAAGAAAAATTTCTAACCAGTTTTCTTCCTAAAGAATTCTTAGGCACTTTCAATAAAATTGCATACTCCAATTCCAATCTCATGTTTGCTTTCTATGCTTTGAGGGTAAAGCATTTTTAGCCAAGAGGATATGTAGTGAACCTAATCACTATTTTATATTATATTTTAATACTATATAACTTATTTATTAATAAACTATTAATGGTTATTTATTAGAAGGTGCATATGAAGGGTCATACCCCTTTATATTATAACCCTTGGATATATATGTGTGTGTGGAGAGGGAACCCACATTATCATAAATAATCCAAATATTCTTATTCTTATATCTCAATATATAAAATATATTTAATATATTACATAATATATTTGTTGGTACATTACATGGCTTCTCTAGCACAAAGGGTATATCTAAAATAATTTAGTCTCTTATTTCCTTCTTTTAGGACAACCAAGCAGTCTACCCTCTCAATTGTACTAATATTGAACAACAAGAGTCTAAAGAAGGAAATGGATTTTTTTGAAAATCCATAAAAATAAATGAGGTTTCTAAAGAACCTTAACAAATCCATCATAAAACTAGGGCATCCATTTGGTCAAAAAAATAAAATAATATTGAGTGTCAATGAGAGGAAAGAAGAACCTATGGATGAATAATTTTCCTAGACTAAATATGTTAATTCTAGTGATATCCTCGTTATCTAAGTCCACTCAAGGTTTTTGATGTCCTAATATTTTAAAGAACTCCTTCATTAGATTTTACAAAAATTGCCTTCAATAAAATTTGGAAAAAAAGAAATCCTACCAACAAAAGCAATCAAATAATGAAGGTTTGCACCTACTCTAATACTATGTCAAATATTGTGAATTTTAACAATATCATCTACCCAATTATTTCTCATCTACAGGAAAAGAGTATGAGAGACTTGTTGTGGTTGCCCCACAACGTACCCCAAAATTGGGGACCCACCTTTTTGTATGTTTTCCAAGAAGACCGAAGTGGCCCATATGCTAAAGATCAAAGAAAAAGCAAAACTGTTAGCGTAGTTATTTCATTATTTGTCTTCTTATGCATTTGTTATTTTGTTATAACAACATGCTATTGTACGCTGGTTGGTTTGGCAACCTCCGACATTATTGTTATTGCAGTGTTATTTAAACTGCACAATTCAATAAACAAGTTAATCGTTTTTCTAACATGGCATCAGAGCCAATTCTGTAATTTTTTTTCTGGGCAGAGAAATTTTTTTTTGCAGAGAATTTTTTTTTTTGCGTGCAAAGGCTGGAGGAAAAATCACGCCGCGCGTGCAGTTGTTTTTTTTTAATTAAAAAAAAAAAATTTGTCGCGCAGACGCGACTGAGGGAGGAAAGGCCCCCCTGATGCGGATGCAGCTGCGCGCAGGCGTTCGCGCAATTTTTGAAGAAAAAAAAAAATATATAAATTTTTTATGTCGCGCAGACGCGCGACAGTCGTCGCGCATCCACGCGACTGAGGGAGGGGAGGCCCCTCCCCCCGTGGCGGACGGCCACCCCACGCTGCACACGCAGGCAGTGGCCGCGCACGCAAGCGGAGCGCAGCGCAACGCAGCTAGCAGGCCGCGCGCGCTCGCCCGCCCGACTCCCCCCCCTCCCCTCTGGAAGGCGCGCAGCGACGCGTCTAGCCCCCCGGTTGAACGCGCGCGATCACGCATCCAATGTCCGGCAACCCCCCCCCTTGAACGTGGCTACGTCAAACGCTGGAACGCGTCCAGCCCCCCCACGCTGGAACAGCTGCGCCGCGAATTTTTTGTAATAAAAAACAAAAAAAAAAAACAAAGATGTGCGCAACAGCGGACTATCAGAGGAGGCTGCTGCGGAGGTGGCAAAGGCAGCCACAGAGGGCTCGGGCAGACTGAGGAGGGATATACGAGGGGGCTCCACTGATCCTTTCGGATCAGCCCGCTGGCTCACGTGGTCGTGAGCCGTGCGGTAAGGCTCTGGGAGCCTGCAGGTCGGGGGTTCAAATCCCGCCGACTCCCCCCTTTCAAAGGTAAAAAAAAAAAATTCAAAGGTTTTTTTAATTATTATTTTTTTAGTTAAAATTTTTAATTTTAATTTATTTTTTTTATAGTTTTAAAACTTTATAAATTAAAATTTATTTTTAATTTATTTTTTCATAAGTTTTAAAAACTATATAAATTAAAATTATTTATTTTAACTTTAAATACATAATAATTATTAAAATGCTTTGTTAAAGAGAATTTTTTTAAGGGGGGATATTTTTTTCAAAAAAATCAAAGGGGAAATGTGAGTAATTTTCTGAAAAAGCAATTTGGCGAATTGTAAAAGGTGCATTTTCGGCTGTGTCCGACACCTGGAGGGTTAATTCTTGTGGGCAATTTTTATGTTGTATGTTGCATATTTCATTTTTTGCACTACTTCATTAAAAGTTAAAAAAATCAAATACACTCCCTAAGTCCCCGGAATAATTAAAACCCATCCGTGCAATTTATTGCACTACAACGTTCGGTATTTGTGATACCTCTGGCCAGCACTTACAAGTAAAGTTGTCGTGATTGCGCTACTGTATCCGCCACCTAATATAGCTGATACAACAACGTCTGAGCTTGTTCTTTATAAATTGTCGGGGAGAGATAAGTTTGTCATTTTTTGCATTTTTTTACTCCATCCACTACCCTTAATCGCTCTTGTGTTTAGGCGTAAATCCTGACGAAGTATTCTTCATAGTGTTTAGGGGAAGTTACGCCCCACGCATGAGAAAAATATTCTATGGTAGGTGCCATCAACAAGGCGATTCCCTTTCAGTACTGCTTATGTTCCACGTATCGTATGATCTCTAAAACTCACCTATAGTCTCTCTCACGTAAGGGCGGGTGATTTTTGTTGATCTTTATAAATACCTATAGTTTCCCTCATGTAAGGGCGGGTATTTTGTACGGTATAATGACCTAGCAAAAGGTATATCGAAAGGGGGACCAATTGGTGTTATAAGGAACCTTCACTATGGCCGCTGTTGCAAAGTTGATGACTGATCCGCATCAGTTATTGAAAGGTCCAAATTATACACCATGGAAACATAAGATGAAGGCAATTCTCCAAATGGAAAATTTATGGGATATTTTTACTGCAGTAACATCTAGGCCTTCATCAGCATCAGGATTCACAACTCCTTCAGCTGATCAGATAGATTTTGACAAAAAAGACAGTCAAGCAAAGGTGCTTATTTTGTTTGCTATTTCAGATGAAGTGCAACCTCATATAGCTGACAAAGAAAGTGGTAAAGAGGCATTGGATGCCCTTAGAACCATCTATGAGAGAAAAAATGATTCCACCATTCTTCATCTTCAACAACTTCATAACCTGAGTTTGAGACAGGGTGAAACAGTTGAACTCTTTCTGTGTAGAGTGTCTGAATTGAAAGAGAAATTGAATTCTTTGGGAGATTCTGTGGACGAAAAGATTCTCGTTTCAATTGTGATGAGAGCTTTACCTTCTTCATTTGATATGTTGATAACCTCCATCCAGGTGTCTTAACGACAAATTACCTACATCGAGTTGGTCAATCTGCTTCAACAACAGGAGGCACGCCAACTTCACAAGGATGATTCTTCCAATACAGCCCTATACACCAACAGGCGGGGTTCTAGGAAGAAAGGTAATGGGCAAAAAGGAGGCAACTTTCGAGAAAGGAGGAAATTCTCAACGAGGACATGAAAGGAAAAGGAAAACAACCTCAACAGAAGAAGAGGTGGTGTAAGATCTGTGAGAAAGACAACCATGACACCAACAGGTGTTGGCATAAGAACAAGCAGAAATGCCAAAACAAACCACAAAATAAAAACAAGAAACCCCAGGTGAATGTTGTTGTTGAAGAATCTGACTCAGATTCTAAATGGGCACACAAGGTGCTCATGACTACCACAGATTCCACACAGAGGGATCTTGTTTGGTATGTCGATTCTAGAGCTAGCAAACATATGACTGGCAACAAATCATGGTTTGAATCATTCGTGGCCAAAGAGGGCAAACCTGTCACCATTGCTGATGATAAAACCTACAGGGTTCAGGGAGGGTACATTTTCAGTCACTCTTCCTGATGGCAAGTGTCGGATTGACAAAGTCCTCTATGTTCCGAGGATTGGCTAACAATTTGTTGTCAGTCACACAAATCCTGGATAGAAATATGGTTGTCAACTTTCGTGTTGAGAATGGCAAGAAGTGTTGTACTATTACTAGGAAGGGTAAGCGGATTGCAACGACTTCATATAAGCACGACTTATTTGCCCTAGATGCTATCTCTACTCCACATGTTGCCATGATTGTCTCTACCAAGGAGGCAACTTCCCTATGGCACAAGAGATATGGGTATCTTAGTTACGGCTACTTACTTGAGCTCGGTAAGTATGAGATGGTAAAGGGTCTTCCTTCCCTTTACGCCACATTGCTAGTGTGCTCGGATCGCTTAGCGAGAAAGCGACATGGAGTACCATTTGAGAAGAGCTCAACAAGAGCACAAAAACCTCTGGAGTTAATTCACACCGATCTGTGCGGTCCTTTCACACCCAACAGTTGTGGATGGAAGAGGTACTTTCAGTTATTCGTAGATGACTACTCATGAAAGATGTGGGTTTTCTTTCTCCAACTGAAATCCGAAGCTTTCGCATTCTTCCAGCAGTTCAAAAAATCCGTTGAGAAGGAGTTAGGAGCTTCTATTAAAACTCTCCACTCAGATCGAGGGGAGGAGTTTACCTCTAATGAATTTTTTGCATTCTTAGATAAGCATAGAATCAAGAGACAGTTAAAAACTGCCTATACTCCTCAGCAAAATGGAGTTGCTGAGAGAAGGAACCGTTCTATCATGGAAATGGTTCGTTGTATGCTCACAGGAGCTACTCTTGGGAAACAATATTGGGCAGAAGCTATCACCACTGCAGTATATCTGTTGAATAGGGCACCCAAAAAGGCCCTAAAAGGAATGACTCCATAGGAAGCATGGATTGGTCGAAAACCCTCCATATCTCATCTACGTATTTTTGGATGTCACGCTTTCATGCACATACCAAAAGAGAAAAGGAAGAAGCTAGATAAGAAAACACTGAGATGTATTTTTCTTGGTTATGATGAGCACTCTAAAGGATATCATTTGATAGATCCTTTGACCAAGAAAATTCATTTCAGAAGAGATGTTGTCTTTGATGAAGCTTTCACATCATAGAGCACATCTAAAGTACACCTAGATCTTGTGAAATCTAAGGAAGAGAAGATTCCTTCGTCAACACAGACAGGAGGTCCTTCTACATATTCTTCAACACCACCGAACAAGAATCCAAAATGGTGTACAAATACAATCAGAGACGCAAATTTATCCACTCCTCCCAATTTGAACTTGGATAGACCTCGAACACGCAGTATGGCTCAAAAGGAAAAAGAAGCCAAAGAAACTGGTGAGGTTGATGATCTTTGTCAATATTTTGAGGAAATTTCTGTAACTCCACGTACAGAAGTAGAGGATATGGATATTGATGATGACAGGGCGTTCATGTCTACCGTAGATGATCTTGAACCTACATCAGTGCAAGATGCTCTTAGTGAGCCTCAGTGAAAGGCCGCTATGGATACAGAGTATGAGTCTTTGATGAAAAATAAAACTTGGAAGCTTGTTGATCTGTCGCATGGAAAGAAACCCATTGGCTGCAAATGGGTATATAAAGTCAAGTACAAGGGAGATGGAAAAATTGATAAGCATAAGGCCCGTCTTGTTGCAAAGGGCTATGCTCAAAAGGAAGGCATTGACTACGAGGAAACTTTTGCACCTACTGCTCGGATGACCACAATTCGGGTTATGTGTGCTATGGCAGCACAATATGGGTGGAAAGTTCACCAGATGGATGTCAAAAGTGCCTTTCTAAATGGTGATCTCCAAGAAGAAGTCTACATGACTCAGCTAGAAGGATTTGAAGTGGAAGGCCAAGAGTAGAAGGTTTGCAAATTGGTCAAATCCTTATATGGTCTGAAACAAGCTCCTCGAGCTTGGTATATAAAAATGGACAATCACCTTATGCAACATGGATTTAAGAGATGTCCGTCAGATGCAAACCTCTATTTCAAAAAATAGGGTTCTGAGATAGTGTTGCTTGTACTCTATGTTGATGATCTTCTCATTACAGGGAGTTCAGAAACTATGATCTCTACTGTCAAAAGAAACTTGTGTAAATATATTGAGATGACAGATCTCGGACTTCTCCATTATTGTCTTGGTCTGGAATTCAGCCAGAAGGAGCACTCCATCAAAGTGTCTCAAAAAAAATATGCCAAGACATTGCTGGAAAAATATCGCATGACTGATTGCAAGCCAATGGCAACTCCGATGGAGAATGGAATTCAGTTATCATGATATGATGATTCACCTCAGGTAGATGGTACTCTCTATCGACAGTTGATTGGGAGTCTCATATAGCTGACCAATACTAGGCCAGATCTCGTATTTGCTGTCAACTATCTTTCGAGGTTCATGTAGGAGCCTAAGACCACTCATTGGAAAGCAGCAAAATGTGTGCTTCACTATGTCCATGCTACTATGGAATATGGCCTAGAATACAAGAGGAACAACAAATTCTTCTTGCAAGGATACACGGACTCTGACTATGCCAGATCATTTGATGATCGCAAGTCAACTTCTGGATACATTTTTCATCCGGGATCCGGTCCTGTCTCTTGGCACGACAAGAAGCAACAGGTGGTTGCTATTTCATCAACAGAGGCAAAGTATTACGTCGCACGTGAAGCTGTGTGCGAAGTGATATGGTTGCGTCGCATTCTGACAAGTATGGGCCATCCATCAAAATCTCCAATACACTTATTTTGCGACAACCAGGGTGTTCTGAACCTTGTCAAGAATCCAGTCCATCATGAAAGAACAAAGCACATTGACACACAATGTCATTTCATTCGAGATGAAGTTCCAAAGCACCGAATTCAACTTCAGCACATTCCCACCGATGCTCAAGTTGCAGACATTTTCACTAAGGCACTTGCACGTGTCAAATTTGAATTGTTTCGCAGCTCTCTTTGTATTGCAAAATGATGTAATCAGGGGGGATGTTAGTATAGCTAGTAGTCATCCTATTACCCAAATAATGTAATAAGGGGGGATGTTAGCGTAGTTATTTCATTATTTGTCTTCTTATGCATTTGTTATTTTGTTATAACAACATGCTATTGTACGCTGGTTGGTTTGGCAACCTCCGGCATTATTGTTATTGCAGTGTTATTTAAACTACACAATTCAATAAACAAGTTAATCGTTTTTCTAACAAAAACACCGCAAGGAGAAAAAAGTGTCGCGATATTGCGACATGTTGCATTTTCGCGGTCCAAAGCAAAGAGAAAAGCAAGGAGGAAAAAGTGTCGCGATATCACGACATGTTGCATGGTTGCGGCCAAAATAGAAAAAGTGTCGTGATATCATGACATGTTGCATTATCGCGACCAAAAGGGGAAAAGTGTCGCGATATCGCGACATGTTGCATTGTCGCGGCCAAAAAAGAAAAAGTGTCGCGATATCACGACATGTTGCATGGTCGCAGCAAAAAGAGAAAAAGTGTCACGATATCGTGACATGTTGCATTTTTGTGGCCAAACAAATAGAGGAGAAAAAGTGTCGTGATATCGCGACATGTTGCATTTTCGTGGCAAAAATAGAAGAGAAATAACAAAAAAGAAAAGGTGCCGCGATATCGCGACATGTTGCATTGTCGCGGCCAAAAGAGAAAAAGTGCCGCGATATCGCGACATGTTGCATGGTCGCGGCCAAAAGAGAAAAAGTGTCACGATATCGCGACATGTTGCATTATCGCGGCCAAAAGGGAAAAAATAAAAAGTGTCGCGATATCGCGACATGTTGCATTGTCGCGGCCAAAAGAGAAAAAGTGTCGCGATATCGCGACATGTTGCATTGTCGCGGCCAAAAGAGAAAAAAGTGTCGTGATATCACGACATGTTGCATTTTTGCGGTCCAAAGCAAAGAGGAAAAAATGTCGCGACATGTTGCATTTTTGCGGCTCAAAAAAGGCAGGCAGGTAGAGAAACAAAAGTGTCGCGATATTGTGACATGTTACATTCTCACAGCTAAAAGCAACAAAAGAGAGCAAGGAGGCAAAAGTGTCGTAATATCGCGACATGTTGCATTTTCGTGACTCAAAAGGGGCAGGCAAGACAGTGAAACTGAAGACTGCATAGTGACGTATACATAAGGACAAAATCCAATGAATAAGACAAAATGTTACATAAGGAATCTTTAATGATTTGAAATCATTTAAGATGGTCGTTACACATGGAAGGAAACGAACGCAAGCCCATGTGGAGAAAATGAAACGAAGGGCCACAAAATAGAAACAAAAAGCCTTTTTGGAAACCAAAACACATGCATGCACAAGGGAAGGTGAAACGAATAGCCATTGAAAAATGAAATGAAAAGCTTCTTGAAAATTTTAAATACGTCAGGCAAGGATGTTTTGAGGGTTTGGAAACTGCTGCAAGCAGGGTTGCAGATTTGAAGGCAAAAGGATCATTCTGGACCTGTTTGAGTCATTTTCTTCCATGGACTGGTTTGGGAAAACCATAAATTTCTATTATTGTAAAATGACAAATTTTTAATACAGAAAATTTTAGAAAGTTGCATCTTATGGACAAGAAAGAAGGAGCCATTTTCTGCATGCAAGATTAAATGTCTATTTTTCCCCTTTTCAGATTTTAGGCTTGTAAATGGAGTTTATGCAAGTTTTCTTGGTTGCTTCATATGAATGTTTAAATATGAAAACCTCATTTAAAACCCTAGGAGCCAGCACTTAGCTTATCTAGATTGTGCTTGTTTTGCAAGTCCAATAGGTTAGGTTGCATGCATGAAAACCTCACATCTTCGATTTTGTCGGAATAGGATAGCATCATACTGAATGCATTTTATTTTCAGTTTTTTGCATTTCATTTTCATTTTTTTGTATTTTATTTTTCCAGAAATTTTAACTTTTTTTAAAATTTTTAGGCATTAAAATAAACATTAAAAAAAATTCAAAATCAAAAAAATAATATCACCATTGCGTAAGGTTATACTTCAGACTTCCAATACACACTTTGAAATTCTATTTTCGGAGTTGTTTAGTATTTTTAAAAATTCATCTAAGGTGTTCTAAGCATTTAAATTGAATATCTTTATTTGAGATTACTAATACACATATGCAAATGCTAATATAGCGGAGACCTTGGAGAAGTCGTTTGTTTGACTTCTTTGCAAGAGGGGATTTGGAACCCAAATACTAAGGGAGAGTGTACTTTCACAATTGGGTGAAAATACCACTCAACAAGACTCATGCTTATAAATTTATGGATATAAAAATTTAGTATTAGGGCCAAAACTTAATTGATCAAAAAATTATTCAAGCAAAAATGTTTATTTAGAAATATACGATTGTATGAATGTAAAAAGTTGAAGATCCACAACATGAAACTTTATATAAAAAACATTTACAATTAATTAAGAAACATATTTAGTTAATGAGATACTTTATGAATTTTTTGTTTGATGCTTTTTTTGAAGCATTACCCTCTTATTTCTAATCCAAATGACAACCATTGGTTAAGGCCTCTTTAGCTTCTAAAGTTTCAAGGTCAAAACCTATATTAATGTGAACAAAAATTTTAGATCTTAGATTCTAATTAGAATATGGTTGTTCCAAGTGACCTCAAACAAGTAGTAAATTAGATCAAAAAGATGCTCAAAAGTTCTACTTATCATTTTTTCTATAAAAAGATAAATTGATTTACAATCTATAAAAATGATACTTAAACAATTTTGATTTACTTATAATAAAAATAAATAATTTATATTAATGAAAATAAAATTTTATAATATATTTTACTATAAATAATTTATAAACATATTTATTTTATAGTATATAATTTATAAAATGAAAATAAAATTTAATAACATATTTTACTAAGAATGATTTATAAATATCTTTATTTTATAGTAAATAATTTATAATAATACAATATGTAAAATCATTTTAAAAAAACTTAACAATAATTTTATAAAATAACTTAAAAGAAACCAACTTAATAAACAGCAATTAAATTAAGTTCTTCAACCATCTCATGCAAACTATTAAAAACAATAATAAAAATATTAAAATATTAAAAACAAGGGAAATTTTAAACTCAACAATTTGAACGTCCAACGTTAATCACCTTACAGAGAACGATGCATAACTAATTTTAAAAACAATTTAAGAAAAACAACATCAACTAAAAGCACTTAGTAATAATGATAGCGTTCACCAATAATAATATTATTATTGGTGAACGCTCTAAAGGAGTTGCTCAGAGCCAATTTTAAACTGCATTGTTACCAACTCCTTTATAGCGTTCACCAATATATCATTATTGGTGAACGCTATAAAGGAGTTGCTAACAATGCAGTTTAAAATGGGCTCTGAGTTGTTTGAATTTAGGTTTTTTATGATGATAATTTAAAAACAGGTGAATTGAGTTTTTTATGATGATAATTTTAAAACAGGTGAATTGAGTTTTTTATTTTTAATAAAAATTTAAAGACACAAAATTTGGTAGGTATTATAATTAAGATGAATCATATTTAAGTTTTTTTTAGTTCTATTCTGGTTTGAAGTTGGTTTTAAATAATTTTTTTATAATAAAAACCCAAAACATATAGAAAAAAAAAATTTAAAAACAGAGTTTTTTATTTTTAATAAAAATTTAAAGACACAGAATTTGGTAGGTATTATAATTAAGATGAAATCATATTTAAGTTTTTTATATCTATTCTGGTTTGAAGTTGGTTTTAAATAGTTTTTTTATAATGAAAACCCAAAACATATAGAAAAAACAATTTAAAATAGAGAAAAAAAAACATAACCCTCAAATAACACACAAGGTTATGATCACAGGAAACATAACAAAGTTACTCCCATCCATCCTGTGGTTTGAACTTGGGTCTCTAACAAAATTATTCATACCCATCTTGTGGTTTGAACTTGTATCTCTAACAAAATTATTCATACCCATCTTGTGATTTGAACTTGTGCATCTAGCAAAATCACTCCTACCATTCTATGATTTGAACCTAAATATCTGATCATTTAAACTTGAAATTCTATCATAAAAACTCAAAAAACAAACCAATTCAAAACCATTGTTCATCTAATATCCATGCTAAGCATAGATAATAATAAAAAAAATTAACAAGGCTATAATTATTTCTAGAACTAAAACAGTATCTAATACCTAAAGTTTTGTGGATAAAGCACATCTCATCGTTAAAGATTCTATTTTCCTTTAGGCCTAGACGATTGCTTTGAGTTAAAAATCACCTGAATAACTCTGCGATTGCTATTCTTCTGCGCCGCCATAGAATTCAAAGAAGAACAACCGTGATCGCTGCGATTGCTATTCTTCTGCGCCGCCATAGAATTCAAAGAACAACCGTGATCGCTGGGATATCGGTGTCTCATGCACGTGGTTTTATTGCAGGATTTACACCTCAATGAATTCTGAAAGGTTAGAATGTCTTTGCACCCCTTCACGGGGCACCGTGGCTTCCTGGCGTTGGCGGCGTCGCATTTCCCGGACTGGCTGTGGCGGCGCAGGGTGACGGAGGCGTCCTCGCCGTACACCCTGGGAACCGACGTGGCGCACACGTGGCATATAAGCACCACGCGGTCGTGGGCAACGGCGCAGGGGCAACCGTGGCCCGCATAGGAGCGGTGCTCGCCGCAGAAGAATTGGTGGCACCCGTTGCACCTGTACGGCATGAAGTCCAGCTGGCGGCACGACTCCACCCCGCAGTGCCGCCCCAGACCAGGAAACAACGGCGTTCCCATCGAAACTTCTAGAGCGTTCTAGACGAGTCTGGAAGCTTCGCCTCTTGCTGTTCAGACTTCTAGAAAGTTCGTCTCCTCGTAGAACCTTCGTGCTCCTGTAAAAGTCGTCTCCTTCTGGAACCTTCGTAAAGATTCCGGAAGCTTCCCGTCTAGTTGTTGGAACTCTGGGGAATGTACGCAATACGATATCAAAAGATGCTAGATGTTGGTCAAAATGCGTAGTCAATGACGCGGTCCTCCTCGTTTATGTAGAGGCTCTTAGAAACGTCACGTTGCTAGAGGGTGGTTGTTTATAAGCATTTTTAACGTGTTACATGTTTTTAAAGGTGAATTTAAGGCAAGGTCTATGCAAAGTATTTAAATTTTTTTTAGGTAAAAAAGCATGCACATTAAAGGATTATTCAAATGTATTTTAAAAAAAAGGATAAATATTTTATTTGGTCAATATCATCAACTAAAAACCACGCCATTAAAATAGTATAGAAAACCAAGAAACCAAATCAAAACTGCTTTACACTATCAACAACTAATAAAATAAAATGATTACATCTCGTGAGTGTGGTCTACCGGCAAGGATGCCACTTGCATTATCTATGATGTGACCCGGGTTCAATCCCCATGGTGGATGTGTATAAGAAATATTTACTCAAAATAAATAAATAAATAAAATGATTACATACTAAAAACCATGATTGAGTGCAGGCTAAAAGAGCAATCGTGAAAAAAAGGGGAATCCTTGCAATGGTGAAAATACATTATGCGGGTTTACCTGCCACTGGGACCGAATCTTACCCAGCATTATCATCGGGAGACTTTAACACCAAATCTCATCCATGCTCAAAAGAAATATCGCCACTAGGACCGAATCTTACCTAGCATTATCATCAGGAGACTTTAACACCAAACCTCATCCATGCTCAAGAGAAGTATCGAAAACATCTTCCGAGATGCGAGCAAACGGATCCTCATTATAACAAACAACGAAGCACTCAACTTGTCCCAAGCGTTGAGCCCAAGAGCTGAGGGAAAGAGAGGAGCAATCAAGTTACCAAGGCCAGCTCTATAAGGAGGGGACCTTGAGTTGGGGTAGGAGTGCGAGCTAGGGTATTTAAATTATTTTTAAAATAGAAAATGCTTTATTTACACAATTGTTGTTTTTCATCTTCACAAGCAATTTTTATTTTGTTACGAGTAAACCCTTATATTTAGTAACTATCCAAAATTTATTTGGATATACTTTCTTACTATCATTGTAATAGTTTTGTTATTTGCTAAAAAAAATTATTAGAATGATGTCCTAGTTACTAAATTATTATTGTTATTATTTGTTATGAACCTTCAAGTAAAATAAATGCACATCACACACAATATTGCAATAATAATAGAAAATGAGCTTAAAATTAACAATATATTGCAAGATCAAATAAAAATGCAATAGATTAAATTGCAGAAAAACAAGAACATATTACAAAATCACAGACCTCTTCAAAAGGGAATGTTGGCAATTTTGGGTACCTTGGGTGCATTGCCTTTGCTCAAGTGTATAAGTTGTCATTGATGTCAAGAAGCTTTTGAAGGAATTTGATTTGATGTAAAATAATTTGTTTTGATGAAGGTTACGACTTGACAGGTTCGAAAGAAAGCAAGTTAGAAAAGTGTCGCGATATCGCGACATGTCGCAGTTTCGCGACTCAAAGAGGAGAGAGAATGTTCGAGTCAGAAATGTCGTGATTTCGTGACATATTGCAAGGAAGGTTGAACGGACGAAAAAGTGTCGCGATTTCGCGACATGTTGCAAGAGAGAGTCCTAAAGAAAAATTTCGTGATTTCGTGACATAATGCAGAAGAGAGAGTCAGGGAGAAAAAGTGTTGCAATATCGTGACATGTCGGGTTTTCGCGACCCGAAGAAAAGAAAAGCGCTAAGGAGAAAAAATGTCGCGATTTCATGACAAGTCAGAAGACAAAGTGGAAGCAAGATAAAGTGTCATGATTTCGCGACATGCTGCAGATGAAAATGTTCCAAGTAAGAACTGTCGCGATTTCGTGACATGCAACAAAGGGAAGAGTCTGAAATGAGAAGCGTCGCGATTTCGCAATAGGTTGCAGAGAAGTCGTACGGAAGCTGAAAGCGTCGCGATTTCGCGACAGGCTGCAAAGAAAACATACGAAAGCTAGAAGTGTCACGATTTCACGACAAATTCAAGGAGGAAGAGCTCAAAGGCGAAAGCATCGTGATTTCGCGACATGTTCCGTTTTTGCGGGCGTAAGGCAGAGAAAAACACAAGGCAACGAAAGTGTCGCGATTTCGTGACATGTTTCATTTTCGCTAGTGCAAGCAGACAAGAATGCAAGGAAGAGAAAGTGTCATGATTTCGTGACAGATTGAGATGGCAGCGTTCGGTTGGAGAAAGTGTCGCGATTTCATGACAAAAACAGAATGCAGGTCTTCTATAGGAGAAGTGTCACGATTTCACGACAAAAGCAGAGAGGAAGGCTACGAAGACAGAAGTGTCGCGATATCGCGACAAAAGCAGAAAGGAGGTCGACGAATGGAGAAATGTCACGATATCGCAACAAAAGCAAAGTTGATGCTGACTAAGTCAGAAGTGTCGCGATATCGCGACAAGAGCTTAGGTGAAGCCGACAAAGTTAAATTTTAGCCGATAAAAATTAGGGCTTGCAACCGACGTAGATTAGGGTTTGTTTTTGGTATAACAACCGACTAAGATTTAAGTTTTCATCTTGAAAATTCTAATATAAAAGGAGGGTTGTTTGGGCGATTGGAAGCGATTGGAAGTGTAGTTGATGTGCGATGTTTGGAGATAGTGTGCAGTGCAAGAAGTTCGATCGTTGTGAGCAGAGTGCCAATTCGATTGTAGTGTGCAGAGTGCATTTCATCGAATCATTCTGAGTGTGAAAGATCGCAAAGGAAGAAGAGTGTGCGCAAACAGTGCAAGGGTTGAAGTTCGACCAAGTGCGGGTGTGTTTGCGCAGAGAGAGAAATAGGACGAGGACATTTGTGCCAGACCGAAGGACTGTGTTTGGTGTAGATCAGAGAAAGAGAACGAGGACATTTGTGCTAAATCGAAGGACTATGTTTAGTGCAAATTTGAGGACCAGCTTTGGAGGTGATAGAGTTGAGGACAGAGGTCTCTAGCCAGAGTAGGGAGGATAGGTGTCTTCTGTGGATAGATTTCCATTTGCTAAGGGCAGCGGAGGCAGATGTCTTCTAGAGGATCACCAACCAGAGCAGAGCTAGGGGATTGGTGTCTCCTGTGGGTTGGTGCCCATGAACTCGAGATTAGGGGATTGGTGTCTCCTTTGGGTTAGTGCCCATAAACATTATAATCGGGAAAGGTATTCCCATAATTTGGATTGATAAAATTTAGTGAAATATTTTATCCGTGGATATAGCTCACATTGAGCGAACCACGTAAATTGGTGTCTCGTGTGTGTGTGACGATTTGTACATTGCTTTGGTTTCTGCTATTGATATTGCCATTGATATATTGTATAATATTGATTGGGATAAGAAAAATAAAAAGTGGTCTTATACTTTTCACCCCCCCTCTCAGTATAATATTGTGTTCTTCAATTGGTATCAGAGTGGGTGCCTTCGAAAAGTTTAACAACTTGAAGGAAGAGCTGGTTAAGAACACAATTGATTATTCTAGCAGCAATGCAGCACCTATTCTTAATGCGTCAGATTTTGGTCTTTGGAGTGCAAGGATGAAGGTTCATCTAATGGCACTTGGTAATGAGGTATGGGAAGTAATTGAAGATGAGTACATTATTCCTGTACATGGTCCAAACACTAAAGAAGAAAGGCTCCTCCATCATAACAATTCAAAAGCAATGAATGCAATCTTGAAAGGATTACAGAAAGCAAATCTCACCAAAGTGATTCACTACAAGATAGCTAGTGAAATGTGGAAACAGTTGCAGGTGGTTCATACAGGTGATACAAATGTTAGAAAGGCCAAGTTGAGACACTTCAAAGGTATGTTTGAACAACTCAAGATGAATGATGATGAAAAGATTAGTGACTACATGCTTCGTATGGATGAGGTTGTTAACTCCATGAAAGACTTAGGTCTTGAGCTTGCTAAAAATAATGTTTGTGATAAGATTTTAAGATCTCTTCCTAATAGATTTAGTGAAAATATTTATGCTATTGAGGAAGCTAAAGATTTGGATAAGTTGAAAAAGGATGAACTCCATAGTATACTTGCAGCATTTGAGTTGAGAACTCAGGTGAAGGTTGATGTCAAGAAAGAGGCGACTTTCAAGGCTACCAAGAAATCCAAGGGTAAACGACTTCAAGAGAGTGATGAGTCTTTTAGTGATGAAGAGGCATATTACGACAAGAAAGGCAAATTCTCTAGAAAGCACAAAAGCGTGAAAAATATAAGATGTTTCAATTGCGGAAAGTTTGGTCATTATGCTACAGACTGTACTGTTCCCAAGGATGAAGGTGATGAAGATAAACAGGATTCTAAGAGCAAGGATTCTGAAAAGCACAAGCATCACAGAAAGAACAAAGATGAGCACAAGCAATCAAGGAAAGAGGTATTCTCACAATCACAAGAAGAGTTTCTACCTAGACAAAGCAAGTAAGTGTTCTAGTAGTGATAGTGAAAGTTCTTCAAGTGAAAATGAAAATGAGATGTTGTTCATATCAAAAAAGGAGGAAGAACCGAAACATAGATTCATTATCATGAAATGTCTTAGATGTGGAAATTTTGGTCACCTTGAGGATGATTGTACAAATAATGATTTGGTTTCTAGTATGTATGAGGATGCTTCAGAAAACTGTAAGGAAGATGTGTGTATGGTTTTTGAAAAAAGTAGCACCTCTAGTGATAAGAAATCTGGAAAAGGCTTTGATGATTCAGAAAGCAAACAAATAAAGGATCTTGAAAGTGAACTTATTAATGCTCTTAGTGCTTTGAAAAAGAAAAGAAAGAAGAATGATAGACTCAAGGATAAGTTAGATGAATGTTATATGGAGAGAGATGATCTTATAGAAAATCTTGATTTCTCTATAGCTAAGACGCAAGAACTCAAGGATGAGTTAGAGTCTAAGGTTCTTGAGTATAGTGAGTTAGAACAGAAAATGGCTTCTTTGAAAGAAGAAACTAAAGATTACAAGGATAAGCTTTACAGGTTTCAAGATAGCTCCAAAAAGGTTAAGTCACTCATCAAAGGTCAAAGAAAGACAACAGATAAAACAGGCCTTGGTTTTGTTAAGCCACACAAGGAACAAGTTGGAGAGTCTAGTAAGAGACTCCAAAAGGAAGAGAGTTTTGATGAGGAAAGTATTTCAGATCATGAGTCCTTGAATGATAGATGCATAGAAACAAAAAATAAAATTCAGAATGAGAAGAAGTTTTCGGGACCCAAGAGGTCAAATAAAGGAAAATTTCACGGTAGATGTTTTGCGTGTCACAGGTTTGGTCACATGGCTGCACATTGCATGGCTCAAGTGAAGAAGGTAAATGACAATTTCAGAAGCGCTAGTTTCTTTCAAGGGTATTGCTACTCTTGTCAACAGTTTGGGCACAAGGCAGTCGATTGCAAGGTTAATTACAGGAACAGGTTTGATCAAAACAGGTTCGGCCAGATCAGGCGGATTCAAAGAACATGTATGCCTAAAATAAATAACATTGTTACTTGTTATAAGTGTAACAATGAAGGTCACACAACTAGACAGTGTAGAGCTGAAATTCCAAGGTACAGGAACAGGAACAGTGGTATGAACAGGTCCAAGGATCAAGGCATGGATAAGAACAGGAATGATAATAGGAACAGGAACAGTGACAAGAACAGAAATAGGAATATGGACAAAGAGTTCAAGAGAAGGCCCGGAAAGGAAGTGATAGACGCTGATGATGATCGATGCCTAATGGGAGTTTTACTCCCACCCCAGAATTAATCACCTCATAAGGAGGTGGGGGAGGGACTAAGCTAAGAGGCTCATTCTTAGTCCCGATCCCCAAAGGTGACCCTTTGCCATTGATGACAAAGGGGGAGAGATATGAGTAAGGGGGAGAGCTTCAAGTGAAGAGGAAAGCTTCAAGTCGGGGGAGAAAAACTTCAAAGGAAGATTCTCAGTTGTGGGCACAGTTTCTCAGTTGTTAACACGGTTGGTTTTAGTTTTGGCTCTTGAGACATGTTTTCAGTAAAGGTTTGCCATCAATGACAAAGGGGGAGATTGTTGGCAATTTTGGGTACCTTGGGTGCATTGCCTTTGCTCAAGTGTATAAGTTGTCATTGATGTCAAGAAGCTTTTGAAGGAATTTGATTTGATGTAAAATAATTTGTTTTGATGAAGGTTACGGCTTGACAGGTTCAAAATAAAACAAGTTAGAAAAGTGTCACGATATCGCGACATGTCGCAGTTTCACGACTCAAAGAGGAGAGAGAATGTTCGAGTCAAAAATGTCGTGATTTCGCGACATATTGCAAGGAAGGTTGAACGGACGAAAAAGTGTCACGATTTCGCGACATGTTGCAGAGAGAGAGTCCGAAAGAAAAATGTCACGATTTTGTGACATAATGCAAGAGAGAGAGTCCAGGAGAAAAAGTGTCACGATATCGCGACATGTCGGGTTTTCGCGACCCGAAGAAAAGAAAAGCGCTAAGGAGAAAAAGTGTCACGATTTCGCGACAAGTCAAAAGACAAAGTGGAAGCAAGATAAAGTGTCGCGATTTCATGACATGCTACAGATGAAAATGTTCCAAGTAAGAACTGTCACGATTTCGTGACATGCAGCAAAGGGAAGAGTCTGAAATGAGAAGCGTCGCGATTTCGTGACAGGTTGCAGAGAAGTCGTACGAAAGCTGAAAGCGTCGCGATTTCGCGACATGCTGCAAAGAAAACGTATGGAAGCTAGAATTGTCATGATTTCGCAACAAATTCAAGGAGGAAGAGCTCAAAGGCGAAAGCATCGCGATTTCGTGACATGTTTCATTTTCGTGGGAGTAAGGCAGAGAAAAACACAAGGCAGCGAAAGTCTCATGATTTCGCGACATGTTCCATTTTAGCTAGTGCAAGCAGACAAGAGTGCAAGGAAGAGAAAGTGTCACGATTTCATGATAGATTGAGATGGCAGTGTTCGGTTGGAGAAAGTGTCACGATTTCATGACAGAAACATAATGCAGGTCTTCTATAGGAGAAGTGTCACGATTTCATGACAAAAGCAGAGAGGAAGGCTATGAAGACAGAAGTGTCACGATTTCGCAACAAAAGCAGAAAGGAGGTCAACGAAGGGAGAAATGTCGAGATATCATGACAAAAGCAAAGTTGATGCTGACTAAGTCAGAAGTGTCGTGATATCGCGACAAGAGCTTAGGTGAAGCCGACAAAGTTAAATTTTAGTCGACAAAAATTAGGGCTTACGATCGATGTAGATTAGGGTTTGTTTTTGGTATAACAGTTGACTAAGATTTAAGTTTTCATCTTGAAAAATTTGATATAAAAGGAGGGTTGTTTGGGCGATTGGAAGCGATTGGAAGTGTAGTTGATGTGCGACATTCGGAGATAGTGCGTAGTGCAAGAAGTTCGATCGCTGTGAGCAGAGTGCGAATTCAATTGTAGTGTGCAGAGTGCATTTCATCAAATCATTCTGTGTGTGAAAGATCGCAAAGGAAGAAGAGTGTGCGCAGACAGTGCAAGGGTTGAAGTTCAACCAAGTGTGGGTGTGTTTGCGTAGAGAGAGAAAGAAGATGAGGACATTTGTGCCAGACCAAAGGACTGTGTTTGGTGCAGATTAGAGAAAGAGAACGAGGACATTTGTGCTAAACCGAAGGACTGTGTTTAGTGCAAATTCAAGGACCAACTTTGGAGGTGATAGAGTTGAGGATAGAGGTCTCCAGCCAGAGCAGGGAGGACAGGTGTCTTTTGTGGATAGAGTTCCATTTGCTAAGGGCAGCGGAGGCAGAGGTATTCTAGAGGATCACCAACCAGAAGCGAGCTAGGGGATTGGTGTCTCCCGTGGGTTGGTGCCCACGAACTTGAGATTAGGGGATTGGTGTCTCCTTTGGGTTAGTGCCCATAAACATTGTAATCGAGAAAGGTATTCCCAGAATTTGGATTGATAAAATTTAGTGAAACATTTTATCCGTGGATATAGCTCACATTGAGCGAACCACGTAAATTGGTGTCTTGTGTGTGTGTGACGATTTGTACATTGCTTTGGTTTCTGCTATTGATATTGCCATTGATATATTGTATAATATTGATTGGGATAAGAAAAGTAAAAAGTGGTCTTATACTGTTCACCCCCCCTCTCAATATAAGCTTGTGTTCTTCAGGGAAACCTCTTAGAAGTAGAGCTTTGATACAATAAAAATACGAGATGCCTTCATCTATGCCCCCTTTCATTTTTTGAGACTCTTTGTAACCCTAACTATAACACTCAAGGGTTGGCTTCACATGCAAGAGACCACTCGAGCTATAATCTTCTACCAAACAAGCAATTACATTCTTTATAATAATTACATTAAATTATCTCAAATTTTTAGGTGCCTCAAATGCCCCATATACAATACAAAAAATTACATAATATTATTAATATGGGATCCTCACATTAGGAAGGGGGTAATTACATAATAATATTAGGATGGGATCCTATCATTGTTTATCTTTCCTTTTAGCAAAGTTACATGTCATCGACAAAGAGTTACATGACGACAATGGAGAGTTGCATATTGATGATAGAGAGTTGTGTAACAACAATGGAGAGTTGCATGTTAGTGATAAGAGAGTTACATGTTAGTAGTTGAGAGTTGCATGTTAGCAGTGGTGAATTATGTGATGATGACAAAGAGTAACTTGGCAATGAGAGAGAATCACATGACAGTGAGTTACATAGTGGTGAGTAATTGCATAAAGATAAAGTATGTATGGCATTGAAGTAATTACAAGTTGATGTGTCTAATAGCGAATGGGATAAGAGTATGACATCAGTGCAAATGCAAGATGGAATGCACAATAATGTGTGATACATGAGTCTGACATGAGCAATTATGGGTTGGGGTGCTTTATGGTAAGTGTGATGGAAGCCTAACATCGTAGCAATTGTAGGTTGGCACATTTCATGGTGCATGGGATGAGTCTAGAAAGAGATCAATTACAGTGGGGTGTGCCTGATGATGTATGTAAAGAAGACAAGACAAAGACCAATTTTGGCATATCATGTGTCTCATATTTTATGGTGGAAAAATAGAAGACCCAATTAGGCATTGAAAAATTTACCTCATGATATAGAAAGAAAATGGGTAGAATAATAATGCAAATTAGAGGAGGTTATTCCCTATGTTATTTTGAGGAATCATAATGGAATGGTACATGGGATTTCCAGATGGTGAGTACCATACTTGGGAAGAGTTGCATGAAGCATCCATGAAGGAATTTTGGTTGTTCCACAATGGTGATGAATTCATTGCTAAAATTTATATAATAGAATAGAGTGAGGAAGAGTTTATTTATTTCTACAACTAGAGTTTGAGTGGGTTGTTCACCCAACTGAAGGAAGATCCATTAGATTATTGAAGAAGATATGGCTTGTGGAGGGACTCCTTCCAACATACAAGAATAAAATCAAGGTGATCCCTCCAAAATTATATCAAGAGGCCTTGGAGTAGACCTTGAACTTGGAAAGTTATGCAAATATGTTATTAAACTATTGGGATCATGTTAATGCAGATGAGAGTGACCTTAAAAATGAAAGTGACTTTGATATTGAAAGTGACTTTGATAGTGAGAGTGATGATTTTGAGAATGATAGTAGTTCATCATCTAAGTGTAGGGGTCAATAATTTAGTGAAGGAAGTGACTTTGAAGATAAGAAGAATAACTCTAAGGATGACTGTGACATGGAGAGCACAAGATCATTACTATAGGAATATGTAGCACAAAGGAATACTATACCAAATGTACAATATATGACAACCACTAGAGGACTAAAAGATATCGAATTAAGCATGATAATGAGGGTGGATCCATTATGAAATGTTGGTAATGTCATTGGTAGGGCACCTTTCATGAGAATATCAAACTGCTATGAGTTGAGATGAACCAATGATGTGTAAAGGACTTGAAGTATCAGAAGAGTCATAGCTCTAGTTAGGAAGTAGAGAAAGAGAACTTGATGAACTTGATTAGAATTGAAAAAGTAAACTTGATTACAATAAAATAAGTAGAGAACAAGTAGATAGTTGAAACTACATAAAAAATGGAAGCTATGTAAGTGGTTGATTTCGATGATGAAGTGAGTATGGTCGATAAAAATGAATAATCTAAATGATGAAGAGAGAGATATTTTGGTGTCTAACCATATACTAGGTCATCTAGCCATCTATACTTGGGCTATTTAGACACAAGCCTTGATTGTAAAGGCTTTAGCCATTTGAACCTAGGTTTTCTAAGTTGGTACCCTGGTTATCTAGTAGGAAGAATATGTCCCCATATGACCCTTGGGCTATTTTTCCTAAGGGAGGGTTATTTAGAATATCCCTAGGTCATCCAAGGAGGCCTACACTTAGATGGGTTATCAAACAAACACCTTGATCCATTTAAATATATATCATGATTGTATGATAGTCATGTAGGTCTACAAGCCAAGTTTAGGAGGAAGATGATGCCATGTTATCTAGAGAACTTCTAGAGCTACCTAAATAAGAGAAATCATCTAGAGTTTGATATGAAGACAGGCAATCAAGAGAACAAGTGGGGATTTTTGAAGAAATACATGACCAATATGGAACTCATGATGGTGTAAGAGGATAAGGGATAGAGTTGTCTAGCTGACCAGGTAATCCATCTGGCCCCTGAGATCATACCGACCAATGGTAAACTAGGTCATCTAGACACCTAGGCAGGTTGCTTGGTTGCCTAGGTCATCCATGTTAAGGTCTCAATGTATTATAATATGGGTTGCATATGCTTTTCTATTAGGTCTTCCATGTGCAAGGAGGAACAAGGAGTCAAAGCCACATAAGACAAAAATAACTCATAAAATAATCAAATAGAATATAAAGTGATTACTAGTATTGAAGTGGCATTTAAGGGAGTGGAGGATCACTTGTTGCATGCAATCCAAGTGCCCTCATACCTTCCTCAACTTATAAAAAGAGGTAAAAATATATCACTTTTTCTTACACATAGAGCCAAGGAATAGCAAGGAGAAGGAGCAAAAGGAGAGCACACCAGATAGTTGAATCTAAACCAACTAGGGTGCAACCTAGGGCATGCATTGAGATGTGCAGTAGGCAAACAAATCAGATTTCACCATGAAAAATTCAAAGGTAATTTAGGAGAAGAGAGAAGCATATGCAAAGAAGAGGATTGCATCAAATCATTGGAGCTAGGTCATCCTAGGACAACAACAAAAATAAGGGTTTTGCTTAAGAACCTTGTGTGACAACCCAAAAATTTCAAGTTTATGTGTAAGAGAGATATTTGCAATGGGGAATATGAGGGAGTTACAATTCCAAATACCTGTCAATAAAACTAGTTTGGGTTTCAAAGGAATTTGTGTGCCAAAAATGATGAAATCATAGAGAACCAAAGGAAATAATGCACAACGAGAAGGACATATTTTATGAAGGAGAAATTCAAGAGGATCTAGGCCATCCAAGGGATGGAGAGGTCATCCAAAGCTTGAGAAATACTACACAGACCATAATGAGAATTATCCAAAGTGAAGAGAAGACCATAAAGACAAAGTGGTATAGATTTTAAGACAAGAAATGTTTTATTTGATTAGAAAAGCACATGGTATAGACCATTTGGAGGGTCATATTATAGAAGAATAAGACTATATAAAAATTTGTATGGACCTTCTAAATAAATGAGTATGTCATACAAGTTGTTTGATTAGAGAGGAGCCAAATTATCTAGAGCAAGTCCATCTAGAAGTATGTCATCCAGAGCTAGGTTGTATAAGGCAAGGTTGACCAATGTTCGACCATTTGATGTAGAAAGTGGGTATTGAGGGTTGGTATCAAGGTTGGTGTTATATGTTGGAATTGCACATGGTAATAGAATTTGTCTATAATCAAACATATATTCATGAGATACTTGTGCCAAGTTATCTAAATTATTGTTCTAGGTCATCTAAACTGTTATGTTGGATCGGTTGAATGACTATGTTGGGTTGTATGGATGTTGTACCAGGCAGTTTAAATTGTTATGCTAGGTAATTTGAACTACTATGTTAAGTTGTTTGATATATGTTGTGTGCACAATGTATGCATTATAATTGTAAGTTATTTCCATTGTATATTTTGTTCATTTAATTGGTAATAGAATTGTGTTGTAGTATGGTGTATTCCATTTCTACATTCTAACATTGTTGCCTATTCAAAGTTGGGTCAAACCTAGTGACATAGAGTTGTGATGAGAAAATATCTAAAGAAGGTACACAACTAAAATAATAGAATAATTACAATGTATCCAACAAAATAGATGAAGGCATGGACTTGTTCCTTGATACTGACAAAGGGTCAACACATGAATCAAATGTTAAAGTGGATGCATAACTAAATATGAATAGAGAAGATCGTAAGGGTTTTGTCATGACCCTCCTTGGTGGACTTTGTGACATGGAAAATAATGTATTATTTAAGAAAGTTGTAATACTTGGTTTTGTACAATTGAGTTGTTAGAAAATGTTAGTTGATATTAAAAAATATGATACATGCATAGAGGAGATCGTAAGGTTTTTATCATGACCCTCCTTTATGGACTTTGTGATATGGAAAACAATGTATTAATTAAGGAAGTTGTGATACTTGGTTTTTTGCAATTGAGTTGTTATACGATGTTAGTTGATATTAAATAATATGATACTGCTAACAAGTTGCCAATGTGTAGGATCAAGTATTCTTGTAGGTGGAAGAAGTTGAGTCATCCACTAGAAACGAGGGTACTTGAGGTTGGGGAAGTGATGATAAGGCAACTCAAGGGTAACATGGATGGATACCTTCATATAGGTATGCATTATCGGTTGGGATAATTGTCATAACCAGTCACCTTGAGCCCAAGTTGATAGCCTAGTAGCTATCATAAATTCTCGAGCTGAGATAGGTAACTGAGTTGACGGAAAGACTCCCCCTTATCTATTGCACATGTTTGATTTATCTTTTACCTCATCACTATCTACAATTATGGTTTGGAAAATAAGAGTATGCATAATTTGATCATCTTGAAACACCTTGTGATACTTGAAAATGTTGGTATGACGTTATGCTCAAACAAAAAGAATCCCTGGATGTTTTGAGAATTCATGCAACAAGTCTTTATTTTAATGATAAAAGAATTTCATTTGTAAAATAAATTTAGTTTATTTTATTGACAAAAGACTTGCATTGTAAAATAAATTTAGTTTATTTTAATGATAAAAGAATTTCATTGTAAAATAAATATAGTTTATTTTAATAATAAAAGAGTTTTATTTCAAAGTAAAGGTTAGTTTAACTTTATTTGATAAAGAAAATATCTGTTTAAAAATAACATTGGTTATAATAAAAAAATGACAATTGAGTCTCATTTTTAGAATCAATATTTGAATGGTTTTGGAGCTTCACTTAATTAGTGATTATATATTAATGAAAGAGTCTCTTTATTAATCTATAGTCAATAAGAGATTATTAAAATAATAATCAAACTCCATTTTAAAACCACCAAAAGATATTTGTGGTGCGAACGTACTCCAAGTGGGTGTTTGAATTGGTAGGAGGCACACCTACCAACGTTGGAAAGGATGGGTGTCATTTATGTGAAGGCTATCCAAACAATTTTAAAAAGGTTATCCTCCGCCAATCGTCGCATTATGGTAGCTAGGAAGTTATGAGGGGCGGTGGAACGAAGAAGGTAAGGAGGAGAGCTACGCATTGGAGAGAGGGAAGAATAAAAAAATAAGGAAGAACGGCAAAGGCAAAGAGGAGTAAAATGGAGAGAAGAAAAAAAGGAGAGAAGAGCTCTAGAAGGCACAAGTTAGGACAACGTTGCCCAAATCACCTCAAAGGAAGCAAATGATAACTAGGTTGGGTTAATCATTGCCACCTTTGAGTATATAGCTTGTTGTTTTGTTCAATGTGATCCACCTTGGGTTATCACCGTCCGTCCTTGGTTGTGGAAGATGGTTTTCTATCCATTCAAATCCACACTTTTTGCTATGTACTTGTTTAGTAAGTTGTGCCATGTTGGTTGTGTTGTTTGAAAATGAGTTTGGTTGTTTAGTAAGTCGCACCATTGCTGGCCATGTTGTTTAGTAAGTCATGTCATGTTGGTCGTGTTGTTTGAAGCTGATTTTGGTTGTTTAGTACATCGTGTCATTGTTGGTCGTGTTGTTTAGTAAGTTGCACCATGTTGTTGTGTTGTTTGAATTCGGGTATGTCACCTGTTGCTTGTAGCATTGTCGCACTACCGTGTTACCCTTTGTGTGGATTAAATTCTTTAGGAAGAGCTTGTGAGTGATGAGGGATGTCCTCCCTCCTCGTTGTCCTCCACCTCCGCAAAACTAGTAACTAAGAGGTCACCATCACTCCCAAGCAATGATGCCCTTGTTGATATCTGCAACAGTGAACAACCCTTCTCCTACCCTTCTCGAGTTGCGAAGGCATGGTTACCTTTGACCATGGGGGTTGCTCACCTCTACTTCAAAATACTCAACAGAGCACGCCATGTTTAAAGATTGGCTTGTTAGCTCGTTAGTATTGTCCTTGCTCACATATGAACATTTTAATTATTGTAAGCCCTCTCTGTTGTTTTAAAGAAAGAAAGAATTTCGTTATTAATTAAAAGGTGTGTGACTATTTATTTAATTAAAGAAAGGCTTTTATTATTAAATAGAAGGTATGTGGTGATTTATTTTTTTAAACAAAGGCTTTGAATATTAAATAAAAGGTATGTGGTGATTTATTTATTTAATTGAATAAAGGCTTTGATTATTAAATATAAGGTACGTGGTGATTTATTTAATTAAAAAAGACTTTGATTATTAAATAGAAGGCATGTGGTGATTTATTTAATTAAAGAAAGGAAAGCTTTGATTATTAAATAGAAGGCATGTGGTGATTTATTTAATTAAAGAAAGGAAGACTTGACTAAATTTTTTATTAAGTAGAGTTGTTGAACTTTATTTATAAATGAAATTATTTTTGAATTATTATTTTTTTATCAATTAAATTAAATTAAAAATGGGTTTTTATCAAGGATCCCAAAACCTGATTACAATAAGTCATAAGACTAAAAGCAAGGCCCCAAGGCCAAAGAAAAGGACACCAAAATCTAGAGGAAATACATAAGGAATGCCTTTTAGGATAGGCTAACGACAAAATTATAGGAAAGGCTAGTGGATAGCCTTAAAGGACAAAATTATCAAAAAAAAAATTGAATCTTTACATTGAAGTCTGGGACAACAACATCCCGTCCAAAATAGCACAAAAAAACATGTGCAAAAGGACCACCCAAGAAGCACGTGGTAAGGAAATTTAAAAAAGGCAATCCTACCCAAAAAAAATGAAACAGGGCTATCCCGCCCATTACAATGATTTGAAAAATTCAAATTTGAACTTAAAGCGGGAAACACAAAAAATTCCTGCCTGAAAATGCATAGGGATGCAACAATAGGGACCAACATCCCGAAAATGCCTGCAAGAGGAACAACAACCATGGGACTCTAGAGGCCATGAAATCCCATTGCAGCAGGGAAACTACTTAGATACCAAGGGAGACAGAGGAAACAAAAATGTAGAAATGTGAGCAAAGGAAAATGGTGGGGAGGTCCCAGGAAACCTCAATAGAGGAACTATGAAGCATGAGCTACCACCTAAAAATGTAGGGCCCTACTACAGGCTAGGAAAAAGTAGCAAGAGCTCCACAACAACCTCCAATGCCACCGTTGAGCAGCTTCAAGGAACCAGAAGAGGATGACCCGCAATAACACAATAGCAATCAGCATAGAGGCCCCCCAAAAGCCACAAAAAGTTGAGAACTCACCATCAAAATTGCAATCGAAAACCCAAAGACCAACACCATAGGAATAAGCATAAGGTCCCATCCAAGCCAAATACTATGAAGAGTTGCTCATGAAGCCAAAAAACCCCAACCACAACACACTACACCAGAATAACCTCTGATCCTTAGCACCAAATAGGACCCTACAAGAAAAAAGGAAAAGGGTTTCTGAAGGAACTCAGAAAACCCAAAGGATGACCTAGGAAAAACTAGGGACATCCCAAAAAATCCCAAGGACATCCCAGTTCACAAGAACCAAAAGGAAAACCTTATCTAAAGGCATGGAATAGAGCAGACAAGAGAATAAGGGACCTCCCAATCCAAGGATATCATCTACAACACTATCCAACCAAGGAGGAGGTCAAATGGATGCCAAGAAATCGGAATAGAACCTAGGGATGTCCCAAAAAAAACCCAGGGATATCCTAGATCACAAGAACCAGAATAAAACCCCACAAAACAACAAGGAAAGGGGTAGACAAATGGAATAGTGATCTCCCACCCCAAGGAGATCGTCTGTAGCACCTACCAGTTGAGGAGGAAGGGCAAAGGATGTGCCAGGTATCCAGGACAAGGCCAAGGATCTAGGACAGGGCACCTCTTCTTGAATTATTTATTAAGTAGAGTTGTTGAACTTTATTTATAAATGAAATGATTTATGAATTATTTACTAAGTAGAGTTGTTGAACTTTATTTATAAATGAAATGATTTATGAATTACTTATTAAGTAGAGTTTTTTATCTTTATTTATAAATGAAATGATTTCTAAATTATTTATTAAGTAGAGTTGCTAAACTTTATTTATAAACGAAATGATTTATGAATTATTTATTAAGTAGAGTTTTTGAACTTTATTTATAAACGAAATGATTTATGAACTATCTATTAAGTAGAGTCGTGGAACTATTTATAAAGAAATGATTTATGAATTATTTATTAAGTAGAGTTAGTGAACTTTGCTTATGGAAGAAAATGATTTATTGATGGATTAGAGTAGGTGCTTGTGATTCATTAATTGAATGGTATAGTTTGTTTGTAAACTAAAGGTATGGGACTTTAGTTTATGGAATGAACAAGAAAATATTTATTCTTGTAAATTAAGGGTAAAGGCTTTAAATTGAGGAATAAATGAAAGGATTATTTTAGAGGTAAAGGTATGGGACTTTAATGCTCTAATACAAGACTAGATTTAATTTAAGTAATAATCGTGATCTAATGGGTGCATGTTGAATAACTCTCTAAAGGTATTTGAGAGTAGATAATGAAAGTAATGATTATTTTATGTTATCAATGATGTTATTAGATGGTTAAGGACTTGATTAAATTGTATAGTTGCAATTTGGTAAAGTAAATGCATTTAGAGGTATGCCTATCCTGAACCATGAGTGTCTTGATCCCCTACTATCCTCAATTGATCGATGGAATGAGGTGGGTGACCAAGGACGGATGCGGGTTCACTTGCATCGGTTTGTCTTCACTTTACTACTTACTTATGCTCAAATAGATTAGAATTGTGGGGATATTTCCCTAATGAAATTGATGCAATGTATTATTTAAGGGTATGGAGGTTTTACCATACCGACTTATGTAATGAATGATTAATGTGGTAGATGCACCTTTATATTTTGTTTGATTTATTATGAATGTATTTAAATCCTTTCTAGTTCATGTCTATTATTTAAATATTGCTCTATATTTTTAGTTATCTCTTGCATGTTTGATGAGTCATGTTTTGTTAGATTTAGTATCTAGATCCATATTTTATTTTTATGCTTGATTAAAATTTTACGGAATTTAGTGGCAAGTTCTAGGGTGAACTTAGAGGATAACCTAAGGGCTTGAGACCCCCTTAGGGTGAACATAGTGGACCTAAGGGATTATGACCCCTTAGGGAGAATGGTAACTAGGTTTATGGAAGACCGTACCTGAGTTAAGATAGTTCATAAAAATATGATATTGATAGCTTAAATTGGAGTATACATAGCATACCTATGCATAATGGCTTGTGTAGAGTATGGATATGCATGTACACCTAATAATTGAAGGTGATAAGTCTAACGCATCGAGGATAAATGAGATGGATGGAATTATGTGCATGACATGATATATGCCTACGTAGATGGACTTGCATGAGGGAAATATTGTGAGGTGTAGCTCTTTGAGAAACTTAGGGGATTTTAAACATTAAGTTAATCTAAGGTTGGTTAGGGGTTTATGAATCCCTTTCCTTAGTCAAAAAAATCTTTCTTTTTCTATGTGATTTCTTTTTTATTTTTTTTAGGGTCATTACATTTGATATCAAAGCTCTAGGTACGAATGTATAGAGCTTCTTATGTGCTAAAATATATTTGGATGTCTCCAATCAAGGCTTGCTTAAGTTTAAGATAAATTTGGGATGACCTAGAATCTTTTCTTACTAGAATCTAATGGGAATTTATCCCAAGAGTAGATGAATGTTACGATACCTCAGTATGGTCTTTGGTATTAATGATACATCATAATCTTGGAATGTTATCCTAGTTAGGTTATTGATGCTTTGGTAAGAAGAACTTTGTATTATGGCTTGAATTAGTGGTATAGTTTAAAATAAAGCTATAACCTAACCCTTTTATTGGTTGAAACTAGGTTAAGATGCCACATAAGGCCAAAAGAGAGAGACCTACACCTAGGCAAACTCGACAAAGTAATTTCAAATAAGGGATCCAGAATGAGGATCCAAAAACTTCCACTATGGGAGTGGAATATCTCATTGCTACAGTTACTGCTACGCAAAGACAAATAAAGCAACAAGGAGAACTAATAGACCAGCACAGAGAACAACTGAATCAGTGTAAGCTAATGAATAAATAATTTTTGGCAAGTCTACCAAAAGAGAGCCAACCTCAAAGAGATAGGGTAAGTGATGGATTCCTAAAGTGGAAAAGCCAACATAAGGATTGGGTAAGCCAAGCAAAACTAGCCATTGATTTCGGTCTAAGGAAATGGAAATCACCTCAACATGCCTTCAAGAAAAGTTAGAGACAACCAAGGACACCCCAAGTGGGGCAAATTAGGAGACAGACTCAGAAACCCCATAATGTCCCTTTCGAAGGTTGTTATGTATGTGGGGGTAACACTATGCAGTCAACTATCCAGGTAGAGAGGCACTAAGCCTCCGGTCCAAGGAGATAAGTCTTGGGTTACAAGTGACAAGAGGGAGCCAACATTGGAATAGGATACCCCTGCCACAAATTTGGAAATGTAAGTTTTCTCCCTCTCATTGAGCAGCTTCAAAATGGAAAAATTTTAGTAAGGATTGTTTCCTTGTTTGTATATATATAATAATTTAGCAAAAGATATGCCAAAAAAGCTAGGATATTTGGCTTATGGATGGAAGGTCGAGTATGGTTCTGGAGAAACATACTCTGTAAACCAGTGTTTCCCTATGATAAAAATATCCTTAGCTAGTGGAACCATGGAAGGTTGCTTATATGTAGCTCCACTTCATGCCTTTGATGTGATCCTAGGGATGGATTGGTTACAGGACCATAAAGTCATAATCAATTTCCAAGATAGATGGATCGAATACTCTTAAGGAGGTAAGGAAAGACTACAAATTCATAGCGATCAAGGGGCATTTAAACCCCAACTATTGTCAGCTGTGCAATTAATGAAAGCCCTCAGGAAAGGGGGGAAAGTCTATGTAATTAAGATAAACAAAGTTGGAGAAGACCAAAATAAAGAGGTGTTTGAAACACACCTAATTTTATAGGATTTCAAGGATGTATTTCCTAAGGATTTACCTGGACTCCCTCTTGTGCGGGAATTTGATTTCACTATTGATCTTATGCCATGAGTGAAACTAATTCATAGATATCTATATAGGATGATACTATCAAGATGCATGAATTAAAGGTACAATTGCAAGGATTATTAGAAAAAGTATTGAAAAACCAAGTGTCACCTTGGGGTACATCGATTTTATTTGTGAAAAATAAAGACGACTCTTTAAGATTAGGTATTTACTATAGGATGCTAAATAAAGCTGCAATCAAGAACCGGTATCCCATACCTAGAATCAAAGATTTATTCGATCAACTAAGAGATGCCACGATGTTTACTAAGCCATATTTGAGGTTAGGGTATTACCAGTTAAGAATACATGAGAAGGATACTCACAAGATGATATTTAAGACTAGGTATAGACACTACGAGTTTATAGTCCTACCCTTTGAACTGACTAATGTCCTAGCCACCTTCATGAATTCAATAAACAGTGTTTTCATAAGACATTTGGACCAATTTGTCCTTATATTTATTGATCATATCCTAATATACTCTCAAAAAAAAGAAGAGCATGATAAACATCTCAAGATCATGCTATAATTACTAAGGGAAAATAAACTCTATGGAAATCTCACCAAGAGTGATTTCTATATTTTAGAGGTACGACATTTAGGGCATATCATATCAGCAGAGGGAATTTTTGTGGATCCAGAAAAGATCGAAGCCATATTAAATTGGCCACCCCCTACTAATACTAAAGTAAGAAGCTTTATGGGGTTAATGGGCTACTATAGACATTATATAAAGGATTTCTCAAAGATTTTTGCAGCAATAACTAACCTTCAAAATAAGGGGAAGGAATTTAAATGGATAGAAAAGTGTGAAACTACCCTTACATTGCTAAAGCACAAACTCACTACCGCACCAATATTGAAGATTCCAAACCCTCAAGGAGATTTTTTAGTATGCACTAGTGCATCATTGGAAGGGTTAGGAGGAGTAATCATGCAGGAAGAGTCAATAGTAGCTTATAATTCAAGGAAGATTAAATATATTGAAGTCAATTATGCTACTCATGGTTTAGAGCTAACCATTGTGGTGCATGCCCTAAAGGTCTGGCACCACTACCTAGTGGGGAAACCTTTTGAATTAAAATATGACCATAAAAGTATAAGGTACATATTTACCCATCCAATATTCAATGCGAGATAGAGAAGGTGGATTGAGTTTCTCACTGATTATGACTTTGAAATTGAGTACATAAATGGAAAATATAATAAGGTTGTTAATTCCTTGAGCAGAAGGAGACACATAACAACCATACCCAGGAGTCACATAAATCTCATGGATCAAGTGAGACAGGAGCAATATCGGGATGAACATTGTTGGGAAATGTTGGAAATTTTGAGTTAGTTGGGTTGTCATTGATGTCAAGAGTCAGTGTTAGAAATTAGTATAGGACTTGGAAAAAGAAGGGTTAAAATATTTATATTTTAATCCCAAGAGATTTGGTTTAAGAGCTTCACATGATTGGTCAAAAGGATGGTTAAATACCTTAGAGAAAATTCCTAAAGAAAATAATATTATAATATTTATTATTATAATATTAAATGCGATTAGAAAAGGTCTAATGATGAAAGAGAAAAATATCTAGGCCTAATGGAAATAATATTATAATATTTTTTTAAAGAATCAAAGATGGAGGGAGATGGTGATTGAGGAACATCCGCACTCAAATAATGTAGCACAATCTGGCAGGAAGGTGGCAAACACCACAACACTCAAAGGGAAGACACTGGTGGTAGATGAGAACCAGGATCCCAACATAGGGAAACCTTGCAAAGAACACCAAACCTCCCCCAAACGAGCCCGCAAGATTCGTATAATATTGAGCGTAAGCAAGGGGATAGCCACCAATGCGAGTAGAGATCGATCGTACAATAAGGGAGGAAGCATATAACTTTATGCAAAGTCCTCCTGGATCATTTGGGATGATACCTGCATGAAATAGCTAGGCAACCTCAGCCCACCATCCTAGCCACTCCTAGATTCCTAACCTTCAAAGTAAAAACCAAACTTCGACTAGGCAGAGCCACTTGATCAGGAGGAGAATGTTTCAGACGTGGCCAATGGGTGAAAGAGCCCATCTCTATCCTATGTGGAGATAGTAAACCCTAACCCTAGTCGAGCGACTAGACCTAAAGTGGAGCTGCTTCCCACCAATGGTAATCTTGAGATCCCTTGCAATGTCAAGTCCATCGTGCTTAATCGAAACTCAAACACATTGGTCAAAAAGTTCCTTGGGTCCCAGACTGATATGGAATCCATTTGCAAGTGGGCTAACATCTCTTAGTACCCGAAAGGATCCATGGAGTTGATTACGCTCATGATGGGATTTTTTCTAATTTGGTTAAGCAACCTAGCTGATTCCCAGCAAATCCTCTCTTGAGGACCTTGGTTCTATGGTCGAAGAGGCATTTTAATCTACAAATGGGGAGTTTATTTCCACCCATAAACCTAAAGCATTAACTCTACTCCAATATAGGTTCACCTCCTAGGTCTTCCTATTAAATTTTGGCATGAGGACATCCTTCGTGGAATAGCAAGGAGCATTGGAGAGTTCATTTATTTCAACCCTTCAACTCACGCTGGGACTCGTATACTCAAGCTCGCATATGTGTGAATGTCATCCTAGATATTGATCTATCGAAGTCAATCAATCTCATCTCCAAGGTTTGTTCCTTTACCCAATCCATTGAATATCAGAATAAACCTACTTTTTGTAATTTTTGTTCCAAATAGGGCCATCTACCCTCCCAATGCCCTTCCTAGGGCCCTTCTTCCCCACCTCAAAGAAATCATCGAGCCCTCAACCTCCCCCTAGGGATCTGACCCTACCCTGAACCCTATTGGCCCCCCACTACAGGCCCCTAGTAGCGAGGAGGTCCCCTTGGTCCCCCCTCCGTTAGTCCCCTCCTCCCCTAGAAACCCAACCATCCCTATCTCCAACCACTTCTCCCCAATGTCCTCTGATGAACCTCCCATTGACTCTTCTGAGCTAGCCTTCAAATTCTCGTTGCGCCCTTCCCCCCTAGTTTCCCCCCATTCTTGGGCCTCAGCTTCCTCTCCCCCCTCCCTGAGCTCCCGCCCCCAAGCCCTCTACCTTCCCACCCCTCGATTAAAGCCCTGACAGATGTGGGATCAGTTAATAAGAGGGGTCGCCCCTCCTCCCAGGACATCTGAAACATGGAATTTATCGACAATGTCACAAATGGCACCCAACTCACTCTCAAGGAGCCCTCCTGACTCTTGGAGAATCAGGACCAAATCAAAACCAATCTTCCCTCCAAGTAGGGAGAGTGAAGCGCATCTCAACCAGACTCTTCAAATGAATATCCTCTCATGGAATGTGAGAGGCCTCAATAGGTGAAATAAGCAACCCTTGGTCAAGTCCATGAGGAAGGAACATCGACCTGCAATTCTTCTTCTCTAAGAAATGAAACTCGACTTCCATATTGTTTCATCAGTATCTAACTACATATGGAGGGACTCTATATCATGTTTCAGTTCATAAAATGGATCCTTAGGAGGCCTTCTATGTTTATGGTACCCAACCAAGATTGAAGGCAAAATACTATCAATGGTAGAAAACTACATCAATATCCCGTTCTACAACAAAGAAGATGGGATCCATTGGGTCTTGTCAAATGTATATGCCCAAAATTCTCCCACTAGGAGATCCTCTTTGTGGAATTCCCTCAACCAACTATGAGATGTGTTTTCTTTAGAGGCTTGGATGTTGGTGGGGGACTTCAATTTTTTTTCCCTCTGATAAGAAAGGTGGAACACCTATTAATGAAAGATTCTACAAGTAGTTTTCCAGGATTGTAGATAGTAACAAATTGATGGATGTGAACCTTCGAGTCCTGAGATTCACCTGGATCAATCGTAGAATGGGAAATCAGCTGATCCAAATGCATCTAGACCGTGTTCTCATTTCAATCAATACCATTCCCTTGTTTTGTGATGCAATCATGAGCTCTCTCCCAATAATTGGATCTGATCACAATCCCCTCCTCGAGAGAGACATTTGCACACCTCATCCTTCAAATTTCCTTTCATATTTGAATCCATGTGGCTCCATAACCCAAAATTAAGATCTTTCATTGCTTAGTGTTAGGCCAAACTTCTCCAAGGGTGCAAAATTCCCTAAATCAATAGCAAACATCGACACCTAAAATTTAATCTCAAAAGGTGGAATAAGGAAGTATTTGGGAATATATTCTATAAGAAATAAAATATCCTATCTCATCTCAAGGATATCAAGCTCACTATGTAGGACAGTGACCCGAGGCCCTCCCTCCAAGCCACTAAGAGAGTCCTCCTCACTTATTACCACAACACTCTAAGATATGAGGAGGTCTTTTGGAAGTAAAATCCCATGCAACATGGCTCAAAGAAAGCGATCTGAACACCAATTTCTTTCATGCCACAATGGTGAGACACCAAGGTAGCAATCGGATCAGGGAGCTAGTTCAGCAGGATGGCTAGATTGTTTGTGATATCTATATAATAAGAGCTATGACGGTTTCCTTCTTCGAAGAGATTCTTGGGCCCTCTCCTAGATGCGACCACCATACTTTCGAAAGCCTCCTCAGCATATTATAAGGTTAGTCTCTGAGGACAAAAACCGTATGCTCTGTGCTCCTTTTTATGCCAAGGAAATTAGGTCTACCATTTTCTCCATGCAGGGTGGGAAAGCCCCGGGTCCAGACGGGTTCCCCCCATATTTTTTTAAAATTTTTGGGATATTCTTGGATCATATGTGGTCTCAAAAATCCAATAAATGCAAGAAGATAAGGTTATCCCTAGAGACATCAATTCCATATTCCTTTCCCTTATCCCTAAATTTAACCAGGCTTGCACCCTCTCAAATTTTTGCCCCATCAGCCTGTGCAATGTCTTATATAGAATCCTCACCAAATCCCTGGCCACTCAGCTCAAGCTCATACTCACCTCCATCATTTACCCTAACCAAGGGATTTCCATCCATGGAAGACAAATCACTGACAGTATCATTGTCATCCATGAATTCATCCACTTCATTTCCTCGAGTGATCAAGCAGGCCTTCTCCTCAAGCTTGACATGAACAAGGTCTTCGATAGGATCTCCTAGGATTTCCTCTTGGTGGTCCTCCACAGGTTTAGTTTCCACCCATATTGGGTCGAGTTAATCAAAGGGTGCAATACCTCGGTGAACTTCTTCATCCTGGTCAATGGTTCCTTTACAGGCTTCTTCAAGAATTTCAAGGGCCTCAAGTAAGGAGACCCCATCTCCATCTTCCTTTTAATCATTTTTGCTAAAGCTCTTGGTAGATCCATTACCCACACCTGCCTTGAAGGGTCCATCTTTGGCATAAAATTAGTGTCATCTCTCCATATCATGTTCCACCAGTAGTTCATCAACAACACTATCCTGGCTACCCGAGCCTCAGTCCCCCAGCCTAGCGTATCAAGTTCATCCTTATCTCCTTTGAGGAGACAGCAAGACAAAATGTGAACTTCAAAAAAAGTAAGCTTTATTTCTTCAACACCCCGATGAGGCGTCAAACCCGCATTGCCGATACTCTTGGTTTCTCCATCGACACCCTCCCAGTAATGTATCTAGGATTCCCCCTCTTCGGGGTCAGTCCAAAAAAGCCCTTTGGTACCCCATCATCGAGCACATGCAGAGAAATTTGGTAAGCTATAAAGGCAGTATACTCAGCCAAGCTAGGAAGACCACCCTTGTCAAATCCACTTTGCAGAGCATTGCTATCTTCTTCATGTCAGTCTTCCAGATTCCTACTAAAATTTACAACCGCATTGAACAGCTCCAAAGAAATTTCCTGTGGTCTGGCTTAGAGGATAAAATAAGGATTCATTTAGTAGCTTGAAACCATATATGTGCAGGAAAGGATCATGGGGGCATTGGGTTACGCAAGGTCCGCAACATGAATCTGGCACTCATCGCTAAGAAAGGATGGTGAGTCATTACAAAAAAAGACTCTCTATGGGCATCCATCATCAAAGTGAAGTACATTTGGACCAATCCAAAATTTTTAGAGGATCCTAACCTAATCAAAGGATAGACAGATGGAACTCCATGTCCAAATCCAGGCAGATTATCCAAAAGAGCATCATATGGAAACTAGGCAATGAAGAAAAAATCAATTTTTGGAGCAACCCCTAGCTAGGAAATGGCCCTCTTCAGGATAGATATGATCTGGTGTGCCTTCGACCCATGACGAACACCCTCTTTGGACCCAAAGTAAGTGATTTTCTCCTCCCAGGGTCTTCCTCCTGGAAGCCCTTACCATCCAATGGTCTCTCAGTCGATTAGTTAAAGCCTCCATCGCCCTATTTTATCTCCTTCACCTCTATGTAATTCCCTTCTCCCCTGTAGAGGATTCCATATTTTGGGATCCTTCCTCATCCAGCTCTTTTACCATTAAGTTAGCCTACGTCCTAACTGAGGACCTTAACCCCCCTGGTTCTCATCCAAACTCATCTAGAGGCCTCACCTCACCCCCAAGGTAATTTTTTTCCTATGGTTGTCCATCCATGATAAGATCCTTACCATCCCTAACCTTCACCACCATAGCCTGTCCCTCCCCAATCTGTGTTACCTATGTTGTGTAGATTTCAAGTCTACCCAACATATCTTCTCTTCATGTCCCTTTGCCCATTCCATCCTTTCATATTTTTTTCCTCGGTTGGCATCTCTTGGGTCCCACCCCTCTGGATTAGTGATCTTTGTGTGCAGTGGTCGAACCCATTCAGAGGACACCGGCTCAGAACCTTCTGGTCCCTTTGCCTCCCACATTTCATGTGGGAAATCTGGAGAGAACACAATGCTCGGGCCTTCAAAGATTCATCCCACAAGGAAAGTCATGTCCTAGCAAGGATCTTGGCGGTAGCAACAGAAAATGTGTCAGTCACCCCCTTGGAGGTAGGCCAGGAGCCTCTCTCTAAAGAGATTCTAGCCTCTTCCCTCGGCATCCCATAGGGCATCTATTCTCGAACCCCCCAAGGCTGACCATTCCTAGGTCAAGTGGATTCCTCCACCTCCAGGCTTCCTCAAGCTCAACTTTGATGGAGCAGTGAAAGGTAATCCTAGAGCTGCTGGTGTCGGGGGTGTTGTTCGAGACCACAAAGGTTGCATCATCTTGGCTTATGCGGAGAACTTGGGGTTCAATTCCAGCCACTTTGCTGAAGCCTGAGCCCTCTACAAAGGCGTTGTCCTGAGCCGCAAGCTTCAGGTCCCCAGTATTGTGATCGAAGGTGACTCCAAGAATATTATTGCTAGATTATCCCATGGCTCCCTCTCTCTATCATGGAACACCTCCACCATGATCGACGAAGCCAAACTGTTGCTCCAATCCTTCTCCGACTCTAAGGCAACCCATACTCTTAGAGAAGGCAATCATGTGGCTGACCAGCTAGCCAACATCGACATCTCAGAGTCAGGTCTTCAGGTGTGGACTGACTCCTTCCCCCAAGCGATCATCGATGCAAATGCCGCCGACCTCACCAACTAGTGAGGCAAAATGGTCCAGCGTGGAGAATCACAACCTCCATGATGGTCCCCACTTTCGAAGCATGATTCATCAACCAAGCTCCAACGTGGTGTACTCTCATAGTGCCACATCGAGACTGACCACTACCTTTTCCTCACGTGCGGCTCCCATCTGGTCGAAGCTTCACCATGTGATTCTTCCCATTTGGTCCACGAGAGGGATTTTTTGCCTCCATGACCACTTGTCCCATTGGAAGTGGAGGTCCATCCATGGTATTAGGCTCCATTGGAACCAGAACCTCTGCCACGCTAGAAGATGTCACCTTGGTATCAGGACCAACCTACTATGCTACTCATGGTTTAGAGCTAATTGTTGTGGTGCATGCCCTAAACGTCTGGCACCACTACCTAGTGGGAAAACCTTTTGAATCAAAATATGACCATAAAATTCTAAGGTACATATTTACCCAACCAATATTCAATGCAATATAGAGAAGGTGCACCGAGTATGACTTTGAAATTGAGTACATAAAGGGAAAAGAGAATAAGGTTGTTAATACCTTGAGCAGAAGGAGACACATAACAACCATAACCAGGAGTCACCTAAATTTCATGGATCAAGTGATATAGGAGCAATATCAAGATGAACATTGCTAGGAAATGTTGGAAATTTTGAGTTAGTTGTTTTGTCATTGATGTCAAGAGTCAGTGTCAGAAATTAGTGTAGGACTTGGAAAAAGAAGGGTTAAAATTTTTATATTTTAAGCCCAAGAGATTTGGTTTAAGAGCTTCACATGATTGGTCAAAAGGATGGTTAAATTCCCTAAAGAAAAGGCCTAAAGGAAATAATATTATAATATTTATTATTATAATATTAAAGGCGGTCAAAAAAGGTCAAAGGGCAAAAGAGAAAAATACCTAGGCCCAACGGAAATAATATTATAATATTTTTACTATAATATTAAAAGTTAAATTAAAGCCTAAGGTAATTTATAAATAATTTATAATATCTCTATTATAAATTAATTTATAAAAATAATATTATTAAAACCCAAAGTTGGGTTGGGCACAAGTTTAATATAAGCTTTTATTCCCCCACGAATGTTCGAAGGATAAAAGCATATGGTATAAATACTACAACATTTTTCTCACAAATGCAAGTCTCCGAATATAAATATGCACATGTAATTGTTGTGGAATGAGAAAACATTCATGAGCAAAACAAGAAAAGAGGAAATTAATTTTTTATTTGTAGCCAAGACGTGAAGGTTAAGGTGACAAGGGCATAAAGGTTTAACACCAACCAAGCAGTTGGGCTAGTGGTAATTTGTTTGCATGGAAGGCGCAGGGTACGCAAGAGACCCATGTTCGAGTCTTGGCAACTGCAAAGGGACAAAGCCTTTTGGAGGCTTTGGCGTTTGTGGTAGAGACAAAGCGCTCAAAGCGCTTTTGTCTCTCATGTGAGCGTCTAGCTCATGCGGTAGCTTTGTCATGGCTAGGGCCCAGGCGGTTGCTTGACCTGGGATCGAATACCACCGAGGAGTGCAAAGGTACTTTATTTTTGTCATATGTGCATGTGGTCTAAAGTCGTGTGTTGAGTGCCTAGGGAGATATAAGGTGATTAAAAGGTTTTTATTTTAATTAAAGGTTGTGAAGAATTTAGTTATTGTTTTAAAGAGAATTCCATTATTTTTGGATAAGAGGTGTTAATTATTTTTAAATACAATTTTAAGTTGGGAGATATAAGGCGGTTAAGATATATTTTATTTTTGTCTTAAGTTGAAGATTGAGAAAGATTTAATTTGTCTTAAAAGTGAATTGAATTATTTCTGGAAAGGTGTGTTGATTATTTGATAATGCATTTTTGAGTAGGGAGATATAAGGGAGTTAGTTTGATTATTTTATGCATTAAAATTCTGAAGTGGATTATTGTGAAATTAAGTTGATTAAACCTTTGTTACTTTGGAGATTATAAGGTGTACTTGAGACTTGGTATATATGTATGGTGAAATAAATATTGAGGAGAATTTTGAGTTGAGATTTTGAGATATATTGTTGCTACCTAACCTTGGAATTGTCAAAGAGGTTTTGATTGTGATTAAGACAGGTTTTGAAGACATATCTTCATCAAAGGAAAAGGTAAGGGCACATCTTCCTTGTGAGTGAAATAGTGTTTGGTTGAATGTTGTGAAATGCTAAGTTGGAGTGAAAAGGTTTGTTTGATAAGCATTATTGAAAATAATTGAGTGAGATTTCATGTGCATGGTTAGGGTTTTTGAAAGATCATGAGTATCATTGTTATGTGCAATCGTTTGATAAGAATTGTTGGAAATACTTGAGTGAGCCTTCATTTGCTTATTAGGGTTTGTGAAAGAACATGAGTATCATTGTTATGTGAAAATTGAAATCATCTTGAGTCAAGGGTTGTGTTCCATAAGTGAGTTGTTGGAAGTTTTCCGAAACACTTGGTTAGGGTTTGCAAGCAAGTTGTGTTTCATTGAGTGGATGTTTTGAGTAAAGTTGGTTGAGCATTAGTGATTGAAAGCATTAGAGTGAGTTTAATTTTTTTAAAATAAATTGTTCTTTATTTCTGAATTTATTTGAAAGTGATAGAGTGATTTGTGAGTGTGAAACATATTGAGTCTCTTACCATTCTCTATATATTTCTATGGTTAAACAATATTTTAAGTGAAACTCGTTTGTGAGATTGAAGTGGTTTTCTGAAAGAGATTAAGTTGAGTTTGTATATGCATGTTTTGCAATTGAATTGAGCAAGCTTTTGTGAGAGATTGTGTGCAGATTTGAGTAAGTCCTAGAGGGGACTTAAGGACAGATTTGTGTGAGATTTTGTGGAAGCTTACAAGCAGGTTTGAGGCAAGTCTTGGTGAAGACTTATGGACTGATTAGTGTGAGATTTTGTGGAATCTTATAATGTAGATTTGAGGTAAGTCTTAGTGAAGACTTGTTGAGCAGGTTAGACAAGTTCTAGAGAGGACTTGTTGAGCAGATTTGAGATAAGTCTTGGTGAAGACTTATTGAGCAGATTGAACAAGTTCTTGAGAGGACTTATGGATAGATTTGAGGTAAGTCTTTGTGAAGACTTGAGAGCAGAGTTGAGTGATTTATTTGGTCAAGCTTTGAGTTAAGGCTTGGAGCAGATCCAGTAGATTTGATTTATGATTGAGTCAAGCTTTGTGTTAAGGCTTGAGGATAGAGGATTGTATTTAGTACACATTTAATATAGATATTGAGTAGATTTGTGCTAGACCTAAGGATTGTGTTTAGTACATATTTGAGATAGATATTGAGCATATTTGTGCTAGACCGAAGGATAGTGTTTATTGCAGATTTGAGCAGAGCTAAAAGTAATATTTGGAGGTGACAGAGCAGATGACAGTAGTCTCCAATGGATAGATATCCATTTACCAGGGTAGTGAGGATAGAGGTCTTCTAAGTGAGAATAGAGTCTTCTATGGAGATAGATCCACAAGCTAGAGCAGTGGATGCAGTAAGTCTTCTAAGAGGATCACCAACTAGAGTAGAGGAGAAGGAGTTCTCTTGTAGATAGAGATCCACATATCAGCGGAGGATATTGGTGTCTCCTATGGATAGATATCCATGAACTTAATTAGGGGATTGGTATCTCCTTTGGATAGAGGTCCATAAACATTGTAATAGGGAAGGATTCCCAAGAGATTTATTGAGAAAATTTTAGTAAAATATTTTCTCCGTGGATGTAGTCCACATTGGGTGAACCACGTTAAATTGGTGTATTTATTGTGTGTGGTGATTTATGCATTGCTTTGATTACTATTGTTGATATTTCCATTGATATATTGCATAATATTGTTTGGGAAAGAAAATTAAAAAGTGGTCTTATGTTTTTCACCCTCCCTCTCAGTATAAGCTTGTGACCTTTAGGAAATTTGAGCTAGAATAGACAAATACCCTGAGAGCAATAAGGATTTTGGAATGATAGATGACTTTTTGTGCTACAAATATAGAGTTATCATACCAAAATCATGTGATTTAAGGAAGCTAATAATTTAATAAGCCCATATATCTCCATATTCTGCTCACCTCAGAGAGGTTAAGATGAGGGAAAACATGAGAAGAACCTTATTCTGGGTGGGAATGAAAAATGATATTATCAATTTTATCACTCGATACCTCAAATTTTAGAAGGTTAAGGTAGAACGTAAGCATCTCGTAGGATAGTTGTATCCATATAGTATACCTATGCAAAAATTGCAGGTCATATCTATGGATTTTATAGTAGGTTTACCTAATACTAGGTACCAACATGATGAAATCCTAGCAGTAGTCGATAAATTGACTAAGGTTGCACATTTTATACCTGGGAGCACCAAGGACGATGCTCAGGTGGTGGCCAATAGATTTCCCAAGGAAGTGTTTCGATTGCATGGATTTCCTGAGGTAATCATGTTAGATAGGGATTCCAAGTTCACTTCAAATTTTTGGAAATCCCTTCATCATGCAATTAGTACGAAGTTGAACATGAGTTCGACATACCACCCTGAGGTAGATGGTCAAATAGAATGGGTAAACCAAGTAATAGAATATATGCTCTACATGTACTGCATGGATCACAAGTCTTTCTGGAAAGACTATCTACCTTTGGTAGAGTTCACCTACAATAGTGGGCATCACTCTTCTCTAGGAAAGGCACCTGTTGATATATTTTATGGACAAAAGTGTAGAACATCACTTTCATGGGATAACCTAGAGGATAGAGTTCTTATTGTGCCAAAAATGGTCAGAGAAATGGAAGATCAATTGAAGATAATCAGGAAAATATTCAAATAAGTTGCTAATAGGTAAAAGATTCATGTTTATTTAAAGAGAACTTCAATGGAGTAATCAGTGGGAGACAAAATATTCCTAAGGGTCAAACCAATGAAAAGTGTGATCAAGTCCACAAAATTGGATCCATGGATTCTAGGACCCTTTGATATCACTAAAAAGATTAATCTGGTTGCATACCGACTTGTTTCACCTCCTAATCTATCAAAAATCCATAACACCTTCCACATATATTTGTTTAGTATTAAAATTGAACATGTTTGGGATGTTTCTAATTTACATATGGCAAATCCAGAGGTAATTGAAGTAATGCCAATAAAGATTCTTGACAAACCATTATAAGACTATGTAGAATTGAAATCTTGAGTAATTTAAGGTCTAGTGGGACCATTTATCTGAAAGGAATACCACATGGAAGAAAGTGATGGTTATGCAAAAATATTTTCCTTTTTTGTTTTAAGATCTCTAAAAATGTAATAAATTACTTTTTTGCTTGTTGTTGTGATTGTGTAAAACTGAGGAAGACTGGGATGGTGTTTAGTCCTAGTGAGGGAGGATGTCATGACCCTCCCTAGTGTAATTTGTGATATGGAAAATAATGTATTAATTTAAGGAAGTAGTAATACTTGGTTTTGTGCAATTGAGTTGCTATACAATGCTAGTTGATATTAAAGAATATGATACGACTAACAAGTTGCCAATGTGTAGGATCGGGTATGCTCAGTGGAAGAAGTTGATTCATCCACCAGAAGCGGGGTACTTGATTTTGGGGAAGTGATGATAAGGAAACTCAAGGGTAACATGGATGGATAACTTCGTAAGGTATGCATTATCGGTTGGGATAATTGTCATAACCATTTACCTTGAGCCCAAGTTTATAGCCTAGTAGCTTTCATAAATTATTGGGCTGAGATAGGTAACTAAGTTGATGGAAAGAATCCCCCTTGTTTGTTGCACACATTTGATTTATCTTTTACCTCATCACTATTTGTAATTGTGGTTTGGAAAATAAGAGCATGCATAATTTGATCATCTTGAAACACCTTGTGATACTTGAAAATGTTGGTATGACATTATGCTCAAACAAAAAGAATCCCTGGATGTTTTGATAATTCATGCAGCAAGTATTTATTTTAATGATAAAATAATTTCATTTATAAAATAAATTTAGTTTATTTTATTGACAAAAGACTTGCATTGTAAAATAAATTTAGTTTATTTTAATGATAAAAGAATTTCATTGTAAAATAAATATAGTTTATTTTAATAATAAAATAGTTTTATTTCAAAGTAGATGTTAGTTTAAATTTATTTGAAAAAGAAAATATATGTTTAAAAATAACATTGGTTATAATAAAAAAATGACAATTGAGTCTCATTTTTAGAATCATTATTTGAATTGTTTTGGAGCTTCACTTAATTAGTGATTATATATTAATGAAATAGTCTCTTTATTAATCTATAGTCAATAAGAGATTATTAAAATAATAATCAAACTCCATTTTAAAACCACAAAAATATATTTGTGGTGTGAACGTACTCCAAGTGGGCATTTGAATTGGCAAGAGGTGCACCTACCAACATTGGAAAGGATGGGTGCCATTTATGTGAAGGCTATCCAAACAATTTTAAAAAGGTTTTCCACCATCGGCCACCGCGTTATGGTAGCTAGGAAGTTATGAGGGGTGGTGGAATGAAGAAGGTAAGGAGGAGAGCTACGTGTTGGAGAGAGGGAGGACTAGAAAAAGAAGGAATAACAGTGAAGGCAAAGAGGAGCAAAAGGGATAGAAGAACAAAGGAGAGAAGAGCTCTGAAAGGCACAAGCTAGGACAACGCTACCCAAATCACCTCAAAGGAAGCAAACAATAATGAGGTTGGGTTAATCACTATCACCTTTGGGTATATATCTTGTTGTTTTGTTCTTTATGATTCCCCTTGGATTATCACCACCTGTCCCTGGCTATGGAAGATGGTTTTCTACCCATTAAAACCCATTGTGTTTGCTATGCACTTGTTTAGTAAGCTGCACCATGTTGGTCTTGTTGTTTGAAGTTGAGTTTGGTTGTTTAGTAAGCCACGCCATTGCTAGTTGTGTTGTTTAATAAGTCACGCCATGTTGATCATGTTGTTTGAAGCTGAGTTTGGTTGTTTAGTAATCTGCACCATTATTTGCCATGTTGTTTAGTAAGCCACACCATGTTTCTATGTTATTTGAATTTGGGTATGTCACCTGTTGCCTGTAGTATTACCGCACTATCATGTTACCCTTTGTGTGGATTAAATTATTTTAGGAAGATCTTGTGAGTGATGAGGGATGTCCTCTCTCCTCGCTATCCTCAACCTTTGTAAAACTAGTAACTAAGAGGTCATCGTCACTCCCAAGCAACGACACCCTTGTTGATGCCCACAATAGTGAATAACCCTTCTCCTGCCCTTATCGATCTGTGAAGGTGTTGTTACCTTTGACCATGGGGGTCACTCGCCTCTACTTCATTGACTCAGTAGAGTGCATTATTTTTAAATACTGTCTTGTTAGCTCGTTAGTATTTTCCTTTCTTGCATATGAACATTTTAATTATTGTGAGCCCTCTCTACTATTTTAAAGAAAGAAAGGCTTTGGTTATTAATTAAAATGCCTATGACTATTTATTTAATTAAATAATGGCTTTGATTATTAAATAGAAAGCATGTGGTGATTTATTTAATTAAATAAAGGCTTTGATTATTAAATAGAAGGCATGTGGTGATTTATTTAATTAAAGAAAGGAAGGCTTTGATTATTAAATAGAAGGCATGTGGTGATTTATTTAATTAAAGAAAGGCTTTGATTATTAAATAGAAGGCATGTGGTGATTTATTTAATTAAAGAAATGAAGGCTTTGATTATTAAATAGAAGGCATGTGGTGATTTATTTAATTAAAGAAAGGAAGGCTTGACTATTAAATAAATGAATTATTTATTAAGTAGAGTTGTTGAACTTTATTTATAAATGAAATGATTTATGAATTATTTATTAAGTAGATTTGTTGAACTTTATTTATAAATTAAATGATTTATGAATTATTTATTAAGTAGAGTTGTTGAACTTTATTTATAAATGAAATGATTTATGAATTATTTATTAAGTAGAGTTGTTGAACTTTATTTATAAATGAAATGATTTTTGAATTATTTATTAAGTAGAGTTGTTGAACTTTATTTATAAACGAAATGATTTATGAATTATTTATTAAGTAGACTTGTTGAACTTTATTTATAAATGAAATTATTTATGAACTATCTATTAAGTAGAGTTGTGGAACTATTTATAAAAAAATGATTTATGAATTTTTATTTTTGATTGGTAAATAGGGGTTTTGAAAGGAACTCGTAACCTTTTACAAAGAGATGAAGGTTGGGAGAAGAGTTCCCAACTGAAATATAGTCGAAGAACCAGGCCCACTGTGGGTTGTTGGTAGTAAACAACTTAAATTGAAAAAGATAATCCCACGCAAGAGCAAGAGAGGAAGCCACATGGGTTGAGAAGAGAAGCCCTCATAGGGGCAGTAGAGAAAACCTCACAATTACACACAAATTTGAAAAAAGGTTTTCCTACACAGGAAAAAAACCTCACAGTTACCCATGAAATTGAAAAGGGTTTTCCCACACAGGAGAAAACCTCACATTTTTAGAAGGCCCAAAGAAAAAAATGAAGTAATACAATGCAAGGCCATCCAAAAGTGACATAGAACCATCCCACAATCGAATCAGGACCATCCACAAAGGAAATGTGACAACCTGCAAACCAACACAGGACCATCCATGAAACAGCCTAGGACCATTCCCAAAACAATACTGGACCATTCGAAAAAGCCTCCTTGAGAATATATATATATATATATATATATATATTTAAAAATATTTTCCTACCATAATGGTCAACATGAAAATTTTTGGACAGATTCTTGGGATGGTCACAAGCCTTTGATAACTTAGTTTCCCGATTGGAGGCCTTGGATGGAGGAGCTTCATCGAGCTAATTGGATAAAGGTGGCTAATTCATCGCGCACCATATCGGTAATTCAAAGGTTGGTAGATATTGGATCCCTATTGAGGACTGGCCTATTCAAATCCCATAAAGGCAAAGACAAGATATCCAAGGCATCCTTCATATGAGATCCCTATCTTGGTCCCATGAAAAAGATTATTTTGGATGGAACAACACTACTAAGGGTGAGTATTCAGTTGCTCAATGTTATTTGACCTTATGCCATAATAATCCCAACCATTATTATGACATATTTTCTCAATTGTGGGCTCAAAAGCTCTGGCCTAAGGTGAGGTTCTTTAATTGGATTTTATTGCATCGTAGGGTGCTTACTGGTGAGCAACTTATGAAGCATGGTTTTCATGGCCCTTTTAGATGTGAAATGTGTGAAGAGAATGTAGAAAATATCAACAATATTTTTATTGAGTGTACTTTAGCCTCTGAGCTATGGAGGAGAATGGCCACTTTACTTGGCTTACAAGTGGTCCAATTTTTTTACTTTTGAATAGCTTTGGAGGGATTGGCCTAATCAAGAGGGTGTTGATCATTTTATTAGGCAGTTAGTTTGGATGGGTTCTACCATTCTTATTTGGAATATTTGGAATGAAAGGAACAACCAAATTTTTAATCAAGATAGGAAGGATATTCACTATATTTGGCAAAATACCATTGCCAACTTAGTTGAATCAGTCCATCATCTCCTTAATCACCCCCAAAACTCCCACCAAATATGGGATCAAGTGATGCAAATATTGAAGATTAAACCTTCTAAGGGCAACCAACTTAAAGGGAATGTGAGTATTAGTAAATTGGATAGGAATAGAAATTGGCAACCTCCTCCTAAGGATTTTGGAAAAGTCAATACTGATGGAGCCTCTAGAGGGAACCCTGGAAAAGCCAGTGTGGGAGGAATTGGTAGACTTTCAGATGGCTCCCTGGTTTTTACTTTTGCTGATAATTTGGGTATTCTTTCCAATAACCTTACTGAGGGGTATTGTATCCTCAGAGTTCTTTAGGAGGCTACTAAGGTTGGATGGGAAAAGGTGTTAGTTGAGTCTAACTCTCAACTTATGATTAATCTCTTGAAGAATCCTTCTAAGAATCATAAGGTGGATTGGAGAATAAAAAGAATTATTGAGAAAATTCAGTTAATCCAGATGGGATTTTTGAAAGTTGATTACAATAATGTGGTCAGATATCAAAACAAGAGTGTTGATGCTTTAGCTAATTGGGCTTTGGACAAAGGTGATCTTACTTGTTATGGCCACCCTCCTATATGGTGGGCTTCTCAAATTAGGGAAGCTCTTCTTTCTATCATTTCTTTGGATGGCTCCAGTTTCGAAGGTACCTAGTTTCTTCTTGTTTTTTTTTTTTTTTTGCTTCTCTTTGGTTCATTCAGTTTTTTTTAGTTCCCTAGCTCATTCTATTATTTATTTTGTTTCCTATGTTGATTCTTGCCTTAATAGTCTTCTGGTCTAGATAGGTCTTTGTTTTGTTCATTTTTTATTTCTTTTTTCCTTTCTGTCTTTTTTTGTTTAGTTTTTTAAGGTGGGTGGGTTTTTTTATTTTGTTTTGTTTTTGTGTTCTTTGTGTTGTTTTTTGTTGTTCTTGTGTTTTTGTTGTTTTGTTTTTTTTTATATGTTTTTTGTTATTGTTCTTGTGTTTTTTTCGTTGTTGTTATTGGGTTTCTCTTTGTTTGTGTTATTTTGTGTTTTTATGGGTGAGTGTTTTCTATATTTTTTTGTTTTTGTTTGTTGTCTGTTGTTGGTTGTTTTTTATTTTTATTTTTGTTTAATTTTTTAATTTTTTAGGTTTTGGTTGTGTTTATTTTTCTTGTTTTTTTTTGGGTTATGTCTTTGTAGTGTTATGTTGTTTTTGTCTTGTTTGTGTTTTGTTATGTGTTTCTTGTGTTTTTCTATGTGTTTTGTGTTGTGGTTTCTTTTATCTTATTGTGCGTGTTTGGTTGTGCTTTTGTTTTTGACACACTCAAGGAGCATGTTTTTTATTTTATTATTTTATTTTTGTTGTTATTTGCTTATTTTTAATTGGGTTTGTGTGTTTGTTTTCTCCTTGAGTGTGTCAAAGGTGGTAGGCCAGGTCCGATTCCTAGGTATTTTTGGTGAAATGGATACCCCTGCCTCCTTGGGTCTTACTCGAAAGTGGCATCCCTTTTGGGATGTTTTCCACAAATTAAAAAGAAAAGTTTTTCCTACCTAAGGAAAAACACACTATTTTAGAAGGCCCAAAATGCAGAATACTCTATAGGACCTAATGCCAAAAACACCAACATCAAGCTAATCCACAAAGGTAGTCCATACAAGGTCATTTGTAGGTCTGGTAAAGAAGAAACCTTTGAAGCAAGCAAAATATCAAGTAAAGAAAAATGTCACAAGGCCCTTTGTTGCAGTGAACAATAAATGCATGGTCCCCCATCAAGACTAGAGAGAGATGCAACACCTCAGGATCTTCTTGGAAATCCATAGGAAAGCAGGAGATCCACCAGAAAATAGATCTACCTGGAAATCCACAAAGAAGTAGATCTGCCTAAAAAACCACAGGAAGGGCCAAGGAAGGAGCAAGAATTTGAAAAGGTGACCTCCCTCCCAGAGCAGGAGGTCTCTTGCTCCCACACTGGGGAACCTCCTTAATGCACTATGGATCCACCAAAAAAAAATTAGATCTGCCTGGAAACCCACAAGAAAATAGATCTACCTGAAAAAAATACAAGAAGAGCCAAGGAGGGAGCAAAAATTTTAAAAGGTGACCTCCCACCTAGAGTGGGAGGTCTCTTATTCCCGCATCAGGGCACCTCCTTTATGCACTACGGATCCACCAGAAAAAGGGAGATCTTCTTGGAAATCTATAGGAAAGGAGGATATCTTTCTAAAAATATGTAGGAAAGCCAAGAAGGGAGCAATAATTGAAAAGGTGACCTCCTACCCAAAGTGGGAGGTCTCTTGCTCCCTCACCTCCTTAACTAGCTATGGATCTACTTGAAAAGTAGGAGATCTTCCTAGATATCCACAAGAAAGCAAATCTACTTGGAAACCACATGAAGAGCTAGGGAGAGAGCAAGGAATTGAAAAGGTGACCTCCCACCCAAATCGGGAGGTCTCTTAATGATTTATGAATTATTTATTAAGTAGGGTTAGTGAACTTTGTTTATGAAATAAAATGATTTATTGATGGATTAGAGTAGGTGCTTGTGATTCATTAATTGAATGGTATAGTTTGTTTGTAAACTAAAGGTATGGGAATTTAGTTTATGGAATGAACGAGAAAATATTTATTCTTGTAAATTAAGGGCAAAGGCTTTAATTTGGGGAATAAATGAAAGGATTGTTTTAGAGGTAAAGGTATGGGACTTTAATGCTCTAAGACAAGACTAGATTTGATTTAAGTAGTAACCGTGATCTAATGGGTGCATGTTGAATAAATATCTAAAGGTATTTGAGAGTAGATAATGAAAGTAATGATTCTTTTATGTTATCAATGATGTTATTAGATGGTTAAGGAATTGATTAAATTATATAGTAAAGAAACTAAATGCATTTAGATGCATGCCTATCCTAAACCATGAGTGTCTTTATCCCCTACTATCCTCACTTGATCGATGGAATGAGATGGGTGACCAAGGATGGCTCCAGGTTTTCTTGCATCGATTTTTCTTGACTTTACTACTTACTTATGCTCAAATAGATTAGAATTGTGGGGATATTTACCTAATGAAATTGATGTAATGTATTATTTAAGGGTATGGAGGTTTTACCATTCCTGCTTATGTAATGAATGATTAATGTGGTAGATGCACCTTTATATTCTATTTGATTTATTATGAATGTATTTAAATCCTTTCTAGTTCATGTCTATTCTTTAAATATTGCTCTATGTTTCTAGTTATCTCTTGCATGTTTGATGAGTCATGTTTTGTTAGATTTAGTATCTAGATCCATATTTTATTTTTATGCTTGATTAAATTTTTACATAATTTAGTGGTAAGTTCTAGGTTGATCTTAGAGGATAACCTAAGGGCTTGAGGCCCCCTTAGGGTGAACATAGTGGACCTAAGGGATTATGACCCCTTAGGGATAATGGTAACTAGGTTTATGGAAGATCGTACTTGAGTTAAGATAGCTCGTTGAAAGACAAGATTGATAGCTTAACTCGTAGTACACGTAGCATACCTATGCATACTAGGTTACATAGATTATGGATATGCGTGTATGCCTTCTAATGATTGAAGGTGATAAGTATATATAATCAAAGATATATGAGATGGATGGACTTATGTGCATGACATAATATATGCCTATGCAGATGGACTTGCATTATGGAAATCTTGTGAGGTGTAGTTATTTGAGAAACTTAGGGGATTTTAAACATTAAGTTAATATAAGGTTGATTAGGGATTTATGAATCCATCTCCTTATTCAAAAAAAATTCTTTCTCTTTCTATGTGATTACTTGTTTCTTTATTTTAGGGTCGTTACAGGTTTATGCACAAAATGTTGCATGATGGTGGTGGGGATTTGCATGTATATGATAGAGAGTTATGTGATGAGAGAAAAATTTACAAGTTACTGAGCTACATCTACGCACTTGATTTCATATCCATTTATTCTTAACCACCCATCAATGTACCAGACACAACAGGTGACCCTTGAACATCAATTAGATCAAGAAATCTAGTACTACAACCCCCTGTTCGCGAGGAGAAGAGATTCATTTCATGGTCATTGTCATTGATAGTGGCCCGCAAACATAGCCTAGAGTTTTCAAACATTATTTTTATAGTTCTAGCTTAGATCTGATTATTGCTTTAATTTATTAATTAGTTCTAGTATAGATCTGATTTCATTAAGGACTTTATATCGTATTTTTAAGTTTTCTATACATTTTATTTTTTTTTAAATCGAAAAACCCCTTGTGGGGCCGCTTTGGTCTGAGAGACCACAAACAGGGTGTTCTACACCGTCAAAGTCACCCAGGAGTCGCACCCGACCCTGCCCGTACCAACATTATCAATTGTATTTTGGATACCCAATTCAGATTTTTGGTAGGGTGGAGATTTGAACCTGGGACCTCTCTTGGAGTATTTTCCTCTCCTCTCCAACTCACCTACAACACCTGGGTTTTATAATTAATTTATAGTGGAAAACACCCCTTTCGGGGTGCCACTTTCAACAGGTTGGGCATAAGAGGAATGGAGCCTTGTCGGCCATTACCAGCACATAGGACATTCCTAACTATACCATATATCTATAGGATGGAGACAAGGGGAATGGAACCTGGGTTGGCCTCTACCAGCACCCAGGGCATTTACCACTATACTACAACAAGCAGATTAAAACTAATTTATAGTGGAAAACACCCCTTTTAGGGTGCCACTTTCAACAGGTTGGGCATAGGAGGAATGGAGCCTTGTCGGCCTCTACCAGCACATAGGACATTCCTAACTATACCATATATCTATAGGATGGAGACAAGGGGAATGGAACCTGGGTTGGCCTCTACCAACACCCAGGGCATTTACCACTGCACCACAACAAGCAGATAAGTTTTCTATACATTTATCGCTTAGTTTATGCTTGCATTTTAATATTATCATGATCATATATCATGTTTATCATACCTAATATTAAAAGCCTCTTTTAGAGAGGCTTCCCATGCTACTGATAGTGTTCTATTGTTTCTATGCATGCAGGTTACAGGTTTACAGGACCGATTCAAGGCATCTAGTGCATAAGATCCCTCCAAGGTGAGAAAAGGAGAAGGAGGCATCTATAAGCCCTCATACAAGTTCGTGTGCAAGATCAGGAGGCCTATGGAAGTGCACCAACCCTTTGCAAGGGGGACATAATTATTTTGCATCGTTATTGCACTTGTATATTATTGTATCAAAATTGGGTATCCCTTAGAGGGATCGATATGTAATCGGGATTTCAAATAATAAATAAAATATCTTTCCTTATTTTTTATTTCCACATTATCTATTACTTTATGGTCTTTTATTTGATTTAATATTGTAAGTATAATAGTAGTGTAAGCATGGTGCACACTTCCCAGGGTTGCATAAATGGTAATCACGGTGGGACTGGTGGGACCCCAGTCTGGTCAACAACGAGCAGTAGAGCCTGACCACTATTGTAGTCAGTGTCCAACAACATTCACTTTGGTCGATAATGGATAGAAAATAAGTACACTAGAGGACAAACTTTTCATCTTCATATGAGGATTTAAGGTTGGTAGAATTCCCTATTTTTTTGTCTTTCTCTATCTACAACTTATTTTCAGAAAACAACAACTTAAATTGTATTTTTTATTAAGGAAATATAAGAAAATATGGAAGAAAATTGCATATGAAACTTCTTAGATTTTTTTTATCTTTCCTCTAGGTGCTTCTAGGAATAGTGGACCTTTATTTTCAAGGTCTGCCCTAGTCTCCAACATTATAGGCTTTTGTGTGTTTAAGCTTGCTTGCATGTGGCCCAACTAGAGGCTATTACATCATAAAGTAGGAATTGCATCAAATTCATTTAGATCAGTTAGAGATGCATTTTATGAAATCAAACATTCTTTTTAGGCATGTAGGGAAATAGTCATGAATGCTCTCTTATGCATACCTTTCCATTTTAAAAATCTAAAAAGAACCCCACACACCATGTATCACTTTAATGCTAGTGAGTTGGAGGTCATGACCAACCACTGGTAGAGACCAGCGAGGTGGATTTCATCTCCACTCGCTACATCAAATCTCGTGTACCTATTATTATTGGCTAATTCTAGCTCCACGATCCATCATAACCCATGGAAAATTTACACTTATCTCTCTTCGAAGAGGTATATCACTGACTACGGGTGAACTGGGTGAGGATCAAGAGGACCTGTACTCCCTGACCATGTGTGGACTTAATTACCACACATTATAGGTTGTATTACATGGATTTGATTTCATCACCAGGTTGTTGAGCTATGAGTATACAGGTGAAATCCATTTGAACACAAGAATACCATCCAAAAAATTCAAAACATGTGATGCAAGGTCTTCTTTATATACAATGTATCAAAACACAAAACAACTTAGGAAACACACATTAATCCTTAAATGAGATAAACATTTGTTTGCTTTACTTATGTGGTTTGAAATTGACATAAGAATATAATTCACAGCTTATTATGGTATACACATGGAGCAACCACCCTCACTCCAATACCGAGGTGGAAAATGACACTTCACACACTCACCATAACAATGGCATTGAGCCACCCGCCCACAGTGTTGTTGGATGAAGTTCAACAAGTCTTAGGGGCAAAAAATCAACCCTTGGAGGGACTCCTCGATAAACCCTAGTGAGAGAGCCATATCCTAGTTCCTCTCAAGGTAGATATGAGGAGGCTTCAAGGCCTCCCTCATCACACATACATGAGGAGGCTTCAAGGTCTCCCTCATCACATAGACATGTGGAGGCCTCAAGGCCTCCATCATAAAATAGACATGAGGAGGCTTCAAGGCCTCCCTCATCACATAGACATGTGGAGGCCTCAAGGCCTCCATCATCACACATATATGAGGAGACCTCAAGGTATTCATCATCACACAGACATGAGGAGGCATCAAGGTATCCATCATCACATAGATATGCAAAGGCCTCAAGGTCTCCATCAGTACACAGACATGCAGAGGCCTCAAGGCCTCCATAAATACACAAACATGTAGAGGCCTCAAGGCCTCCATCATCACACAGACATGAGGAGGCATTAAGACCTCCATCATCACATAGGCATGCAGGGGCTTCAAGGTCCCAAACTTCACATGATACACTTAGGATAGATTAGCCCACTAAGGAGCAAGGCATTAGAGCTACACTCAATCGTAGACCTAGGACATCCAATAGCCTCCCTACAGATGGGAGGATACCCCTAGATTATGAGCTCATTGGTGCTAATGGGACTCCATAGGATCGGCCATGGAGGACCAGATAACTTTATGAGTTGGATCGATTTCCATCGAGACAAGCTCCAAGAAGCATTGCTACCATGAATTTTTCTTCAAGAAGTTCACGTAGCCTATCTACTAGGCACACCAATGAACCAAGGAAAGATTCAAAGTGGTCTTTTAGCACATACACTACCTCCAACCATGGGGGTACACAACACATAACACAATACACAGAACAAGTTTCCCTGGTGGACAAGGGTAAGAACATAGTAGGAGCCTCTCTAAGAGGCCTATCCATTAGAACTCCTCGCATGGAGTTAGAGAGGCATGAACCTTCAATAGCACGTTAGTATGAATGTATACATAGGTTAGAAGAAGTGTTGCATGTTGAGTTAGAGCGTGTGGAGACTCTCAAGAAATAATAATGAAGGAAAATATGCCTATGCCTACATGAGCAACACTTAAGAGAAGAAAGGGATAAGTGTGAAGAACAAGTCGATAGGCTGTCTTGGGCTGACTTACACATAGGTGGTGAGGAGTACCAATATGATAGACATTCTGATTCTCAACATGAGAGATGCACCAAAAAAATATATGAGTGCACTCACCATGCCTCATAACATCAAAAATACCTGGATCCTAAACAGACACAAATTAATGAGGAATAGGTAGGGATGGAAGAGAAGGAACAAACATATCCTAAACCTCCATTCATGGTTAAGGGATATGAACACAGACACCCAAATTAGGAAAACACAAGATTACCTCCCTTACCACCACGAGTAAACCTTTAGGAAGAGGAGATTATTTTCTTGAAGGTATACCAAATACTCATAGAGAGAGTCAAATCTCTTGAGAAGTAGGACATGGTTGGGAAAAAGTTGACTTTGAGAAAAATAAACAACCAACCTATGTGTCCCTCAGTACCAAGTCTTGCATACCCTAGGCACTTTGAGATGCCTAGGATAGATAAGTTTAAATGAGAGGAAGACGTGCAAGAACACATTACAAATTTCATGAACGCATACTTTCATCTTTAGTAGAATGATACCCTAATGTTGAGAATATTCATCATAATGTTATCGAGCACAGTAACTCTATGGTTCAATCAACTGCCCAAGCACAACATCATCAGCTTTGAGCAACTAGTGAATGCTTTCCTTGAATGCTTCTCCTTCAGTGGCAAGAAGGTAAACATGTCTGATATGACCAACTTAAAGCAATATAACAATGAACCAGTCATGGATTATGGTAATAGATGGAGGAAAATCATGGTGAAATTACCATTCTCCATTCCCACTAAAGAGCTCACCTAAATATTCACAAAGAGTTGCACCAAACACATCTCATTTCTATTGCAACTGTAGTAGTATGAATCATTCAAAGAAGCCTTGGCTCAATCCAAGATTATAGAGGACATAAAGGTTGATGAAGGAGACCTCAAGCTTCGAAATAAGGAGTGGAATAATTCCAACCATAACAAGAATCAATAGAAGTAGGCCAAGCCTGCTCAAGGAAACCAGGTTGTTTTAAGCACACCAAAGGGAGGCAATGGCCAGCAACCACAAAACTATCATGCTCACCCTTTGTTAGTTAATTATAACCCAAATAACAACCAAAGTCAAAACAAGGAGCATCGATCATCTCACTATTTTATGCCTCTATCTGAATCGATGCAATCGATATTTAATCAGTTGAGAAAGGCACAGAGAATCAGATTTCCTAATGCACAAATTATTGACCCTAATCATCCCAAGCCCAAGGGATATAGGGAGGATAAATACTAACCATATCATAGAATATAGGGGCATGACATCGAGATATGTATCTAATTCAAGAATATTGTGTAAAACATAATTGAAAAGGTGAGCTAAAAGTTGACAACCCATTAGCACCCGATAATAGAGATATGGGGATATTAAAGAACCCATTTCCAAATCATGAGGCCCCCAGAGATCAGGGTGCCCAAGTCAACCAAGTTCAGGTTGAGCCACCCACTCAGGGATGCATTGGAATGGTTGAGATAGTCAATGTGGCAACTAGGATTCAATGATATGTTCAACCAGAGCCTCCAACATCTTCTATTCATATCCTGGTGTTAGGATCCTCCATCCTAACATTATTAGTTAGTATTATTAATCATTTAATTATTATATTATTAACTCATAAAGTGAACCATCACATCTCTTCATAACGTGAACCATCACGTCTCTTCACCAACGTAGCTTTAGGGTAGATATATATATTAGGTTGGCCATTCACACAAATCATCGAAGAAGAAGAATAAGAATCATAGATTCTAAGGAGGGAGCCCCCTATAGTGGCAAAGTGATTACAAGGAGACCCCTTTAAGTGGCCTGTGATTGCATTTTACATTAAATTATTTAAAAAATTTACACAAGAACATCAGGGTTCTTGCATTTAGTATCAGATCCATCTGGTACCCAGCCATGTGGGAATTGCTCAAAGATCTTCATCAAATCACTTCCATGCATGAGTATCAAACTTGGTTTGAGGATATCACCAAACACAACACAGGTTTGTATGAATCAATTCTCATCAATAGCTTCATTAGTGGATTGAAAAAGGAAATTAGAATGGATGTGACAAGGTTCAATACCTATACCAGTATGTAGACATATGGATTGGCCAAATTAGCCAAATATAAATTCAATACTCAACATCAATTAGGAAAAAAAACTATTGGGAAAGCACAAACCACTTACGATGCCCCAAAACCTAATCGACCCTTGCAAGTTGAGTACCTCAGCCCTAAGGAAGTGAAGGAATGATGAGCGAAAGACCTCTGCGATAATTGTGATGAGCAATTTGGATCCCATTAGAAATATGTTACACTAACGTTGTATTTATTGAAGTTGATCCTTGTCAATCCCTAAAAGGTGAAGATGAGGTAGTTGTGTCCGAAGTGCTTGGTGCACCTACTCACAAAAATAAAGACAATGAGGTCGATATGCTAGAAGTGATTGATGCATCAGGTAAGGATGAGGTAGACATTCTTGAAGTGACTCATTATGGCCAAACATGCACTCTACAATAACTACACTCAATTTCCTCTCCAATAGTGAGTTATCGCCATAGGGTCAAACCTATTCAAAAACAAGGCAGAAAGGTGACTGCACACTCCTACATTGCCTCTCCTAGGGAAAAATAGGAGAATGTAGAAGTTTTACCACCTCTTTTTATGCATTAATTTAAGGTTTTTGAAGAACCCCAAGGGTTGCCCTTCCCTCATAATCACATATTTAATAATTTTTGGGTACCCCCCGCTAACGCTTCATCCTTATTGATATACCTACCTATGAAAGGATGAAATTAAAAGAGTCCAAGAACTTATGCAAATCCTTCTTGGAAAATAAATGACAAAGCTCCTCACTTTGAGCTTTGAGGATAAATCTCTTTTTAAGCAGGATGGCATGTTAGGACCCTCCATCCTAACATTATTAGTTAGTATTATTAATCATTTAATTATTATATTATTAAATCATAAAGTGAACCATCATGTCTCTTCACCAACATAGCTTTAGGGTATATATATATATATATATATATATATATATATATATATATATATATTAGGTTGGCCATTCACACAAATCATCGAATAAGAAGAATAAGAAGCATATATTCTAAGGAGGGAGCCCCCTATAGAGGCAAAGTGATTACAAGGGAGCCCCATTTAAGTGGCCTGTGATTACATTTTATATTAAATTATTTATCAAATTTACACAAGAACATCAGGGTTCTTGCACCCGACTACACCTCAGTAGAGATAGGTACAAAACAATCCTTCAAATATACCAGCACAACTTATGGTAACTATCTGGAGTAGACTAGAACAAAACCTACAAATGAATCCAACTAAGTTATCAATTTATGAGCTCATACAAAAATCTCGTAGGCACAGTGAGACTTTGATGGAGATCTTGAGATCAATAGAGCTCTAGCTACAGAATCTAGATGCATTCACACACTTTGTGGGGTAAGTACAACAATACCAAGAGCCTATGATCCATTTATATGATCATGAAATCAAGGTAGTACCTACTACCATAGCAAACCCACATTTGTATATCATCGTGTCAATCAATGACATACCCTTCAAGCAGTTTCTAATCGACACAGGCTTGTTTCTCAACATTATCATGACAAAGGATATAGGGCACCTAAAGATCGCTAGGTCCAATATTATCCCAACCTCCTACATGTTAAGGACTTTCAATGATTCACTGTGCTCCATAGTGGGTACAATTTTTCTACCTATTCATGTAGGGAAAAAGACCATCCCTATGATGTGTCATGTGTTGGAGGGGGTAATGTAGTAAAAAATCCTCCTAGGGCATCCCTAGATAAGGGATATGTAGTGCATTCCCTCAATATTGCACTAATGCATCAAGTATGTACATGGGGGATAAGTTCATGTGGTTCCATCCTATGAAGAGCCATTTAAATATGTATATCAGGTCAACTTGTCAGTGGAATTTGTCCTGCCATCAACACATATATACATAAGGTCTTCATCCTCAACCATGCAACTAGAAAACAATACCAAATCAGTGTGAGGTGACCCATCCACATCAGCACCACCTCCTGCATCTAAAACTACTAGTGCTTTTGAGAAGCCTTCAATATCTAAAGAAAAATATAATCAAACATTGAAAACACTCCTAGTAGAGGAAGGATCTAAGGAACTTCCAACTATAGTCACTATGGAAATTCCAAATCCCATGGAGGAGGAATATTTACAGGACATAGCTGAGGAGGTAGGTACCTCAACCTACCTTGCCCTCTTCATCAACAACATCATCTGCATCATAGGTGACAATTCACTTGGCCAACACAGGGTTAGGTGAATATCTTGTACAAAACATGACTTTCACACCCATTATTGAGTCTGTGAAAGACATGGTATGACCAAGGGTCTTATATTTTCTAGTAGGGATAGTAGTTCTGTTAGGGATTCCCCCTAACCAAACCAATTTCATCTATGTTGGTTTGGACTATGCCTATAATGCTTTCGATATTAAAGAGGATGAGGATGAACCATTCACCATAGATGTTCATTACTTGTCAAATTTTGAGTTTTATTTAAGGTAATTTGAGCAGTGCCATTGGCATGGCTATGGCTTAGGTTTGTATGAGTAAGGGCATCAGATTCTATTCCAGCTGTAGTACCAACTGCCTAATGATAGGTGTGGTCTAGGGTATCAAATACAGAGCCATAATGATTTTTTAGTAGCAGCCCTAGATAGGCTAAGCTTGGGGTTTGGGGAATACATTGACTGGAATCCATATCAACCCCCTAGAAGAAACTACTTGGGTGATGAATGGGTGTTTATGGTCAATATCAAACCACCTGATGAGTATCACCCTGATTGCTCTCTTGATGTGCATCCATCAGGAACCATCCTATGGGAGGATGAGCCAATCCATGGATATGAGCGAGAGGAATATGAATATGTCTCAAGTGAGGATGAAGATGAAATCGGCTTGGCCCATCATGGGCCTCAATATCTACAAAACCTTGCTTGGTTTGGCCATGCAGAGAGTGGATACATATTGGACGAGAGTGGCTATGAGTCAAAGGACTCAACTAATATGGCCTTCACAAGGCATGCATGCCAAATCATAGGGCCAATAGTAAATTCCAATCAATGCTTCATAAGCTATGATGATTATGAATATGAGATTGAAATGGCCTATATTAGGCATCAATAGGCAAATCACCACCTAATCCCAATGGGCAAGAATAAGGGTTTCTTTATAAGTGATAACAACTTCGAGAATGAGACCAAGATTTCTTACCTTAAGCATCACTTACGTCAAGTCAATCTACTTTTTGAGAGAGAAGCATTAATTTGCATCATAGATCCTGACCTTCGCTTCCTAGAAAGACCACCAAATCTAGATGTCATCTATTGTATGGTCTTTTTGAATCTACCAATATTGAGAGAGCTAATTCAGCGTAACGATCCCATCATCTTATCTATTCATAGACCAGATCCTAATATCCCCATACCCCTAGAGCCACATATTGGGTATGGAAGGCAAATCAGTAATGAAGAGTTTCACCCATGTGGTCCTGGATATTTCATCCCATCCATAAACATGATCTCCATTTATTTGACCACTCCACTTCACAACCTAGCATATCCTTCAAAACCATTGTGTCTTAACTTAGATGTTATTGATTGGTATCACGTTGATTCACCCCTAGAGCCTACATATTTCTTCACTAATGAAGAGATGCTACAACCATTCCATTTTTCACTAGGTTGCACACATGATGTATATCACACTGGTTTCAACCATGATTCAGTGGAACCTTTAAACCCATAATATGACATACATTTAATCCCCACTCCTCACCATCTTCAAGAGGTGTCACATATGGCAATAGAGGAGAATTTCAAAGTGGACATCAGCAATGACCCTTCTAATCCAAAGAAAATCAAGTTTAGAGAAATCTTACCTCCAGAAGAACAGGCCATCATTATTCCTCTATTGAAAGAGAGACCAAATCTCTTTGCTTGGACCTACAAGGATATGTCATGGCTAGATATAAAATTGGTTATCCACAACCTTTCACTGGACCCTGAAAAGAAACTGGTCCAGCAAAATATCATAAAGATGCATCCAACCATCACTTTGATGGTAAATAATGAGTTGTAGAAATTGTTGGATGTAGTCTTTATTGTTCCCATCGACTATCTAGAATGGGTATCAAACATGGTACCCGTAGGAAAACATGATGGAAGAATTTGCATTTGCATGGATTTCAGGGATTTCAATAAGGAAACACCCAAGGATTCATTCTCGTTGTCAAACATAGATGCTCTTGTAGATGCAACTACAGGTCATGAGATTCTCTCTCTAATGGATGGTTTTTTTGGTTACAATCGGATTCAGATTAAACCCAGAGACCAATATAAAACCGCATTCACCATGCCATGGGGAACATTCTACTACAAAGTAATACCATTTGGTATTAAAAATATTGGTGCCACATATCAGTGGGCTATGACATACATTTTTTTGACTACATGCACAAGATCTTAGAAGACTACATCGATGAATTATTGGCAAAGTCTTTGTTGTGTGAAGAGCATGTTGAGATCCTCAAAAAGGTCTTTGATCATCTAATTGAGCACAATGTTAGGTTGAATCCCAAGAAATGTGTCTTTGGCGTAACCTCTATAAAACTCTTGGGATTCATCATTTCTAAACGAGGCATCGAGGTAGACCCAACAAAGGTAAAGGCTATCCTAGAAATGGCCCAGCCCACTAACATCAAAGAGCTGAGAAGCTTACGGGATAAAGTAGCATCCATAAAGTAATTCATCACATAACTATCGAATAAATATCGATCCATGAATTGACTAGTACACAAAGGGGTCCCATTCCAGTGGGATGAAGAATGTCAGCAAGCCTTTACTGAAATCAAGAAGTACCTGGAAACATCTCTAGTCCTAGCTCCATCAAGGCTAGACGTGCCATTATTATTATATATATTTGCTACCAATTTTTCTTTGGGTACCATGTTGGCTCAAAAGAATGTGTAAGATAAAGAACAAGCGATATATTACATCAACCACACCTTGGTGAGCTATGATAAAGGATATGCATACTTAGAAAAGTTGTGCTTAGAAGTGGTCTTTGCAACCAAAAAATTGTGCCACTACATGCTAAGCCATATGATGTACGTAATATCCAAACAAAATCCTTTGTAGTATATGATGAGCAAGACTTATCATTATACATGTACTACAAAGTTTATCATGCTATTGACAAAATTTAACCTAGAATTCATAAGCCAAAATTCCATAAAGGTATAATTCATAGCTGATCATCTAGATGAGGCACCTCTTCAAAATAGTAGGCACCTCACTATAGAACTTCCTGATGATGCAGTCTTCACATTATCAAAAGCACCCAAACCTGAAGAACCTAAAAATGAAGCTGACATGAATTTGTTATTTGATGGTTTTAAGTGTGAGCAAGGAGGTGGTGCAGGAATTATCATTTTTACACCACAAGGTGCTTCAATGCCCTTGTCATTTAAACTAGACCCTTGCATGAATAACAACACCGAATAAGAGGCCCTAATATTGGGTCTCCAAACAACCATCACTATGAATATAAAAAGGCTAAATATCTTTGGTGAGTCCCTCCTCATATTCAACCAAGTCAAGGGACTATTTCAATGCAGAGATCCAATCTTGAAAGCGTACAAGGAACTTTTTGACACCTATCTAGCCCAACTGGAGTGGTATGACATTGAGGCAATCCCTTCGTTCATCAAATATATTTGTAGACACCATGGAATATTTGGGATAATTGATCCCTTAGAATCCATCTATTGATTTCACTACCATTCATGTGAAAATGCTCTCACACTCAACGATGCAACATGAGGCTTTTTATAACAAATAATTAGTCAACATGATTCATATAGAACCAAACCATGATTGGTTCTGTAAAGCCAAAGACTTTTTAAAGAAGGTACCTGGGTTCCTTGATCTCACAGGGTCCTATGGAGAATGGTACCATCATTCACCACAAGGTTGTTTCTCATTTTGCATTGGTGCACATCAAATTGCAGGAGGAACAAGTCATTTTATCTATTGAGGTTGTAGCTTATCAAGATTGGTTATCCTAGTTATAATATTTCCTAAGACTTGGAATTATCCCATAGGGACTTTTGCATGCCAAAATATGAGCATTTAAATAGAAAGCAACAATATATGTCTTACTAGGAGGTATATTGTATCATCAAAGCTATGATGGAGTCCTCCTTCGTTGCTTAGAGCCCCAAGAATTAGCTTGGGTAATTTCACAAGCTCACGATGGTACATATGATGGCCACTTCAGAAAAATAGCCATTGTCAAGTGCATCCTTCAAATGGGCTATTACTAGCCCACCATGGAGAAGGATTACTATGAGTATGTTAGGAAATGCGTTAAATGTTAACATCATGCAAATATGACACACTTGCCATCTTAGGACTTATAGCCCATTCAGGTTGCTTGACCATTTTCTCAATGGGGTTTTGATATGATCAAAAATATTTCTCCCTCATATTTAGTTCAACATATTTTTATCTTAATGACCACTGAGTACTTTACCAAATGGGTGGAAGTGGTCCCCTTAACCTTGATAATTGGACCATGAATTGCGGAGTTCATAATTCATAATATCTTCTATCATTTTGGGGTCTCCTTCAAGATAATATTGGATAATGGTCCATCATTCAAAATAAAAAATGTGTAAGCTTTAACGACCAAATACAACATTCAGCACAGTTTTGCAACACCATACTATTTGTATGCAAGTGGGTAAGCAAAAGCCTTGAAAAAGATAATAGTAGCCATCTTAAAGAAGATGATGAAAGAGAATCATAAGGATTGGCATCAATTACCCCTTGCATTATGGGCTTACAGAATTAGCATGCAGAAACCCACTAGGGTAACACCATTTTTGCTTGTATATGGCGTTGAGGCCATTATGCCCTTAGAGTTGAAAATTTCAATATTGTGCATTGCATTGAAATATTTCATCAATGATGACACTGCACAACAAGCTCGCTTGGTCATATAACCCTTATGGATGAACGATGCATCAATTATCTTGAGCATATTCATGTTTACTAGGATCATCTAACACGAGATTATAATAATAAATTCCACCTTAGAGACTTTAAGGTTGGGGATATTGTGCTTAAATAAAACCAATAGAACTCAAATTTACCCCTACACCTACAAGACAAATTTGTAGCCAATTGGATAGGTCCCTACATCATCTTTGAGAATATTGGACCTAGGGCATATCGCCTAACATCGCTAGGATTTGAGGAGCCAGAGCCTCTCAAAATTATTCATCTAAGGGCATTTCACACATAAGCACAACAAAACACCAAAAAAATTCAAATAAACCAACAAAATATCAAAAACATTCATAAATTTTAGAATCACAAAAAAAATAGAAAACTGTAAAAACAAAAAGCCCCAAAGGCATCTTAAAACCCTTTGGTCAAATCACAAAAGGCTCCAAAATCATCTTAAAGCCCTTTGGTCAAATCACAAAAGGCTCTAAAGGCATCTTAAAGCCCTTTGGTCAAATCACAAAATGCTCCAAAGGCATCTTAAAGCCCTTTGGTCAAATCACAAAAGGATCCAAAGGCATCTTAAAGCCCTTTGGAAAAATCACAAAAGGCTCCAAAGGCATCTTAAAGCCCTTTGGTCAAATCACAAAAGGCTCCAAAGGCACATTAAAGCCCTTTGGTCAAATCACAAAAAGCCCCAAAGGCATCTTAAAGTCCTTTGGTCAAATCACAAAAGCCCCAAAGGTATCTTAAAGCCATTTGGTCACATCACAAAAGCTTCCAAGGGTAGCATAACACCTTTGGTCACATCACAAAAATCCCCAAAGGCACCATATGCCCTTTGGTAAAAAACAAAACATAAAAATACAAAAATAATTTAAATTCAAAAAGCTCAAATACATTCAGAATAATCAAAACTCAAAAACAATTGAAAGCGTAAAAATACAAAAAAAAAATTACATTATGCATTCCACATTTACATCCATTAGTTGCATTGCATATAGGCATTTCCATCCATTGCACTTGCATTAGGATAGGTCATGTTCACAATATTACAAACGACACCACGTTTGTACCTCAATCATGCATCTTCAAAATCCATCATCATCCATAACCCATGTGTGTAACTATGTTTTTCAACACAACCCCTCATGTTTCTATAAGGAATATACTAGGATTTTTCGGTCACTCAGCCATACCTAGTGCTTTTATAAAACTTTATAGAAAGTTATCTTTGCTTTTAATATATGAGGTTTGGTTTTGATAGCACCTGGTATATTTCAAAATCCTATCACTAATCAAAACACTAAAATTCTAGTTGCAACAAGGTAAATATAAATTTTACGAAGTGGTACTAGGCATCCTTAAGTGAAAATATTATCTTGCTCATCCCCCTGTGCGACTGGTTTGGAAATGCTGAGAATTGAAAAAAGACAAGTTCACACCTACCCAAAGAAATCCCTTGCTTTAATCAAAACAAGAAAAAATCCTAAACAAATAAAAATTCAATTAAACAAAATAAACAATAATGGTCATCACTACATAAATCCATTGCTCAAAAGAAAAATAAAAATTCATAATAAACAATGATTTTTATCACTAAGTATGAGCAAGTATCCCAAATAAATATGAAGAAAAGAAGGGAGTATTGAACTTGAATTCCTAGAGTTCTCAATATTTGATGGACCATAAGGTTATCCTCATTACAGGTTGGGTGGCATCAAGACTACCTAGCAATGGTGGTATCCTTATGCATGAATATATATCTATCACATTAGCATCCTGCTTTTATACAGACCAATATTCACATGTGGAAGGGCTAGCTTGAGGTGTCCTGTATCGCCTAGTGGTCTAATCCAAATGAGTCCAACTTAGGATCGGGATGAACATTTGAGGATCCCCAATACAGTAATGGGATGCATGAATCCTACCTGGCATCGGGGTATGCTTATGTTTTATCTAATATATTCATTTGCACACACAAGTATAATGAGTATCCAGGTCTTCATAAAAATAAATTTATCTTTCAGGAGCTCTGTATGGTCAGTATACAGGCTTTGATGAATTAACTAGGGTGTTTTGAGTTTCATGGAAAACCTCAAAAATCCCTTAATAGTAACAAATAATTTCATTTATCAAATCATCAACTTTCTTTAGGAGGTTTTTTTCATTAAACGGTGTGCATAAAATATGATAGATACTAGATGAATGTCAGCAATAACATTTAGATGGCCACTAACTATTTTTGGTATATCTTTTAACTTATAGAAGCTTATAAAGAAAGTACATACATATCACATCATCTCATCTCACACTTGGATGTTTAAATAATTAATTATTATGATAAGAGTTATTATTTATTCATGATTTTTATACATTATGTGGTGTCATCCATTAGATTGTCAAAATGCATATCACATCATACCTTATGTTTTAAGTGATTAAAGCATACAGGTTCATTTACATTAGATCATCATCATAGTGCATTACACACATTGCATTCATCATATCATAACAACATGAGTTAGATGCATACAAGTAAAATCAAAATTAAACATGCATTTAACAATAACACTGCATCCATATAAGCATACATCACAAGTAGTCCATCTAAGCATCTAGTGTTGAGCAAGGTGCAGCAACAATATTGTCATTGTTGTCAACACAGTCAGATAGATATGTTGATGCAGTGTCCAGGAATTTCAAAAGCTTTTCAGATGCAGAAGACAGGAGTTCAAAGGTTACTCAGAGTATGTACAATGATTTTCCAAGAAGATTGAAGTGGCCCATATGCAAAAGATCAAAGAAAAAGACAAGTAAGAAAAGTATCGCGATATCGTGACATATACAAGAGGTAAGGAAAACTGTCGTGATTTTGCGACATGTTGGAAGAGAGGGAAAAAGCAAGAAAAATTGTCACGATTTCGCGACATGTTGGAAGAGAAAAATGCAAGTGGAAAAACTGTCGTGATATCACGACATGTATTTTCACGGGCCAAAGCTAAGAGAAAGAGCAAGGAGAGAAAGTGTTGCGATATCATGACATGTTGTATTTTCACGGGCCAAAGGTAAGAGAAAGAGCAAGGAGAAAAGTGTCATGATATCGCGACATGAAGTATTTTCACGGTCCGATGCAAGGATAAAGAGAGAGAAAGAAAAGTGTCATGATATCGTGACATGTTGTATTTTCACGGTTAAGTTGAAGCTGACGAAGACCGATGACAACTGACTAAAATTAGGGTTTACAGTTATGAAATCCGACTAAGATTAGGGTTTACAACCAACTAAGATTAGGGTTTTCATCATGAAGATGTTGTTATAAAAGGAGGGTTGTTTGGAGAATTTGATAGTGGTTGAAGTATGCAAATTTCGGTTGTAGTGCGTAGAGAGCAAGTCGTCGAATGCGTGTTAAAGTGTGAAATGTGGCCGTAAGAGTGCAGAAAGTGTAGAAGTGGTGAGATGATGGTGAAGTGTGCAAAGAGAGAAAGTCGTGTCAAATTGTGCTAAGTGCAAAATTTGCAAAGAGATCAGAGTGCACAAAAGGGAGAATACGATCGTGAAGTTTGATTGCAACGAAGCAGAGTGTGTGAAGTGATTGCACAGAGAGAGCAGAGTGCACAAAGAGCAAAAATATTGAAGTTAGACCAGGTGCTACTATGATTGCATAGAGAACGCAAAGGTGAAGAAGACCAGTCAGGGTCTTGCAAAAGCAAAGGTATTTTACTGTCAATCTTCTAGTTTTAGAATTGAAGTCCAAGTTGGTTATTGACATCAGGGGTTGGTGCTCCTTCTAGTTGGTCCTCGTAAATCAGGGGTAGGTGCTCCTTCCAGTTGGTGTTGGTAAATCAGGGGTTGGTGCTCCTTCCAGTTGGTGCTGGTAAATTAGGGGTCGGTGCTCCTTTCTATTGGTGTAGATAAATTAGGGGTTGGTGCTCCTTCCAGTTGCTACTGGTAAATCAGGGGTTGATGATCCTTTCTGTTGGTGCAGATAAATTAGGGGTTGGTGCTCCTTCTAGTTGGTGCTGGTAAATTGATTGTAAAGTTGGTGCTTTGCAAAGGTTGGATTTGGATGGTAGTCCAAGCAGTCATTCTTGAGGAGTAGACAAATTGGTGAACCTCATTAAAATCTTGTGTTGTGTGATGTTCTCTTATGATACTTGTTGTATCTGGTTTTAAGGTTTTATTATTTTAGTTTTAAGATCTATGAATTTAAGTTTAAAGAACTACACTGATTCATCCCCCCTCTTAGTGTCATTGTAAGACTAAAAATTGGTATCAGAGCCAAGTTCCCTTCTTAGGCTAAATCAGTTAGGGTGATCTTGGAAGTAACACAATGGCAGGTGGTGAAGGCTTCTCATCAGACAAACAACCTTTGTTTGACAAAAATAATTACGCGATCTGGAGAATTAGGATGCAGACATATCTTTGTGCTTTGGGATACGACATTTGGGATTCAGTAGACAATGAATACATAATACCCATCACTCCTCCAACCGATGCTACCAGTAATAATATGTTTGAGAATGACTCAAAAGCGAAGAATGCTATCAGGTGCGGATTAGTAGACAGTGAACTGGTAAATATCATGAGTTGTAAAATGGCAAAAGTGTTGGCAATTTTGGGTACTTTGGGTACATTGCATTTGCTCAAGTGTATAAGTTGTCATTGATGTCAAGAAGCTTTTGAAGGAATTTGATTTGATGTAAAATAATTTGTTTTGATGAAGGTTACGGCTTGACAGGTTCGAAAGAAAGCAAGTTAGAAAAGTGTCGCGATATCGCGACATGTCACATTTTTGTGACTTAAGCAGGAGAGAGAAAGCAAGTTAGAAAAGTGTCGCGATATCGTGACATGTCACAGTTTCACGACTCAAAGAGGAGAGAGAATGTTCGAAGTCAGAAATGTCACGATTTCGTGACATATTGCAGGAGAGAGAGTCCGAAAGAAAAAGTGTCACGATTTCACGACATAATGCAGGAGAGAGAGTCCGGGAGAAAAAGTGTCGCGATATCGTGACATGTCGGGTTTTCGCGACCCGAAGAAAAGAAAAGCGCTAAGGAGAAAAAGTGTCACGATTTCGTGACAAGTCAGAAGACAAAGTGGAAGCAAGATAAAGTGTCACGATTTCGCGACATGCTGCAGAACTCGAAGTGAGAACTGTCACGATTTCATGACATGCAGCAAAGGGAAGAGTCCGAAATGAGAACTATCGTGATTTCACGAAAGGTTGCAAAGAAGACATATGAAAGTTGAAAGTGTCACGATTTCATGATAGACTACAAAGAAAACGTACAAAAGTTGATAGCGTCACGATTTCGCGATAGGTTGAAGAGAAAGAAAACAGATGCAGAAAGTGTCACGATTTCGCGATAGATTGAGATGGCAGCATTCGGTTGGAGAAAGTGTCACGATTTCGTGACAGAAACACAAAGCAGGTCTTCAACAGGAGAAGTGTCACGATTTCATGACAGAAGCCAAGTTGTGAACTATGAAGACAAAAGTGTCACGATATTGCGACAGAAGTGAAGACGAAGTCTGCTGAGGCAGAAGTGTCATGATTTCATGACAAAAGTAGAAAGGAGGTCGACGAAGGGAGAAGTGTCACGATATCACGACAAAAGCAAAGTTGATGTTGCCAAAGGCAGAAGTGTCATGATATCATGACAAAAGCCAAAAGAAAGTGTACGGATGCAAAGGTGTCACGATATCGTGACATGTTGTAGTTTCATGGCAAAAACTACAGAAGAGTTACAGAGGCAGTTGAGGCCGACAAAGTTAAATGTGAGCCGACGATGATTAGGGTTTGTAGCCAACGTAGTTTAGGGTTTGTAGCCGACGTAGTTTAGGGTTGTGCAGCCGACTAAGATCAAGGTTTTGATCTTGAAAGTGTTAGTATAAAAGGAGGGCTGTTTGGAGAGTTGAGGGTGAATTGATGAATGGTCGAATGTGCATCGAAGTGTGCGAGATGCAGCCGAAAGAGCGCAAAGAGCGTAGAAGTGGCGAGATGATGTCAAAGCGTGCAGAGTGAGCGCAACAGGCAAAGATGAACGAGGACATTTGTGCTAGACCGAAGGACTGTGTTTAGTGCAAATTCGAGGACCAGCTTTGGAGGTGATAGAGTTGAGGACAGAGGTCTCCAGCCAGAGCAGGGAGGACAGGTGTCTTCTATGGATAGAGTTCCATTTGCTAAGGGCAATGAAGGCAGAGGTTTTCTAGAGGATCACCAGCCAGAGCAGAGCTAGGGGATCGGTGTCTCCTGTGGGTTGGTGCCCACGAACTCGAGATTAGGGGATTGGTGTCTCCTTTGGGTTGGTGCCCATAAACATTGTAATCGGGAAAGGTATTCCCAAAATTTGGATTGATAAAATTTAGTGAAAGATTTTATCCGTGGATGTAGCCCAACCATTTTGGGTGAACCACGTTAAAATGGGTCTTCAATGTGTGATGCTTTCTGTCTTGATTAATGTTGTGTTGATGCCTCTGCTATCTAAAGTTAAAATTATTAATTGGTTAAGTCTTATACTATTCACCCCCCCTCTCAGTATAAGCTTGTGTTCTTCAATTGGTATCAGAGCGGGTTTCTCCAGAAAGAGCCTAACAGCTTGGAGAAGGATCTATCAGAGGAACATACAGATTCAGAAAGAGATGAAGAGGTTGAGTTCGATCTCAAAGGTGAATTCTTCTTGGCTTTAAAAAAGCTTGAGAAATTCAGGGAAGAAAATTTTGTTCTCAAGCATCAATGTCAGGAAGAAGAGATTGCAAGATCAAAATTGTCTCAAAGAGTTATAGACTTCAAAATTCTAGCTGAAGAAGGAAAGAAGGTTGAACAGGTTCTGACAGAGGCTTTAAAAGGAAAGGAAGCTGATTGCGAGAAACTAGAAGAAGAGGTTATGTCTCTTAGAGTGAAGTTGGAACAATTGGCTCTCAGATAGAATACTCCGTATGAAAAGCAAAAGAAGGATGGTATCACTATTCATGAAATAGGGTCTTCGAGCAAGACCAATCTTCATCCTGAAGAGCGGTGGATTCCAGTTGGTCACAAGAAGAACAATCATCCAAGGCATCAAAACAGGTTACATAATACTTTCCATGGCTATTGTTTTTCCTGCAAGAATTTTGGTCACAAAGCTATGCATTGCAATAAATCCTTGAATAGCCATAGTAAGGAAAATGTTAACTCTTTTGCACCTCTTATGAATAAAAATTTCATGTGTTACAAGTGCAAGAATTTTGGGCATATAGCAAGGATGTGCGGTTTGGATAGATCTAGCCTTGAGTTCACTAAAAAGAAAAATGAGATCAAATCTAAGTCAATGATAGTTCAAACTGCTTTTCATGCTCAAGACAAAGTAGAAAAATGGTATCTTGATAGTGGTTGTTCAAAACATATGACTGGTGAAAAGGAAAAGTTTTTGGTCTTAAAAGAAACAAACAGAGGAACGAGTCAGTTTTGGAGATAATAGGTCAGCTAAAATCTGTGGTAAAGGGACTCTTAGTTTGGATGGGAAATCCAAAATAGAAAATGTGCTTTATGTAGAAGGCCTAAGACATAATCTTCTAAGTGTGAGTCAACTTTGTGATCAAGGGCACATAGTATCTTTCTTTTCGGATAGATGTGAGATAAGTAAAGAAAAAAATGGAAAACTCATTGCGAGTGCTACAAGGACTCCAAACAATCTTTACATGCTGAGTGAGATAAAAAGGGAAAAGTGTTTTCTAACTCAAGAAGATGAGAGTTGGCTATGGCATAAAATATTGGGGCATTTGAGCTTTGATAATCTTGTCAATATTAGTAACAAGGAAGCAGTTAGAGACTTGCCCAAAATAAAAAGGCCCCATAATATCATTTGCGGTCCCTGTCAACATGGAAAACAGACCAGAACCAGTTTCAAATCAAAAGGGTATACTTCTTCAAAACCATTGGATCTTATTCATACTGATTTATGTGGCCCCACCAGAACTCGGAGCATTCAGGGAGAAAGCTACTTCATGTTGTTTATAGATGATTATTCTAGAATGACTTGGGTTACTTTTCTCAAAGAAAAATCTGAAGCTTTTGAAAAATTTAAAGCTTTCAAAGAAATGATTGAAAATGAGACTGACAAGAGAATCAAATGCTTAAGATCAGACAGAGGAGGAGAGTTCACTTCAAATGAATTTGTGGAATACTGTGAGCAACAAGGAATCAAAAGAGAATATTCAAGCAACAAGAACTCCTCAACAAAATGGAGTAGTTGAAAGGAAAAACAGAACTATTGAAAATATGGCTAGAGCTATGTTAAATGAGTCAAAACTCTCGGATGGCTTTTGGAAAGAGGCGGTAAGTACAACAGTCTACATTATCACCAGGGCCCAACTTAGAGTCAATCATCATAAAACTCCTTATGAGTTGTGGAAAGGAAGACCAGCTACAGTAAAATACTTCAAAGTGTTTGGGAGTAAGTGCTTCATCAAAAGGGAAGATCAGAATCTGGGTAAGTTTGATCCTAGGTGTGATGAGGGAATATTTCTTGGATATTCCAGCAGAAGCAAGGCCTACAGATGCTTCAACAAAAGAACACATACAGTCGTAGAGAGCATAAATGTAACAGTTGATGAAAAGACAGGGATAAGAGAACCAGTCAAGGAACTCAGTGATGAAATTTGTCAAGAAGAATTCAGAGAGGTTTCAGATGAAGAAGAGGAAAGACAACAACTGCTTCCCAAAACTCCTTCACGATATGTTCAGAAACATCATCCCAAAGATTTGATCATTGGTGATCCAAACAGCAGGCAAACAAGAAGAAGAGTCATTCCTTCACACGATTCTACAAATGTTTCATTATTATCTCAGATTGAGCCAAAAGATTTTAGTGAAGCATGTGCAGATAAATTTTGGGTAAAAGCGATGGATGAAGAGCTAAATCAAATAGAGAAAAGTGAAACTTGGGATTTGGTTCCAAGACCTAAGGACAAGAATGTCATTGGCACAAAATGGATATTCAGAAATAAACTCAATGAGGATGGAAAGATTGTCGAAACAAAGCTAGGTTAGTCTGCAAAGGTTATGCTCAAGTAGAAGGTGTTGATTTCGAAGAGACGTTCGCTCCTGTTGCTCGTCTTGAAGCTATCAGAATGTTTTTGGCCCTTTCAAGCTTCAAATCATTCAAGGTATATCAAATGGATGTAAAGTCAGCTTTTCTAAATGGGGTGTTGGTAGAAGAAGTCTACATAGAACAGCCAGAAGGAGTGTCTCTCACAGAACAGTCAGACTATGTGTGTAAACTAAAAAAGGCCTTATATGGGTTAAAGCAAGCACCAAGGGCATGGTACTCAAGACTTGATAGTTATCTTCATGAGCAAGGCTTCAGGAAAGGCGTGGCAGATAGCAATTTGTATATTAAGAATGAAGATGATGATATGTTGATTATGGTTGTCTATGTTGATGATATTATTTTTGGGGGAAATAATACTCAGATGTGCAAAGTTTTTGCTAACACCATGCAGAAGGAATTTGAGATGTCTATGATTGGAGAGCTATCATTCTTTTTAGGTCTTCAGATTGCTCAATCAAAAGATGGTGTATTTCTCTCTCAAGGAAAGTATATCAAAGAAATGTTGAAAAAGTTTGGGATGATGGACAGCAAACCAGTATGTACTCCAATGATTATAGGGTGCAAGATGAGTAAAGATGATGAATCTCCAACGGGCAGATCAAAGATTGTACAGATCAATGATTGGCAGCTTATTATATGTTACGGCTACCAGACCAGATATCATGCGAGCGATTGGGTTAGTAGCAAGATTTCAGGCAGCTCCAAAATATTCTCATGTTATAGCAGTTAAAAGGATATTCAGATATCTGAAGGGCACTATGGACTTTGGGCTTTGGTATCCCAAAGGTGATGATTTCACCCTCACAGCTTATACAGATGCAGATTGGGCAGGAAGTATTAATGATAGAAAAAGCACTAGTGGTGGAGCATTCTTTTTGGGAAAGAGTTTGGTTTCTTGGTTAAGTAAGAAACAACCTTCAGTTTCCTTATCTACAGCAGAGGCTGAATACATAGCTGCAGTGGCTGGGTGTACACAGGTTTTATGGATGAAAACCACCTTGGAGGATTTCAAAGTCAGGCATGAACAACCCATCTCCATATTTTGTGATAATACAAGTGCCATAAGTATTTCCAAAAATCCGGTAATGCACTCAAGGACAAAGCATATTTCCATCAAGTATCACTTTCTAAGGGAGAAAGTGCAAGACAAGCAGGTCAAGCTAGAGTATGTGTCTACTAAAGAACAGATTGTAGACATCTTCACTAAACCTCTTCCAAGAGATACGTTTGAGTATCTAAGGGAGAAATTGGGAGTTGTACTCCCACCCCAGAATTAATCACCTCATCCGAAGGTGGGGGAGGGACTAAGCTAAGAGGCTCATTCTTAGTCCCGAGCCCCAAAGGTGACCCTTTGCCATTGATGACAAAGGGGGAGAGATATGAGTAAGGGGGAGAGCTAGCTTCAAGTCAGGGGGAGCAAAACTTCAAAGGAAGATTCTCAGTTGTGGGCACAGTTTCTCAGTTGTTAGCACAGTTGGTTTCAGTTTTGGCTCTTGAGACGTGTTTTTAGTAAAGGTTTGCCATCAATGACAAAGGGGGAGATTGTTGGCAATTTTGGGTACTTTGGGTACATTGCCTTTGCTCAAGTGTATAAGTTGTCATTGATGTCAAGAAGCTTTTGAAGGAATTTGATTTGATGTAAAATAATTTGTTTTGATGAAGGTTACGGCTTGACAGGTTCGAAAGAAAGCAAGTTAGAAAAGTGTCACGATATCGCGACATGTCGCATTTTCGCGACTTAAGTAGGAGAGAGAAAGCAAGTTAGAAAAGTGTCATGATATCACGACATGTCACAGTTTCATGACTCAAAGAGGAGAGAGAATGTTCAAAGTCAAAAATGTCACGATTTCGCGACATATTGCAGGAGAGAGAGTCCGAAAGAAAAAGTGTCACGATTTCATGACATAATGCAGGAGAGAAAGTCCGAGAGAAAAAGTGTCACGATATCGTGACATGTCGGGTTTTCATGACCCGAAGAAAAGAAAAGCGCTAAGGAGAAAAAGTGTCACGATTTCGTGACAAGTCAAAAGACAAAGTGGAAGCAAGATAAAGTGTCACGATTTCGTGACATGCTGCAGAACTCGAAGTGAGAACTGTCACGATTTTGCGACATGCAGCAAAGGGAAGAGTCTAAAATGAGAACTATCACGATTTCATGATAGGTTGCAAAGAAGACGTACGAAAGCTAAAAGCATCACGATTTCATGATAGACTACAAAGAAAATGTATGAAAGTTGATAGCGTCACGATTTCGTGATAGGTTGAAGAGAAAGCAAACAGATGCAGAAAGTGTCACGATTTCATGATAGATTGAGATGGCAGCATTCGGTTGGAGAAAGTGTCACGATTTCATGACAGAAACACAAAGTAGGTCTTCAACAGGAGAAGTGTCATGATTTTGAAGAAGCCAAGTTGTGAACTATGAAGACAGAAGTGTCACGATATCACGATAGAAGTGAAGACGAAGTCTGCTGAGGCAGAAGTGTCACGATTTCATGACAAAAGCAGAAAGGAGGTCGACGAAGGGAGAAGTGTCGTGATATCACGACAAAAGCAAAGTTGATGCTGCCAAAGGCAGAAGTGTCACGATATCGCGACAAAAGCCAAAAGAAAGTGTACGGATGCAAAGGTGTCGCGATATCGCGACATGTTGTAGTTTCATGGAAAAAACTACAGAAGAGTTACAGAGGCAGTTGAGGCCGACAAAGTTAAATGTGAGCCGACGATGATTAGGGTTTGCAACCGACGTAGTTTAGGGTTTGCAGCTGATGTAGTTTAGGGTTGTGCAGCCGACTAAGATCAAGGTTTTGATCTTGAAAGTGTTAGTATAAAAGGAGGGCTGTTTGGAGAGTTGAGGGTGAATTGATGAATGGTCGAATGTGCGTCGAAGTGTGCGAGATGCAGCCAAAAGAGCACAGAGAGCATAGAAGTGGCGAGATGATGTCGAAGCATGCAGAGTGAGCGCAACAGGCAAAGATGAACGAGGACATTTGTGCTAGACCGAAGGACTGTGTTTAGTGCAAATTCGAGGACCAGCTTTGGAGGTGATAGAGTTGAGGACAGAGGTCTCCAGCCAGAGCAGGGAGGACAGGTGTCTTCTATGGATAGAGTTCCATTTGCTAAGGGCAGCGGAGGCAGAGGTTTTCTAGAGGATCACCAACCAGAGCAGAGCTAGGGGATCGGTGTCTCCTGTGGGTTGGTGCCCACGAACTCGAGATTAGGGGATTGGTGTCTCCTTTGGGTTGGTGCCCATAAACATTGTAATCGGGAAAGGTATTCCCAGAATTTGGATTGATAAAATTTAGTGAAATATTTTATCCGTGGATGTAGCCCAACCATTTTGGGTGAACCACGTTAAAATGGGTCTTCAATGTGTGATGCTTTCTGTCTTGATTAATGTTGTGTTGATGCCTCTGCTATCTAAAGTTAAAATTATTAATTGGTTAAGTCTTATACTGTTCACCCCCCCTCTCAGTATAAGCTTGTGTTCTTCAAAAATAAATATGGAACAAACTGAGGATTATTCATGAAGGAGACGATAAGATCAAGGAGGTCAAGTTACAAACACATCAAGCTCAGTTCAAAGCTTTAAATTTGAATGACGATGAGAACATAGAGGCATATGTGCTGAGAGTTAATGAAGTCCTAGAGGATGATTCTAAAAAGGAAACAGGTGGAGGTCTTTTCATGACACTCGAAGAAGAAACAAAAAAAGGACAAGAATGTGATGAAGAAGAAATTGATGCAGAAATAAATTTGAAAGAGGAACTAATTGCAGCTCTGGATGAATTGAAGATAGAAAGAAAAAGGAATAAGAAAATCTCAAGAAATCTTGAGGATGCAAATGAAATAATAACCAGTTTGAAAGTACAGGTAGAAGAATTCAAAAGGATTGAAGAAACTCTCAGGTCACAGATCAATGAGAAAGAGATTGGTTGTTGCAATCAAGAGGAAGAGATTATTTTATTGAAGAAACAACTAGAAGAGGCTAATACAAATATCAAATTCAAGAAGAGCACAGAGTTTCTAGATAAAATGATAAGCCAACAAAGAAGCCCCACAGATAAGCGTGGTCGTGGTCTTGGATATGAAGCTGAACAACCTTCATCTTCCAACTCTGTAGAGAAGAAGAAGTTCACTGTTGAAGGATCAAAGCAAGAAAAGTTTGAATCTGAATCTTCAAAAGGAAGAAAATATCAAAGGAGATCTATAGCAAAGCAACCACAACAAAAGAGGTTCTATCACTCTCACTCTATTCATAATAATACTTTTAATGGCTATTGTTTCAGATGCAACCAGTATGGTCACAAGGCAATTTATTGTGGATTGAATAATAAATCAAAGAGTTATGCTGGTAGAAATACATCTACATTTCTGAGTGAACACTATGTACAATATTTTCAATGTAATGGTCATGGGCACATAACAAGGTTTTGTCCAAGCACTTTTTTATCTAATCTAAGGCAAAACAATAGATTTCATCAGACGCAAAGAACACAACATAGACAGGGAATAAATCATGTATATAAAAGAAAGGAAACTAATCATTCATCAAGGATGCACAAGAGATAACCACACAAGAGAAATGTTCGAGTTCAAAAAAATCTATAAAATAGGAATGTAGTTGAAAAATCCAAGCCCGAGTTCAAGAAAGTTTGGAGAAAGATAGAAGAAAGGAAATCGTGTCTCCTTGGATTGAAGGAGAGTACTCCGCTATTGCACTAAGAAACTCCAGATAGCACATCCTCAGGGGGAGCAATCTTGAAGTTTCATTTTAATGCTCCTATGTATTTTTTTGATTACCTGAGGATGAAAGGCAAGTAGTCAGGGAATTTGTCGTATAGTTGTCGAAGTGTATTTTCAGTTCATGTAGTTGTTTGTGGAAGTGCCATGAAGGGTGGTGATTAAATTGAGAGTTGTCATTATTGGTAGTATTGCTATATGTCATTGTTGTACTTGGTGATGGTTCTTACTACCACCGTCCAAAGTTAAGGATTATAACAGTTCAGATAATTTGGTTAGAGAAAGAATGTTGCCCTAGCCGCATATATGTGTTTTGATAAAAGCAGTGTGTATTTGAACTACACATTGATGTGAAGATTGTTAGATCTATTATGACGATGTGGTGAAAAATATTGAAGTCTGATTATTGATTCATGTTTAGCTCATCAAGATGAGCAACCTTGCTTTGTGAATCATACCTATCTAAGGTCCAAAAGTATGAGTTTGAGTAAGGTGCACTATAGTTGGTCGTGAAGTGTTTGACAAAATGTTGTCTCCTGATTCGAACAGTTGAAAGTAAGGTGTGACCAGTGGTGACTGTAGAAAACATAGACAAAGTTGAAAATGTAAAAAGGGATTTGGTTGGTGTTGTGATGCAGGAGCATCCGGTGGCAACAGAGCAATCTTGCATCAACAAAAAAATTTCTAAGTGTTTGCCTTGGTGTCACAATATTGCAACCGAAAAAGAGTCGCGATATCGTGACATGTCACGTTTTCATGACTCAGCTAGGAGAGAGAAGGTGCAGGGCGAAAATGTCATGATTTTGTGACATGTCACGAAATCATGACCAAAAGCAGGCGAGGGAAGGTACCGATGAGAATGTTCTGATTTCGTGACCGTCACGAAATCGTGACCGTCGCAAAATCGTGACCAGGAGCAGCCAGGGGAAGGTATCGATGAGAATGTCGCGATTTCGTGACATGTCACGAAATCGCGACCGTCATGAAATCACGACCAAAAGCAACCGAAAGATGATGCCGATGAAAATGTCATGATTTCGTGACATGTCACAAAATCACGACCAGCAACAGGAGGGAGAAGATGCCAAAGAAATTGTCACGATTTCGTGACATGTTAGGAAATCGCGATCGAAACAAAAAAGTAGAGGCATCCAAAGGCAAATGTCATGATATCGTGACATGTTGTGATATCGTGACATGTCGTGATATCACGACTTGAAGATAAGAAAGGCAACGAGGAAGGAAAATGTCGCGATATCACGACCCGAAGGCAAGGAAGGCAACGAGGAAGGAAAATGTCACGATATCGCAACATGTCACGATATCGCGACCAAGGCAGAAGTGGGAAGGTGTGAAGGAAATAATGTCACGATATTATGACATGTCGTGATATCATGACTAGAGCAGGAGAGAGAAAGCACAGAGGAGAATTGTTGCGATATCGTGACATGTCACGATATCGTGACCAAAAGAAAAACACGCACTCCAAGCTTTCATAATTGCATTCCTTCATGCACGGCAAGCTAGCGGTAGTGAAGCAGCAGTCTCAGAGGAAGATTCCAACAAGCATGTCGACCACTCATGCACTATATCTAGAGACACATTTATGGCAACTAGCAACGAAGCAGTAGTTCCAGAAGAAGATTTCGATGGTTATGGTTGCCAGTCGTGCACCTCACCTAGAGTCCCATCAATGCAACTTTCTAGTATTGAGCTAGGTGGTAGTTGTAGATCATGGAAATTTTGAAAACATAGAGGATCAGGGCCTCGATAAAAACCTATGAATTGTAATGAGAAAGGGGTTGGCAAACGACAGATTGCCTAGATTTTTTTTTTGTAAATTCTTCTAAAGCTATTGAATGAGAAATTTGGCTCTTGTTTTCTTTGTCCTCTGTCCTGTGTTAGTTCTGTTCTCCAATGGCCATGTCCAGCTCTGCCCCTTCCCCTTTGGTAATCATTGTTCTAATTATGAGGGCGGTAGGTATTTCCAGAGCCACGGTCGCTGAAGAAGGTGCTGGATCTAAGCACTCTGAAGAAGCAGAGAGAGGAGAAGTACTGATCACAAGGAGAGTCCTGCTGAATTAGGAGGGGGACGCAAATCAGAGGAAAATATTATTCCGCACAAGGTGTAAATGCACGGGTAAGATTTGCAATATTATTATTGACAATGGTAGTACAGATAACGTAGTTTCAGAAGGAATGGTTACAAAGCTACAACTAGAGAGAAAGAGACACCCGCATCCATATCGGATCGTGTGGTTACAGAAGGACCATAGGGCTTTGGTCAGTGAGCAATGCCTGGTAAAATTCAATATTGGGAATTACCATGATGAAGTCCTGTGCAACATCCTACCCATGGATGCTTGCCATTTGCTGTTGGGAAGGCCATGGCAGTTTGATAGGTGCACGGTTCATGATGGTCATGCCAACACCTACTCCGTAACAAAGAATGGAGTTTGCCATAAGCTGAAACCCCTGAAGGAGGTGGACAAAAAGGTATGTGGCAGTGCCAGAATTTGCTTAGTTGATAGGAGCAAATTTTTAGATGGTTTGAAGCATGAACATATGTGTTATGCATTAATTCCTAGAGTTAGGGAGAGAGAATGCAAATATACCCCAACAGAAGTCCTAGATCTGTTGGAGGAATTTCCAGATATTATATCTGATAATGTGCCTAAGGGTTTACCCCTAGTAAGGAAGATCAGTCACCATATAGATTTGGTGCCAGGATCGAGCTTGCCCAATAAAGTTGCACATAGAATGACGTCTATAGAAACTGAGGAGCTAAATAGGTAGGTCAGGAGTTGCTGGAGAAGGGACTGATTCGAGAGAGCTTGAGTCCATGCGCAGTGCTTGCAGTGCTAGCGCCAAAGAAATATGGAGAGTGGAGAATGTGTACAAACTCTCGAGCCATCAACAAGATCACAATAAAATACAGATTTCCATTTCCAAGGATGGATGACATAATGGACTATTTGAGTGGAGCCAAGTACTTCACCAAGATTGACCTCAAGAGTGGTTACCATTAGATCCGTGTCAGAGAAGGAGATGAGTGGAAAATAGCCTTCAAGACCAGAGAGGGTTTGTATGAGTGGTTGGTCATGCCATTTGGGCTAACCAATGCACCAAGTACCTTCATGCGGCTGATGAATAAGGTACTGAAAGAATTTTTAGGCAAATTTGTCATTGTCTATTTAGATGATATATTAATATTTAGTAGAACCCTGGAAGAGCACTTGATGCACATCAGAAGGGTTTTTGAGAAGCTGCGAGAGGATCAGTTATTAATTAATCTGAAAAAGTGTAATTTTATAAAGGAGTTAGTGTACCTGGGATTTTTCATCTCAGTAGAAGGTCTAAAAATGGACCCAAAAAAAGTGAGAGCTATCATCGAATGGCCTACTCCAAGAAGCACAACTGAGGTAAGATCATTTCATGGTCTAGCAAACTTTGATGGAAAATTCATTAGGAAATTCAGCAGCATTTGTGCACCCCTTATAGAGACAATGATAGGGGATAAGAAAGAATTTAAGTGGACCTTAGGAGTAGATAGGAGCTTTGATATGTTGAATAAGAAGGTCACATAGCAACCTGTTTTGGCACTTCCAGATTTTAACAAGGTATTTCAGGTAGATTGTGATGCCAGTGGTAGTGCCATAGGAGTCGTACGTCAAGAAGGCAGACCTGTTGCTTACTTTAGTGAGAAACTCAATGATGCTAGGAAAAAGTATTCAATTTATGATCAAGATTTTTATGCTATAGTTCAGGCTCTAAAGAAGTGGAGACATTATTTGTTGCCAAAAGAGTTTGTTCTATTTACTGATCATCAGGCCTTACAGTTTATCAATAGCCAAACGAAGCTGAATCAGAGACACTTGAAGTGGGTTGAGTTTCTCCAAAGTTATACCTTTGTGTTGAAGCACAGAAGCAGAAAATCAAACAGAGTTGCAGATGCCTTAAGTAGAAGGCAAAATTTGCTGATAGAAATGAAGGTGGAACTGGTAGGATTTGAAGAACTGAAGGGTTTGTACCCTGAAGATCCTGATTTTGTAGAAGCCTAGAGGGCTTGCTTGGCACCTGTTACTTTGGATAGGACAAAGTGGTTGGATTTTCTAATCCAAGATGGAATGTTGTTCAGAGGAAGTCAATTATGCATTCCAAGGAGTTCCATGCGGGAAAACCTAGTCAAGGAGAAACACAGTGGAGGACTGGCTGGACATTTTGGTCGGGATAAGACCACTGCCCTGGTGAGTGAGAACTACTATTGGTCGCAACTGTAGCAGGATGTGAAAAGGTTTGTGCAAATTTGTAGAATATGCCAGATGGTGAAATGCGTGAGGCAGAACACTAGATTATATCAGCCATTACCTATACCAGAGAGGCCATGGGAGGACGTTAGCATGGATTTTGTTCTTGGATTGCCGAGAACGCAGAGAGGAAATGACTCCGTATTTGTGGTAGTTGATAGGTTTTCCAAGATGGCACATTTTATTCCCTACCAAAAAATAAGTGACGTGGTTCACATTGTAGGGTTATTTTTCAAAGAGGTGGTACGACTTCACGGTCTACCAAAAAGCATCGTTTCTGACAGAGATACCAAGTTTGTTGGGTATTTCTGGAGAACCTTGTGGAAGAAGTTGAAGACAGACTTGAAATTCAGTTTTGCATACCACCCACAGACTGATGGACAGACAGAGGTGGTAAATAGAAGTCTGGGCAATCTATTGAGATGCTTGATAGGGGATAAGCCAAAGGGATGGGATTTGGTTTTGTTGTAGGCAGAATTTGCATACAACAATTCTATCAACAAGAGTACAAAAAAATATCCATTCCAAGTCATATATGGAAATAGCCCAAGAAATGTTTATGAGCTGAGAAAAATGGATAAAGTGGAAAAGTGCAGTGCCGAGGCTGAGGAATTTGCAGAACATATGAAAATACTGCATGAAGAAGTGAAGAAACAAATTACAAAAATGAATACTCAATATAAGACAAGGGCAGACTAGAAGTGACGGTTCAAAGAGTTTGAAGTGGGAGATGAAGTCATGGTCCATCTCAGAAAAGAAAGATTTCCTGCCAAAACCTATAACAAGTTGAAGATGAAGAAGTTTGGGCCATGCAGAATAATGGAAAAATGGGATTCAGGCAATGCATATGAAGTGGAATTGCCAAGTGGGCTTGACATTTTTTCTATTTTTAACATCTCAAATTTAGTGGAATACCATGAGGGAGATAGTACAGAGGCACCAAGTATAGAGTTGTGGAGCATTCCAGCGTCTAACCCAACCACAGACGAGATCGAGGAAATATTAGACACTCGTGAAGGCAGAAGCACCAGGAACAAATAGTATTCTAAATATTTGGTCAAGTGGAAGGGCAGACCTATAGAAGATGCAACTTGGTTGTCAAAAATAAAGGTTGACCGCCTGGGTCTTCCTCTCATAGATCAGAAGTGAGGATCACTTCTCAATCAACCCCGGGTGTCTGATGCAGGAGCATCCGATGGCAGCAGAGCAATCTTGCATCAACAAAAATTTTTCTAAGTGTTTGCCTTGGTGTCACGATATCACGATCAAAAAAGAGTCGTGATATCGTGACATGTCGTGTTTTCATGACTCAGCCAGGAGAGAGAAGGTGTGGGGCGAAAATGTCACGATTTCGTGACATGTCACGAAATCGCGACCAAAAGTAGGCGAGGGAAGGTACCGATGAGAATGTCACGATTTTGCGACCATCGCAAAATCATGACCAAGAGCAGCCAGGGGAAGATACCAATGAGAATGTCATGATTTCGCAACATGTCACGAAATCGTGACCGTTGCAAAATTGCAACCAAAAGATGATGTCGATGAAAACGTCACAATTTCATGACATGTCAGGAAATCGCGACCAGTAGCAAGGAGGGAGAAGATGCCAAAGAAATTGTCGTGATTTCACGACATGTCGTGAAATCACGATCGAAACAAAAAAGCAGAGGCGTTCGAAGGCAAATGTCATGATATCGTGACATGTGATATCGTGACTTGAAGATAAGAAAGGTAGCGAGGAAGGAAAATGTCACGATATCACGACATGTCGCGATATTGCGACCCGAAGGCAAAGAAGGCAGTGAGGAAGGAAAATGTTGTGATATCGCGACATGTTGCGATATCGTGACCAAGGCAGAAGCGGGAAGGTGTGAAGGAAATAATGTCACGATATCGTGACATGTCACAATATCACGACCAGAGTAAGAGAGAGAAAGCACAGAGGAGAATTGTCACGATATCATGGCATGTCATGATATCACGACCAAAAGAAAAACACGCACTCCAGGCTTTCATAATTGCATTATTTCATGCATGGCAAGCTAGTAGTAGTGAAGCAGTAGTCTCAGAGGAAGATTCCAGCAAGCATGTTGGCCACTCACACATTATATCTAGAGACGCATTTATGGCAACTAGCAACGAAGCAGCAGTTCCAGAAGAAGATTCCGGTGGTTATGGCGGCCAGTCGCGCACCTCACCCAGAGTCCCATCAATGCAACTTTCCAGTATTGAGCCAGGTGGCAGTTGCAGATCGTGGAAATTTTGAAAACACAAAGGGTCAGGGCCTCGATAAAAACCCAAGAATTGTAATGAGAAAGGGGCTAGCAAACGGCAGATTGCCTGGATTTTTTTTTTTCTATAAATTCTTCTAAATATATTGAATGAGAAATTTTGCTCTTGTTTTATTTGTCCTCTGTCCTGTGTTAGTTCTATTCTCCATCATGTTGTGGTACAGTTTTTTATGCTTACACATAGTTGGCAATAATATTGTAGTGTCGGTACAGTGTTGGACAAAAGTTGGTACAAGTGTGAGTCACTTGACAAATTTTTGACAGATGTGAAATCAGCATTTTTAAAATGAGAAGCTTGAAGAAGAGGATTATATTGAGCAACCAGATGTTTTCCAGCTTGGTGATGATCCCAAATTGGTTTGTAAGTTGAAGATATATGGCTTGAAACAGGCACCCCGAGCATGGTTGCAAGTTGAGCAAGGATGACAAATCTCCACCTGTTGATCAAACCATGTACAGATCTATGATTGGGAGCTTACTATACCTGACAGCTACCAGACCAGATATTTTATAGGCAATATGTATGGTAGCACGATTTTAGGCTAATCCTAAGGAGACTCTTATGACAGCAGTGAAGAGGATTCTTCGGTACCTCAAGGGTACTATGGAGTATGGATTATGGTATTCGAAAGGTAAATACTTCACTCTTATTTCATATTCAGATACAGATTGGGCAGGATGTGTCAATGATAGAAAGAGTACCAGTGGAGGTGCATTCTATCTTGGAGACAGGTTGGTCGCATGGCATAGTAAGGAACAAGATTTAGTTTCCTTATCAACAGCAAAGGCAGAATATATTGCAGCGACAACATGTTTTACGCAGGTATCACTTTTTGAAGGAGAAAGTTGCAGAAGGTGAGGTTAAGTTGGATTTTGTTCCAACTACAGAGCAAGTAGTAGATATCTTTACAAAACCATTGCCCAAGGAAGTTTTTGAGTACCTTCACAATAAATTGGGAGTGGTCACACTTCCCAAGAATTGACTAGCTACAGGGATCACATTCTCTGGGGGAGCATTCAAGTATTTGATTATCTTTTTACTCATGATTTTTGCTAAGTGTAATAAATTTTGCCTGAGAATGTTGTGCATGGACTCAAGGGGAGTCTGCAGTAGCCCTTTGGTATTATTTTCAAATGGGGAGAAGAGTTATAGGAAATTGCACATGTGTTGCCAACAATTCCAAAGGGGGAGATTGTTGAGCAAGGTGCAACAACAATATTGTCATTGTTGTCAACATAGTCAGATAGATCTAGTGATGCAGTGGCCAGGAAGTTCAAAATATTTTCAGATGCAGAAGACAGGAGTTCAAAGGTTACTCAGAGTATGTACAGTGATTTTCCAAGAAGACCGAAGTGGCCCATATGCAAAATATCAAAGAAAAAGACAAGTAAGAAAAGTGTCGCGATATCGCGACATATACAGCAGGCAAGGAAAACTGTCGCGATTTCACGATATGTTGGAAGAAAGAGAAAAAACAGAAAAAAATGTCACAATTTCGTGACATGTTGGAAGAGAAAAAGGCAAGTGGAAAAACTGTCACGTTTTCGTGACATGTTGGAAGAGAGAGAACAAGAAGGAAAAACTGTCGCGATTTCACGACATGTTGGAAGAGAAAAAGGCAAGAGGAAAAATTGTCACGATTTCGCAACATGTTGGAAGAGAGAGAACAAGTAGGAAAAATTGTCGTGATTTTGTGACATGTTGGAAGAGAAAAAGGCAAGAGGAAAAACTGTCGCGATTTCGTAACATGTTGGAAGAGAGAGAACAAGCAGGAAAAACTATCGTAATTTCGTGACATGTTGGAAGAGAGAGAACAAGCAGGAAAAACTGTCGCAATTTCGTGACATGTTGGAAGAGAAAAATGCAAGTGGAAAAACTGTCGTGATTTCGTGACATGTTGGAGGAGAGAGAAAGTAAGTTGGAAAAGTGTCGCGATTTCGTGACATGTCGCATTTTCGCGACTAAAATAGGAGAGAGAAAGTAAGTTGAAAAAGTGTCGCGATTTCGTGACATGTCGCATTTTCACGACTAAAATAGGAGAGAGAAAGTAAGTTGGAAAAGTGTCATGATTTCGCAACATGTCGCATTTTCACGACTAAAATAGGAGAGAGAAAGTAAGTTGGAAAAGTGTCGCGATTTCGTGACATGTCGCATTTTTGTGACAAAAGAAAGAGAGGAAGCGTACGGAAGCAGAACTATTGCGATTTCATGACAAAAGCAAAGAAGTAAAGTATGAAAGCAGAAGTGTCATGATTTCACAACAAAAGTAGAGAAGAAGACTTCGAAGGCAGAAGTGTCACGATTTTGTGACAAAAGCAAAGAAGCTAAGTACAGAAGAAGAAGTGTCACGATTTCATGACAAAAGCTAAGTTGAAGACTATGGAGGAAGAAGTGTCGCGATATCGTGACAAAAGCAAATTCGAAGTCTTTGGAAGGCGATATCGTGACAAAAGCAAATTCAAAGTCTTTGGAAGCAGGAGTGTTGTGAAATCGTGACAAAAGAATAGAGAAAGTGTACGAAGGCGAAAGTGTCCCGATATCGTGACATGTTGTATTTTCGCGAGCCAAAGCTAAGATAAAGAGCAAGGAGAAAAAGTGTTACGATATCACGACATGTTGTATTTTCATGGGCCAAAGCTAAGAGAAAGAGCAAGGCGAGAAAGTGTTGCAATATCAGGACATGTTGTATTTTCACGGGCCAAAGCTAAGAGAAAGAGCAAGGAGAAAAAGTGTCATGATATCACGACATGTAGCATTTTTGCGATCAGATGCAAGGATAAAGAGAGAGAAAGAAAAGTTTCACGATATCGCAACATGTTGTATTTTCATGGGCCAAAGATAAGAGAAAGAGCAAGACGAGAAAGTGTTGCAATATCGCGACATGTTGTATTTTCACGGGCCAAAGCTAAGAGAAAGAGCAAGGAGAAAAAGTGTCGCGATATCGCGACATGTAGCATTTTTACGATCCGATGCAAGGAGAAAGAGAGAGAAATAAAAGTGTCATGATATCGCGACATGTTGTATTTTCACGATTAAGTTGAAGCCGACGAATATCAATGATAGCCAACTAAAATTAGGGTTTACAGTTGTTATGAAAGCCGACTAAGATTAGGGTTTACAGTCAACTAAGATTAGGGTTTTCATCATGAAGATGTTATAAAATGAGGGTTGTTTGGAGAATTTGATAGTGGTTGAAGTGTGCGAAGTTTGGTCATAGTGCGTAGAGAGCAAGTCAACGAATGCATGTCGAAGTGTGAAATGTGGCCGTAAGAGCATAGAAAGTGCAGAAGCGGAGAGATGATGGCGAAGTGCGCAAAGAGAGCAAGTCGTGTTGAATCGTGCTAAGTGTGAAATTTTCAAAGAGAGCAGAGTGTACAAAAGGGAGAATACGATCATGAATTTTGATTGCAATGAAGCAGAGTGTGCGAAATGATTGCACAGAGAGAGCAGAGTGCGCAGAGAGCAAAAAGGTTGAAGTTCGACCAGGTGCTGCTGTGATTGCATAGAGAAAGCAGAGTGTGCAGAGAATACAAAGGTGAAGAAGACCAGTTAGGGTCTTGCAAAAGCAAATGTATTTTACTGTCAATCTTCTAGTTTTAGAATTGAAGTCCAAGTTGGTGCTTGGCATCAGGGGTTGGTGCTCCTTCCAATTAGTGTTGGTAAATCAGGGGTTGGTGCTCCTTCCAGTTGGTGCTAGTAAATTAGGGGTTGGTGCTCCTTCCAGTTGGTGCTGGTAAATTAGGGGTTGGTTCTCCTTTTTGTTGGTGTAGATAAATCAAGGGTTGGTGCTCCTTCCAGTTGCTACTGGTAAATCAGGGGTTGGTGCTCCTTCCAGTTGTTGCTGGTAAATCAGGGGTTGGTGCTCCTTCTAGTTACTGCTGGTAAATCATGGGTTGGTGCTCCTTTCTATTTGTGCAGATAAATCAAGGGTTGGTGCTCCTTCCAGTTGGTGCTGGTAAATTGATTGTAAAGTTGGTGCTTTGCAAAGGCTGGATTTGTATGGTAGTCCAAGCAGTCATTCTTGAGGAGTAGCCAAATTGGTGAACCTCGTTAAAATCTTGTGTTGTGTGATGTTCTCTTGTGATACTTGCTTTATCTAGTTTTAAGGTTTCATTATTTCAGTTTTAAGAGCTATGAATTTAAGTTTAAAGAACTACACTAATTCACCCCCCCTCTCAGTGCCATTGTAAGACTAACATCTAGATCACAACATCTAAAACATACATCTATCAACTAGTTAATGCATGTCATACATCACATCATATAGTATAAAATCATAGTACTACATCACATAAACATAAAAGCCAAAAAATATAAGTACACATAATGAGTCTCAAAGTGTAGATATCATATATATATGTGTGTCCAATAAGTACATAAGGGTATAAAATTACCCGTAGGCTACAACTGTGTAGGTCATCTGACCTTACACTCAAAAATAAATCCAATACAATTAGAGTCATCAGCCTGCGCCTGCACCTCTAGCCTCACCTCCACCCTCAACTCTATCCTTGTGAGTATGGCCAAAGCTAGTACCTATGGTCTTCTATGTCTGAGTTCTGGTCTTGTGGCTCAATTGCATTGATGAATGCCCTGATGTGCTCTACCCACTTCTATACGATCCTCATGCCATAGGCCTATATGGTAGATGACCTCCCTGAAGCCTAACCTTATGCTCGAGTGCAAGGATGTAAGCATTTTCTAGGGTATGTTGCTCCAAGTCCTCAAATAGGAGTCCATGTAGATGTCTGATCTTTGCATCTGCATCTAGCCCACTAGGTCCCTAAGGTGCTGGCATAGCTGACATAATTTGTCCCTAGGTAGCACCCGTATCTATTGTAAGTTGATCTATCCTAGTTTGTACTAAGTCAATATATTTTTTTAGGGTAGTTCTCTCCTCATCAAATCTCCTAACCTAAGCCTAAAGCCCAACAATAGTAGAATCCCACTGCAAGATCTAGATCTAAGTTGACTGAAGATTAGTATCTATGCGATGCAGCTGAGCCTGGAAAGGGGACTCCTGCTCCTTTGGAGCTAACTCCTCCTTCTCCTCAAGATAAATCTACTCCTCGACCACCTACTGCTCTACATCCTATGCCCAATCCTTTGTCTGAGACTGCACTAAATTCCCATTAGGATCCTTCCCTATAGCTACCTCATCTTGATCCCAGCCTAAGCTGTTACCACCTTGACATAGACGTGTGATCCACCATTGAATGTAGGCCTCTGTGACCCTACCATTTTTAATACTAGCATCCACTACTAGAGGATCATCATCCTCTACAACTTTTGTAACTTGAGGTAGTGGAATATCCCTCTCTTTAGTGATCTACCTATACAAAATAGGCTCTAGGGGTACATCCTGCTGCAAGCCATACTATTAGAGCACCTAGAAATAGTGGAAGAACTCCCTTATATATTCCTTGTAGCCGATAACCCATTGATCATGCCTAGTCCCGGCCTTAAACTTGGTTACCTCTACCCAGGTGGGGCAATAATGATAGGGCCTCCAAATGATGTCCTTGGCCTACATGCTAGTTAGAGATGTTGTATAGTGGGAGAGCTCTCCTATGTAGCACTGACTCTTGCACTTCTTGCACTCTCGGGGCAACCTAGATTCATAGCACTAAGCAACATCGACTATGGAAGTAATATCAATAGATAATCCTCCTGGGTGGTCCACCCTGATATGCTCCCAGCCCGAGATTTGTAGGAGTAGATTGCAAGCAATGCTAGATCATCCCTACCACTGGATATTGTAGAGATCATCGTAGCACTGAGACAACAGTGTGCTCCTCCAAGCCATGATGATAGGCTTCGCACTATCAATCAAATATTGAACCATCGCCAAGAGTTTCCATGGGAACCTCACTCTGGAGTAGTTAGGTAAAAGCATATTACATATAACCATTAGTAAAATTGTATATCTCCAAGAAAAGACATCCTCCTAGTACCATTGAGCCATGAAAATACCACCAAATTGGGTATTAGAGAACGCAGTAGCTGCATGTACTCCAAAGACCCTTGAAAATACTATTTTTCTATCATTAGTAGGGGAAGAAAAAATGGGAACTCCATCAAAAGGAATCTAGAATATCTTGTAGACATCCTCCAATGTGATGGTCATCTCATCTGTAGGGATATGAAAGGTGTTAGTTCTAGAATACCACCTATGGATGAAGGTAGTGAGGTAGGCCTAATACGACATGATTGTCGGAAGCCTAGTAATGTACTAGAGCCCATGAGCATCAAGCCAATCCCATTATGTGTCATCCATGTCGGGTAGAAGATCCATGAGCAATTTAGGGTCTTGAGCCCATGCAAAAAAAATATAAGAGTGCAAATTAAATGCCTAAATTAAATACTTAAAATTAAAAAGAAGCAATAACCCAAAAATGGTGCAAGATAATCTAAGGTAAGCCCAAGGCTACAAAAATAATGATTGAATGCACCTAAACATTAAAAAAAAAATCAAATCAAATTCTACACTTCAAAATTGTAAAAAAATCAATTAAAACCTTCAAAAATTCAAAAAAAAAAATCCAAAAAACACACCTAAGGTCATGTGGCCGCTCACGCTAGGAGCGGCCATGCAGCGGCTATTAAAGCCGATAGCATCCAGCCACCAACGATAAAAAATTTGACCATTGGAATTTAGGATGGTCCTTGGCGGTGACAGTGGCCCCACTTTGGCCATTTAGGGACCGCTCTGAGCATCAATGACCATGAGGTGGCACGCCAATGGCATCCCCCTCATCCAAAAAAGCAAAAAAAATGCAAAATCCTAAAACTAGCCTAAACCCACTAAAATTAACCCTAACCTGAATGTATTCACTGGTTTGGTTCGTTGCCAATAGGTTTAGTGTGGTTCATTTACCGGTTATGTAGTGAGTTTTATTTTACCAAATAAAACAAATAGAAGGCTAGGGTTTGAGAGATACCCATGAGTCATCGGCTCCTCTGCTTGTCGAAGCCTCACCCTACTCAGCCATGGTGTCTAGTTTCGGTAGTGTACCAGATCACAATCAACTTATCTCACCTCAAATCTCAAAAAGTGCAATTGACAGCTAGAATAATGAAAAGTCAAAACCTAGAAATTGCTTTTATATTTTCAATTTGTACCTCGGTCACTGTTGGCATCAGCGGCCTGCACTTTCTAGTCACTGGACCTGACAGCGGACATGAAGAGGCAATCAGGGGTCACTGAACCTGACAATAGCTAGCAAAAAAAGAGAAATTCACTCAATTTCTCACCATGAGGCACCTCAAAATGGGCCATTAAACATACCTATCAACCCATAACAATAAAAAATACACAAATACCAAAACAAATCACATAAATTGAAATAAAAAACAATATAAATTGTAGCACCATGTAAATTTATTCCAATACATCGTTCCACATGTGTGTGCAATAGTGCTAGGAGGGAATCACACACTACGGTGGAGAGCCAACAATACTCTCTTTAACACCGCACCTCCTAGCATTAATATATCAAAAATCCAAAAATATCATAAAATTCAAATTAACAAAAAATCAAACAACAATAAAATCTCAATTTATCTTCGTATTCAATTATTTACTCTATACACTTGGCGGATGTAGCAACTAGTGCTCCATTCAATTTGGCAAGATGAGTAAATTGCCATAAGGTCACTTGGGGCAAATTAGTTATGGTAGAATTGAGACACTTCACTTCAAATCCCAAAGAAGGCCATGGTAGCCAGACTGCCCCACAGGAGTGAGGATTCATCTCATTTCTCCTATAACAAATGTTCAACAAATTATTAAATGCAATGATTCAACATAATCTAGAATAGAATTGCCATCACCTTGATTCTCTAAGATGGCCATTATTATCGAACCGCTCCATGGGATAGAGATGTACAATTACTAAAAATGGTTGAAATTACACTTGAGATGGGATCTACCCTATAACAACAAAGCAAACCTCTAAAAGGGTCCAAATCACTCATATTGGTCAAGCGACTCATCGCTTTATTCATTGTACTTCCCTCATCAACTTGTCATTTGAGGGGGTAGTCACAATATCAACAATCATAATCGAAATCAATAAAAATATCACTTGATCATGTCAATTTGCGTTCATCTTATGAATTATTACTAACAACTATCATAAGCTTACCCTTTTCTGGGGAAAAAAGCAAACATGATAGTTAATTTTGTAGCTCTCCTACTTTCGTACCTATAGTAGTACTGAAGCTACCCAACTACCTAATGGACATGTGCAAGATTTCACAAATTTATGCCTTCCACCCTATTGAAAATAATTATTCTAGGATGCGCACCCTTTCTCATGATTCGGGAATCCAATATTGATCAGATTAATGATCATCACACAACCTACAATGTGACCCTAGGTGGTCTATTTTTGCTCCACACTGTGTTTTCCCACAACACATCCCAAAAAGGGGAATCTGTAGACACCTAAAGTGTGTTATATTTAGGATACTACCCATATGGACACATTCAGAGACTATATGGATCATCTTAGACCTCTCTAAGAGCTAGTAGTGGTCCTAACTACTCAAAAAGGGTAGTTCTGACCCATCCAGGATTAGCCACTCTCAAACAGAGTGGCTGCCACACCTAGCCACTAAAGCTAATAGAAGCCACACCTAGCTACTGCTTTGAATAGTGGCTAGCACCATGCACATTCTGGTCATGAATATGGGCCCAGATCATGTAGTCTGACTACACCTTGCATTTCTTATGGGCAAATTTTGGTGAGGAACTCCCAGAGTTCCTCCTAACTACCCCTTAAATGCTAATTTGTGACTAATTCTTCCCCCCCAGGATGGTCAGTTGCATGCAATTTATATTTTGGCTTCTCCAGGAAGAAAATATCCTAACCTAGATCTGAAACAGAGATAGGTCTACATATGGACTCTCCTAAGAAAAGTAAAGAAATATGTCAATATCAAAATTTTGTGTAGAAAAGCCCTGGCTGATCAAAGAATGAATCCATACCCCTTTGAGGAGTAGCAAGGCACTATCTGACTGAGCTACATCTATGCACCTGCTATCAGATCTTTTTATTCTTCACCACCCATCAATATACCAAAAATAAAAAGTGATCCTTGAACATCAATTGGAGCAAGGAATCCAGTGCTACAACACCTCGTTCGCAAGGAGAAGAGCTTCATTTCATGACTGATGTCATTGATAGTGGCCCATGGACATAGCCTAAGATTTTCAGACATTAGTTTCCTATTTCTAGCTTAGATCTGATTATTACTTTGATTTATAAATTAGTTCTAGCATAGATCTAATTTTATTAATGCATTTACATCACAATTTTGAGTTTTCTATGCATTTATCACTTAGTTTATGCTTGCATTTTTATATTATCATGATCATATATCATGTTTATCAGACCTACTAATAAAAGCCTCTTTTGGAGATACTTCTTGTGATACTGATAGTGCTTTGTTTCTATGTATGCAGGTTATAGGTTTATAGGACTGATTCAAGGCATCCAATGCATAAGATCCCTCCAAGGTGAGAAAAGGAGGAGGCATCTATAAGCCCTCATACAAGTTTTTGTGCAATATCGAGAGGCCTACGGAAGTGTACCACCCCTTTGTGAGGGGCACATCATTATTTTGCACTGTTATTCTGCTTGTATATTATTTTATCAAAACTTTGTATCCCTCGAGGGATCGATATGTAACCTGGATTTCAAAGAATAAATAAAATATCTTTCCTTATTTTTTATTTCCATATTATCTATTGCTTTATAGTCTTTTATTTGATATAATATTGTAAGTAGAATAGTAGTGTAAGTGCGGTGCATGCTTTCCAAGGTCGCACGCTTAGAGCAGGCCATGAAATTGAAAAGTGATGCAAAGATGCCATTGCAATCAAGAGAACAAATGGGGAGTTTTTAAGAAATGCATGACCAATATGGAACTCATGATGGTGTAAGAGGATAAGGGATAATGTTTCTTAGATGACTAGGTAAGCCATATGGCTCCTTGAGTCATCCAAACCAAAGGCAAATGAGGTCATTTAGACATCCAAGCAGGTCATTTGGATACCTAGGTCATCCATGTCAAAGTATTAAAGTATTATAAGATGGGATGCGTATGTTTTTCTATCAGGTTTCCATGTGCAAGGAGGAACAAGAAGCCAAAGCCACATAAGACAAAAATGACTCATGAAAAGAGCAAATAGCATATAAAATAGTTACTAGTATTAAAGTGGTAGTTAAGGGAGTGGATAAGCACTTGTTATATGCAATCCAAGTGTCCTCATACCATCCTCAACTAATAACAAGAGGTGAAAATAATCACTCATTATTACACATGGAGCTAAGGAGTAGCAAGGAGAATGAGACAAAGGAGAGCACGCTAGTTAGTTGAACCTAAATCAACTAGGGTGCAACCTAGGGGATGCATTGAGATGTCCAATAGGTAAAAAAATAACCTTTTACCATGCAAAATTCAAAGGCATTGGAGGAGAAGAGAAAAGCATGTGCAAATAAGAGTATTTCATAAAAGCATTGTAGCTAGGGTATCCTAGGACAACAATAAAAATAAGGGTTTTACTAAAAACCCTTGTATAGCAATCCAAAAAAATAAAGTTTGTATGTAGGAAGATTTTTTTAATGGAGAATCATAGTTTCCAAGGAGGGAGTTGCAATTCCAAACCCTTTTCGATAAAACCAACTAGGATTTCAAAGGAATTTGTGGGACAAAAGATATGGAAGCACAGAGAACCAAAGGAAATAATGCATATTGACAAGGACTTTTTTTGAAAGGAGAAACTTACTCAAGAGGATCCAAACCATCCAAGGAATGGAGAGGTCCATACAAAACTCAAGAAACACCACACATACCATAAGCAGCTTTGTCTAAAGTGAGGATAAGATCATAAGGATAAAGTGGTACAAATTTTGAGGTAAGGGGGATTCTATATAATTAGAAAAGCACATGGTATAGACCATTTGTAGGGTCATCTAATAGAAGACAAATATTATATGGAAATTTGTATGGGCATTCTAAATAAAAGAGTATGTCATATAGGTTGTTTTATTATAAAGGAGTCAAATTATCTAAAGAAGGGCCCAAGCAATCAAATAACAATGTGTTACTGGCAGTATTTTAAAGTGATGTCAATTGCAAAAAATGCTTAGAATAGAAGAAAGCAAGAATGTGATAAGATATTCCTAACAATATTCAATGCTTATATCCCTAGTGTTCAACTCATGTGTCATTGAGTATGCTAACAAGTCCATAGAATATGATAGATGTAGGAAGGAAAATTGATATGTCTACAAAATTTTTGAGTAAGTTTTGTTATTTTGTAGTTCATACACAAAGTGTTGAAAAAATGTGCATACATATAATTATAAAGTCAAAAAATGAAATATAAATGTAATTATAATGCATGTCAAATGTAATTTAATAAAATGATGAGTTTTTGGGTAGTTAGTTGGAGGAATTTTAGGATGCAACTATTGAGGGTTGGTATCAAGGTTGGTATTGAATGTTGGCACTGCATATGGTAGTAGAAGTTGGATGTAATCATACATGTATTTGTGATATACTTGTGTCATGTTGTTTGAAATAATATGCAAGATCATTTGAATTATTACATCAAGCACTCTAAACTACTATGTTGAGTCATCTAGATTATTGTATTTGGTTGTCTAAATTTTTATATCAGGTCATCTAAATACCATGCTAGGTAGACTAAACTATTATGTCAAGCAATATGAACTATTATACCAATTGTTTTATCTATGTTGTGTGCATATTGTATACATTGTAATGATAAGTTATTCCCATTATATATTTTATTCATTTAAGTGGTAATGGAATTGTGTTGTAGTATGATGTACTCCATTTCTTTAGGTGGTTATTTTGAATAATAAATTATAAACCACATATTTAGATACAAATCTCGAATACCTAACTCTAATATTCCTAACACAATATAATATAATACATTCCTAACATTCCCTCTTATCACATCATACATAAAAAGGGATGAGAATCAACAACTCAAATTTTCAAAAAGATCATGTTCTAGGACACACGCATTAGTACATGATTTACATCATTGTGAATATGGATATACTCAACTAATCATCTTAGTGGGATTAAACACATTAGGCTCAATCAAGGATGAAGACAAACATAACTATCCAATATTTTACGTCATAATTAGATAGTAACACATACACTATTCATATATATTGTTGCAAATAGGAACACACTCATATGTATACAAACCTCAATGATTAGGGGCACACTCAACCAATCATAGGTACAATACTTCACTTATAATTTATTCCCATTATATATTTTGTTTATTTAAGTGGTAATGGAATTGTGTTGTAGTATGATGTATTCCATTTCTTTAGGTGGTTAGTTTGAATAATAAATAATCAAACACATGTTTGAATACAACTCTCGAATACCCAAATCTAACTATATTACATTATATAATACTTTCTTAACATTCCCCCTTATTACATCATACTTAAAAGGGGGATGAGAATCAACAACTAAAAATTTAAAAAAAATCATGGACTAAAACACACACATTAGTCCATGATTTACATCAATGTGAATAGGGATAGACTCAACTATTTATCTTAGTGGGATTAAACACATTATTATGGAGATACAAACTTGCTCAAACCAATTCTCATTCAAAAACTTGGAAAGATTCCCTCACAAACCCTCATTCTGTGGCTATATAGCCAAAAAACCCTAAAAACTAAAAATGAGTCGGATGGGGCCCAAAATTGGGGTGCGCATCTCTATTACAATAGAAAAGCCAAAAATAAAGTTTCCAGTCCTAAATATAAATACATTAGGATATATTAATTTTCGAACAGCTCAAAAAGCATAAAAAACTAGGTAAGTAATTTTAAAACCTAATTTCGGGGCACTAGATGATGGAATTTGGCCTCAAAAATTGGATTTTTTGGACAAATAGTACTCTAGGGAGTCGTATTTGTTTAGAACTCTCTCAACTAGCTCCCTGTAAAATTTCACGTCAATCGGAGCTACGATTGAGAAGTTATGGCCTTGGCAAAATGCACTAAAATTTAGGAAAATAAAATAAAATTTTCCAAATTTCGTTGGATGCTCCTACATCAGACACCCGGGGTGGATTGAGAAGTGACCTTCACTTCTGTACTGTTAGAGAAAAACCTAGGCGGTCAACCTCTATTTTGGACAACCAAGTTGCATCTTCTACAGGTCTGCCCTTCCACTTGACCAAATATTTTGAATACTCGCTCGTTCTCGGTACTTCGCCTTCTTGAGTGTCTAGTATTTCCTCTATCTCATCTGTGTCTGGAGTAGATTCTGGAATACTCCACAAATCTGTACTTGGTGTCTCACTACTACCTCCTTCATGGTATTCTACCAAGTCTAAAATATTAAAAATAGGTGATATATTTAGCTCACTTGGCAGTTCCACTTTGTAGGCATTTCTTGAATCTCTTTTACCTATGATCATGCATGGTCCAAACCTCTTCATCTTTAGCTTGTTGTAGGTTTTTCTAGGAAACCTTTCCTTTATCAAGTGAACCATGACCTCATCTCCCACTTGGAACTCCTTGAAACGCCTCTTCTGATCTATTTTGGCCTTGTATTGAGTATTCATCTTACTGATATGTTGTTGTACCTATTCATGTAAAATCTTTATGTGCTCTGCAAAATCTTCAGCCTTAGCACTGCTCTTTTCTCCTTTACCCATTGTTATCAACTCAGAAGCATTCCTTGGGTTGTTCCCATACACAATATGGAATGGTGATTTACCAGTACTTCTGTTGATAGAATTGTTGTCAGCAAATTATGCCTGTCGAAAAATCAAATCCCATCCCTTGGGTTTATCTCCTATTAGGCATCTTAGAATATTACCCAAACTTTTTTTCACCACCTCTGTTTGTCCATCAGTCTGCGGGTGGTATGCAGAACTGAACTTCAAATCCATTTTCAGCTTCTTCCATAAAGTCCTCCAGAAATAACCCATAAATTTGGTATCTCTCGTGATACTATACTCTTGGGTAGACCATGAAGGCGTACCACCTCCTTGAAAAATAATCTTGCAACATGAACTGCATCGCTCATTTTTTGACATGGAATAAAATGAGCCATCTTCAAAAACCTGTCAACCACAAGAAAAATGGAGTCATTCCCTCATTGTGTCCTTGGTAGGCCAAGAAAAAAATCCATACTGATGTCCTCCCATGGTCTCTCCAGTACAGGTAATGGCTGATACAATCCTGTATTCTATCTCACTCCCTTAGCCATCTGACACACTCTGCAACCCTGCACAAATTTCTTCACATCCTGCTGCAACTGTGGGCAATGGTAGTTTTCACTAACAAGGGCAATGGTCTTATCTCGATCAAAATGTCCAGCTAGTCCTCCACCATGCTTCTCCTTTATTAGATTCTCCCTCATTGAAATTATAGGAATGCATAATTGGTTCCTTCTGAATAGCATCCCATCTTGGATTATAAAATACAACCACTTAGTTCTATCCAAAGTAGTAGGAGACAAACATGCCTTCCAAGCCTCTGCAAAATACGGATCCTTTGGATACAAACTCTTGAGTTCTTCAAACCCAACGACTTCCACTTTCACCTCTATCAACAAATTTTTCCTTCTACTCAAGGCATCTGCAACTCTATTAGACTTCCCACTCCTATGCTTCAAAAAAAAGGTATAACTCTCTAGGAATTCAACCCACTTCAAATGTCTCTGATTCAGTTTTCCCTAACTATTAATATACTGCAAAGCTTGATGATCAATATATAAAACAAACGCTTTTGCTAACAAATAGTGTCTCCATTTCTTAAGAGACTAAACTATAGCATAAAATTCCTGATCATAAACAAAATATTTCTTCCTAGCATCATTTAACTTCTCACTAAAATATGCAATAGGTTTATCTTCCTGACTCAACATAGCTCCAATGGCACTGCCACTAGCATCACAATCAACCTGAAATACTTTATTAAAATTCGAAAGTACCAAAATGGTTTGTTCTGTCACCTTCTTTTTCAACATCTCAAAACTTGTACCTACATTTGCAGTCCACTTAAACTCCTTCTTATCCCCTCTCATGGTTTATGTCAGGGGTGCACAAATACTGCTAAAGTTTCTAATGAAATTTCTGTAGAAACTTGCAAGACCATGGAATGATCTTACCTCAGTTATGTTCCTTCGAGTAGGCCACTCAATGATAGCCTTCATCTTCTCTGGATCCATTTTTAGACCCTCATCTGAGATGACAAATCCCAAATACACCAACTCCTTCTTCACAAAACTGCACTTCTTCAAATTAATCAGCAACTGCTCCTCCCTCAACTTTTCAAAAACTAATCAAACTTGCATCAAATGCTCTTCCAATGTCTTACTAAAAATCAGAATATCATCTAGATAAACAATAACAAACTTCTCTAGGAATTCTCTCAACACCTCATTCATCAGCCTCATGAATGTACTAGGTGCATTGGTTAACCCAAATGGCATAACCAACCACTCATACAAACCCTCTTTGGTTTTGAAGGCTGTCTTCCACTCATCACCCTCTCTGATGCAAATCTGATGATACCTACTCTTCAAATCAATATTTGTGAAGTATTTAGCTCCACTCAAATATTCCATCATATCATTCATTCTAGGTAATAGAAATCTATACTTAATGGTAATCTTATTTATGGCTCTAGAATCAGTACACATTCTTCATTCTCCATCCTTCTTCGGTGCTAGTACTACAGGTACTGCATAAGGACTCAAACTCTCTCTAATCAACCCCTTCCTCAAAAACTCTTGAACCTATCTATTCAACTCTTCACTCTCCATGGGAGACATTCTATGGGCCGCCTTATTGGGTAAACTAGCTCCTGGAATCAAATCAATTTGATGGCTAATATTTCTCACTAGTGGCAAACCCTCAGGCACATTATCTGACACAATATCAGGAAACTTTTCTAACAGAATTTCAACCTCTACTAGAATATCCATATATTGTTCCTTCTTAATAGTAGGAATTAATGCATAACACATAGAATCCCTCATCAGGCCATCCAAAAAATTTTCTACCATCTACCAAACAGATTCTAGCACTACTACATACCTTTTCATCCACTTCCTTCAATGGATTCAACTTGTGACGCACTCCATATTTCATCAAAGAGTAAGTATTTGCATGCCCATCATGCACCACATGTCTGTCAAATTTCCATGGCCTCCCAAACAATAAATGGCAAGCATCCATAGGCAAAAAATCACACAGAACCTCATCTTGATAATTTCCAATATGAAATTTAACTAAACACTACTCACTGACTAATGCTCTATGATCTTTCTACAACCATGCAATCCGATATGGATGCGGGTGCTTCCTCTTCTCCAATTTCAACTTAGCAACCATTTCTCCTAAAACTAAATTATCTATGCTACCATTATCTATGATAACATTACAGACCTTACCTACACATTTGCATCTTGTGCAAAATAAGCTCTTCCTCTGATCCACATCTTTCGCTCCTTTCATCAATGCTCTTCTTGTCATCAACACTTCTCCTCATTCTACTTCTTTAGAATGTTTTGATTCAAAACCTTCATCTTCTACAACAGCTCTGGCATGACCCTAAGTTCTCTTATTCATCCTCCCTTGGTGTTGGGGACACTCATATGCTTGATGTCCCTCTTCCCCACAATGGAAATAGGTTCCACGAAATCCTCTTCTTCCATACCCACGTCCAGATCTACCTCTTCCTCTTTGGTAACCATTGTTCTGATCATGGGGGTGGTAGGTATTCTCCTCTTTCTGATCCTGGTTATTACTTGTTTCACCAGTCTTCTTCTGATATTCATATTTTCCTCCACTGGTTCTTCCACCAGTTCTTCCACCATGACCTCTTCCTCTTTGTTTGCTTTCAAATATTCTGTTCAGCTTCTCTTCAACCTTCAAGTCAAATTGATATGCATCCTGAATGGTGGTCATCCTGACCAAACTGAGTTCTTCTTGGATATTCATTCTTAACCCATTTATGTAATGAGCTACTTTCTCCTTATTAGCCTCTAAATGGTCAGTTCTGATTGAGATCTTGTAAAACTCCTCTGTATATTCTTTGACAGATTTGCTTGACTGTCTCAAACTCTGCATTTTCCTCAACATATCCAATTTGTAATCTATAGGAATAAACTACCTCTTCAACTTCTCTACCATTTGATCCCATATGGTTATCTTTTCCTTTCCTCTTCTATTTCTTTCTAGCTACACTTCTTTCCACCATATGCTAGCATGGCCTTTCAACTTTGTTTTTGCAAACTTGATCCGATCTGGATCTACAACCTCCTCATACTCAAAATACTCCTCCATATCATTGATCCAATAAATCAACTCCTATATATTGATATTCCCAGAATACATGGAGACATCAAACTTTGGCCTCTTCTCAATCAGAGATATGGCCCTAAATAATCTAGCTTCTACAAGATTCATTGCTTCTTCTTCATCTGATGGATCATCAACCTCCCAAGCTTCATCTTCACTACGGTATTATCTCCTTGGCTCAAACCCTCTTCACAACTCCTCTTGTAGGGCTTGCACTTGCCTCTGCAAAGCTCTAAAATCTCCTTCAGGTACCACATTTCTCCCACCACCACGGTTTCTTCGTGGAGGCATTCTTCCTCACTCTCTTCTCACAACCCTTCCATAGATCCTGGTGCAAAATTCCTCACTTTCGATGATCAGCTCACACAGTCAGGAACCCTATGCTATGATACCACTTTATGGAGAGCCAAACTTGCTCAAACCAATTCTCATTCAAAAACTTAGAAAGATTCCCTCACAAACCCTCATTTTGTGGCTATATAGCCAAAAAACCCTAAAAATTGAAAATGAGTTGGATGGGGCCCAAAATTGGGGTGCGCATCCCTATTACAATAGAAAATCCAAAAATAAATTTTCCAGTCCTAACTCTAAATACATTAGGATTTATTAACCTCCGAACAGTTCAAAAAGCATAAAAAACTAGGTAAGTAATTTTAAAACCTAATTTCGGGGCACTAGATGATGGAATTTGGCCATGAAAACTAGATTTTTTGGACAAATAAGACTCTAAAGAGTCGTATTTGTTTAGAACTATCCCAACTAGCTCCCAGTAAAATTTCACGTCAATTGGAGCTACGGTTGAGAAGTTATGATCCCGACAAAATGCACTAAAATTTAGGAAAATAAAATAAAATTTCCCAAATTTCGTTGGATGCTCCTGCATCACATTAGACTCAATCAAGGATAGATATAAACATAACTATCTAATATTTTACATCATAATTGGATATGGGAACATAAAATATCCATCTACAATATTTTAAATAAGAACACACTCATCTATCTACAAATCTCTATGATTAGGGGCACACTCAACCAATCATAGGTACAATACTTGGCAATTTTGGGTACTTTGGGTACATTGCATTTGCTCAAGTGTATAAGTTGTCATTGATGTCAAGAAGCTTTTGAAGGAATTTGATTTGATGTCAAATAATTTGTTTTGATGAAGGTTACGGCATGACAGTTTCAAAGGTCTTTTGCAAACCCCAAGCTAACAGGTTCGAGAGAAAAGCGCTAAGGAGAAAAAGTGTCACGATATCGTGACATGTCGGGTTTTCGCGACCCAAAGAAAAGAAAAGCGCTAAGGAGAAAAAGTGTCACGATATCGCGACATGTCGGGTTTTCATGACCCGAAGAAAAGAAAAGCGCTAAGGAGAAAAAGTGTCGCGATATCGCGACATGTCGGGTTTTCATGACCCGAAGAACAGAAAAGAGCTAAGGGGGAGAAATGTCACGATTTCGTGACATGTCGCAGTTTCGCGACCAGAAGGCAAGTGAAGACGCCAGCGGAGGAAGATGTCACGATTTCGTGACATGTCACAGTTTCGCGACCCGCAGAGGAGAGAGATGGCGCAGACAAGGAGATGTCACGATTTCGTGACATGTCGCATTTTTGCGACCAAGAGGCGAGCGAAGGAGCCGAAGGAAAAGATGTCACGATTTCATGACGTGTCGCATTTTCATGACCCGAAGGAGCGAGAGGAAGCAGAGAGGAAAATATGTCATGATTTCATGACAGGTTGCAAAGAAAACGTACGAAAAGTTGATAGCATCGCGATTTCATGACGGTTTACAAGGAAAGCGTACGAAAGCTGAAAGCGTCACGATTTCACGATGGGTTGCAAAGAATGCGTACGGATGCAAAAAGTGTCACGATTTCATGACAGGCAGAAGAGGAAGGTTATGAAGACAGAAGTGTCACGATTTCATGACAGAAGTGAAGACGAAGTCTGCAGAGGTAGAAGTGTCACGATTTCGCGACAAAAGCAGAAAGGAGGTCGACGAAGGGAGAAGTGTCACGATATCACGACAAAAGCAAAGTTGATGCTGACAAAGACAGAAGTGTCATGATATCGTGACAAGAGCTTAGTTGAAGTCGACAAAGGCTGAAGTGTCACGATATCACGACAAAAGCCAAAAGAAAGTGTACGGTTGCAAAGGTGTCGCGATATCGCGACATGTTGTAGTTTCGCGACAAAAGCTACAGAAGAGTTACAGAGGTAGTTGAAGCCGACAAAGTTAAATGTGAGCCGACGAAGATTAGGGTTTGTAGCTGATGAAGTTTAGGGTTGTGCAGCCGACTAAAGATCAGGGTTACAGCCGACTAAGATTAGGGTTTTGATCTTGAAAGTGTTATTATAAAAGGTAGACTATTTTGAAGAGTTTGAGTGTTGTTAGTTGCGGCATTCGTAGATGGAGCGCAGAGTGAGAAGTTCGATCGTCGAGAGCAGAGTGCGAAATTCGATCGAAGTGCGTAGAGTGTGCGAAGACAATGCAGAGTGTGTGCAGAGAGACGACTGAGAGAAGACAAAGAGCGGTTGTAAGAGCACAGAAGATGTGTATGTTTCTTGAGCAGATTTGGACAGGTCCTAGCAGAGGACTTGTGAGCTGAGTTTGATAGTTCTATCAGAGAACTTGAGGACAGAGGTGCATTGGTTCTATGAGAAGAACCTGAGGACAGATTTGGCAAGTCTTTGAGAAGGCTTGTATACAGAGGATTGATTTGTTCAAGAGTTGGACAGATCTGACAGACAGAGGAAGACTTGTGCTAGACCGACTGACTATGTTTGGTACAGGTTGCTGAGCTACTGTGGACGTGATCATAGAAGGCAGAGGTCTCTTAGGCTAAGCATTGAAGATAGGAGGTCTTCGGTGGAAAGGAGTTCCACGTGCTGGCAAGAGGTAGAGGCAGTTGATCTTCTGAGGGATCATTTCCAGAGCAGAGGGGAAGGTATCTCCTTTGAGCAGAGGCTCATAAATTCTGATTAGGGGAAGGTATCTCCTTTGGGCCGAGGCTCATAAACATTGTATTTGGGAAGGATTCCCAAAGAACTTTGAGATAATTTTTAGAGAAAAGTTTTTGTGGACGTAGCCCAACCATTTTGGGTGAACCACGTTAAAAATGGGTCTTCAATGTGTGATGCTTTCTGTCTTGATTAATGTTGTGTTGATGCCACTGCTATCTAAAGTTAAAATTATTAATTGGTTAAGTCTTATACTGTTCACCCCCCTCTCAGTATAAGCTTGTGTTCTTCAATTGGTATCAGAGCGGGTCTCTCCAGAAAGAGCCTAACAGCTTGGAGAAGGATCTATCAGAGGAACATACAGATTCAGAAAGAGATGAAGAGGTTGAGTTCGATCTCAAAGGTGAATTCTTCTTGGCTTTAAGAAAGCTTGAGAAATTTAGGGAAGAGAATTCTGTTCTCAAGCATCAATGTCAGGAAGAAGAGATAGCAAGATCAGAATTGTCTCAAAGTGTTATAGACTTCAAAATTCTAGCTGAAGAAGGGAAGAAGGTTGAACAGGTTCCGACAGAGGCTCTAAAAGGAAAGGAAGTCGATTGCGAGAAACTAGAAGAAGAGGTTATGTCTCTTAGAGTGAAGTTGGAACAGCTTGGCTCTCGGACAGAATACTCCGTGTGAAAAGCAAAAGAAGGATGGTATCACCATTCATGAAACAGGGTCTTCGAGCAAGATCAATCTTCATCCTAAAGAGCGGTGGATTCCAGTTGGTCACGAGAAGAACAATCATCCAAGGCATCAAAACAGGTTACATAATACTTTCCATGGCTATTGTTTTTCTTGCAAGAAATTTGGTCACAAAGCTATGCATTGCAATAAGTCTTTGAATAGCCATAGTAAGGAAAATGTTAACTCTTTTGCACCTCTTATGAATAAAAATGTCATGTGTTACAAGTGCAAGAATTTTGGGCATATAGCAAGGATGTGCAGTTTGGATAGATCTAGCCTTGAGTTCACTAAAAAGAGAAATGAGATCAAATCTAAGTCAATGATAGTTCAAACTGCTTTTCATGCTCAAGACAAAGTAGAAAAATGGTATCTTGATAGTGGTTGTTCAAAACATATGACTGGTGAAAAGGAAAAGTTTTTGGTCTTAAAAGAAACAAACAGAGGAACAGTCAGTTTTGGAGATAACAGGTCAGCTAAAATCTGTGGTAAAGGGACTCTTAGTTTGGATGGGAAATCCAAAACAAAAAATGTGCTTTATGTAGAAGGCCTAAGACATAATCTTCTAAGTGTGAGTCAACTTTGTGATCAAGGGCACATAGTATCTTTCTTTTCAGATAGATGTGAGATAAGTAAAGAAAAAAATGGAAAACTCATTGCTAGTGCTACAAGGACTCCAAACAATCTTTACATGCTAAGTGAGATAAAAAAGGAAAAGTGTTTTCTAACTCAAGAAGATGAGAGTTGGTTATGGCATAAAATATTGGGGCATTTGAGCTTTGATAATCTTGTCAATATTAGTAACAAGGAAGCAGTTAGAGACTTGCCCAAAATAAAAAGGCCCCATAACATCATTTGCGGTCCTTGTCAACATGGAAAACAGACCAGAACCAGTTTCAAATCAAAAGGGTATACTTCTTCAAAACCATTGGATCTTATTCATACTGATTTATGTGGCCCTACCAGAACTCAGAGCATTCAGGGAGAAAGCTACTTCATGTTGTTTATAGATGATTATTCTAGAATGACTTGGGTTACTTTTCTCAAAGAAAAATCTAAAGCTTTTGAAAAATTTAAAGCTTTCAAAGAAATGATTGAAAATGAGACTGACAAGAGAATCAAATGCTTAAGATCAGATAGAGGAGGAGAGTTCACTTCAAATGAATTTGTGGAATACTGTGAGCAACAAGGAATCAAAAGAGAATATTCAAGTAGCAAGAACTCCTCAACAAAATGGAGTAGTTGAAAGGAAAAACAGAACTATTGAAAATATGGCTAGAGCTATGTTAAATGAGTCAAAAATTTCAGATGGCTTTTGGAAAGAGGCAGTCAAGACAACAGTCTACATTATCACCAGGGCCCAACTTAGAGTCAATCATCATAAAACTCCTTATGAGTTGTGGAAAGGAAGACCAGCTACAGTAAAACACTTCAAAGTGTTTGGGAGTAAGTGCTTCATCAGAAGGGAAGATCAGAATTTGGGTAAGTTTGATCCTAGGTGTGATGAGGGAATCTTTCTTGGATATTCTAGCAGAAGCAAGGCCTACAGATGCTTCAACAAAAGAACTCATACAGTTGTAGAGAGCATAAATGTAACAGTTGATGAAAAAATAGGGATAAGAGAACCAGTCAAGGAACTCAATGATGAAATTTGTCAAGAAGAATTCAGAGAGGTTTCAGATGAAGAAGAGGAAAGACAACAACTGCTTCCCAAAACTCCTTCACGATATGTTCAGAAACATCATCCCAAATATTTGATCATTGGTGATCCAAATAGCAAGCAAACAAGAAGAAGAGTCATTCCTTCACATGATTCTACAAATGTTTCATTATTATCTCAGATTGAGCCAAAATATTTCAGTGAAGCATGTGCAGATAAGTTTTGGGTAAAAGCAATGGATGAAGAGCTAAATCAAATAGAGAAAAGTGAAACTTGGGAATTGGTTCCAAGACCTAAGGACAAGAATGTCATTGGCACAAAATGGATATTCAAAAATAAACTCAATGAGGATGGAAATATTGTCAAAAACAAAGCTAGGTTAGTCTGCAAAGGTTATGCTCAAGTAGAAGGTGTTGATTTCGAAGAGACGTTTGCTCCTGTTGCTCGTCTTGAAGCAATCAGAATGTTTTTGGCCCTTTCGAGCTTCAAATCATTCAAGGTATATCAAATGGATGTAAAGTCAGCTTTTCTAAATGGGGTGTTGGTAGAAGAAGTCTACATAGAACAGCCCGAAGGAGTGTCTCTCTCAGAACAGTCAGACTATGTGTGTAAACTAAAAAAGGCTTTGTATGGGTTGAAGCAAGCACCTAGGGCTTGGTACTCAAGACTTGACAGGTATCTTCATGAGCAAGGTTTCAGGAAAGGTGTGGCAGATAGCAATTTGTATATTAAGGATGAAGGTGATGATATGTTGATTATGGTTGTCTATGTTGATGATATTATTTTTGGGGGAAATAATACTCAGATGAGCAAAGATTTTGCTAACACCATGCAAAAGGAATTTGAGATGTCTATGATTGGAGAGTTGTCATTCTTTTTAGGTCTTCAGATTGCTCAATCAAAAGATGGTGTATTTCTCTCTCAAGGGAAGTATATCAAAGAAATGTTGAAGAAATTTGGGATGATGGACAGCAAACCAGTATGTACTCCAATGATTACAGGGTGCAAGATGAGTAAAGATGATGAATCTCCAGTGACAGATCAAAAGTTGTACAGATCAATGATTGGCAGTTTATTATATGTTACAGCTACTAGACCAGATATCATGCAGGCAGTTGGGTTAGTAGCAAGATTTCAGGCAGCTCCAAAAGATTCTCATGTTATAGCAGTTAAGAGGATATTCAGATATCTGAAGGGCACTATGGACTTTGGGCTTTGGTATCCCAAAGGTAATGATTTCACCCTCACAGACTTATACAGATGCAGATTGGGCAGGCAGTATTGATGACAGGAAAAGCACTAGTGGTGGAGCATTCTTTCTGGGAAAGAGTTTGGTTTCTTGGCTAAGTAAGAAACAACCTTCAGTTTCCTTATCTACAACGGAGGTCTGAATACATAGCAACAGTGGGTCTGGTGTACACAGGTTTTATGGATGAAAACCACCTTGGAGGATTTCAAAGTCAAGCATGAACAACCCATCTCCATACTTTGTGATAATACAAGTGCCATAAGTATTTCCAAAAATCCGGTAATGCACTCAAGGACAAAGCATATTTCCATCAAGTATCACTTTCTAAGGGAGAAAGTGCAAGACAAGCAGGTCAAGCTAGAGTATGTGTCTACTAAAGAGCAGATTGCAGATATCTTCACCAAACCTCTTCCAAGAGATACGTTTGAGTATCTAAGGGAGAAATTGGGAGTTTTACTCCCACCCCAGAATTAATCACCTCATCAGGAAGTGGGGGAGGGACTAAGCTAAGAGACTCATTCTTAGTCCCGAGCCCCAAAGGTGGCCCTTTGCCATTGATGACAAAGGGGGAGAGATATGAGTAAGGGGGAGAGCTTCAAGTGAAGAGGAAAGCTTCAAGTCAGGGGGAGCAAAAATTCAAAGGAAGATTCTCAAGTTGTGGGCACAGTTTGTCAGTTGTTAGCACAGTTGGTTTCAGTTTTGGCTCTTGAGAAGTGTTTTCAGTAAAGGTTTGCCATCAATGACAAAGGGGGAGATTGTTGGCAATTTTGGGTACTTTGGGTACATTGCATTTGCTCAAGTGTATAAGTTGTCATTGATGTCAAGAAGCTTTTGAAGGAATTTGATTTGATGTCAAATAATTTGTTTTGATGAAGGTTACGGCATGACAGTTTCAAAGGTCTTTTGCAAACCCCAAGCTAACAGGTTCGAGAGAAAAGCGCTAAGGAGAAAAAGTGTCGCGATATCGCGACATGTCGGGTTTTCATGACCCAAAGAAAAGAAAAGCGCTAAGGAGAAAAAGTGTCGCGATATCGCGACATGTCGGGTTTTCATGACCCGAAGAAAAGAAAAGCGCTAAGGAGAAAAAGTGTCACGATATCGCGACATGTCGGGTTTTCACGACCCGAAGAACAGAAAAGAGCTAAGGGGGAGAAATGTCGCGATTTCACGACATGTCGCAGTTTCACGACCAGAAGGCAAGTGAAGACGCCAGTAGAGGAAGATGTCATGATTTCATGACATGTCACAGTTTCACGACCCGCAGAGGAGAGAGATGGCACAGACAAGGAGATGTCACGATTTCGTGACATGTCACATTTTCATGACCAAGAGGCGAGCGAAGGAGCCGGAGGAAAAGATGTCACGATTTCATGACGTGTCACATTTTCGTGACCCGAAGGAGCGAGAGGAAGCAGAGAGGAAAAGATGTCACGATTTCATGACAGGTTGCAAAGAAAACGTACGAAAAGTTGATAGCATCACGATTTCACGACGGTTTACAAGGAAAGCGTACGGAAGCTGAAAGCGTCACGATTTCACGACGGGTTGCAAAGAATGCGTACGGATGCAGAAAGTGTCACGATTTTGCGACAAGCAGAAGAGGAAGGTTATGAAGACAGAAGTGTCACGATTTCATGACAGAAGTGAAGACGAAGTCTGCAGAGGCAGAAGTGTCACGATTTCACGACAAAAGCAGAAAGGAGGTCGACGAAGGGAGAAGTGTCGCGATATCGCGACAAAAGCAAAGTTGATGCTGACAAAGATAGAAGTGTCACGATATCACGACAAGAGCTTAGTTGAAGTCGACAAAGGCTGAAGTGTCACGATATCACGACAAAAGCCAAAAGAAAGTGTACGGTTGCAAAGGTGTCACGATATCGCGACATGTTGTAGTTTCACGGCAAAAGCTACAGAAGAGTTACAGAGGCAGTTGAAGCCGACAAAGTTAAATGTGAGCCGACGAAGATTAGGGTTTGTAGCCGATGAAGTTTAGGGTTGTGCAACCGACTAAAGATTAGGGTTACAACCGACTAAGATTAGGGTTTTGATCTTGAAAGTGTTATTATAAAAGGCAGACTATTTTGAAGAGTTTGAGTGTTGTTAGTTGCGGCGTTCGTAGATGGAGCGCAGAGTGAGAAGTTCGATCGCCGAGAGCAGAGTGCAAAATTCGATCGAAGTGCATAGAGTGTGCGAAGACAGTGCAGAGTGTGTGCAGAGAGACGACTGAGAGAAGACGAAGAGCGGCTGTAAGAGCGCAGAAGATGTGTATGTTTCTTGAGCAGATTTGGACAGGTCCTAGCAGAGGACTTGTGAGCTGAGTTTGATAGTTCTATCAGAGAACTTGAGGACAGAGGTGCATTGGTTCTATGAGAAGAACCCGAGGACAGATTTGGCAAGTCTTTGAGAAGGCTTGTATACAGAGGATTGATTTGTTCAAGAGTTGGACAGATCTGACAGACAGAGGAAGACTTGTGCTAGACCGATTGACTGTGTTTGGTATAGGTTGCTGAGCTGCTGTGGACGTGATCATAGAAGGCAGAGGTCTCTTAGGCTAAGCATTGAAGACAGGAGGTCTTCGGTGGAAAGGAGTTCCACGTGCTGGCAAGAGGTAGAGGCAGTTGATCTTCTGAGGGATCATTTCCCGAGCAGAGGGGAAGGTATCTCCTTTGAGCGAGAGGCTCATAAATTCTGATTAGGGGAAGGTATCTCCTTTGGGCCGAGGCTCATAAACATTGTATTTGGGAAGGATTCCCAAAGAACTTTGAGATAATTTTTAGAGAAAAGTTTTTGTGGACGTAGCCCAACCATTTTGGGTGAACCACGTTAAAAATGGGTCTTCAATGTGTGATGCTTTCTGTCTTGATTAATGTTGTGTTGATGCCACTGCTATCTAAAGTTAAAATTATTAATTGGTTAAGTCTTATACTGTTCACCCCCCCTCTCAGTATAAGCTTGTGTTCTTCAATACTTTACTTATGAATAGGGATACACAACCATTCAGTATATGATATTTGAATAGGGATGTTAGGATCCCATCCTAACATTAATTTTTAATTATCATTGACTTATGTAATGACCCACTTCCAACATGGGGGGTTATATTAAAATGTTATTTTGTAATATTTTGTAATGTATGTGGCAAGTAAGACACATAGCCAAGTTGTGCCATCGTATGTAACTGTTATCAATATTGTAATCGATGTTTGATAGAATATTCTAGCCCGAGTGGCATTTTGCATGTAATCCAACTCTTGACCCTTTAGGTAGGATTGCATGTAGCTTTATTTTTAAAAGGTATGAAGTCATGTACGAAAGAATATTTTGCAAGTTAATGAAAAGTTGAAGTAGGTTGCTCCGTCGAAGAGGCCTACGATTTTAAGTTATTGTGAGATTGTTTAAATTATGCAATTACTTTCCGCATAGTTTTATTCTATTATTACATGTATTTTAGTTATCTTTCAGTATTTTATGTGTGTGAGATTTATTTCAATAGTAGGTTCTTTACAATGGAAACACTTGATTATCCATAAAAAATAGGGTCTCCACTTCTTTCAAATGAATCATTATCTCCAATAGACAATATAGTTGAATTTTATCTTATAAATAGATCATAGCTAGGTAAACTATATAACACCCTCAAGTTAAACAAATGTATTGAACATGTGGTCTTCAAAAATCCTTGGCATATTTATTTAATAGTATGGTTGCATTAAGCTTGAAAAATGGTTTCGAATGAGTATAAATATGCCATCTTCGAAAACAGGATAGTAGAAAAAATAATAAATTTTATCTCCTATCAAATTATTTAATAAACTTATATCCTTATGAATGTGGAATAAAATTTCATCTCTTCAATCACCAACCAATCCAATATTTCACACTTCATAACAATGTGCATAGATATCTCTACATTGGTCTCTCAATGTAGAGAGGTGATGTCCAAAAAGGACATCAAAATATTTTGGAAACCTTGCATGGTAAAAATGTCATTTCTTTTATTTTCCTTAGGAATGTGGGATAAATAGCATAGTGCATTCAACACATAGTTTACATGCACAAAAAATGTTCTTCTTTGGTTATCATTAATGTATTTAATCACCTTCCTTTTGATTGAATTTTGTTAATGGTATGCATCATTTAGCTTCAATAGGGTCTGCAATAGCATTTTTAATTCATATGAGAATCTAGTGCTTCATTCAACGCTCCTCCTAATATGTCTCCCACAATAAATTCTTCATCATTGCAATTGTATGTTTGATTTCATATGTTCCAATGAATTTAAATAATGCTTCTATGATTGGATGGTTCCAGCCTTCTTTTTTTAACTTTTATCAATAATGTGGTTCTCCATTGTCTATCATGTTGGAGAATATTACATTATTTGGTACATGCCAATGTACCACTTGGGTACATAATTGTAAATATTAGATTATGTTTGTCTTATATTAGTGAGTGAGTAAATATTTTGCGTATTGTAATAATGTGCAGGAAATGCACAAGCATCATGTAAATATGAGTGCAACTGTTATGAGTGTAAATGTGCACAAGTGTCTCATATGTAAGTGTGCACATGTATCATTAGAATAGGAAAGTGGAGAGTTATAAAGAAGTGTGAAGGTCAAGAGTGTAGCATATGATAAGTCACATACAATTATATATTTGTGATAAAGCATTGTAATATTCATCAAACGTGCATAACTTTATGCTTGCATTAGTAGACCCTTTTTCAATAGTGTTTTCAGTATTTTATGTGCAATATTGTGAGTATTCTTATGAGTTATTCTATTTTGATATTATATTCTGAGCTATTATTTGATTCATTATATTTAAAATTAATTATATCAGATCCTATGATTATTTTCCTGTGATATTTACATTAGTATTAAATCTTTAAAAGCTAACATATCAAAAAAATAGTTTGCTTATGATGTTACAAAGTTTTTTCTAATTTTTTAATTTTTGTTTGTTGGTGCCTCCTTTTTATTTCTAAATTAAATACTCTTTGCATTCAATAGATAATACACAATATTTTTTCTTTATAAACTACATGTATTTTGCTACTTTTTGATTCTGCACTCAAAAAATTAAAAATCATACAAATCGAAGCTATAACGAAGAAGTTGTAGTGGTTTTATCATTACTCTATTTTGAGTAATTTTTAAAACAAAAATAGGAAAAAGTAGCACTAAAAAAGTCATACAAAGCCCCAGACAACCCTAAAAATCCTCAAATTTGTTGTGTTATCTTAGTTAGCTCCTTCTACACCTTTCACATAATTTTTGAGTCCTAACTCCTTATTTTATTGAAATTCCTCAAATTTGTCATTTTTCCACTACCCCTTTTTGGCCAAATATTCCATAGATACAAAATTTGATCCCAAAAAAAGTTTTTGTGTCCTATCCCATTATGATCAGCTCGTCACATTGATCATGTTGATATATCACACCCAAGCACTTTTTTTGACTCCTTACTAAAAATAGTAACTCTTAAAAACCATACTTCTATTTTTAGTAATTCAGTTAAAGAGGTTTAAGACTATACAAAATGGTTGGTAGCACTCATGGATAATAGAAAGAGATAGATTCAATCACCTCATTCTTGGAAAAATCCAAAGTACCATTGATAACATGCAAATTTCAAATCAAAATGTGATGACAAAGCTTCAAAATCTTAAAACTGATCATGCTAACTCCAGAGCTCGCATAGAAGAACAAATTGTAGAAGCTAGAAAGACTGAGTACCATAATGAACACTCGTATTTTAACAGAGGTAAATGAAGTACAAAAAATGACTCTCATCCTCACTATGATCATGATCCTACCTTTAATATGCCCAAATTAGACTTTCCTAAGTTTAATGGGAAGGATGTGGATGGGTGGTTATGTTATGTTGCTCAATTCTTTAGCCTCCATGATGTTCCTATATATCACTAAGTTCAAATGGATTCCTTCAACTTGGGATCTGAAGCTTTGCAAGGGTACCAATGGTTGCAAAAAACTCACTCTAATCCTTCTTAAGAATACTTTGAGTCTCAATTACTCACTCACTTTGGCCCTAGTGAATACAATGATTTTACAGGACAGTTGACAAAGTTGAAACAAACTTTGATAGTTAGATATTATCAAATACAATTTGATAAATTGGCCAACAAAACTATGGGAATGAATGAAGGGTTATTTATGAGTTATTTTTTAAATGGTTTGAGGGAAGATCTCCAAGCCGAGGTCACTATGTTTAAACCACAATCCATGATGTAGGCTATCAAGTTAGCTCGTTTGGTTAAATCCTAATTTGTAACTCAGAGATGGATATCAAAATTTCCATAGGCTACAACCTCTTTTCCTCCTATATTTCAAATTTAGAATGAAAAAAAACCTATTGCACCCACTACTGTACACAAATGTCTAACCACTACCTAAATGGATGCATGATGCACCCAGGGATTGTGTTACAATTATGATGAAAAGTTTTCTCATGGGCATAGGTGCACCCAAAAGAAGTTGTTCCTCATAGATGTTGATGATCCTGACACCAATGAACATAGTGATGATGACACTAAATTAGTTGAGGAATCTCCAAACCCAGTGGAAGACAACCAAGATGAACCATAGGCTGAGATTTTTGTTCATGCTCTTGCTGGTGTTACTACTCCCAAAACCATGAAAGTTGTGGGTTAATTCAAAGGCCTACGTCTCACCATACTGATTTATTCTAGAAATACACACAAATTTATTGATCCCCATATCTCCAAGCAGGAAAACTCTTATGTACATTCATATAATTCCTTTAAGGTTATGGTTCCAATCGTGGAACCTTACCTTTCAAAGGTAAATGTCATAATGTTAAAGTCAATATTGGGGGTTGAGAGATCAAACAAGATATATGTGCACTTAAACTAGGGGATGTGATATTGTGTTGGGAGCTTAATGGTTGGGCACATTGGGAACCATATCATGGAATTTTATCAAGCTTTGGATATGATTTTTGCAGGATGGACAGTCTCACACTCTTCATGGCTTAAAAGTAGGGCCTTCATAGATTATCAGTTCAATATGAATGGAGAAGTTATTGAAAATATCATCGTGAGGTGTCATAACTCAGATATTTTTGATCCAACCTCACCCTTCAGAGGAGGATTCTATCCCCATATATTTGCAACTTGTTTTTTCCAATCATAATTTTGTGTTTGTTGAGCCATCATAATTACCACCTCACTACTCTCATGACCATGCTATTCCTTTGTTACCTGGAAATACCCTATCCAACATTTAACCTTACCAGTATCCTCATTCTTTAAGTCTGAAATTGAGAAATTAGTATAGGAATTTTTAAAAGTTAGCGTCATTCAACCAAGCAACAGTTCTTACTCTTCTCTAGTTTTATTGGTGCACAAGAAATATGGGTCCTGGTGGTTATGTATTGATTACTATGAGCTCAATAAACTCACCATAAAGGATAAGTTTCCTATTCAAGTGGTGGATGAATTATTGGATGTTCTACATGGGACTATGTACTTTTTCAAATTAGACCTTCATTGTGGGTACCATAAAATTAGGCTCAAGGATAAGAATATTCCCAAGACTACTTTTCATACTCATGACGGTCACTATGATTTTTTGGTGATTCCATTTGGCTTAACTAATTCTCTGTCCACTTTCCAAAGACTCATGAACAAGATTTTTTACCCATTCCTTCGAAATTTCATCCTAGTTTTTTTTTATGGCATTCTGGTATATAGTCATTCATAGGAAGAGCATCTTGTTCATGTGGATCAGATTCTACAACTATTGACGCAAAATCAACTCTATGCTAAGTGGTCTAAGTGTTATTTTGGGTTTATAGAAGTGGAGTATTTAGGACACATTATCACCAAGGATGGTGTTAAATTTGACCCCAAGACGATCCTGGCGGTTTAGGAATGGATAAAACCTCGCACTCTCAAGGGTATTCAAGGATTTTTAGGACTCGGGTTATTATCATAAAAAAATTTGTAACTATGATAAAATTGTAGCTCCCCTCAATTCCATGTTAAAGTACTCTTTTACTTGGTGTGGACCCACTGAACAATATTTCCTAGAGTTGAAGCATGCTATGACCACCACTCCAGTCTTAGCCATGCTAAATTTTTCCAAATATTTTATCATTGAAAGTGATGCTTCTGGTCGTGGTATTGGTGTCATGTTGATGCAAGAAGGGCAGTCCTTGGATTTCACTAGTAAAGCTCTCTCCAGTCATAATTTAGGAAAATTCACTTATACCAAGGAGATGATGGTAATTCTGCATGCAATAACCCATTGGCGACCGTATCTCATTAGGTATCATTTTCCTATTAAAATAGACCATCAGAGTCTCAAATATCTTTTGGAGCAACAGGTTGCCACCCCTAAACAACAAAAATGGATCTCTAAATTCATGGGCTATTATTATGATATCACCTAAAAGAATGGTAAGGAGAATATTGTGGCTTATGCTCTCTCTCACCAATTTGAATCTCTCAGTATGTTGTGTTTACTTTCATCGTATATTCTCCAATGGATCAATTCCTTATTCTAGGAGGTACTTTAGAATTCTAATTTATAGAATTTGGTTGCCTCACAACACATGGATCCTACTTCATGTATTGGCTACACTTGGGATGGCCATGATTTTATTTTCCAACAATGCCTTGTTGTTTCCCACAAGTCCCCACTTTGGGAACTTCTCATGAAAGAATTGCACACCATCCCTTCTGCTGGCCATTCAAGATTTCTCAAAATATATGAATGGCTTAAACATATTTTTTTGGAAGGGTATGAAAAAGAACATCAAGGATTTTTTGGCAGCTTGTGATACTTATCAATGGATGAAAGGTGAAATAGTGCATTCTCCTGACACTCTTCAACCCTTTCCCATTCCTGATCAAGTTTGAACAAATATTTCCATGGATTTTATTGAAGGGTTACCTAAGCCTGAAGACAAATCTGTTATCTTCGTGGTAGTGGATCATCTTTCAAAGTATGCTCACTTTTGTTCCCTATCCCATTCTTACATAGCCTCCATCATTGCCCAAATTTTTCTTGATTCTATTTTCCACCTTCATGGTATGCATACCTCCATTTTTTTTGACTATGATCCCACATTTACTAGTCATTTTGGCAAGAATTTTTTAAGTTGTAGGGAACTTAGGTCAAAATGAGTTTAGCATATCATTCATAAACAAATGGCTAGACTGATATTCTCAATGAATGTTTGGAGACCTACCTTCGTTTCTTTGCATCTGATCATCCTACTCAATGGGTAAAGTAGATTTCGTTGGCTGAATGGTGGTATAACACTTCCTATCACATAGCCACAAAGGTTACTCCTTTTGATACAATTTATAGGTACCCTCCACTCATGCCCTCCTCTTACATTTTGATTAGCTCAAATATCCATACCATCAACACTACTCTCAATCAGCATGTTGATGTCTTCCATCAATTGAAGCTAAATTTGGATGCAACCTAGAATCAAATGCACCAAAAATCATACCAACACCATTCTAATAATAGATTTGATGTGGCTAATATGGTTTTCCTTCACTTGTAGTCGTACAAATAGTCATCCCTCCAGCTTCACATGCTCTAGAAAGTTGCTATAAAATACTATGGGCCCTATCAAGTTTTATAGCAGATTGGTACCAAAGTTTACAAATTGGTCCTTCCACATACCTCTAAGCTCCATATTATTTTTCATGTCTCCTCTCTCAAACAGGTTGTGGGTACTCAGGTAAAGGTTCAATATTCACTCCTAGAATTGGATGACGAAGGTTCCATCTTGCTTAAGCCAAAATAATTATTGGATAATCAGACTCACACTCTCTCCAACTGCACCATTACTGAGGTCCTTGTTCAGTGGTGTCAACTTCATCCCAAATATACTACATGGGAGTCTCTCCACCAACTCCAGCACCAGTTTCCTCAATTTTAACTTTGAGGACAAAGCATTTTTAAGGGGAAGGACATGTTAGGATCCCATTCTAACATTATTTTTTAATTATCATTGACTTATGTAATGACCCACTTCCAACATGGGGGATTCTATTATAATGTTATTTTATAATATTTTGTAATGTATATGGCAAGTAAGACACCTAGCAAAGTGGTTCCATTGCATGTAACCATTATCAATATTGTAACCAATGTTTGGTAGAAGATTCTAGCTTGAGTGGCATTTTGCATGTAATCCAACTCTTGAGCCTTTAGGTAGGATTGCATGTAGCTTTCTCTTTAAAAGGGGTATGAAGTCATGTACGAAAGTATATTTTGCAAGTTAATGAAATATTGAAGGGGGTTGCCCTCTCGAAGAGGCCTGCGATTTTTAGTTATTTGTGACATTGATTCAATTCTACAATTACTTTTTGCATATTTTTATTATGTTATTGTAGGTATTTTATTTATCTTTCCGTATTTTGTGTGTGTGATATTTATTTCAATAGTATGTTCTTTACAAGGGAAACATTCAATTATCCATAAAACATAGGGTCTCCACTTTTCTCAAATGAATCATTATGTCCAATAGATAATATCGTTGAATTTTATCTTATAAATGGATCATAGCTAGGTCAACTATATGACCCCCTCAATCTAAATAAATGTATTGAACATGTGGTCTTCAAAAATCCTTGTGATATTATATTTAATAGGATGGTTGCATTAAGCCTGAAAAATGGTTCAAATGAGTATAAATATGCCATCTTCGACAACAGGATAGTAGAAAAATAATAATTAATTTTGTCTCCTATAAATTCTTTAACAAACTTATATCATCATGAATGTGGAATAAAAATTCCATCTCTTCAATCACCAACAAATCCAATCTTTCATGCTTCACAATAATTTGCATAGATATCTCTACATTGGTCTCTCAACATAGAAAGGTGATGTCCAACAAGGACATCAAAATATTTTGAAAACCTTGCATGGTAAAAATATCATTTCTTTTATTTTCCTTGTGAATGTGGGATATATAGCATAATGCATTCAACACATAGGTTACATGCACAACAATTTTTTCTTATTATTATTTGGTTATCATTAGTGTATTTAATCACCTTTTTTTTAATTGAATTTTGTTAATGGTATGCACTATTTAGCTTTAATAGAGTCTGCAATAGCATTTTTTTAATTCATATGAGAATCTAGTGCTTCATTCAGCACTCCTAATATGTCTCCCATAATAAATTCTTCATCATTGCAATCGTATGTTTAATTTCATCTGTTCCAATGAATTTGAACAATGCTTCTATAATCGGATGGTTCCAACCTTATTTGTTGAAATTTTATCAATAATGTGGTTCTCCATTGTCTATCATGTTGGAGAATATTACATTATTTAGTACATTCCAATGTACCACCTGGGCACATCATTGTAAATATTATATTATGGTTGTCTTAGATTAGTGAGTGAGTAAATATTTTATATAATGTAATAATGTGCACGAAATGCACAAGTGTCTCATATGTAAGTGTGCACATTTATCCATAGAATAGGAAAGTGAAGAGTTATAAAGAAGTGTGAAGGTCAAGAGTGTAGCATATGAGAAGTCACATACAATTATATATTTGTGATAAATCATTGTAATATTCATCGAAAGTGCACAACTTTATGATTGCATTAGTAGACCCATTTTCAATAGTATTTTCAATATTTTATGTGCAATATTGTGAGTATTCTTATGAGTTATTCTATTTTGATATTATACTCTGAGTTATTATTTGATTCATTATATTTCAAATTTATTATATTAGATCCTATGATTATTTTCCTATGATATTTACATTAGTATTAAAGCTTCAAAAGCTAACATATCAAAAAAATAGTTTGCTTATGATGTTACAAAGTTTTTTTTTATAATTTTTTAATTTCGGTTTGTTGGTGCCTCCTTTTCATTTCTAGATGAAATACTCTTTGCATTCAATAGATAATACACAAAAAAATTTCTTTATAAACTACATATATTTTACTAATTTTTGATTCTGCACTCAAAAAATAAAAAATCGTGCAAATCGGAGTTATAACAAAGAAGTTGAAGTGGTTTTATCATTACTCTATTTTGAGTAATTTTTAAATCAAAAATATGAAAAAATAGCACTAAAAAAACAATACAAAAGCCCTAGACAACCCAAAAATCCTCAAATTTGTTGTGTTATCTTAGTTAGCTCCTTCCACACCTTTCACAGAATTTTTGAGTCCTAACTTCTTATTTTCTCGAAATTCCTCAAATTTATCATTTTCCACTACCCCTTTTTGGCCAAATATTCCATAAATACAAAATTTGATCCCAATTTTTTTTTTTTGAGTCCTAGCACATGTTGTGATCATCTTGTCACATTGATCATTTTGATATATCACATCCAAGCACTTTTTGGACTCCTTACTAAAAATAGTAACTCCTAAAAACCACACTTCTATTTTTAGTAATTCAATTAAAGAGGTTCAAGACTATCCAAAATGGATGGTGGCACTCATGGACAACAGAAAGAGATAGATTTGGTCACCTTATTGCTAGATAAATTCCAAAGAACCATTGATAACATGCAACTTGCAAGTCAAAACGTGATGACAAAGCTTCAAAATATTAGAACTTATCACGCTAACTCGAGAGCCCACATAGAAGAACAACTTGGAGAAGTTGAGTCCAAATTGCAAGGTGGTCCAAGAAAGACTGATTATCATACTGAAAATTTATATTTTAATAGAGGTAAAGGAATGACAACAGATGACTCTCATCCTCACTATGATTGTGATCCTACCTTTAAGATGCCCAAATTAGAATTTCCTAAGTTTAATGGGAAGGATGTGGATGGGTGGTTATGTTGTGTTGCTCAATTCTTTATCCTCCATGATGTTCCCATATATCACTGAGTTTAAATGGATTCCTTCAACTTGGAATCTAAATATTTGTAGTGGTAATAATGGTTGCAAAAAAATCACCCTAATTATTCTTGGGAAGACTTTGAGTTTCAATTACTCACTCGCTTTAGCCCTGGTGAGTATGATGATTTTATAGGATAGTTGAAAATTTTGAAATAAAATTTGACAATTAGATATTATCAAATACAATTTGAGAAATTGGCCAACAAAACTATGAGAATGAATGAAGGGTTCTAGATGATTTGTTTTATCAATGGTTTGAGGGAAGATCTCCAAGCGGAGATCACTATGTTTAAACCACAATCAATGATGCAAGCTATCAAGTTGGCTCATTTGGTTGAATCCAAATTTGTAGCTCATAGGTGAATATCTAGATTTCCATAGGCTAAAACCTCTTTTCCTCCTAGATTCCAAAATTGGAATAAACAAAAAAATTTTGTACCCAGTGCTGCATCCAAAAATTTAACCACTACCGAAATGGATGCACGATGCACCTAGGGGTTGTGTTACAATTGTAATTATTTTTTTTCTCATGGGCATATGTGCACTCAAAATAAGTTGTTCCTAATAGATGTTAATGAGCCTAAAACCATTGACCATCATGATGATGACACTGAATCAGTCGAGGAACCACCCAACCCGATAGAACACAACCAAGACAAACCATAAGTTGATATTTTTGTTCTTGTTCTTGCTGGCATTACTACTCCCCAAATAATGAAAGTTGTGGGTTACTTCAAAGGCCTACATCTTACCATCCTAATTGATTCTGGTAATACACATAACATTATTGATCCTTGCATTGCCAAACAGACAAACTATTATGTACATTCATGTAATTCCTTTGAGATTATGGTTACCAATAGCAAAACCTTACCTTGCAAAGGTAAATTTCGTAATGTTAAATTCAATATTGGGGGTTATGAGCTCTGTGGCACCCTAAAATTGGCACAGTTAAACCCTTAGTAAAAGATAAAAATTTGAATTTTAACCCCAAAACCACCCATTAACCGCTCCCCTCATTTTCCACACCATTTTTTGGATTTGTTTTGACCGTTAGATGATATTATCAACGATCAGACGAAATCATCCTAGATCGAACGAATTCGTCTGGAACAGAATGACCAGACGATTTCATCCCAAAACTAAATTTTCATAATTAGCTTATGTTTCAACAACTTCTCTAACTTGGGCAGAAAGCATGTCTGCGTGGTTAGAGTCTCCCCCATTAGAGATATCCCAAATTGGGGTGATCTCCAACCTCCTAACCTCTCCCTAAATCCTATATAAAATTAGGATTTTTCTTGACTTCCCCCTGGCTGATTTATCCCTACAACTTTAGTTTCTCGTGCATTAGAACACCTTCGCACCATTGTTTGTGTTGTGTATTTCAAGTTTTTCTTGTAGGAATTTTACTATTTTTTAGCTGGAGCAAGCTCAGATCGTCGCTGGCAATTCCAGACAATTTCGGATGATCCTGTAGCAGATCGGCGATGATATCATGCGATTGGAGGTGATCTCGACTGTAGTCTAGATTGGGGGCAATCAGAGCTTGGAGTTTGCATTTTTTATCTTCTCTCTTCATTTCCTTATGCATTAACTTAGTTTATTCTATTTCTCATTCTGGAGTTCACCTCATTTAGCATAGATGCATTATAAAGTTAAAATAAAATATTAAATTAATGCATTTCCTTTAATTGTTATCTGGATTTATCATTTAGATAGGTTTACTATTATTTCTATCATTTCCCCTTACTTTTACAGTTGCATTTTTGGTATTTGGTATCTATTTCTGTGATTGCAAGTTTTTGATGAATTTGTCTGACGAATTTGTCAGGTCGACGATGATCTCATTTGATCTCAGATGAACGACTGTGATCTGAGATGATTATGTGCAATTGCAGACGATCATGTAAGATTTGAGACAATCTGGACTTCTACAAACCTTAGAATCTTCATCAAACATCCAGAATTAGGTACATTCTATCTTATTTAGCACACTTTCTATTTTTAGCACTTATTCATGCTTTCTGTATTCCTATAAATCAGCATTGGCATATAGAATATCTTAGATTCATATTGGAAAAACCTAGGAATTGAATGATTGAATATAAAAATGAACACATCAAACCCATTCTCGACCTAGGCATGGAAAATACCACTCAAAGTTTCCTAGTGAACCCACCATCCGTCGAAAATTCACCCTTATACCCCTCCCCCGAGAGTCATGACCTTCAAAGGGCCTCTCAGTATGAGGTATTTTCCCATCCTTCTCGCATCCCCATTTTGGGTGTGGATCCTATAGCATGAAGGTAAGGATGCAAAAAATTTGGAGCGATACATTTTTGGTGAACCCGATGTGAAAACTAAAAATCTTTTGAAAACAAAAAAAAAGGGGGAGAAGATTGTTAAGATTGCATATCATATTTAGATGGTAGATTATAATAAAGGACGAGTTGTCACCATTAATGTTGAAAATCAATTAACAGCCATAGAGATTACTTCTATGCTTAGAGTACCTCAAACAAATAGGGTTCAACCTTTGTGGGATGAAATTGATAGGAGATTGGGTATCATTGAATCTAGATCAAACGAACTTAGGCAAATCAAGAGGTTTGTCCTAGATAGAATCCTAGATCCTGATCAAGTAACCTTATATCATGAAATTCAGAGAGCTTGCCATAGGTGATTAGCAGATAAAAGGGCACTTGTGTCTTCTGAATTGTACACCTTTGAAGAATACCTTGAGAATGCAGTTTTAGTACATATGTTTCTATTTTGTATAGGGGATCAAGAAGTCATTCTTACAGATAGAAAAATATGGAACAGAGTTCCTAGAGCTGTGTTATATCGAAAATATTACCATGAACTTTATTTCTATAGGTCAGAATCTGAGATAGATCATATTACTATAGCACACTTTGTCAAATTCTTGAAAAACCATTTCCAATTTGAAGAGGAGCATTTCATGACTCCTGATGAACTTGATCCTATTAATGATATCCATAAACTATTTATAGAAAACTAAGCCATTATTTTATTATTATTATTTCTTGCTTTTAGTATGTTGTTTGTTGTCTTTATAATATTATTATAAAAACAAAAATATAACAAAAATTAAAATGTTTTATTTTAAGTATTATAGTAGGTATATAATTAAAATATATACCTCCCAAACTTGTCGCATATATATATATTTGCTAAAATCTAAGTTTAAGTATAATGACTAGACTTAGGAATGGAAAACAGGCTGAAGTAGAAGAAGATTTGTTAGGAAAACCATTAAATAACCCAGATGTTCTTCCTGAAGACCCAATTTAGGAAGAAGGAATCCTAGATCAACAAGAAGAAGAGTTTGTTGTAGGAAATGAACAAAAATAAACTGTTAGAGAGGAAGGATCATCATCCCCTAAAATGTCTTTGGGAGGAGCTGTTACTTTTGAGAACATGGAACATTTTTAGAAGTTCCTCAATACTAATATTGGTGCTCTTAATAGAGCAGTCCATATGGACAAGGATCAAATTAGTGACACTCAAGCAACCCTAGAAGAAATATATCACAGACGCACTAATCCCTTGTCCTTCATTGATCAAGAAAGTGATCAAACTGGACCATCCAATTTGGATATGGTCGCTATAATCCAGAACATGCAACAAAAATAGGTTACCCAACCACCTAGAGTGCCTATTACCAAGCCTAGAGTTATTACCACACAAAATAAACCTTCATTCACTGCTCTATTTCACCAAGATTTTGATCAACATACCTCAAATCAATAAAAACCCAAAACAAAACCAAACACCAATTTCCAACAATCTGGGATACAACATGATGCTACTAAAAATCTTCTTCATAATACTCTCCCTACCAACCATTTGCATAATAGCAATATAGCATCTAATCCTTACGTCACGCCATCATACGCTCACAAATCCCATACTCATGTACCATCGAACCAATATGGTGGACAAACTAGTAATCTGGAAGCCATGGTGAAACAGTTAGTCTCCCGCATGGACCAGATAGATCCCTACCATCCCTCGTACAATTATCAAGATATGTGTAGTCAACCTTTAGATCCTATAGTGCACAGAGACTGGATTCAAAGGTAAAGTTAAAAATGAAAGCACAACCATATATGAAAGCACAGAGACTGGATTCAAAGGTAAAGTTAAAAATGAAGAGGAAAATAAAGGAGGAATTTAGTAAGGATAATTTGGAAACCTATAAGATCATCTTACTCTGCATCAACTGAAGAAACAAACTACTCGATGAATCTGATCACAATCAACAATGAAAGAGAATACAAGTTCCATTATCCAATGGAAGAAGATTCATATTGAAGACCAAAAGTCTTCAATACCCAAATAATGTAATACAAGGAGGTGTTAGATTTAGAGTCTATTACATCATTTGGATCATGTAAATGTACCTTCCTAGGTACATACTGTATCACTCCAAATTTTTTGCATCCTTACCTTCAGGCTATAGGATCCGCGCCCGGAAGGGGAATGCGAGAAGGATGGGACAATACCTCGGATTGAGAGGCCCTTTGAAGGTTGCGCCTCTCGGGGGAGGGGTATAAGGGTGAATTTTTGATGGATGGTGGGTTCACCAGGAAACTTTTGAGTGGCAGTTTCCACGCCTAGGTTGAGAGTAGGTTTGATGTGTTCATTTTGTGCTTTAATCATTCAATTCCTAGGTTTGGCCAAGATGAATCTAAGCTATTCTATATGCCAATGCTGATTTATATGAATACAAAGAACATAAATAAGTGCTAAACACAGAAAATATGCTAAATGAGACAGAATATACCTGATTCTGGATGTCTGATGCAGATTCTGAGTTTTGTAGAAGTCCAAATCATCTCAAATCGTACGTAATCGTCTAAAATGGCACAAAATCATCTCAGATCTCAGTCGGTCATCTAAGATCAGACGAGATCATCGTCGATCTGATGAATTCGTCAGACGAATTCGTCAAAAACCTGCAGTCACAGAGACAGATACCAAAAACCAAAAATGCAACTGCAAAAGCAAGGGGAAATGATAGAAATGATAGTAAATTTGCCTAAATGATAGATCCAGATAGCAATTAAAGGAAAATGCATTAATTTAATAATTTATTTTAACTTTATCATGCATCTATGCTAAATGAGATGGTGAGATAGAAAAAAAAAAAAAAGTAATTTAATTAAAAAAAATGAAGAGAAAAGATAAGAAAAATGCAAACTTCGGGCTTTGATTGCCCCCAATATGGACTACAATCAAGATCACCTCCAATCATACGAGATCATCGTCGATCCTCGACAGGATCATCCAAAATCGTCTGGAATCACCTTCGACGATCCGAGCTTGCTTTGGCTGAAAAATAATAAAATTCCTGCAAGAAAACTTGAAATACAGAATGCAAACGATGGTGTGAGGATGTTCTAATGCACAAGGAACTAAATTTGCAGGGAAATCAGTCAGCCAGGGGGTTCAAGGGGATAAACTGAGAAAATCCCAATTTATATAGGATTAGGGAGAGGTTAGGAGGTTGGAGATCATCCCAATTTGGGAGATCTCCAACGGGGGAGACTCTAACTACGCAGACATGCTTTCTGCCCAAGTTAGAGAAGCTATTGAAATAGAAGCTAATTATGAAAATTTGGTTTTGGGATGAAATCGTCTGGACGTTCTCTTCCAGACGAATTCCTTAGATCTGGGATGATTTCGTCTGATCGGCGATGATATCGTCCAACGGTCAAAACAAATCCTAAAAATGGCACGGAAAACAAGGGGAGCGGGTAACGGGCGATTTTGGGTTAAAATTCAAATTTTTATCTTTTTACTAAGGTTTAATTGTGCCAATTTTAGGGTGCTACATTTTGCCCCCTCTTTAGCAAATTTTTCAAAGAAAATGCGTTAAAGATGAGTTCTTCCCGTTTTACGAGAAAGCAAAAATTTACTCAATTTTCTAGACGACGATTCTAGGTCGAATCGTACGACTGCTGACTATGGTGCCCCCTCCATGTTTTTACCCAAATCGAACATTTGAGGTAAAAGCGCGAAAAAGCAAAACTAAAAAAATGTTGTTGTTTTTAAATAAAATTAAGAAAAATAGGGAAAACCCTAATTCATTTTTTATTGTTCATTTTTACTGTTTGAGAGCTCTGTAGACAAAAATGGTTGAGACAACGCACAGATCGACAGAGGTCCGACGCGGGCTACGGGTAAGGATCTAATGCTAGTAAATTATGTTTGAATTTGATTTGTGCAATTTTTTGTTTTAATTTTTGACTGTTTTGGGGCATCGCGGCCGTTTTTAGGCCATCGACGACGTCGGGACGAAATCGTCCCTATTTCATCGAAATCGTCCCTAGATCGTCGATTTCGTCTGAGGGAAAAATCGGCGAACTAGGGGCGATCTCGTCCAACAAGGGGCGATCCCCAAGTTGCGAAATAGGAGACGATTTCATCCTACAAAGGACGATTTTACCCAATTTAGGACGATATCATCCAATAGTGGACGATATCATCATTTTATGAAATTAAGCTTGTTTGAATTGCATTTAATTGATTTTAATAATTGGTTTATTAATGAATTTTATTGTTTTATTGTTTGTTTTGTAGAGGGGATTACTAAAGAGTCGGGAGTGGAAATACGGGGGGTTGAGGGATGACGTGGCCGCGCTCGACCAGGTGGAGCGAGACCGACTAGCACAGGTCAGACTATAGCATGTGGCAGAGATGCCACAAGTACCGATGGACATGGGGCTACTGACAGCCCTAGTAGAGAGATGGTATCCGGGGTCATCCTGCTTCTAGTTACCGATAAGGGAGATGGCTCCCACACTAGAGGACGTATGGAGGATCTTGAGGATCCCCATACAGGGATGGTTGATGACTCCTATGGCCAATCAGGGCCAGGTGATGATGAGGTTGAGCGAAGACCCGAGCTTCACCCTGGAGAAGGGCGGAGTGAACATCGAGTCTCTGAGGTAGATGCCTAGGGCATCTAGGTTGACTCGGGTATTGGTGAGGATAGTGGGTGGCCTACTGCTATGCCACCAGAGCGGGTGCAGATTACCCTGGCTCCTATCAGATGTGGTCTATGACATGAGAGACCATGGGTACAGATTTGCATGGGGGAGCTTTGTACTATGTCGCTTGTATAGGATCCTGCATGGGGTCGTATACAAGGGAGGCCGATGTCTGGTTTTGACATCACTACTACAGGTTTGGTGCTGGGAGCACATCGCGGTGCGAAGGCCGGTAGGACTCCCACTGACAGGGGTTGACCGGGAGAGGCCCCAGGTTTTCTATTGGTGGCTCCAGAGAGGGTCACAATGGTGGATAGATCTTTCGATGTCTCGAAGGTTGCTAGATGACCTCATCCCAGACCAGATCACCTAGAGGCCATGGAGAGAGCATCCAGGGTGGGCAGAGGATGGGCAGGAGTTGGCTCGCATCAGGTGAGTCTGCTGGCTGAGGATGGAGCGGGGAGAGGTAGAGCTCCACCGCTATGACCGAGTTCTATGATAGTTCGGTCTTCAAGCAGGGGATCCCTTCCCTCAGGGATTATGAGTACTCCCGGACTATCCGGGATAATACCACACTGAGCGGGGCTCCGGATATGCAACGATTCTGGAGCCAGGACACGGATGATGCCCCCATCCAGCTAGTGGATGGTGACGACGCTGGGGTTGCGGATGGATACGATGCTTGGTACGTAGGCATCCGCCCTCCTTGGATGACGAGGGCATAGGGTCTAGTGCACGCCGTGGTGCGACGGATGGGGAGGCGATGTCAGGCTGCTATTGAGGCAGCGCAGGGTCACGGTGGGAGAGAGCAGTGATGGTCTCCGTAGGAGAGATGCCAGAGGATGGCACGGGCTCCATAGAGGCCATAGCAGATAGGGAGGAGGGAGGAGGGATTCCCTTCTCAGCAGGGGGAGGCCACCATCGCTCGATAAGGGCAAGGGTATCGAGGTGGGGGAGAGCAGCGAGATGGCGGCTCTCCAGGCTGAGAATGCCCGCCTTCGGGCTCAGGTGCAGACACTAGAGGATGAGGCTACATGGCTCAGGGCTCAGAGCGGAGGGGTGAGCACTCAGGATCTGGCGTGGGCTATTGCTCAGACCATATTCTACCAGGGGTTGTACTATCACGTGGTTCTAGAGAACCAGAGGATACCATTGCCAGCCCCCATTGCGGAGCCGATCATGATGGGATCATCGAGGACATCCTCACGATCGACGACGAGGACCCAAGACACTGCTCGGACCTCTATGGGACCACCTCCTCCACGTCAGGGTGGGGGAGGAGATGAGGCAGAGAGCTCGAGGGCTTCTCGAGGCTAGCCGCTCACTGCATAGAGATTGTATACATTTTTGAGAGGATTGAGTATGCCAGGGTATAGATTGTGGCATACCAATCCGGTTTTGATATGATGTATATAATTTGTTGATATATATATATATGGTCTTGTTGATGATATGACTTGTGTATATGTTGTATGATGCTTTAATTTTGGATTTGTTGATTAATTGTTCGTGTAATTATGTCGTTTGGAAATAAATTATAATTTTATGTCATGCCATAAAATTTAAATGAAATAATCTGATGTAAACAAATTGGTTGTTTTGGTGGTGTGTTTTGATGAAAAATAAAGAGACTTCTAACAATAATTTCAAAGGACATTGTCGTTGTTATAGACCATTTCATGGAGTCGCCGCTCACTAGGTCGTCAAGCTAATCCCAGTATAGAAATATTGCTAAAAGTAAAAGAGTGCTTAAGAGACTATCTTAAGACTTTGTGTTGTGATGATGAAAAATGATGATGATGATGATGTGTTTTCAGATTTTCATAAAAATATTATGCATGAGATATTAAAAGAAATATGATTTTTGCTAGGCATAAATTCCTAAGTGTGATAAATTTTTTGAATAATTCCCTAGGAATTATACCATGGTTGCAAAATGGAATGTTGACATAATGAAATGAAATAGAAAAATGTGTTCGTTCTTTTTAAAGCATAATTTGTGTAACATAATGATGTAAGCCATATGTTTTTATAAATTAAAATTAATGGGAAAATAATATTAGAACAATGGTTTGCGCTAGGCATAGAATTATAGGTATAGACTTATACCATCATCGCGAAATCCAAAAAGGAAATTGATATTTTAGTTTTATTGCATGATTGATTTTTGATTTTGAGATAAACAAAAAATAATAATATATAAACATGACTTTATTTACTAGGTTTTTGAATATGTTATTTGAAAGAATTTTAGGATTTTTGAAAACAATGTATGTAATTGTTTTTATACTAAACAGATGTTCTTAAATAAGAAGATGAAATTATTCCAACAAGAGTTGCAAAAATATTTTAAATCATCTCAAAGACAAAATGTAGATTTATAAGGAACCCTCATGTGCAAATGTGAGTTCATTACCGATCTTGATTTATCATAATGATACAAAATCTCTCAAATACAAATGTGTGTGCAATTGTATTGTTCATTCACCAATTTTGAGCAAGATAATTTGATACAAGTAATTTGAATTAACCAAATGAGTGTTCGTTGACCATGATTTATATGCATGTGACCATACCAGACTACTATGTAAGTTAGGTCATCAAGAGCTAGCTGATCCATAAGCCAACATAGGTCTGTACAAAATAAGGTCGCTAATGTGACAGACATATCACCATGCTAGGGATTACCCAAGGCCAAGCGGGTTGGGCACAAACCACCTGTTATGGGGCTTACCTCACAGTTTTTGAATAATTGAGAATTCCAGGGATTCAAGCTCATTCACCCTTCTTTTCTTTTCAAGGGGTAGGGAAAGGGATTTTATTGCTTTTTGCTTTTGCTTTTTCTTTTCTTTTTCTTTTTTTTGGATTTTTGCGTGAAACTGAGATAATGCTGAAATATTGTTGCGATGGTACAAAATGATATTTTTCTTTTTCTCATTTTCTTTGACTTTTCTTTTTCTTCCTATGCTAGGGATACTTGCTCGGATTGGTTGTAGAGCAAGGGATTTTTATTCTGGGTAGGGGTGAGCTTGTCCTTTTGTCAATTCTCAAAGATTCTAGACCATGTGCATGATAGGATAGCAGGGGAAACTTTTCGCTCAAGAAACCATTTCTACTATGTAGCATCATATCGAATTTGCAATGAAATCATTTTAATGTGAAGAGATATACTTGGTTCAAGTAAATAACAAGATCAGTTCTCTATGCTCAAAAATTTATTTAATTCAAATGTGGACTTTGATATAAGAGAGATTAATAATCATACCAAATAAAATCAAGATATTTATTCATGTGAGTGTGAAAGTGCGAGATTCCAAATAAATGCTAATTTATCCAAAATAACTGAAAATATAACTGCAATACTTCAAGAATTGACAAGTGCGAAAATAAAAGATGTTTTTGAAGATTTTGATGATTTTGAAGTTTTTATATTTTGATTTTAATTTATGAATTGAAAGAATAAATACTATTACTGTTTTTGAAATGTTTATATGGATGACTAAAATGAAACAATATGCAAAATAATAATATATACAATGATGAAATGCCCAGATTTTATGCATAATAGCGCTTAAGATGCATAATGTTCATAGGTTCTTTAAGATCTTTACCATCTAATGTAGCCAATCGGTATGCTCCCGATCCAAATTTAGCAGTGATGATATACGGTCCAAGCCAGTTGGGCTCGAATTTACCTTTAAGATCTTTAGTTGCATTAGTATTTTTTTTATTTTCTTTCAAGACAAGGTCACCGATCTCAAAGGATCGATGATGAACTTTCTTGAGGTATGCTCGCTTGAGCTTGTTTTGGTAGGCACGAAGATGTTCCAAAGCATTGATGCACTTCTCATCTAGGAGTTCCAGTTGACTAAGTCTACCAGCACGATATTCATCTCCTACTTCAGTATCTTGAAGTAGTAGAGCCAAAGAAGGAACTTCTAATTCAAAGGGAAAAACAACTTCAGCGCCATAAACCAAAACAAAAGGTGAAGTGCCCATGGGAGTGCGAACGCTAGTTCGATAAGCCCACAGAGCAAGATATAGTTGGATGTGCCAATCTCGACCAGATTTATTGACCAGTATTTTGAGGATTTTGATTAATGTTTTATTAGATGCTTCTGCTTGGCCATTACCTTGAGGATAATAGGGAGTGGACCAACGATGTTGAATTTTATATTTTTGACATAATTTCTTGACATCTTTATTTTTGAAACAAGTTCCATTATCTGAGATGAGATTTGCAGGAATTCCGAACCTACAAATAATTTGATTAAAAATAAATTTGGAGACTTGGGTTCCAGTGCAAGAAGCTAAGGGTATAGCTTCAACCCACTTCGTGAAATACTCAGTAGCAGTTATGATAAATTTGTGTCCATCAGATGACACAGGGTTGATTTTTCCAATGATGTCTAAGCCCCATTTTGAAAAGGGCCAAGGAGATGAAATAGCCTACGGCTCTTGTGCAGGCGCATGGACAAGGTCAGTGTGTTTCTGGCAGCTCGTAATCCAAGGATTAGAGCCTCATATTCAAAGTGTTATTAGTGCAAGCAAACATTTAATTTGAAGGATAGAGGTATAAGATGTCAAGAGATATTAAAATATTACCCCAGCCCCACTCATGCATCGGGCTCCGTCAAGAGTATAAGGACCAATGGTCTACCTCTAATTTAAGGCATTCATCGGGAAACTCAAGAGATGAGGGGATGGGTAGACTCTAAGGGTGCAGTAGCTAATTGATATGCTATGATTTGACCCTTAAAACGTGAGTTCAAACTCGCTTAGCGCAAGAACCCACTTTGCGGTGCGACCAGATAAGTACGGGTGACTCATGAGATACCGCAAAGGATCAAATTTAGCAATAACATATGTTTTCTGACTGAGCATATAATGGCATAATTTTTGTGTAGAAAATACGACTGCTAGACATAACTTCTCTAATACTGTATAGCGAGTTTCATAACTGATTAAGGTTCGGCTAATGTAATAATTAGCACGTTCTTTCTTCTCATCGTCAAGTTGAGCTAACATAGCTCCTAAGGCAAAATCTGAAGCAGAAATGTACAAGATAAATGGGCGATCAGGTCTAGGTGGTGAAAGCACCGGAGGGTTAAGGAGATATTGTTTGAGGAGGTCAAATGCTTCCTGACATTCGTCATCCCAATGAAAAGAGACATCTTTCTTAAGAAGCTTAAGAAAGGGTCCTGTTTTGTTCGCCAACTTATCGACAAAGCGATGAATAGCTTGAAGTTTACCTTGTAGACTTCGTAATTCAGATATATTTGTGGGTGTGGGCATATCAGTGATAGCCACGATCTTGAGAGGGTCAATTTCAATGCCACGTAAAGAAACTATAACCCCCAATAATTTACCGGACTTAACTTTGAATATACATTTAGTTGGATTCAATCGGATAAGATATTCCCTTAACCGATCAAAGACTTTTCTCAAGTCATCTAAATGATCATCTTCTTTGATGGAACGAGCTATAATATCATCTACATAATCATGTAGAATATCATGCATCATATCATGAAAGATATAAGTCATGGCTCGTTGATAAGTTGCACCTGCATTCTTCAAACCGAATGGCATCACTTTCCAACAAAAGGTCCCCCAAGGGGTAATAAAGGTTGTTTTAGCCTGATCTTCAGGAGCTATCCTGATCTGATTATAACCAAAAAATCCATCCATTAGGGATATCATTCCACTCCCAGTAGTAAAATCAATGATCTGATCCATGTTGGGAAGAGGAAAATCATCTTTAGGGCATGCAACATTAATATCTCTAAAGTCTGTGCAAACCCTAACTTTGGTAGCTTCTTTCTTAGTTACCGGAACTACATTCGAGATCCATTCAGCATAATCAATGGCTTGTATAAAAATAACCTTCAAGAGTTTTTCTAATTCCCCTTTGACTAGTAAGGCCACTTTAGGATGCATTTTTCTAAGTTTTTGTTTAACAGGTTTAGCATCCGGATGGACTACTAGGTGATGCATAACTACAAAAGGGTCTAATCCTGGCATATCTTCATATGTCCAAGCAAAAACGTCTTCATATTCTTTAAGAAATGCAATGTATTTATCTTGTTTTTCTTGACTCAATTCTGATCCAATGTTGATTATGTGAGGGTTATCGTTGGTTCCAATGTTAATTTTTATGACATTCTCTACTTCCATGTGTAGATCTCTCTCAAAATTAGGTGGGGTGGGTGAAACGCCCAATTCTTGTAATTCTTCCAAGGTTAGCTTGGATAATTCGTCTTGAGGAGTCGTGGCCTCAAGTCTGGGCTATACTAGGTATAGAGCCATCAAAATAAAATCCGTTATGTAATAATTCCTCAATGGAGACATCATGGAAAATATCTCCCTCCAACTCATCGTCGGATTCAGCGATCATCTGAGGGTAAGCTATGGATAGCATATTACATGTAAATGGCTTATTTATTAAATGCAAAGGATCACGTTCATCCAAATAATCTTGGTAAGATATGAGATGGTCATCATCCTCAAATGGGAAGGGCTGACCTTTACTAGGAAATAGGCCCACACCACATCGGGCAGGCCATGGTTCTACCTCAAAAGGTTCTTTCATACCATTTTGGGAAGGTCCCAAACCTTTCCCTTTATATCCCAATTTAAGCATTATAGGCTTAGCTTTAATATACTCATTAGAAAAATAACATCGAGCATATCCATCATAATGTGTCTTGATGTTTCTAGGTATTCTTCCCCAGTCATATCCCTTATAAATAAAAGCACAACTCCCAACTTGGTAAATACTTCCCATAGGTTGTGGGAGGCCCAAGGTACGAGGAGAGGGTGGAAAATTATTTAAGATAAGGGAATATTGCATAGCAGCGTTTGTTTTTTTTTATATAAGAATTTTAGATAAATCGGGTAAGAGCTCATCAGTAAGAGCATAAGAGGTAGAAGGAACATTTCCTACATCTTCGGATGCGAAAACTATGCCTCTGGTAGGTGTAGACGTTATAGAGATGTCGATGGATGGGTCTATAGGTATGGAAGTTATAGGAGTAAAACAAGAAGCATTGGTTGTGGGTTTAGGATCCTTTTGGGGTCCTAATGTGGTTTGTTCAGAGGATGGTTGAACTATATGTAGAGGTGGAGTTGATGGAGAAAAAGTAGATGATGTTATGGGTGTGTGTTTCACACGTTTAGATGGATGATTAGAATTAGGATGTGTGGATGACAAAGCAGGGCAAAATTGAACTCCAACAGGTTCCGCCAAAGCACACATATCAAAGGGTCTGGGATCACCATGAATGGTAACCAACTGATTTTTAAATTTGAATTTAACACATTGATGTAAAGTTGAGGGAACAGCTCGCATCGCGTTGATCCAAGGGCGACCCAAGAGTATATTGTACGATGTAGGGCAATGTACAATAAACACGGTCGTGTCTAAGGTTCTTGGACCAACTTGCAATGGTATAGTAATAACTCCACACGTTTCTTGTGTTTCGTCATTGAAGGCTTTTATGATCATATCGGTTCTTTTCATTTCGTCACTTCTAAACCCAAATATTTGGTAGAAGTCAAAAGTGCAAATGTTTAAAGATGAACCATTATCAATCAAGACTCGTTTAACTGCTACATCTCCAATTAGGGCAGTAATATATAAGGGGTTATCCTTATGTAAACTATGTTGTGGTATATCTCTATCCCGAAAGTCAATACAATCGACTTCTCGAGTTATGATAGTATTGGCCATGGCTTCGGGTTGAATATTTTGTGGTACCATCATTTGGCTTAATGTGAGCATTAATTCATCCCTATGTGTAGGAGAAGATCTTAAAAGGTCCAAAAGGGAAATTCTAGCTGTAGTATTTGATAATTGTTCATTAATATTATAAGGAGGTTTAGGTTGAACATTAGGCGCATGATTCCCTTTATTAGGAACTTTCAAAACAAATGGAGCTGATCCATCATTCTGAGTTTGATCTTGTTGAGAATTTTGAGCCTGTTGTCTAGTAACAACTCCGATGGTATCGACAATATTATTTTGCGGATGATGAATGGGTCTTGGTCTAGCATTTATGGCTTGTTCATTAGAAAGTAATTGGTGAGAAGATGGTCTAGTAGTGACTCTTCTTGGAAATGGTTCTTCTAGAACCATAGAACTTGTGATAGGTTGAATAGGATCTGATTCATCTTCAGAGCTATTCGATTGATTTGAGGTGATTTCCATGTCACTTTCAGTCTCATATTCTGTATCACTAAGATCAGGTGTCTGAGTGTTATATAGAGGTCTGGTCGTAACCATGGATAAAGTTGTGTCAAATATTTCCACATCATGAGTAGGTAAATGCCCACTAATAGTTCCTACATATCGGGTAGGAGGGGGAACATTATGATGCTCAATTTGATTAGCCACTTCTTTACCATGCTTTGGTAAAGGATGTTGAAATATGTCCAATGATTGATTGGCATTCTGATTCTGATTTTGGGGGATGTTCTTTTGAGCATTATTGGGAGGATTTTGTTTAGGTTGAAAGGCTTGCACCTCCATCTCATTGTTATCAATTAAGTCTTGTATTTTATGTTTTAATATTTTACAAGAGTTGGTAGCGTGTCCAGGTCCTCTATGGAAATCACAGTGTAAATCAGCTCTGTATCCGGGTATAGTTGGATCAGGTTCCCGGATATTTGGTAATTGGATCAAACCTCGTGCTAGTAATTGTGGGAGAATGGTTGATAGAGGTTGATTTAACCTAGTAAATTCTCGAGGTGGTTTATCAGGAGGTTTCAATATAAACTTCTTCGTTGTTTTCATAGTATTAACATTGGCAACGTTTCTGCTATCAGTGACTCCATCACCCACAACTTGTTTATTTTTATATTGATTTCTGGATGTTTTCTCATCATCTTTCTTTTTAAGCTGACCTCTCCTAATGAGAGCATCTTCCACTCTTTGAGCTAAGTCTATAGCTTGATCGAAGGTGGTCAAGGTAGCGATTGATAACTCATAGGATAGTTGTTCTTGTAAATTATTGATAAAGATATCCAACATTTCCCGATAAGGTAACACAAAGTGTAATTTTCCTATCAAACTGTCTCCATCGAGCTAGGAAATCAGCAAAACATTCATCTTTGTCTTGTTTTAAGTTGTACAAATATTTAATGGTTACATGCCTTTCGATGTAGGCACTAAATTGATGAACAAAAGACTCGGCGGTTTCTTCGAAATTCCTCAAAGAATGAGTGGGTAGTTGATAATACCACTCTAATGCCATTCCTCCTAAAATTTTTGGGAACATTTTTAGTAATAACAAGTCATCATGTGATATATCATGACATGCTATCCTAAACATACGAAGATGCTCTATGGGATCTTCGGTTCCTTTGTATATAGGTAGGACAGGCATAGGAAAGTGTTTAGGATATGGTTGTGCTACAACTATAGGATCTAGAGGCTGACTACACATCTCTCGATAATTGTACGAGGGATGGTAGGGATCTATCTGGTCCATGCGGGAGACTAACTATTTCACCATGGCTTCCAGATTACTAGTTTGTCCACCATATTGGTTTGGTGGTACCTGAGTTTTATGAGCGTATGATGGCATGACGTAAGGATTAGATGCTATATTGCTATTATGCAAATGGTTGGTAGGAAGAGTATTATGAAGAATATTTGTAGTAGCATTATGTTGTATCCCAGATTGTTGGAAATTGGTGTTTGGTTTTGTTTTGGGCTTTTGTTGATTTGAGGTATGTTGATCAATAACTTGGTGAAATAGAGCAGTGAATGAAGGTTTCTTTTGTGTGGGAATAACCCTAGGCTTGGTAACAGGCACTCTAGGTGGTTGGGTAACCTATTGTTGTTGCATGTTCTGGATTATAGCGGCCATATCTAAATTGGATGGTCCAACTTGATCACTTTCTTGATCAACGAAGGACAAGGGATTAGTGCGTGTGTGATATATTTCTTCTAGGGTTGCTTGAGTGTCACTAATTTGATCCTTGTCCATATGGATTGCTCTATTAAGAGTGCCAATATTAGTATTGAGGAACTTCCAGAAATGTTCCATGTTCTCAAAAGTAATAGCTCCTTCCGGAGACATTTTAGGGGATGAGGATCCTTCCTCTCTAACAGTTTCTCTTTGTTCATTTCCTTCAACAAGTTCTTGTTTGTCTAGGGTTCCTTCTTCCCGAATTAGGTCTTCAAGAAGGACATAAGGTTTATTTACTGGTTTTCCTAACCAATCTTCTTCTACTTCGATCTGTTTTCCATTCCTAAGTCTAGTCATTATGCTTAAACTTAGATTTTAGCAAATATTATATATATATATATATATATATATATATATATATATTTGCAACAAGTTTGGGAGGTATATATTTTAATTATATACCTACTATAATACTTAAAAGAAAACGTTTTAATTTTTGTTATATTTTTGTTTTGTTTTTTTTGTTGTGATTTTATGTTTTTATGATAATATTATAAAGACAACAAACAGTATACTAAATGCAAGAAATAATAATAAAAAGAATGGCTTAGTTTTCTATAAATAGTTTATAGATGTCATTGATGGGATCAAGTTCATCGGGAGTCATGAAATGCTCCTCTTCAAATTGGAAATGGTTTTTCAAGAATTTGACAAAGTGTGCTATGGTGATGTTATCTACTTCTGACTCCGACTTGTAAAAATAGAGCTCATGGCAATACTCTCGATATAACACAGCTCTAGGAACTCTATTCCATCTCTTTCTATCCGTAAGAATGACCTCTTGATCCTCTATACGAGATAGAAATTTATGTACTACAACTGCGTTCTCAAGGTATTCCTCAAAGGTGTACAACTCGAAAGACACAAGTGCTCTTTTATCTGCTAACCACCTATGGCAAGCTCTCTGAAGTTCATGGTACAAAGTCACTTGATCAGGATCCAGGATTCTATCTAGGACAAACCTCTTGATTTGCCTAAGTTCGGTTGATCTAGATGAAATAATATTCAATCTCCTATTAAGTTCATCCCACAAAGGTTGAACCCTATTTGTTTGAGGTACTCTAAGTACAAAAGTAATCTCTATGGTCGTTAATTGATTTTCAACATTAATGGTGACAACTCGTCTTTTATTATAATCTACCATCTAAATATGATATGCAATCTTTAATTGTTTATCTGATGATTCTAAATGCATTTATTTTTGTTTTTTTTTATTTTATTTTTTTGGATTGTTTTCAAAAGGTTTTTAGTTTTCACGTCGGGTTCACCAAAATGTATCGCTCCAAATTTTTTGCATCCTTACCTTCAGGCTATAGGATCCACGCCCGGAAGGGGAATGCGAGAAGGATGGGACAATACCTCGGACTGAGAGGCCCTTTGAAGGTCACGCCTCTCGGGGGAGGGGTATAAGGGTGAATTTTTGACGGATGGTGGGTTCACCAGGAAACTTTTGAGTGGCAGTTTCCATGCCTAGGTTGAGAGTAGGTTTGATGTGTTCATTTTGTGCTTTAATCATTCAATTCCTAGGTTTGGCCAAGATGAATCTAAGCTATTCTATATGCCAATGCTGATTTATATGAATACAAAGAACATAAATAAGTGCTAAACACAGAAAATATGCTAAATGAGACAGAATATACCTGATTCCGGATGTCTGATGCAGATTATGAGTTTTGTAGAAGTCCAAATCATCTCAAATCGTACGTAATCATCTAAAATGTCACATAATCATCTCAGATCTTAGTCGGTCATCTGAGATCAGACGAGATCATCGTCGATCTAATGAATTCATCAGACGAATTCATCAGAAACTTGCAGTCACAGAGACAGATACCAAAAACCAAAAATGCAACTGCAAAAGCAAGGGGAAATGATAGAAATGACAGTAAATTTGCCTAAATGATAGATCCAGATAGCGATTAAAGGAAAATGCATTAATTTAATAATTTATTTTAACTTTATCATGCATCTATGCTAAATGAGGTGAACTCCAGGATGCAGAAATAAAATAAACCAAGTTAATGCATAAGAAAATGAAGAGAAAAGATAAGAAAAATGCAAACTTTAGGCTCTGATTGCCCCCAATCTGGACTACAGTCAGGATCGCCTCCAATCATATGAGATCGTCATTGATCCTCGACAGGATCGTCCGAAATCGTCTGGAATCGCCTTCGACGATCCGAGCTTGCTTCGGCTGAAAAACAGTAAAATTCCTGCAAGAAAACTTGAAATACATAATGCAAACGATGGTGCAAGGATGTTCTAATGCACAAGGAACTAAATTTGTAGGGAAATAAGTCAACCATGGGGTTCAGGGGGATAAACTGAGAAAATCCCAGTTTATATAGGATTAGGGAGAGGTTAGGAGGTTGGAGATCATCCCAATTTGGGAGATCTCCAACGAGGGAGACTCTAACTGCGCAGACACGCTTTCTGCCCAAGTTAGAGAAGTTGTTGAAACAAAAGCTAATTATGAAAATTTAGTTTTGGGACGAAATCGTCTGGACGTTCTATTCCAGACGAATTCGTCAGATCTGGGATGATTTCGTCTGATCAGCGACGATATCGTCCAACGGTCAAAACAAATCCTAAAAATGGCACGAAAAACAAGGGGAGCGGGTAACGGGAGGTTAACGGGCGGTTTTGGGTTAAAATTCAAATTTTTATCTTTTTACTAAGGTTTAACTACGCCAATTTTAGGGTGCTACACATACTTAGGAAATTAGATTACTTTAGGGAGAAGTTATCTACTTACTTCATTCAATGTAATAAATGCACAAGTGTCAATGTGCAAGCTATAAATGTGCAAGGTGTCTCTTGCATAGCTAGGTAGAGTGTTGGCCAAGGAATATATCTTCCATTATAAGAGGCCCTCATTTTAATAGTTTGGTAGGCAATTCAGTAGGTAATAGTAGAAGTAGTGGGTGAATCCATTAGTTATGGAGTACATTATGGTTCTGTAGAATCTTGCATGGAGTGTCCATTTCCTCCATAGCAATATTGTATTTATTTTTATTATTTCTATTTATAATATATTTTTGAAATCTTGTGAATTTACTTTATTTTATATATATGCATCTTGTGATTTCCATCACCCATTGCAATCTACCTCAAAATCTAACATACCTTCACTGCTTTGCATTTGATCATCCTACTCAATGGGTAAAATGGATTTTTTTGGTCAAATAGTGGTAAAACACTTCCTATCACTTAACCACCAAGGCTACTCCTTTTGAGGTAGTTTATGAGTACCCTCAACTCACACCCTCCTCTTACATTCTAAGCATCTCCAAGGTCCATGTCGTCGACACTACTATCAGTCAGCACATTGATGTCCTCCACCAATTAAAGCTGAATTTGGATGGGACCCAAAATCGGATATACCAAGTAGACCAACACCATTCTAAGAGTAGCTTTAATGTGGGTGATATGGTTTTACTTTGCTTGTATTCATTCAAACAATCATCCCTCCAAATTTTTAGGTGCTAGAAACTTGTTGTAAAATACTATGGGCCCTATTAAATTTTACAGCAAATTGGTACCAGAGCTTACAAATTGGCCCTTCCACCTACCTCTAAGCTCCATCCTATTTTTTATGTCTCCTCTCCCAAACAGGTTGTGGGAACTTAGGTACAGGTTCAATATGGACTCCTAGAATTGGATGATGAAGGTTCTATCTTGCTTGAGCCTAAATAGTTATTGGATCATTGGACTCACACTTTGTGCAATTGCACCATTACTAAGGTCCTTATTTAGTGGCATGGACATCAGCCCAAAGATGCTACATGGGAGTCTCTCCACTAGATACAGCACCCATTTCCTCATTTTTAGCTTTGAATACAAAGCTTTTTGAAGGGGAAGGACATGTTAGGATCCCATCCTAACATTATTTTGTAATTATCATTAACTTATGTAATGACCCACTTCCAACATGGGGGATCGTATTATAATGTTTTTTTGTAATGTATGTGGTAAGGCACCTAGCCAAGTGGTGCCATCGCATGTAGCCATTATCAAGATTGTAACTAATGTCTGGTAGAAGATTCTAGCTCGAATGGCATTTTACATGTAATCCAACTCTTGAGCCTTTAGGTAGGATTGCATGTAGCTTTCTATTAAAAAGGCATGAAGTCATGTATGAAAGTATCTTTTTAAAGTTAATGAAATATTGAAGGAGGTTACTCCCTCGAAGAGGCCTGCGATTATGAGTTATTTGTGAGATTTTTTCAATTCTACAATTAATTTTTGCATAGTATTATTTTTTTATTGTATTTATTGTAGTTATATTTAAATATTTTGTGTGTGAGAGCTTTATTTATATAGTAGATTCTTTACAAGGGAAACACTCGATTATCCATAAAATATAGGGTCTCCACTTCGCTCAAATGAATCATTATATCCAATAGACAATATAGTTGACTTTAATATTATAAATGGATCATAGCTAGGTCAACTATATGACCCCCTCAAGCTAAACAAATGTATTGAACATTTGGTCTTCAAAAATCCTTGGCATATTTATTTAATAGGATGGTTGCATTAAGCTTGAAAAATGGTTTTGAATGAGTATAAATATGCCATATTTGGCAACATGATAGTAGAAAAAAATAATTAATTTTGTCTCCTATCAAATTATTTAACAAGCTTATATCATCATGAATGTGGAATAAAAATTTCATCTCTTCAATAGCCAACCAATTCAATATTTAAGGCTTCACAAAAATTTGCATAGATATCTCTACATTGGTCTCTCAACATAGAGAGGTGATGTACAACAAGGACATCAAAATATTTTGAAAACCTTGCATGGTAAAAATTTAATTTCTTTTATTTTCCTTGTGAATGTGGGATAAATAGCATAGTGCATTCAACACATAGTTTACATGCACAACAAAAAATTTTCTTCTTCTTTGGTTATCATTATTGTATTTAATCACCTTCTTTTTAATTGAATTTTTTTAATGGTATGCACCATTTAGCTTCAATAGGGTCTGCAATAGCATCTTTTTAATTCATATGAGAATATAGTGCTTCATTCCGATCTCTTCCTAATATGTCTCCCACAATAAATTCTTCATCATTGCAATTGTATGTTTGATTTCATATCTTCCAATGAATTTGAACAATTCTTCTATAATTGGATGGTCTCAGCCTTCTTCGTTAAACTTTTATCAGTAATGCGGTTCTCCATTGTCTATCATGTTGGAGAATATTACATTATTTGGTACATGCCAATGTACCACCTTGTTACATCACTATAAATATTATATTACGGTTGTCTTAGATTAGTGAGTGAGTAAATATTTTATTTAATGTAATAATGTGTAGGAAATGCACAAGTGACATGTAAATATGAGTGCAAGTGTCTCATATGTAAGTGTGTGCATGTGTCCTTAGAATAGGAAAGTGAAGAGTTGTAAAGAAGTGTGAAGGTCAAGAGTGTAGCATATGAGAAGTCACATACAATTATATATTTGTGACAAAGCATTGTAATATTCATCGAACGTGCATAGAGTTTTGCTTGCATTAGTAGACCCTTTTTCCAAAGTATTTTCAGTATTTTATGTGAAATATTATGAGTATTCTTATGAGTTATTCTATTTTTATATTATATTCTGAGTTATTATTTGATTCATTATATTTCAAATTCATTAAATTAGATCCTATTATTATTTCCTGTGATTTTACATTAGTATTAAAGCTTTAAAATCTAACATATCAAACAAGTAGTTTGCTTATGATTTTACAAAGTTTTTTTCTAATTTTTAATTTTTGTTTGTTGGTGCCTCCTTTTCATTTCTAGATGAAATGATCTTTGCATTAAACATATAATACACAAAATTTAGGATCTAAATTTAATTAGACTCCATATTCTAACATTAATTATTTATTAAATATTATTCATTTAATTAATTATTATATTCATAACTCATAAATGTGAACCATCACGTCTCTTCGTCAATGTAGCCCTAGGTTAGATATAAATGTTAGGGAGAGGCATAGAACTTAGAATCCAACAAGAAGAATAAATTTAGTCATTAACATGTCAATGAGGGATCCCCCTATAGTGGAAATGAGGGAGCCCCCTATAGTGGCAAGGCGATCACAAGGGAGCCCCCTTTGAGTGGCCTGTGATTGAGTAATTTATATTTATTTAAAGAAAATATTATAAGAACATTTTAGGGTTATTACATTAATATTTAATAAATAATTAATGTTAGGATATGGAATCCTACCATAATACTAACTCATCCAGTATCTACCTTCCTTCCACATAACTACCCTATTTTGGAGAAATAATTTTGTGAAGAAAATTTTTGACCCTTTCTTCCATGATCTTAGTGTAGACATCTAAAAGTCGTACATGCTCACCCATAGATACTTATAGACCTGCATAGACACTTGTAGGCCTACATAGACCATCATAGCCCATTGTAGGCCATCCTAGGCCATCATAGGCCATCATAGGCCATTGTAGACCATCATAGGTTGTCACAGTTATTCATAGGCACAAAACCCTACAAAACTACATAAAACATGTCCAAAATGCCTCCTATTAGTAGGAGGGCTACCTATAAGCCCCTTAAGGCCACCTAAGCCCTTTCCTACACCTAATTAGGGCCCCCATGGGACCATTCCCTACAAAAACCCTAATTATGCTAATTAGGATTCTAATTTGCAAGTGACTTTCCACTTAAAGTACTATGCGACCCCAGGAAGTGCGCAACCCTGACTACCCTACTTGTGATTTTGATTTATCATGTATATTATCACTTACATAAAATTAAAGTACTGAAAGCACATGCGACATGAAAGTAAGAAAACAAATAAAGATGGTTTATTTATCGATATCTCGAATCCTTGGTTACAAGATCGTCCCTCTTAGGGATACCCATCATTTTGATACAAATATTTACACAATATAGAGCAGCTATTGGATGTATTTTCCTCAAGGGAACAATGTGCATACGTAGGCCTCGTGGTCTCGCATAAAAAATTGTATGGGGGCTTATAGATGCTCCTTTCTCCAGATCTGGTCCTTGAGGGATCTTTGTGCTCCTTTTGCTTCAATCTGGTCCTAAAGATCTGTACTTGCACTCATGGAAACAAGAAAGCATGCTTAGTAGGATGGGCCACCTCTCCAGATGAGGCATTTGTTAACAGATCTGAATAATCATAATAGTAATGAAATACAAGCATAAAAAGAATAATAAATGCATGTAAAGCTGAGAAATATGGAATAAATGCATTAATGAAAGCAGATCTAAGCTATGACTTAACTAATCAAATTAAGCAATAATGAATCTAGACTAAAGCAAAGTGAAATAATATCTATGCCCTAAAATATGCCTACGAGCCATTGTCCGAGACAACGACCATGATATGAAGCTCTTCTCCTTGTGAATCAGGGGTTGTTGCGCTATCCTCCTTGCCAAAATTGATGTTCAAGGGTCACCGAGCATGTCTCCTACACTGATTGGTGATTGGGAACAATGAATCTAAAAACTAGTGCATGGGCGTAGCTCATTCGAGTGATGCTCCAATGCTCCTCAAAGGGACATAGCTTGGCTCTCCATTTTTATAGGGCTTTGCTGCTAAACTCTAAAATTGTGTGGATCCTTTGCTTTTCATGGGAGAGTCTATATGTATAGTTCCCTCTCAGATATGTACTTTGGCTTCTTGGAGAAGCCTCCATATAAATTGCATGCGACTGATCATCCTAGGTGGGAAGTTTCAGTCACAAACTAGCATGAAAGGGGTAGTTAGAAGGAACTCAGGGAGTTCCTTGCCAAAATCCACCTGTTATCCATACAAAGATGTAGTTAGACTACATGATAAGGGCATGAATTCATGGATATACTATGCATGGTGCTATTTGCTATCAGGTTTAGTGACCAGGTGTGGCTATTGTAGTATTTAGTGGCCAAGCGTGGTGGTCGCTCTACTTGAGAGTGATTAGGCCTGTATGGGCTAGAATTGCCATGTTTGAGTGGTTATGACCATTTCTTCCTCTTGGAGAGATCCAAGAGGATCCATATAGTCTACGAATGTGTCTATATGGGTAGTCTCATAAACATGACATATTTTAGGTGTCTACAGATGCCCCTTTTTGGGATGCAATGTGAGAAAAACATAATGCAAAGAAAAAAATAGTAGACCACCTAGGGCCATATTGTAGGTTGGGTGATGATCACTGATCTGATCAATATAGGATACCCCAGTCATGCAGGAGGGTGCAAATCCTAGAATTATTACTTCCAACGAAATGGAAGACTTAAATGTGTGGGAGTTTGCACTCGTTATCAAGAAATCAGGTAGTTTCTATAGGAGAATTGGGATGGATCCTCGCTCCCATGGGGTGGTCTGACTGTTATAGCCTTCTTTAGGTTTGAGGTGAGGTGTCTCAATTCTACCATAACTATTTTGTCCCAAGTGGCCTTATGGTGATTTGCTCATCTCATCAAATTGCATGGAGCACTAGTCACTGCAATCACCAAAGTATATAGAAAAAATCACTGACTACGAGGCTCATTTGGGATTTTGTTATTGTTTGATTGATTTTTTTGTTAATTGGATTTTATGATGTTTTTGAATTTTTATATATGTAAATTGTTTTGGTATTTTGCTTATTTTGGCTACTTTGAATCTAAAATGTGTGCTCTATGGCTTATTCTGAGGTGTTCTGTGGTGAGAAATTATAGAAAATTCTCATGGGTTATTGGCCACTATTAGTTCCAGTGGCCCCCAAATAGTGCTTCTTGGCCGTTGTTAGGTCCTGTGGCCAAAAATTTTTGGCCGTTGACAATAGTAGTGGCCAAGGCCTGAGTAGAAAATACAAAATCAAATTAGGGTTTTGATTCTTCATTCTTTCAGCTATCAATTCTACTTTTGGAGCTCTGGGTTGATAGTGAATTCTTATGACCTAGAACGTTGCCGATTTGACACCATGGCCAAGTAGGATGAGGCTTAAATGAGTGGAGGATCTGTAGATTCATGGGTACCTCTTTAAACCCTAGCATTCTTTTATTATTGTGGTAAAATTAACCTCACTACAAAATTTTGTAAAGGAACCTCATTAACCCTGTTGGCAACGAACTAAACTGGTAGATAGGCTTAATTTAGGTCTTAATCAATTGGGCATCCCTTAGATTTATGTTTTTGCAATTTTTTATATAATTTTTGGCCATGGGGGCATGTTGTTGGCATGTCACTCACTGGCTACTACTGCCCAGAGTAGCTAGCCTGGCCTGCAACTGGCCGTTGTTGTTGTCAATAGCCAGCTTGAATTTCAATGGTCAAATTTTGGATCATTAGAATCTGGTTGCTTTCAGCTTTAGCAGCCACTTCGTGGCCACTCTCTATGCCAGCAGTAAGTTAGCCTTAGGTGTATTCATTGATTTTTGGTTTTTTTAAAGGCATTTAATTGATTTTTTTGAAATTTTGAAGAATAGTATTTGATTTTTTGGATGTTCAGGTGCATTTACCCATTATGCTTATTGCCTTAAGCGCATCTTAGTTTAGCTTGCACCAGTTTTTTTTTATGCATTTATTTAGTTTTCAGTGTATTTGATTTAGACTCTTTTTTGCACTCTTAGATCTTATCTACTCGGGCTCAATATTTAAATTTTCTTTGTGACATTTTGCCTATACTGGATGACACAAACTAGGCCTGGATCGATACTTGTGGGCTCCAGTATGTCATTGGTCTTTCGATGATCATATCATATTAGGCCTATTTGAATGCCTTGGCCCATAGGTGGGATTCCAAGACCAACACCATCCACCTTCCTACCGGTGAGATGACCATTATTCCAGAGGATGTCTACAGGATCTTCAGGATCCCTTTTAATGGAGTGCCTATTTTCTCTTCTCCCACTAATGCCCGAGATGCAGTGTTCCTGAGGATATTTGGGATACATGACATTGTTGCCTTTAAGGATACTCATTCTAGTAGTATTTTAGTTGCTTGGTGGCACCAAGAGGATGTCTTCTATCAAAGGTATGCTATGTTTTTTATGGTCATCTACAACATCCCCATACCTGACTGCTTTGGAGTGAGGCTCCCATGGAATCTCTTGGTGATGGTATAGGACTTGATTGATAGCAAGGCACCTATTATCTATGCTTGGGGGAGCGTACTACTAGCACAGTGCTATGATAAGCTATGTTGCATTCAATATCACAATCAGGCCAGTATTTCTTGTAGCATACTCCTCCAGATCTAGGGATGAGAGCATATTAAGGTTGATCACCTAGCAGGACTTCCAATGGAGATCATTGCGCTAGATTATGATATCTAGTGTTATGGATCCAGGTTTCCCAAAGTGCTTGAGGAGCACAAGAGCCACCCCTTTGCAGGGGAGCTTTCCTACTATACAACATATTTGACTTGTTTGTGGGTCATTGATATCATCTGATAGCCTTATCATGAGTGCCCTGACTAGGATGATCTAGCTATATTTATAGTGAGAATTTGACATGATATATGGGTTATCGGTTGTAAGGATGACATCAATGATTTTTCTACTACTCCATAGTGCTTCGATAGTTTGGAATTCAGTAGGATGTCCTCCTCAATCCATTTGTCTATCATCAGATTGTCATAGAGAGAAATATTCCACCGCCCTGAGTTATAACAATGCTAGAAGAGGATGACCCTCTTGTAGTTAATCCTGGTGTGGCTGATGCTGGGGTCATAGAGGCATACAACCACTAGTGGTGTACATGATTATGGCAAGGAGGTGGTCAACTAGGATGGTCTTTGGATGATATTGAGGTTGAGGATCCTGATGGGCATCGAGTGCGGATTCAAAAGAATTATTGGGGATAGGCAAGGTAGCAGGATCAGGTGGTAGAGGAGTAGGTTGTAGAGGAGCAGGTTGCCTCCAATGAGGAGGAGGAGCTAACCCCTGAGGAGCAGGAGTATCCTATCTGGTCTCAACTACACCAGGTTGAGGTTGAGCTGTAGATATCCCAGATTCAGGTGCAATAGAGGGATGCCACCATTGCAGATCTTTGGAGACATGTTGTCCAACTTACTACTGAGCATGATGATTCTCAAAGCCATATTGTACCACCTATTACAATACCTTAGGGACATAATGTTCTAGACATAGGTGCAGAGATTTGGTGCTTGCATGGATTGCTAGTAGATGATTTGGAGGAGCACACCTAAGATACCTCCTACATCTTGGCCTTAGAGCACAAGGTTTAGGCTTCATGGAGGCCATCTACCAGAGAGACCCAGGGTAGGAGGGTCACATAGGACCGACTGGAGCACTTCAAGACAATAATTAGCTCAGTTGAGCCATATTACCAAGTACCGAACATAGTAGACTAGGGGTGCTAGCTCTATGTTGCCTCCCAGAGGGGGTGGTGAGGGTAAAGGTGATGCTAGTGGTGTAGGCCACTCTTGATAATTGTGGCTCCTTGAACATTTTGTACCTCTTTTTGGGTGTAAGGTCAGCTGACCTACATAGTTGTAGCCTTATTGGCACTTTTTGTACCTACATGTACTTATTTGGACACACTTTTATATGATACCTAGACTTTGAGACTCACCATATGTGTATCTTTTATGATTATGCTTTTATGTTTATGGATGTAGTATCATGATTTTATGTGATATGGTTTGATGTGATGTTTAGATGCTATGATGTGTATGTGTAGGTGAACTAATTTATGATCTTATGCTATGTGTTTCACATGAATTATGCTTTATGATGTGTGGATGTTTAGATGGCATGAACTAGATGATGATGATGGATGCATATACGGATGCAATTCTTATTTTTAAACTCATGTTTGCTTTTGATGTATTGTATGCATCTAACCTTATGCTGTAAAGATTTGGTAAATAAAATATGTTATGTTATGTTGATGATCTAATGTGAATGAATTTGTATGCTTTAATCACTTAAAACATATGATATGATGTGATATGAGTTTGACAATCTAATGGGTGACACCACAAAATGTATAAAAATCATGAATAAATAATAATTATCATAATAAGAATTAATCATTTAAACATCAAATGTGAGGTGAGATGATGGATTTATTTATAAGTTGCTATAGATATGCACATAATAGTCAGTGGCCATTTTACTCTTATTTTTGACATTTATATGGTATCTATCCTATCATATACATTCGTTTAGCAAACAAAACCTCCTGAAGAAAGTTTATGATGTGACTGATGATATGGCTTGTTGCTATTATAGGATTTTTGAGGTTTTCCATGAGACTCAAACACCCTAGTTGCTTCATAAAATGGTTGTATACTGATCATACAAAGCCCTTGAAGGATAAATCTTTGGTATGCATCCCTAGATATTCATCATTCATGTGTGTGCAAACGAATATATTAGATAGAACATAAGCATATCCCAGTGCCAGGTGAGATTCGTTCAACCCATTACTGTATTGAGGATCTTCAAATGTTTATACTGATTCTAGGTTGGACTCAATTGGACTAGACCACTAGTCAATACAGGACACCTAAGGCTAGCTCTTCCACATGCAAACATTGGTCTGTACAAAAGCAGGATGCTAATGTGATAGACATATCGTCATGCCCAAGGATACATTATGGCTCGTTCATGTTGATAATTATAGGAATTCAAGTTCAATACTCCCTTATTTTCTTCATATTTATTGTGGGATCCTTGCTCATGATTTAGTGATGAAAATCATTGTTTATTTTGAATTTTTATTTTCCTTTTGAGCAAGGGATTTATGTAGTGATGATAATCATTGTTTACTTTGTTTTTGAATTTTTCTTTGTTCAAGATTTTTCTTGTTTTGATTAAAGCAAGGGATTTCTTTGGGTAGGGCTAAACTTGTCCTTTTGCCAATTCTCAGTATTTTTGAGCCGATCGCACAAGGGGATGAGCAAGATAAAATTTTCACCTTAGGATACCTAATTCCGCTTCACAGCATTCATATTTACCTTATTTCAACTAGGATTTTAATGTTTTTATCAGTGATGGGATCCTAAAATATACCAAGTGCTATCAAAACCAAATCTTATCTATCAAAAGCTAAGACAACTTTATACAAAGTTTGATAAAACCACTAGGTATGGCTGAATTACTGGCAAACCCTAGTATATTCCTTATAGCAACAGGAGGGGTTGTGTTGAAAAACATAGTTACACACATGGGTTATGGATGATGATGGCTTTTGAAGATGCATGATTGAGACACAAACGTGGTGTCATTTGTAAGATTGCAAACACAATCTACCCTAATGCAAGTACCATGGATGGACATGCCTAAGTGCAATGCAACTATATGAATGCAAATGTAAATGAATAATACAAATGTTTTTGTATTTTTGATGCTTTCACTTATTTTTGAGCTTTTGAACATTTTGAATTTTTTTGCACTTTTTGCATTTTGAATTATTTTTTTGTTTTTGTGTTGTGTTTTTGACCAAAGGGCCTATGGTGCATTTGGGGATTTTGTGAATTGACCAAAGGGCTTATGGTGCCTTTGGGGCTTTTGTGAATTGACCAAAGGGCTTTGAGATACCTTTGGAACCTTTTGTTATTTGACCAAAGGGCTTTAAGATGCCTTTGGACCCTTTTTTTATTTGACCAAAGGGCTTTAAAATGCCTTTGGACCTTTTTGTGATATTGACCAAAGGGCTTTAAAATGCCTTTGGAGCTTTTGTGCTATGACCAAATGGATTTAATATGTCTTTGGAACTTTTTTTTATGTGACCAAATGGCTTGGAGATGCCCTTGGAGCCTTTCTATTTTTTATTTTAATGTTTTTTTATTTGTTTGGATTTTTATGATTTCTCTTGTTTTTGAATATTTTGAAATTATTTGAATGTTTTTGATATTTTTTTATTTATGTGTGAAACACCTTTAGATGAATGATATTGAGGGGCTCTATCTCCTCAACATCTTCCAACATTGTTAGGTGATATGCCCCAATACCAATCTTCTTCAATATGATATAGGGATCTATCCAATTAGCCATAAATTTGTATCGCAGATGCAGTGATAGATTTGAGTTCTACTGGTTCTCTTTAAGCACAAGATCCCCAAATTTAAAGTCTCTTAGATGGACTCTATTGTTATAAGCTCATGTTAGACGATCCTGGTAAACATGAAGGTGCTCAAGGGCATTGACGCATCGTTCATCCAGAAGGGTCAACTGATCCAGGAGAGCTTGTCACGAGGTCTCATCATTGATGAACTCTTTCAATGCGACATGCAATGTTGGAATTTCCAACTCTAAGGGCATAATGGCCTCAATTCCATATATAAGCAAAAATGGTGTTGCCCCAATGGACGTTAAGGGGACCACTTCCACCCATTTGGTAAAGTATTCAGTGGTCGTTAATATGTGTGTCAGCCCAAATATGGTGGAGAAATATTTCCAATCAGATCAAAACCCCATTGAGAAAATGGCCAAGCTACTTGAATGGGTTGTAAGGCCTAAGATGACAAGTGCGTTAGGTTTGCATAATATTGATATTTAATGCATTTATAGACATACTCACAACAATCCTTCTCCATGGTGGGCCAGTAATAACCCATTCGAATAATATGCTTGACAAAGGCCATGCCACTGAAGTAGCCATCGCATGTACCATCATGATCTTGCAAAATCTCCCAAGATGATTCTTGGGGTTCTAAGCAACGTAGGTGAACTCCATCATAGATTTGATTATACAATATACCTCCTAACAAGACATATCTAGTCACTTTTTTCTTGAATGCTCATCTCTTGGCATGTGATAATCCCTATGGGACAATTCCAAGCCTAAGGAAGTATTGTAATTAGGATAGCAAATCCTAATAGGCTGCAACCTCGACAAATAAGACGACTTGTTTCTCCTTTTATAATCACAGTGACATTGAGAGGGGGGGTGAATCGGTGTGATCTTTTAATATTTTAAACTTGCAATACTTAAAGCTAAAATAAAGCAAATTTAAAGAACAAAAGAGCATCACACACAACACATATTTAACGAGGTTCACCAATGTGGCTACTCCTCAAAAAGGACTGCTTGGACTACCATCCAAATCCAGCCTTTGCAAAGCAACAACTTTACAACTTATTTACCAGCACCAACTGGAAGGAGCACCAACCCCTCAATTTTTTTTGCACCAATAGAAAGGAGCACCAACCTCTAATTCACTAGCACCTACTGGAAGGAGCACCAACCCCTTATGCCAAGCTACAACTTGGACTTCAATAGAAACAATGAAAAATAACTAAATAATACCTTCACCTTATTGCACACAGTCTGCAGATTCTATGCACTTTACTTCTGCTATGCAAATGCTTCGCACCACCAGTCTGCTTCTACGCAACAGCCTTTCACACTATGCTTCATCACAATCAAACTATTGCTTTTGCTCCTGTGCACTTTTTTTGCTCTCTATGCACTATTACTTCGCACTTGACTTGGTTCGACATGATTCGCTTACTGTGCACTGCATACTTAATTCGCACAAAATCGAGATGCACACTACAATACTCAAACTCCAAAATAGCCCTCCTTAAATAATAGAAATTTAAAACTTGAAATATAGTCGGCTGTAATCCTAAAGATCATCGACTGCAAAACCCTAAATTTTATCAGCCCAGATTCAACTTTGTCAGCTTCAACCCTAAATATCGTCGGCTACAAAACCCTAAATTTCATCGGCCCAAATTCAACTTTGTCGGCTTCAACCTCCTTTGTCACTTTCCTGTAGCTTCTATCGCGAAACTACAACATGTCACAATATTGCGACACCTTTTACATCCGTACGCCTTCTTATCCTTGCTGTCATGAAATCATGACACTTTTGGCCTTTGTCTGCTTTGACAACATTTTTGTCATGAAATCGTGACACTTCTAACTATTGCTGATTTCATACTCACTTTCGTCGTGAAATCATGACATTCCTTGCTTTCTCAACCTTTTCTCGGTCTGCACAGTGAAAACACAGCATGTCGCGAAATCGCGACATTCTCAGCATCCTTTTTCACTTTGTCGCTTGCAGCCACGAAAACCAGACATGTCACAAAATCGTGACATTTTCCTCTGCCTTATGTCTTTTCTATCGTTCGCCCGCGACACCGGAACATGTCGCGAAATCACGACATCTTCACTGCCTTGTCTCTTTTCTATCTTTGGCCCATGAAATCGGAACATGTCATGAAATCACGACATTTCTCTTGCCTTATGCCTTTTCTGTCTTTGGCCCGCGAAACCGAAACATGTCACGAAATCGTGACATCTTCGCTGCCTTGTCTCTTTTCTGTCTTTGGCCCACGAAATCGGAACATGTCACAAAATCGTGACATTTCTCTTGCCTTATGCTTTTTCTGTCTTTGGCCCATGAAACCGGAACATGTCACGAAATCGCGACACTTTTTATACTTAGCACTTTCTCTTTGAACCTATCATGAAATCACAACATTTTTCATCCTTAGCGCTTTCTCTTCGAACCTGTCATGAAATCGTGACACTTTTCATCCTTAGCGCTTTCTCTTCGAACCTATCACGAAATCATGACACTTTTCATCCTTAGCGCTTTCTCTTCGAACTTGTCGTGAAATCGTGACACTTTTCATCCTTAGCACTTTCTCTTCGAACCTGTCATGAAATTGCGACACTTTTCATCCTTAGTGCTTTCTCTTCGAACATGTCATGAAATCACGACAGTTTTCTTCCTTAGCGCTTTTTCTCCGAACATGTCGTGAAATCTCGACAGTTTTCTTCCTTAGCGCTTTTTCTCCAAACATGTCACGAAATCGCGATAGTTTTCTTCCTTAGTGCTTTTTCTTCAAACATGTCGTGAAATCACGACAGTTTTCTTCCTTAGCGCTTTTTCTCCAAACATGTCACGAAATCGTGATAGTTTTCTTACTTGCCTTCTCTGCTTCCAACATGTCGCGAAATCGTGACAATTTTCCTTGCACCTTCTCTCTCCTCGGCCATGTCACGAAATCATGAAATTTTGCTTGTGCTTTCTCTCTCCTCTAACATGTCGTGAAATCATGACAGTTTTTCTTGCCTGCTGAATATGTCGCGATATCGTGACACTTTTCTTACTTGTCTTTTTCTTTGATCTTTTGCAAATAGGCAACTATGGTCTTCTTGGAAACTCACTATCTATGCTCTGAATAATCTTTGAACTTCTGTCCTTTGCATCTGAATGACTTTTGAACTGCCTGTCCACTGTATTATTAGATCTAACTGCCTGTGTTGACAACAATGACAAAACTCTTGCAACACCTTGCTCAACAATCTCCCCCTTTGGAATTGTTGGCAACACCTGTGTAAATTCTTGTAACTCTTCTCCCCCTTTGTCAATAATACCAAAGGGCTACTGCAGACTCCCCCTGAGTCCATACACACAATTCTCAGGCACAATTTGTTGCACTTAGCACAAATTATGATCATGAGCAAAAGAATAGTCAAATACTCAAATGCTCCCCCTGAGAAAGTGATCCTTGTAGCTAGTCACTTCTTGGGAAATGTGACTACTCCCAATTTGTTTTGAAGGTACTCAAACACTTCCTTGGGCAATGGTTTTGTAAAAATATCTGCTACTTGTTCTGTGGTTGGGACAAAATCCAATTTAACTTCTCCTTCTGCAACCTTCTCCTTCAAAAAATGATACCTGATGGCAATGTATTTTGTCCGTGAATGCATTACTGGATTCTTGGAGATGTTAATTGCACTGGTGTTATCACACTTAACTGATATTGGTTCACTAAAATTAATATCAAGATCTTTTAGAGTTTGTTTCATCCACAAAACTTGTGTACAGCATGTTGTTGCTGCAATATATTATGCCTCAGCTGTAGATAAAGAAACTGACTCTTGCTTCTTACTGTGCCATGCAACCAATCTATCTCCCAAATAGAATGCGCCTCCACTGGTACTTTTTCTGTCATCTACACATCCAGCCCAGTCTGCATCTAAATATGATATAAGAGTGAAGTCTTTACCTTTTAGATACCATAACCCATACTCCATAGTACCCTTGAGATACCTGAGAATCCTTTTTAATGCTGTCACATGAGTCTCTTTGGGACTGGCCTGAAATCTTGCTACCATGCAAACTTCCTGTAGAATATCTGGTCTGGTAGCTATTAAATAAAGTAAGCTTCCAATAATCGATATGTACATGGTTTGATCAACAAGTGGAGATTTTTCATCTTTGCTTAACTTACAGCCTGTCACCATAGGAGTGCTAACTGGCTTACAGTCCTCCATTGTGAATATTTTTAGTATCTATTTCACATATTTGACTTGGGAAATAAATATGCCTTTCTCATTTTGATTAACTTGTAACCCAATAAAGTAAGACAGTTCACCAATCATAGACATTTCAAATTGTTTCTGTATTTTATTTGCTAAGTCTGTACATGATTCATATTTGCTTCTGCAAAATATGATATCATCTACATAAACAACAAGAACAATGATATGCCCATTTTCTGTTTTGACATACAGATTACTGTCCACCATACCTTTCTTAAACCCCTATTGAGAGAGATAGTTATCGAGCCGTGCATACCATGCTCGGGGTGCCTATTTTAAGCCATATAAATCTTTCTTTAATTTGTAAACAAGATTGGGATCTTCACCAATTTGGAAATCATCTGGTTGTTCAATGTAAACTTCTTCTTCAAGTTTTCCATTTAAGAAAGCTGATTTTACATCCATTTGGTAAACTCTAAAATTCTTATGAACTGCTAAGGCTAGAAACATTCTGATTGCTTCTAATCTGGCCACGAGTGCAAAATTCTCTTCAAAATCAATGCCTTCAACTTGTGCATACCCTTTCAGACCAATCTAGCTTTATTTCTAACTACCTATCTGTCTTCATTCAATTTATTTCGAAATATCCATTTGGTGTCGATTACATTCTTATTTTCCGGTCTAGGAACTAATTCCCAAGTTCTGTTCTTTTCAATCTGATCTAACTCTTCATTTATCGCCTTCATCCAGCTATCATCTTTGCTTGCTTCAGCTATATTTTTGGGCTCAATGCTGGATAAAAGAGAGTAGTTACTTACTACTTTCTTTCTTGTCTGAAAACCAGCTGTGGGATCTCCAATTATTTGGTCTCTGGGGTGATTCTTTTGCCAGCCGCCTATTTTGAATTTCTTGTTTTATTCCACCTCTGAGTCATCAATTAAATCATCTGAGTTAAGAGTTGGTTTCTTTTCTATTTCATTTTTCTCATCTCCTTCAATGACTTCTTCATAAATTGGGTAGTTTTCTTCATAGTTAACTGTTCTTTCCCTTCCTTCATCAAATTTAACATCAGCACTGTCCACAATTTTCTTGAGTCTCTTGTTGTAGCATTTATAAGATTTGCTTTTTATCGAGTACCAAACAAAGACACCTTCATCTGCTCGATTTTCAAACTTCCCAAGGTTGTCTTTAGTTTTTCTGATGTAACACTTATAGCCAAAAACTTTGAGGTGTTTTGTTGTTGCATTTCTACCAAACCACAGCTCATAAGGAGTTTTGCTTTCATGAGTTCTCAGCATGTACTTGTTTTGGATGTATGCTGTAGTGTGGACTGCTTCTTTCTAGAATATGTCTGCTATTTTATTTTTAGCTAGCATAGTACGTGCCATTTCTTGTAATGTTCTATTCTTTCTTTCTACCATGTCGTTCTACTAGGGTGTTCTAGCTTCTAAATATTGTCTCCTGATACCATGTCGTTCACAGTATTCTGTAAACTCATCTGAGATGAATTCTCCTCCTTTATCTGATATCAAACATTTAATTATTTTTCCTGTTTCATTCTCAACTAGATGTTTGAAGGATCTGAACATTCCAAAAGCTTCTATTTTATTCTTTAAGAAGAATATCCATGTCATTCTGGAATAATCATCAATACACAACATAAAATATTTGTCACCATTTATGCTTTGAGTTCTCATGGGTCCACACAAGTCTGTATGTATAAGATCTAGAGGTTTGCTGGTGTGGTACTCTTTTGTTTTGAATGAGGTTCTGGTTTGCTTTCCCTTTTAACATGAAGAACAAATGCTATTTGAAGGTTTTCTGATGGTTGGAATGTCTCTTCTTTTGATTTTTCTAATTCAAATGCCATGAACAGAGCTTCACCTATTTCTTCTTTAGAATCCTCACTAGAGTTGTCTTCTGAAGAATTTGCATTCCTAGAGATGAAACTTTTCTTTTTGAAGTTGCCTTTCCTGAAGTTTGATTTCTTCTTCCAGTCACTTCTTTCTTGGTGCGAAGCTTCCTCACCATGGTTCTTCTCATTGAGTGGACATTTTGTCGTAAAGTGCCCAATGCCTCCATAGTTAAAGCATTTAAATGGTAGCTTTCCTCTGTATTTTTCTTTTCCCTTTCTCAGTTTTTTGACAAAATTTGCTTCCATTTCATCTGATACATCCTCTTCTTTAGAATCTTGTTTTGTGTCTTTGCCTTTTAGGGCTTTAAAGGCTGCTTCTCTATCTGTGAGATTAGACCTTCCTATTCTCATTTCAAAAGCAGTCAAAGAACCATGCATCTCATCCATACTAAAGCAATTTAGATCTTTAGCTTCTTCTATGGATGAGACTTTAGAATCAAACCTTGGAGGGAGAGATCTTAATACCTTTTTCATGATCGTAGCATCATCCATATCTTCGTCGAGACCTTTGATTGAATTAGTGATTCCATTGACTCTTAGCATGAAAGCCTCTATGTTCTCATCATTGTCCATCTTTAAGGATTCGAATTGAGCTCGATGTGTTTGAAGCTTGGCCTCCTTGATCCTATCGTCTCCTTCATGAATGTTCTCTAATTTATCCCATACATCTTTTGTTGATTCACAATTTATGATTTTGACTAGCTCACTGTCCACTAATCAACACATGATAGCATTTTTTGCTTTTGAATCATTTTCAAATGCATTTTTATCGTCAGTTTCTGTTGGAGTAGTGGTGGGAGCTTTGTAACCATTAACTACTGCACCCCAGATGTCAAAGCCCAAAGCACGGAGATATGTCTACATCCTTATTTTCCAGAAAGCATAATTAGTTCCATCAAACAATGGTGCTTTGTTTGAGGAGAAACCTTCACCACTTGCCATTGCGTCACTTCCAAGATCACCCTAGCTGATTGAGCCTGTTTAGGAACCTAGCTCTGATACCAATTGTTATAATCACAGTGACACTGAGAGGGGGGGTGAATCAGTGTGATATTTTAATATTTTAAACTTGCAATACTTAAAGCTGAAATAAATCAAATTTAAACTAGATAGAACAAAAGAGCATCACACACAACACAGATTTAATGAGGTTCACCAATGTGGCTACTCCTCAAAAAGGACTACTTGGACTACCATCCAAATCCAGCCTTTGCAAAGCAACAACTTTACAACTTATTTACCAGCACCAACTGGAAGGAGCACCAACCCCTCAATTTTTTTTGCACCAACAGAAAGGAGCACCAACCCCTAATTCACCAGCACCTACTGGAAGGAGCACCAACCCCTTATGCTAAGCTGCAACTTGGACTTCAATAGAAATAATGAAAAATAACTAAATAATACCTTCACCTTATTACGCACAGTCTGCAGATTCTATGCACTCTGCTTCTACTATGCAAATGCTTCGCACCACCAGTCTGCTTCTATGCAACAGCCTCTCACACTACGCTTCATCACAATCAAACTATTGCTTCTAATCCTGTGCGCTTTTTTTGCTCTCTACGTGCTATTACTTCACACTTGACTTGGTTCGACACGATTCACTTACTGCGCACTACAGACTTAATTCGCACAAAATCGAGACACACACTATAATACTCAAACTATAAAACAACCCTCCTTAAATAATAGAAATTTAAAACTTGAAATATAGTCGGTTGTAACCCTAAAGATTGTCGGTTGCAAAACCCTAAATTCTGTTAGCCCAGATTCAACTTTGTCGGCTTCAACCCTAAATATTGTCGGCTGCAAAACCCTAAATTTCGTCGACCCAAATTCAACTTTGTCATCTTCAACTGCCTCTGTCGCCTCCTGTCACTTTCCTATAGCTTCTGTCGTGAAACTACAACATGTCATGATATCGCGACACCTTTTACATCCGTACGCCTTCTTATCCTTGCTGTCGCGAAATCGTGACACTTTTGGCCTTTGTCTGCTTTGACAACGTTTTTGTCATGAAATCGTGACACTTCTAACTATTGTTGATTTCATACTCACTTTCGTCGTGAAATTATGACATTCCTTACTTTCTCAACCTTTTCTTGGCCTGCACAGTGAAAACACAGCATGTCACAAAATTATGACATTCTCGGCCTCCTTGTTCACTTTGTCGCTTGCAGCCACGAAAACCAGACATGTCGCGAAATCGTGACATTTTCCTCTGCCTTGTGTATTTTCTGTCGTTTGCCCGCGAAACCAAAACATGTCACGAAATCGTGACATCTTCACTACCTTGTCTCTTTTCTGTCTTTGGCCCACGAAATTGGAACATGTCGTGAAATCGTGACATTTCTCTTGCCTTATGCTTTTTCTGTCTTTGGCCCGCAAAATCAGAACATGTCACGAAATCGTGACATCTTCGCTGCCTTGTCTCTTTTCTGTCTTTGGCCCGCGAAATCGGAACATGTCACGAAATCGTGACATTTCTCTTGCCTTATGCTTTTTCTGTCTTTGGCCCGTGAAACCGAAACATGTCATGAAATCGTGACACTTTTTATACTTAGCACTTTCTCTTTGAACCTGTCACGAAATCATGACATTTTTCATTCTTAGTGCTTTCTCTTCGAACCTATCACGAAATCACGACACTTTTCATCCTTAATGCTTTCTATTTGAACCTGTCATGAAATCGCGACACTTTTCATCCTTAGCGCTTTCTCTTCAAACCTATAGCAAAATCGTGACACTTTTCATCCTTAGCGCTTTCTCTTTGAACCTGTCGTGAGATCACAACACTTTTCATCCTTAGTGCTTTCTCTTCAAACATGTCGTGAAATCGTGACAGTTTTCTTCCTTAGCGCTTTTTCTCCGAACATGTCGTGAAATCACGACAGTTTTCTTCCTTAGCACTTTTTCTCCAAACATGTCACGAAATCGTGACAGTTTTCTTCCTTAGTGCTTTTTCTTCAAACATGTCACGAAATCACGACAGTTTTCTTCCTTAGCGCTTTTTCTCCAAACATGTCACGAAATCGCGACAGTTTTCTTACTTGCCTTCTCTGCTTCCAACATGTCACAAAATCGTGACAGTTTTCCTTATGCCTTCTCTCTCCTCGGCCATGTCGTGAAATCATGACAATTTTGCTTGTGCTTTCTCTCTCCTCTAACATGTCGCGAAATCGTGACAGTTTTTCTTGCCTGCTGAATATGTCGCGATATCGCGACACTTTTCTTACTTGTCTTTTTCTTTGATCTTTTGCAAATAGGCAACTATGGTCTTCTTGGAAACTCACTGTCCATGCTCTGAATAATCTTTGAACTTCTGTCCTTTGCATCTGAATGACTTTTGAACTGCCTGTCCATTGTATTATTAGATCTAACTTCCTGTGTTGACAACAATGACAAAACTCTTGCAACACCTTGCTCAACACCTCCTACAATTAAATTTGCACAAACACAAATTGAGAAACAACCTTGTGGTGAATAGTAGTACCATTTCCCATAGGACCTTGAGAGATCACGAACCCCCAAGGCACCTTCTTTAAGAATTATTTGGCTTTATAGAACCAATCATGGTCTGGCTTGATATGGATCATGTTGACTGATTCCTTATTATCAAAAGCCTCACACTGGATTGTTGAATGCGAGAGTGTTTTGACATGAATGGTAGTGAAATAAGTAGACGGGTTCTGAGGGATCAAGGAACCCAAATATGCCATGGTGTCTATGAATTTTTTCTACGAATGAGGAATTGCCTCGATGTCGTACCACTCTAATTTGGCTAGATATGTGTCAACAAGCTCCTTGTAAGCTTTTAGGATTAGATACCGACATTGAAATAGTCCTTTGACCTGGTTGACTATGAGGAGGGCATCACAAAATATATTTAGCCTCTTTATTTTCATGGCGATGGTTATTTGTAGATCCAATATTAGGGCCTCATATTCAGTGTTGTTATTGGTGCAAGAGAAGTTTAGCTTGAATGACAAGGGCATTGGAGCACCTTATGGCATGAAAAAGACAATCCCCACACTGCCTCCTTGCCCACACTTTGAACCATTGAAGAACAAAGTCATGTCGATATTATTTTTCGGTTCTGCGGGTTCGTGTGCTTCTGATAGTGCAAATACCGCATCATCAGGAAGCTCTATGGTAAGGGGTCTACTATTCTAAAGAGGTGCCTCAACCATCTTATCAGCTATGACTTTTTATTTAATGGAATTTTGGCTTATGAATTCCAAATCATATTCTATCAATAGCATGATCCACTTTGCAGTACGTGTATTATGATATGTCTTTCTCATCATATACTGTAAAGGATTTTTATTGGATATTACATATGTCGTATGGATCAACATGTAGTGGCATAATTTCTTGGTTGTAAATACCACCTCTAAGCACAACTTCTCTACGTATGCATATCCAATTTTGCAGCTCACTAGAGTGCGGCTAATGTAATATATCACTTGCTCTTTGTCTTGAACGTTATTTTGAGCCAACATGGTACCCAAAGCAAAATCTATAGTGGATATATATAGCAGGAATGGCACTGGCTTTGGTGGAGCTAGAACTGGTGGTGTTGCCAGGTACTCTTTGATCTCAGCAAAGGCTTGCTGAAATTCTTTATCCCATTGGAATGGGACCCCCTTGTGTAGCAGTCATTTCATGGGTCGACATTTGTCCAATAGTTATGTGATAAATCACTTTATGGATGCTACTTTGCCCTGTAATATTCTTAGTTCTTTTATATTTGTGGGCAGAGCCATTTCTAGGATAGCCTTTTCCTTTGCTGGGTCTACCTTGATGCCTCGTTTAGAAATGATGAATCCAAGATTTTTCTAAAAGTTATGCCAAAGATGCATTTCTTGGAATTTAACTTGACATTGTGCTCAATCACATGATCAAATATATTTGTGAGGGATTCAACATGCCCTTCATGTAGTAATGACTTGGCTAAAAATTCATCGATGTAGTATTCTAAGATCTTGTGCATGTAGTCATGTAAAATGTATGTCATAGCCCGTTGATATGTGGCACCAGTATTTTTAAGGCCAAATGGTATTACTTTGTAATATAATGTCCCCCATGTAGTGGTAAATGCAGTTTTATGCTGGTCTTCAGGTTTAATCCAAATATGATTGTAACCAAAAAAACATCCATTAGGGAGAGCATCTCATAACCTGCAATTGTGTCTATAAGAGCATCTATGTTGGGCAATGGGAATGAATCCTTTGGGATTGCCTTGTTAAGATCCCTGAAATCCATGCAAATGTGAACTCTTCCATTTGGTTTTATTATGGGCACCATGTTTGATACCCACTCTGGATATTCGATGGGAACAATAAATACTACATCCAAAAGTTTTTGCAACTCGTTTTTAACCATATTTTTGATATTTTGCTTGATTAGTTTCTTCGTAGGATCTATTGATAGGTTGTGGACAACCAACTTTGGATCTAGCCCCAGTATGTCTTTTTAGGTACAAGCAAAGATATTTGGTCTCTCTTTTAGTAGAGGGATTATGATGGCCTATTACTTTGTAGATAAGATTTCTTCGAACTTGAATTTCTTTGGTTGAGCAGGATCATTATTTATGTCCACCTTTAAATTCTCCTCTATTTCCATATGGGACCCATCCTCAAGCTGGTGAGGAGTGGAGATTAAATGAATGATATCTATTGGATTTATGGTTCCCACTAACTTAGGGTCAAGACCAGTGTGATAGACATCATGTACACAGCCTGATGTGAAATTAAATGGTTGTAGCATCTCTTCATTAGGGAATAAATCCTTAGGCTCTAGGGGTGAGTCAGTGTGATCCCAATCGATAGCATCTAAGTTAAGACACAATGGTTTTGTAGGAGTCTCGCTGGTGGACCTAGAGGGTTTTCATGCACCTGTCTTTGCTGAGGTGCAGCTGGAATATTTTATGGGAGCTATTGGAGGCTATGGTTACCTATATCTCTAACTCTTGGTTACCAAATTAACCAACTCAACCATTTCTATGCACCCCTGAATGGGTGGCTTGACTCAAACCTGGCTAGGGACCTCATGATTGGGCAATGGGTTCCGGTATATACCCATATCTTTGTTATTGGGAGCTAGCGGATTGTCAACTTTTAACTCTCCCTTTTTAATCATGTTTTGTACAAAATTCTTGAATCCGATGCAATTATCGATATCATGCCTCTATCTCCTATGATATGGACAGTATTGATCTTCCCTGTATCCCCTTGGCTTGGGATGATTATGATCAATAAGTTATACATCAGGAAACCTTATCCTTTGTGCCTCATTCAACTGATTAAACATGGACTGCATTGATTCGTTCAGAGGCATATAGTAGCAATGTGGCTCACGCTCTTTGTTCTTAGGATCATAGTTGGTTTGCGGAGGGTGAGCCTAGTAATTTAAGGGTTGTTATCCATTCCCATCCTTTGGTGTAGCCAACACAACCTGATTAACCTGAGCAAGCTTAGCCTACTTTTGCTTGTTCTTGTTATTCCAGTTGTTATTGCTCCATTATTTATTTTTGTGGAGCTTAAGGTCTCTCTCATCGACCTTAATGTATTCAATAATATTTTCTTGAGTCAAAGCTTCTTAGAATGATTCATATTACTATAGCTACAATAGCAGGGAGATATGCTTTGCGTAGCTCTTGGTGAACATCTAGACAAGTTCCTTTGTGGGGATGGAGAATAATAGTTTTGTCATGATTTTTCTCCACCTGTCCCCATATTCCATCACTGGCTCGTCATCATATTATTTCAATTTGGCCAAATCAAACAGGTTCACCTTATTCTTTGCTCTAAAGGAAAATCATTTAGGGAACGCATTCACCAATCACTTAAAATTGATGATGCTATGCTTGGGTAACTGGTTGAACCATTGTGTTGTCATGCCTGATAATGTTGTGATAAATATCCTCAGTATCAGGGCATCATTCTTCTCAAGGTGGAAGCACACATTCATGAAGTTGGTCACGTGTTCTTGCGCATCTCCCTCCCCATAAAATTTGTCTAACCTAGGCATCTCAAAGTACCTAGGATATGTTGGACTCGAGACTGAGGGGCATAGAGGTTGGTTGTGAATCTTGCTCAATGTTGGCTTTTGTCTGCCTGTGTCCTACTTCTTGAGAGACTTGACTCTCTCGGTGAGCGTCTAGTATGACTTCGAGGAAATAATCTCATGTTCCTAAAGGTGTGCTTGTGGTGGTAAAGGAGATAGCCCTATGTTGGCCTAGTTTGGGTGTCTATACTCATATCCAATAACCATGGATGGAGGTTCAAGATATTTTTTTTCATGTTCTTCCATCCCTACCCTTTCCTCATTGAATTGTATTTGTTCGAGGTCCAGGTGTTGTTGATTTTGTGAAGTAGGGTGAGCTCGCTCATTTCCTAGCCTAGTGCCTCTCTCCTATTGAGAATCAGCATGTCTCTCACATTGGTATCTCTCACCACCTATGTGCACATCTGTTCAAGCCAACCTCTTTGCTAGCTCATTGCACTAAGCTATTTCTTATCTTGAGTTTTGTTCTTGTAGGCGCATGCACCTCTTCCTTTGCTCTTCTTGGTCAAGAGCTTCTACATGCTCTCACTCAATGTGTAGCTCCTCTTCCAACCTATGTAGGCGGTCAAAGTGACCTGCTATTGAAGTATCATATCTTTCTAACTCTACACGAGGGGTTCTGATGTTTAGGCCCCTCAAAGAGGCTCCTAATATGCACTATTCCCTATTTGTTAGGGAAATTTACTCTATGTACTATGTTATGGGTTGAGTACCCCCATTATTTGAAGTAGTGTATGTGTTGAGACCTTAATGTATTTAATAAGTTTGGATTGATCCAAGGCTTCTTTGAATGATTTATATTGTTGTAGCTACAATAGTAGGGAGATGTGCTTTGCATAGGTCTTGGTGAAAATCCAGACAAGTTCCTCTGTGGAGATAGAGAATGATAGTTTTGCATGATTTTTATCCCCCTATCCCCATAGTCCATCACTGGCTCATAATCATATTGTTTCAAGTTGTCCAGATTAAACAGGTTCACCTTCTTCTTTGCTCTGAAGGAAAACTATTCAAGAAATGCATTCATCAATTACTCAAAATCAATGATGTTATGCTTGGGCAACTAGTTGAACCATTATGTTGTCATGCCTAAGAATGTTATGATAAAAATCCTCAACATTAGGGCATTGTTATTCTCAATGTGGAAGCACACATTCATGAAGTTGGTCATGTATTCTTGCGCATATACCTCCCCCTTAAATTTGTCTAACCTAGGCATCTCAAAGTGCCTAGGATATGTTGGACTCAGGACTGAGGGGAACAAATGTTAGTTGTGAATCTTTCTCAATATCAACTTCTATCTGCCTATGTCCTACTTCTCAAGAGACTTGACTCTCTCAATGAGCGTCTGGTATGCCTTCGAGGAAATAATATCATGTTCTTGAAGGTTTCCTCATGGTGGTAAAGGAGGTAGCCATGTGTTGGTCCGGTTTGGGCATCTATACTCATATCCTATAACCATGGATAGAGGTTCAGAATATGTTTATTCCTGGTCTTCCATCCCTACTCTTTCATCATTGAATTGTATTTGTTCGAGGTCTAGGTGTTGTTGATGTTGTGAAGTGGGGTGAGCCCACTCATTTCCTAGCCTAGTGCTCCTCTCCTGCTAAGAATCAAAACATCTCTCACATCAGTATCTCTCACCACCTATGTGCACATATTTTTGAGCCAACCTCTCTACTAGCTCCTCATGCTCAGATATTTCTTCTCTTGAGCATTGTTATTGTAGGTACATGCACCTCTTCCTTTGCTCTTCTTTCTCAAGAGCTTCTACATGCTCTCGCTCAATGCGTAGCTCCTCTTCCAACCTACATAGGTAGTCAGAGCGACCTGCTATTGAAGGATCATGTCTTTCTAACTCTGCACAAGGGGTTCTGATGTTGAGGCCCCTTGGGGAGGCTCCTATTGTGCACTAGTCCCTGTCTGCTAGGGCAATGGGTTGAGTACCCCCATGATCTAAAGTAGTGTATGTGTTGTAAGGTCATTTTGAAGCTTCCCCTGGTTCATTGGTGCATCTAGTGGCTATGCTACATGAACTTCTTGAATTAGAATGTTTGATAGCAATACTACTAGGATCTTTTATCGAGGAAACTCGATACAACTCATCAAGTTTTCAGGTTATCCACGGTTGATCCTTTGGAGTCCCATTGGCACCAATGATCTCATAGTCTAAGGGCACCCTCCCATATGTAGGGAGGCTATAGATGTCTTGGACATACGACCGGGCATGGTCCTAATGTCTTACTCCTTAGTGGGTTGATTTATCCTATGTGTATCATGTATGTTTTGGATCCTTGCATCCTCTGTGTGCCTATGTAATGAGGTAGGCCTTGATGACTCCTCACGTCGGTGTGATAATGGAGGTCTTGAAGCCTCCACATGTCTATGCAACAAGGGAGGTTTTGAAGCCTCCACATGTCTATGCAACAAGGGAGGCCAGGATGCCTTTGCATGTCGACGTGAAGAATGAGGTCGTGATGCCTTTACTTCTCTATATGATGAGAGGCACCATGAATACTCCTTGTTCCTATGTGATGAGGAGGGCCTTGAGGCCTCCTCATGTCTATGTGATGAAGAACCAGGAGGTGGATCTCTTACTAGGGTTTCTCATGGAGTCCACCAAAGGGTTGAATTGTCATTCCTAAGGCTTATCAAACTTCATCCGGTGACACTACGGGTGGGAGGCTCATCACCAATGTGATTGTGATTATGAGGAGAACTAGTTTCCCTCTTGATTTTGGACCAGGTACTATTGCTCCATGTGCACACCATCCCAATTACAGGTTATATTCTTAATTAAATTCCAAATTATGCAAACAAGGCAAGCAAATTTTTATCTCTTTTGAGGATTAATGTGTTCCCTAAAATGTTTGGTGTGTTTGGATTTGTTTTTGATCTCAAATTCTTATTCATGCTTTGGATTTAGAATGAGGGAACTCAATCAAAGTGGAGACTAGGAACACTAGTGCCGAATATGATGTCTAAAAATATTCTAGAGTACACTGCTTAAATCCTAGTGGGGGGTTCGCCTAGCCCTTCCACTATGAAATAGTGGGAGACAGTTTGAACGTAAGTGACCTACACCAACTAAAAAGGAGTTATCTATTCTATCTAAGGACATCTAGGTGGTAAGCCGATGGAAGGAGATGAATTACTATACCACCATTCTGAATTGGGGGTCAGTGATGAAACCCAACCTTACTAATGTTGTAGAAAATGAAAGTGTGTGGGGGGTTCTTTTTAACCTCGCATGTAAATAAAATGCATCACCCAAAAACATGATCTTTCCCATTCTTACATAGCCTCCATCGTTGCCCAAATTTTTCTTGATTCTATTTTCCACCTTCATGGTATGCATACCTCCATTTTGTTTGACTGTGATCCTACATTTACTAGTCATTTTGGAAATAATTTTTTAAGTTGTAGGGAACTTAGGTCAAAATGAGTTTAGCATATCATCCATAAACAAATGGATAGACTAATATTGTCAATGAATGTTTGGAGACCTACCTTCGTTTCTTTGCATCTGATTATCCTACTCAATGGGTAAAGTAGATTCCGTTGGCTGAATGGTGGTATAACACTTCCTATCACATAGCCACCAAGGTTACTCCTTTTGATACAATTTATGGGTACCCTCCACTCATGCCCTCTTACATTTTGAGTAGCTCAAAGATCCATACCATCGACACTACTCTCAATCAGCATGTTGATGTCTTCCATCAATTGAAGCTGAATTTGGATGCAACCTAGAATCAAATGCACCAAAAAGCACACCAAGACCATTCTAATAATAGCTTTGATGTGGCTAATATGGTTTTCCTTCGCTTGTAGTCGTACAAATAGTCATCCATCCAGCTTCACATGTTCTAGAAACTTGCTATAAAATACTATGGGCCCTATCAAGTTTTATAGAAGATTGGTACCAAAGTTTACAAATTGGTCCTTCCACCTACCTCTAAGCTCCATATTATTTTTCATGTCTCCTCTCTCAAAAATTTTGTGGGTACTCAGGTAAAGGTTCAATATTCACGACTAGAATTGTATGACAAAGGTTCCATCTTGCTCAAGCCAAAATAATTATTGGATAATCAGACTCACACTCTCTCCAACTGCACCATTACTGAGGTCCTTGTTCAGTGGTGTCAACTTCATCCCAAATATACTACATGGGAGTCTCTCCACAAACTCCAACACCAGTTTCCTCAGTTTTAACTTTGAGGACAAAGCATTTTTAAGGGGAAGGACATGTTAGGATCCCATTCTAACATTATTTTTTAATTATAATTGACTTATGTAATGACCCACTTCCAACATGGGGGATTCTATTATAATGTTATTTTATAATATTTTGTAATGTATGTGGCAAGTAAGACACCTAGAAAAGTGGTTCCATTGCATGTAACCGTTATCAATATTGTAACCAATGTTTGATAGAAGATTCTAGCTTGAGTGGCATTTTGCATGTAAGCCAACTCTTGAGCCTTTAGGTAAGATTGCATGTAGCTTTCTCTCTAAAAGGGGTATGAAGTCATGTACGAAAGTATATTTTGCAAGTTAATGAAATATTGAAGGAGGTTGCCCTCTCGAAGAGGACTATGATTTTTAATTATTTGTGAGATTGATTCAATTCTACAATTACTTTCTGCATATTTTTATTATGTTATTACAGGTATTTTATTTATATTTCTGTATTTTGTGTGTGATATTTATTTCAATAGTATGTTCTTTACAATGGAAACATTCAATTATCCATAAAACATAGGGTCTCCACTTCTCTCAAATGAATCATTATGTCCAATAGATAATATAGTTGAATTTTATCTTATAAATGGATCATATCTAGGTCAACTATATGACCCCCTCAAGCTAAATAAATGTATTGAACATGTGGTCTTCAAAAATCCTTGTGATATTATATTTAATAGGATGGTTGCATTAAGCTTGAAAAATGGTTCGAATGAGTATAAATATGCCATATTTGACAACATGATAGTAGAAAAATAATAATTAATTTTGTCTCCTATCAAATTCTTTAACAAACTTATATCATCATGAATGTGGAATAAAAATTCCATCTCTTCAATCACCAAAAAATCCAATATTTCATGCTTCACAATAATTTGCATAGATATCTCTACATTGGTCTCTCAACATAAAAAGGTGACGTCCAACAAGGACATCAAAATATTTTGAAAACCTTGCATGGTAAAAATATCATTTCTTTTATTTTCCTTGTGAATGTGGGATATATAGCATAGTGCATTCAACACATAGGTTACATGCACAACAATTTTTTCTTATTCTTATTTGGTTATCATTAGTGTATTTAATCACCTTTTTTTTAATTGAATTTTGTTAATGGTATGCACTATTTAGCTTTAATAGAGTCTGCAATAGCATTTTTTTAATTCATATGAGAATCTAGTGCTTCATTCAGCACTCCTTCTAATATGTCTCCCATAATAAATTCTTCATCATTGCAATCGTATGTTTAATTTCATATGTTCCAATGAATTTGAACAATGCTTCTATGATCGGATGGTTCCAACCTTATTTGTTGAAATTTTATCAATAATGTGGTTCTCCATTGTCTATCATGTTGGAGAATATTACATTATTTAGTACATGCCAATGTACCACCTGGGCACATCATTGTAAATATTATATTATGGTTGTCTTAGATTAGTGAGTGAGTAAATATTTTATATAATGTAATAATGTGCATGAAATGCACAAGTGTCTCATATGTAAGTGTGCACATTTATCCATAGAATAGGAAAGTGAAGAGTTATAAAGAAGTGTGAAGGTCAAGAGTGTAGCATATGAGAAGTCACATACAATTATATATTTGTGATAAATCATTGTAATATTCATTGAAAGTGCACAACTTTATGATTGCATTAGTAGACCCATTTTCAATAGTATTTTCAATATTTTATGTGCAATATTGTGAGTATTCTTATGAGTTATTCTATTTTGATATTATACTCTGAGTTATTATTTGATTCATTATATTTCAAATTTATTATATTAGATCCTATGATTATTTTCCTATGATATTTACATTAGTATTAAATCTTCAAAAGCTAACATATCAAAAAAATAGTTTGCTTATGATGTTACAAAGTTTTTTTCTAATTTTTTAATTTCGGTTTGTTGGTGCCTCCTTTTCATTTCTAGATGAAATACTCTTTGCATTCAATAGATAATACACAACATTTTTTCTTTATAAACTACATATATTTTACCTGCATTCAATAGAGGTAAAGGAATGACAACAGATGACTCTCATCCTCACAATGATTGTGATTCTACCTTTAAGATGCCCAAATTATAATTTCCTATGTTTAATGGGAAGGATGTGGATGGGTGGTTATGTTGTGTTGCTCAACTCTTTATCCTCCATGATGTTCCCATATATCACTGAGTTTAAATGGATTCCTTCAACTTGGAATCTAAATATTTGTAGTGGTATTAATGGTTGCAGAAAAATCACCCTAATTCTTCTTGGGAAGACTTTGAGTTTCAATTACTCACTCGCTTTAGCCCTGGTGAGTATGATGATTTTATAGGATAGTTGAAAAATTTGAAATAAAATTTGACAATTAGATATTATCAAATACAATTTGAGAAATTGGCCAACAAAACTACGAGAATGAATGAAGGGTTCTATATGATTTGTTTTATCAATGGTTTGAGGGAAGATCTCCAAGCTGAGATCACTATGTTTAAACCACAATCAATGATGCAAGCTATCAAGTTGGCTCATTTGGTTGAATCCAAATTTGTAGCTCATAGGTGAATATCTAGATTTCCATAGGCTAAAACCTCTTTTCCTCCTAGATTCCAAAATTGGAATAAACAAAAACTTTTTGTACCCAGTGCTGCACCCAAAAATTTAACCACTACCGAAATGGATGCACGATGCACCTAGGGGTTGTGTTACAATTGTAATTAAATTTTTTCTCATGGGCATATGTGCACTCAAAATAAGTTGTTCATAATAGATGTTAATGAGCCTAAAACCATTGACCATCATGATGATGACATTAAATCAGTCGAGGAACCACCCAACCCGATAGAACACAACCAAGACAAACCATAAGCTGATATTTTTGTTCTTGTTCTTGCTGGCATTACTACTCCCCAAATAATGAAAGTTGTGGGTTACTTCAAAGGCCTACGTCTTACCATCCTAATTGATTCTGGTAATACACATAACGTTATTGATCCTTGCATTGCCAAACAGACAAACTATTATGTACATTCATGTAATTCCTTTGAGATTATGGTTACCAATAGCAAAACCTTACCTTGCAAAGGTAAATTTCGTAATGTTAAATTCAATATTGGTGGTTATGAGCTCTGTGGCACCCTAAAATTGGCACAGTTAAACCCTTAGTAAAAGATAAAAATTTGAATTTTAACCCCAAAACCACCCGTTAACCGCTCCCCTCATTTTCCACACCATTTTTAGGATTTGTTTTGACCGTTGGACGATATCGTCGACGATCAGACGAAATCATCCCAGATCGAACGAATTCGTTTGGAACAGAACGTCCAGACGATTTCGTCCCAAAACTAAATTTTCATAATTAGCTTCTGTTTCAACGACTTCTCTAACTTGGGCAGAAAGCGTGTCCGCGTGGTTAGAGTCTCCCCCGTTGGAGATCTCCCAAATTGGGGTGATCTCCAACCTCCTAACCTCTCCCTAAATCCTATATAAACTTAGGATTTTTCTTGACTTCCCCCTGGCTGATTTTCCCTGCAACTTTAGTTTCTCGTGCATTAGAACACCTTCGCACCATTGTTTGCATTGTGTATTTCAAGTTTTTCTTGCAGGAATTTTACTATTTTTCAGTTGGAGCAAGCTCGGATCATCGCTGGCGATTCCAGACGATTTCGGATGATCTTGTCGTAGATCGGCGATGATCTTGTACAATTGGAGGTGATCTCGACTGTAGTCTAGATTGGGGGCAATCAGAGCCCGGAGTTTGCATTTTTTTATCTTCTCTCTTCATTTCCTTATGCATTAACTTAGTTTATTCTATTTCTGCATTCCGGAGTTCACCTCATTTAGCATAGATGCATGATAAAGTTAAAATAAATTATTAAATTAATGCATTTCCTTTAATTGTTATCTGGATTTATCATTTAGGCAAGTTTACTATTATTTCTATCATTTCCCCTTGCTTTTGCAGTTGCATTTTTGGTCTTTGGTATCTATTTCTGTGATTGCAAGTTTTTGATGAATTTGTCTGACGAATTTGTCAGGTCGACGATGATCTCGTCTGATCTCAGATGATCGACTGTGATCTGAGATGATTTTGTGCAATTGCAGATGATCATGTAATATTTGAGACGATCTGGACTTCTACAAACCTCAGAATCTTCATTAGACATCCGAAATCAGGTACATTCTATCTTATTTAGCACACTTTCTATGTTTAGCACTTATTCATGCTTTTTGTATCCATATAAATCAGCATTGGCATATAGAATAGCTTAGATTCATCTTGGCAAAACCTAGGAATTGAATGATTGAATATAAAAATGAACACATCAAACCCATTCTCAACCTAGGCATGGAAACTGCCACTCAAAGTTTCCTGGTGAACCCACCATCCGTCAAAAATTCACCCTTATACCCCTCCCCCGAGAGGCACGACCTTCAAAGGGCCTCTCAGTCTGAGGTATTGTCCCATCCTTCTCGCATCCCCCTTTCGGGTGTGGATCCTATAGCATGAAGGTAAGGATGCAAAAAATTTGGAGCGATACATTTTGGTGAACCCGACGTGAAAACTAAAAACCTTTTGAAAACAAAAAAAAGGGGAGAAGATTGTTAAGATTGCATATCATATTTAGATGGTAGATTATAATAAAAGACGAGTTGTCACCATTAATGTTGAAAATCAATTAACAACCATAGAGATTACTTATGTGCTTAGAGTACCTCAAACAAATAGGGTTCAACCTTTGTGGGATGAACTTGATAGGAGATTGGGTATCATTGAATCTAGATCAACCGAACTTAGGCAAATCAAGAGGTTTGTCCTAGATAGAATCCTGGATCCTGATCAAGTAACCTTATATCATGAGCTTCAGAGAGCTTGCCATAGGTGGTTAGCTGATAAAAGAGCACTTGTGTCTTCCGAGTTGTACACCTTTGAGGAATACCTCGACAACGCAGTTGTAGTACATAAATTTCTATCTCGTATAGAGGATCAAGAGGTCATTCTTACGGATAGAAAGAGATGGAATATAGTTCCTAGAGTCTGTGTTATATCGAGAGTATTGCCATGAACTTTATTTCTACAAGTCGAGATCTGAAACAGATAATATCACCATAGCACACTTTGTCAAATTCTTGAAAAACCATTTCCAATTTGAAGAGGAGCATTTCATGACTCCTGATGAACTTGATCCTATTAATGATATCCATAAACTATTTATAGAAAACTAAGCCATTATTTTATTATTATTATTTCTTGCATTTAGTATGTTGTTTGTTGTCTTTATAATATTATTATAAAAAACAAAAAAAAAAAAAAATATAACAAAAATTAAAACGTTTTCTTTTAAGTATTATAGTAGGTATATAATTAAAATATATACCTCCCAAACTTGTCATATATATATATATATATATATATATATATATATATATATATATATATATATATATATATATATATATTTGCTAAAATCTAAGTTTAAGCATAATGACTAGACTTAGGAATGGAAAATAGACTGAAGTAGAAGAAGATTGGTTAGGAAAACCATTAAATAACCCAGATGTCCTTCCTGAAGACCCAATTCAGGAAGAAGGAACCCTAGACCAACAAGAAGAAGAGTTTGTTGTAGGAAATGAACAAAAAGAAACTGTTAGAGAGGAAGGATCCTCATCCCCTAAAATGTCTCCGGGAGGAGCTATTACTTTTGAGAACATGGAACATTTCTGGAAGTTCCTCAATACTAATATTGGTGCTCTTAATAGAGCAGTCCATATGGACAAGGATCAAATTAGTGACACTCAAGCAACCCTAGAAGAAATATATCACACACGCACTAATCCCTTGTCCTTCATTGATCAAGAAAGTGATCAAGCTGGACCATCCAATTTGGATATGGCCGCTATAATCCAGAACATGCAACAACAACAGGTTACCCAACCACCTAGAGTGCCTATTACCAAGCCTAGAGTTATTCCCACACAAAATAAACCTTCATTCACTGCTCTATTTCGCCAAGCTATTGATCAACATACCTCAAATCAACAAAAACCCAAAACAAAACCAAACACCAATTTCCAACAATCTGGGATACAACATAATGCTACTACAAATCTTCTTCATAATACTCTCCCTACCAACCATTTGCATAATAGCAATATAGCATCTAATCCTTACGTCATGCCATCATACACTCACAAATCCCATACTCATGTACCACCGAACCAATATGGTGGACAAACTAGTAATCTGGAAGCCATGGTGAAATAGTTAGTCTCCCGCATGGACCAGATAGATCCCTACCATCCCTCGTACAATTATCGAGATATGTGTAGTCAACCTTTAGATCCTATAGTCGTAGCACAACCATATCCTAAACACTTTCCTATGCCTGTCCTACCTATATACAAAGGAACCAAAGATCCCATAGAGCATCTTCGTATGTTTAGGATAGCATGTCATGATATATCACATGATGACTTGTTATTACTAAAAATGTTCCCAAAAAGTTTAGGAGGAATGGCATTAGAGTGGTATTATCAATTACCCACTCATTCTTTGAGGAATTTCAAAGAAACAACCGAGTCTTTTGTTCATCAATTTAGTGCCTACATCGAAAGGCATGTAACCATTAAATATTTGTACAACTTAAAACAAGACAAAGATGAATGTTTTGCTAATTTCCTAGCTCGGTGGAGACAGTTGATAGGAAAATTGCACTTTGTGTTACCTTATCGGGAAATGTTGGATATCTTTATCAATAATTTACAAGAACAACTATCCTATGAGTTATCAACTGCTACCTTGACCACCTTCGATCAAGCTATAGACTTAGCTCAAAGAGTGGAAGATGCTCTCATTAGGAGAGGTCAGCTTAAAAAGAAAGATGATGAGAAAACATCCAGAAATCAATATAAGAATAAACAAGTTGTGGGTGATGGAGTCACTGATAGCAGAAATATTGCTAATGTTAATGCTACGAAAACAACGGAGAAGTTTATACTGAAACCTCTCGATAAACCACCTCGAGAATTTACTAGGTTAAATCAACCTCTATCAACCATTCTACCACAATTATTAGAATGAGGTTTGATCCAATTACCAAATATCTAGGAACCTGATCCAACTATACCCGGATAGAGAGCTGATTTACACTGTGATTTCCATAGAGGACCTGGACACGCTACCAACTCTTGTAAAATATTAAAACATAAAATACAAGACTTAATTGATAACAATGAGATGGAGGTGCAAGCCTTTCAACCTAAACAAAATCCTCCTAATAATGCTCAAAAGAACATCCCCCAAAATCAGAATCAGAATGCCAATCAATCATTGGACATATTTCAACATCCTTTACCAAAGCATGGTAAAGAGGTGGCTAATCAAATTGAGCATCATAATGTTCCCCCTCCTACCCGATATGTAGGGACTATTAGTGGACATTTACCTACTCATGATCTGCAAATATTTGACACAACTTTATCCATGGTTACGACCAGACCTCTATATAATATTCGGACACCTGATCTTAGTGATACAGAATACGAGACTAAAAGTGACATGGAAATCACATCAAATCAATCGAATAGTTTTGAAGATGAATCAGATGCTATTCAACCTATCACAAATTCTATGGTTTCGAAAGAACCATTTCCAAGAAGAGTCACTACTAGACCATCTTCTCACCAATTACTTTCTAATGAACAAGCCATAAATGCTAGACCAAGACCCATTCATCATCCGCAAAATAATATTGTAGGTACCATCGGAGCTGTTACTAGACAACAGGCTCAAAATTCTCAACAAGATCAAACTCAGAATGATGGATCAGCTCCATTTTTTTTGAAAGTTCCTAATAAAGGGAATCATGCGCCTAATGTTCAACCTAAACCTCCTTATAATATTAATGAACAATTATCAAATACTATAGCTAGAATTTCCCTTTTGGACCTTTTAAGATCTTCTCCTACACATAGGGATGAATTAATGCTCACATTAAGCCAAATGATGGTACCACAAAATATTCAACCTGAAGCCATGGCCAATACTATCATAACTCGAGAAGTCGATTGTATTGACTTTCGGGATAGAGATATACCGCAACATAGTTTACATAAGGATAACCCCTTATATATTATTGCCCTAATTGGAGATGTAGCAGTTAAACGAGTCTTGATTGATAATGGTTCATCTTTAAACATTTGCACTTTTGACTTCTACCAAATATTTGGGTTTAGAAGTGATGAAATGAAAAGAACTGATATGATCATAAAAGCCTTCAATGATGAAACACAAGAAACGTGTGGAGTTATTACTATCCCATTGCAAGTTGGTCCAAGAACCTTAGACACGACCATGTTTATTGTACATTGCCCTGCATCGTACAATATACTCTTGGGTCACCCTTGGATCAACGCGATGCGAGATGTTCCCTCAACTTTACATCAATGTGTTAAATTTGAATTTAAAAATCAGTTGGTTACCATTCATGGTGATCCTAGACCCTTTGATATGTGTGCTTTGGCAGAACCTGTTGGAGTTCAATTTTTCCCTGCTCTGTCATCCACACATCCTAATTCTCATCATCCATCTAAACATGTGAAAAACACACCCATAACATCATCTAATTTTTCTCCATCAACTCCACCTCTACATATAGTTCAACCATCTTCCGAACAAACCACATTAGGACCTCAAAAAGACCCTAATCCCACAACCAATGCTTCTTGTTTTACTCCTATAACTTCCATACCTATAGACCCATCCATCGACATCTCTACAACATCTACACCTACCAAAGGCATATTTTCCACATCCGAAGATGTAGGAAATGTTCCTTCTACCTCTTACGCTCTTACTGATGAGCTCTTACCCGATTTATCTAAAATTCTTATATAAAAAAAAACAAACGTTGCTATGCAAGATTCCCTTATTTTAAATAATTTTCCACCCTCTCCTCGTACCTTGGGCCTCCCACAGCCTATGGGAAGTATTTACCAGGTCGGGAGCTGTGCTTTTATTTATAAGGGATATGACTAGGGAAGAATACCTAGAAACATCAAGACACTTTATGATGGATATGCTTGATGTTATTTTACTAATGAGTATTGTTGGTCACGAATCTGCCACAGAAAAGGATTTTATGCGAAATGCGCCCTAGACCCGGCCAACATTGAAAGGCTGGGAGAAAGAAATGTCTCCCAGACCAATCTCCAGAGAGGGCTGGTTCCCTTACTAAACTTTATGTTCTTGAAGACTAGAGTTACAGGAAAGGAATTGGAAATATGCAGAAAGAAATGGGAAATATAGCCACAGGCCAAATTTATCAGATCTTGGAAAGATTAGCAGCAGATAACCTCAAGCACACTAACAACATATAACAAAAGATAGCGACGTAATCTACTTACAACCTTGCACAGATAACCTCCAGAATCGCATTCCAGAACTCACTTCCTCACTAGCAATATTTAAACTCAGACGCAGAATTCAAATTTAGCAGCAGATAAGAAATACGAGCGTAAAGGAGGAATGCATAAGATAGAAGGAAAAACACACGGAAAGTTGCTTGCAAAACCAGAGGCCAAATATCTTTCATTCATGCAAAGAACTTGAAAAGTTTTTCAGCAAAAGTCTCTCTCTCGATGCCTCTTTCTGAGATATACATTGATATTTATAGAGGTCTTGCCTCTTTGTAGCATTTAAAACATGAAACGAACTTCCTCGAGATCTACAAAATGTGCAACAAAAATAAGGAAATGATCCCCTTAAACCAGCCTCGGAGAAGTCAAAAATTGAATGAAACAAGGAACCGGTCGTCTTCATTAAATGGTCATTCTCGGAGCATGCTTGGACCGTTAGAAAATCACGAACAGAAGCTTTTAATAATGGAGGCATCTTCAATTCTGGTGGCTTCGAAAGCTACGAGCTCGAGCACGTTCTTCTATCTTGCACACATTGGAAAGCAGAAAAACATTAAATTCTGGAGAGCTTTTAATCCTTGGAAATCGCAATACTTCATCGGGCCGTTGAACTGCTTCTAGCACGAAATCGTGACGGGTCACGAAAACGCGACATGTCACAAAATCATGACATATTCTTTTCTTCAAAAACAACAAAAATGGCTCTTTGTTCTCCTTCGTCACCTTAGGTCGCGAAAACGCGACGTGTCATGAAATCGTGACGTTCCGATACTATTCCGCTCCTTCCTTGCTTTGCTCTCATGAAACTATGACCCGTCACGATTTCGTGACATTTTTCCCCATGTTGTCCTTTCGCTGTTTTGAACCGCAAAAATGTGACAAGTCACGATTTCGCTACATCTTTCTCTCTTTTGGCTTTCTCTTTGCTCCTCGTCGCGAAAATGCGACATGTCATGAAATCGTGACATCTTCTACTTTGCCCTTCTCTATGTTCTCCTCTTCGTCCTCAAAAGAAACATGTCGTGAAATCGTGACATCCTTCTCTATTTAGCCTTTTCTCCACAATATGTCATGAAATCACGACGTTTCCTTGCTTTCTCTAGTGTTGTCACTTTCTATCACGATATCACGACGTCTTCCTCTTGCTTGGCCTCATCTTCAAAAATGTCACGAAATCGTGACGTCTTTCATGCCTTATGCTTTTTTCATCTTGACCGCGATAATGCGACATGTCGCGATATCGCGACGTTTTACATTTTGCTCCTTGTTCACTTTTCTGTCACGATATCACGACGAGGTTCATTGTCATTGCCCTTTGCTCAATTATGTCACGATTTCGTGACCTTTTCTATCACTCTGCTCCATGGCCATCGCAAGTCACGAAAACGCGACATGTCACGATATCACGACAATTTTGTTGCTCTGCCTCCGTTGACCACTTTGACCGTGATTTTGGAACACGTCGCGATATCGCGACATTCTTCGACTTTGGCTTCTCTCTCCTCTAAACACCCGCGATAACGCGACATGTCGCGATATCGCGACAGTTTTGAACCCGTGCTCTCCATGCTGTTTTTGGTCGCGATATCGCGACAGTCTTCGGACTTAGCTGTTTTGGCATCAAAACTCGTAGAGAAACACAGAGGAGTGAGAACTTCAACAGTTTATGCATGAATAATCAACAATCAAAACAATGTGGCAAAAATGCCAACATTCTTGGCGGCTCATGGGGTATACAGTTCTGCTGTATGCATGAATCCCAGGCCTGAATCCATTGGGCAACAGAGTCAAGAAAATTGGAGGAACAGAATGTTGACTGATGGGAGACATCTCTGTAGACTGCTGCAACAACTCTTGCTGACTTATAGAAAACTCAAGTAAATATGTATTTGGCCTAGCTTCGACCGGGTGTTGTAAAAGGATCTCCATGATAGTGATGAAAGCACCTGGGTTACAAAAATGGAAATGAATGGAATGATGGAGTGATGGCCATGTGTAGGCCATGGAACGAGGATGGGGAATGATGGAATGGTGAAAGATGGAGGAATGGAAATGGTGGAATGGAAATAGTAGATACAACAATAGAGTGCTACTGTGCTACCCACTATGGAGATGCTATGAAATAGATAATGAAATGGAAGTGGATGGAATGGAGATGGTAGTAGAACCCGTAGCTATGATGAAGTACTCACATGACAAAGGACTAGAAGAAAGGGAAAGTAGAAATGGGAACATCAGAGGGGGAGTAGAAACAACAGCAGTGGCTTGATTACTTGCAGAAGAAAAAGGAGTAGGAGAAGAAGGGAATGAAGAGGGGAAGGAAGAAGTAGAGAGGAAGCCACTAACTGCTGGGAAGGAAGGAAAATAAAAAGAAAGAAACGTACCTGCGGGCTCGCATGCAAAAAGAGCCGAAGTAAAAACAATTTTTTTTTCTTTTTTTTTTTTGCTATGAGGTAACTCCCGAATTAGCTGTGAACTCTCGGGAAAGACACGAACCCAAACATGGTTCTGTCTCCTGGATCCCAGACCTTTGACAGACACTCAGTAGACTCCTGATTGATAATCAGCTCGGAGTCACCAAAGATCTGCAACTGACGCACTCCAAGTGTCTCAGCCATCTTGAGACCTAGGCATGATCGTTCAGTCCCAGTGTTAGCGCCATTTCTGTATTGTGCTCCATCAAAATAGAGCTGATCTGGCAGAGAGTCTCGACCAACTTGATCAGGAGGCAACTTGACTTCAACCTCTTCAGGCTTCGTAATGGAGTAACAACCAATCTCAGTTTCGATCATGGCATTAAAATTGAGCATTGAAAACTCATCCTCCAAATCAAGATCCTCCAATTCTTCAGTTATCATATTGACAGCATGTTTGGACTTTTCTTCCTCTTCTATCTTCTCAATATGAAAAGTAGAAGGCTTCTGATTATAGATCCGGACTCTTCTTCCTTTGAAAGGAATCTCCAAGTGAGAATAATCCAGAGCAAGGTAGCCTCCCAGCTTAGCAGTGAATTCTCTCGATAAACATATGCTAAAAAATGGTTCCAAATCAACCACAACTATCTCTTGAATTACTGTAATCTAAGGCATATTATGCAGAGCAATAGGAACATCCTTGATTACACCCACTATTTTCACTGGAGTCCCATCCAACTGCAAGACACCAGGGCTACTTCTTGTATATTCCATTCCCATCGCTTCACAAACTGCCTTTGGCATGACAGTTGTCGCAGCACCAGAATCAATCAGGCAATTGTGTACAATCCAACCCTCCATCCTGAGTGACAGATAAAATGGGGGTGGTCTATTCTTTCCAGTGGTTGAAGAAGTTATCGTTTGAGCCATAACTACCTGGGCTGGAGCTTTCCCCTTACTTTGTATGGTCTTCAGGGATTCTTGTAAGAGATTTACCTGTCCAGGCAACTGCAAGGTGTCATACAGACTTACCTTAGCTGGTATCCGTTTGAGTTCTTCAACAATGTTGTACTCCATGGAGATCTGTTCTTTCCCTCCACTAGCAGATTCAAATTTGCTCTTATATTGTTGGGTAGCCTCCACTCGTTGTCGTTTGGTCAATGATGGATACCGCAACGTCTCTCTGGCTTGTTCCTTTGTTTCTGCTTGCGACTGGGAAGTAGAAGCTTTTTCCTTCTCTTTTGTTGGTGGTGGAAGTGGATCCTTCGACAAAATAGGTGATTGTCGTTGCGCTGGGGAATCATGAGCCTTTGTTGGCATTTGCTGCTTTGTTGCTTGTACAGGAGGCACTTTCAATGGCTCCATCTTAGCCGGATCTACCAACATTGGTTTCTTGCCGCTGCGTGTCAGTATTGCTATATGTTCCTCCAGAGACTCCACGGAAGTAAGATCCACCTCTCGAATCATGTTTACACGGCTCCCTGTAAGAACTTGCAAATAATTTTGGTGGACCATGCAAGTGGACTCATCATGTGGGTCATTGCAGGAAGAACACCAATAAGATGGCTCATGTGAAACTTCAGAAGGGCCAACCTCTTCACTTACCAAGATTGTTGAGTTCCTTTCAGGTACTTTCTCCATAGCCTTGCTAGGAGCAAGTTGTTCTCTAGTTACTGTCGGCATAAATCTTCATGGCTGATAGTTCCTTTTCGCCTCTCTCTGTTCCATAGATGTCACCTTGTTAGTGAGAGATCTCATAGCCGACTGAATTTCTTGTAACATAGCCAATTGAGGATCTGGGCTTGAGGATACAGGCGGTGCCGATAAGGGTAATGGAACCTGTGGAGAAGGTAATGCAGGGGTTGGAAGTGGAGAAGCTAACCGTGGAATGCTCGATGCAGGAAACTAGGGAATAGTTGGAGCAGGAAGTTGGGGAACTGGAATGGGTGCGATCTGAGGCGCACTTGAGCTCCATGATGGGGTAGGATACATGGAAGGCATGGGCTGTGAAAGTGAACCAGAGTACAAATACTTAGGAAGATCAGGTATGATAGGCATTGTTACCTTTGGAGGAAGCCTACCTATAGCAATCAAATCAACTTTCGCCTTTAACGCTTGTTCGAACAGCTCTGGAAATGTAGTCACGTTGGACTGCCGGACAGCCCAACCGATGTCTGTGTTAAATGCTCTGAGGTAGTAAAATGCAGCTAGCTCATCAGTAGGCCGAAGACCATCAGGAATTCTCTGCCAGCTTCTGGTAAATCTGACATTGAAGTCAGCTATCTCTTCCTGCGGGTGCCTTTGAATTACATTAAATTGATGCAATAAAGAGTATGGATCAGCTTGTTCATGAAAATTTTTGACTAACAATTCTCCTAATTGATCCCATGATGTAATAGTGCCTGGTTGCAATGTTCGGTACCAATACAACAATTTACCTCTCAGTGATAACACCAACAACTTTATCATCACATCTTCATCGGTTATGTCATGGATGGCCGCCAAAGAGGCTACATCATTAATATGCTCATAAGCAGTCTTACCAGTACCATCATAGGTCGGCAAAGCTTTCAAAGCAGCTTGAGGAACTGGATTTTGTGCCAGTAAGTTCAAGGCTCCCGAACCATTCCATGCCGAGAACTTCCTTGGAGGATGCTGAGCCATTTGGGATGCTGGATCTGGATATAAGAAGCTTGTAGCAGTACTGGGAGGAGTCAGGGATGGCACAAACTGACCTGCAGCCTACGATGAAACAACAAATGATGGATTCACAGGGCTTACCAATCTTGGGCGCTCCCTCCAGTTCTGAACATCAATCTCGAAGAATTCGACTGGATCTTTCGATTCTTTGGCACTTGATCTCGTGATCATGAAGCAAAGATTTTCACTAGCTTCACAATTAGAAATTTCTAGGTACAATCACCTTCAACAGAGTCACCAGATGAACTTACAATCTCCGCTATGAGGTCAAGACAGTTCATCAAGATCTTGATTCCTCCGGGTATCGATTTGAAATAATACTTGTCCCACCGATTGTGGATCTTTGAGAGACAGAAACAGTCTGTCCCATCGGGCGTGCCAAAAATTGTTGGTCACGAATCTGCCACAGGAAAGGATTTTATGCGAAATGCGCCCTAGACCCGGCCAACATTGAAAGGTCGAGAGAAAGAAATGTCTCCCGGACCAATCTCCAGAGAGGGCTGGTTCCCTTACTAAATTTTATGTTCTTGAAGACTAGAGTTACAGGAAAGGAATTGGAAATATGCAGAAAGAAATGGGAAATATAGCCACAGGCCGAATTTATCAGATCTTGGAAATATTAGCAGCAGATAACCTCAAGCACACTAACAACATATAACAAAAGATAGCGACGTAATTTACTTACAACCTTGCACAGATAACCTCCAGAATCGCATTCCAGAACTCACTTCCTCACTAGCAATATTTAAACTCAGACGCAGAATTCAAATTTAGCAACAGATAAGAAATACGAGCGTAAATGAGGAATGCATAAGATAGAAGGAAAAACACACAGAAAGTTGCTTGCAAAACCAGTAGGCCAAATATCTTTCATTCATGCAAAGAACTTGAAAAGTTTTTCAGCAAAAGTCTCTCTCTCGATGCCTCTTTCTGAGATATACATTGATATTTATAGAGGTCTTGCCTCTTTGTAGCATTTAAAACATGAAACGGACTTCCTCGAGATCTACAAAATGTGCAACAAAAATAAGGAAATGATCCCCTTAAACCAGCCTCGGAGAAGTCAGAAATTGAATGAAACAAGGAACCGGTCGTCTTCATTAAATGGTCATTCTCGGAGCATGCTTGGACCGTTAGAAAATCACGAACAAAAGCTTTTAATAATGGAGGCATCTTCAATTCTGGTGGCTTCAAAAGCTACAGGCCTGAGCACGTTCTTCTATCTTGCACACATTGGAAAGCAACAAAACATTAAATTTTGGAGTGCTTTTAATCCTTGGAAATCGTAATACTTCATCGGGCCGTTGAACTGCTTTCTGGCGCGAAACCGTGACGGGTCGCGAAAACGTGACATGTCACGAAATCACGACGTATTCGGCTCTCTGTTCTCCTTCGTCACCTTGGGTCGCGAAAACCAAACATGTCACGAAATCGCGACGTTTCGTACTATTCTGCTCCTTCCTTGCTTTGCTCTCGTGAAACTATGACCTGTCGCGATTTCGCGACATTTTTCCCCATGTTGTCCTTTCGCTGTTTCGAACCACGAAAACGCGACAAGTCACGATTTCGCTACATCTTTCTCTCGCTTGGTTTTCTCTTTGCTCCTCGTCGCGAAAATGCGACATGTCACGAAATCGTGACATCTTCTACTTTCTGTGCCCTTCTCTTCTTTATACCCATGAAACTGCAACATGTCACGAAATCGCGACGTTTTCTCTTCCTTGGCCTTCATCCTCTTGCAAGTAGCGAAAACGGAACATGTCATGAAATCGCGACATTCCGTACCATTTTGTTCTTTCCGCTTTCACATCGCGAAAACAAGACATGTCACGAAATCACGACATCCTTCTCTATTTAGCCTTTTCTCCACAATATGTCACGAAATCGCGACGTTTCCTTGCTTTCTCTACTGTTGCCGCTTTCTGTCACGATATCGCGACGTCTTCCTCTTGCTTGGCCTCATCTTCAAAAATGTCGCGAAATCGCGACGTCTTTCATGCCTTATGCTTTTTCTCCATCTTGACCGCGATAATGCGACATGTCGCGATATCGCGACGTTTTTACATTTTGCTCCTTGTTCACTTTTCTGTCGCGATATCGCGACGAGGTTCATTGTCATTGCCCTTTGCTCAATTATGTCACGATTTCGCGACCTTTTCTATCACTCTGCTCCATGGCCATCGCAAGTCGCAAAAATGCGACATGTCGCGATATCGCGACAATTTTACTGCTCTGCCTCCGTTGACCACTTTGACCACGATTTTGGAACACGTCGCGATATCGCGACATTCTCCGACTTTGGCTTCTCTCTCCTCTAAACACCCGCGATAACGCGACATGTCGCGATATCGCGATAGTTTTGAACCCGTGCTCTCCATGCTATTTTTTGGTCGCGATATCGCGACAGTCTTCGGACTTAGCTGTTTTGGCACCAAAACTCGTAGAGAAACACAGAGGAGTGAGAACTTCAACAATTTATGCATGAATAATCAACAATCAAAACAATGTGGCAAAAATGCCAACAAGTATATTAAAGCTAAGCCTATAATGCTTAAATTGGGATATAAAGGGAAAGGTTTGGGACCTTTCCAGAATGTTATGAAATAACCTTTTGAGGTAGAGTCGTGGCCCACCCGATGTGGTGTGGGCCTATTTCCTAGTAAGGGTCAGCCCTTCCCATTTTTTGATGATGATCAATTCATATGTTACCAATATTATTTGGATGAACGCGATGCTTTGCATCTAATAAATAATCCATTTACATGTAATATGATATCCATAGCTTACCCTCAGATGATCGCTGAATCTGACAATGAGTTGGAGGGAGATATCTTCCATGATGTCTGCGTTGAGGAATTATTACATAATGGATTTTATTTTGATGGCTCTATACCTAGTATAGCCTAGCTTGAGGCCACGACTCCTCAAGACGAATTATCCAAGCTAACCTCGGAATAATTACAAGAATTGGGCGTTTCACCCGCCCCACCTAATTTTGAGAGAGATCTACACATGGAAGTAGAAAACGTCATAAAAATTAACATTGGAACCGAAGATAATCATCACATAATCAACATTGGATCAGAATTGAGTCAAGAAAAACAAGATAAATACATTGCATTTCTTAAGGAATATGAAGATGTCTTTGCTTGGACATATGAATATATGCCAGGATTAGACCCTTTTGTAGTTATGCATCACCTAGTAGTCCATCCGGATGCTAAACCTGTTAAATAGAAACTTAGAAAAATGCATCCTAAAGTGGCCTTACTAGTCAAAGGGGAATTAGAAAAACTCCTGAAGGTTATTTTTATACAAGACATTGATTATGCTGAATGGATCTCGAATGTAGTTCCAGTAACTAAGAAAGAAGCTACCAAAGTTAGGGTTTGCACACACTTTAGAGATATTAATGCTACATGCCCAAAAGATGATTTTACTCTTCCCAACATGGATCAGATCATTGATTTTACTGCTGGGAGTGGAATGATATCCTTAATGGATGGATTTTTTGGTTATAATCAGATCAGGATAGCTCCTGAAGATCAGGCTAAAATAGCCTTTATTACCCCTTGGGGGACCTTTTGTTGGAAAGTGATGCCATTCGGTTTGAAGAATGTAGGTGCAACATATCAACGAGCCATGACTTATATCTTTCATGATATGATGCATGATATTCTACATGATTATGTAGATGATATTATAGCTCGTTCCATCAAAGAAGATGATCATTTAGATGACTTGAGAAAAGTATTTGATCGGTTAAGGGAATATCTTATCCAACTGAATCCATCCAAATGTATATTCGGAGTTAAGTCTGATAAATTATTGGGGGTTATAGTTTCTTTACGTGGCATTGAAATTGAACCTCTCAATATCATGGCTATCACTAATATTCCCGCACCCACAAATATATCTGAATTATAGAGTCTACAAGGTAAGCTTCAAGCTATTCGTCGCTTCATCGATAAGTTGGCGGACAAAACAGGACCCTTTCTTAAGCTTCTTAAGAAAGATGTCTCTTTTCATTGGGACAAAGAATGTTAGGAAGCATTTGAACTCCTCAAACAATATCTCCTTAACCCACCTGTGCTTTCACCACCTAGACCTGATCGCCCATTTATCTTGTATATTTATGCTTCAGATTTTGCCTTAGGAGCTATGTTAGCTCAACTTGATGATAAGAAAAGAGAACGTGCTAATTATTACATTAGCCGAACCTTAATCAGTTATGAAACCCGTTACACAAAATTAGAGAAACTATGTCTAGCAGTCATATTTTCTACATAGAACTATGCCATTATATGCTCAGTCAAAAAATGTATGTTATTGCTGCATCCGATCCTTTGCGGTATCTCATGAATCAACCATACTTATCTGGTCACACAACAAAGTGGGTTCTTGCGCTAAGCGAGTTTGAACTCACATTTATAGGATAGAAGTCTATTAAAGGTCAAATAATAGAAGATAAATTAGTTGTTGCACCCTTAGAGTCTAGCCATCCCCTCATCATTGAGTTTCTGATGAATGCCTTAAATTAGAGGCAGACCATCCAGAGCAATGGTCCCTATAATTTGACGGAGCCCGATGCATGAGTGGGGCTGGTGCAGGTATTATTTTAATATCTCCATAGAAACATCTTATACCTTTGTCCTTTAAATTAACATTTGCTTGTACTAATAACACTGCTGAATATGAGGCTCTAATCCTTGGATTACAAGCTGCCTTGGCACTAAAAATTAAAAATCTATTAGTTTTCGATGATTCTCAACTTGTCATAAATCAAATTAATGATGTTTATCAGACCAGAGATGATAAATTACATCCATATAAAGCATGTCTTACAATTAATATCTTTATTTGATCAAGTTACCTTGGAAGCTATTTCTAGAACTAGCAACCGTGCGGTTGATGCTATGGCTACAGCTGCATCTCTTTTGCCCTTGGAGTTAGATGACGAATATGCTACCATCATTATTTGTTGACTCCAGGAACCCACTTCAAATAAATCATGCTTAGAACCTTTGGATGTGTTTCTAATCAACGAAACTACTCCTGAACTTTGGTACACTAATATATTCAATTTTCTTCAAAATGGGACCTTCCCTGAAGGTTGTAATAGCAACTAGCATCGGTTATTACGTAGACGAGCAAGTCGCTTTGTAATTATTGGAAATACATTGTATAGGAGATATTTTGAAGGCATCCTATTGAGATGTTTGAATTTAGACGAATCTAGATCAACTTTGAGTGAAGCCCACGATGGATCTTATGGGGGAAACTTTAGTGGTAGCGCCATTGCTAAGAAACTCCTTAGGATAGGATAGTTTTGGCCTACCATGGACAATGATGCACATTATTATGTGCACCATTGCGACAAGTGCCAGAAACATGCTGACCTTGTCCATGCGCTTGCACAAGAGCTACAGGCTATTTCATATCCTTGGCCCTTTTCAAAATGGGGCTTAGACATCATTGGAAAAATCAACCTTGTGTCATCTGATGGACACAAATTCATCATAACTACCACCGAGTATTTTACAAAGTGGGTTGAAGCTATGCCCTTAGCTTCTTGCACTAGAACCCAAGTTTGCAAGTTTATTTTAATCAAATTATTTGTAGGTTCAGAATTCTTGCAAATCTCATCTCAGATAATGGAACTTGTTTCAAAAATAAATATGTCAAGAAATTATGTCAAAAACATAAAATTCAACATCGTTGGTCCACTCCCTATTATCCTCAGGGTAATGGCCAAGCAGAAGCATCTAATAAAACATTAATTAAAATCCTCAAAGTACTGGTTAATAAATCTGGCCGAGATTGGCACATTCAACTATATCCTAATTTTTGGGCTTATCGAACTAGTGTTCGTACTCCCACGGGCACTTCACCTTTTGTTTTGGTTTATGGTGCTGAAGCAGTTTTTCCCTTTGAATTAGAAGTTCCTTCTTTGGCTCTACTACTTCAAGATACTGAAGTAGGAGATGAATATCGTGCTGGCAGACTTAGTCAGTTGGAACTCCTAGATGAGAAGCGCATCAATGCTTTGGAACATATTTGAGCCTACCAAAACAAGCTCAAGCGAGCATACCTCAAGAAATTTCATCATCGATCCTTTGAGATCGACGACCTTGTCTTAAAAGAAAATAAAAAAAATACTAATGCAACTAAAGATCTTAAAGGTAAATTTGAACCTAACTGGATTGGGCCATATATCATCACTGCTAAATTTGGATTGGGAGCATACAGATTAGCTACCTTAGATGGTAAAGATCTTAAAGAACCTATGAAAATTATGCATCTCAAACACTATTATGCATAACATCTGGTCATTTCATCATTGTATCTATTATTGTTTTGCATATTGTTTCATTTTAGTAATTCATATAAAAATTTCAAAAAACAGTAATAGTATTTATTCTTTCAATTCATAAATTAAAATCAAAATATAAACAAATAAAAATCATCAAAATATTCAAAAACCTCTTTTATTTTCACACCTGTTAGTTCTTGAAGTATTGCAGTTATATTTTCAATTATTTTGGATAAATTAGCATTTATTTGGAATCCCTCACTTTCACACTCACATGCATAAATATCTTGATTTTATTTGGTATGATTATTAATCTCTCTTATATCAAAGTCCACAGTTGAATTAAATAAAGTTTTGAGCATAGATAACTGATCTTGTTATTTACTTGAACCAAGTATATCTTTTCACATTAAAATGATTTCATTGCAAATTCAATATGATGCTACATAGTAGAAGTGGTTTCTTGAGCGAAAAGTTTCCCCTGCTATCCTATCATGCACATGGTCTAGAATCTTTGAGAATTGACAAAAGGACAAGCTCACCCCTACCCGAATAAAAATCCCTTGCTCTACAACCAATCCGAGCAAGTATCCCTAGTATAGGAAGAAAAAAAAAAGTCAAAGAAAATGAGAAAAAGAAAAATATTATTTTGTACCATCGCAGCAATATTTCAGCATTATCTCAGTTCCAAGCAAAAATACAAAAAAAAAAAGATAGAAAGAGAAAAGAAAAAGAAAGCAGCAATAAAATCCCTTTTCCCTACCCTTTGAAAAGAAAAGAAGGGTGAATGAGCTTGAATCCCTAGAATTTTCAATTATTCGAAAACTGTGAGGTAAGCCCCATAACAGGCGGTTTGTGCCCAACCCGCTTGGCCTTAGGTAATTCCTAGCATGGTGATATGTCTGTTACATTAGCGATCTTCTTTTGTACAGACCTATGTCAGCTTATGGATTAGCTAGCTCTTGATGACCCAACTTACATAGTAGTCTGGTACGGTTACATGCATATAAATCATGGTCAATGAACACTTATTTGGTTAATTCAAATTACTTGTATCAAATTATCTTGCTCAAAATTGGTGAATGAACAATACAATTGCACACACATTTGTATTTGAGAGATTTTTGTATCATTATGATAGATCAAGATCGGCAATGAACTCACATCTGCACATGGGGTTCCTTATAAATCTACATTTTGTCTTTGAGATAATCTAAAATATTTATGCAAATATTTTGGAATAATTTCATCTTCTTATTTAAAAGAACATCTGTTTAGTATAAAAACAATTACATACATTTTTTTCAAAAATCCAAAATTTCTTTCAACAACATATTCAAAAATCTAGCAATAAAGTCACATTTATATATTTTTCCTGTTTATCTCAAAATCAAAAATCAATTATGCAATAAAAATATTTTTGCATTTCGCGATGATGGTATAAGTCTATACTTGTAATTCTATGCCTAGCACAAACCATTGTTCTAATTTTATTTCCCATTCATTATTATTTATCAAAAACATATGGCTTATATCATTATGTCACACAATTGTGCTTTAAAAAAACACACAATCTTTCTATTTCATTTCATTATGTCAACATTCAATTTTGCAATGATGGTATAATTCCTAGGGAATTATTCAAAAAAATTATCACACTTAGGAATTTATGCCTAGCAAAAATCATTTTTTAAATATATTTCATGCATAATTTTTTATAAAAATCTGAAAACAAATCATCACCATCATCATTTTTCATCATCACAACACAAAGCCTTAAGACAGTCTCTTAAGCACTCTTTTACTTTTAGCAATATTTATATTGGGATATTAGCTTGACGACCTAGCGAGTGGCGACTCCATGAAATGGTCTATAATAGCGACAATGTCCTTTGAAATTATTGTTAGAAGTCCCTTTGTTTTTCATCAAATCACACCACAAAACAACCAATTTGTTTACATCAGATTATTTCATTTAAATTTTATAGCATGACATAAAATTATACTATTTCCAAATGACATAATTATATGAATAATCAATCAACAATTCTAAAATTGAAGCATAATCAAACATATGGACAAGTCATATCACAAAAAAAGAAGAAGATCATATATATTTATCAAAATATCTATACATCATATCACAACTAGATTGGTATGCCACAATCTATACCCTGGCATACTCAATCCTCTCAAAAATATATCCAATCTAGTCTATAGCAGCTAGTCTCGAGAAGCCCTCGAGCTCTCAGCCTCATCTCCTCTCCCACCCTGGCATGGAGGAGGTGGTCCCATAGAGTTTCATGTTGTGTCTCGGGTCCTCATCGTCGATCGTGAGGATATACTCGATGATACCATCCTTATCGGCTCCACAATATCGACTGGAAGCTATATCCTCTGGCCCTTTGGAACCAGCTGGAAGTATGCTCCCTGATAGAATGTGGTCTGAGCAATAGACCACACCAGCTCCTACATGCTCGCCCCTCCACTCCGAGCCATGAGCCGTGTAGCTTCATCCTGCAGAGTCTGCACCTGAGCTCATAGGTGGGCATTCTTAGCCTGGAGAGCTGCCATCTCGTTGCTCTCCCCCACCTCGACACCCTTGCCCTTATTGGGCGATGGTGGCCTCTCCCCCTACTAAGAAGGAAATCCGTCCTGCCTCCTCCCTATCTACTACGGTCTCTACGGAGCCTGTGGCATCCTCTGGCATCTCTCCTACGGAGATCGTCGCTGCTCTCTCCCTCCATGACCCCATGCTACCTCAATGGCATCCTGGCACCACCTCCCCATCCATCGCACAACCGTGTGCATCAAACCCTATGCCCTCATAATCTAAGGAGGGTAGATGCCTACGTACTAGGCATCGTATCCATCAGTGACCCCAGTGTCGTCCCCATCCACTGGCTGAATGGGGGCATCATCCGCCTCTTGGCTCTATAATAATTGCATATCTAGAGCCTCGCTTAGTGTAGTACTATCCCAGATAGTTTGGGAGTACTCATAATCCCTGAGAGAAGGGATCCCCTATTGTATACTGAACTACCACAAAACTCGATCGTAGCGATGGATATCTACCTCTTCCTGCTCCATACTTAGCTAGCAGACTCACCTGATGTGAGCCAACTCCTATCCATCCTCTCCCCTCCCTGGATGCTCTCTCCTTGGCCTCTAGGTGATCTGGTCTGGGATGAGGTCATCTAGTAACCTTTGTGACATCGATAGATCTATCCACCACTGTGACCCTCTTTGGAGCCACCAATAGAAAACCCAGGGTCTCTCCCACTCAACCCCTATCAGTGGAAGCCCTACCGGCCTCTGCATCGTAATGTGCTCCTAGCACCATACCTGTAGTAGCGATGTTAAAACTGGACATTAGCCTCCCTTGTATACGACCCTGTACAGGATCCTATACAAGCGTCATAATGCAAAGATGCCCCATGCAAATTTGTACCTATGGTCTCTCATGTCATAGACCACATCTAAAAGGAGCCATGGTAATCTGCACCCGCTCTGGTGGCACAGTAGTAAGCCATGCACTACCCCTACCAAAACCTGATTCAACCTAGATGCCCCTGGAATATGCCTCAGAGACTCGATGTTCACTTCGCCCTTCTCCAGGGCGAAGCTCGAGTCTCCGCACAGCCTCATCATAGTCTGGCCCTAATTGGTCGTAAGAGTCATCAGTTGTCCCTATATGGGAATCCCAAAGATCCTCCATACATCCTCCAAAGTGGGAGCCATCTCCCCTATCGGTAACTAAAAGCAGGACGACCCTGGATACCATCTCTCTACTAGGGCTATCAGTAGCCCCATGTCTATCGGTATTTGTGGCATCTCTGCCACATGCTATAGTCCGACCTATGCCAGTTGGTCTCGCTCTGCCTGATTGAGTGCAGCCATGTCATCCCTCAGCCCCCTGTATTTTCATTCTTGACTTTTTAGTAATCCCCTATGCAAAATAAACAATCAAACAATAAAAATCATCAATCATTAAAATCAGTTAAATTAATTTAATCTTCTAAAAATAAATAGTGGATGATATCATCCTAAATTAGTTCAAATCGTCCTTTGTAGGATGAAATCATCTCTGATTTCTCAACTTGGGGATCGCCCCTTGTTGGACAGGATTGCCCATATTTCGTTGATTTTGCCCTCAGATGAAATTGACAGTCTAAGGACGATTTCGATGAAATTGGGACGATTTCGTTTCGACGTCGTTGACGGCCTAAAAACGGCTGCGATGCCCCAAAACAGTCAAAATTTAAATAAAAAATTACACAAATCAAATTAAAAACATAATTCACTAGGTTTAGATCCTTACCCATAGCCCGCACCGGACCTCTGTTGATCTGTGCGTTGTTTCGACCATTTCGCTTGCAGAGCTCTAAAAATAGTGAAAATGAACAGTAAAAATAAATTAGGGTTTTACCCTATTTTTCTTAATTTTATTTTAAAAACAACATTTTTTTAAAAATTTTGCTTTTCCGCGCTTTTACCTCAAACACGGAGGGGGCACCATAGTAAGCAGTTGTACGATTCGACCTAGAATTGTCGTCTAAAAAATAGAGTAAATTTTTGCTTTCTCGTAAAACAGGAAGAACTCGTATTTAACGTATTTTCTTCAGAAAATTTGCTAAAGAGGGGGAAAAATGTAGCACCCTAAAATTGGCGCAGTTAAACCCTTAGTAAAAGATAAAAATTTGAATTTTAACCCCAAAATCGCCCATTACCCGCTCCCCTCATTTTTTGCGCCATTTTTAGGATTTATTTTGACCGTTGGACGATATCGTCAACGATCAGACGAAATCGTCCCAGATCGGACGAATTCGTCTAGAACAGAATGTCCATACGATTTCGTCCCAAAACTAAATTTTCATAATTAGCTTCTGTTTCAACAACTTCTCTAACTTGGGCATAAAGCGTGTCTACGCGGTTAGAGTCTCCCCTGTTGGAGATCTCCCAAATTGGGGTGATCTCCAACCTCCTAACCTCTCCCTAAATCCTATATAAACTTAGGATTTTTCTTGACTTCCCCCTGGCTGATTTTTCACTACAACTTTAGTTTCTCGTGCATTAGAACACCTTCACACCATTTTTTGCATTGTGTATTTCAAGTTTTTCTTGCAGGAATTTTACTATTTTTCAGCTGGAGCAAGCTCGGATCGTCACTGGTGATTCCAGACAATTTCGGACGATCCTATTGCATATCGATGATGATCTCGTACGATTGGAGGTGATCTCGATTGTAGTCCATATTGGAGGCAATCAGAGCCTGAAGTTTGCATTTTTTTATCTTCTCTCTTCATTTCCTTATGCATTAACTTATTTTATTCTATTTCTACATTCTGGAGTTCACCTCATTTAGCATAGATGCATGATAAAGTTAAAATAAATTATTAAATTAATGCATTTCCTTTAATTATTTTTTGGATTTATCATTTAGGCAGGTTTACTATTATTTCTATCATTTCCCCTTACTTTTACAGTTGCATTTTTGGTATTTGGTATCTATTTCTGTGATTGCAGGTTTCTGATGAATTTGTTTGACGAATTCATCAAGTCGACGATGATCTCATCTGATCTCAGATGACCGATTGTGATCTGATCTCAACATTGGCATATAGAATAGCTTAGATTCATCTTGCTCAAACCTAGGAATTGAATGATTGAATATAAAAATGAACATATCAAACCCATTCTTGACCTAGGCGTGGAAACTGCCACTCAAATTTTCTTGGTGAACCCACCATACGTCAAAAATTCACCCTTATACCCCTCCCTCGAGAGGCACGACCTTCAAAGGGCCTCTCAGTTCAAGGTATTGTCCCATCCTTCTTGCATCCCCCTTTCGGGCATGGATCCTATAGCCTGAAGGTAAGGATGCAAAAAATTTGGAGCAATACAAGCTCAAACAAGATATTTTTACATTTCAACTAGGGGATGTAATATCGTGTTCGAAGCTCAATGGTTTGGCACATTGGGAACCATATCATGGAAATTTGTCAAGCTTTGGATGTGATTTTCATAGGATGAAAAATCCCACACTCTTCATGGCTTAAAATCAAGGCATTCACAAATTATCAATTCAAGCCGAATGGAGAAGTTTTTGAAAAAATCATCGCGGGGTGTCATAGCTTAGATATTTATGATGCAACCTCACCCTTCATAGGAGGATTCCATCCTCGTAGTTTTACAACTTGTTTTGGCCAAGCACAATTTTGTATTTGCTGAGCCATCAGAATTACCTCCTCATTTATCTCATGACCATGATATTCCTTTTTTACCTGGAAATACCCCACCTAACATTTGACCATACCAGTATCCTCATGCTCTTAAGTCCAAAATCAAGAAATTGGTACAGGAATTGTTAAAATTTGACATCATTCGACCAAGAAACAGTCCTTACTCTTCTTAAATTTTATTGGTGCACAAGAAATATGGGTCTTGGTGGTTGTGTATCGATTACCATTGAGCTCAATAAACTCACAATCAAGTATAAGTTTCCTATTCTGGTGGTGGATGAATTACTAGATGACCTACATGGGATTGTACTTTTCCAAATTAGACCTTCATTCTGGATACCATCAAATCAGGCTCAAGGATGAGGATATTTCAAAGATTTCTTTTCGTACTCATGGATATCACTATGCATTTTTGGTGATACCATTTGTATTAACTAATGCTCTGTCCACTTTCCAAATCCTCATGAACAACATTTTTCACCCATTCTTTCAAAATTTCATCCTAGTTTTCTTTTATGATATTCTAGTATATAGCCACTCATGGGAAGAACATCTTGTTTGTGTGGATCAGAATCTACAGCTATTGGAACAACATCAAATCTATGCTAAGTGGTCCAAGTGTTCTTTTGGTTTGAAATAAGTGGAGTATTTACGACACATTGTCACCAAGGATGATGTCAAAGTTGACCCTAAGAAGATCCAGGCGGTTCAGAAATTTTTGAAACCTCGCACTCAAAATAATATTTGAGGAATTTTAGGACTCACAGGTTATTATCATAAATTTATTCGTAACTATGGTAAAATTACAACTCCCCTCACCTCCATGTTAAATATGCACTCTTTTACTTGGTCCAAACCCACTGAATGGGCTTTCCTAGAGTTGAAGTATGCTATGACCACCACTCTAGTCTTAGCCATGCCAGATTTTTCTAAATATTTTATCATTGTGAAGTAGGGAAAAATGGTGTACCAAATTATGTAAAACAATGTGTATCTAACCCATCTCGCTCATGAGCATAAAAAAGGAAGCATGCATGTGAAAATGAAAGAATACCAAACAAAAGGAAGTGAAATAAAGAAATTTGCTTCTCATTAATTTGTTGGATCAGATCAAAGGTTACATAGAATTCCCCTTTAAGGCTCAAAATGTGATACAATTGTTACGATTTTGAGTTCCCAAAGAACAAGTATTTCACGGAATCAAGGTGCACATCCAATGTTTCTCCGCGTACCCACAATCGAGGTGAGCAAGCCAATGCCACCGCTGCTTGTATATATGATCTCTGAGGTCTTATATTCCTCCCCAATGCCTTCTAGGAACCTGCACCTACACACAAAGAATCCAAGGGGGGTCAAATAGCAAGGGTGTATGATGGAAACATGCAATCCCCACAGGGGCAAAATAGCGCATATATTAAAAATATATCAAAACATGTCCAAATGACTTGAAAATTTTCAGAGATGTTAAAGAGGATGTTTTGAGAGGATATAACCAAAAATAGATCTAAAATTGCATCTGTAGACCCCTCTATTTTGCGTCGCCTGCCTACAACCTACGAAGAAGAAGACAAGCAAATCCCGAACCTAAACATATCCAAAACTTATTAAATTTGGAAAGAATGTATAAATTGACATTTCAAGAGAAAAAATATGATTATATTTTCAAATTGGGGCCCAGATCCACCTGCATCAAACCGGGGTGCCCGGATGGGCCCTACGAGCCTACAAAAACTTAAAAATGCTATAATTTTGTCAATTTAACTCCAAATAACCTGAAATTTGAACTGTAGAATAATGGGAAAATATAGAAAAATACTAATTAAAAACAGTATTGAAATTGTATAAGAATTTACCCTCATACTAGGAGGTATGGTGTTGACTACAACTATTTGGGGGGCACCCTGGGAAGGGATACCCACCAATTTCGGCCACTTTTTGCTACCAAAATTACTAGAAGATGTTCCTAAAAAATATAAGGTGTGTTTTCATCGAATTTGGTGAATAAATTCACCCAGATGGAAAAGCTCAAAAGGCTCTCTTGAAGTCACCCGGTAACCTCCTTCGTTAAGAGGAGATTCCAAGGGCAAGAAATCTGCTACAGATTTTCCTAACATAAGACTAACTCATACAGTATATACCTTCCTTCCACATAACTACCCTATTTTGGAGAAATAATTTTGTGAAGAAAATTTTTGACCCTTTCTTCCATGATCTTAGTGTAGACATCTAAAAGTCATACATGCTCACCCATAGATACTTATAGACCTGCATAGACAATTGTAGGCCTACATAGGCCATCGTAGCCCATTGTAGGCCATCCTAGGCCATCATAGGCCATCGTAGACCATCATAGGCCATTGTAGACCATCATAGTCTATCACAGTTATTCGTAGGCACAAAACCCTAGAAAACTACATAAAACATGTCCAAAATGTCTCCTATTAGTAGGAGGGCTACATACAAGCCCCTTAAGGCCACCTAAGCCCTTTCCTACACCTAATTAGGGCCCCCATGGGACCATTCCCTACAAAAACCCTAATTATGCTAATTAGGATTCTAATTTGCAAGTGAATTTCCACTTAAATTACTATGCGACCTCGAGAAGTGCGCAACCCCGACTACCCTACTTGTGATTTTGATTTATCATGTATATTATCACTTGCACAAAATTAAAGTACTAAAAGCACATGCGACACGAAAGTAAGAAAACAAATAAATATGGTTTATTTATCGATATCTCAAATCCTCAGTTACAAGCTCGTCCCTCTTAGGGATACCATCATTTTGATACAAATATTTACACAATATAGAGCAGCTATTGTATGAATTTTCCTCAAGGGAACAATGTGCATACGTAGGCCTCATGGTCTCGCATACAAAACTGTATGGGGGCTTACAGATGCTCTTTTCTCCATATCTAGTCCTTGAGGGATCTTTGTGCTCTTGTTGCTTCAATCTGGTCCTAAATATTTGTACTTGCGCTCATGGAAACAACAAAGCATGCTTAGTAGGATGGGCCACCTATCCAGATGAGACCTTTGTTAACAGATCTGAATAATCATAATAGTAATGAAATACAAGCATAAATAGAATAATAAATGCATGTAAAGCTGAGAAATATGGAATAAATGCATTAATGAAAGCAGATCTAAGGTATGACTTAACTAATCAAATTAATCAATAATGAATCTAGACTAAAGCAAAGTGAAATAATTTCTATGATCTAAAATATGCCTATGAGCCATTTTCTGAGACAACAACCATGATATGAAGCTCTTCTCCTTGTAAATCTGGGGTTGTTGCGCTATCCTCCTTGCCAAAATTGATTTTCAAGGGTCACTGAGCATGCCTCCTACACTGATTGGCAATTGGGAACAATGAATCTAAAAACTAGTGCATGGGCGTAGCTCAGTCGAGTGATGCTCCAATGCTCCTCAAAGGGACATAGCTTGGCTCTCCATTTTGATAGGGCTTTACTGCTTAACTCTAAAATTTTGTGGATCCTTTGCTTTTCGTGGGAGAGTCTATATGTATAGTTCCCTCTCAGATCTATACTTTGGCTTCTTTGAGAAGCCTCCATATAAATTGCATGCGACTGATCATCTTGGGTGGGGAGCATCAGTCACAAAATAGCATGAAAGGGGTAGTTAGAAGGAACTCAGGGAGTTCCTTGCCAAAATCCACCTATTATCCATACAAAGATGTAGTCAGACTGCATGATCAGGGCCTGAATTCATGGATATACTATGCATGGTGCTAGTCGCTATCAGGTTTAGTGACTAGGTGTGGTCGTTGTAGTATTTAGTGGCCAAGTGTGGTGGTCGCTCTACTTGAGAGCGATTAGGCCTGTATGGGCTAGAATTGCCATGTTTGAGTGGTTATGACCATTTCTTGCTCTTGGAGAGATCCAAGAGGATCCATATATTCTACGAATGTGTCTATATGGATAGTCTCCTAAACATGACACATTTTAGGTGTCTACAGATGCTCCTTTTTGGGATGTGATGTGAGCAAAACATAATGCAAAGAAAAAAATAGTAGACCACCTAGGGCCATATTGTAGGTTGGGTGATGATCACTGATCTGATCAACATAGGATACCCCAGTCATGCAGGAGGGCGCAAATCCTAGAATTATTACTTCCAACGAAATGGAAGGCTTAAATGTGTGGGAGTTTGCACTTGTTATCAAGAAATTAGGTAGTTTCTAAAGGAGAATTGGGATGGATCCTCACTCCCGTGGGGCGGTCTGACTGTTATAGCCTTCTCTAGGTTTGAGGTGATGTGTCTCAATTCTACTATAATAGTTTTGCCCCAAGTGGCCTTATGGTGATTTCCTCATCTCATCAAATTGCATGGAGCACTAGTCACTACAATCACCAAAGTATATAGAAAAAATCATTGACTATGAGGCTCATTTGGGATTTTGTTATTGTTTGATTGATTTTTTTGTTAATTGGATTTTATGATGTTTTTGAATTTTGATATATGTAATTTTTTTTGGTATTTTGCTTATTTTGGCTACTTTGAATCTAAAATGTGTGCTCTATGGCTTATTCTGAGGTGTTATGTGGTGAGAAATTATAGAAAAATTTCATGGGTTCTTGGCCACTATTAGGTCCAGTGGCCCCCAAATAGTGCTTCATGGCCGCTGTCAGGTCCTGTGGCCAAAAATTTTGGGTCGTTGACAATAGTAGTGGCCAAGGCTTGAGTAAATCAAATTAGGGTTTTGACTCTTCATTCTTCCAGATATCAATTCTACTTTTGGATCTCTGGGTTGATAGTGACTTCTTATGACCTAGGACGTTGCTGATTTGACACCATGGCTAAGAAGGATGAGGCTTCGATGAGTGGAGGAGCTAGAGCTTCATGGGTACATCTCTAAAACCTAGCCTTCTTTTATTATTGTGGTAAAATTAACCTCACTATGAAATTTGGTAAAGGAACCTCATTAACCCTGTTGGCAATGAACTAAACTGGTAGATAGGCTTAATTTAGGGCTTAATCAATTGGGCATCCCTTAGATTTATGTTTTTGCAATTTTTTATATGATTTTTGGCCATGGGGGCATGTTGTTGGCATGCAGCTCACTAGATACTACTTCCCAGAGTAGCTAGCCTGGCCTACAACTGACCGTTTTTGCTATTAGTAGCCAGCTTGAATTTCAACGGTCAAATTTTGCATCATTAGAATCTAGTTGCTTTTAGCTTTAGCGGCCACTTCGTGGCCGCTCTCTATGCAAGCAGTAAGTTAGCCTTAGGTGTATTCATTGATTTTTGGTTTTTTAAAGGCATTTAATTGATTTTTTTGAAATTTTGAAGAATAGTATTTGATGTTTTTGGATGCTCAGGTGCATTTACCCATTATGCTTGTTGCCTTAAGCACATCTTAGTTTAGCTTGCACCAGTTTTGTTTTATGCATTTATTTATTTGTTAGTGTATTTGATTTAGACTATTTTTTGCACTCTTAGATCTTATCTACTCGGGCTCTATATTTAAAATTGCTTTGTGACATTTTGCCTATAATGGATGACACAAACTGGGCCTGGATCAATACTTGTGGGCTCCAGTATGTCATTGGTCTTTCGATGATCATATCGGATTAGGCCTATTTGACTTCCTTGGACCACAGGTGGGATTCTATGACCAACACCATCCACCTTCCTACCAGTGAGATGACCATTATGCCAGAGGATGTCTATAAGATCTTCAGGATCCCTTTTAATGGAGTGCCTATTTTCTCTTCTCCCACTAATGCCTGAGATGCAGTGTTCTTGAGGATATTTGGGATACATGATGTTGCTGCCTTTAAGGATACTCATTCTAGCAGTATTTTAGTTGCTTGGTGGTACCAATAGGATGTCTTCTCTCAGAGGTATGCTATGTTTTTTATGGTCATCTACAACATCCTCATACCTGACTGCTCTGGAGTGAGGCTCCCATGGAATCTCTTGGTGATGGTACAGGACTTTATCGGAAGCAAGGCACCTATTATCTATGCTTGGGGGAGTGCACTACTAGCACAGTGCTATGATAAGCTATGTCGCATTCAATATCACAATCGAGCCAGTATTTCTTGTAGCATACTCCTCCAAATCTGGGGATGAGAGCATATTAAGGTTGATCACCTAGCAGGACTTCCAATGGAGATCACTGCGCTAGATTATGATATCTAGTGTTATGGATCTAGGTTTCCCAAAGTGCTCGAGGAGCACAAGAGCCACCCCTTTGCAGGGGAGATTTCCCACTATACAACATATTTGACTTGTTTGTGGGTCATTGATATCATCTGATAGCCTTATCATGAGTGCCCTGACTAGGAGGATCTAGCTATATTTACAATGAGAATTTGATGTGATATATGGGTTATCGATTGTAAGGATGGCATCAGAGATTTTTCTACTACTCCATGGTGCTTCGATAGTTTGGAATTCAATAGGATGTCCCCCTTGATCCAGTTTTCTATCATCGGATTGTCATAAAGAGGAATATTACACCGCCTTGAGTTACAACGGTGCTATAGGAGGATGACCCTCTTGTAGTTAATCCTAGTGTGGCTGATGTTGGGGTTATAGAGGCATACACCCACTAGTGGTGTACATGATTATGGCAAGGAGGTGGTCATTTGGGATGGTCTTTGGATGATCCTAAGGTTGAGGATCCTGATGGGCACCGAGTGCAGACTCAAAAGAATTATTGGGGGTAGGCAAGGTAGAAGGAGCAGGTGGTAGAGGAGTAGGTTGTAGAGGAGCAGGTTTCCCCCAAGGAGGAGGAGGAGCTAGCCCCTGAGGAGCAGGAGTCTCCTATTTGGGCTCAACTACACCAGGTTGAGGTTGAGCTATAGATATCCCATATTCAGGTGCAATAGAGGGATGTCACCATTGCAGATCTTTGGAGACATGTTGTCCAACTTACTACTGAGCATGATGATGAAAAAATCCATATTGTGCCACCTATTACAATACCTTAGGGACCTAGTGGTCTAGACATAGGTGCACGAGGTCAGGATTCGGGAAGGCCATCTACCAAAGAGGCCCAGGGTAGGAGGGTCACAGAGGACCGACCGGAGCACTTCAAGATAATAATTAGCTTGGTTGAGCCATAGTACCAAGTCCTGAACAGAGTAGACTGGGGGTGCTAGCTCTATGCTGCCTCCCAGAGGGGGTGGTGAGGGTATAGGTGATGCTAGTGGTGTAGGCCACTCTTGAGAATTTTGGCTCCTTGAACATTTTGTACCTCTTTTTGGGTGTAAGGTCAGCTGACCTACATAGTTGTAGCCTTATTGGCACTTTTTGTACCTACATGTACTTATTTGGATACACGTTTATATGATACCTAGACTTTGAGACTCACCATGTGTGTATCAAATATGATTATGCTTTTATGTTTATGGATGTAGTATCGTGATTTTATGTGATATGGTTTGATGTGATGTTTAGATGCTATGATGTGTATGTGTAGGTGAACTACTTTATGATCTTATGTTATGTGTTTCACATGACTTATGCTTTATGATGTGTGGATTTTTAGATGGCATGATCTAGATGATGATGATGGATGCATATACGGATGCAATTCTTATTTTTAAATGCATGTTTTCTTTTGATGTATTGTATGCATCTAACCTTACGTTGTTATGATTTGGTAAATAAAATATGTTATGTTATGTTGATGATCTAATGTGAATGAACTTGTATGCTTTAATCACTTAAAACATATGATATGATGTGATATGAGTTTGAAAATCTAATGGGTGACACCACAAAATGTATAAAAATCATGAATAAATAATAATTCTCATAATAATAATTAATCATTTAAACATCAAATGTGAGGTGAGATGATGGATTTATTTATAGGTTGCTATAGATATGCACAGAATAGTCAGTGGTCATTTTATTGTTATTTTTGACATTTATATGGTATCTATCCTATCATATGCATTCGTTTAGCAAACAAAACCTCCTGAAGAAAGTTTATGATGTGACTGATGATATGGCTTGTTGCTATTATAGGATTTTTGAGGTTTTCCATGAGACTCAAACACCCTAGTTGCTTCATCAAACGGTTGTATACTGATCATACAGAGCCCTTGAAGGATAAAGCTTTGTTATGCAGCCCTAGATATTCATCATTCATGTGTGTACAAATGAATACATTAGATAGAACATAAGCATATCCCAGTGCCAGGTGAGATTAGTTCAGCCCATTACTGTATTGAGGATCTTCAAATGTTTATACTGATCCTAGGTTGGACTCAATCGGACTAGACCACTAGGTAATAGAGGACACCTAAGGCTAGCTCTTCCACATGTAAACATTGTTCTATACAAAAGCAGGATGCTAATGTGACAGACATATCGTCATGCGCAAGGATACATTATGGCTCGTTCATGCTGATAATTCTAGGAATTCAAGTTCAATACTCCCTTATTTTCTTCATATTTATTTGGGATACTTGCTCATGATTTAGTGATGAAAACCATTGTTTATTTTGAATTTTTATTTTCCTTTTGAGCAAGGGATTTATGTAGTGATGATAATCACTATTTACTTTGTTTTTGAATTTTTCTTTGTTCAGGATTTTTCTTGTTTTGATTAAAGCAAGGGATTTCTTTGGGTAGAGCTAAACTTGTCCTTTTGCCAATTCTCAGCATTTTTGAGCCGATCGCACAAGGGGATGAGCAAGATAAAATTTTCACCTTAGGATACCTAATACCGCTTCACAGCATTCATATTTACCTTGTTTCAACTAAGATTTTAATGTTTTTATCAATGATGGGATCCTAAAATATACCAAGTTCTATCAAAACCAAATCTTATCTATCAAAAGCTATGACAACTTTTTACAAAGTTTGATAAAACCACTAGGTATGGCTGAATTATTGGTGAACCCTAGTATATTATTTATAGCAACAGGAGGGGTTGTGTTGAAAAATATAGTTACACACATGGGTTATGTATGACGATGGCTTTTGAAGATGCATGATTGAGACACAAATGTGGTGTCATTTGTAAGATTGCAAACACAATCTACCCTAATGCAAGTGCCATGGGTTGACATGCCTAAGTGCAATGCAACTATATGAATGCAAATGTAAATGAATAATACAAATGTTTTTGTATTTTTGATGCTTTCACTTATTTTTGAGCTTTTGAACATTTTGAATGTTTTTGCACTTTTTGCATTTTGAATTGTTTTTGTGTTTTTGTGTTGTGTTTTTGACCAAAGGGCCTATGGTGCCTTTGGGGCTTTTGTGAATTGACCAAAGGGCTTATGGTGCCTTTGGGGCTTTTGTGAATTTACCAAAGGGCTTTGAGATACCTTTGGAACCTTTTGTTAATTGACCAAAGGGCTTTAAGATGCCTTTGGAGCCTTTTTTTATTTGACCAAAGGGCTTTAAAATGCCTTTGGAGCTTTTTGTGATATTGACCAAAGGGCTTTAAAATGCCTTTGGAGCTTTTGTGCTATGACAAAAGGGATTTAATATACCTTTGGAACTTTTTTTTATGTGACCAAATGGCTTGGAGATGCCCTTGGAGCCTTTCTATTTTTTTATTTTAATGTTTTTTTATTTGTTTGATTTTTTATGATTTCTCTTGTTTTTGAATATTTTGAAATTATTCGAATGTTTTTGATATTTTTTTTATTTATGTGTGAAACACCTTTAGATGAATTATATTGAGGGGCTATAGCTCCTCAACATCTTCTAGCATTGTTAGGTGATATGCCCCAATCCCAATCTTATTCAATATGATATAGGGATCTATCCAATTAGCCATAAATTTGTATCGCAGATGCGATGATAGATTTGAGTTCTACAAGTTCTCTTTAAGCACAAGATCCTAAAATTTAAAGTCTCTTAGATGGACTCTATTGTTATAATCTCATGTTAGATGATCTTGGTAAACATGAAGGTACTCAAGGGCATTGACGTGTCATTCATCCATAAGGGTCAATTGATCCAGGAGAGCTTGTCACGTGGTGTCATCATTGATGAACTCTTTCAATGCGACATGCAATGTTGGAATTTCCAACTCTAAGGGCATAATGGCCTCAATTCCATATATAAGCAAAAATGGTGTTGCCCTAGTGGACATTCGTACACTAGTCCTGTAAGCCCATAGCACTAAGGGTAATTGCAGATGCCAATCCTTATGATTTTATTTCATCGTCTTCTTTAATATGGCTACTATTGTCTTTTGAGGCCTCTGCTTGCTCATTTTCTTGCAAATAGTATGGTGTCACAAAACTGTGTTGAATGTTGTATTTGTTCGTTAGATCTAGCACATTTTTGTTTTTGAATGATGACCATTATCTAATATTATCTTCAAGGGTACCCCAAAACGACAAATGATATTGTAAAGTATGAACTCCACAATCCGAGGATCAATTTTTGAGGTTAAGGGGACCACTTCCACCCATTTGGTAAAGTATTCATTGGTCGTTAATATGTGTGTCAACCCAAATATGGGGGAGAAATATTTCCAATCAGATCAAAACCCCATTGATAAAATGGCCAAGCTACCTGAATGGGTTGTAAGGCCTGAGATGAAAAGTGCGTTAGGTTTGCATAATATTGATATTTAATGCATTTCTAGACATACTCACAATAATCATTCTCCATGGTGGACCAATAATAACCCATTTGAAGAATGCGCTTGACAATGGCCATGCCACTGAAGTGGCCATCGCATGTACCATCATGATCTTGCAAAATATACCAAGCTGATTCTTGGGGTTCTAAGCAACGTAGGAGAACTCCATCATAGATTCGATGATACAATATACCTCCTAACAAGACATATCTAGTCACTTTTTGCTTGAATTATCATCTCTTGGCATGTGATAATCCCTATGGGACAATTCCAAGCATAAGGATCTCTTGTAATTAGGATATCTAATCCTGATAGGCTGCAACCTCAACAAATAATATGACTTGTTCCTCCTACAATTCAATTTGCACAAACACAAATTGAGAAACAACCTTGTGGTGAATAGTAGTACCATTTCCCATAGGACCTTGAGAAATCATGGACCCCCAAGGCACCTTCTTTAAGAATTCTTTGGCTTTATAGAACCAATCATGGTTTGGATCGATATGGATCATGTTGACTAATTCCTTATTATCAAAAGCCTCACACTGGATTGTTGAATGTGAGAGTGTTTTGACATGAATGGTAGTGAAATCAGTAGACGGGTTCTGAGGGATCAAGGATCCCAAAGATGACATGGTGTCTATGAATCTGTTCTACGAATGAGGAATTGCCTTGATGTCATACCACTCTAGTTTGGCTAGATATGTGTCAAAAATATCCTTGTAAGCTTTTAGGATTGGATACCAACATTGAAATAGTCCTTTGACCTGGTTGACTATGAGGAGGGAGTCACCAAAGATATTTAGCCTCTTTATTTTCATGGTGATGGTTGTTTGTAGATCCAATATTAGGACCTCATATTTGGTGTTTTTATTGGTGCAAGGGAAGTCTAGCTTGAATGACAAGGGCATTGGAGACCTTGTGGCATGAAAAAGACAATCCCCACACTGCCTCCTTGCCCACACTTTGAACCATCGAAGAACAAAGTCATGTCGGTATTATTTTTTGGTTTTATGGGTTCGGGTTCTTCTGATAGTGCAAATACTGCATCATCAGGAAGCTCTATGGTAAGGGGTCTACTATTCTTAAGAGGTGCCTCAACCATCTAATCAGCTATGACTTGTTCTTTAATGGAATTTTGGCTTATGAATTCCAAATCAAATTCTATCAATAGCATGATCCACTTTGTAGTACGTGTATTATGATATGTCTTGCTCATCATATACTGTAAAGGATTTTTCTTGGATATTACATATGTCGTATGGCTCAACATGTAGTGGCATAATTTCTTGGTTGTAAATACCACCGCTAAGCACAACTTCTCTACGTATGCATATCCAATTTTGTAGCTCACTAGAGTGCGGCTAATGTAATATATCACTTGCTCTTTGTCTTGCACGTTATTTTGAGCCAACATGGTACCCAAAGAAAAGTATGTAGTGGATATATATAGCAGGAATGACACTGGCTTTGGTGGAGTTATAACTGGTGGTGTTGCCAGGTACTCTTTGATCTCAGCAAAGGCTTGCTAAAATTCTTTATCCCATTGGAATGGGACCCCCTTGGGTAGCAGTCAATTCATGGGTTGACATTTTTCCAATAGTTGTACGATAAATCGCTTTATGGATGCTACTTTGCCCTGTAAGATTTCTAGTTCTTTGATATTTGTGGGCGGAGCCATTTCTAGGATAGTCTTTTCCTTTGCTGGGTATACCTTGATGCCTTGTTTAGAAATGATGAATCCAAGAGTTTTCCAAAAGTTATGCCAAAGATGCATTTCTTGGAATTTAACCTGACATTGTGCTCAATCACACGATCAAAGATCTTTGTGAGGGATTCAGCATGCCCTTCACGCAGTAATGACTTGGCTAAAAATTCATCGATGTAGTATTCCAATATCTTGTGCATGTAGTCATGGAAAATGTATGTCATAGCTCGTTGATATGTGGCACCAGTATTTTTAAGGCCAAATGGTATTACTTTGTAATAGAATGTCCCCCATGGAGTGGTAAATGCGGTTTTATGCTGGTCTTCAGGTTTAATCCAAATATGATTGTAACCAAAAAAACCATCCATTAGGGAGAGCATCTCATGACCTGCAATTGTGTCTATAAGAGAATCTATGTTGGGCAATGGTAATGAATCCTTTGGGATTGCCTTGTTAAGATCCCTGAAATCCATGCAAATGTGAACTCTTCCATTAGGTTTTATTATGGGCACCATGTTTGATACCCACTCTGAATATTTTATGGGAACAAAAAATACTACATCCAAAAGTTTTTACAACTCGTTTTTAACCATCAAAGCGATGGTTGGATGCATATTTCTGAGATTTTGCTTGATCAATTTATTCATAGGATCTATTGATAGGTTGTAGACAACCAACTTTGGATCTAGCCCCAGTATGTCTTTGTAGGTACAAGCAAAGAGATTGGGTCTCTCTTTTAGTAGAGGGATTATGATGGCCTATTAATTTATAGATAAGATTTCTTCAAACTTGAATTTCTTTGGTTGAGAAGGATCATTATTGATGTCCACCTTTAAATTCTACTCTATTTCCATATGGGACCCATCCTCAAACTGGTGAGGAGTGGAGATTAAATGAATGTTATCTACTGGATTTATGGTTCCCACTGACTCAGGGTCAAGACCAGTGTGATAGACATCATGTACACAGCCTGATGTGAAATTAAATGGTTGTAGCATCTCTTCATTAGGGAATAAATCCTTAGGCTCTAGGGGTGAGTCAGTGTGATCCCAATCGATAGCATCTAAGTTAAGACACAATGGTTTTGTAGGATCTATTGGGTTATGGAGTGGAGTGGTCAAATCAATGGAGATCATGTTGATGAATGGAATGAAATCTCCAAGACCATGTGGGTGAAACTCTATATCTTGGGTGCACCCTCCATACTCATGATGAGGCTCTAGGGGCATAGGGATCTTAGGATATGGTCTATGCATAGACGGGATGATGGTATCATCTGGTAGTTGCTGCTCTCTAAATGTGGGTGGATTTAGGTTGACCATGTGATGAATGGCATCTAGGTTTACTATTCTCCCTAGGAAGTGAATATTAGGATCAATGGTATGGAGTACCACTTCTCTCTCCACAACAAATCGACTGGTCGCAAGTTTCAAGGTCCAAGATAAACCATCTCAATCTCATCCTCCAAGTTTTCATCACTTATCCAAAAGCCATTGGCATTGGTTTTCGGCCCTAGGATAGGATGGTGTCTTGCCTACTGATGCCCCAGATAAGCCATCTCGATCTCATCTTCATAGTCATCAATAATTATGAAGAATCCATTGGCATTTGTCTCTAGCCCAATGATGTTGGTCGTATCTCTAGGCCATAGGTAGGCCATCTCTATTGAGTCCTCTGACTCATAGCCACTTTTATATGACATGTATCCATACTCATCCAAGATGTATTCACTCTCATATGAGATGTAACCACTTTCTATGTGGCCTATCCAAGTAAGGTTTTGCACATACTGAGGCCCATGGTAGGCCAGGACGGTTCCATCTTCATCCTCTCTTGGAACATAATCATACTCCTCTCACTCATATCTATGCATTGGATCCTCCTCCCATAGGATGGCTCCAAATGGAGGCACTTCACGAGAGGATTTAGGGTGATATTGATCGGGTGGTGTGATATTAACCATCAACACCCATCCATCACCCAAGTAGTTTCTACTAGGGGGTTGATAGGGATTCTAGTCGATGTCCTCCCAAACCTAATGCTTAGCCTATCTAGAGCTGCTTCCATAGAGTCATCATGACTCTGCATTTGATAGCCTACATCGTACCTATCAGCAGGCAATTGGTACTATGGCTTAAATGGTAGTTGATTCCCTTGCTCATATAGGCCTAGGCCATAGACTTGCCAGTGACACTGCTCAAAGTACCTTAGAGAGAACTCAGGATTCGACAAGTAATGAATATTTATGGTGAAAGGTTCATATTCATCTCTTTCCATATCAGGAGCAGTGTGGGCATAATATAGACCAACATATATGAAATTAGTCTAGTTGGGTGGCACCCCCAAAGGAATCACTATCCCTACTAGTAGACTTGGGACTCTTGGCCATCCCATGTATTCTACAGACTCACTGATTGGTGTGAAAGTTACATTCTGCACAAGATATTCACCTAGTGCTATGTTTGCTAGATGAATTTTCATCTAGGTCAAAAATGATACTATTGATGATGTAGGCAAGGTAGGTTGAGGTATCTCCTTGGCTGTTTCCTAGGAGTGTCCCTCCTCCATGGGATTAGGGACTCCTGTAGTTTCTATGGTCAGAATTTCCTTAGGTCCTTCTTCCACTAGGGGTACCTTCAGCTTCTATTTTTCCTTTGCCTTATCCACAGAAGGCTTTTCAAAAGCACCAATAGCTTTGGATGTAGGAGGTGGTGTTGACATGGATGGTACCTCACACTAATATACTTTTGCTACCTAGCTTTGTGGCTAGGGATGAGGGCCTTATGTACAAGTGCATTGACGGTAGGATAAAATCCTCTTGCAAGTTGACTTTATGCATGTCCTTGAATGGCTCTTCATCATATGGAACTACATGAAATTACCCCTTGTGCACATACCTAATGTATTGGTGCAGGATCGAGGGTACGCACTGCATATCTCTAATACAAGGATACCGTAGAAGGATGTTATATTGCATCGTCCCTTCTAAAACATGAAACATCATGGGGATGGTCTTATGTCCTACCTTTATAGGCAAATGACTTTACCCACTATGGAGCACAATTCATTGTTGAAAGCCCTGAGCATGTAGGAAGTTGGGATAATGTTGGACTTTGGGATTTTCAAGTGCATTATAGCCTTAGTGGTGATTATGTTGATCAATGAGCCCATATCGATCAGAACCTACTTGAATGGAATGTCATTTATTGATGTAATAATGTGTAGAGGTGGGTCTACTGAGGTAGTAGGGACTAACTTAATTTTGTGATCATAAAAATGAATCACGGGCTCTTGGCACTATTGTAATTGCCCCACAAAATGTGTGAACGCATTGGGGTTCTAGGGATGGAGCTATATTGATCTCAAAATTTCCATTAGAGTCTTCCTGTGCCTAGGGGATTTTTGTATGAGCTTGTAAATGGATAACTTGTCTAGAGTCATTTGTAGATTTTTCTCCAATTTACTCTAAACAGTCACCACAGGTCTCACTGGTGGACCTAGAGGGTTGTCATGCACTGTCTTTGTCGAGGTGCAGTTGGAATATTTGATGGGAGCTATTGGAGGCTATGGTTACCCATATCTCTAACTCTTGGTTACCAAATTAACCAACTCAACCATTTATATGCACCCCTGAATGGGTGGCTTGACTCAAACCTAGCTAGGGACCTCATGATTGGGCAATGGGTTTCGGTATATACCCATATATTTGTTATCGGGAGCTAGCGGATTGTCAACTTTTAACTCTCCATTTTTAATCATGTTTTGTACAACATTCTTGAATCTGATGCAATTATCGATATCATGCCTCTGTCTCCTATGATATGGGCAGTATTGATCTTCCCTATATCCCCTTGGCTTGGGACGATTATGATCAATAAGTTATACATCAGAAAATCTTATCCTTTGTGCCTCATTCAACTGATTAAACATGGACTGCATTTATTCATTTAGAGGCATATAATAGCAAGGTGGCTGACACTCTTTGTTCTTAGGATCATAGTTGGCTGGCGGAGCGTGAGCCTAGTAATTCTAGGGTTGTTGTCCATTCCCCTCCTTTGGTGAAGCCAACACAACCTGATTAACCTGAGCAAGCTTAGCCTGCTTTTGCTTGTTATTGTTATTATGGTTGTTATTGCTCCATTATTTCTTATTGTGGAGCTTAAGGTCTCTTTCATTGACCTTAATGTATTCAATAAGCTTTTCTTGAGCCAAGGCTTCTTAGAATGATTCATATTACTACAGCTACAATAGCAAGGAGATGTGCTTTGCACAACTCTTGGTGAACATCTAGACAAGTTCCTTTGTGGGGATGGAGAATGATAGTTTTGCCATTATTTTTCTCCACCTATACCCATATTCCATCATTGGATCGTCATCATATTGTTTCAATTTGGCCAAATCAAACAGGTTCAACTTCTTCTTTGCTTCAAAGGAAAATCATTTAGGGAACGCATTCACCAATCACTTAAAATCGATGATGCTATGCTTGGGCAACTGGTTGAACCATTGTGTTGTCATGCCTGATAATGTTGTGATAAATATCCTTAGTATCAGGGCATCATTCTTCTCAAGGTGGAAGCATGCATTCATGAAGTTGGTCACGTGTTCTTGCGCATCTCCCTCCCCATAAAATTTTTCTAACCTAGGCATCTCAAAGTGCCTAGGATATGTTGGACTCGATACTGAGGGGCATAGAGGTTGGTTGTGAATCTTGCTCAATGTTGGCTTCTATCTGCCTATGTCCTACTTCTCGAGAGACTTGAATCTCTCAACGAGGGTCTAGTATAACTTTGAGGAAATAATCTCATGTTCCTAAAGGTGTGCTTGCGATGGTAAAGGAGATAGCCCTATGTTGGCCTTGTTTGGGTGTCTATACTCATATCCAATAACCATAGATGGAGTTTCAAGATATTTTTGTTCATGGTCTTCCATCCCTACCCTTTCCTCATTGAATTGTATCTGTTCGAGGTCCATGTGTTGTTGATTTTGTGAAGTAGGGTGAGCCCGCTCATTTCCTAGCCTAGTGCTTCTCTCCTACTGAGAATCGACACATCTCTCACATTGGTATCTCTCACCACCTATTTGCACATCTATTCAAGCCAGCCTCTTTGCTAGCTCCTTGCACTAAGATCTTTCTTATCTTGAGTTTTGTTCTTGTAGGCGCATGCACCTCTTCCTTCGCTCTTCTTTCTCAAGAGATTCTACATGCTCTCACTCAATGTGTAGCTCCTCTTCCAACCTATGTAGGTGGTCAGAGTGACCTGCTATTGAAGGCTCATATCTTTCTAACTCTGCACGAGGGGTTCTGATGTTGAGGCCCCTCAGGGAGGCTCCTATTGTGCACTGGTCCCTATCTACTAGGGCAATTTGCTCTATGTACTATGTTATGGGTTGAGTACCCCCATGATTTGAAGTAGTGTATGTTTTGAGACCTTAATGTTTTTAATAATCTTGGATTGAGCCAAGGCTTCTTTGAATGATTTATATTGTTGTGGCTACAATAGTAGGGAGATGTGCTTTGCGCAACTCTTGGTGAAAATCTAGACAAGTTCCTCTGTGGAGACGGAGAATGATAGTTTTGCATGATTTTTATCCCCCTATCCCCATAGTCCATCACTGGCTCATAATCATATTGTTTCAAGTTGTCCAGATTAAACCGGTTCACCTTCTTCTTTGCTTCGAAGGAAAACTATTCAAGAAATACATTCATCAATTGCTCAAAATTGATGATGCTATGCTTGGGCAACTAGTTGAACCATTGTGTTGTCGTGCCTGAGAATTTCATGATAAATATCCTCAACATCAGGGCATTGTTATTCTTAATGTGGAAGCACACATTCATGAAGTTGGTCATGTATTATTGCGCATATCCCTCCCCCTTAAATTTTTCTAACCTAAGCATCTCAAAGTTCCTAGGATATTTTGGACTCAGGACTGGGGGGAACAAAGGTTAGTTGTGAATCTTGCTCAATATCAGCTTCTATCCACCTATGTCCTACTTCTCAAGAGACTTGACTCTCTCAGTGAGTGTCTAGTATGCCTTCAAGGAAATAATCTCATATTCCTGAAGATTTCATCATGGTGGTAAAGGAGGTAGCCATGTGTTGGTCCGGTTTGGGCATCTATACTCATCTCCTATAACCATGGATAGAGGTTCAGAATATGTTTATTCCTGGTCTTCCATCCCTACTCTTTCATCATTGAATTGTATTTGTTCGAGGTCTAGGTGTTTTTGATGTTGTGAAGTGGGGTGAGCCCACTCATTTCCTAGCCTAGTGCTTCTCTCCTGCTCAGAATCAACACATCTCTCACATCAGTATCTCTCACCACCTATGTGCACATCTTTTTGAGCCAACCTCTATGCTAGCTCCTCATGCTCAGATATTTCTTCTCTTGAGCATTGTTCTTGTAGGTACATGCACCTCTTCCTTTACTCTTCTTTCTCAAGAGCTTCTACACACTCTCGCTCAATGTGTAGCTCCTCTTCCAACCTACATAGGTAGTCAGAGCGACTTGCTATTGAAGGATCATGTCTTTCTAACTATGCACAAGGGGTTCTGATGTTGAGGCCGCTTGGGGAGGCTCCTATTGTGCACTGGTCCCTGTCTTCTAGGGCAACTTGCTCTATTTACTATATTATGGGTTGAGTACCCCCATGATATGAAGTAGTGTATGTGTTGCAAGGTCACTTTGAAGCTTCCCCTGGTTCATTGGTGCATCTAGTGGCTATGCTACATGAACTTATTGAATTGGAATTTTTGATAGCAATACTTATAGGATCTGGTATCGAGTAAACTCGATACAACTCATCAAGTTTTTAGGTTACCCACAGTTGATCCTCTGGAGTCCCATTGGCACCAATGAGCTCATAGTCTAAGGGCACCCTCTCATCTGCAGGGAGGCTGTATATGTCTTGGACATACGACCGGGCATGGTCCTAATGTCTTACTCCTTAGTGGGTTGATTTATCCTATGTGTATCATGTAAGTTTTGGATCCTTGCACCCTATGTGTGCCTATGCAATGAGGGAGGCCTTGATGACTCCTCATGTTGGTGTGATAATGGAGGTATTGAAGCCTCCACATGTCTATGCAACAAGGGAGGCTAGGATGCCTCTGCATGTCGATGTGAAGAAGGAGGTTGTGATGCCTTTGCTTCTCTATGTGATGAGAGGCACCATGAAGACTCCTTATTCCTATGTGACAAGGAGGGCCTTGATGCCTCCTCATGTCTATGTGATGAAGAACCAGGAGGTGGATCTCTTATTGGGGTTTCTCATGGAGTCCACCAAAGGGTTGAATTGTCATTCCTAAGGCTTATCAAACTTTGTTAGGTTAAACTACGGGTGGGAGGCTCATCACCAATGTGATTGTAAGTGTGAGGAGGACTAGTTTCCCCCTTGATGTTGGACCGGGTACTATTGCTCCATGTGCACACCATCCCAATTACAAGTTATATTCTTAATTAAATTCCAAACTATGCAAACAAGGCAAGCATATTTTTATCTCTTTTGAGGATTAATGTATTCCCTAAAATGTTTGGTGTGTTTGGATTTGTTGTTGATCTCAAATTCTTGTTCGTACTTTAGATTTAGAATGAGGGAACTCAATCAAAGTGGAGACTAGGAACACTAGTGCCAAACATGATTTCTCAAAATATTCTAGGGTACACTGCTTAAATACTAGTGGGGGGTTCACCTAGCCCTTCCACTATGAAATAGTGGGAGATAGTTTGAACGTAAGTGACCTGCGCCAACTAAAAAGGAGTTATCTATTCTAAGGACATCTAGGGGGTAAGCCAGTGGAAGGAGATGAATTCCAATATCAACAGTCTGAATTGGGGGTCAGTGATGAAACCCAACCTTACCAATGTTGTAGAATGTGCAAGTGTGTGGGGGGTTATTTTTAACCTCGCATGTAAATAAAATGCATCACCCAAAAACATGATCTTTCCTATATACCTAATATAAAATACATTTTCACTTTAGAAATATACATGTATTTAGCTTAAATGAACTTCAGATAATGCATTTTATTCTATGAACCAAAGGCCACTAGTTGGGCCACATGTAAGCAAACTAACACACAGAATCCTAGCACGTTGGAGACTAGGGAAAACTTTACAAGCAGAGGCCACTATTCCTAGCAACACCTAGAGGAGCTAAATAAATTCCTAGGAACCATCAAATGCAATTCATTTTCCCATGTTTCTCTATGTTCTCCTAATTAAACTACAATTTCACTTGTTTCTAGAAATAAAAGTTGTAGATAGAAAGCACAGAGAAAATAGAGTATGAAACCAACCTCAAATCTTGCTCTGGTGATGAAAATTTTGAGCTCTGCTACACTCTGTTGCTGGTCGTTGTCGACCAAAGTGACTAATTCTAGCCACTGATAGCTATAATGACTAAGATCTACTGGTTTTTGTCGACCAGAGTGACCAAGATCTGTAAGTCAATGTTGACCAGGGTGGCTAAACCTGCACACAAAAAAATCCATGAATGTCAATAAACTGGTTGGAAAACAAAACCTAGTGGGGGTCCCATCGTGATTGCCATCTGTGCGACCCTGGGAAGCGTGCACTCTAGCTACCCTACTTGCAATTTTTATTTATCATGTATACTATCACTTGCATAAAATGAAAGTATTGAAAGCACATGCGACACGAAAGTAAGAAAACAAATAAAGATGTTTTATTTATTGATATCTCGAATCCTCAATTACAAGTTCATCCCTCTTAGGGATACCCATCATTTTGATATGATACATAATATAGAGCAGTGGTTGGTTGTATTCCCCGTAAGGGAACGGTGCACATACACAGGCCTCCTGGTCTCGCACACAAAACTATATGGGGGCTTAAAGATGCCCCTTTCTCCAGATCTAGTCCTTGAGGGATCTTTGTGCTCCTGATGCTTCAATATGGTCCTGAATACCTATACCTATGCTCATGGAAACAACAAAGCACACTTAGTAGGATGGGTTGCCTCTCTAGATGAGGCCTTTGTTAATAGATCTGAATAATCATGATAGTAATAAAATACAAGCATAAATAGAATAATAAATGAATGTAAAGTTGAGAAATATAGAATATATGCGTTAATGAAAGTAGATTTGAGCTATGACTTAACTAATCAAATCAAGCAATAATGAATCTAGACTAAAGCAAAGGGAAATAACATTTATGCTCTAAAATGTGAAGATCATCAATGCCCTTCCCAACTTTTTTAGCCCTGGTATTAATGAAGATCATCACTTGGAATATTAGAGGACTCAAAGGGAGTCTTTCAAAACAAAATTAAATTAGAAGAATGATTCAGATAAATCATCCACATCTTGTTTTCCTTCAAGAAACAAAGATGTCAATGGAGGATATGGACTCAATTGCCAATAGAAATTTGTCCAACTGGAAAAGTGGTTTCCCTCGGTTCCCAAGGGACTTCGGGTGGCATTGCTTGTCTTTGGGACCCAAAAGAGGTAGTTATTCACCATATGGTTGGCAATTGGGGTTTGTTGGCTATAGCTATTCAAAGTAGACATTCCAACCAGATTATGCTCTGCATTACTATTTATGCTCCGACTTATTTGGAGGAAAAAAGAAGATAGTGGAAGGATATTACTCATATTATCTCTCATTTTCCTAAATCTTGGATCTTGATCGGAGGAGATTTCAATACCATCCTCTCTCTGGATGAGAAAATGGGGGAAATAGAAATTTGGACAAAAGCACTGACCTCATGAGCGAATATATTGCAAACCTCCATCTTGTGGATATCCAACCGGATAATGGCCTTATGACTTGGTCTAACAGAAGGCAAGGCTTAGCTTGTATAATGGAGAGATTGGATAGGTTTTTGCTCTCTAAAAATTTCTTAATCCATGGTCACATTCCTAAAGTGAAGACTCTTAATAATGTTGGTTCGGATCATTGGCCAGTCATGGTGGAAATGTGGAAAACCAATGTGAGTTTCTCTCCTTTTTTTTTCAATTAATGTGGCTTAGAGACATTTCCTTCAGACCTCATGTGCAACAATGGTGGAAGGAAGGTAAACCTAGGCATGGGACTAAGATGTTATGTTTTGCCAAAATATTGCAATACATTAAATCCAAAATCAAGACTTGGAACTAGAAAGAGTTTGGGGATGTTCATAAAAAAAACATGAAGTTATTGCTCATCTTGAAAATTTGAATAAGAAAATCCGTTTAGATGGCCTCACAGAGAAGAGAAGTGCAGATGAAATTAAACTCACAACTCAGTTAGAGGAATGGGAAAAAAGAGAAGAAATCTTATGGAAGCAAAAATCTAGAATTCAATGGCTCAAAGAAGGAGATTGAAACACAAATTTCTTCCACAAATCTCTTCTAGCTCGAAGATCTCACAACTTTATTTCTTCCTTAAAATCAGATTCTGGAGATGTTGTTTATACTTGGGATGGCATGAACTCTATTGTTGTTGATTACTTTTCCAATATTTTTGCTGCTACTCCTCTTGACTCAGCTTCACAACAAAATGTTCTTCAAGCAATCCCTTCTCTTATCACTTCGAGGAGAACTCTATTTTGACTGCTCTTGTTACTATCAATGAGCTTCAACAAGTAGTTTTTAAAATGCAAAAAGGGAAAAACCCAGGTCCCGATGGTTTTCCCATTGAGTTCTACCAAGAGTTCTGGGATATCCTTCATGTTGATTTATTAGAGGTGGTGGAAGAAGCCAGGAAAGCCAAAGAAATTTTGAAGGTTATCAATAAAACTTATATTACTCTTGTTCCAAAATCTCAAGAGGTTGATCATATCTCAGCTTTTAGACCTATTGCTTTATGTAATGTTCTTCTCAAAATCATTACTAAAATCATGGCAGAAAGGTTGAAGCCTCTTTTGCATAAGATTATTTCCCCAGAGGGGGTTATGTGGAAGGACGTCAAATAGTAGATGAGATAGTTCTTGCTCAGGAAGCCATCCATTCCATGGATATGCAAAATTCTCCTTCCATGTTCATTCGGTTAGACTTATCCAAAGCTTATGACAGAGTGGATTGGCACTTCCTTATCAAAGTTTTGAGGCAATTTGGTTTCTCTAAGGATTGGATGGATTGGATTATGGGATGTATCTCTTTAGTTTCCTACTTAGTTCTTATCAATGGTAGGCCTTCTCAGTCATTCCCAGCTTCCAAAGGTATTAGGCAAGGTGACCCGCTATCCCCTTATTTATTCATCATTCTTGTTGAATGCTTGGGTAGGACTATAACCAAAAAGAGGGAAAACAAAACCCTTGAGGGAGTTACCATTGCTCATGGAGCTAGACCTATCTCTCATCTTCAATTTGTGGATGACTCTACTCTTTTAGGTAAAGCTACAGTTAAGGAAGCTTCTAATATTAAGCAAATCATTAGCTGTTTTTCTAAGGCTATTGGGCAGTTGATCAATGAAGACAAATCTAAAGTTATTTTCTTTCACCGCTCTACTAGACAGGAATCCATGGTCTTGGATAAATTAAGATATAAGAAGACCTCTCTTCCAATCACTTATTTAGGTATTCCCATAAATATTCAAAGGCAGAAAAATAAATATTGGAATTGGTTGTTGGACAAAGTCAAGAAGAAAATTGGAAAGTGGACCAACAAGTGGCTTTCTTCTAGGGGTAGAATCACCTTGGTAAAATCAGTCCTTCAAGCTATTCCTATTTATGTTTCTTCCATTTTGAATATCCCAAAGGTTGTTCTTCGAGAATTGGATCAAATCAATCATCGTTTCCTTTGGAGTGGTACTAAGGAGAAAATAAAATGGGCCTTGGTGAAATGGGATACTTTATGTCTTCCTAAGAGTGAAGGGGGTTAGGATTTCGGTCTTCTATTAATAACAACAAAGCTTTAGCTGCTAAATTATATTGGAGGATGTTGCATAACCCCAATGCTCTTTGGGCCAATAATCTCCGTGCTAAATATGCTGAGAACAAAAGTCCTGAAGACCTTGTTCGCTATCAACTTCCTACCAAAGGTTCTCCCATTTTAGGAGTTCTTAAGACTGGTGAGGATTTGATAAAGAAAAAATTATTTTGGATCATTCATAATGGTCAACATGCAAATTTTTGGACAGATTCTTGGGATGGTCACAAGCCTTTGATAACTCAGTTTCCTGATTGGAGGCCTTGGATGGAGGAGCTTCACCGAGCTAATTGGATAAAGGTGGCTAATTACTGTCGGTACCATACTGGTAATTCAAAGGTTGGTAGATATTGGATCCCTATTGAGGACTGGCCTATTCAAATCCTAGAAAGGCAAAGACAAGATATCCAAGGCATCCTTCATATGAGATCCCTCTCTTGGTCCCATGAAAAATATTGTTTTGGATGGAACAACACTACTAAGGGTGAGTATTCAGTTGCTCAAGGTTATTTGACCTTATGCCATAATAATCCCAACCATTCTTCTGACATATTTTCTCGATTGTGGGCTCAAAAGCTCTGGCCTAAGGTGAGGTTCTTTAATTGGATTTTATTGCATCGTAGGGTGCTTACTTGGTGAGCAACTTATGAAGCATGGTTTTCATGGCCCTTTTAGATGTGAAATGTGTGAAGAGAATGTAGAAAATATCAACCATATTTTTATTGAGTGTACTTTAGCCTCTGAGCTATGGAGGAGAATGGCCACTTTACTTGGCTTACAGTGGTCCAATTTTTTTACTTTTGAACAACTTTGGAGGGATTGGCCTAATCAAGAGGGTGTTGATCATTTTATTAGGCGGTTAGTTTGGATGGGTTCTACCATTCTTCTTTGGAATATTTGGAATGAAAGGAACAACCAAATTTTTAATCAAGATAGGAAGGATATTCACTATATTTGGAAAAATACCATAGCCAACTTAGTTGAATCAGTCCATCAACTCCTTAATCACCCCCAAAACTCCCACCAAATATGGGATCAAGTGATGCAAATATTGAAGATTAAATATTCTAAGGGCAACCAACTTAAAGGGAATGTGAGTATTAGTAAGATGGATAGGACTAGAAATTGGCAACCTCCTCCTAAGGATTTTGGAAAAGTCAATACCGATGGAGCCTCTAGAGGGAACCCTGGAAAAGCCAGTGTGGGAGGAATTGGTAGACTTTCGGATGGCTCCCTGGTTTTTACTTTTGCTGAGAATTTGGGTATTCTTTCCAATAACCTTGCTGAGGGGTATGGTATCCTCAGAGGCCTTCAAGAGGCTACTAAGGTTGGATGGGAAAAGGTGTTAGTTGAGTCTCGACTCTCAACTTATGATTAATCTCTTGAAGACTCCTTCTAAGAATCATAAGGTGGATTGGAGAATAAAAATAATTATTGAGAAGATTCAATTAATCCAGATGGGATTTTTGAAAGTTGATTACAATCATGTGGTCAGAGATCAAAACAAGAGTGTTGATGCTTTAGCTAATTGGGCTTTGGACAAAGGTGATCTTACTTGTTATGGCCACCCTCCTATATGGTGGGCTTCTCAAATTAGGGAAGCTCTTCTTTCTATCATTTCTTTGGATGGCTCCAGTTCGAAGGTACCTAGTTTCTTCTTGCTTTTTTTTTTTGCTTCTCTTTGGTTCATTCAGTTTTTTTTAGTTCCCTAGCTCATTCTATTCTTTATTTTGTTTCCTCTGTTGATTCTTGCCTTAATAGTCTTCTCGTCTAGATAGGTCATTGTTATGTTCAATTTTTTTTTTTTTCTTTTTTGTTTTTTTTGTTTTTAGTTTTTTAAGGTGGGTGGGTTCTTTTGTTTTGTTTTGTTTTTGTGTTCTTTGTGTTGTTTTTTGTTGTTCATGTGTTTTTGTTGTTTTGTTTTTTTTTATGTTTTTTGTTATTGTTCTTGTGTTTTTTTTGTTCTTGTTCTTGGGTTTCTCTTTGTTTGTGTTATTTCGTGTTTTTATGTGTGAGTGTTTTCTATGTTTTTGTTTTTGTTTTTGTTTATTGTCTGTTGTTGGTTGTTTTTTATTTTTATTTTATTTATTTTTTAATTTTTTAGGTTTTGGTTGTGTTTATTTTTCATGTTTTTTTTGGGTTATGTCTTTGTAGTGTTCTGTTGTTTTTGTCTTGTTTGTGTTTTGTTATGTGGTTCTTGTGTTTTTCTATGTGGTTTGTGTTGTGGTTTCTTTTATCTTATTGTGCGTGTTTGGTTGTGCTTTTGTTTTTGACACACTCAAGGAGCATGTTTTTTATTTTATTTTATTATTTTTGTTGTTATTTACTTATTTTTAAATTGGTTTTGTGTGTTTGTTTGCTCCTTGAGTATGTCAAAGGTGGTAGGCCAGGTCCGAGTCCTAGGCGTTTTTGGTGGAATGGATACCCCTACCTCCTTGGGTCTTACCCGAAAGTGGCATCCCTTTTGGGATGTTTTCCACAAATAAAAATAAAAAATATGCCTATGGTCCACTATCTAAGACAACGGCCACGATATGAAGTTGTTATCCTTGTAAATCAGGGGTTGTTATGTTATCCTTATTGTTGAAATTGATGTTCAAGGGTCACCGGGTGTGTCTCCTACACTGATTAGTGGTTGGGAACAATGAATATGAAAACTAGTGCATGGACATAGCTCAGTCGAACGATGCTCCAATGCTCCTTAAAGGGACATAGCTTGGCTCTCTGTTTCGATAGGGCTTCACTGCTTAACTCTAAAACTTTGTGGATACTTTGCTTTTTGTGGGAGAGTCTATATGTATACTTCCCTCTCAGATATATAATTTGACTTCTTGGAGAATCCTCCATCCAAATTACATGTAACTGATCATCCTGGGTGGAAATCAGTAGTCATAAACTGGCATGAAAGGGGTAGTTAGGAGGAACTCAAGGAGTTCCTCACCAAAATCCATCCATTATCCATGTAAATGTGTAGTCAAACTGTGTAATTTAGGCCTAAATTCATGGCTAGATTGTGTGTGGTGCTAGCCACTATCTGGTTTAGTGGCTAGGTGTGACCACTGTAGTCTTCAACAACTAGGTGTGGTGGTCACTTTGCTTGAGAGTGATCAGGCCTAGATGGGCTAGAACTACCCTATTTGATTAGTTAGGACCATTGCTTGCTCTTAGAGAGATCCAAGAGGATCCATATGGTCTATGAATGTGTCCATATGGGTAGTCCCCTAAACATGATGCATTGTAGGTGTCTACAAGTACACTTTATCATTAAATTGGGTTTAATTAGGGTTAAGATTCAAATTAACCCTAAATAGGTCCTCACACATGTGTGCACCCTAAATTAGTTAGGATATTTCCTAGAATCCCTAACTCAACCCTCATACAACTTAGGGATTAGATAACTCTAGTTAACCCTAATCCTAGCTCACACATGTGTGAGGATAGGATATTTCCCTTAGGGCATATGAGAGTATGACTAGGCATGCCACCTCAAAAACACTAACTTGACCATGATAGGACTTGACTCTAGGGTGTAGTACACCTAACTCCCCCATGACCTTAGTTTTCTCTCTAAATAGTGGACCAATTCCCTCATTTATCTCTCCCTCTCACTTTCATTCAACATACCCAAACTCTATCAAAATTGTATCAGAATCCTTTTAGACAATCCTACATTTGGAAAACAGTGAAATAAATCACCTACAACCTATCTGGATAGAAAATTTGTAGAAATAGTTAATAATAGCTCAATTCACACCCTGGCCTACAAACTTGGGATCCAATTCACATGTCACCATATGAAACAAATCTATAGCAGGTTTACAACATTAAATTGGGTACATATTAGTATTAGATACTTTCTATAGCATTTCCATCAACTTTCATCAAATTTTCTTTCAGTTTTATGTTTATTTATCTTCATAACTATGGGGTTTTACCAAGGTAAATCCCCAAACACACTAACCCCTTTTTTTAGGACCATAGTAGGTACAAAAAGACAAATTCAAACATCACTACCAGTGACACATGCACATAGAAGTCCACCTACACTAAGGGCACTGAAACACACTAGCAAATGTTCTCAAATTCATGTAAATTAAGGGATAAAAATATTCTCAAGAGGAAGCTTATTCTATAACCTATTTCAGATCAATAAAATAACATTTAGCATAAATTGGTGATTTCTATGTGTTACATTTTGGCACACTCGGTGGGATCCCCATAAAGGTTGTTTTATACTAGTCTTTCTAGCTGACCTAACTCAATTTTATGGTTTTATTTGTTATTCCAAGTATTTTGAATGCAAAACAGAGCCTAGCAAAACCCTAAAATACATCTCAGGCTCTCATATTTAGAGTTTCAAGCCTTAAAAATTAGTTTACACCCTGGCATGCGAACCAGCAGTCAAGTTTGCACCTGAGCATGCAAAATCCACCAAACTATCTTAGAGCAACCTAAAATTTTAGAGGTCTACAACAAAGGCAACATCTGACACCACAAGAGTCAGGTATTTTTCTTGGGGCCTTATTGTTTCATCATTTCTTTGAAAAAACATTTTTCTCTCAAATACATCAATTCTTTTAGAAGATTTCATTTTCAAAGGCACATTAAATTAGGGTTTTAAGTCATTTTAAAACCAGTTTAGTTAAATCATTTTGAATCTCTTTTTGTCCTTTATATTAAGGTTACATTCCTTTTTCAATTCATTAGGGTACATTATCATTTATTTCACGTCTTTAAAAGCACTTTCAAGTTATCCTTTTATGCACTAAATAGGACTTTCAATCCCTTTTCAAATCACACTTAGATTAGGAATTTTCAATTTCTTTTGAAAGCATTTAGCATAGGGTTTTCAAATTTCTTTCATGTCATTTACATCTCTTTTTAAAAAAACATTTAAGATGGATTTTTCAATCTCTTTTGAAAGAACTTAGAATGGAATTTGCAATCTCTTTTTGAAAATATTTTAAATCTCTTTCAATTTGCACCTAGATAAGTCCTTCTATCTCTTTTCAAACCACTTGGAGTTAGAAATTTCCCATTTCTTTCCAAATCCCCTGGGTAAATTGCACTTTCCCTTTTTAAGCATTTAAATTAGGGTTTCAATTTCTTTACATCACTTAGATTTAGAATTTTTCCATTTCTTTCCAAATCCCCTGGGTAAATTGCATTTTCCCTTTTCAAGTATTTACATTAGGGTTTAAATTTCTTTACATCACTTACATTAATAAATTTTCCATTTATTTCCAAATCCCATCGGTAAATTGCATTTTTCCTTTTCAATCATTTAGATTAGGGTTTCAATTTATTTACGTCATTTACATTTATAAATTTCCCATTTCTTTCAAAATTCCTTGGGTAAATTGCACTTTCCCTTTTCAAGCATTTAAACTAGGGTTTCAATTTCTTTCTAACGCACGTAAATAGATTATCAAATTCCTTTTTCATGCATTCTAGATTTCTTGTTTCCATGCTTTCTAGAATAAATTTATTTTTCCAAAAGAGCATTTAGATCTAGTTTCATTTTGAAAATGCATCTAGGGTTGGTTTCACTTTTGAAAAGGCATATAGTTAGTTTATTCACTTTCACCTCAATGATAGCAAATACACCATCACACACCCATGTGGTATACATAGTGGTGATATTAGACTTCATCTCCAATCCATCGCTTAAGACTGGTTGGAATTTATCTCCTTCCACTATCTCACCCCCTAGACACCATAGTAGCCCCCAGGAGTGGTTTTCTAGACTTCATCACCAGAAAATCCCCTACTCTTGAGACTGGTTTTTCAAAATTCATCATCGAAAGGGACCTTCGAAGTAGGATAGGATTAGATGCCTTTGTTCACAAGGCTCATATAATTAGTGAATGGGTAACTGTCATTCTTGACTAATCTTGCTTGAGAGTGAAGCGACCACCCAGTTGGGCTAGTAGCAGGTCTTAGACAATGCCACCTCTTCTTGTGAGAGATTTCTAGACTCATTAATGTATTTTGAGTTTCCCCATTTGGTTATCATTTTACTACACCTTTCCATTTAGGTCACCACTTGCCTATTGAGACCCCATTCTATTCTATGCACCCTTGGGTGTTGTAGGAGGTTCTATGTCAAAAACACTCTTGTTCTTTCTAAATTTCACTCCACTTTCTATGATATTTTCTAGAAGTAAAAAAAAAATCAACATCATAACACACAAAAACAAACAAACATTTATTTTTCTATATTTAGTACTGATTCCAATTTTGCTTTGTTTGCATGCTCACAAAATTGGTTTTAGCACATTCACCTGTTAGCATCTCATCTACTAGCTATTTGTAGCCTGTCACTTTTAGTTTTCTATCAGATTCACTATTTGGGTCCAGTTTGCATAGCGCTATGCAAACCAGGTTTTTATAGTTCCAATTCACATAGTGGCATGCAAAATTTATCTTGAGACATAGAAACTTCCTAAATTTCATAGGGTTACCCAAAATCTTTACACATAACACACCCACAACTTTAGATTTTCATTTTTGGACAATTTGAGTACCAAATTGCACTACACAGCACCATGCCTATCACTACCCACAGTCAGGCATGTGATCAATCGCATCTTAAAGAGGAGGCTTCTCGTGACACCTCCAATCAGTCTACTCCTCCATATCCCTTCACAAGGGAATCTTCCATGCTCAGACCTGATCTCCTTACAGGTTCTGAGTCACTTCACACATATACTGTATATCATGGTAAGACTTATATTTCTAGCAACATGCTTGCCACCTTGTCTAGCGAAGATCATCTACTTCTTCCCCACTCAACCCCACCTAATCTACCTTCCATATTTTGTGATCACATAATTTACACTGCTTCAATAAACCCACCTCCTTTCTTCACTATCAATGAGGAAACTCTACCTACCTCACCAACCGTTGTGCATCCTTTATTTCAAGATCTATCTCATTCTATTTTTGAGAATGACTCTTCCTTACTCAATCATCGTCATATCGGTGGTGCATCATTTGCCCCTACCGTAGGGATGATCTTAGATCCATTATATTCCACCCTGAGCACTCATATTCCCTCATCACAATTCCTTTCACAATAAGCTTCATTGTAGCAATAATATACCCCACCCATATCATCACATAAGGATGATTCCCAAGTATCACAACCACTACCTTATCAACAGTACTTTTTCCTATTTTTTTATACCATATCACAACCACCCTCTCAATCATAAAAATTTCAATATCAACAACACCAAAAAATCCCATCTCCATAATCCTTTGTGGATACGTTCATCATATCTTCCTCTTAGGCCTCTATATTTGATGTCTACATTCCTCCCTCGTCATTACCACCACCTACATTCCTCTCTTCTAGAATGTATGGTATACCATATTTTATTCCTCCTCCACCTTCATCCACTTCCACCTTTTGACTCCCTCTACCTCCTCCATTTTAGGCTTTACCTTCCATTCCCCTCTCATATTACAATCTATGCTATTCATATTATCTCACTAATCCCCCATCGTATTCTATCCAAATTGGACCTTTAGTTCACCACTCCTCTAGCCCTACATCGGTACCCTCTTTTGGTGCATTATATTTATCATCACCTTCATCCTTTTTTGAGATACCATTACCTCCACCACATTCTGTAGCACCTACATTATTCTCAACACCTCCTTCTTAGTCATCGTCCTCCACTGTGCAACCATTACAATAGACCCCTGTGTAGCATTCATAGATCCTAGAGCCACAATATCTCCACCCCTAGTAGATATTTTCTCCTTAGCAGCATATCCCATTTGCTTCAACATCCTACATCTTTCAATAACCAAATCCACAGGAACACCCAAAGTACATTCCTGCTTCACAATGGGAAGAATAGTAGCTCCAATATCCTCCTCACTCTCAATCTGTGACTACTTCATCACAGTTCATCACACCTCCATCACCTGAACTTCAACTCTTACAAGAGGAAGTTAAGATGTTAAATCTTTGTATACTTGGTTATGGGATCCAAAAATCCACATACAACAAGCTATGTAATGAACCCATCCACCCATCATTTCCTATCCCTCCTTACCCATATTGCTTCAAAATTCCTAAATTTGACAAATACAAAGGTAAAGATAACCCTCAAGAACACGTCAATAACTACCGCTTTGTGTATTATCAGCTCCATAGTAGTGATACCCTCATGTTGCATATCTTTGCCCTCTCCCTTGGGGAAAAATATCTTGATTGGTACAACATGCTCCCACGCCATAGTCTATTCACCTTTGAACAGTTGGCCAATTCATTCCTTGAATATTTCTCAATCAATATAAAAAATAAGATAAACTTCTCTAATGTCTACTGTTAGGATCCACATCCTCACTCTATTTATCTATTATTATTCATAATATCATTAATTATATAACAAGGGTTAAATATTATTAATAAATATTAACTTTTGTGAATTTTGTAGGGAACATACCCCGTTGCATGCAACCATCCATCAGTTTTCATGACCACAATATCATCAAAATCATGGGTGTGGAAGCTTATCCTCCCCTCCATATCCAAAAAACTATGAATGACATCACCTAAAAGCGTGTCCTCATTGATACAGGTTCTTCCATTAGCATCATCTCGACTACTGCTATTCATCATCTACATATTCCACCTACCCACTTTGCCATGCCATCGCTCAACCTTCGTGCTTTCAATGGTTCTATGCGACCCACAATAGGTTCTATCATCATACCTATCTGTGTAGGTATTAGGACCATCTTCATTTTATTCCACATTATTCAAGGTGAGATACAATATAATATCTTACTTGGATGACCATGGATCAGAGACATGCAATGCATTCCTTCCACCTTGCATCATTATCTCAAGTATATGTATTATGGACTCATCTATTGTTAGCGTACTGTTATAGCTGTATTTCATTATTTAGCATTCTGCAGTTGCACTGTTACAACTTCGTAACAGTTCCGCCAGCCGGTGCTATTTTCAGCCATTGTAAACTCTATTTAATGCCTGCTGAATAATAAACCATCTAATGCGTGTTTTATTTCATGGCATCAGAGCCAAGTTGCAGGGAACTGGGAGAAGCCGAAAGTGCGGAGGACTGCGTTTGTCAGGTGGGAGAAGACAGCCGCGTTTTTTTTTTGTGAGTGAAATTTTTTTTTCTAAATCACGCAATCGTGATTTAAAAAAAAAAAAAAAACACTGCAGGTCGACCCTCCGCGCAGACCCGTTCGCGCACAAGCGGTGCCGCGACAGCGACAGCAGACTGCCGCGCCACACGACAGAGCGTGCAGGCCTGTCGCGCGACGCTTGAGGAGATGGTCGCGCAGGAAGGGCAACGCGACAGAGCTCACATAGGGCGCGAGGTGTCACGTGGCCAAGTCAGAGGGAGTCCGATGCGCGGGGAATTCCCCGACGCTCCTCCCCGGGTTGCGACAGCCGACGTGTCGGGAATTAAATTCCCCGGCGCTCGAGGAGGGACCGCAGTCCGTGCACAGTCAGCCGACTGTGCAGCGGAGGGACTGCCCCCCCCTTCCCCCCGTGCGACACGCAAAGAGCGCGTCGCGCTCCCCGAGGCCTCCCCCCCAAATTCCCCGGCGGGAATTTAAATTTTAAAATTCCCGCCGCTCTCCCTCCCTCCCACTGGTATAAACCCCCCCCCCCCCCCGACGAAAAAAAAAAAAAAAAAAAAACTTTCGATTTCGGTTGGAGGACGGACTGGCAGGCCGGGCCGAAGCTGTTTGGCCGGAAGAAGAATTTTTTTTTCCCGGTTGGAGGACGGAGTTGCAGGCGGAAGCAGCCAAAAAAAAAAAAAAAAACGCCGGGAGCAGTGCTGCGGTCGCAAGCCGAGGCTGTTGCAGAGGAGGAGACAGAAGGAGGGGTTGAAAGAGGAGGAGGTCCGCTGATCTTCTCGGATCAGCCCGCTGGCTCACGTGGTCGTGAGCCGTGCGGTAAGGCTCAGGGAGCCTGCAGGTCGGGGGTTCAAATCCCGCCGACTCCCCCCTAAGGTATAATTTTTTTTTGCAAAGTTAATTTTTTTTTAATTATTATTTTTTTTTAATTAAAATTTTTTAATTTTAATTTTTTAATATAGTTTTTTAACTTTATAAATTAAAATTTTTAATTTTAATTTATTTTTTATAAGTTTTAAAACTATACAAATTAATTTATAATAATTATTAAAAATGCTTTGTTAAAGAAAGCCTTTAAGGGGGGATATTTTTTTCAAAAATCAAAGGGGGATAGAGAGTAATTTTTAGAAAAAAATAGCAATTTGGCATTGTAAAAGGTGCATTTTCGGCTGTGACCGACACCTTGAGGGTTATTCTTGTGGGCAGTTTTTTCATGTTGTATGTTGCATATTTCATTTTTGCACTATAACATTAAAAACTTAAAATCAAAACACTCCCTAAGTCCCCGAAATATAAAACCCATCTGTGCAATTTATTTGCACTACAGCGTTCGGTATTTGCGATACCTCTGGCCAGCACTTACAGGTAAAGCTGTCGTGATTTGGCTACTGTATCCGCCGCCTAATATAGCTACTATAACGACGTCTGAGCTTGTTCTCTATAAATCGTTGGGGAGGAATAAGTACGCCATTTTTACATTTTTTACTCCATCCACTACCCTTTATCGCACTTGTGTTTAGGCGTAAATCCTGACAAAGTATTCTTCATAGTGTTTAGGGGAAGTTATGCCCCACGCATGAGAAGAATCTTCTATGGTAGGTGCCATCAACAAGGCGATTCCCTTTCAGTACCGCTTATGTTCCACGTATCGTATGATCTCTAAAATTCACCTATAGTCTCCCTCACGTAAGGGCGGGTGATTTTTGTTGATCTTTCTAAATACCTATAGTTTCCATCATGTAAGGGCGGGTATTTTGTACGGTATATTGGCCTAGCAAAAGGTATATCGAAAGGGGGACCAATTTGGTGATATAAGGAACCTTCACTATGGCCGCTGTTGCAAAGTTGATGACTGATCCGCATCAGTTATTGAAAGGTCCAAATTATACACCATGGAAACATAAGATGAAGGCTATTCTCAAAATGGAAGATTTATGGGATATTGTTATCTGGAGTAGCAACCAGGCCTTCACCAACAAGCGAGATCCACGAGTCCAAGCAGATCAGATTGCTTTTGACAAGAAAGACAGGAGAGCAAAGGTGCTCATTTTGTTTGTTGTTTCATATGAAGTGCAACCTCATATAGCTGATAAAGCAAGTGGTAAAGAGGCATGGGATGCCCTTAGAACCATCTATGAGGGGAAGAATGAATCCACCATTCTTCATCTTCAACAACAACTTCATAACCTGAGTTTGAGACAGGTGAAACAGTTGAACTCTTTCTGTGCAGAGTGTCTGAGTTGAAAGAGAAATTGAGTTCTCTCGGAGATACTGTGGACGAAAAGCTTCTCATTTCACTTATGATGAGAGCTTTACCTTCTTCATTTGATATGTTGATAACCTCCATCCAGGTGTCCCAACGACAAATTACCTACATCGAGTTGGTCAATCTGCTTCAACAACAGGAGGCACGCCAACTTCACAAGGATGATTCTTCCAATACAGCCCTATACACCAACAGGCGGGGTTCTAGGAAGAAAGGTAATGGGCAAAAAGGAGGCAAATTTCAGAAAGGAGGAAATTCTCAACAGGATACGAAATGAAAATGCAAACAACCTCAACAGAAGAAGAGGTGGTGCAAGATCTATGAGAAAGACAACCATGACACAAACAGGTGTTGGCATAAGAACAAGCAGAAAGGCCAAAACAAACCACAAAATAAGAACAAGCAACCCCAGGTGAATGTTGCTATTGAAGAATCTGACTCAGATTCTGAATGGGCACACAAGGTGCTCATGACTACCATAGATTCCACACAGAGGGATCCTATTTGGTATGTCGATTTTGGAGCTAGTAAACATATGACTGGCGACAGATCGTGGTTTGAATCATTTGTGGCCAAGGAGGGCAAACCTGTCACCATTGCTGATGATAAAACCTACAGGGTTCAGGGAGAGGGTATAGTTTCAGTCACTCTTCCTGATGGCAAGTGTCAGATTGACAAGGTCCTCTATGTTCGGGATTGGCCAACAATTTATTGTCGATGACACAAATCCTGGACAGAAATATGGTTGTCAACTTTCGTGTTGAGAATGGAAAGAAGTGTTGTACAATTACCGGGAAGGGTAAGCGATTGCAACGGCTTCATATAAGCATGGCTTATTTGCACTAGATGCTATATCTACTCCACATGTTTCCATGACTGTCTCTACCAAGGATGCAACTTCCCTATGGCACAAGAGATATGGGCATCTAAGTTCTGGCTACTTACTTGAGCTCAGCAAGTATGAGATGGTAAAGGGTCTTCCTTCCCTTTCGCCACATTGCCAGTGTGCTTTGATCGCTAGCAGAAAGCAACATAGAGTACCATTTGAGAAGAGCTCTACAAGAGCACGAAAACCTCTGGAGCTAATTCACACCGATCTATGCGGTCCTTTCACACCCAACAGTGTTGGAGGGAAGAGGTACTTTCAGTTATTCGTAGATGACTACTCACGAAAGATGTGGGTTTTCTTTCTCAAACTGAAATCTGAAGCTTTCGCATTCTTCCAGCAGTTCAAGAAATCCGTTGAGAAGGAGTCAAGAGCTTCTATCAAAACCCTCCGCTCAGATCGAGGGGGAGAGTTTACCTCTAATGAATTTTCTGCATTCCTAGATAAGCATGGGATCAAGAGACAGTTAACAACTTCCTATACTCCTCAGCAAAATGGAGTTGCTGAGAGAAGGAACTGTTCTATCATGGAAATGGTTCGTTGTATGCTCACAGGAGCTACTCTTGGGCAACAATATTGGGCAGAAGTTGTCACCACCGCAGTGTATCTTTTGAATAGGGCACCCACAAAGGCCCTAAAAGGAATGACTCCACAGGAAGCATGGAGTGGTCGAAAACCCTCCATATCTCATCTACGTATTTTCGGGTGTCAAGCTTTCATGCACATACCGAAAGAGAAAAGGAAGAAGCTAGATGAGAAAACACTGAGATGTATTTTTCTTAGATATTCTCGAGCACTCTAAAGGATATCGGTTGATAGATCCTTTGACCAAGAAAATTCATATCAGCAGAGATGTTGTCTTTGATGAAGCTTTCACATCACAGAGCACATCTAATGTACACCAAGATATTGTGGAACCTAAGGAAGAGGAGATTCCTTCGTCAACACAGACAGGAGGTCCTTCTACATCTTCTTCACCATCACCGAAGAAGAATCCTAAATGGTGTACAAATACAATCAGAGATGCAAATTTATCCACTCCTCCCAATTTGAATTTGGATAGACCTCGTACACGCAGTATGGCTCAAAAGGAAAGAGAAGCCAGAGAAACTGGTGAGGTTGATGATCTTTGTCAATATTTTGAGGAACTTTCTGTGACTCCAAGTGCAGAAGTAGAGGATATGGATATTGATGATGATAGGGCATTCATGTCTACCATAGATAGTCTTGAACCTGCATCAGTGCAAGATGCTCTCAATGAGCCTCAATGGAAGGCCTCTATGGATACAAAGTATGAGTCTCTGATGAAGAATAAAACTTGGAAGCTTGTTGATCTGCCGCATGGAAAGAAACCTATTGGCTGCAAATGGGTATAAAAAGTCAAGTACAAGGCAGATGGAACAATTGATAAGCATAAGGCCCGAATTGTTGCAAAGGGCTATGCTCAAAAGGAAGGCATCGACTATGAGGAAACTTTTGCACCTACTGCTCGGATGACCACAATTCGGGTTATGTGTGCTATGGCAGCACAATATGGGTGGAAAGTTCACCAGATGGATGTCAAAAGTGCCTTTCTTAATGGTGATCTCCAAGAAGAAGTCTATATGACTCAGCTCGAAGGATTTGAAGTGGAAGGCCAACAACAAAAAGTTTGCAAATTGGTCAAATCCTTGTATGGTCTGAAAAAAGCTCCTTGAGCTTGGTATATAAAAATGGACAATCACCTAATGCAGCATGGATTTAAGAGATGTCCGTCAGATGCAAACCTCTATTTCAAGAAACAGGGTTCTGAGATAGTGTTGCTTGTACTCTATGTGGATGATCTGCTCATTACAGGGAGTTCAGAAGATATGATCTCTACTGTCAAAAGAAACTTGTGCAAATATTTTGAGATGACAGATCTCGGACTTCTCCATTACTGTCTTGGTCTGGAATTCAGCCAGAAGGAACACTCCATCAAAGTGTCTCAAAAAAAGTATGCCAAGACATTGCTCGATAAATATCGCATGACTGACTGCAAGCCAATGGCAACTCCAATGGAGAATGGACTTCAGTTATCGCGATATGATGACTCACCTCAGGTAGATGGCACTCTCTATCGACAGTTGATTGGGAGTCTCATATATCTGACCAATACTAGGCCAGATATCGTTTTTGCTGTCAACTATCTTTCGAGGTTCATGCAAGAGCCTAAGACCACTCATTGGAAAGCAACAAAACGTGTTCTTCACTATGTCCGTGGTACTATGGAATATGGCCTAGAATACAAGAGGAACAACAAATTCTTCTTGCAAGGATACACGGACTCCGACTATGCCGGATCATTTGATGATCGCAAGTCAACTTTTGGATACATTTTTCATCTGGGATCCGGTCCTGTCTCTTGGCACAGCAAGAAGCAACAGGTGGTTGCTATTTCTTCAACAGAGGCAGAATATCGTGCCACACGTGAAGCTGTGTGCGAAGTGATATGGTTACGTCACATTCTGACAAGTATGGGCCATCCATCAAAATCTCCAATACACTTGTTTTGCGACAATCAGGGTGTTCTGAACCTCGTCAAGAATCCAGTTCATCATGAAAAAACAAAGCACATTGACACACAATGTCATTTCATTCGAGATGAAGTTCCAAAGCACCGAATTCAGCTTCAGACATTCCCACCGATGCTCAAGTTGTAGACATTTTCACTAAGGCACTTGGACGTGTCAAATTTGAATTGTTTCGCAGCTCACTTTGTATTGCAAAATGATGTAAGGGGATGTTAGTAGTCTAGTATAGCTATTAGTTATTACATTACCCAAATAATGTAATAAAGGGGGATGTTAGCGTACTGTTATAGCTGTATTTCATTATTTAGCATTCTGCAGTTGCACTGTTACAACTTCGTAACAGTTCCGCCAGCCGGTGCTATTTTCAGCCATTGTAAACTCTATTTAATGCCTGCTGAATAATAAACCATCTAATGCGTGTTTTATTTCATCTATTATGTTCAAGTGTATGGTGATCCATTCAAGTTTTGCATCACTGACCTTCCACCAATACCTTCATCATATTCTACACGGGTCCTCCCTATTCCTTCACATCATAAGGTAGAGACCTCTATACCTTCTCCCACAACTATTTCACCTCTGTATAGTTCATCAAGGACAACTACACATCCCCTTGCATCTTATTCTCACATACCTTCATCCTCCTCTATGGATCCCCATATTCTATTCGTACCCTTCTTTCCACCTTCCTCATGGCCTCCTCTTCCCTTCCAACCTTCTTCTTCCACAAAATAACCTCCTATTTCTATGCATTTTTAACCACCATCTTGGTGGCCTCCTGCTTCGTCTCATACATCTTCCTCTATAAAGCCTCCTCTTCTCCCTACTCCTCAAACACCCCCACTTCCCTTCCATCCTTTACCTCAATATTTCACATCTTATTGAATATTGACACCTAGGCCTACTCCCCCCACCTTGTAGTTTTTACATGTGGGTCATCCAATCCCTTCCACTACAGCCGAATGTCATGATTGGGAGCAATGAGCCTCTCACCTCAATGACCAATTATTTCATCTCTCTGCTACTACTATCCATGATTCCCAACTCTTTATTAGAAATATTTTATATTCCATCATTTGGGTTATGTAAATGTATCTTCAAAGGTACATACTTAGGAAATTAGATTACTTTAGGGGGAAGTTATCTAGTTACTTCATGCAATGTAATAAATGCACAAGTATCAATATACAAGTTGTAAATATGCAAGGTGTCACTTGTATAGCTAGATAGAGTGTTGGCCAAGTATCCTATTTACCTACATAAGGAAGACCTCATATTTAGTATAGAGAGCAAGGGAAGTGTTGGTAACACAATAACTTAGGGATCATAGTAGGTAGTTCAGTTCTATGTGGATCACCATCCATTGGTGATGGATGCAATGTATTCGAGTAGTTGTATTTATGGAGTGTTCATTTCATCTATAGCTACATTGTATTCATTTATATATCATTTATGTTTATTGCATATCTCAGTCATCTTGTAGATTTACTTTCTTTCATATTATTTTGCATATCATGATTGTTATCTCCTTTGGATATTATATCAAAAGCTAACGGTGGTATCATATCTATAGTAGATCTAGTCTGTGTAGGTCCACAGGAAAATTACCATTATTTTTGAGCTTGAGTGTTTTGGCAACCTAACGTGTCATTATACCAATCACCATCAAAAGTTCTCAAAAGAATCTAGGTGATATAATCAAGGAAATTCACAAGTGAGGACTGAAGGATATCTCAATCCTATAAAATACTGGGATTGCATTTGACTAGATTCTTTCCACAGAGTTATAGGAAAACTCATGAAGACTAGGACTCAACACTCAATCCACTAGATTGACAAAGCATCTAGTGAAGATCCAGGATATCTGGAATTTGCTAACCATTTCCTTAATTTTATTTTTTTGCAGATAATTAATTCTCAGAGGATTGGTACTCCTCCTATGATAGAAAACTAGGAGACTTCAGCTTTGTTTTCTAAAGGTTGACATGTCCTCATAGTGTAGAGAATAGTTTCTTGTGTAGGATAAGAAAACTGTGGAAGAAGACTTTTGAATAAAAGATGTGGTGAATCTAGGAGAATAAATATCTCCATTATAGATTTTAAAGGCCATAGTAGCCTTGGAGAATAGTCCATAGAATCTTGATACAAAAATGCCATAGAATCCTAATACAAAAAGGCCATATAAGCCTTGAAGCAGAAGCCACAAAATTCTTGATATTGAAAAGGCCACAAAAGCCTTGATATTTAAAATGCCATAGAAGCTTTGATACTAAAATAGGCCATCGAAGCCTTGATCCTAGAAAAGGAATTCAAAAGTAATATTTTATTCAGAAGTAGATTAAGATTTTAGTATTAACATATTTTTTGTAGGGAAAGAAGATTTAGTGAGTTGGTAAACTTCCTACAAAATAGTTAAGAAGAGTATCTTCTTTAGAATAAATTCAACACCTAAAGCAAAGGATATCAGAATAAGATCTCATTTAAGGACTTATAGACTTGGAAGAAGAACTAAGAGAGTCATGCTTGAATCTAAAAGCAATAGAATCAAATATCCAGGAGTAGATCACATCACCAACACTTCCAGGAGTAGAAGGTTGAAGAGGTCTCAAGTGAAGACCGTCAAAAGCTACAAGATCAAAGATCTTGGGAAGGTCTCATCAAGCATCCAGAAAAAGGCTAGGAAAGCCTTATTGAAGAAATCATCAAAGGATATCTCACTCAAGAAATCCACTACCAAGGAGAAGCCCCTGATAGTGAAGAACTTGGGATAATTATCGCCATTCAATAACAAGCCCAAGAGAAGAAGAATTTAGCAAGGAGTGCCAAATTATAGAAGAATAATCCAATGAAAGACCTCAAGAAATTTAGAATATTGAGAGGAATATCCTGCTTGAAGTCAAAATTTGATAAGAAGACTTGAAGATAGAATAAGCTGATCAAATATAGGATATTTGAATATTACATCTCACATCAAGAAGGCACCGCTTTAGATATAGAGACTACTCCAAATCTATAGCAGAAGGAGGATATTATAAGAGGAGAACAATGTTGGACATTTTGAGTCAAAGTTGTCATTGATGTTAAGGAACGAAGTTTTCATTGATATCAAGGAATAAGCTATCGTTAATGTCAAAAGTTCAAAAGGAACAATGTAAAGGTTAATGGCAAAAGAGCTTCATAATATTTTTAGTATTATGTGGAAGCATAATTAGGAGGGTTTTTATTAAAACCATGCATGAACAAAAATAAAAGGTTTTTCATAAAAGCCCAAGGAAGTGTTAATATTTATTTTATAAAATATTTAAATTCAAATTGAATTTAAATTTTTATAAATAAATATTATTTATACAAAAGGCTTTAATAAATCCAAAAGGATTTAAAATTTAATTTATAATAAATAAATTCTAAAGAATTTAAATAATTTATAAATTAATTAGTTAAATATCGAAGAGTCGACGTTCAATTTTGAAGGTGGTAATTGGTATATAAACTATATGCCTTAGTGGCATTTGGATATCCTTTGTTCGAATAAGAAAAATTTCAAACATGTGTTGTGAGAATTCATGTGAACAAGAAGACAAGATTCATGTCTTAAGCGCCAATGAAAAAGGGATAAAGTCAACGAGGGCTAAAATTCAATAATGATCTAGGTAGTGTGGCCTAGTTGCAAGTGGTCGAAGGCTAAGGTGTTTGGGCACGGAGTGACCCACGATCGATTCACGATAGCAGCATTTTTGGTTGGTTGTGTTTGAAGCATCGAAGGAAGCGATGCATGATTTTTGCATAGGCACATAAAGGGAGGAATATAGAGCATGTGGTGCTCTTTACTCCCTAAGCGAGCACCTAGCTTACACGATGGTTGGAGCCGTGACTAGGGCATTGTTAGAGGTGGCATCGTGAGTTCGAGTCCCACCAAGGTAAAGGTAATAAAATTTTGAATATATTTTATGATGCCTAAGGTTTGACATGAGGTCCTAGGGATTTAAAAGGGTTAGATAAAAGATATTTTAATTAATCATCATTTTGATTAATTGGAGGAATAAGGAGTTAGCTTTATTTTTTAAAAATAAAGTACTTGTGACATATTTGTTTATTGAAGTTTAAAAGTTTTGAGAGGGCTTTTTGCAATTCAGTTATTTTGAAAAGGAGATTGTATTGATATTATTCTTGGTGTTGGATATTATTTTAACTGGGATATTATAAGGTGTATTTGGTCAAATATTTTTGTATATGTTGATGGATGCTTTCTTTAAGATGGAGTGACAAGGTGTATGTATGTTTTGATATTTGCATTGTACCATTGAGAGAGTTTATCATATTATAACTTCTTTGAGCTTTGCAAAGAAGTGTTTGTGGTTGTGAAAGATTTTTGAAGTTCCTTCATCATCAAGAAAAAGGTATGGGAACATTCTTCCTTAGTTGATTTGATTGGTTGGTTTTCTGGAAAACAAGTTTGGAGTGAAAATGATTTAATTTGATTTCCTTATTGAGTGTGTTGATTTAATGCTTCAAGGTTTTCTAGAATAAAAAGTTATTGTTAAAACCTTGGTTGATAAGCATTGTTGTTGAAGCCATTGGTTGAGTGAAGAATCTGGACTAGGGTTTGAAAAGAACATGACTATCATTGTTATGTGAGATTTTTTTATAAGAATTATTGTTGAAGCCATTAGTTGAGTGAAGAACTTGAACTAGTGTTTAAAAAAACATGAGTATCATTGTTATGTGATATTGGTTGATAAGCATTGTTGAAACATTTTGAGTGAAGGTTTATATGCTTGGACTAGGGTTTGTAAGCAAGGATTGTTTCATTGAGTGATTGGTTGAGTAGAGTTGGTTGAGCCTAGTCAAGTGGATGTGTGAAGTGATTGTTCAAGTTCTATAAAACAAACTATTCTATATTCTGAATTGATTTGAGAAAGTGATTGAGCATTGAGGTGAATGTGAAGCATATTGAGTCTTTAACAATTCTCTGTATATTTTTGAAAGAGTGATTGAAAGTGATTAAGCATTGTGATGAGTATAGATCATATTGAGTTTCTAACCATTCTCTTTATGCTTCTATGAGATTGGACAAGTTCTAGTGTGGACTTATTGAGCAGATTTGAGGTAAGTCTTTGAGAAGACTTGTGGATAGATTTGGGTAAGCTTTTGTGGAAGCTTACAATAAATATTGAGAGTGGATTTGGATAAGTTCTTGTGAGGACTTATTGAGAATATTGGACAAAATCTAGAGAGGACTTGAGGACAGATTGGTGTGAGATTTTGTGGAAGCTTACAAGGTATAATTGAGACAAGTCTTTAAGAAGACTTGAGAGCAGAGTTTATTGATTTGTTCAAACCTTGAGTTAAGGTTTGGGGTAGATCCAACAAATTTAATTTGAGATTGATTCAAGCTTTGAGTTAAGTCTTGAGGATAGATTTGTGCTAGACTGAAGGACTATGTTTAGTACAAATTCGAGGATAGATTTTGGTGTAGATTTGAGGATAGGTTTATGCTAGACAAAAGATAGAGTTTGAGGATAGATTTATGCTAGACTGAAGGAGTGTGTTTAATACATATTTGAGACAAATATTTGGAGGTGACAAAGTTGAGGATAGATATCTCCAACTAGAGCAAGGAGGACAAGTGTCTTCTATGGATAGATTTCCATTTGCTAAGGGCAATGGAGGTAGAGGTCTTCTAGAGGATCACCAACCAGAGCAGAGTTAGGAGATTGGTGTCTCTTGTGGATAGAGATTCATGAAATTTTATTAGGGTATTTGTGTCTCCTTTGGATAGAGATCCATAAACATTGTAATAGAGAAATGATTCCTAAGAGATTGATTGAGAAAATTTTAGTGAAATATTTTCTTCATGGAGTAGCCCACATTGGGTGAACCACGTAAATTTTGGCGTCTCTATTGTGTGTGGTGATTTGTGCATTTCTTTGATTATTTCTATTGATATTGCTATCTATACATTGCATAATATTTATCAGGAAATAAAAGTAAAAAGTGGTCTTATACTATTTACCCCCCCTCTCAATATAAGCTTGTGTTCTTAAAACAAGCTACCAAATCCTTGGCTCGTAAAAGAAATTTTGAGACCATAATTTGGTGAAGAAGGGATTGTTCAAAAAATAGTCTACAAAGAGCTGCAAAACACTAATCGAAGTAACAACTTGGTGATCTTAGAAACCAAGATCTACATCCTCTATAGAAGCAGAAGAAGGAGCTACAAAAGATTAAAAAGGTATGCAACTACTGTTTCTAACTAAGTCATTAATTAAGATTCATTTGAGCACCATATTTGGATTAAAGTTGCATAAAAAAAATTAGATTATAGTCTTCAAAAGTGGAAAGAGAAAGAGGTTAATTTTAAGGTTCATTTGCACATTAATTAGGATTTAATTATATTTTAGAATTATATCTATCAACCACATATCATCTACTTAGGAAATGGAAAAGAAGACTAAGTCCTACAATATTAGTTGTAGTGAATCTGCAGAATAACTTCTAAAGATTCATTTTAGGTTATTCTTGAATAGTTGTAGTCAATTAATTAAAGTGCATTATCTTAAGAGTTAAATTGGAGTGATAAGGTGAAATTATTAGTGCATTAAAAAAGGTCTATTAGATTTATTATGCACTAGTATACTACTCTCAAAAGAAAATTAGCTTTTGTATTCTTGAAAGGCACAAAAATTGATGTGTATCAAGTGTCTAAAGACACTATTGAAGCACTAAAATCTGCAACTTGTAGTGGCCAAAAAAAAAATCCACCCAAAAATGTTAGAATCCTCCAAAATTAGGAGAAGAACCTAAAACAAAAATAGAAGCTTAATTGAGACTTGGTGACTGTCATATCCAAAGCATTACAAGAGTGAATACAAGAAAAGAAAATACAAAAAAAAACATAAACTAAAAGCTTCTATCTACTTATGTCTAAAGCTTGGATTTAATATAGAAGTGTCCAAGAAAAAAGGAAATGTGTTTACTCATAAAAGACAACCTAAAAATCCTTGTATTTTAGGAAGAGAAATCTATCATGAAACCATAAATTCATATCTGAAATAAGAGTGCAAAAGAAGGAGGATAATGTACAATCTATAGTACATTTTACTGCACCATTTTAATCTATTTTTTTACAGTCCAAGAGTATATTTGGACATGTCTCCAAAAGGTACAATATCAATAGGAAAAGCATCCAATGTAAGCACTCTTCTTCCCAAGCAATAGCAGCCACTCGAAGGGCGCATCTTGGACGGATGAACCTGCAAAAAAAATCCCACAAGAGGTCATCGTCAAAGCTACATAAAAAAAGGAGTGCACATTCACTGATATATAGCAATGTGATATGGACAACAACGTGATATAGATAGCAAATTGGTACAAACATCATCTATACTGCAAAAGAAGGCATCTACTCCTACCAACATAAAAATGAACAACATCTACTCTATAAAGATGCACAGGTTTCAATACATTGGAAGTATTGAAGATAAAGGAAAAGGAGCTACTTTCTTGGTAAATATCTTTTACCAAATGAAACATCAAATTTTCTACTCAAGCTCCATAGCACCTTATCAATCCACCTATAGAAAATAAGGTTGCTTGCTACTCAAGAAACGTAGCAAAGAAAAGGAATGGCAGTCTAAAAGATCTAAGGAGTTATAATAATCTCCTTGGAAGGTGTTACGGTAAATGTCTACATGTAGAGAGTGTGAATGCCACTTGGCATCAATATTCCAAGAGCAAGTGTTACAAGAATGTTGCCTCTCAAATGCCCAAGCATTCAAACTTCATTCCAATTCTCAAGCATTACTAAGAATATTTGACTCTCAATGCATTACTAGAAGCTTCGACTCTCAAGCGTTACTAGAAGCTTTGACTCTCAAGCACTACTAGAAGCTTTGACTCTCAACGAACAAGCATAAGTGGTGACACTTGTTATTTGCAAGTCCTACACAAAGGAGCAAGCATTACAAAATGACCAGTAGTAAGGAGTTATGAAGAAGAGCGTCCATACGTAACGGACGTGACATGTGTCACCAATCCAAGTTTACTCCTTCAATAAGAACTCCTAAATTTTGAATAATACAGTAGGTAAAGAGTGAGTGAAAATGCAATCAAATCTAGTCAACACAGTGTGGAAGGAAGGAAGAAGGAGAATTTAAGACTCTAGGTTTTTTGAAGGTCAAATCTTCCATATTCAGCAGCGTATAGGTTCTAGAATTAAAGACGTCTACCTCCATTGATTATAGTGCCCATGGAAACCTTATCATCATTTTTATATTTATTCAAAGGGAGCACTGAAGAGTGGGGAGTTGAGCATCAAAAAAGTAATGGTGAAATCCTATTTTATTATTGATTTCAACTTTGGAGATATAAGAGTTATAAAGTAAGGTATAAAATTTAGTTTAGTGAAAGCAAAGCTATAAGGGATAACTTACCAAATTAAAATAATATTTGCATCTCAATCTAGGAGAAATAAAGAATTCAACTTGGATTAATTTCTTTGATATTTTGCAAATATTATTAATTTTATAATTTTCCAAATTTGGGAGTGATAAGGGTTTTGTTGAGAAGCAACACACCCCCACTAAAAAAATGAAATTCCATCATTTGAAAATATTTAATTTTCATTTTTTTCGCAGGGACCCTCTTGAGTTTTTCGGGTTTTAATTCCAAATTTTGCTTGCATCCTTTTTCAAATTTCGCCTACATCAAAGTGTCCAAGTAGGCTTGCATATGGCATTGATTTCAATTTAAAATTTCTGAAATTTTGCATGTTAAATGTATTAATTCATATTAATCATTTCAGAAATTTTAATTTTCAATAGTTTCCTAAGGTTTCAAATTCAAATTAATTTTTAGGATTTTAATTAATTTTTTTATTTTTTTTTTTTTTTTTTTTTTTTTAATTTTTTTGGGGATTTTTGGTGGGGGGGGGGGGGAGGAATTGTGAAAAAAATTTTTTTTTAATTAGGTTTTGGGAAATTTGATTTCAATTAGTTTTTCTAAGGTTTAATTATTAAAATCAAATGTTACGGTTATTTAAATAATTTTCTTCTTGCCGACAAACTTACTCCAAACTTGAAATCCTCATAACTTTTGGAAGACAAATCCGTTTAAGGTGATTCAAATTTTGGGTGGAAGATCTTAAACTCATCTTTGTGGCCATGCCAAATTTTTGGACTTTTAGACAAGATTCACTTTCCAGAAATAGTAGTTTCTATTTCTGGCCAACAAACTTCTAAATGCAATATCTCATGATCTAGATCGAATTTTCTGGTTTTCTTTGCAGATTTGGATATCCTTTGGGCTTATTTAGATGCTTGTAAAGTTTCATCAAATTTCGGGCACTTTGAATTTTCATCATTTTTCTACACCATGTGAAGCTGACCATTCTCGAGCAATTTAAAATTCATTTTTCAAATGTTAAAATCATTTCTGAGTAAGGAAGATCCTTCACCAATATGTAAAAATGCAAAATACAGATGGACAAAGTCATTGGAGTCAACCTACAATTTTTGGAGAATTTGCAAAATGGAAGAAAAAAAAGAAGAAAATGTTTCGAAATCGCGACATGTTCCATTTTCGTGACTTGTTTCATTTTCATGAGGGCACAAGCTTGGAAGAAATAAATTGAGGAAAATGTCCCGAAATCGTGACATGTTCCATTTTCGTGACTTGTTTCATTTTCGTGAGGGCACAAGCTTGGAAGAAATAAATTGAGGGAAATGTCCCGAAATCGCGACATGTTCCATTTTCGTGACTTGTTTCATTTTCACGAGGGCACAAGCTTGGAAGAAATAAATTGAGGGAAATGTCGCGACATGTTCCATTTTCGTGACTTGTTTCATTTTCGTGAGGGCACAAGCAAGGAAAAAGTAGCTTGAGGAAAATGTCCCAAAATCGCGACTTGCTTTAATTTCATGAGAATATGAGCTTGGAAGAAGGAAATCAAACCCTAATGCTCATTACATGTCGGACTTTCGCTCAAATTTAATTTTGCCCTAAAATATTTTAAAGTCCATTGAAGTTTTGAATTGTTACGAAGGCTAATTGCTTGATATGGCATTTTGGATTTATATTCATTTTTGCAAAATTTGGCCATTCTTTAAATTTTTCATCACCCATCCAAAGGAAGTGGAAGCTTTTCAACACAGCCCAAACCCTAGAAATATTTAATAATAAAAAAAATGAAAAAATTAATTAATTAAAATGAAAAACATTAAAAAACCTTAGGAAAAATTAATTAATTAAAAATAAAAACATTGAAAAAAAAAAATTAATTAATTAATTAAAAATGAAAAACATTAAAAAACCTTAGGAAAAATTTAAAAAATAATTAAATTAATAATATTAAAGTTCTAACCTTTGCTTTTCTTTTGCAGAAAGTGATCCGACAATTGCATAATGGCAGAAGTAATGGCGAGAAAGATGGACAAACCTAAATTTCGGCACAAATCAAGCAAGGACCATCAGATGGAAATAGGAGATGCCGAGAATTTCTGATCCGTCCAGATTTTGCAGATCTGGCCGCAAATAAAGACTTTAAGGTGTGACCGAGCAAGTGCCCATTTAATGAAATATGTCGGCAATTGGTTGGAAAATGAAAATATCTACACACAGTTACAGGTGGATGAAAATAATATCAAATTGTGCCTTCTCCATTTATGGCAAGATACTCAAGCAGATTTTCGGAGTGGTTGAAATTGATTGGGACTTGTTTTAAATAAATTTTTATATTTTAAAACCGAGACGGTGGAATTTTTAGATATTATATTCGGGAGTAAGATATTTTAAAAAGATCAGGGCATGTCCTGAGTCTATATATACTCCCATAAGTGTAATCTCAGTATGCGAAAACTTAGAATAAAAGATATTTTAGCAATTTCCTGCAAATCTTGTTTGAATGCTTTGTTCTGTACCTAGGGTTGGTGTGACGTCATTTTCTGTGATAGCGTGGCCAGGAGCCTAATCTCTTTCGGATTGCGATAAGTGCATCTTCTTTTGTTTTCGTCTCGCTAAGGTCTATTTATTTTAGTTGTAAATCTGTGTTATCAAGATTGAATATGCTACTAGGCTTCATTCCGTTTGTTGTATGCTAGGGAAAATTAAAGATTTAAGGTTCGGGTCTGTTCTAATTGCTCTATCCTCACTGCGCGAGCTAGGCTATCGGTGAGAGATACCAGTTGACACCGACTTCCCTTCTATTTATGATTTTCTTTTAGATCTGTGTCATCTCCGTCTTATGCTCTTAGTAGAAGGTGATCTTAGAAAGCTGGACACCTTCCTCTTTGATTGGTTTTATTGTGAAGCTAAATAGTGTAACTGAAATTGGTAGTTTTGATTTGCAACTAAGTTAGATAAGCTTCTCTTTTCTACCCTACCCTACTCTCTTTGTTCTACCGTCAAATGATCCATTTTTATTTTCTTTCAAATTTGTCTTTTATTTAATCTGCTAAAGCATAAAGAGCTATATCAAAGAACTGATTGTAAATCCGATTGTCAACAAAGATAACCATCGCTAAACATTATTGAACCAAGGTCGAACCCGTTGTAAGGTAACATATAGTCTACTTGAAACTATTCTAGAAGTAGAAAAGAGTGAATAGCCATTCGACCCAACTCTGTAACTCACACCTTGGATAACCAGCAAGATCCTAAAGTGAGTGGGATTTATCCCGTAAAGTGTTATTGGTATTTTATGTTCATTCTTCATAGGGTGTGTATGAAAGACCAACCAACATTTAAAATTGGTGCTAGAAGGAGGGCCGACCGAACTCCGTTCAGTATTTGTTAAGGATTGTAAGTTGCTTGTGTAAAGTTGGATTCTACCTATAGAGTAACCAGGTCCCACTCCAGAGCTGGAGAGCTCCTTGTGCCTGAGTTGGAAACCCCAAGGAGAAGCAGCCTCAGAAGGGCCAAGTCTTTGTCCAACATAGTTTTATCACCACTTGTAGTTCCTCCAACTGCAACTCAAAATATTATCGTTAATCAGGTAGTGATGGCAAACTGGTTGGGTTCCACTACTTTGAATATCCTTGGTGCAACGCATGATTTACCCAAAAATCCTGAGAAGTATCTTCCTACCTACAAGCATGATGGAATCAGAACAATAGAAGAACACCTAGTGGCATTTAAAAATGCTCTAAAGTTGTTGAATGTGCAGCATGAAGATGTGGCTTGTAGGTTATTCCCATTCACTCTCCAGGAGGGAGCATACGACTGGTTTTTGAATCTTACTAATGACTCTATTACTAGTTGGAATGACCTGGAGAAAGTTTTTGTATCACAATTTGGTCAAGTAATTGACCCCAGTGTGTTATATCAACAGTTTTCCAGCATTAAGAGAGAAATCAGTGAGACTGTCAGATCTTTCAACGTCAGGTTTCAAAAGGCTTATGGTAGATTGATGGGTCATTATGTGCCAACTGCAGATCTAGCATTGGAAATTTTTAGGAATTCCCTAGATCTAGTGACCTCTGTTTTCCTGAAGAGAGATGCCAATATTACTAATCTAACAGAGGCTTATAAAGAAGCTTTGGTTCTTGAAAGACAATTGGGACCTCAACCTTTGAATGCTCCTCTAATTCCCTTTGTTACACAAAATACCCCTGTTTTGAATCCCATCCCACATCAAATGATGTTGCCAGCATGCCAAACTCCACCGATAGGAAATCCATTGGTTGTAACACATGCTGAACATGTATAGAATACAGAGAAAGAATCTGATAAAATAAGAGTTGAGGAAGTCTCAAAGATGGTCCAAAAGTTGGCAAATGACTTTTTGAGTTTCAAAAGGCAAGTGTCCACCGGGGAAAACTCAAATAGATTTTCTTATCAACAGAATAGATTCACTAGACCACCATATGAACCCAACAAGGATTATAAAGGTAAGGGGCATGAAGTGAATATTTGTGACTTGGCTTTGCCCAACTGGTGCAGGATACACGAAACATCTCAGCACGGGGAATTGGATTGTTTGGAGTTCTGCAATGCCTTTGAAGCTCTATCTAGTGAGTTGGTTTTTCTTGAAAATCAAAGAAATGTTGATGGTCCAAGTTCATCCAAACATAGTGCAGCTATGGTGTTAGATTCATTCACTTTTCCAGATGAGTCAGAGAATGTTGTGGAGATGCCTATGGATGAAGTGCAAGCTTTTCAACAGTATAGAAGGGACAACTACAATCTCAGGAACAAAAATTCGGAGCCTAATACTACGTCTACACCTCCAAACAACTCCCATAATGTTCCTCCAGATCCATCTCCAAATAATAACCCACCTCCACCCAAGGGAGGAGATCCAAGAGTACCGAGATGGATTTGTTGCTCCACTCAATAAGGGATATAATATAGTGGAGGATATGAAGAAGATCAAGGCTAACATCACTCTTCATGAGTTGGCTCAAATTACCGAACAAAGGGATAATTTGATTAAGACATACTCTGAGCCTACTGCCAAACCTCTAGAAAAGGGGAAGAAGATAGCAAATGCAAATATGGCCATGTATAAAGAAAAGACTGAAGTTTCGCCTTTCCTGCTAACTATCCGTATATTTGGAAAAAATTTACACAACTGTCTGGTGGATTCTGGTGCTTCAGCCAATGTCATGCCTCTAGCCATCTATCAACAGTTGGGTTTAACCCCTATGAAGTCCGAGAGAAGAGTCATCCAATTGGATAAAATTGAGGTTAAGGTGGTAGGTGAACTTCAAAGTATACACATCCAGCTAGCATCTGAGCCGAGAGCACAACACAAAATTGACATTCAGGTGGTAGATATTCCTGTGGGATACGGAATGCTTCTGAGCAGAGATTGGTCAAAGTCTTTGAATGGGTACTTGGCGACTGATTTTTCACATATGTGGTTGCCCTGGAAAGGTGTTGCAAATCAGTTAAGAATCGAAAGAGAACCCAGATATAAACACGTGATCATTGAGTATAATGCCAAGAATGAGACTGTTAATCTTGCTGATGTAGATATCGAGGTTTATAATTTGACAACTGCACAAAAGGAGAAACCTATTAAAGCTCATCTTGATCATGATAATGAAGTTTGGATGCTTCATGTTGATGGAGCTAAGTCTAAGCAAGGTTCTGGTACAGGGCAGTTCTTAAAGGACCTAAAAATCGGACGTATTTTATGTCTTATCGCTTGCAGTTTCCTTGCACGAATAATTTGGCAGAGTATGAAGCACTAGTGCTGGGATTGAAATTTGCTTTAGATAAAGGTGTAAAAAATATCCAGGTTTTTACAGACTCAGAGTTGGTGGCCAATCAAGTTAGAGGTAAATTTCAGTGCAAGGCATCTTACCTGAAAAGATATAAATACCGAGCGTGGGATCTCATGGAGGATTTTGATGCTTTTAATTTGATGCACATTCCTAGAGAAGAGAATTCACTTACAGATGTTTTAGCTTCATCAGCCGCAAATCTAAAGCCATTGGAGGAGTTCAAATGGAAGAAATTTTCAATCGAATTAATCCCTTGTCCTTCGGTTCCAGATAACGTAGATAATTTTCAAGTCTTTTCTGATGACCAACAAATTATAAACTTTTTACAGAATACCAATGCATTTGAAAATACTATAATTGATGATGGTCAAAGGGATACTATGCTGGAAAAGTTTGATGATGAAAAGGGGATAATGAGGTTGAAAGATAATAGAATTCCGAAGGGAATGGTAGAACTTGAGCGACTGTTTGATGTTGACCGAATTAAACAAAGAGTGAGTTTTGGAAATTCTATTGGTGTAGCAGGCAGTGAGACTGAGAAACTGAATGTCGGGACTAAAGAGGATCCCAGACACCTTAAGTTAGCTAAAGCTTGTGACCCTGAAATTAAAAAAAATATGATTGAATTCCTTCACAGGTCCAAGGATGTTATGGCCTGGTCTTATAAAGGCCTAAAGGTTTTTGATCCAAAAGTTTACACCCATACAATACCCTTAAAGGAGTTCTGCAAACCCTTTCGACGAGAAATAGAGGCATGTCAACGCTTTGTTGGAACCCCTCATCAAGAAGGAGGTGGAGAGATTATTGAGTGTTGCCATTATTTTTCCCATTAGACATTCTACTTGGGTAGCCAATTTAGTGCCGGTTAGAAAGAAGAATGGGGAAATCCGCTTGTGCATGGATTTTAGGAACTTGAACAAGGCTTCTAAAAAGGATAATTATCCTTTGCCTTCCATGGATGATGTGCTACAAATTGTGAATGGTTCAGAAATGATGTCTTTCTTAGATGGATTTTTGGGGTACAACTAGATACTAGTTGAAAAGGAAGACAGGATGAAAACTGCCTTCACGACCAAGTGGGGAACCTTTGCCTACAAGAGAATGCCATTTGGATTGATAAATGCTAGAGCTACCTTTCAGTGTGCAATGGATCATGCCTTCAAAGGTCTCATGGGTAAGTGCATCGTTGTCTACATGGATGACTTGACAGTTTTTTCTAAATCCCGGTTTGACCACGTGAAGCACTTGGAATCTGTCTTCGACAAATGCAAAGAATTTGGCATTTCTTTAAACCCAAAGAAGTGTGTTTTTGGTGTAACTAAAGGAAAACTACTTGGGCACTTAATCACCAAAGATGGCATTTCCATGGATCCCGAGAGAGTTGAAGCCATATCGGGGATACCCTTTCCCAACTCTAAGAAAGAGTTAAGATCATTTTTTGGGAAAATTAATTTTGTCAAAAAATTCATCTCTGGCTTTGCGAAAATAGTCAAGCCGCTAAATGACATGCTGAAGGAAACTGCTAAGATTTCCTGGACAACGAAAGCCAAAGCAGCATTCCAAGAGATCAAATCTGCCATCAAACAAGCTCCAATGCTGGTGAGCCCAGATTTCAGTGCAGATTTTTACCTGTACTCTTTTGCTTCTGAACACACACTTGCAGCAGTTTTAACCCAATGAAGAGAAACAGGGGAGCACCCGATTGCCTTCAAAAGTACCAACTTAAAGGGTGTTGAGCTAAAATACTCTCGCTTGGATAAGCAAGCCTATGCCTTGGTGAGAGCAGTCAAGCAATTCAGACATTACATATTGAGAAGCAAAGTCCATGCTATAGTTCCTGATCCAGCTGTCAAATATTTATTAAGCCAGGATGAATTGGGTGAGCTAAGAGGTAATTGGGCCACGAGACTGTAGGAGTACGACTTAGAAATCCGACCTACAAAATTAATCAGAGGACTTGGTTTGTCCCGACATATTGCTGAAATACCTATAGAGGGAGAAATTAATCAGCTGGATTCTGGATTGGATGATTGGTATGGAGATGTCATTCATCTGTTGAGGTTTGGAATTTGTCCACCTCACCTGAATAGAACTCAAAGAAGAGCACTGAAGCTGAAATCTGCTCATTTTCTACTCAAAGGAGGCAACTTGTATAGAGAAAACTATGTTGGCATATTCTTAAGATGCATTTCTCAGAATGAAGTGAATGAGGTGATGTCTAGTTTTCATGAGAAGTTAGGAGCAGGGCATTCCTCAGGTTCTGCTACTGCACACAAGATATTGAGAGCAGGCTATTACTGGCCTACATTGTTTAAAGATGCACATCAGCATGTGAGAACTTGCCACCAGTGTCAGATTTTTGCATCCAAGTAGGCTAATCGAGCTCTACCATTACAACCTATTATAATAGACAAACCTTTTATGTAATGGGGACTTGACTTTGTAGGTGTGATAAACCCGAATTCATCAACAGGGCACAAGTATGTTTTAACAACCACTGATTATTGTACAAGATGGGTTGAAGCAGCAGCCACCATGAGGAGTACAACCCATGAGGTGATCAGATTTTTAGAATCAAATATCATAACCAGGTTTGGAGTTCCTTTGAATTTGGTGTGCGACAACGGACCAGCCTTTCAGTCATTAGAATTTGCAGAGTGGGCATACCATAAGGGGATAGTCATCAAATTTTCATCCAACTATTATCCCCAAGGTAATGGACTAGCTGAGTCCACAAATAAGAATTTGATAAATGCCATCAAGAAGTCTGTTGTAGACAAACCCAGACAATGGCACACACTATTGAAGTATGCACTTTAGGCTGACAGGATAAGACATAAAGAAGCTCTTAAGACTTCCCCATTTGCTTTGTTGTATGGTACTCAACCCATCGTTCCTATCTCTTTAAAATTGCCCACTTATCAATTTGCTTTAGATTACTTTGATGATCATGCAGATGCGGAAGCTCGTGTGTTGGACTTAATTAATTTGCAGGATGAACGACTTCAAGCCTTGGAGCATTTTAGTCGACACCAAGAGACAGTCAAGCGTTGGTTTGACAAAAGAGCCAGAGTGAAGGCCTTCAGACTTGCAGACCTGGTGCTTCTATGGGACAAAGCCCATGAAAAGAAAGGTAAACACACCAAGTTGCAACCTCTATGGATAGGGCCATACCAGATTGCCGAAATCCTAGGTAATAATGCATTTCGTCTACAGGACCTGGAAGGTAATTTTCTGAACCTTCCTGTCAATGGTCAATATCTGAAGCATTATTTCTCAGTTGTTCCATCCACTACATCATTTGAGTAATCACAAAGACTTTGTGCATATGTATATATTGTAAATAAAGGTTGAAGTAGTGTGTTTTTATTTTGTTTTATTTTTGTTAAGAGATAGTCTGCTAGAACTAAAAAGTGGAACTACTTGTTATTTAGAACAACAGTAGAAAGATAATTGGATTTTGTATCTTGCTCGCCACAATTATTTTGATTATAAAGAAACTACTATACTGCTTGGCTGAAGAACTCCCAGGGAATCCAAGAAAAGTTGGTCATGAGAGGGGACTCCGATTCATAAAATTATTTTAAGTGTCCAAGGAGGCTATTGGTACCCGGGCTGAAACGGTTAGTCGATCAATTGCTCGATCAATGAAATATTAGAAAAAAAAAAATTCTAGCAAGGCTTTCCAACTATCGGTATCTTTCAAAAAAAAAAAAAAGAGAAGGTGAAAGTTGGGCAAGCCAACATAAAACTGGCACTCTTTTCTGCAAAAAAAAAGAAAGAAGAAGTTATGTGATAGAAAGAGATAGCCAAGGCTCCCGAAGGATACATCTCAAATGTGTTCACCAAGCTATAGATGCCACCTCATAGTTGTGAATCAGGGTCTTGAAAATCTAAAGAGTAACTTTGTCGGGGTTGTAAAAGGCTAAACTAGTAAACAGAGCTCTACTCGGTTTCCCCTGCACAATCTAAATAGTTGATCAATCCATAGTAAGCATTCGAAGCCCTGGTCATCCTTGAAGGAAGGTTTATACGCTTATAATCGCACATCAAAATCTTCCTTAAGTGGTTCAACCTAGTATGTCCTTGGGAAACTTTAACAACTAGCGAGATAGTAGTTAAATCATTTTAGAAAATATTTGTGGCAAAGCATGGTACATAGTCTAGATTGTTTTAAAACTAGAGTTCTGGATTCTAAATAGTGCTACTATTTTCCCCGTAGATATCGCCATTTGTTGAGAAGCAACACACCCCCACTAAAAAAATGAAATTCCATCCTTTGAAAATATTTAATTTTCATTTTTTTCACAGGGACCCTCTTGAGTTTTTCGGGTTTTAATTCCAAATTTTGCTTGCATCCTTTTTCAAATTTCGCCTACATCAAAGTGTCCAAGTAGGCTTGCATATGGCATTGATTTCAATTTAAAATTTCTGAAATTTTGCATGTTAAATGTATTAATTCATATTAATCATTTCAGAAATTTTAATTTTCAATAGTTTCCTAAGGTTTCAAATTCAAATTAATTTTTAGGATTTTAATTAATTTTTTTCATCTTCCCCTAAAAATTTCTTCAAATTTTGAAATCGCCATATCTTGTGAATGGAGGATCCATTTAGGAAAATTCAAAAACTGGTAGAAGGATCTAGGATTGATCTTCACATTGGTACAAACATTTTCAGAAACCAGATCACTTACCAGAAATAGCAGTTTCTATTTCTGGCCAACAAACTTCTAAATGCAATATCTCATGATCTAGATCGAATTTTCTGGTTTTCTTTGCAGATTTGGATATCCTTTGGGCTTATTTAGATTCTTGTAAAGTTTCATCAAATTCTGGGCACTTTGAATTTTCATCATTTTTCTACACCATGTGAAGTTGACCATTCTCGAGCAATTTAAAATTCATTTTTCAAATGTTAAAATCATTTCCGAGTAAGGAAGATCCTTCACCAATATGTAAAAATGCAAAATACAGATGGACAAAGTCATTGGAGTCAACCTACAATTTTTGGAGAATTTGCAAAATGGAAGAAATAAAAGAAGAAAATGTTTCGAAATCGCGACATGTTCCATTTTCGTGACTTGTTTCATTTTCGTGAGGGCACAAGCTTGGAAGAAATAAATTGAGGGAAATGTTCCGAAATCGCGACATGTTCCATTTTCGTGACTTGTTTCATTTTCGTGAGGGCACAAGCTTGGAAGAAATAAATTGAGGGAAATGTCCCGAAATCGCGACATGTTCCATTTTCGTGACTTGTTTCATTTTCGCGAGGGCACAAGCTTGGAAGAAATAAATTGAGGGAAATGTCGCGACATGTTCCATTTTCGTGACTTGTTTCATTTTCATGTGGGGACAAGCAAGGAAAAAGTAGCTTGAGGAAAATGTCTCGAAATCGCGACTTGCTTTAATTTCATGAGAATATGAGCTTGGAAGAAGGAAATCAAACCCTAATGCTCATTACATGTTGGACTTTCGCTCAAATTTAATTTTGCCCTAAAATATTTTAAAGTCCATTGAAGTTTTGAATTGTTACGAAGGCTAATTGCTTGATATGACATTTTAGATTTATATTCATTTTGCAAAATTTGGCCATTCTTTAAATTTTTCATCACCCATCCAAAGGAAGTGGAAGCTTTTCAACACAGTCCAAACCCTAGAAATATTTAATAATAAAAAAAAGAAAATGAAAAAATTAATTAATTAATTAAAATGAAAAACATTAAAAAACCTTAGGAAAAATAATAAAAAAAAAAAAAAAAAAAAATTAATTAATTAATTAAAAATGAAAAACATTAAAAAAAACCTTAGGAAAATTTTAAAAAAATAATTAAATTAATAATATTAAAGTTCTAACCTTTGCTTTTCTTTTGCAGAAAGTGATCCAACAATTGCATAATGGCAGAAGTAATGGCGAGAAATACGGACAAACCTAAATTTTGGCACAAATCAAGCAAGGACCATCAGATGGAAATAGGAGATGCCGGGAATTTCTGATCCGTCCAGATTTTGCAGATCTGGTCGCAAATAAAGACTTTAAGGTGTGACCGAGCAAGTGCCCATTTAATGAAATATGTCGGCAATTGGCTGGAAAATGAAAATATCTACACACAGTTATAGGTGGATGAAAATAATATCAAATTGTGCCTTCTCCATTTATGGCAAGATACTCAAGCAGATTTTCGGAGTGGTTGAAATTGATTGGGACTTGTTTTAAATAAATTTTTATATTTTAAAACCGAGACGGTGGAATTTTTAGATATTATATTCGGGAGTAAGATATTTTAAAAATATCAGGGCATGTCCTGAGTCTATATATACTCCCATAAGTGTAATCTCAGTATGTGAAAACTTAGAATAAAAGATATTTTAGCAATTTCCTGCAAATCTTGTTTGAATGCTTTGTTCTATACCTGGGGTTGGTGTGACGTCATTTTCTGTGATAGCGTGGCCAGGAGCCTAATCTCTTTCGGATTGCGATAAGTGCATCTTCTTTTGTTTTCGTCTCGCTAAGGTCTATTTATTTTAGTTGTAAATCTGTGTTATCAAGATTGAATATGCTACTAGGCTTCATTCCGTTTGTTGTATGCTAGGGAAAATTAAAGATTTAAGGTTCGGGTCTGTTCTAATTGCTCTATCCTCACTACACGAGCTAGGTTGCTGGTGAGAGATACCAGTTGACACCGACTTCCCTTCTATTTATGATTTTCTTTTAGATCTGTGTCATCTCCGTCTTATGCTCTTAGTAGAAGGTGATCTTAGAAAGCTGGACACCTTCCTCTTTGATTGGTTTTATTGTGAAGCTAAATAGTGTAACTAAAATTGGTAGTTTTGATTTGCAACTAAGTTAGATAAGCTTCTCTTTTCTGCCCTACCCTACTCTCTTTGTTCTACCGTCAAATGATCCATTTTTATTTTCTTTCAAATTTGTCTTTTATTTAATCTGCTAAAGCATAAAGAGCTATATCAAAGAACTGATTGTAAATCCGATTGTCAACAAAGATAACCACCGCTAAACATTATTGAACCAAGGTCGAACCCGTTGTAAGGTAACAGATAGTCTACTTGAAACTATTCCAGAAGCGAAAAAGAGTGAATAGCCATTCGACCCAACTCTGTAACTCACACCTTGGATAACCAGCAAGATCCTAAAGTGAGTGGGATTTATCCCGTAAAGTGTTATTGGTATTTTATGTTCATTCTTCATAGGGTGTGTATGAAAGACCAACCAACAATAACATCAAAATAGGCCTTTGGAAATTAAAAATTGAAACCTAAGGGTCATAAAAAATATTATTAAATATTTATTATTAAATTTGGAAATTATATTTTTACTTGTCTTTAAATTTCTCAAAAAGGACAAAAGGATTCCAACATTAAAACCTCTTGAAAATTGGAAAAGTGCTTAGTTCAATTAGGAGAAATAAGGTGTTAGATAAATTGATTTTGACTCTACAAAATAAATCATAAAATTGAAATTTATCTTTACAAAAAGCACTATATCATACTCCAAAAACATTAGGGAGTTATATGGCATTTTACAAAACTTGATCAAAGGTAGTCAAGTTGGGAATATATAAGATTTCTTCAAAACCTAAAATTAGGTGTTCATACTCTCATTATTAGGGAGACATAAGGAAGCCTATAAATCTAAAGGTTTTATCAAATCAAGCTTATATACTTTTTTTTTTAAAGCAAAAAACCCCTTGTGGGGTTGCCTTGGTCTGAGAGGCCACGAACAGGGGGTTCTACACCACCAAAGTCACCTAGGAGTTGCACCCAGCCCTGCTCGTACCAACATTATCAATTGGATTTTGGGTCCCCAATTCAGCTTTTTGGTAGGGTGGAGATTCAAACCTGGACCTCCTTTCTAGGATTGCCCTCTCGTCTCCAACTCACCTACAACACCTGGTGAGCTTATATACTTCAATCAGGGTTTGCATATCCTAATATAAAGAGCTATAAGGTAGACTACTAAGGTTCTACCAAATTTCAACAACAAGAATCTCTATCTTCAAAAATCTATCATGGATGAAATTTTGAGAGAAGCTTTCAATAATGAAGAACTATTCCATGAAGTAGAATTATATTCTCAAAACTTAATAGATACTCTAAAAGGATATGAATATTTACCCTCAAGTGACAAAGAGAAATTCTCCTTATTTCTTAAAGAAGCCAAAGAAGGTATATTTACAACATTGATTAACTACCTTCATGAAATTCTCTTCACAACATGGTTATATTTGCACCTAAATAATGTCTAATGATCTATCTATCAATAATAGTAATTTTACTTACTCAACATAAGAAACAAGAGGGGAAAGTACAATACTATTATGATGATAGACTAACTTGTCATGAAGTAGAGACCACACCAGCATCACAGCAACAAATTATAGAACAGAAGGTATCGTTTGCTAGAAATAGTCTATATGGCAACTAGCGTTTTGTTTGATGCCTCTGCTTGCCCATTCGCCTGCGGATAATAGGGTGTCAAAAAATTGTGCTAAATTTTGTACTTTGTGGTCAAAGCATGCACATCTTTGTTCTTGAAATGCGTCCCATTATCCAAGACTATTTTGGATGGAATACCAAAATGACATATGATGTTATGCAAAATGAACTCCACAATGCAGGGTCCTGTCATAGAGGTAAGCGAAATTGCTTCCACCCACTTGGTAAAATACTCTGTGGCCATTATGATAAACATGTGACGGCCTGACGATGTAGGGGAGATCTTTCCAATTAGATTAAAGCCCCACTGCGAAAAAGGCCAAGCAGACTGGACCGTCTGCAAGGCCTGGGAAGGTACGTGCATCAAATTGGCATGATGTTGACACTTCATGCACTTCTTGACATATGCGCAACAATATTGCTCTAAAGATGGCCAATAATAGCCCATGCGAAGAATGCGCTTTCCGATGGCCATACCACTGAAGTGGCCACCACATATACCATCATGCGCTTGGGCGACTGCCCAAGTGGACTCTTGCTTGGTCCAAGCAACGAAGGAGGATTCCTTCATAGCTGCGATGATACAAAATGTCTCCTATCAAGACATACTTAGCCACTTTTTGCTTGAATGCTCGTTTTACGGCATGTGTCAATCCAAGTGGGAGATTACCTAACTTGAGGTAGTCTCTAATGGGTAAATACCAGTCCTATTGATCGAAACCTCGACGGTATGAACAGCCAATCCCTCTTGAAGTTCATCCCTAGCAAAAAATGAATGGGATAGAACTTGTAAGAATAGCGTTGTGTTGCTATTAATGGGAGTAGGGGAGAACAAGGATCCCCAATTAGCATGCTTCAAACGATCATGGATTCGAGAGAACTTATCCGAGGATGGTTCAATCTGGATCATGTGGATTCCTAGCGTCAAGTTAGAGCTTGCACGCTCCATCGCGGATTGCGATAAGGTTTTGACTTGAATGGTTGTCATATCACCGGAAAGGTCTTGCGGGATTAGTGAACCCAAGGATGCCATTGTGTCCGCAAAACGATTCGATGACCGAGGGAGTGCCTCGATGTCATACCACTCAATTTTTGCCAAGAATTCGTCCACAATGGCTTTATAAGCCTGCAGAACTGGGCATTTGCATTGATATACCCCTTTGAATTGATTGACAATTAACAGCGAATCACCAAATATGTTCAGTCATTTGATGTTCATGGCGATTGTTGTCTGAAGACCTATGAGCAAGGCTTCATACTCTTCAATATTGTTGGTGCACGAGAATTTTAATTTAAATGACAGGGGCATTGGAGCGCCCTGCGATGTGAAGAATACTATTCCCGTGCCACCACCTTGATCACATTTAGAACCATCGAAGAATAGGGTTATGTCAGCCTGTGACTCAGGCTCATCAGAATCTGGTGATTTTGAGACATGGAAGACCCCATCATCGGGTAGTTCTATGACTAGAGGCTGATCATCTTCAAGAGGAGCCTCTGCTAGTTGATCGGCTATGACCTGTCCTTTGATAGATTTATGTCCAATAAACTCTATGTCAAATTCCGTCAACAACATGATCCATTTCTCCATGCGACTACTATGATAAGTATGACTCATCATGTATCGCAATGGATTCTCCTTAGACACAACATACGTAGTGTTGCTCAGCATGTAGTGGCGTAGCTTTTTGGTAGCAAACACCACTGCCAGCAGAGAGTTTCTCGACGTATGCATAGTTAAGTTCATAACTGACCAGGGTGCGGCTAAGATAGTAAGTAGCCTATTCCTTGTGAAGTTCATTCTTCTGGGCTAGCATGGCGCCCAGTGCCACCTTAGTAGCTGAGATGTATAAGTAGAACGGCACTCCTGGTCTAGGTGGTGCCAATACTGGCAGCGAAGCCAAGTATTGTTTGATGTCGTCAAATGCTGACTGGCACTCGTCATCCCAGTGAAATGTAACCCCCTTGTGCAATAATTTGTTCATGGGTCGGCACTTGTCAGATAGTTGTGCTATGAAATGCTTAATTGACGCGACCTTTCCTTGTAGACTTTTGAGCTGCTTAATGGTAGTTGGGGGGACCATTTCAAGGATTGCCTTGACTTTCTTTGGGTCCACCTCGATGCCTCGCTTTGAGACTATGAAACCCAAGATTTTTCCAGATGTGACGCCAAATATGCACTTCTTGGGATTTAGTCTAACTTTATGCTCCATGAGGCGATCGAGGATCTTGCTTAAGTCATCGATATGATTTGAGCGCAATAGAGACTTGGCTAACAAATCATCCATGTAATCTTCCAAAGTTTTATGCATGTAGTCGTGGAAGATGTATGTCATGGCACGTTGGTAGGTGGCACCAGCATTTTTAAGGCCAAAAGGCATGACCTTATAACAAAATGTCCCCCAAGGCATTGTGAACGTTGTTTTTAGTTGGTCTTTAGGATTGATATGAATCTGATTGTATCCTGAGAAACCATCCATGAGGGAGAGCATTTCGTGACCTGCTGTAGTGTCTACCAACACGTCGATGCTCGGCAAGGGGAAATAATCCTTAGGACTCACTTTGTTTAGATCTCAAAAATCAGTGCATATGCGAATCCTCCCGTCGAGCTTTTTGACGGGCACCATGTTGGACAACCATGGCGGATAATCCACACAGATGACAAACTGTGCATCCAACAACTTTTACAATTTGTCTTTGACCATCAAGGCCACTGTTGGGTGCATCTTACGTAGTTTTTGCTTTACGGGCTTGATTGTCGGATCAAGCATTAAATTATACGTGACTAGCTATGGGTCTAGTCCCGGCATATCCTTGTATGACCATGCAAAAACCTCCTTCTTCTCTTTGATAAGGGAAATGTAGTCGGCTTGCTCTTCAAGGGATAAGCTTACCCTCGGCTTGATAATCTATGGATTCATTGGATCCAAGCCGATATCTACGTCAGTCATCTCCTCGACTGACATGTGGGATCCGTCCTCCAACTGATGTGGAGTCGGGATCAAATGGATATCATTAGCTAAATTTAAATTTGTGTTGGGAACCTCGGGTTCCTCTTCAGCCTAAAAAATATCCTGAGTTGTCCCTAGGGTAAAATGAGGCATCTTACCGAAAGGCCAGTACTCTGATGGTGAGAGAGGTGAATTGACGCGATCCCAGTCGATAGCATCTATGTCTAGATGCAATGACCGTGCTGGATCGACCGGATTGCGGATGGGTGCGATCAAATCAATGGAGATCATGTGGATGGAATGAATTTGGTCTCCATTATCACGGGTATGATAACTCAAACATTCTGGATGCTCCCTATACTCTGGATCTGGCTCTAGGGGAACGGGCACGAACGGATCTGCCCTATGTGCTGATAGGAAGACAGGGTCTTCCCTCGGCACTGATGTCATTATAGGGTCTCGGGGTGGACGGTGCTCGTCGTAAGCTTGGAGCCATAGATTCAACACTTGGTCCCACCCTGCTGGGTCTACATACCATTCATGCCCTAACCTTATGCCTAGTTGTGCCATCAGTTCTTCATGGGTTACAGGGTGATTGTTTCGTCGCGCATGATTAAGATAGTCCATCTCAGTTTTGTCTTCGTAATCATTGTCGGTGATCCAAAGGCCCTCGTTGGCCCCGACAGCTGTTTGTGACATATTATGCTCATATTTTTTGAGCAAATTAATCTGATCCCATTGCTGTTGTTCCACACTCGGTGGGGGGACCTGATTCTCTTGACATTGCACTGGTTCAATTGGAACCTCTAAAGGGAATAGTTTCAAAAAGATTTTTGGGCACCGTTTATGCTCTCCTTGGGAGTTAGTGTCCGAACTTTCACCTCTCTCTAGCAAAGGAGAGGGATTATTGATGTTACCAAGGGTGGTTGTTGACCATGGGAGGTAATCTCCCAATGTATATTCTATATTTGGGTTGGCATAAGGATCTGATACCAATCCACCCTTGTTGCCTATTCCTAGGCCTTGCATGTTTTCCACCAAGATGTCTAAGGGCAGGGGGTGGTTGAACCCTACTCCCAACTTATCATACGACATTTGGTATCTTTGCTGGCAAAGGACACGCACCCCTTGCTCATACCTTCCTAGCCCGTATCCATGCCAATTGCATTGGCCGAGATATCTTAGATCCAAGTTTGGGTTTGACAGATAATTGACATTTTCATCAAAAGGCTCTTCATCGTCGTCCTTTTTCTTGCATGGTTCAGCACCATGATCAAGGCCCCCATACACAAAATTAGTCTGGTTTGGTGGGTAACCTAAAGGAACAATTGTCCCTATGGGAATGCGAGGTCTCCCCATGTCCTGCACAGATTCTAGCGCAAGTGTTGCCACAACATTCTGCACTAGATACTCCCCCAGGCCCGTATTGGCCATTTCAACAGTAATTGTTGACGATTGAGAGGGAGGAAATGGAAGGCCTTCCTGAGTCCATTCCATGTTGGGTGGATTCGGAGCCTCAGCTTCCATTGTGCTAGGTATTTTTTCTATTGAGACAGTTAATATCATTGGCAACACCTCTTCTAGGGGCTGAGCTTCTTCCAGGATCTATTTTCCTTTGTCCTTATGTTTAGCTATGACAGGTGGCATTGGTAATGAAGGAGCAGATGATGAAGATTCACCTGGCTAGGATTTTTATGATTTAGTCACCAGTGGTGCCCACGGTATTGGACCCTGTTTAGATGGATTTAATTGGAAATCCAAATGCGTTTATGGGAGGGTCAGTTGAGGCATTAATTGCACCGTATTGCAATATTTGAAGGGTTCTAAGTCCATCGGGACTACATGTACTTCTTCTTCAAATGCATACTTTAGACACTGGTGAGTGATCGAAGGGACACACTTCATGTCCCTGATCCATGGCCACCCTAGCAGTATGTTGTATGCCATCTCGCCTTCTAGAACATGGCACAATGTAGGTATCATTGTTTGTCCTACCTGGACGGGCAGAAAAATTGTGCCGACTGTCGAGCATATCACATCGTTGAATGCTCGCAATGTGTATGTGGAAGCCATGATATGAGAGGCTGGCAGATTTAGATGTTTTAATGCTACAGTGGTAATGATGTTACTAGACGAGCCAGTATCTACCAACACTCTCTTGTACGGGATCCCGTTGACCCGTGCAATAATGTGCAGGGGTGGATCCGCCATGTCATTCGATACTGTTTTAACCTCATCTTCTTTGAAGGTAATGACCAGCTTTGTACATCATTTTACATGTCCCACAAAGTTATTGAAGGAATTTGCTTCGTGAGGCTACAACTCGATGGCTTTCAAAATTTCCATGAGAGCTTCCCTATGGGGTGCTAACTGTTGTATAAGCTCATAAATGGAAAGCCTAGCCGATGTGGTCTGCAAACTCTACGTGATTTTGGTCCATATTGTGACCTCGGATCTAGGCGGAGGCAACTGCAAAGGGCGTTTTTGAGGTTGCGACGTTGTTGGAACTTCTCTTGTAGCTGCCTCGGGGGCAACTCTTGGGTACTTTTTGTTCCTGGTCACTATGTTGATCATTCCCACAAATCCTTGCATGGGAAGATTCTGTCGCACCTCATTGACCTGAAGAGGTTTTGCCTATGCCTCGTGGGCAGGCAAAGGGTCCTTGAAAACCCCCATCTATTGATTATTTGGCGCTATGGGGTTTTCCATTGCCAATGTTTTATTATCGATCAAATCTTGTATTAATCCCTTGAATTTCCAACATCCATTCAGGTCATGTCCCTTTCGCCTATGGAACCTACAATATAAATCCTCTATGTATCCCTTAGGCTTGGGAGCGTTAGGATCTATGGTTTGGATTTTTGGAAGGGTGATTAAATTTGCTGCTGACAAGCGGTCAAATAGGGAGTCCCTAGACTCCGTATAAGGGGTGAATTGTCACCTAGGGCGATGCTGTTGATTTTGCTCCTATTTTTTATTTTCTCTTTCATAATTAGGAGGCACTGCCTGATAATTAGCCTTTTGAGGCTGTATTTCTTGCACAGGCTTGGGAACATTTATCACAACTTGATTAACCGCAATGGGTTTTGATTGCATAGTCTCGATCTTAGTGTTTTTGTTCCACTCTTTCTTTTTAGGCTTGGTGATTTCGCCTTCCTGTATTTTGATCTCTTCTATAACTCTGGCTTGTGCCAAAGCTTCTTCTAGGCTGGCGTATTGCTGTACTGCAATAGCCTGTAGATCGATCTCAGACAACTCCATGAAAACATTTGTGTGAGGTCAGACATAGGGGGAACGTAAGGTAGCTTAGAAAGCAAAGCCCTCCATCGATTCCCATATGCTGCCATTATCTCTTCCTCATATTTCCTGAGGCTAGCCAGATCACTCAGTGATGCCTTCTTCTTGGTGTTGAAGGAAAAGCATTCAAGGAACGCATCTACTAATTGATCCAAGTTATTTATGCTGTGCTTCGGCAACTGTGTGAACCAATCCGAGGCAGGACCTGCGAATGTGGTTATGAATGTCCTTAGCAACAGCGCATCATTATCCTGAATGCCAAAGCATTGGCTTAGGAATCTTGTCACATGCTCTTGGGCATCCTCTTTACCCTTAAAGACTACCAATTGAGGCAACTTGAAATGTTCGGGGTAAAGAGGTGTGGGCACTTACGGATGCACTGGATGACTGCGGAGTTGATGTAACGTGGGCTTTTGATGCCCAGAAGCTTTTGTCTCCACAAACTCCAAACGCTCCAATAGCGCTTTGTATGCATCGAAATATTTAATCTCTTCCTCTTTTGTTTGCTCCCGTTGTGGAAGAAAAATAGTACTGAGATGCAATATAAACAAAAACTAACTCGATGCATGAAATAGGACGAACGTAATCAAATCAAGACCAAACATAAAGAGAAAGCAGGAGCACAACCCTTTTATATTAATGTGATTCCAAACTCGGTTACAATCCATCTCCTCCCCTTTTAGGGGCTAGGAGCGTTAAATAGTTTTGGTTACAATCGTGATCAATAATCCTTCTTCCGCATGCCCACATTTGAAATGGGCGGGCCAAAGTGTTGCCACCGCTTATGCTGATGAATCCTCGCTTCTTGCTGCTTATCCTGCGTTCAGAGAAACAACAACATTGTTAGTAGCACCTGTTGCATAGAAGAAGCACTTGTTCTCTAAAACGATAAAAGATGCATGCATAAAACCTAATAAAATGATGACTAAAATGATTCCAAATGACTTGCAATTTGAACATGAACCAGGAAACATTACCAGAGGGCCACTGCCATTGAAATAATCGACCAATCTACATTCAACTAAAATTCGTCCCTGGTCAGGATGAATTCTGCTGTAATTCGTCCCCGGGTAGGACGAATTCGCCTGTGATGAAAAGCCGAATTGATGTCGCTCAAATGTCGAACCTCGGGATCTCTAGAAGATCTGCAAACATAGGGGTTAAGTAATTGGGGCCATTTTGGGACGACCCAGATGGTCGGATTCTCCCAATTTGGCCTCTATCCACGGGAATTTTGATGTCGCTACCTGCAAGTTAGTGAGGGCCACAAAATCGACAAAGCATGATAATATTTGATCAAAATATTATGGAATTGAAATCAGGAACTATCTAAACAGCATAGAATGGAATGAGAAGATGAAAAAATGATAACATAATAGATTAAAATGAAACTTAAAAGAAAAGTGTGGGGCGCCCAAGTGGGCCACCCACCGTTGGAACTTGATTTTGGCACCAATCCACTAGGGATGGGCCCAAAATCTCTTAGAATGGGTTGTCGGCAAATTGGTGGATTCAATGTGGTCAAATGTTGGGTTTGGGTTCGGATCCACGCTTCCAAAAGCCACCCAATAACCTCTCTTGCGAAAGAGATTAAGGATGTGAAAAGGTGAATCTAAAAGGGGTGCAATAGGGTGTTCAATTTGGCAGCACTTCGTTGCTTGAAAATGCCTCCAACTTGTCCCATTTGGGTGGGAAAGTCCACCATTTTATAGACCCATGGGGTCTCTTTGGAGGGGCATGCAGGGATGCCATGTGGCGGCCATGCCTTCCCAAGAGGGAGGAGACTCCTCCCTGACTTGGGCTTCCATGACTGCCTTTGTGACAGTCCTCCAACGGCCAATCTACCCACCTACACGCGCATGCACGACAGGAGGCAATAATTGACTGTCCTCGGCTGCCACTTGGCGGCATTCTTCTTTTTGCCCGTTAAACCTGGAATTCATCTTGACCAAAGATGAATTTAGAATTCGTCCCTGGGTGAGACGAATCCTAGTTAGAATTCGTCCCTGGGTGAGACGAATACTGAGCAAAGTGCTTGAATGTGCCAAATTGCCTTTTGACCTTACAAAATTGCTATAAAAGTGGTTAGGACCACTGTTTAACCTCTGAGGGCTGCCCTGGGGGCTGTGTGTGTCAAAGCGATCAGTGTTTGCAGTCACATAATCGGATTGGTGCTGTTTTGGTGTCTACAGATGCCCCTTTTTGGGATGCGCTGTGCATGGCGCAACGCCGAGCAAAAATAGATAACCAAAGCACTAATGATTAGGGTTTCTTGGTAACCTAACCAACTTTTGATGCCCCAAGCATGGAAAGGGCATGCATTCTTGAATCCTTGCTTCTGACGAGCTAAGGAATTTGATTTCAAGTATTAACCTATTTTGGTGAGGTGTGACTTGAGCTTGGACATTGATCAATCATGAATAGGCAAAGGGCGCAACCTTTTGTCCACGAGGGGAAACCTTGTGTTCATGATTCGGGAATGCCAAGTGTTTGATCAATTTGTGATAATTGCTTGTTTACTGCCCCAAGCAAGAGCATGATTGTCTTTGTCAATGATTCTTTGAATGCATGTCATTGCTTTGATTGGGTGTGTGTTTGTTGATTGGTGACTAAGTGTGACTACCCCCTCAAGCGACGAATCGATGAGGGAATGACCTTCGTGAGAAAAGCGACGAGTCGCTTGACCCAAGATGACTTGTGCAAGGGTGCCTTTAGATGGTTTATCGTTAAGCATGTGCAATTTTTCCAACATTTAGACCTATTTTTGGTGGGTGTTAACCCTTTTTGCGACGTTGTTTGGAGCTGAAATTGGCAAAAATCCGTCTTCCCATGGAGCGGTCCGGCTAAGATAGCCTTCTTAGGGAGTAGGATAATGACAATTTGTGACCCCAACATCTATTTTGTATGCCCGGGATGTCAAGTGCAATAGCACTCTCATCGGGCAAATTTATTATCTGTTTTAGTGCATTTTTGTCCAATTTTTGATGTTTTTGAAATTTTTGCCCTGAATTCGTCCCAGGGTGGGACGAGCGCTAACCAGAGCGCTCGTCCCAAGGAAGGACGAATTGCAGCTCAAAAGGCCTATTTAAGGGCCAAAACTTGAGTTTGGGCTCATTTGCATCTAATTTTTCTTGCGATTTGGAGCTTTGGGGAGGAGGAGGTTAATTCTGCGAAGCGAAGCACTGCCGGATTTTCCCTACCATCATGAGTACACAAACCGGATCGAGCGACGGAGCCAAAGCGAGACCAGTAAGTGCTCCCTAGAGTTTATTTTTGTTTAAAATTGCAATTGTTTTATTTGATTATTTTTGTGATGATGTTTTTCAAAAATTTTTAAAACTTAAACCCTGAAACTGAATTGAAGACAACTAAGACTTAGTTTACAACTAAACGTAGCATAAAACCTAGGTAAAGAATTTTACAACTAAACCCTAGGATAACGGAACGTAAAACCCTAAGACGTAATTTTTGTGTTTTTGAATTTTTTATGTTGTTTTTAAATTAATCAGTTAAGATTAGAAACCTTAAGACTGAAAAATTAATTTTTTTAATTTTGTTTCGTTTTATTTTTTGAAATTTATCAGTTAGGATTTAGGAACCCTTGAACTGAAAAATTGTTTGAATTTTGAATTTTTGTTTGTAAATTAATCAGTTAGGATTAGAAACCCTAGAACTGAAAATTTGATTTTTGTTTGAATTTTTGTGCTTGTTTTTGTTGTACATTGGTAGGCAATATTGTATATGCATGTTATTGTTGTACAGTTCTTTTCCATGATTTTAATTTTTTTTTTTTGAATTGTTTTCTTTTGCAGGTTGTTAGGAGCCGGTACCGTGTACCCACTACTTTCACTGAGGCACGGGGGGCACTGACTGAGGCTGACTGGGAGTGGCTTGATGCCCTTGGGCTCAAGCAGGTGGCTCGACTGGAGCCTGTGGTCTTGGATCAGGCCTATTTGATGGCCCTGATCAAACTTTGGGATCCGTGGACCAACACCTTCCATCTCTCGACAGGGGAGATGACTGTCACTTTGGAGGATATCTATCGGCTTTTGCGGATTTCGATAGATGGACTGCCCATCAGGACATCGTCGCGTGATCAGCGGACCGCTGTACTGACGAGATGCTTCGGGCATGGGGAGCGGTTGGGCGTAGAGAGCCCAGTGGAGACGGCCGAGGTGGACTGCCAGGTTGGCAGGATTTTGGTTGGATGGTGGCAGGAGAGGGGGGTGTTAGGAGTGAGGCACGCATTCCTTATGGGCCTCATTTCTAACATGCTATTACCTAACTCGTCAGGCGCGAGGTTCCCATGGAACCTGTTGGATTTGGTGTGGCAATTGGTAGAGTGCCCGATAGAGGCACCGCTGATCCTGAGATGGGGACAGACACTGTTGGCACAGCTCTACGGGGAGCTGTATGGGGTCCGCTGTCGACAGCGAAAGGGGATCAGCTGTAGTTATCTATTGCAGTGCTGGGGTTGGCAGCACATAGCAGTTGAGAGGCCAACCGGGTTACCATGGACGACTCGGGCGGTGATGGAGGATAAGGAGATAGGTTATGCAGTTTTGTGGCGACGGTCCGGAGAGCAGGGGCAGAGTCGACGGTGGGCAGGTGTCGTAGGGCACTATGCCGATGCCTTCTCTCGGCTCACTCTAGGGGAGGTGGTTTGGCGCCCTTATCGAGATTGTCCAGCCTAGTCGGAGGCTGGAGAGTGGCTCCGACGGGTACGTAGGGAGCGGTGGTTGATTGGGCGACACGGGACCGAGCATGAGTTCTTCTCATATAGTCGGGTTACATGATAGTTTGGGGTGCGCCAGGGGTTTCCTGGTGAGCCCGTGGTCTATCGACGTCGGGGAGATGAGAGGACTCTAGATCGACCGGTCATCGCGCCATTGGGCGAGGATTCAGATGCGATGATCGACGTCTCGAACGTGGATGACGTCGGGACTACCACTGAGTATGACTCGTGGTGGGTACTACGGCGATGGCGAGGAGAGGGGCCATTGGGAGGCACGGAGGCGGCAGTGGAGGGTGCTGAGGCACCAGGGGATGATTGGGGAGCTCCGTTGGAGGATGCGGACATGGTTGAGGTGGGGGGTGAGGATGTAGATTTGGGGGCTCCGGATCAGCTGGAGATGCAGGACATGGCAGAGCAGTGGGAGCCAGAGCAGGCTGCTGTTCCGGAGAGTCCCATGCTTCAGGTGGATGCAAGGAGATGGAGTCTAGGGTATGCGCTAAGAATGCATGATTGATAGAGCTGCTACGGATGCGAGATCAAGAGCTGTGGGATGCGGTGTGGGAGCTGGGGGACGTGCTTGCAGGAGAGGGATCTCCTGCGGGCTCAGCTAGCAGAGCGGGATAGGGTTTTGGTGCAGCATGATGATGCAGTAGCTTACTACCATCGGCGGGAGGCAGAGTGGTGCCGACACCGGCTAGATTTGGAGAGGGAGGTCATCCACCTCGGTGGGCGGCTACCTGAGCCGTCGGGAGGTGGATCTTCACGTCGAACGAGGGACAGTGCTACTGAGCAGTCAGCATCATCTCGTCGCAGGCGATTGGATGAGGGAGGCGGTAGTAGGCGTGATGTGGGGGCTAGCAGTAGCCATCCTGAGGGGTCCCATAGGACCCACACCATGGGGGGTAGTTCCCGTCGCACCGATCCTGCATGATCATGGTGGCCGACGCCTTAGGCTGGGTGGTTTTTGTTATATGATTGCGGGGTCAGAGGACCAGTTTTGTAGCCTACGGGCATTTTTTTGATGATATATATATATATATATATATATATATATATATATATATATATGATATGATATTTTCGGCTTTATTGTGGTTATGCATATGTGATGATTTGATATTATGCATGTTTATTTATTTTTATGGATGCATATGTTATGATGAATGCAAATGTTTTTTATTTATATGTGATATGCAAAATGAAATGGATGAATGGGATTTGTGATGTTTGGTTATGGCACCATAGACTGTTTAGAACTCTGTTATTTTGTTTTTAGGCGATTGCTGTGATGCATGACTTTGTATGTATACATGTGGTTTTTCTCTTTTTTTTGTATTTTTTGATGGTATTGCAAAGATGAAAAGTAGCGTAGTTGGTTTAGAAATGTAGCTAAGGTTTTCTGAGACTCAGACGGTTTTAACTCACTAGCCACGACTGTACTTTGTCTTACAAGACTTTTGACCAAGGTATGAATCGAACTCATTTTTGACCAAGCTATTTCACATCCCTGTGTGTGCAATTGAGTTCATTTATGTGGTATTTGTCAGGATACCGCCAGTGCTAGATGGGCTTTCAACCGAACTCGTATTGAGGATCACCTAACTAGCTCCACTAACTCCTTTGTTGTATTTAGTTAGATTAATCTGCGGTGTTATCCAGGATACCATAAGCTAGCTCATCCTTATGCAAACATTGGTCTGCATATACGCAAAGCGAATGTGACAGACATATCGTCATGCGGGTAGGATACCACCATTGCTAGATAGGTTGTCAACCAAACTTGTAATGAGGATCACCTAGATGGTTTTCGAATGCTGAGAATTCCAAAGATTCAAGTTCAGGTTGTTTTTTGGCTGAATGATTTGGGAGACTTGCTCGTCTATATAGTGATGCAAATCACTCTTTATTTTTCTATTTATTTTTCTTTTTGAGCAAGGATTTTGAATAGTGGTGATAACCACTGTTACTTGATTTTGTATTTTGAGCGGTGTGAGTTTGAGCTTGTGAATGGCTTTGATCCTCGTGGCCTTGGGGATGACTACCCATCCTAGTTAGGGGTGGATAGTATGAATCCTTACGACGTTGGGGACCAAGGGGATGATGGAGATTATGAAGTAGGGGCATTGATCTTTTAGGCCTTGGGGACGACTACCCATCCTGGTTAGGGGCGGATAGTACGAATCCTTACAACTTGGAGACCAAAGGTGAATGGAAAGTGTTAGGATGATGATTTATTGGAATTTTGTTTGTGAATGGCGTTGATCCTTTTAGGTCTTGGGGATGACTACCCATCCTTGGCGAGGACGTGTAGTACGAATCCTTACAACTTTGGGAACCAACTATGATTGGGATTTGGTAGTGGTAAAAACCACTGTATATTAAGGTGAATGAATAGGGAAGAGCTCGTCCTTTTATCAATTCTCAGCATTCTAGAACCATTCGCACAGGGGGATGAGCAAGATAACTGTTTCGCTTATGGTGACCTGGATTACTATGCAGGTTTCATCTTTCGTTCACACAACTTGGGAATTTTTATGTGTTGTAATTTGTGTTGGGATGCTACGTAACAAGGCGTATTTCAAGTGTAACTCTACCTTCGTAAAATCTGTCTGACTCGGTACATTACGTGGCTAAAGAGCAAAATGATGACTGAATTACGAAAACTCTTGATACATTATAAGACCACTAACTCTATTGTGGTAAAAAACAGTAAATGGCATTTGTTTGCTGTTTTGTAAAATGGAAAAGTGTGGAACAAGATGGACTTAGCAGAATAATTACAGTCTATGGTGCCTTTGACCTTTACGACCACAAATATGCAATGTATGGGTGCGATGCTTAATGCAGCTACATATTTTTTTGTATTTTTGATGGATTGATTTTTTTGTGAATATGAAGATGAGATGTGAGAAGTGCTTTTTAATGAATTTGAGCATGCCTAGAAATGAGATGCAAATTTTTGTTATTTTTGATGATTTTTGGTTTTTTTTTTTTTTTGAGTTTCTGACCAAGCGATTGTGAGACTCCTTGGAGCATTTTGGGGTTGACCAAGCGATTTTAGGGATCCTTGGAGCATTTTGGGATTGACCAAGCGATTTTTGGAGATCCTTGGAGCATTTTGGGATTGACCAAGCGATTTTAGGGATCCTTGGAGCATTTTTGGGATTGACCAAGCGATTTTAGAGAATCCTTGGAGCATTTTTGGGATTGACCAAGCGATTTTAGAGAATCCTTGGAGCATTTTTGGGATTGACCAAGCGATTTTAGGGATCCTTGGAGCATTTTGGGATTGACCAAGCGATTTTAAGAATCCTTGGAGCATTTTGGGGATATGGCTCTCTTAGATATGGAATGGGCACAAATGATTGATGTTCAAGGGTTCTGTTTCCTTGATTTCATCAAGAGAGGCTAGCCGGTATGTCTCGGGTCCTATTTTGCTATCAATGACATATGGACCTAACCAATTTGCCACGAATTTGTCCCTTAGGTGGGACGACAAACTAGAATTCTGTTGGTTTTCCTTCAAAACCAAATCACCAACCCGAAAGTCTCTCAGGTGAACTTTCATGTTGTAAGCTTTCTTAAGTCGCTCTTGATAAATACGTAAATGCTCGAGAGCATTAACGCGTCGTTCATCAAGCAACGTAAGCTGGTCTAACCGGGCCTGCCATGCAGTGTCATCATCGATGAACTCCTGCATTGATATGCGTAGGGAAGGAATCTCCAACTCTAGAGGCATGACTGCCTCGGAGCCATACACGAGCAAAAACGGAGTGGCCCTAGTGGGCATCCGAATGCTAGTGCGATAGGCCCATAGGGCAAGTGGGATTTGGATGTGCCAATCCTTATGACTGTCTGTGACTATCTTTTTAAGGATGGCAACTAGCATTTTGTTTGATGCCTCTACTTGCCCATTCGCCTACGGATAATAGGGTGTCAAAAAATTGTGCTAAATTTTGTACTTTGTGGTCAAAGCACGCACGTCTTTGTTCTTGAAAGGCATCCCATTATCCGAGACTATTTTGGATGGAATACCAAAATGACATATGATGTTATGCAAAATGAACTCCACAATGCGGGGTCCTGTCGTAGAGGTAAGCGGAATTGCTTCCACCCACTTGGTAAAATACTCTATGGCCATTATGATAAACGTGTGACGGCCTGACGATGCAGGGGAGATCTTTCCAATTAGATCGAAGCCCCACTACAAAAATGGCCAAGCATACTGGACCGTCTGCAAGGCCTGGGAAGGTACGTGCATCAAATTGGCATGATGTTGACACTTCACGCACTTCTTGACATATGCGCAACAATCTCGCTCTAAAGATGGCCAATAATAGCCCATGCGAAGAATGCGCTTTGCGATGGCCATACCATTGAAGTGGCCACCACATGTACCATCGTGCGCTTGGGCGATCGCCCAAGTGGACTCTTGCTGGTCCAAGCAATGAAGGAGGATTCCTTCATAGCTACGACGGTACAAAATGTCTCCTATCAAGACATACTTAGCCGCTTTCTACTTGAATGCTCGTTTTGCGGCATGCGTCAATCCAAGCGGGAGATTACCTAACTTGAGGTAGTCTCTAATGGGTAAATACCAGTCCTGTTGATCGAAAACCTCGACGGTATGAACAACCAATCCCTCTTGAAGTTCATCCCTAGCAAACGCTGAATGGGATAGAACTTGTAAGAATAGCGTTGTGTTGCTATTAATGGGAGTAGGGGAGAACAAGGATCCCCAATTAGCATGCTTCAAATGATCGTGGATTCGAGAGAACTTATCCGAGGATGGTTCAATCTGGATCATGTGGATTCCTGGCATCAAGTCAGAGCTTGCACGCTCCATCACGGATTGCGATAAGGTTTTGACTTGAATGGTTGTCATATCACCGAAAAGGTCTTGCGAGATTAGTGACCCCAAGGAGGCCATTGTGTCCACAAAATGATTCGATGATCGAGGGAGTGCCTCGATGTCATACCACTCAAGTTTTGCCAGGAATTTGTCCACAAGGGCTTTATAAGCCTGCAGAACTGGGCATTTGCATTGATATACCCCTTTGACTTGATTGACAATTAACAACGAATCACCAAAGATGTTCAGTCATTTGATGTTCATGGCGATTGTTGTCTGAAGACCTATGAGCAAGGCTTCATACTCTGCATTATTGTTGGTGCACGAGAAGTTTAATTTAAATGACAGGGGCATTGGAGCGCCCTGCGATGTGAAGAATACTATTCCCGTGCCACCACCTTGCTCACATTTAGAACCATCAAAGAATAGGGTTATGTCGGCCTGTGACTCAGGCTCATCAGAATCTGGCGATTCTGAGACATGGAAGACCCCATCATCGGGTAGTTCTATGACTAGAGGCTGATCGTCTTCAAGAGGAGCCTCCGCTAGTTGATCGGCTATGACTTGTCCTTTGATAGATTTCTGTCCAATAAACTCTATGTCAAATTCCGTCAACAACATGATCCATTTCGCCGTGCGACTACTATGATAAGTACGACTCATCATGTATCGCAATGGATTCTCCTTAGACACAACATACGTAGTGTTGCTCAAGCATGTAGTGGCATAGCTTTTTGGTAGCAAACACCACTGCCAAGCAGAGTTTCTCGACGTATGCATAGTTAAGTTCATAACTAACCAGGGTGCGGCTAAGATAGTAAGTAGCCTATTCTTTGTGAAGTTCATTCTTCTGGGCTAGCATGGCACCCAGTGCCACCTCAGTAGCTGAGATGTATAAGTAGAATGGCACTCCTGGTCTAGGTGGTGCCAATACTGGCGACGAAGCCAAGTATTGTTTGATGTCGTCAAAGGCTGATTGGCACTCGTCATCCCAGTGAAATGTAACCCCCTTGTGCAATAATTTGTTCATGGGTCGGCACTTGTCAGATAATTGCGCTATGAAATGCTTAATCGACGCGACCTTTCCCTACAGACTTTTGAGCTGCTTAATGGTAGTTGGGGGGACCATTTCAAGGATTGCCTTGACTTTCTTTGGGTCCACCTCGATGCCTCGCTTTGAGACTATGAAACCCAAGAGTTTTCTAGATGTGATGCCAAATACGCACTTCTTGGGATTTAGTCTAACTTTATGCTCCATGAGGCGATCGAGGATCTTGCTTAAGTCATCGATATGATTTGAGCGCAACAGAGACTTGGCTAACAAATCATCCATGTAATCTTCCAAATTTTTATGCATGTAGTCATGGAAGATGTACGTCATGGCACGTTGGTAGGTGGCACCAGCATTTTTAAGGCCAAAAGGCATGACCTTATAACAAAATGTCCCCCAAGGCGTTGTGAACGCCGTTTTTAGTTGGTCTTCAGGATTGATACGAATCTGATTGTATCCTGAGAAACCATCCATGAGGGAGAGCATTTCGTGACCTGCTGTAGCGTCTACCAACGCGTCGATGCTCGGCAAGGGGAAATCATCCTTAGGACTCGCTTTGTTTAGATCTCAAAAATTGGTGCATATGCGAATCCTCCCGTCAGGCTTTTTGACGGGCACCATGTTGGACAGCCATGGCGGATAATCCACGCAGATGACAAACTGTGCATCCAACAGCTTTTGCAATTCATCTTTGACCATCAAGGCCACTGTTGGGTGCATCTTACGTAGTTTTTGCTTTACGGGCTTGATTGTCGGATCAAGCGTTAAATTATGCGTGACTAGCTACGGGTCTAGTCCTGGCATATCCTTGTATGACCATGCAAAAACCTCCTTCTTCTCTTTGAGAAGGGCAATGTAGTCGGCTTGCTCTTCGGGGGATAAGCTTACCCCCAGCTTGATAATCTATGGATTCATTGGATCCAAGCCGATATCTACGTCAGTCGTCTCCTCGACTGACATGTGGGATCCATCCTCCAACTGATGTGGAGTCGGGATCAAATGGATATCATTAGCTGAATTTAAATCTACGTTGGGAACCTCGGGTTCCTCTTCAGCCTAAAAAATATCTTGAGTTGTCCCTGGGGTAAAATGAGGCATCTTACCGAAATGCCAGTACTCTGATGGTGAGAGAGGTGAATTGACGCGATCCCAATCGATGGCATCTATGTCTAGATGCAATGACCATGCTGGATCGGCCGGATTGCGGATGGGTGCGGTCAAATCAATGGAGATCATGTGGATGGAATGAATTTGGTCTCCATTACCGTGGGTATGATAACTCGAACATTCTGGATGCTCCCTATACTCTGGATCTGGCTCTAGGGGAATGGGCACGAACGGATCGACCCTATGTGCTGATAGGAAGACAGGGTCTTCCCTCGGCACTGATGTCATTATAGGGTCTCGGGGTGGACGGTGCTCATCGTAAACTTGGAGCCATGGATCCAACACTTGGTCCCACCCCACTGGGTCTACATACCACTCATGCCCTAACCTTATGCCCATCTGTGCAATATTCATCAATCCCTAATGGACGTCGTTGTTACAGTGGTTGATTGTGTTGCATCGTCGCATGAGGTTGAGATAGTCCATCTCGGTCTCATCTTCGTAATCATTGTCGATGATCCAAAAGTCCTCATTTTCCTCGACAACTATTTGCGACATATTATACGTTCATCTTGTTCGAGCAAATTAATCTGATCCCATTGCTGTTGTTCCACACTCGGTGGGGGGACCTGATTCTCTTGACATTGCACTGGTTCAATTGGAACCTCTAAAGGGAATAGTTTCAAAAAGATCTCTGGACACCGTTTATGCTCTCCTTGGGAGTTAGTGTCCGAACTTTCACCTCTCTCTAGCAAAGGAGAGGGATTATTGATGTTACCAAGGGTGGTTGTTGACCATGGGAGGTAATCTCCCAATGTATATTCTGTATTTGGGTTGGCATAAGGATCTGATGCCAATCCACCCTTGTTGCCTATTCCTAGGCCTTGCATGTTTTCCACCAAGATGTCTAAGGGCGGGGGTGGTTGAACCCTACTCCCGACTTATCATACGGCATTTGGTATCTTGGCTGGCAAAGGACACGCACCCCTTGCTCATACCTGCCTAGCTCGTATCCATGCCAATTGCATTGGCCGAGATATCTCAGAGCGAAGTCCGGGTTTGACAGATAATTGACATTTTTAGCAAAAGGCTCTTCATCCTCGTCCTTTTGCTTGCATGGTTCAGCACCATGATCAAGGCCCCCATACACAAAATTAGTCTGGTTTGGTGGGTAACCTAGAGGAACAACTGTCCCTATGGGAAGGCGAGGTCTCCCCATGTCCTGCACGGATTCTAGCGTGGGCGTTGCCACAACATTCTGCACTAGATACTCCCCCAGGCCCATACTAGCCATTTCAATAGTAATTGTTGATGATTGGGAGGGAGGAAATGGAAGGCCTTCCTGAGTCCATTCCATGTTGGGTGGATTAGGAGCCTCAGCTTCCATTGTGCTAGGTATTTCTTCTGTTGAGACAGTTGATATTGTTGGCAACACCTCTTCTAGGGGCTGAGCCTCTTCCAGGATCTGTTTTCCTTTGTCCTTCTGTTTAGCCATGACAGGTGGCATTGGTAGTGAAGGAGCAGATGATGAAGACTCACCTGGCTGGGATTTTGATGATTTAGTCACCAGTGGTGCCCGCGGCATTGGACCCTGTTTAGATGGATTTAACTGGAAATCCAAGTGCGTTGATGGGAGGGTCGATTGAGGCATTAATTGCACCACATTGCAATATTTGAAGGGTTCTAAGTCCATCGGGACTACATGTACTTCTCCTTCAAATGCATACTTTAGACACTGGTGAGCGATCGAAGGGACACACTTCATGTCCCTGATCCATGGCCGCCCTAGCAGTATGTTGTATGCCATCTCGCCTTCCAAAACATGGCACAATGTAGGTATTGTCTTTTGTCCTACCTAGACGGGAAGAACAATTATGCCGACTGTCGAGCATATCGCATCGTTGAATGCTCGTAGTGTGTATGTGGAAGCCGTGATATGAGAGGCTGGCAGTTTTAGATGTTTTAATGTTGCAGTGGTAATGATGTTACTAGACGAGCCAGTATCTACCAACACTCTCTTGTACGGGATCCCGTTGACCCACGCGATAACGTGCAGGGGTGGATCTGCCATGTCATTCGATATTGTTTTAACCTCATCTTCTCTGAAGGTAATGACCGGCTTCGTACATCGTTTTACATGTCCCACGAAGTTATTGAAGGAATTCGCTTCATGAGGCTGCAACTCGATGGCTTTCAAAATTTCCATGAGAGCTTCCCTATGGGGTGCTGACTGTTGTATAAGCTCATAAATGGAAAGCCTAGCCGATGTGGTCCGCAAACTCTGCATGAGTTTGGTCCATATCGTGACCTCGGGTCTAGGCGGAGGCAACTACACAGGGCATTGTTGAGGTTGCGACGTTGTTGGAACTTCTCTTGTAGCCACCTCAGAGGCAACTCCTGGGTACTTTTTGTTCCTGGTCACTATGCTGATCATTCCCACAAATCCTTGCATGGGAAGATTCTGTCACACCTCATTGACTCGAAGAGGTTTTGCCTGTGCCTCGTGGGCGGGCAAAGGGTCCTTGAAAACCCCCATCTGTTGATTATTTGGCGCTATGGGGTTGTCCACTGCCAATGTTTTATTATCGATCAAATCTTGTATTAATCCCTTGAATTTCCAACATCCATTCAGGTCATGTCCCCTTCGCCTATGGAACCTACAATATAAATCCTCTCTATATCCCTTAGGCTTGGGAGCGTTAGGATCTATGGTTTGGATCTCTAGAAGGGTGATTAAATTTGTCGTTGACAAGCGGTCAAATAGGGAGTCCCTAGACTCCGTATAAGGGGTGAATTGTCGCCTAGGGTGACGTTGCTGATTTTGCTCCTATTTTTTATTTTCTCTTTCATAATTAGGAGGCACTACCTGATAATTAGCCTTTTGAGGCTATATTTCTTGCACAGGCTTGGGGACATTTATCGCAACTTGATTAACTACAGCGGGTTTTGATTGCGTAGTCCCGATCTTAGTGTTTTTGTTCCACTCTTTCTTTTTAGGCTTGGCGATTTTGCCTTCTTGTATTTTGATCTCTTCTATAACTCTGGCTTGCGCCAAAGCTTCTTCTAGGCTAGTGTATTACTGCAGCTGCAATAGCCCAGAGATCGATCTCAGACAACTCCATGAAAACATTTGTGTGAGGTCAGACATAGGGGGAAGGTAAGGTAGCTTAGAAAGCAGAGCCCTCCATCGATTCCCGTATGCCACCATTGTCTCTTCCTCATATTGCTTGAGGCTGGCTAGATCACTCAGTGATGCCTTCTTCTTGGTGTTGAAGGCAAAGGCATGTACTAATTACTAATTGATCCAAGTTATTTATGTTGTGCTTCAAAAACTAGTGTGAACCAATCCAAGGCAGGACCTACGAATGTGGTTATGAATGTCCTTAGCAACAGCGCATCATTATCCTGAATGCCAAAGCATTGGCTCAGGAATCTTGTCACATGCTCTTGGGCATCCTCTTCACCCTTAAAGACTGCCAACTGAGGCAACTTGAAATGTTCGGGGTAAAGAGGTGTGGGAACTGATGGATGCACTGGATGACTACGGAGTTGACGTAACGTGGGCTTTTGATGCCCAGAAGCTTTTGTCTCCACAGACTCCAAACGCTCCAATAGTGCTTTGTATGCATCGGAAGATTTAATCTCTTCCTCTTTTGTTTGCTCCCATTGTGAGTTATGGGAGACTGGAGGCCTATGGGGGGGTGGCCGAATGGCAGCCCTCTCGCCTTGATAGGGCGTTTCTGCCCGTTCTATTTCTGGTTCATATTCCTCATAAACTTCTTGAGGAGTCTCTGGGCGAGACCTATGACCTTGAGTGAGTCCCCACTGAGGGTACATGTTGAGTGTTAATTTGTCATATTACAAATAATAACACGCAACTTAGAGTCTCGAACAAAAGACTCTTTCTTGCAAAGAAATAATTTATTTTATTTTCCTTCCTTTTATTATTTCTCCAAGCTTCTTCGTGAAACAGCTTTTACGTATATAAAAATGAATTTCAATTTAATACATACAACTGATATATCCCAGAATAACTCAAAATCCTGTAGATAGCTGTTAACAAGGGGCCTTTGTTGATTCTCAATGAACTTTATAATCTTGACTTGTTTGATTAATCAAAAATAAAAAAAACTCCTTTTGATGTTCTAATATTCACAATTTATTCTAAGGTTAACCTTGTTCGTTTTATCTCTATTCAACAGTTCTATTATTTCAATGTTAGTCTCTGACATGAAATTAAGCATATCAAGGAATAAAACAGAACCGTTATTTTGAGTCGCTGGAAAATAATGAAGGATATTAAAATGGTTCACGATCTCCTCCCTGCAAAATCCCAAGTTAAGAGATGAAATCCCCAAAACAACCCAACCGATCAGATCTATACTAACACACAATCTAATCAGATCAGATGCAAGACTCTAAGGAAAAGAATATAATTGCATCATTCTACCATTCACCTATCGTAACCCATCCCATGGCATAAATGAAATAGATACAAGACAAAATGATGCAACGGAAAGATTGACAGTAAAACAATAGTTTTGGCTTCGATCTCCTTTTGATTTTACACACAAAAGTCGTGTTACCAAAGAAAAATCCTTTATTTCAATAAGTAATGCTTTTTTGTTACAGTCTCCAGCCCAGTATCCATCTACATTTCTGCTATTTAACCTTTCTATCGCGCGTTCTCGGCTGCTCCATGACGCTTCGTTTCGACTCCCGAGACCCTTCGCTTCAATTCCCGCCTTTTGGTATTCTAACCCTTGCGTGCAATCGTAATGCTCGATCTCTGCAGCCAGAAACGTTGTTATGAAACGTTACTCCGGTTCTATCATTTATGCCACGTGTCCTGCGTCTCCCGCACCTTTCGTAACGCTTTCCCGCGGAAATCCCGACAGAATTTGCATTTGGCCTCTTCCATTTCCTAGCCGCGATAACGTGACATGTCGCGATATCGCGACATGTTCTTGGTCCGTATGCCCGTAGTAGCTCGTTGTAGCGATATCGCTACCGACTTTGCTTTGCCTTCTTTTCAAAAAGTGGTAGCGATATCGCTACCACTTTGGTTCCGAGCCTTCCTTTCAAAAAGTGGTAGCGATATCGCTACCACTTTGGTTTCGAGCCTTCCTTTCAAAAATGTGGTAGCGATATCGCTACCACTTTGGTTTCGAGCCTTCCTTCGATGAAGTGGTAGCGATATCGCTACCACTTTGGTTCCGAGCCTTCCTTCAATGAAGTGGTAGCGATATCGCTACCACTATGGTCTCGAGCCTTTGCTTCACGAAGTGGTAGTGATTCGCTACCACTTTTCCTTCGAGCCTCCGCTTCACGAAGTGGTAGCGATTCGCTACCACTTTTCCTTCGAGCCTTCGCTTCACGAAGTGGTAGCGATTCGCTACCACTTTTCCTTCGAGCCTCCGCTTCACGAAGTGGTAGCGATTCGCTACCACCTTTCTTTCGAGCCTCCGCTTCACGAAGTGGTAGCGATTCGCTACCACTTTTCTTTTGAGCCTCTGCTTCACGAAGTGGTAGCGATTCGCTACCACTTTCAACCTTGTGCTTCCTCTCGGCAACTCGTAGCGATGGAGAGACAGGTCGCGATTTCGCGACCCTTTCAACACTTAGGCATTTTTCTTCTTTTCTTCATTTTTAGCATCCGGGTCTTTGAGATCTTCCCTAAAACCTGCAAAAACAAAGGTGGGTCCCCACTTGGGGTGTGTTGTGGATGAACCACAACAAATGGCGACTCTATTGTCACATGCTCTTGAGCATTTTAGTAAGAACCCAACCTAACACAAATCACAAATTTGAAAACATGGGTTAGCCCATAATCAATATAACTAATGCCCAAAATCAGAAGTACATGAATTATCGAATCATCAAGTACTAGCTCGGTGTGTGCAATGAATTCCTTTCCTTATCATTTGAATTTGATCCACATTCCATCATCGGTTTTGCATGAATGCATATGCGAAATTGTGAATGATTTGCGTATTCTACCGAATATGCCATGAGAAAATGTATAGTCACTCTTGTAGTATTATGTGCAAACATTCAAGACTGCCAAACCCTCTTAGGATCCACTAGTGAACGGTTCATTATATCCCAAAGTTGGTTATGAGTCCCTACTATCTTGAACCCATGTGCAAGTGGATGTGAAATCAGAACTTTGGGGAATCGGACTCCCAACCAACCGAGATGAGAGTTTAACCCTATCCTTACTATTCTGATTTAGAATTCTTTACCTCACTTTGAGCAAAATAACTAAACCAATTATGGAAGAAATGGTCAGGCTAGTCTAACCCTCTAGACAATCGGTGGTCTTATTTTTTAGGCAAGACATGATGCCATGCATGGGCCTATCTAACCCCATAATCCAAAACTTATCTTCATTTCTTTGGACCTTGGGGATGACTACCCATCCCTTGCAGAGGACAAGTAGTACGATCCTTACAATCCAATATAAGGATGAGATGGGAAAAATTTATTTATTTTACTTCTTGGACCTTGGGGATGACTACCCATCCTGGTTAGGGACAAATAGTACGATCCTTACAACCCAAGATTTTAAATGTAAATGGAAAATATTAATCTTGTTACTTAGACCTTGGGGATGACTACCCATCCTTTGCAGAGGACAAATAGTATGATCCTTACAATCTAAGACTTAATACGAAATGAAACATAAGAGCTTTGGGGAATCAGATTCTCAACCAACCGAGATGAGAATTTATGCCCTATCCTTACTACTCCATGTGGGTCCAATCAAAGCTTTGGGGAATTAGATTCTCAACCAACCGAGATGAGAATTTAACCCTATCCTTACTACTCTGATTTTAGGCTTTAAGCTCTATGGAAGTGGTCAAAACCACTATTTTTAGGATCATGTTGCATAATAGGATAGACATGAAAACCATTTTCGCCCAACCTTTTCCTCCAAGTTAGGTTTTGATCATTTTGCTCAAGATCCCTTTTAATGTATGAAACGTGCTTGGTCCTAGATACTTCAAGACTCAGTTTCCAACCTTAGGATTTACTTAGATTTATGTTATAACATAACCCTAAGAGGATTCAACATACTCAAATGAATTGCACCTAAGATGCATATGCCACTACGGTGAAATGTATGAAAAGTGAGATGGAACATGAATGCATTATTTCTTGAATTGCAAATGAGATGATTTGTCATGCAAAACTGACTTTTTCATGCATCACAAGCTTCAAATGATCTAAATTAACTATTTGTATTACATGTGGAGCTTTTACAACATGATTCCAATGTTTCATATTCTCCCAATCTTAGGCATGCGTTCAACATCAAGATTTTATTCCCCCTTCTTTTTTTTTTTTTTTTAAAGGCAATGAAAAGGAAATCAAAGGAACACCACCGCCTAAATGTCCAACCTACACACAAACGCAAAAAAAAACCAAAATTAATACAAGAAAAACCTGAAATAAAAAAAATGAATACATACTAACATATCAAATCTGCACATCAAGAAACTAAATTACAGCATTGACACAAAACTAGATATCTCCTGAAATACACACTTAAGTATCAAATCTGCACACAAAGAAACAGATCACAACATTAATACAAAGCTTAGACATGTCAAAAAAAAATAATAATACACACCTAAACATGAAAAATGAAAGCAAGAAATTACAACGTTATTACATATAATACAAAGCCCAACTACCTCATGCTTGAAAGTAATGCTTCAAGTGCAACCCATTGATAGGTAGTGCCAAATCCTTTCCATCCAAGGTTTTTAGTCTAAAACTATTTTCCCCTAGGATCTCTGAAATCTGGTAGGGACCTAACCAAAGGTAATCAAATTTATCATGTTCCCCCTTCTTCTCATGTCTTTTGTCCCATAACAGCACTAAATCTGAAATTTTAAACGCCTTGGCCTTAGACCTTTTGTCAAACCATATTTTTACAATGTCTTGGTGTTTACTAAAATGAAGCATAGCTTCATCCCTTTTTTCATCCAAGCGCATTAATTGTGTTAGTCTAGACTCAAGTTTATCATTAGTTCCAAAATAATCTTTCATGAAGTGCAACGTTTGTAATCTGAGATTTGCAGGAAAAATGGGATCTTGTCCATAAACCAGATGGTAAGGAGATGTCCCTATTGCTTCTTTGACTCTGATTCTATCAGCCCAAAGGGCCAACTTAAGCTTATTGTGCCAGTCCCACGGATTCCTTTCCAACAATTTTTTTATGACAGTCAACAGATTCTTATTGGATGACTCGGCCAATCCGTTACCTTGAGGGTAATAATTGGAGGAGAACTTTAAACTCACGCTGTTATCAAATGCCCAATTAGCAAACTCCAGAGAGGAAAAGGCCGAACCATTATCACTTACGATGGAGTTAGGCATCCCAAATCTAGTGACAATGTTATCTTCTAAAAATTTAATGACCACCTCTGCAGTAGCATTCTTTGTGGGGATAGCTTCGGTCCATCTCGTGCAATAATCCGTAGCCGTCAGAATATATTTGTGAGCATCGGAGGAATTGGGGTTGATAATCCCAATAAAATCCAAGCCCCATTGCGTGAAAGGTCTGGACTCGATTACGGACTGTAAAGGCATGGAAGCGTTTCTGTCTCTATTGGCTGCAGTTTGACATATGTGACATGACCTCACATGAGAATGGGCATCCTTGAATAGTTGAGGCCAATAATAACCGGCTCTGAGGATTTGATGGGCTGTGGCATTAGCAGACCCATGCCCTGTCCCATGTTTACCATGAAACTCTTCGAGTATTCGCATTGCCTCCTCTTGATCAACGCAACGAAGGTAAATACCTTCATGGTTCTTTCTGTATAATGTGCCAGATCTAACTAGAAAATTAGCAGACTTCAAACGCAAGGCTCTGTGTTGAGTAGCATTCAAAAATGATGGACACCTACCATTTAGTAGATAGTACACCACATCTGCATACCACTCCTCCTTAGTTACATCAGCGACTTCATAATGTTGACAAGGAATTGTGAGATCTTGTTCTGCGATTGCCTCTATCCTTTCATCTATCCAACTGATCTGGACCTCTTTCTTTAGCATGTCGTTCAAATGTCTCGCTATCTCTACAAAATCTGCGATAATTTTTTTGACAAAATTGATCTTTCCGAAAAATGATCTCAACCCCTTCTTGCTATTGGGACGAGGAATTTGTTGTATGGCTTCTATTCTCTTAGGGTCAATGGAAATTCCATCCTTAGATATTATATGCCCCAACAGTTTTCCTTCTGTTACCCCGAAGATGCACTTCTTTGGGTTGAGAGATATACCATGTTCCCTGCATCTTTGAAAGACTTTCTTAAGATCCCTGACATGGTTTTCTCTGTTCTTAGAAATATGGAATGTCATCCGTAAACAATGATGCACTTACCAATAGCCCTTTAAAGCAAATCCATAGCTCACTCGGAAAGTGGCACTGCGTTCAATAGTCCGAAGGGCATTCTCCCGTATGCAAAGGTGCCCCATTTTGTCATAAGCGGTCTTCATCCTATCACTAGGATGGATAAGGACCTGATTATATCCCGAATAACCATCCAGAATGACATCATCTCCACCCGTTTACCTTTTGGAGTATTTCATCGATGGTGGGTAACGGGTAGTTGTCCTTTTGGGATGCCTTATTGAGATTTCTGAAATCAATGCACAACCTTATTTCTCCACTCTTTTTCCTCACAGGGACTAGGTTAGCAACCCACGTGGAATGCCTAACGGGAAAGATGATCTTAGCTTCTAAAAGTCGCTTCACCTCTTTCTCTATCAAGGGTTCTAATAATGGATTAACTCGCCTTTGTCTTTTCCTGAAGGGCTTGGACTCTGGCTTCAGTGGAATCGTGTGCATTATGACATTCTGATCATAGGTTTTCAACTCCTTATAACTCCAAGCAATGCAATCTATGTATTCTTTTAATGCATTTGCTATGGAATCCTTCTCCTGCTTGGTACATGCTTTTGCTATGAATACCTCCCGGGGATTTTCTGCACTTCCAATGTTAACCAAATCACAGGCCTCTCCAGGAGATGGAACCCTTTTACCTTTTCTTGGTTTGCTTCCGATATCAAAGATTTTTTCTAATGAAGCTATCTCATCAGGCATCCGGTTGTTTTTTATAGGATTTTTATCTTTCGAAACTACCTCCTCTACGTCCCTTTCTTCTTCATCTATGTACTGCTTTTCAAATATACCAAAATTAGTGACAAAATGAAATATGTGCCTGTCACTATCAAATACTTGGAAGTTCGTAACATTATCTGGTATCGAGGGACAAGGGACCAACTCTATAGAGAACTTCTTGCATTTCTTATGGTCCACTGGCTTCAACATACTCGCTGCTACAGCTAGGGAGTCTGCCAGACGATTGCCCTTTCTCGAGATCATAGAAATGTTAAAGGCGTCAAACTCATCTATTAAATCTTTGACCCTAGTTCGGTAAAGCCTGAGCCGCCTGTCCTTGCATATGTATTGTCCCCTCACTTGTTTCACCACCAGTTCCGAATCACCAAGGACTTTGATATATTTAATTTTCTTCCGAATGGCCAGCTGTAGTCCAAGAATCAAAGCCTCATATTCTGCCATATTGTTGGTGGCAGGGAACTGTAGTCTGTATGCAGCGAATATAGGCTCCTGGTCCGAGCATGACAATTCAACACCGGCTCCTGCTCCTTGTCTGGACCTGGATCCATCAAATCTTAAGGTCCAAATGTCTTGATGTCCTTCAGTAAATTTGTGCCCCATCCTTTCATCATGGGTATTTTCGAGTGCTTCTATGTCCAAACAGTATGCTCCCAACTCAGCTTCAATGTACTGGATCTCGTTCGGCTTGTTGTAATCTGTGATCATCTCTTTGAGTCGGGGTTCACTGTCAATTCGAATTTGATTGGCCACTCCCCTCCAAGGCAGCCACATGTGTGAAGAGTCTGTCACAATGTAACCGTTTAGGTTCTTACTCCAATCTCTTCCCAATACCATGCCATATTTGATAGGAATATCGAGCACCAATATGTCTATGCGTTGTTGGACTCTGGGTTCTGAATTGACTTGAATATGCACATCACCCAGCTCTCCTATCGCCTCCATGGTTGACTCGTCCAACTGCACCACCCTGCTCCTAGAAGGCTTTGGTGTAAGTCCCAATATTTTATAGATTTCTAAGGGCATGATAGTAGCCGAGGCCCTTGATTCTATTAAACAATTGTGCAAGTTTTTACTTGCAATTCTAATGGTTACCAAAAAGGGAGGTATATCTCGTTTTTCTTTTTGTACAACCACTTGGGACTCAGCACTTTTAGCTTCATGAACTTGTGCAGATGGATTTAATCCTTTTGGTGAACTCACTTCTTGGCCTAATAATCGGGCCATGTCATACATCGATACATTGGCCCTATTCTTCTTCATATCTTCCACCAAATCGTAAGTGAGCTTTTCTGGATTTGGCAAGTTTTGCATCATCTTAGACTTTTCGACCTTCGATGGAGGAGGGGGATTGACATCTCCTTTAGGGTCAGGAGGGAGTAATTGATTATTAGGAGGAGCAGAGGAAGTTTTGGGCTCTTTAGAACTCCTAGTGTAATATTTGTGATTTGCTTTCCCAAAATGTTTGTTTGCATGAACTTCCAAAGCTTCTTCATCTTCGCTTCCAAAAAATTCTACATCCTCCTCTTCTTCACTTTCATGGGAATGTATGACCTCCGTTAGCATAGACTCCGGTTTCACGTGGCCACAGTGCGGGCAATCATTATCACAAGATCCTGCATCTCCACGGCCTTCCGAAATGTCTACCCGGTTGGCAACGGGATTGGGTACCCGCCCGTTGTTAGGTCGCGTGTTATACATTCCTTTTCCTCTATGATTGTGAGGTCGGTTATGGCCCATGGCCTGATCAAATTTTTTATTGACATTCCCCACTGTTACCAACACCTTGGCCAACGTTTCTTTCATATTTTCTATGGCCGCTTCGGACCCTTGTGGTTGAGGCACTACAATTGCAGGTCCAGCTGTGTTGGCTGCATTAGCCACCTCTGGACTGGGTACAATGGCTTGGGTTTGGGCAGGTGGATTCCATCCTGGATTCCCATTTTGAATGGCTTGAGTTTGGGTAGGTGGATTCCATCCTGGATTCACACTTTGAATGGGAGTGATTGTTGGATAAGTCGCTGAGCTTGGCATGTTAATTGGAGCAAACCCCGACATGGTCAACAGATTATTGCCCATACCGAACCCATGCAAACCCATCGAGTTATTTTGAATCAAACTCTGTGTTTGAACAATGGCATTCGGATAACCTGACAATGGCGTAACTTGGGTGGGTGTTTGGAAGTTTTTCAACATCGGAGCCTGTGGTGCTACTACCTGGTTCATCATGGCAAATTGGTTGTATGGGCCATATTGTCCCATCCCAGTCAATTGAGACAATCCTGCCCTCGGCAGGTTCATCTGCTGTTCGAGAGTCATTGTTTCTGCATAAGCCAAAGGAAGGGTTGTAACCTGAGGGTTCCTTCTAGTCAAAAAAGATGTTAAAGGATCTAAGGCTCTGAAGTATAGATGCAAGGCAATTGCAGGGTCTACCGCAAAGTGACGGGTCACATTCGTATATAGCTTTTGAAATCTCTGATTGAACATTCGAATGGGTTCATTGGTTTTTCTTTTGCAAGATACGAAGAAATTGTATGTCATGGAGGGATCTACTAACTGTCTGAATTGACCTATGAACGCATTTTCTAGCTGGGCCCATGAAGTTATGGACCCTGCTGGAAAATTTTGATACCATTCATTAGCAATGTGGTCTAGACTAGCAGGGAAAACTCGACAGGCAACATCCTCGTGAGTAACCCCCTGCCTAAACATGTAATCTTTATAGATTTGGACATGATCTTCTGCTATTGTTGGACCATCATGAATGAATTTGGGTAATCCCATTTCAATGTTTCTAGGAAAGTCATGGACTGCCTCGGGAATATCTAAAGGGGAACTCTGAGCACCATACCAAAGGGCAGGTGGCTGTTGTTGTTGTTGTTGTTGGGCCATGTTATTCAAAGGTGTCAACCCTATGGGAACAATTGGAACTCCTAGAACTGTGGAGACAGATACAACTGGTGTTACTATCCCACTTGAACTTAAGGGTTCAGGCCCACTAGAGGTACTTGAGTCCAAAGAAATCCCTAACTCAAGTATACTGGGTGGTATTTCAACTTCTAATGTTTTGTTTTTCGGCCTCCTAGCAGTGGGAGAAAGGCTTTGGAAGATAGTTTCCCCTGTGGTTTTAGACCTAGTAGCAATGTACTCAGGTTGGGCCAGCTTGGAAACTCTAGGACTCTAAAATATTTCTCAACTCTGCTGCCAGATAAAATGTCTGGATGTTACACCTGCAAGCACAATAGGTGGAAACAAAACTACCCACGTTAATTGTTAGAACAAATCAAAATTGCAAAGCAATACAAAAGGCCCTCCTTCTAGCGCCAAAATGTTGAGTGTTAATTTGTCATATTACAAATAATAACACGCAACTTAGAGTCTCGAACAAAAGACTCTTTCTTGCAAAGAAATAATTTATTTTATTTTCCTTCCTTTTATTATTTCTCCAAGTTTCTTTGTGAAACAGTTTTTACGTATATAAAAATGAATTTCAATTTAATACATGCAACCGATATATCCCAGAATAACTCAAATCCTGCAGATAGTCGTTAACAAGGGGCCTTTGTTGATTCTCAATGAACTTTATAATCTTGACTTGTTTGATTAATCAAAAATAAACAAAACTCCTTTTGATGTTCTAATATTCACAATTTATTCTAAGGTTAACCTATTCGTTTTATCTCTATTCAATAGTTCTGTTATTTCAATGTTAGTCTCTAACATGAAATTAAGCATATCAAGGAATAAAACAGAAACTGTTAAAGACGAATTACAGTCAAAAATTGAAAAAGGTACCTGTCAAGCACAAAACACAAAAATCTGATTAGTTTCTATGATATTAAAAATCAAGGGACTGGGTCCCACCGTGATCGCCACTGAAAGCATGATATTTCGGAAGAAAAATAGTACTGAGATGCAATATAAACAAAAACTAACTCGATGCATGAAATAGGATGAACGTAATCAAATCAAGACCAAACATAAAGAGAAAGCAGGAGCATAGCCCTTTTATATTAATGTGATTCCAAACTCGGTTACAATCCATCTCCTCCCCTTTTAGGGGCTAGGAGTGTTAGCATGTTTTGGTTACAATCGTGATCAATAATCCTTCTTCCGCATGCCCACATTTGAAATGGGCGGGCCAAAGTGTTGCCGCCACTTATGCTGATGAATCCTCGCTTCTCGCTACTTATCCTGTGTTCAAAGACACAACGACATTGTTAGTAGCACCTGTTGCAAAGAAGAAGCACTTTTTCTCTAAAACGATAAAAGATGCATGCATAAAACCTAATAAAATGATGACTAAACTGATTCCAAAATGACTTGCAATTTTAAAATGAACCAGGAAACATTACCAGAGGGCCACTGCCATCGAAACAGTCGACCAATCTGCATTCAACTGAAATTCATCCCTGGTCAGGATGAATTTTGCTGTAATTCATCCCCGGGTAGGACGAATTTGCCTGTGATGAAAAGCCGAAGTGATGTCGTCTAAATGTCAAACCTCGGGACCTCCAGAAGATCTGCAAACATAGGGGTTAACCAATTGGGGGCATTTTGGGACGACCCAGATGGTCGGATTCTCCCAATTTGGCCTCTATCCATGGGAATTCAACGTCGCTACCTGTGAGTTAGTGAGGGCCACAAAATCGACAAAACATGATAATATTTAATCAAAATCTTATGGAATCAAAATCAGAAACTACCTAAACAGCATAGCATGTAATAGAAGATAAACAAGTGATAACAGAATAGATTAAAATGAAACTTAAAAGAAAAGTGTGGGGCGCCCAAGTGGGCCGCCCACCGTTGAAACTTGATTTTGGCACCAATCCACTTGGGATGGGCCCAAAATCTCTTAGGATGGGGTGTCGGAAAATTGGTGGATTCAATGTGGTCAAATGTTGGGTTTGGGTTCGGATCCACACTTCCAAAAGCCACCCAATAACCTCTCTTGCAAAAGAGATTAAGGATGTGAAAAGGTGAATCGAAAAGGGGTGCAATGGGGTGTTCAATTTGGCAGCACTTCGTTGCTTGAAAATGCCTCCAACCTGTCTGATTTGGGTGGGAAAGTCCACCATTTTATAGACCTAGGGGGTCTCTTTGGAGGGGCATGCAGGGATGCCATGTGGCGGCCATGCCTTCCCAAGAGGGAGGAGACTCCTCCCTGACTTGGGCTTCCATGACTGCCCTTGTGACAGTCTTCCAACGGCCAATCTACCCACCTACACGCGCATGCATGGCAGGAGGCAATAATTGACTATCCTCGGCTGCCACTTGGCGGCATTCTTCTTTTTGCCCGTTAAACCTAGAATTTGTCCTGACCAAAGACGAATTCAGAATTCATCCCTGGATGAGATGAATCCAAATTAGAATTCATCCCTGGGTGATACGAATACTGAGTAAAGTTCTTGAATGTGCCAAATTGCCTTTTGACCTTACAAAATTGCTATAAAAGTGGTTAGGACCACTGTTTAACCTCTAAGGGTTGCCCTGGGTGCTGTGTGTGTCAAAGCGATTAGTGTTTGCAGTCACATAATCGGAGTGGTGTTGTTTTGGTGTCTACACTTAGGACATGAGATTACTTTAGGGGTAAGTTATCTAGTTACTTCATTCAATGTAATAAATGCACAAGTTTCAATGTACTAGTTGTAAATGTGCAAGGTGTCACTTGTACAGCTAGATAGAGTGTTGGCCAAGTATCCTATTTTACCTACATAAGAAAGGCATCATTGTTAGTATAGAGAGCAATGGGAGTGTTGGTGACACAGTAACTTAGGGATATTAGTAGGTAGTTTAATTTTGTGTGGATCACCATCCATTGGTGATGGATGCAATGTAGCCCAGTAGCTTTATTAATGGAGTGTCCATTTCCTTCATAGCTACATTATATTCATTTATATATCATTTATGTTTATTGCATATCTCATTCATATTGTATATTTACTTTCTTTCATATTATTTTGCATCTCATGATTGTTATATCCTTTGGATATTGTATTAAAAGCTAACAATCTCATCTTCATCCTCTAATTCAGACTCACCACCTCATTCACCACCTCATACATCACCCCAAGTCTCCATATTTATGGTAAAATTCAAACTGGGTGAATACAATGTTCATGACGCTTGTGTGTATCCTCCTACAATCCAATCTGCCTATGATTTTGGTCATCATTTAGCCTTGGTGCTAACCATTGGTACTGTATTTCCCCTAGGTCCACCAAAAAATTATACCAACTTCATCTATGTAGGTCTGGAATCATCGCTCCCAATAGCTATACCCTCACCATCGTAGTCTAATTTTTGTGGTACCTTAGACCACATGTCCAACCCACACTTTGTTTTACACTATCTTTGGTGTTTCCATTGGTGTGGATTTGGACTAGGACATTATGAGCAAGGCTTATGAATACCTATAAACCCTCGTGTTCAATTACCCACTGATAAATCTAGGCTATAATATCATCCTACAGTCATCCATATGCTCGAAGATGAGATTTAAGATCTCTTCCTAAATCCTCCACCAATTCCTACACACTCATTGGAATAATATATCAATATTGACATCCTATATGATATTCCTTCTCATTCTACTATCAAAATTTTGTCTACCTTCTTCCAAGAAACACCATTTTCTAACACTACCGCTTCTTATTGCATTTATGAGCTATTCGATAGATTTGTTGCCATTTACCTCACAATGCCTTACTCAGAACATGTTTTTTTTCCTCCCCCTCTATCACCTACACATTTATTCATGATTCCACCTCGTCGATGACAAACTCACCATTCTATAACTCGATCTCGTTCTCCAACCATGGTGCTACACCTGTCATTAAATATACCACGTCATTCACACATCCTTGAATATTCATCTTCAGACTCATCATATACCATCATCTCCATGAATTTCATTAACATGGTTGATGTTGATTTATTCTCCCAAATTTGGTATACCTCTCCTATGAATTGCACCGAGGCACCAAATCTGAACTTCATCAATTTTACACACATCTCCCCTACACTTTATTCACATGACTTCTTACTATTGCTGCCCATCCTGCACGTTGTCAATACACATTTATCATCCACTCCACCCCAAATTTTGTGGGTCAATCATACAAATGTATACCTAGATGATGAATTCAATTTACCTGAGGCTATCGATGACCTCCATCTTATTCCTATCCCTGCTCAACTTCAAGATGATTCCCACATGCTTGTAGAGGACACTATCGACGTTGACATTGGTGATGATCCTTATAATTCCCATATCGTTAAACTTACCACTAGCCTCTCCTTAGAGGAATGCATCTCGTTTGTTGAGCAAGGTGCAGAAATAGTATTGTCATTGTTGTCAACACAGACAGATAGATCGGTTGATGCAGTGGACAAGAGTTCAGAGGTCAGTGAGAGCATGTACAGTAAATTTCCAGGAAGACAAAAGTGGCCCAGATTCACAAAATCAAAGAAAAAGACAAGTAAGAAAACTATCGCGATATCGCGACATGTTTTCTGTCACGATTTCACGACATATCGAAGGAGAGAGAAAATGCTGGCAAAACTGTCACGATTTCGTGACATGTCGGAGGAGAGAGAAAATGCTGGAAAAACTATCATGATTTCGCGACATGTTGGAGGCAAAGAAGCCAAGTGGAAAAACTGTCATGATTTCGCGACATGTTTGGAGAGAAGGCGCAGGAAAAGAAAACTGTCATGATTTCGTGACATGTTTGGAAAGGAGGCACAAGCAAAGAAATGTGTCATGATTTCGTGACATGTTTGAGAGAAAGAGCTTGCAAAGAAAAGTGTCACGATTTCATGACAATTTGCAAGAGGAAGCGCTAAGGAGAAAAAGTGTCACGATTTCATGACATGTCAGGTTTTCGCGATCCGATGAGAAGAAAAGCGCTAAGGAGGAAAAGTGTCACGATTTCGTGACATAATGCAGGAGAGAGAGTCCGATAGAAAAAGGTGTCACGATTTCGTGACATGTTTGGAGAAGGAAGTGTATTTCTTTTGAGGAGAAGGATGAAGTGTCACGATTTTGCGACATGCTTCATTTTCGCAAGTCGAAGAGAAAGAGGAGAAGGATGAAGTGTCACGATTTCATGACATGCTTCATTTTCACGGTAAAGCAAAGAGAAAGAGGAGAAGGATGAAGTGTCACGATTTTGCGATAGAAGCAAAACGAAGGAGCATGGAAGCAGAAGCGTCACGATTTCATGACAAATTCAAGGAGGAAGAGCTCAAAGGAAAGTGTCACGATTTCGCGACATGTTCCATTTTTGCGGGCCAAAGATAGAAAAGGCACAAGGCAGCGAAAGTGTCACGATTGCATTTTGGGGAAGCAAAGGCAGAAAGTGTCACGATTTCGTGACATGTTCCATTTTTGGGCCAAAGACAGAAAAGGCACAAGGCAATGAAAGTGTCACGATTTCGCGACATGTTTCGTTTTCATGGCGAAAGGCAGGGAAGTGCAAGGAGGCAAAAAATGTCATGATATCGCGACATGTCATGTTTTCACGAGTAAAAGGCGAGAAGAGCACAAAGAGATAGAAGTGTCACGATTTCATGATAGGTCGCAACAGCACGATTACGGATAGTTAACTGGAGTCAGTGTGACAGTTACAGGTGCAGTTACAGATAGAAATCATGCAAGCTATTTTAAGAACTGTCGAAGAAGGAGAGATCGAACAGTCGCATAAATAGAATCAAAAAATGCATGCATGCACAGAAAAGGATACGAACAGTCATGACCGAGAAGACGAACAGTCATGGTAGAGGTATACGTTGCATGTAACGTGTTTAACGAAATACCCACTCTATATATACAAAAGGAGTTACATAAAGAAGCAGTTACAGTTGACAAGTGGCAGAAGAGAATGTTAATAGACTGCATGCGGGATTACAGAAGTGACAGAAGACGAGGAGTTTCAATGAGAAATATTGTTATAAAAGGGCAGTTGTGTGGAGAATTGTGCTGTTGCTATAAGTGAGAAATTGCTGCGTAAAGAGGGTTAGAAGAGGGCCGAGAGAGAGATAAGCAGAGCCGTGAGAGCGTGCAGAGTTTGATTAATTGCAGACCAGTCAGGGTCGTGTAAACAATGAAGGCATTTTTATGTCATTGAAATAATTCAGAATTGCAGTCCAAGTTGGTGCTTGGCATTAGGGGTTGGTGCTCCTATCTATTGCAGTAGAAAAATAAGGGGTTGGTGCTCCTTCCAGTGGGTGCTGGTAAAGTGTTTGTAAAATTGGTGTTTTGCAAAGGCTGGATTTGGATTGGAGTCCAAGCAGTCATTTTTGAGGAGTAGCCAAATTGGTGAACCTCGTTACATTGTGTGTTGTGGTGTGCTCTCTTGTGAAAATTGCTTTACCTATTTTTAAGTTCTCTTTGCTTCAGCTTTAAGTGTTGTAGATTTGAATTTTAATAGCTACACTGATTCACCCCCCTCTCAAGTGTCATTGTGAGAATATCAATTGGTATCAGAGCAAGGTTCCTGAACAAGCTTAATCAGCTAAGGTGATCTTGGAAGGAACACAATGGCAGGTGGTGAAGGATTCTCATCAAACAAAGCTCCTTTGTTCAATGGAACTAATTACTCATTCTGGAGACTCAGGATGCAGACATATCTGAGTGCATTAGGATACGACATTTGGGAGTTAGTAGAAAGTGGATACACAGTACCCACTACTCCTCCAACAGATACTGTTGAGAAGAAAAAGTTTGAGAATAACTCCAAAGCAAAGAATGCCATAATGTGTGGGCTAGTAGACAGTGAACTGATAAGGATCATGAGCTATAAATCGGCAAAAGACATGTGGGACAAACTGAAGAGCATCCATGAAGGAGACAACAAGATCAAGGAAGCCAAGCTGCAAACGCATCGAGCTCAGTTCGAAGCATTACAAATGAATGATGATGAGAACATAGAGGCCTATATGCTGAGAGTCAATGGAATCATTAATGCAATAAGAGGACTCGACAAAGAAATCGAAGATGCGGTTGTCGTGAAAAAGGTACTTAGAACTCTTCACAAAAGATTTAATTCTAAAGTTTCTGCAATAGAAGAGGCTAAAGATCTAAATAATTTTAGCATGGATGAGATGCATGGTTCTTTGACTGCATACGAAATGAGAATAGGACAAACTAAGCCCATAGATAGAGAAGCCGCTTTTAAAGCACACAAAAATATAAAAGCTGAACAAGAATCTGAGGATGAAAAGACATCGGATGAAATGGAAGCTAACTTTGTTCGGAAACTTACAAAGGGAAAAGGAAAATATAGAGGAAAGTTACCGTTTAAGTGCTTCAATTGTGGAGGGGTCGGTCACTTTGCAGCTAAGTGTCCAATGAATGAGAAAACCAAAAGTGATGAAGGGTCACACCAAGAAAGAAGTGACTGGAAGAAGAAACCAAATTTTAGAAAAAGCAACTTCAAAAAGAAAAGTTTCATATCCAAGAATGTCAACTCTTCTGAAGATAGCTCAGGTGAAGATTCTGAAGAAGAAACAGGTGAAGCTCTGTTCATGGCATTTGAAGAAGACAAAATAGAAGAAAAATAGGAAGGTGACACAAACATTAAGGATGAGGCTGAAGTATATCTGGAAGGAGAGTTGGTTGCTGCACTTAAAGAGTTGAGTACAGAAAGGAAAAAGAATAAAAAGGTCTCAAGAAAGCTTGAGGATGCGAATGACATAATAAACACTTTGAAAGTACAAATAGAAGAATTTAAGAAAATGTCTGAAGAACTCGAAGTGCACTTAACCATGAAAATAGATGAGTGCAACAAACTGGAAGAAGAGATTGTTGTCTTAAGAATGCGGCTAGAAGAAAAGAATCAAAAATTGAGTTGCTATCACAAACTTGAAGGAAGTTCTGCGAAGCTTGAAAAGATTATAAATAGTCAGAGGTCTACAGGCATCAAATTTGGCTTGGGCTTTGTCGAAGGAGAATCGTCAAGTGCATCAAAGGCCATAACTATAGAACAAGTAAAGAAAGAAGATAAGATCAAGGTTGATCAAGGAAAAACGAATCAGGCAAAAGAAAGCAACAGTGCCAGGCACGAGAAGAGTGCTGACAATGAGGGATTCATAAAAGTTACACATCAAAGGAGAAGAAAATTTGTGGCTCCCACCACAAAATGGCAAAGACCAACTCCCAGGTTGAATCATTCCTTTTCCGGTTATTGTTTTAAATGCAATGCTTACGGTCATAAGATTTCAGATTGCATTTATAATATAGGACAAAGAAATTTCACCAGTAGAAATGTCTTTTCACCCTTGATGGATTATGCAGTAGAATGCTATAACTGTCATAACTTTGGACACATTGCAAGAAACTGTAGAAGCACATATGCAACAAACAAATATCAGGGAAGAAGATCTCAACCAAATAGTTTAAGGCAAAACAAAAAATTCCCAGAAAAACATGCACAGGCTATTGACAAAGAAAAGTCTAAACAAGTGACCAAAACTATAGCCAAACCAGAGTGGAAAGAAAAGGAGCGACCCAAGGAAGAAAAGGAATCCTTGATTGTTCAGACAACATTCAAAGCATAGAACAAATCGGCACCATGGATATTGGATAGTGGATGCTCTAGTCACATGACAGGAGATAAACAAAAATTTGAAAAATTACAGAAATATGAAGGGGGCTCTATAAAGTTTGGAAATAATGATGGAGCCAAGATAGTTGGCAAAGGATCAGTCAAGATAAGTGATGGAAAGATCAATTCCAAAGAAGTTCTGTTTGTGATTGGGTTGAAGCACAACTTACTGAGCGTAAGTCAAATCTGTGACAGAGGTCATGAAGTCATCTTTAAGAAGCAGGGCTGTGAAGTCAGAAAAGCACACAATGGGAAGTTGATAGCTACTGGATCGAGGACTTCTGGAAATCTATATACTCTCTCAAAAACTTCAGAAGGAGCATGCTTGATTGGACAGGAAGATGAAAATTGGCTGTGGCACAAGAGGCTCGGTCATATTAGCTTTGACAATCTGGTAAAAATAAGTTCAAAAAGGGCAGTAAGAGATATACCCACCATTGGCAAACCAGTAAATAGCATCTGTGCTTCATGCCAAAAAGGAAAGCAAACTAGAGCCACATTTAAATCAAAGGAATACTTCACCAAGAAGCCTTTAGAACTAATACATACTGATTTGTGTGGACCCATGAGAACACAAAGCATAAATGGTGACAAATACTTTATGTTGTTCATAGATGACTACTCCAGGATGACATGGGTACTATTTTTAAAGCTTAAATCAGATGCCTTCGAGATGTTCAAGATTTTTAAAAAATAGGTTGAGAATCAAACTGGAAAAAGAATTAAATGCCTAAGATCAGATAGAGGAGGAGAGTTTATCTCGGAAGAGTTTGTAGAGTACTATCAAAAATATGGGATCGAAGACAGTTTTTAGCAGCAAGGACACCTCAGCAGAATGGTGTTGTAGAAAGGAAGAATAGGACAGTGCAGGAAATGGCATGGACAATGTTGGCTGAGAACAAAATAGCTGATAGATTTTGGAAAGAGGCAGTCCATACTGCGGTTTACATCCAAAACAGGTGCATGCTAAGGATGCATGAAAGCAAAACACCTTATGAGCTGTGGTTCGGCAGAAAGGCAACAACAAGATATTTCAAAGTGTTCGGCAACAAGTGCTACATCAAACGAATCGAAGATAATCTCGGTAAGTTTGAAGATAGAGTTGACGAAGGTATTTTTCTTGGGTACTCGACAAAAAGCAAAGCCTACACATGTTACAACAAGAGGCTAAAGAAAATTGTGGAGAGTGCTGATGTTAAAGTTGATGAAGGTAGAGAACGAGAAATTACTTATCAAGAAAACTACCCTATTTATGAAGAAGTCATTGAAGGAGATGAAGAAAAGGAAACAGAAGAAAATCAAAAAATTGACCCAGATGATTTAAGAATTGACTCAGAAGAAGAAGAAAACAAGAAATTCAAAACAGGCAGCTGGCAGAAAAATCATCCCAGAGAACAGATTATTGGGGACCCAACAGTTGGTATTCAGACAAGAAGAGCAGTAGTACGGAACTACTCTCTATTATCCAGCATTGAGCCCAAAAATGTTGTTGAAGCAAGCACAGATGAAAGTTGGATGAAGGCTATTAATGAAGAACTAGATCAGATTGAGAAAAACAAAACCTGGGAGTTAGTACCAAGGCCGACAAATAAAAATATAATCGGTACTAAATGGATTTTTTGAAATAAATTGAACGAAGATGGACAGGTTGTAAGGAATAAAGCAAGACTGGTTTGTAAAGGCTATGCACAGGTTGAAGGTATTGATTTTGAGGAAACCTTTGCACCAATAGCTAGACTAGAGGCAATCAGAATGTTTCTAGCTTTAGCAGTTCATAAAAATTTCAAAGTATATCAAATGGACGTAAAATCAGCATTTCTGAATGGAAAACTGGAAGAAGAGGTTTACATTGAGCAGCTAGATGGTTTCCAACTCGGTGATAATCCCAACTTTGTTTGCAAGTTGAGGAAAGCTTTGTATGGTTTAAAACAGGCACCCAGAGCATGGTATGCAAGGTTGGATAACTATCTGATTCAACAGGGGTTCAAGAAAGGTTTGGTGGACAGCAATCTGTATGTCAAAACAGAGAATGGCCATCTTATTGTCCTTGTTGTTTATGTAGATGATATCATTTTTGGCAGCAGTCATGATAAGTCTTGTAGAGACATAGCAAATAAAATGAAGAAAGAATTTGAGATGTCTATGATTGGTGAACTTTCTTATTTCCTCGGATTGCAAGTCAATCAAAGTGAAAAGGGCATTTTTATCTCTCAAGTTAAATATGTGAAAGAAATGCTGAAAAAGTTCACAATGGAGGATAGTAAACTTGTTAGCACTCCCATGACAACAGGTTGCAAGTTGAGCAAGGATGACAAATCTCCAGATGTAGATCAAACCATGTACAGGTCTATGATTGGAAGCTTGTTGTATTTGACAGCTACCAGACCAGATATCTTACAGGAAGTATGCATGGTAGCAAGATTTCAGGCTAGTCCCAAAGAGACTCATGTGACAGCCATGAAGAGGATTTTTAGGTACCTCAAGGGTACTATGGAGTATGGGTTATGGTACCCAAAAGGTAAGGACTTCACTCTTATTGCATATTCTGATGCAGATTGGGCAGGATGTATTGATGACAGAAAGAGTACCAGTGGAGGAGCATTTTATCTTGGAGACAGGCTAGTAGCATGGCACAACAAGAAACAAGAATCAGTCTCTCTATCCACAGCAGAGGCAGAATACATTGCAGCAACAACATGTTGTACACAGATATTATGGATGAGACAAACCCTGAAAGATCTTGGTATTCACTTCAAAGAGCCAATTTCAGTTAAATGTGACAACACCAGTGCTATAAACATATCAAAGAATCCGGTTATGCATTCTCGAACCAAACATATTGCAATCCGGTATCACTTCTTGAAGGATAAAGTTGCAGAAGGTGAGGTCAAATTGGATTTTGTTCCGACTACAGAGCAAGTAGCAGATATATTCACAAAACCATTGCCCAAGGAAGTTTTTGAGTACCTTCGGAGTAAGTTGGGAGTAGTCACATTTCCCAAGAACCGACTATCAATTGGGATCACATTCTCAGGGGGAGCATTTATGCCTATGTTTATAGTTTTGCTCATATTCATGATTTTTGCTAACTATAACAATGTGTGTCTGAGAATGTTGTGCATAGACTCAGGGGGAGTCTACAGCAGCCCTTTGGTATTATTGTCAAAGGGGGAGAAGAATTACAGGAGATTGCATGAGTGTTGCCAACAATTCCAAAGGGGGAGATTGTTGAGCAAGGTGCAGAAACAGTATTGTCATTGTTGTCAACACAGACAGATAGATCAGTTGATGCAGTGGACAAGAGTTCAGAGGTCAGTGAGAGCATGTACAGTAAATTTCCAGGAAGACAGAAGTGGCCCAGATTCTCAGAATCAAAGAAAAATACAAGTAAGAAAACTGTCACGATATCGCGACATGTTTTCTGTCACGATTTCGCGACATATCGAAGGAGAGAGAAAAAGCTGGAAAAGCTGTCACGATTTCGCGACATATCGAAGGAGAGAGAAAATGCTGGAAAAACTGTCACGATTTCGTGACATGTTGGAGGCAAAGAAGCCAAGTGGAAAAACTGTCACGATTTTGTGACATGTTTGGAGAAGAAGGCGAGCAAAGAAAACTGTCGTGATTTCGTGACATGTTTGGAAAGGAGGCACAAGCAAAGAAATGTGTCACGATTTCGTGACATGTTTGAGAGAAAGAGCTTGAAAAGAAAAGTGTCATGATTTCATGACAATTTGCAAGAGGAAGCGCTAAGGAGAAAAAGTGTCACGATTTCGTGACATGTTGATCGATGTTTTAATAGAAGAAAAGCTCTAAGGAGGAAAAGTGTCATGATTTCATGACATAATGCAGGAGAGAGAGTCCGATAGAAAAAGGTGTCACGATTTCGTGACATGCTTCATTTTCGTAGTCCAAAGCGAAGAGAAAGAGGAGAAGGATGAAGTGTCACGATTTCAGACATGCTTCATTTTTGTGGTCCAAAGCGAAGAGAAGGAGAAGGATGAAGTGTCACGATTTGATGGATGGTTTGGGGGGGGTGGAGAATGGAAGGTATTTGACAAATTCAAGGAGGAAGAGCTCAAAGGTAAAAGTGTCATGATTTCGTGACATGTTCCATTTTTACGGGCCAAAGACAGAAAAGAGCAGAAGGCAGCGAAAGTGTCACGATTTCGTGACATGTTTCGTTTTCAGGGCAAAGAGAAAGAGCAAGGAGAAGTGTCAGATTTTGTGACATGTTCTTTTTCTGGCCAAAGATAGAAAAGGCACAAGGCAGCGAAAGTGTCACGATTTCGTGACATGTTCCATTTTCGGGCCAAAGACAGAAAAGGCACAAGGCAACGAAAGTGTCACGATTTCATGACATGTTCCGTTTTCACGGGCGAAAGGCAGGGAAGTGCAAGGAGGCAAAAAATGTCATGATATCGCGACATGTCATGTTTTCACGAGTAAAAGGTGAGAAGAGCACAAAGAGACAGAAGTGTCACGATTTTATGATAGGTCGCAACAGCATGATTACGAATAGTTAACTGGAGTCAGTGTGATAGTTACAGGTGCAGTTATAGATAGAAATCATGCAAGCTATTTTAAGAACTGTCGAAGAAGGAGAGATCGAATAGTCGCATAAATAGAATCAAAAAATGCATGCATGCACAGAAAAGGATACGAACAGTCATGACCGAGAAGACGAACAATCATGGTAGAGGTATACGTTGCATGTAACGTGTTTAACGAAATACCCACTCTATATATACAAAAGGAGTTACATAAAGAAGCAGTTACAGTTGACAAGTGGCAGAAGAGAATGTTAATAGACTACATGCGGGATTACAGAAGTGATAGAAGATGAGGAGTTTCAATGAGAAATATTGTTATAAAAGGGCAGTTGTGTGGAGAATTGAGTTGCTACTGTAAGTGAGAAATTGCTACGTAAAGAGGGTTAGAAGAGGGCCGAGAGAGAGATAAGCAGAGCCGTGAGAGCATGCAGAGTTTGATTAATTGCAGACCAGTCAGGGTCGTGTAAACAATGAAGGCATTTTTATGTCATTGAAATAATTCAGAATTGCAGTCCAAGTTGGTGCTTGGCATTAGGGGTTGGTGCTCCTATCTATTGCAGCAGAAAAATAAGGGGTTGGTGCTCCTTCCAGTGGGTGTTGGTAAAGTGTTTGTAAAATTGGTGTTTTGCAAAGGCTGGATTTGGATTGGAGTCCAAGCGAGTCATTTTTGAGGAGTAGCCAAATTGGTGAACCTCGTTACATTGTGTGTTGTGGTGTGCTCTCTTGTGAAAATTGCTTTACCTATTTTTAAGTTCTCTTTGCTTCAGCTTTAAGTGTTGTAGATTTGAATTTTAATAGCTACACTGATTCACCCCCCCTCTCAGTGTCATTGTGAGAATATCATCGTTCACATCCTTCCTTAAATAATATATCATAATTTTTTCTTGGTCCTACATGGACATGCCTAGACTCTATCCTGCATTAGTATTTCACAACCTCACTCTTTATGGGGATGCCAAACCTATTAAATATAAATTATGATGCATACATCCTATAGTAACTTTAATGGTAAAATAAAAGCTCCAAAATCTCCTCAATGTAGGTTTCATACAACCCATTGATTACCCAGAGTGGGTGTCCAACATGGTCTCGATACCCAAGCCCTCTGATGATGTTTGCGTTTACACTGATTTTAGAGATTTGAAAAAAGCTTATACCAAGGATGAATTTCCCCTCCCAAACAATGATTCACTAGTTGAATCCATCATAGGCCATGAAATGATATCCCTCATGGATGGATTTTTTGGCTATGATCAAATCAAGATCAATCCAGTTGATCAACACAAGACATCTTTCACAACCCCATGAGATACCTTTTGTTACAAGGTCATGCCCTTTGGCCTTAAGAACATTGGAGCAACTTATCAGTGTGCCATGACTTACATTTTCCATGACTACATGCACAAAATCATGGAGGACTACATCGATGACCTCATAGCCAAATCAAATGAATGCTCACATCTTATCGATCTCTATAAGATCTCTGATCATCTTCTTGAACACAATGTGCATATTAATCCAAAGATGTGTGTCTTTGACGTCACTTAGGGTAAGATATTGGGGTTCATTATCTCCCAAAAAGGTATTGAAGTAGACCCCAAAAAATTCAAAGCCATCATCGAGATACCTCCACCCACAAATCTCAAACAACTACGTAGTTTACAAGGCAAAATTCAATCCATTCATCATTTCATTGCCCAATTATCTAATAAATGTAAATCATTTAACCACCTTCTACAAAAAGGGGTTGCCTTTAAATGGGATACCAATTGTAAGCAAGCCTTTGATTCCATAAAATACTACCTCATGTCTCCACTAGTTTAATCTCCACCACATCCACAACTGATATTCCTCCTATACATTTTTGCTATATATTTTGTGATTGGAAAGTTATTGGCTCAAAAGAACATCCTCAATCATGAACAAGCCATCTATTATATCAGTCATACACTGGTTAGCTAGGAAACACAATATGCCTACATGGAGAAGCTATGCCTCATTGTAGTCTTTACTACACAAAAATTGTAGCATTACATGCTTAACCACACCACGTTTTTCATTGCTCATAATAATCCATTACACTACATGATGAACAAATGTTATCATAACTTTCACACCGCTAAATGGATTATGCTTCTTACTAAATTTGACCTCAAATTCATTTCTTATAATTCCATCAAGGGATAGGTCATCACAAACCAACTAGTTGAGGCTCCATCGCCAAACAACCATCCCCTCCTCATCCAGCTTTCTGATGATTTCATATTTCATATCACTGAAGCTGAGGAATATGTCAAACCTGATGTGTTAGTCGCTCTAAAACTCTTCTTCGATGGTTCCCATTGCACTCACATTAAGTTTGCTATAATTTTTTTTTCACACCTGATGGATAACCTCTTCTATTTTCCTTCAAATTAGGATTTATTTGCATAAATAATAATTTTGAATACGAAGCCCTAATTCTTAGTTTGAAACAGGCCCTCTCTATGCACATTATATGCCTTCAACTCATTGATGACTCCCTTCTCATTGTAAATCAAGTCAAGAATATCTGGTAATGTCATTGCTCAGTACTCCAAAAATATAAACAAATCACTCAACAACTACTTGCCCAACTTGAGTGGTATGACATCAAGGCTTCTCCTCGCTTGTCCAACTATTTTACCAATATAATGGCTTCCTTGGGGTCTTTAATCCCACAAAATACCCTCTCTGACATGACACATGTGTCCATCCATACCTTAACATGATCCGCTATTTCACCTCCATCCCCCACTGATGATGGCATCCACATCATCCACAATAAACCACATGATCCTTGGTTTTCCCAGATTAAGGATTATATCAAACTAGGCTTTTTGCCTTGTGACCTACCACATGCCCATCATAGATCATTCAAACAAAGGGTAATCCATTACACACTACTGGGGAACATTCTTTACCACCGTATTCATGATGGTATCCTTTTACGTTACCTCAAACCACATGAATCTCAATGAGTGGTCCAAGATATCCATGATGGAACTTACAATGCCCACTTTAGTGGCATGGCCATCGCTAAATGAATTTTATGCATGGGCTACTATTGGCCAAAAATAGAGCATGATTGCTATGAATACATCAAACGGTGCATAAATTTCAATAACACACTAACCTCATGCACTTACCTTCGCAAGCACTCCAACCCATCCAATCCGTGTGGCCCTTCTCACAATGGGGTCTAGACCTTATTGTTCAAATATCGCTTGCTTCCTTGAGAAATAATAATTTTATCATCACTACCATTAAATATTTTACAAAGTGGGTCGAAGCTATCCCACTTGTTCAAACAATGAAAGCCAAAATCATGGCATTCATCACTGATCATATCATTTGCTGCTTTGGAATTCCCTCACAAATCATCTTCAATAATGGAACTCCTTTAAAAAACAAAACTATCCACACCCTATACACCAAATTTAACATTCACCATAGCTTCTCTACCCCATACTACCCACAAGGTAATGTCCAGGCTAAAGCTACTAATAAAACTATTTGCGCTATCCTTTGAAAACCAATCACAAAATCTCATCGTGATTAGCATACTCAAATTTCATTAGCCTTGTGGGCCTACTACAAAAGCATCCATACTCCTACTGGGGCAACATAATTTTATTTTTTTTATTGCATTGAGGCCATTATGCCCCTAGAACTCTAGATACCTTCTCTTTGCATCTCTATGAAAGACTTACTTGATGATGATACCTCTCGTCAAGCCAAGTTAGACCAATTAACGCTCTTAGACGAGCATCACATCCATGCAATATGTAGCATAGGGATGTAGTATTCCTAATGGGGGAGGTAATTTTCCAAGGCTTGGAATGATAAATATGTAAGTTTCCACTTGATTACCAAATCGTACAATCGTACGATCCTCCAAACTACCCTTTTATGCCTGATGAACAACTTGTACGGAGGTCAATTATACACACTATACGATCCCAAATCATACAGTGGAAAATTTTGTATGCTTTGGAATTCATTCAAAATGACACACAGTTTTTGTGGCTGTCGTACAAAGTTTTGTAATCATTCAAGTCGATTTCCTTTAACTGCCAAATCAGGTAAATTACTATCAATCGCTTGATTTTCCAAATCAAGTAAGTTTTCTCTGTATAATTTGTACAAACTCTGGTGTACGATTTGTACGAATTGAAGGTACAGTTAGATGCTAAATCAGATACTCTACTAGTTCAGTCTCTCTCAGGTATGTTTTTTAATGGTTTAATATGCCAATTAATCCATCCTCAAAAATATGCAAAACATCAAAATGGGGTTTGTGAGAGATTCACTTCGTCTGGCCACGTTCAAAAATCATACATTATGATGCGTAGTCATTATACCATCATTAATTCTCAATGAATCTATCAATCCAGGGCAGTGTACAAGGCTATCTACGAAAGAAGAAGTGAAACAACTATAACTTAGGTCAATTTAGAGCAACAAGTCTTATTGGTGGAACCGGTTGTGTGGGGGGTTTTAGGACATTCCTATCTCTAAATTGCATGAATTAAATCTTAATCTAAGTTGCAGAATTGGAAACTAATCATTAACTACAGAAATGAAGTCCTAATTACAATTGCAGAATGAGACCTAATTATATTGCAGAAATAACAGTTGTAGAATTGAAAGTCTGATCCTAATTGCAAAAAGGAAATCTAATTACTTTTGCAGTAATGAAAGTCTAGATCTAATGTGGAAATAAAAACTGTCAAAGCTCTGTAACAGAAGGTTGTCAATCTTCTATGCAGGATTTGACAGCAAAACATAAAATGCAAGAAATTGCTAAAAAACAGTAAATTCTAGAAATAACAGTCTAAAATAAAGTGGAAGCTTTGCTGAAAGTAAGATTGCAACTAAAACATTAAGCACAAGGTTAATCTAAGCATAAATAAACTAAGACTACAAATATTGTCAACTGTTTACAAGCAATTGAAATAACAAGTTCTACAACTCATTCTGCTGCAGCAAAATCAGAATAAAACCTGCTGTTAGTCCTCCTCCTAGGTCTGGAAGTGGCCAGCCTCTTTGTCCAGAAGAAGGTGTAAGTCTCTCTCTCTTTCTAAATCTTAATCACACTCATTTACAAGCAATATGAAATAGAACTGGTGCACTTTATTGATTAAAAGACATGATTACAATAATTCTGTTGAAAAACTGTTACAAGACTATAACAGTCAATTTCTATCTATTTTCTGCTTCTTCCTTACTTTCTACTTCCTCTGCCTCTATATCCTATATGCTACTACCCGGCTCAACCTGAATGGGAGCAATATTTATAGATGTCCTAAGGTCTGATTACAAACAAAGAATATCTCAAAAGATCTAATCCTACAATGCTGCAACAAATTCTGGTTTTATCCTAGAAGAAGATTAAAACTTGATCTTTCCCTTAATGATGGCTTTGGTCGGCAATGACGGCAAAGACAGATGGAAGATCTTTTCCTTTACCTTTTCCAACCTTTATTTCCCTTTTTTCGGCTTCAAAAATCGGTCAACAAGTCAAAAAGCGCACTCTGTTTTCATTCCGAAGATAAGTGGCTTCATTTCGAAGACAATGCAATTCTCATTTCGAAGATCGCTCATTTCGAAGATACTGCATTCTCATTTCGAAGATCGCTCATTCCGAAGATACTGCATGCTTCATTCTGAAGATCCGCTCATTCCGAAGATACTGCATTCTTCATTCCGAAGATCCGCTCATTTCGAAGACGTTGTGTTCTCTCATTCCGAAGATATCTGTTCATTCCAAAGATACTTCGAAATGAACAAATGTATGCTTTTCCAGTGATTTCTTCTGCATCTCTCAGGTGGGTTATCTCTTAAGATCAAATTCCAATGGTCTTCATCCCTTTCCTCATGTGAATTCCATGCCTTGCTATTTATGGACAGTTGGCTGGAATTTACATGGGAAAGACCATTTTTTGCACAACAACGAGTTTGCTTGCATCTGTTCCAGATTTAGGTGAAATAAATGCTTGAGACAAATCAAAACATGATTAGTGAAATGCTGCTATTATTCTAAGCATATCCCATTTTAGCAAATCATAGCAAAAAGAACACAAAACTATGCAAAAAGCTGTAAAATCAGCATATAATATTCCAAATACATTGATCATGCAAAATGGTTAATATACAAGCATATTGAATCAACTTAACTAACATATCAGATAAAACATAAGAGTTTATAGGCATTTTTAGTGTTCAAAACATGTTATGATTGAGGCATTTCCAGGCCTCATCATTTTCCCCCCAACTTATATTAATGCATGCCCTCATGCATTCTATTGGGCTATGGAATCACATATGTCCATGTTTAGATTCCATGACCTGTAGAATAATTTCTTGCCTATGTAATACCCCCTATTTTCTTGAATGTTTCTGAGCCAATCTTCAAATTGTTCATCAGGCTGGGCATCTTCCTCAAAGTAGAATGGAACTGGAGTAATGATGGTCGGAGGCTTGAACTCGAGACCTATCCAGTTATGTTGCATGATCTGAATCAGCTGGATTACACCTTCTGCTCTTCTTCTGGACCATTCTAAGTTGATGGGGGAGATAGGTTCTCTTTTCCTCAAAGACATGGAAAGTTCATTCCATCTGTCTCTGCATACTGATAATGCTGGGAAGAAATTGTGATCACAAAAATTGTTAAATCTGGCCACACAGTCCCTTAAGTTGTTCAAGTACATTCTCTTTATATCATCCCTGTTCATCATTGAGAAGTGCTTCCTGGTGATAACTAGGTGATTTGGCTGGATTGCTCCGACTAACAACTCAGCCCTTGTTTCAATCACTTTATTCTGCTTTTTCTCTTGATCCCGATAAAGCTGATTCTGCAAAGTAGACATAAATGCTCTCAACTGAACATCTCCAATGTAGATTTGAGGATGAGAGTCAACTTCCTCTGGAATGAAGAAACTGTGTAAAAATAGTTCACACAGGAGATTTTTCTGCTCAAAAGGACTGTCAAAATATGCCTCCAAAAAATCTTCAATAGTGTCCAATTTATATGGAAGGTTTGAAGTAATCCTCATGACCTGCCATCTGAGGTATTTTTCCTTCAAAATAAGGCTGTAAAATCTGGTCGGTCGTCTAAATTGGACTAAAAATTCAGCAATTTGGCATAAGTCAGACACCTTTTCTTTCAATGCCTAAATTTTTGTGTCCTTGGCTTCTAGCTGTTTTGCTTCCAATTTGAACTTTTCAGTTTTAGTGGCAAGCTGCTCATATCTAATCATCCAGCTAGCTATGTCTGCATTGTACTGCTCTAGAGACACAATATTAGGTGGTCTTACTACAGGGGGGATCCTAGGCAACAAATTTATCTGAACTCCTTTTTCTGCCACTTCCACTGGCTGTTCATCTGTTAATAACTCTACTTGCACCCCCTTATTTGCTATTTCTATGGGGTTGTCATCAGATAGTATTTCTACTTGTACCCCCTTATCTGTTGTTTCTACTGGAAGTGTAACAAGTTGAAATGCAGGGACCTCAATAGGAGTACTTACTTGAACATTTTCTTGCTGTTGGGACTGTTCTTGTGTTGGTGGCTCATCTTCAACATCCTCTGCTATGCTCTTCACCATTTTTGAAGCATCTTCAGAACAAGAAGGCAATGCTTCAGAATAAGATGGTGCTGCTTTAGAATGAACAGGCACTTCTTCAGAATGAAGGAGTGCTATTTCAGGATGAACTCCTATGTCTACCTCAATAGAGTCATCTGCCCTTGATAGACCCAAAAGCAATTGAGCCAAATTGTCTTCATCATTGGATATAGCTGATTGTTTTTTGATTGTGACAACATTTTTCTTAATTCTGCCACTTCCTGCTGAAGCTCTGCAATTTTTCTTTCTTGCATCTCAATGATGCTTTCTTTCTCTAAAATCCATCTGGTCTGTGTTTTGACAACACTCCTTGCTGCCCTCAGCTGCTCTGTGATGTCTTCCACTTCTGTTTCTGCTTTAGAAGCTGATGCAGATAATTCAGTTGCAGTTGGCTGCTCAACCAATATTTCCTCTTCTTCTGCAACAATTTGTTCTTGTTCAGGAGGCTCTGTGAGACTGTCTATAAGGGTATCTACCATATCTGTAGCCTGTTGAACTGTAGCTTCCTCCAAACCATCCTGCTCAGTTTCTGCCTCAACTATCTGTTCAGGGAATTCTGGAAAGTTTTCAGATGTCGGTTGTATCTCCGTGACATCTGGGCTACTTGGTCTATCTTCTTCCTCCATGACCTGTTCTGCTGTTTCTTTCAAATGGATTCTTGTAGACCTCCTAGTTCCAGATGCAAACTTCTTCTTTTTGCTCTATTTTCTGGTGACAACAAGGGTCATGGGGTCAGTTTCAGATGCCTCTATTTCCCTTGTTGTTTCTGCCTCTGTTTGGTTAAGTGCTTCACTTCTCTGTTCTGACAAATCAGTTGCAGCTTCAGCAAAACGAACCTTCTTTTGTTTTTCTGCTCTGCTACCAGTTCCAGATCCTCTTCTCTTTTGTTTCTTAGCTCGTGAAGTTGAGGGTTCAGGAGCAAGGTTTTCTACTACTGTTGTGGGGTGTAGTTCTGTAACAACTTCAGGGGCACCTTCTGTAGTTTCTTCTATAGCATCTTCTACAACATTTTCTGTAGCAGTTGTTTCCTCTTCTGCAGCAACATCAACAACATTTGGTTCTTCTTCTTCCTCACTTTCATCCCCAAAAATGACATCATTTAGGGTAGAGTAAAACCTATCAAAACTCCTAGGGTTTCCTCTAAAATGGTGTTGGCAAACTAATTTGATGAGGCCATGATGGCGAAGGCTTCCTTTACCCTCCTGATATCTTTTTGCCATGTTCTTTAACTCTTGATACAGATACAAGGGAAGATTTACCCTAACTTCTGGTTGTTGCCCACCATGTCTGAGATGGTTCAAAATTCGTAGATGATGCCCTGATAACAACACATACTGCCCTTCACAGGTTAGAAATTTAATTACCTAGGTGGCTACTTCATCCTAGGGTTCCTGCAGGTTGGCCCTTTTTAACCCTTTGCATGTGTTGTTATGGGTTAAATACTCTGGTTCTCTATCATTTTCTTCTACAAACTGATTAACTACATTTGCCAATGTGTTCTTGCCAGATCTAGAAATTGAAATCCCTTCTAATGGCAACTCTGTAATCTGACTTAAAATTTTAGGGCTTACCTCAATAGTCATGCCGTTAACATGTGCTCGGTTGTTTCTGAACGTATGGGCGAACATGCCAGCCAAATCTTCAGAAGACCCATTGAATTTATCCAAAAATGGCATAAACCCTCCATCTTCAAAAATCTGCACGACTGCCAGATTTTCTCGGAGGTAAGTGGTATCTGTAGGCTCTGTTCTGATCTTTCGCCCCATATTTTCTGTTTAAAAACCGTACACTGTGGCTGTTGTTCTTCTGCTAGATTTTTGGCTATTTAATGTTGCAGATTTGCAAAGTTTTAGTTTAAAACCTTCGTTGCCCTGTTTCTCGTCTTCTTCTTCGGAATGAACCATAACCTGTGCACTGTACTTCGCAAACACGTCTTCGAAAAGAAAGGTGGCACACATTTCTACTGTTGCACCGAACACCTGTTCGTCAATGATTGCTTAGACGTCCTTGCCGTCAGATCCACCTCATTTGGTTTTAATTTTTCTGTTCAGTCCATAGATTCTCACGTGCATGTTTATTGGCATTAAAAATTGGTGGCATATGGTTGGTCACGTCCTCCGTAATTCTGGTACTTTCCAATGAGTGCAAAAACAAACCATGTGCTGACTGACACGTGTTCCTCTTTCGTATGCAACTAAAAGAGTTTGATTTTGTCGTACCTTGTCTTCTTGGATGCCACGTGGAAATGCTCTTTTCGAAGATGCAAACAAAACTTCATTCCAAAGATTATGACTTCATTCCGAAGACGAGTCTTCATTCCGAAGACAAATCCTCATTCCGAAGATTATGACCTCATTCCGAAGACAGGTCTTCATTCCGAAGACAAATCCTCTTTGCAAAATTTTCATTTCGAAGATTAATCCTCATTTCGAAGATCAATCCTCATTCCGAAGATCAATCCTCATTTCGAAGATCAGGCTGTATTGTGAAGGTAAATCGTCATTCCGAAGACAGATCTTCATTCCGAAGACAGATCTTCATTCCGAAGATGATGCAGCAAGTCATCATTCCGAAGACCAAGTTTCATTCTGAAGACAAATTGTCATTCCGAAGACAAAGTTTCTTTCTGAAGACAAAGTGCAACATTCATTTTGCTGTCATTCTGAAGACAATTTCAATCCGAAGATAATACAACAGGCACTATTTTTGGCATTCTTGTTTCGAAGATTAGGCAGAAATCAATATTTTCATTTTCAAAACATGTCTTAAGTATGCCAACTCTTATGAATACCTTTTATGCTAATGGTTAATTGTCACATACTATATACCAATCATTTTACAATGAAGAAATGTAAGAAATATATACCTGATAAAAATAGTTAATGCCAGTTTTGAAGAATGACTGCCTTTGTTGATATTCTGCTGAGATTTTCTGCAACATTTCAAAACAAGTGCACTTGGTGAATTTGTACAATGATGGTTCAAAAATTTCTCAAGGTTATGCATGCCATAAAACTGGTTTTCATGCATACCAACCCAATAGTGCCTTAAGAAAAGGTTTTCACTGCTGAGTTATTCATTTTTCTCTCTTCTTTTTTCTTGATTTTCCCTTTTTTTTTTTTTTTACCTCTCCTTTTCTCTCTTTTTTTTTTCTTGATCCTGACTATGCCCATGAAGGAATTTCATGATTTCCCCTGAAACCATGCCCGTGAAGGAATTCATACTCAGAATTTATTCATCTTTTTGTTTTCTATTTTTTTGATTTTTTTGTATTTTTTGCTTTTTCTTGAAATCCACTGATCATGTTGATTGTTTTGAAGTGGAAGAGGGAATCTCTTCCACCTGCTGTGTATCCAAACTATCAAGTTGCTACAAGAATTCTTCTTTAGTCAGAGGTGTATGGTATACCCTGAGGCGATGTCCATTCACTACCAACTTTCTTCGTGACCCATCAATAGGGGATAGACGAGCTGCTCCATTGTTAAATACCTCCTCAATCTAGTAAGGTCCCAACCATCTAGTTCTCAAATTTTCAGGGAAGTCTTCGTATTGAGAATCAAACAATAAAGCCCAATCTCCTTGTTGAAGTTTCCTCTGTTGAATGTGACTGTCATGCCACAACTTCCTCTCGCTCTTGAATTACCTCAGTTTGGTGCAGAGCATCCAATCTAAGTTCATCCAATGCATTCAACTGCAGAATCTTGTCTGTCTGTGCCTGCGATAATTCAATTCCAATTTCTAGTGTTGTGCGCAATGTTAGTAGCTCAAATTCAATAGGTAAGAGAGGCTTTTTACCAAAGACTAGTTCATAAGGTGTGAATCCAGTAGTGGACTTCCAAGTAGTATTGTAGGCCCAAACTGCTTTAGGTAATTTATCTAGCCAATTTCTCCTATGAAAAGCTACTATTTTTGTCAAGATGCGTTCTAGTTCCCTCGTTTGTTACTTCAACCTGGCCATTTGCTTGTGGGTGGTAAGGTGATGATTTCCTATGTTTGATTTCATACAATTCTGTAAATGCTTTTATGACTTTGGATGCAAATTGGGGTCCTTGGTCTGTGGTGATAGACCGTGGAGCTCCAAATCTCTAAAAAATCTGAGTATACAAGAAATCAACGACCTTCTCTTCACGAGCATGTTTGAAAGCACGCACCTCTACCCACTTTGTCAGGTAATCAGTGCATACTAGAATATGCACCTTTCCTTGAGAAGGTGGATCAATAGGTCCTACAAAATCAAGCCCCCACCTCTCAAATGGTTCTAAAACCATTTGAGGCTGCAATGGCATCTCATTTGTATGAGTGGGTTTCCCCATTCTTTGGCATGCATCACAATGCTCGATGTACTTTTTCACATCCTTGTGAAGAGATGGCCAATAATATCCTATCCCTAAGATTTTTCTAACTGTGCTTTTTACGGAATAGTGTCCACCTGAGGGTTCATCATGACAAGCTCTAAGGATATCATACACTTCATCCTTTCGGATGCACCTACGTAACACATGGTCAGGACTGCACTTAAAAAGCATACCCTTAATCCATTCAAAAGAAGAACTCTGTTTGATCAATTGTTTTTTTTGTTTTGAAGTGAAATGTGGAGGAACTTTCCTTGTGACCAAATAATTGGCTATATCTGCAAACCAAGGTGATTGGACTGATATAGCAAATAGTTTTTCATCAGGAAAAGTGTCATCAACTAATTCCCCTTCATCCGTGTTCTGCAACCTGGACAAGAAATCTGCCACAACATTAGCTTTTCCTGGTTTGTTGATTATAGTGATATCAAATTCTTGCAACAACAAACAACCAATGAATAATTCTTGCACTTACCATAGGTTTATTCATCAAATACTTAATGGTTGTATGATCCGTGTGAATAAATATTTGATAACCCGTGATATAATGCCTGAATTTGTTGATGGCATAAATTACTCGCTAGGAATTCCTTCTTTGTTGTATAATTTTTCTCGGCTCCTGTCAAGTTCTTGCTAATGTTGTAGATGGTATAATGTTCACCATTATCAATTTGTCCTAATGCTGCTCCAATTGTTGTATTGGAGGCATCAGTCTGTATGTGAAATGGTAATGTCCAATTAGGTCCTCTGAGCATAGGTGGAGTTATCAATTTCTCTTTCAGAGCTTCAAATGCTTCCTGACACTTTGCAGTCCAGGAGAATTCAGAATCTTTAGTCAATAGGGCAAACATAGGACTGGCTATTGTACTAAAGTTGGGAATAAACCTATGGTAAAAACCAATGTGTCCTAGGAAGCTTCTGACATTAGTCTGAGTTTTAGGAGGAAGGAGATTCTTGATAATTTCAACCTTCTTTGGATCAACTTGGATCCCTTCAGGAGAGATGTGATGACCAAGAACTATCCCTTCCTTCATCATCATGAAGCATTTATCTGGATTTAAGGATAAGTGGTATGTTTCACAACGAGTTAAGACTTTATCAAGATTTTCCAATGTAAAATCAAAAGTTTGTCCACATACTGTGAAATCATCCATGTATATTTCAACGCTTTTGGTGGTCAGATCAGCAAAAATTGCTAGGATTGCTCACTGAAAAGTTGTTGGGGCATTACACAAACCAAAAGGTAAAACCCTATAGGCAAATGTTCCCCATGGACATGTAAAAGTTGTCTTTTCTTGATCTTCAGGTGCAATCTGAATTTGATTATATCCACTAAATCCATCAAGAAAACAAAAGTATCTTTTTCCAACGAAGAGTATCTAACACCTGATCTATGAAAGGTAATGGAAAATGGTCTTTGTATGTCACCTTATTCAACTCTCTATAGTCTACACATACTCTCATTTTTCCATTTTTCTTAGGAACTATTACCAATGGAGAAACCCATTGGCTATCATAAATTGGGTAAATGAATCCTACTTCCAGGAGTTTTTCAATTTCTTCTTTCACAATATCTCTTAAGGCAGGATTCAATCTTCTTTGAGGTTGTCTGACTGGCTTGACTTCTTCAGTATAGATTCTGTGGGTACATATATCAGGATGAACTCCTGACATATCTTTGTAGTTCCAAGCAAAAGCATGAACATGCTTCTGCAAGACAACTATCAATTTTTCTTCCTCTTCCCTAGTAAGTCGGCTGTAGATGTTCAAAAATTTGCCCGGTTGGACTTCTATTTGTTTTGTATTTAGAAGGACTGAATTCACTCCTTCATACCTGGTGATTAAGGGATTAAGAGGACATTGCTGAGATGGGAGAAAAGAAGCAGTTTCTATTTTATTGCTGCTTGAGGGAAGCATATCTTGTATGGAACAGTGAGAAGGAAAAATCGGATGATGGTGCCATCCATGTGGTAGTGAAACAGAGTTTCCCTGTGATAGTACAGATGGTTCATCTTCAGATTTTTGATTCTCCTCATTACTTATCAACTGTTGGATATTTGTTGCTTCCCCTTCTAAACCTTGTTCATGCAGAACATTCATCAGGATTGTTTCATTTTCTAAGTTTTCTGTGTCACTGAGGTCTTCTATGTGTTCTCTTACTACTAAGGTAGCTAGTGTAGAAATGACCTCTTCTGGTTCTTCCTCTGAGTCAGAAAACCATAACTGACCTAAAAATTTGCTAGATGGTTTTGCAGGAGGATATAAAGAAATTTGTTTCAGATCAATACCATTTGAAATAGTCATATTTCCAGATCTACAGTCTATGAAGGTTGCTGCAGTTGCAAGCCAAGGTCTTCCCAAAATAATGGGATATCCATGTGCTGAATTTCTTGGCTGTAAAACCAGAAAATCTGTAGGGAATTCCCAAGAAGAAACTTCTATAGGGACATCTTCAATGATTCCTTTAGGTTTTGCAACTGACCTATCAGCCATTTCTAAAACCGTAAATGTGGGGCTGAGATGTTTGAGCTGTAATTGTTCCATTGTATCCTTGGTCATGACATTTATTGCAGCTCCTAGATCCACTAAAACATTTGATATTGGTACTGAACCTATGGTAACTGTGATAACTGGACTTCCTGGGTCACTATACTTTGGAGGTAGTAGTTTTCTAGATAAGAGATCAGCTATCTTTCCTTCAACCTGCATAGTTTTGGGAAATGCTTTCTTCTTTCTTCCTGCTCTTTTAATGCACAAATTTTGGACAGTACTATTAATCTCTGGTATTTCCTTAATGGCTTGCAATAAGGGCAATGATATAGTCAAATTTTTGAGTTCTTTGACCAATTCTGACTCAAAATTTTTTGGTATTGCATTAAGTCTTTCAGGATATGGAATTATCCTTGGTAATTGTTCTGCTTGTGTCTCTTTCTCTATTGTTGGTTGGATTCTCTCTGGTTCCAATTCTTCTATTTCTATTGTTGGTTGGATTCTCTCTGGTTCTGATGATTCTTGCTCTTCATTTTCTTTGATTTCAATTGAAACTGGTTCAGGTACAACTTTCCCTGAACGAAGTTGGATGTTACTACAATCAAGAACATTAATTTCAACATTTTCTTCAGCTTCAGCCACATAGACAGGAGGTGTCTGTCTCACGCTGTTTGGATTAGTGACTGGCTGAGCTGGCAATTGAGGTTGTTTCACTTGCTGTGTTTGCTGTTGTTTTTCTTGAAAATTTTGATTAGGTGCAGGCAACAAATGCTGAGTTTGACCTTGATTCCTTTGCTGCCTTGGATAGGACTGGTATTGCTGATTCCACTGTGGTTGGTTTTGCATCCAATGTGGATTAGTCTGATTTTGATTCCAAGCTCGGATTGTTTTGATTCCAAGATGGGTTGTTTTGATTCCATGAGGGGTTGTTTTGATTCTGATTCCAAGCTAGGTTACTCCAATTTGCTTGTGGCCATTCTTGGGAATTTGTCCATTGAGGATAATTCCAAGGACGTTGGGGTGGTTCTGATTGTCCCCAAGGCATAGTACCAGGATTATGCCCCCAATTTGTAGGAAAATAAGGGGGATTTTGATATTGAGAGAAATTTCCCCCTTGTTTTGGTCCAATATAGTTGAGTTCCTCAGTCTGGTTTTCTAACACAGTTTTGAGTTGTGGTAGCAGGTGGCATTGATCGGTTGAATGCCTTTTTGAACAGATACTACAAATGGCTGAGATAGATGTTTTATTCAAAGGACATTCCTGCAAAGCATGTTTATTTCTACATCTTGGGCAATAAATTGCCAAAGGTTCTATGTTTTTTGCTTTTGCAGACATTTCCCCCAAAGTAGTGTTTAAGTGCACTAGAATATCAGTTTTGAAATTTGCAAGTTCCTCTATCAGGTCCTTTACATCAGTGCCATTTGTGCGGCTTTTTCTTCTTCTCTGCTTAGTGCGAGAGTAATTCCTGTAGAGATCCATAATTTCCTCATTACTGAGAGTGGTTACATCCCCTTTTCCCATCAAATCCAGAACTTCTCTGGATTCATCTTGCAATCCTCTCAAAAAGATGGTTTTACATAATTCTGGTTCTACAAGTCCACATCTCCTTTGAACAAAGGAGAACCTATCAAGATAATCTTCCAAGGTCTCATCATCTTCCTGCTTGATTCTGAATAACTCATCTTTTCTATTCCTTACACGGCAATATTCTTGATATTTGTCTAAAAAGACAGTCTCCATTTGATCCCAGGTTCTTATGGAATTTGGCTCTAAGCTCATGAACCAAGTGCAATGTTCGAATCCTTGAGAGTTGAGGGAAAAACCTTAAGTTTCTTATTGTCATTTATATAATCATAGGTCTAACACACTACCTTGAATTCAAACAAAAACTTATCAGGATCTTCAAATACAACACCTCGAAAGGTTGGAAGTACCGAAGGTGAAATGGTCTTCATGGGAGAGTTTTGTGTTGGATTCAGATGAATAGGATATTCAAATGTTCGGAAGGTTGGAGTATATCCCGATCATCTCCTTCATTATGAACATAGCCATGTTGGCCATCTATATTGCCTCCTTCCGCCATAGTTTCCTGTTTGTTGGGAGAAGTTAAAGCTTCCCAAATTGTTCTCTCAAGAGGTCCAAGCCTCTCTGTTGATGATGAGTCTGATGAATTGTCTTTCTTAGGATATTCTGATGATGATAAAATTGGTGATTTTCCTATCTCAGAATGTTCTAGTGATGGTGAGACTGGTGATTTTTCTATCAATATTTCTGGTAATTCAAACACAGGTGATTCACCCCTTAGGCGTGAAGATCTCCTTAATGGAACAAGCCAGGGATCCTTTGGGGTAGTTCTACCTTTTTCATCCCTAGACTTATTCATTCATGTTTACTCCTAAATGACATAAATTAAGTCAATAGTTGTTATCTTCCTCAACTGTTATATTCAGATTTTAACCTGAATTTTCACAGTTTAGTCTGATTACAACTATTGGACTATTTGTTTTCTTCTGACAACACTATTCCCCGACAACGGTGCCAAAATGATGCGTAGTCGTTATACCATCATTAATTCTCAATGAATCTGTCAATCCAGGGCAGTGTACAAGGCTATCTGTGAAAGAAGAAGTGAAACAGCTATAACTTAGGTCAATCTAGAGCAATAAGTCTTATTGGTGGAACCGGTTGTGTGGGGGGTTTTAGGACATTCCTATCTCTAAATTGCATGAATTAAATCTTAATCTAAGTTGCAGAATTGGAAACTAATCATTAACTGCAGAAATGAAGTCCTAATTACAATTGCAGAATGAGACCTAATTATATTGTAGAAATAATAGTTGTAGAATTGAAAGTCTGATCCTAATTGCAGAAAGGAAATCTAATTACTTTTGTAGTAATGAAAGTCTAGATCTAATGTGGAAATAAAAACTGTCAAAGTTCTATAACAGAAGGTTGTCAATCTTCTGTGCAGGATTTGACAGCAAAACATAAAATGCAGGAAATTGCTGAAAAATAGTAAATTCTAGAAATAACAATCTAAAATAAAGTGGAAGCTTTGTTGAAAGTAAATATTGCAACTAAAACATTAAGCACAAGATTAATCTAAGCATAAATAAACTAAGACTGCAATTATTGTCAATTGTTTACAAGCAATTGAAATAACAAGTTCTACAACTCATTCTGCTACAACAAAATCAGAATAAAAACCTACTTGTTAGTCCTCCTCCTAGGTCTGGAAGTGGCCAGCCTCTTTGTCCAGAAGAAGGTGTAAGTCTCTCTCTCTTTCTAAATCTTAATCACACTCATTTACAAGCAATATGAAATAGAACTGGTGCACTTTATTGATTAAAAGACATGATTACAATAATTCTATTGAAAAATTGTTACAGGACTGTAACAGATCAATTTCTATCTATTTTCTGCTTCTTCCTTACTTTCTACTTCCTCTGCCTCTATATCCTATATGCTACTACCCAGCTCAACCTAAATGGGAGCAATATTTATAGATGTCCTAAGGTCTGATTACAAACAAAGAATATCTCAAAAGATCTAATCCTACAATGCTGCAACAAATTCTGGTTTTATCCTAGAAGAAGATTAAAACTTGATCTTTCCCTTAATGATGGCTTTGGTCGGCAATGACGGCAAAGACATATGGAAGATCTTTTCCTTTACCTTTTCCAACCTTTATTTCCCTTTTTTTGGCTTCAGAAATCGGTCAACAAGTCAAAAAGCACACTCTGATTTTCATTTCGAAGATAAGTGGCTTCATTTCGAAGATAATGCAATTCTCATTCCGAAGATCGCTCATTTCGAAGATACTGCATTCTCATTCCGAAGATCGCTCATTCCGAAGATACTACATGCTTCATTCCGAAGATCCGCTCATTCTGAAGATATTGCATTCTTCATTCCGAAGATCCGCTCATTTCGAAGACGCTGTGTTCTCTCATTTCGAAGATATCTGTTCATTCCGAAGATACTTCGTAATGAACAAATGTATGCTTTTCCAGTGATTTCTTCTGCATCTCTCAGGTGGGTTATCTCTTAAGATCAAATTCCAATGGTCTTCATCCCTTTCCTCATGTGAATTCCATGCCTTGCTATTTATGGACAATCGTCTGGAATTTACATGGGAAAGACCAGCTTTTTCTGCACAGACAACAGTTTGCTTGCACTATTGCCGATTTAGGTGAAATAAATGCTTGAGACAAATCAAAACATGATTAGTGAAATGCTGCTATTATTCTAAGCATATCCCATTTTAGCAAATCATAGCAAAAAGAACACAAAACTATGCAAAAAGCTATAAAATCAGCATATAATATTTCAAATACATTGATCATGCAAAATGGTTAATATACAACATATTGAATCAACTTAACTAACATATCAGATAAAACATAAGAGTTTATAGGCATTTTTAGTGTTCAAAACATGTTATGATTGAGTCATTTCCAGGCCTCATCACATTAGGGTTCATGACATCTTCATAAGTACTTACATACTCCCAGATCAATCCTCAAGCTCCACCAGTGCTATATTTCTTACAATATGTTGCAACAATGCATAAAACTAACCTAAACATTCACCAGAAAACACATGCATCAACATTCAACCATAAATCCTCATCCATCATTGCCAGAATCATACACAACCTATAAAAATGTAATTATATTCCATTATATCATCAATGCAATTACAACATGGTTGTTCTATCAATCTACTACAATAACTCAGAGGTTAACAAACTATCTCCTTGGATTATAACTAGTAGATACTCAATACATTCCTACCAGCAACCAGACCTACGAATTTGAAAATGGGGCCTTATATAATATTGCCCAGGCCATTCCAAAGCATTTCCTTGGGCAATTAGTTATTTACAACTACCCATCCATAACATAATGCATAAATTTAGACTTTTACTAAGTCTAAAACCTTAATTAGAAAACTTATGCATCATTTCATCTCGAAATTACATTTCTTATGCATTTCATTGCATTTCAGTGCACCTTGTATGGTTTTCCCTTGCATTGTACGGTTTGCTTTCTTGGTTGTACGGTTTTCCCCCCACTTGTAAAGTTTACAAAACTTGGGTAAACTATCAAAACTATCAAAATTGAGCAAATACCTTGATCACTTTCTCTTCTTCTAGGAGGAGGATTTTTTGCCTACATCTGCCCTCCCCTTTACTTTGGTTGGTGTCCTCACCGACTAACATTTCTACTTTAGTTGAGCTTCATAGTCCATAATTATCTCCTACAGGTTTGTTACTTTGGATTGAAGAATTGCATGTTCATTCTTCAACTTGGCTACGTAGCTTCCCATTTCAACTACTTTTGCCCCATGGAAATTAGCCTTCTCTTCAGCAGTCTTTAGGAATTCCATCATTTGTTTTTCCCAATCAGTGGCACTCCTCTTCAATATTTCCTACAAGTGGGCTTCTATTCGAGCCACCACCTAAAGTTCTTCATTATTCCCAGCAATAGTCTCTAGGTGGTGATGAATATCTGCCTCCAAGGCACGAATAGTCTCTTCTCTGGCCTTCAACTATACTTGCTTCTCCAAGACCAATTCATTGTATCTTTTGTTATCCTTCTAGAGTTCCTCTATCTACTTGGCCTGTGTCACCACTTGCTCATTTTTCTCGGCTAACTATGCTACCATTTGTTCATCCTTTACCTTGAGTTGTGCCTCCAACTCCTTAATCCTGTCTTCTACTATTTGGGAGATTTGTCACTTCTCTTCTTCAAGCACATTAAATCTAGTTTTAGACTCAGTATTTATGCTTGTCATATCTTCCTCCAGTTTCTTTATTTTCTCCTCTGTTGTAGCCTTACACTTCTGCAATTCTTCCTCCATTGCAATCATTTCTATTTGAGTGGCTTCTATATCTCCCTTCTGAGCTTCCTTGAGCTGATAAATCTACTCCAATCCAATGCTCAACCACTCTATCCAATGTGTGAGAAATTTCAACTTCCTCAGAGTGATAGCCAAATTTGTAGTGACCCTCTTGTACTCCAATTCTCCTGTGTTTATCGGACAAGTTGGGTGACTAGTTCTATCCAAGTACAATCTCGGATGTTGCCTGTAGTTGGTTATCACTCCTTCTAGCAAGTTGTCTCTTTCCACCATTGTGGTTACCTCTTCCCTAGGTAACTTCCATGGGTGTTGTACATGAATATTTGTGATTCTCCTTGTATGCTCCTTGTTGCTCACCCATTCTGTTATTTTCTCCAACTCGAGAGACACTTGTTCCTCCCATAGTTTTAATTCTCCCATGCATCCAATACAAAACTGTAATTTGGTGCTGGCTATGGCATCGCCTATCTATGAGAAGAAATGTTCCACATCATCTTCTACTCCTCTTGCCTCCTCTTCTATTTCAATTCTACTAAACTATGGTACCTTCAAAAGGTAACTTGTTCTCATTCTCCATCATTCCTCTTATGTAGGATTTTGTTCTTCCTCCTCCTCCATGTGGTGGCTAGAGCTTCCCCCAAGCTCTCAAAGTGCTCTCTCTATGTCTATCTTCTCCTGATATGAGGTCTATTCTACAATCTTCTCCTCCTCATCATCTTCTATATTCACAATCTCATGTTGAGATTGTTGTTGTTCTATCTATTCCTGGGCTTTTTCTTGTTCAGTAGAGCCCACCTGTTGCTCTTCTATTACTGTTTGGGCTACTTCTTGTTCCACACTACCCTCCTATTGTTCTTCCATCACCTATTCTTCCTCCTGATTATGTTGAATTTCCATCACTATGATTTGTTCAACAATAGGTTCCTTTTGTTCTTGTGATGCTTTTATCTCTTCTTGCGCATCACTTGGGTTATTTTGCTTTGAACTTCCTCCCATCACGAATTTTTAATGGGGCTTCTTCTTCTTCTTAGCCTCTTCTTCTGAAGCTTCCCCTCTTGCTTCAGTGTCCTCCTGAGTGGTGGCTACCACTTCCTGTGCTATTTTCCCCACCTCCATATCCTTCAAAAATTTTGAGGCATCTAGGATTTCGAATTCATCCCATTGGAAAATTTGTGGAGATACCACTATTTTCTCTACTGCTACCCAAATCCAATCCTCCAGATCTATATTTTCTGAATCCGATTGTTCTTCCTCCTGTTGATCCTTTTGTGCAGGCTCATCTTGTTCTTCTAAAATGGGGTTCTTTGCCATTCTTTCCCATTGTCATCTTGTTCTTATTTGAATTGGGCTTACTTGTCTCTCCATATTTTCCTCCCTTTCCTAAACTGGTGGTTGCTCCTATTGCCATTGTTGCATTACTTGTTGTTCCAGTTTAGGTTCTAATCTCCTTGTTATTTTCCTCCAATGATGTACATCCTCATCATCCGAAGGTGTGTCTTCTAGTACCTCCATGGCCTATTGATCCCTCTTTTTTTGAGGCTTCTTCAGAGTCACCTTATTAATGGGTACTGACTTTGCCCACCTCAAAATGGTTGGCTATCCTTCCCCAACTTCTCGAGGTTCTATCAAACCTGGAAAATAGATTCCCAACTCCATGACAACATTCAATAATAGTCCGATGGCATGGAAGGTCATTCTAAAATTCTTCGATCTCTTCGTCAGTACTTCATGCATTTTCCTTTCTAGATAGGTACCCCAATCATACTAGATTCCTTGGGTAATACCTTCTACATACTGAGCCATCCATATTGGCATCTCCATGGATCTTGTATCACCTGACAGTTGAGCCATTATTGTATTCATCACATGGCCAATCATCTCCTTTTAGTTGGCTCTGTTTGATCCCTCGAGTTCCTGCACCCGAGATCTTTGTAGTAGTCGATGACTTCACATTAGTCAATGAAGTGATGATGCGATATGATTCAATCGGATCAACCAACTTCTTAACTATCTCTATGTCATATGTTGGCAATATGAATGTCTTCTTGAATGCATCTATTGTCACTTCTATTTTCATCGACCTCTTGTCCACATTGACAAAAGTAGTTCGGGTCATAGGATTATACGCCTGGACCATCTGCAATAGGTAGTTGTAGAAGAAATTTTTTTGGTGTGGTGGTACTTGTGCTATAATAGCTACACCAACCTTCTTGAACTATCTCCTCCATGGATGGTTCTTGTTTCTTTTATCACTCCACCATCACCTGCATGTATCTGCTCCATGTTGTACAAATGTGATATTTGTTATCTCCACCTGACCTTCCTCAGGTCCGCTACTCAGATCCTCATCCTAATCTAGAATGTGTACTTCACTTCTTAGCTCCCTCCTTGAGGTCCTTTCCTATGCCATTCTCTCCTCTTGGTACCTTGGTGGTGTTCTTCTTTGATCAGCCCGCCAATAGTTCTGCCTTCTCCACGACCTATATCCTCCTCTCCTCCAAGGACGAGTACCACGCCAATCACGGGACTAAAACTATCACCCTTGGTACTATCATGGATATGCTTCTCTCTCGTGTAGGGGTCTTAGTGACCTTTCTACTCTATTGGTTGCAATCCACCTTAACCAACATCCAAAATCTTCTATTGAGATCATTCTCTCGCCATTCTCCTGGTTAACTTATTATCCAAACATCACCATTTCTACAATTGAAAGTACTCTTGAAATCATACAGTTTACTATAAATCATATAGTATGCTCTCCCTTGTACGCTTGTACGGTTTCACCTTCAATAGCCACTTCTAGATCGTACATTGCTTCTTTTCCACCATTCAATTCTTAGCCTATTCAATCTTCAAACTGCCATAACATCCTCAAATCATACATCTACAACATGAAATCGTATAGGGTGGTACTACTCTATACAATGACACTTTTTGGATACCTCCCTCCATGGAATCCGTACAATTCCATATGATTTCGTATGATTTGTTAAAAACTACCTCAAATGGCCTAAAAATCACCAAGAACTGTACTATCTTCTTCCTAAAATCGTACACCTTGCTCCCAAAATCGTACAGTACATATTTTCAAACTCTTGTTTGTAAAAAAATTTACAATTTTATCCTCCTTTTTGGAATCTTTAACCAACCCATTTTTTGGATTCCCCGATCTTCCTTTTCAGTGCTTTTCGAGAACAATTTTTCAACTTTTCCACCCTTTGTGCAATTTTATCTTCAAAACAATTTTTTTGGCTATACGGACATCTCCTTCCTTCCCCTACCTTTTTCTAGATTTATTTTGCCTGATTTGTTTAATTTTAGGGTTTATATTTCACTTTCCTTGCAAATCTTCCACTCCGGCTCCAAGTTATCACTGCTTCGAACCCTAATATGTAATTTTTTCACCACCAGGTTCATACTTGGCCGCCTTCTACTACTATTCCTCCTAAATTCTTTGCTACACTTCAAATTTTTCCTTTCGTGGAGTCAAACCCTAATTTTTCTCTTCCTTTCCTTCTTCGGTTCGATTTCTTCGAATGTGAAAAGTTCTCCTTGGTGCTAATTGAAATGGGTCATCATTATTTTAGGTTACTGATGAATTTTTTTGCCCATATAGTCTTCTCCATTAAATTGCACGCTTTCCACCTTCATCCTCCTGAAAGAAATTCAAATCTTCTTTGTATGGTTTAAGGAAATTGTAACTTTGCCTTGCTATTTAAAGCATTTCTCAAAACCCTAACTAAACCCTAATCCATTTAATCATAAATTGTACCACTTTGCATATTTTCCCTCCTTCTTGCATGGATGATTGACAACTCAACATGCTTTTTGAAAAATGTCTTTTTCCCGCTTTTTCCTCCAATCGCTACTTTTTCCCGCACATGCCGCATTAAATGGGGTAGTTGAAAATCGTACAACATGCCCAAAATCGTACAATGTACGATCCAAATTGTACAACCTGCCTCTTCATATGATTTCCCATGTTCTTTTGCCAATTTGACTTGTACGATCTCATAATTATGCCTTTTTCCTCTTCCATTTTGCTTTGTACGATCTTATACTTAGAGAAATTTTCAATTTTCTTTCTCTTTGAAGAGGCCATCATTTCCGGTTTTCAACCTACTTCCTTCTTAATTGCGTCCTGAGGGATTTTCACAATTAAGGTACTTTATTTTTCTTTTTCTTTCTTTTTTTTCAATCCTAGTCTATTTACACTTACCATCTTGGCAATCGTACAGTGACATTCACTTGTATGATCCCATCGAATTCTTCTCTTGGAGGTTCAACTATAAAATTCTGAGTGGTTGTGTCGCTTGTTGGTATTTTTTCCCTAGGCCGATCCATCTCCACTTGTGATGTTACTAAATTTCTTGGCCTTCCCCTTTTGTGTGTACAATTTGGGATTGTACAATTGCAAGTTGGAGTATCTTCACCTGGTGTCCTTTCTCCTTGTCGCATAGGTGATTGGTCCCTTGGTAGTGGTGTCCTTACTACTCTACTATCATTTGAGTGACTTCTCCACCTATCCCCTCGGATCAATTCTGGCTCCAGACTTGGCGATCAAATTCTTAGTTGTCCCTAGTTTCTTTTATTTGCAAAGTGCACTCTTCCTCTACCAGCAAGGCCTCTTCCACGTGAGTGTCTCCCCCATCCTATTCCTCTTGACATTAGGTTTCTCTGTGCTAATGGTGATTCCTCCCTTTCCTAGAGTAATCCTCTACCACCCATCACTCATTGAGGTCCTTGTCGTATTAAGGATGGTTGTCCCCATGTATGTCACCTTGCAGGATTTGGTAAGATTCCCCTAATTCTTGGTAATCCTCATAGATTCCTTGTCCAGTTCATACAGGCTAAAGGTGTATCTCCTAGCCATCTAGGAGTAGGGGTTCAAAACCTTCCTTGTCCTCTTCCTCCTCTTATTGTAACATCACCTTGTCCTTGTTCATTTTGTAGTTGAATACCTCCTCCCCTTCTGGTATGAAGCCTTAGGGGTATTTCCCTGTTCCTTCCTCCCATTGCTTGGGTATCAGGAGTTATCTCTACCAAATCAATGTTGGCTAGTGGACTTCTACTTCTTCTTGTACTTGGTGATAATTGTCATAGTGCTCTAATTCTTCGATCTACACGTGCTAGGCAATATATCCATATTCTTTCCTCGAATTTTCTTTGTGGTGATGATGTTGCCAAAACCTCTCTATATGCATTAGAAAATTCCATCTTAGAACTTGAATTATTTTGATTCTCTTCTCTCTATTCCACTCAATCTATTGGCAGATTCATCATTCTCTCCAATATTCATACTTCTCTCCTTTGTCTTCTCAATTTTCAATAGGCTATTATATATTCTTGTAGTTCAAGGTTGGTTTGATGTCCTCGTGGTCTCCCTATTTGTCATTGTGTTGTTGTACATGTTGGGGGATCACAGTTACCTCAAGGGTTCTAAGGGTTTTCTGGAAAATCATCTTCATCACTGCTTCCTATACTAGGTTCCATTACTAGCCAAGGCATTCCTTCATTACTGGAGTCACTCAAATCCAGTCGTATATTGCCTTGTGATTTAGGTGATGTAGTTGCCTCTTCAATGTCTCACCACAACATCTTCATTTGTCATTGGTGGATCATTCGGTGGTACCTATGAGCTTTTTCTTGCATCATAATTCCCTCCATAATTTCTTGGAGTTAATCCCTCAACCTCCTCAGGTTCTCTTTTGAGCTCTTGTAGCCTAGCTACCCTTTGTTCCTCCAACCTTTGTATTGTGCCATCCAATTCCTAGATAATTTGCTCTCTTAACATTGCATTATGACCTCGCAACATTTGATATTATTCTTGAAGTTGTTGAGTTTGTAACCACATTATCTGTTGTAATAGCCTTATCTAATACAATGGAGTAATTCCATCTAATTCTTGATCAATGGTCTCATTCTCGTCTTCCTCCGAAACTTCCATTTCAAATGTGTCCACTCTATCTTCGTATCGTATTGTTAGTCGTATCCTTCTTCGTCCTTCCACTTGTTGGGGTAGTTCTCTCTATTCTACCTGAGGATACATCCTATTTCTACTTACTAGGGTTGCTTCTTCCTACCTTCCCCTATTCTTGGGTAATAGTACTATCTCCTGATGTCCTCTTTTGTTTGGAGGAATCCATTCTTCATCTTCTTCTTCCACTCATTCGGTCCCATCAACAAATCTGACATGTACTCGTAATATTCTTCTTTCTCTAGGTTGAGGTACCAACTCTTGTTGTTCTATGATTGGTCATGGTTCCTCCCCTTATATAAATAAGTGTATGAGTCATGTGTCAGGCTCCTCCTGTGATGGACCTGGCTCACTCTGAGCTTCATTTTGAGCTTTTGCTCATCTTCATCGTTCAATTTCTTCTGAAGAAATGAATAAGAATTATACCTTGTAAGGCTTAAAATTTGAGCCATTTATAGTATCGGGCACCTCTATCCCATTCAATTTCTATAACTTGACTACTCCATTATTCATTACTTCAACTACTTTATAGGGACCAAGCCATAATGTCTTTAGTTTACTAGGCTTGATTTTTCGCTTTCCGTTAAACTTTAGAACCAAGTCACCGGACTAAGTTCCAACTTCCTCAAATGTTTGTCATGCCACGCCTTCCATATTTTCTAAGCTACCTCAATCGCCCATTGTTCCATGAATCTTCTTTCATCCAACTTGATCAGTGTTTTCAGTCTCTCTTCCAAACTTTCTTGATCACCCAAGCGATGCTCTACCGTGACTCTCAAACTTGGTATCAAGAATTCAACTGGCACCACTACTTCCTATCCATACATTAATTGGAAAGGTGTATTTTTTTTTGTAGGTTTAAAATTTGTTCTATATACCCACAAAATGGATGGTAGTCTTTCCTCCCAATCTTCTCCCTATATTCCATAGATTTTATATAGAGTAGATACCAAGACTTTGTTTGCTTTCGCCTACCCATTCGCTTTGGGATAGTATGGACTAGATAGTGAGTGCAAAATCCTAAACTCTATGGTTAGCATCTTGATGATATCGTTAACAAAGTGTCCTCCTCTATTGCTTGTTATTTGTAGTGAAATACCAAACCTTGTGATTACCTGTTCATACAAGAATCTCACTGTGCTTTTTGCCAAATTATCAGGTAGTGCTCTTGCTTCTACCCATTTTGTTAGGTATTCTATCACTACTATGATGTATCTACACTTCCTCCATCGAGATGTCTTCAATGGTCCTACAAATTCTAATCCCCACCGTTCAAATAACTCTTATTGTTGTGAGGGATGCAAGGGCATAAAGTCCCTCTTTATCGGCTTCTTTGCTCTTTGGCAAGTATCGCATGCTTTCACATACTCCTTTACATAATTATGCAATGTGGGCCACCATAGTCCTTCTAGTAATATCTTTCTAGCAGTTGCATCTGGTCCCATATGCCCTCCTACTAAGCCTGCATGGGCCTCTTTCAATGTTGTTTTGACTTCTTCATCCATCACACACCTTCGTAGAATACCATCACTTCCCATATTATACAACAATCTTACTATTATCTGGAAAGGTGTTGACTTCATTATTACTTTATTTTTCTTAGTTGTCATCATTTCTTATGGCAACTCTCCTATGGATAGATATTGGCCAACCAACTTTTACCATGATGGAACAACATTGATAGCAAATAATTATGCATTTGGAAATTAATTAGGAACTCTTGTTCTCGTAGGTTCCCCTGATCTTATCTAAGACAACTGGTTTGCAATCACGTGCTTCTTACCAGGCCTCACCACTACTCAGAATACGAACTCCTAAAGGGTGATGAGCCACCTGCTGACTCGTCCTTGTATCACCAACTTATTTATCAAGTACAACAAGGCTTGGTGATCTACATAGAAGGAAAAGGGATTTACCAATAGGTAATGCCTAAAATTCTAAACTGCATATACCATTCCCAAAGCTTCTGTTTTTGTTATACTATGATTTCTCTCTGGCCTTAACAAAAGGTGACTAGCAAAGAAAATGGGCTGGTCTAGCCTAAACTGCCTTTCTTGTGCTAAAGCACATCCAATTGCAAAATTTGAAGGATCAATATGGACATGGAATTCCTTATCCCAGTTTGGTAACACCATAATTGGACTATTCACAAGCTTAGCCTTCAGCTCCTTGAAGGCTCCTTAGTGCTCCTCTATCCATTTGAAATAAACATTTTTTTTCATCAAGGAATCCAATGGGTAGGATACATGTGCATAATTCCTTATAAACATTTGATAGTAACCCATCGATCCAAGGAAGGTCTTAAGTTAACTCACATCAAATGGTTCTTACATGTGTAATATCACACGGATCTTATCAGGGCATGTCTTTAATCCTTCACTACACATAATGTGTCCCAATAGTTTCCCATATGGTACCATCAGATAGTATTTCCTTGGATTTAATGATATATGTGCATTAATGCACCTACTCATACATTAACTAAGGGCAGGAAGATATTCCTTGATCTTCCCATAAATGGACCAATCATCCAAAAAATCTTTAAATTTCCCTGTTTCCAACTGATCAAATATATACAGTATAATACGTTGAAATGTAGCTAGGGCATTACAAAGCCCGAATGGCATTCGGTTGTATGCATAGATGACATTCTCCACATTCAAAACTTGAGGTTGACTTCTCTTCTTATTTCTTTTGAGCCTATTCAAAACCAATACCTATTTTATTTGTTGACCTTCTTTGTACCTTGATCATCTTATCCACAATATTTTAGCTCTTTCCAAACTTTTGTAGTTTACTCTTGGACTTTTCTAAATCTTCCCTTAGTAGGGCTACTTCTTGTTCTAACCTTTCACATTCTAATACCTTTGCTTCTAAATTATCCTTGAACTTCTTTGTCTTAGCCTTTGATTTGTCTAGATCCTCTATAAGCATTCTTCTCTCTTCATCACATTCTTGAAACTGAAACTCAAGTTTAGATTTTTGCTTTCTTACCTTCTTTATTGTGTCAATAGCATAAATAAGTTCTTCCTTGAGATCATATCCTTCTTTATCTAATTCTTCCTCTATTTTTTTGCCTTTGTCTACATCTTCATTTTCTTTTGACTTGTCTTTTGTACGATCACCTTCTTCTTCTTCTAGTGCCATTAGAATATTATCTTTTGGTCCTTCAAGTGTATCTTCATATTCATCATCACTAAAACTATAACCATTCCTTGTACAACTATCTTCAAGATGTCCAAATTTACCACATATAAAACACTTGAGAATTATTGGTGACATTTTATTGACTTATTTTTCTTCAATCATAAATAGGACTTCATATTTATCATTATCCGAGAAACTATTATCACTATCACTTGAGTACTTACTTGCCTTTTCTACATAGTAGCTCCTCTTTTGCTTTTGAAATAACTTCTTTCCTTGTCTACTTTATCCATCATTGATTTTATTTTGGTGTCTGTATATTTCTGATTCTCTACTCCTGTGATCCTTTTCTTCATCATTGTTATTTTTAGATTCTTGATAGTCAGTTGCATAGTGACCATACTTTCCACAATTGAAACATTTAACAAATTTTATGTCTTTAAATATTCTTTAATCCTTATTCCTTCTGCCATAATTTTCTTCTTCATCACTGGATGACTCATTGCTTTATTATGAATTCTTACCCTTTATCTTCTTTATTGCTTCGAAGGCTGCTTCCTTCTAAGGATTAGGTTCTTTTGTTCTTAACTCAAAAGTTGTAATAATACCAAGAAACATATCTCTTGTCAAAGAATCACCATCCTTTGATTCTTCTATAGCAAAAATATTTTCACTAAATATTTTTGGAAGAGATCTTAAGACCTTATCACAAAAATCTGATTCTTTAACCTTAAGTCCAAGTCCTTGCATAGCATTAACAACCTCATCGACTCGAAGTAGATAAGTACTAATGTTTTCCTCATCCTTCATTCTTAACTCTTCAAATTATCCTTTGAGATTTCATATCTTTACTTTCTTGACACCTTTATCTCCTTCATATATACTTTGCAACTTATCCCACATTCTTTTTGCATCTTGACAATGCATAACTTTTATGGAATCTGTTCTATGCAAACATCTCAAAATTGCATTCATTGCTTTAGAATTGTAATTTTGTAGAAGCATACCTTCCTTATCTATAGGTTGATCAACTGAGGGGTCGTATCCATTTTCAACTACTTCCCAAATTTCATTTCCAAGTGCCATTAGGTAAATCTTCATTCTCATGCTCCAATTCATATAATCACTTCCATCAAATACTAGTGTTGAATTATTTGATGATCCATTATTAGAATCAATTGTGTTCTTGTAAGCTTTTCCTTCAAGCTGTTAAACTCTTCCGAAGGAACCCGCTCTGATACCAATTGAATAACACAAGCTTATACTAAAAGGGGGGTGAACAATATAAGACCACTTTTTACTTTTATTTCTCAATCAATATTATGCAATGTATAAATAACAATATCAATAGCAGTAATTAAAGCAATGCACAAATCACCACACAAAATAGAGACACCAAATTTACGTGGTTCACCCAATGTGGGCTACTCCACGAAGAAAATATTTTACTAAAAACTTTCTCAATCAATATCTTGGGAATCCTTTCCCTATTACAATGTTTATGGATATCTATCCAAAGGAGACACCAATATCCTAATGAATTTTGTGGATATCTATCCACAGGAGACACCAATCTCCTAAATATGCTCTAGCTGGTGATCCTTTAGAAGACCTCTACCTCCACTGCTCTTAGCAAATGGAACTCTATTTTTAGAAGACACCTATCCTCCCTGAAGACACCTATCCTCCCTACTCTAGTTGGAGACCTATGTCCTCAACTCTGTCACCTTCAAAGCTCTATATCAAATCTATGCTAAACACAGTCCTTCGATCTAGCACAAATTTATATTTAATCTCTATCTCTAGTCTGGCACAAACCTATCCTCAAATCTAAACCAAACTCTGTCCTTAAATATGTACTAAACACAGTCCTTCGGTCTAGCACAAATCTATCCTCAATATCTATCCTCAAACCTTAACTCAAAGCTTGACTCAATCTCAAATCAACTCTGTTGGATCTTCCCCAAACCTTAACTCAAGGTTTGAACAAATCATCAATCAACTCTACTCACAAGTCTACTCAAATACTTGACTCAAATCTGCCTTGTAAGATTCCACAAAAACTCACACCAATTTTTCCACAAGTCCTCCCTAGAACTTTTCCAATCTGCTCAATAAGTCCTCACTATAACTTATCCAAATTTGCTCTCAATTTGTATTGTAAGCTTTCACAAACGCTTACACAAATTTGTCCACAAGTCTTCTCAAATACTTACCTCAAATCTTCTCAACAAGTCCACACTAGAAATTGTCCAATCTCATAGAAACATAAAGAGAATTATTAGAGACTCAATATGCTCTACACACATCACAATGCTCAATCACTTTCAATCACTCTTTTAGAAACATATAGAGAATTTTTAGAGACTCAATATGCTTCACATTCACTTCAATGCTCAATCACTTTCAATCACTATTTTAGAAACATATAGGGAATTGTTAGAGACTGAATATGCTCCACACTCACAAACTTTCAATCACTTTCGATCTCTCTTTTATCACGAAAACATATGGATAATTGTTAAAGACTCAATATGTTTCACACTCATAAACACTCAACCTTTTTCTCAAATTAGTTCAGAATATAGAAAAATTTGTTTCATAAAACTTGAACAATCACTTCACATATTCACTTGACTAGGCTCAACCAACTCTACTCAACCAATCACTCAATGAAACAATCCTTGCTTACAAACCCTAGTCCAAGTATATGAACACTGACTCAAAATGTTTCCAACAATACTTATCAACCAATCTCACATAAAAATGATACTCATGATCTTTGCAAACCCTAGTTCAAGTTCTTCACTCAATCAATCACTTCAAAAACAATGCTTATAAACCAATATCACATATAGCTCAACAACTCAATAAGGAAACCTAATTAAGTCCTTTTCACTCCAAACTTATTTTCCATAAAACAATCAATCAACTCAACTATGGAAGAATGTGCCCATACCTTTTTCTTGATGATGAAGAAACCTCAAAAATCTGCCACAACCACAAACACTTCTTTACCAAGCTTAAGAAAGTTATAAGATGATAAAATCTCTCAAAAGTACAATGTAAATATCAAAACATACATACACCTTATCACTCCATCTTGAAGAAAGCATCCATCAACATATACAAAAATAATTGACCAAATACACCTTATAATCTCCTAGTTAAAATAATATCCAATACCAAAAATAATGTCAATAAAATCACCTTCTCAAAATAACTCAATGGCAAGAAGTCCTCTCAAAATCTAACCAACACTTTAATCTCCAATAAACCAATATGTCATAAAAACTTTATTTAAAAATAAAGCTAACTCCTTATTCCTCCAATTAACCAAAATAATGATTAATTAAAAATACTTTTTATTAACCTCTTTTAACTCCCTAGGACCTTATGTCAAAACCTTAGGCATCACAAAATATATTAAAAATTTATTACCTTTGCCTTGGTGAGATTCGAACTCACGACGTTGCCTCTACCAGCACCCTAGCCGCGACTCCAACTGTCGCTTGAGCTACGCACTCACATTAGGAGGGAATATCACCATGTGCTCTATCTTCTCCCTCTTGGTGCCTCACCCAAAAAGGATTTGTGCCACTTCCTTTGGTGCCTAACCAAGTCCACTCAAAACGCTAACCAAGTCCACTCAAAACGTTGCCTTCCAAGATTCGAACGCGGGTCCTCCCACTCACAAGCACCCTAGCTTACTCCAACTTGCCACCAAACCACCATGTTGGATGGTTATGAGGGTTAGGGAATTTTTCATCTTATTTCTTTGTCGGCGCACTTAAGACAAAACTTTGTCTTCTTCCTTGCACGAAATCGCACGAAACACACAACTCGCAGACCTTTGGTAAATCAAACAAGGGATAAATATTTTGCCACTTAGGCATATGGTTTTTATACCAATATGCCACCACACTTTCAAACATCGACGGATTCCTTTTTCTCTTAGACATCGGTGCCTTTGATATTTAAATAATTAATTTATAAATTATTTAAATTCTTTATAATTTAAATATTATAAATTAATATTTAAATCCTTTTGGCTTTATTAAGGATTAAAGCCTTCTTAGGTTTTACCACTTTGTATAAATAATATTTATTTATACAATTTAAATTCAATTTAAATTTAAATATTTTATAAAATAAATATTAAAACTTCCTTGGGCTTTTTAACATGAATTTAAAAGCTTCCTTGGGTTTTTATGAAAATCATTTTATTTTTGCTCATCCATAGTTTTAATAAAACCCTCGTAGTTATGCTTCCACATAATATTAAAAATATTATGAAGCTCTTTTGCAATTAACCTTTGCATTGTTCCTTTTGACCTTTTGACATCAATGGTAGCTTATTCCTTGGCATCAATGACAACTTTGTTCCTTGACATCAATGACAACTTTGACTCAAAATGTCCAACAGATAGTAAGGTACACCAACATGAATTTCAAATTAGCAACTTAGTTCTCAAAGAGAACCAACAAATCACTATTCAACCCCACCAACAGAAAGACAAATTCATCCCAAATTGGTTGGGTACTTACATTGTCACACACAAATTCAGTTCTAATGCCTATCGATTGGCCAACATCAAAGGACTTACCAAAACTAGACCTATTAACATTATTCACCTGCACGCATTCAATGCCTAGCTAACCTAGGTACACATCACCAGTGGTTGCACATACTATCATCATTATGTTGTATATATCATCTCACTCACACATTCACAATCCACATGGCACCCAATACACACTTTGCACTTTTAGTTACACAACAAAAACATTTTGAATTTATATGTCATTTTTATACTATTTTTATATTTTGTCTTGTAGGTTCACGATCATCAACCGTTATACCTTTGCAGAGATATGTTGCTTCAAATCTACGCCTTCGATCTACCACCATTCCATCATGCTAGATATTCCAATGCTCCCTCTAGTATCGATCATCCCAGTCAATCTTGCAATGCCACCTGGTCGCATCCACATTCATCAATCATCTCTTGCATCACATTTATGTCATGCAACATCACCTCAATCTCACTCACTAGATTGTAGGGATTCCTCCTATTCTCCTCGCTCCAAATATAGTCAAATTTCCCTCTCCTCCTTCACATATAAGGAAGAACATTCCCACCCACCATACCCTCACACATGGGACTTATCCTATCCTTCATTAGTTGATGAACGAGATCCTTATCTACCAGCCTCTTCAACTCGATAACCTCCACTTCGCTATTTTCCTCCTAATAGGGGAAATTCACCCACTCACTTATAGTTCTTAGGATTGTCTCCATCCCTACCAAGTGGTATGTCACCTTATGACCAATCCTTTTGCCAACATATTTTTTGGACCAGCCCTTTTTGTGCTCACCCATCTCAGCCACGTCACTCCATACAGTCATCCCACGCACCACCCATTCTCCAAAAACCCCCATCCCTATTTTGTGGTATCCCACTTCAACCTGCTTCACCATCAACTCATCAATTCCAATCTCCTCCTCCTTCCCCTCATTCATTCTCATACCCACACTTGTATCCCAACCCCATTATTACACTAGAATTCACTCCTCACCTACCTCGATTTCATCATCCTCACATATCGGTATCCAATAGATTCTCTCTCACCTCGACAACCTCAACTTACACTTCACTCATTGTTGATGTCATTCCCTTCCATGCCATTCTGCTACGACCCGTATTCTCTCACCTTCTTCCATTCTTACTTCTTGCTCCCACACACATTCTCCACCAGATTCTAGGTCCATAGTCCAACCCCTTAGGCCTACACCACATCCCTCACACTCATTGCCACTCGAGCCATACATTTATCCCATACCTATACTTTCAGAACTACTCTCCCATATTTTCACCAACTGATGCACGTAGGACTCCTCAAGTTTCCAAAAATATTTTCGATCGACTCCCTTCATCCCAAGCCAATAAATTACAAGGAAAACCAATTATGCATTTACCATTGACAATCGGGGCATGACATCGAGCGCTACCACACCTTTGAAAGCCTCATTATTACATGGTAGATGGAACACTTCCTCTATGATCCACACACACCACACCTTCTGGAGTTCTAAACACTACACCTCCTCCCATACCTTTCCCCACCCCTTCACGTGAGTCTTTCCCATACATACCCTATTATTTCTAACAATTATCCAGCTACACAAATTACCAGAATCCTAGTCGTATCACCACGTCACCTAGTCATTCACGGCCTGATCTTCACCACTTCAAACGTTCTTAGTTACCTTCCTATTGATGGATGATTTTGTTCCTTCACAAAATCACTCACAACTAGGATTTATATCATTTCTTGCAAAGAGATGAATACTTCTTCAATATCTCCAATTTCAAATATTAAGCATGTAGGTATGTATAAATGCCTTAAAACTCTCCGTAGTTTGCAAGTGTTGTTAACAAAGGGCCTGGGAAACTAAATAACCAATTCCATAATTTTCACGACACATAATAGATTATACATTATTTTCACTAAATGACATTCATTTTATGATCTCATTCTTAAATATACCAAATTTATTTCCTTTCTTTTAGATGTCTTGATTAAACTTTAACATAAATGAGAACCAACATCTAGCTTTGAATTTTCCTCCCTTAACTTTAATGAAATATTAAGGTAAAAGGGAAATTCATAACTTCAATGAAACCTTTAATTAAAATAATACTTTATTTCTCAAAGTCTGTCTAATAAAATATTAACCTATCCAAACTCCTTGGTAAAATTATAATCCACTTTTAATTAAGGTGAATGAATAAATAATATCCTGCCTCCTTCCACAAATATTAATATTTTTGGATGATGAAAATGAGGCTTGTTATAAACTTTGCTTTATGAACTTTTACTTTATGGTAAAGTAAAGTCCAGTAAATAGTTTTTTTTTTTTTTTAAGTAAAAATTAACTTTAGAAAATATTTATGAATATAAATGCTTTCAAAGTAAAATTTGTAAAAAGGGAATCGGGATGTTTTAATATAACGCATAAACTTATACATTTTAAAATTCAGATTCTGTTACTTAAGTGTTGTAGGTGAGTTGGAGAGGAGAGGGAAATCCTTCAAGGGAGGTCCTATGTTCAAATCTCCACCCTACCAAAAAAGTTGAATTGGGTATCCAAAATCCAATTGATAATGTTGGTGCGGGCAGAGCCAGATACAACACTCGAGTAACTTTGACGGTGTAGAACCCCTGATCATGGTCTCTCAAACAAAGGTAGCCATTCTAATATGGGCATTAAAACAACATTTATCCTCTTTAATCCAAATATTAATTTAATTTAATATTTGGATTGATAAAACTATTTTGATACCAGTTTTGAAATTTCTTCTAATAAGTTAATGAACTGGGCAGAATGTGCGTATGTATTCAATTAAAAAAACAAATAAGATTCAAAAGTTCTATTCAGAAAGAAATTAATATATTAATACCTCGGACAGACATTCAGGAAATAGTTAAATAATCACAAAAAATTCAATATAATCCAATCTATGATTCACCAATTTTATATAGTTTAATCATAAATCAATGCAATCTTCAAAAGGACTTTATAAAACTGAAATTTATTATATCAAAACACTTTATTCGATTCAGTCAGAAAAATATTCAACACATAACTGTATCACAAAAGTGAATTGACATAAATTTATTCCTCTTACAAGCAATGATGAACATCTGCAACCAGCATTCCCAACTTTCCTCCTTCAATCTTGGTTTCCGTCCAATTTAAGCAATCTTCCTCCTCTTGTGTCTGGCCCCCTAATTTAGCTTTCTTTCACCATTTATAAACCGCAAATTTCATTATCAAGTTGGTTTGATCCGTTTCTCCTTTTTCGTTCTCCAACAGTCTTAAAACCCTAATATAGACGAAAATATTTACTCCATGATATGTAATCTCCTTTAAATAATTCTATTTTGTTTTATAATCATCAAATGACATTCTTAAGCTTTATAATCATAAAATGACATTTTTAATGCGCTTGATATGTTCTTTTCCCTTCAACTGAGTAATTTCTTCAGAATTACTTTATAACCCGTCCTTGAAAACTTACTATACTCATCATATTTATATCCAATGATTAAACATTGTTGTGTTATTGCTTCTTATTGCATAGAATGGTGACTCAGGCCCCTGATAAATGAAAATCCTCTCAAATGTTCTGAGAACTGAACAACTGTAATAATCCTTTGCTTGTAACGAACCCATCTATGTATACCTATTTCAAATCCATCATATTATCTAGGAGAAATGCATAAACTCATACCCAATTTACCGAACAATGATCCTTAGCGTTTTCCATTCTGATTATCATTAGAATCCAGTTGACATGGACTTCATTTGAACCTTGCCATCAATGCTTTTCTGAAAAGCAACCGTATTCATCTTCAAATTTCTCCCCACACAGGAATCTCATGATAACATCACCTTCAGCATCTACAACCTTTAGATGTGTTGTTGGTATCCAGGATTTACCGGAGGTTCACAAATAATTTCCAGGTAACCCCTAGCACACTTCGGGTAGGTTTAATATTTCACTGCAGTATTCCATGGGTAGGTTTATTGACGTTTTTCCTGAACCAAATTCCATGGCGAGTAGCACCATCTATCCTCGATGTTTTCATTTTATTGGACGCCTTCTATTTAAGCGTGTTTCCTGATTCACTGGACCCAACTATGTCCAAATTTAAGATGTATCCTCCCTGGCTGAACACATCTGCATCTGCCCTAGCATCAAACACTTTGACAACGGGTCCCACCTGTGTCTTCATGAGACTACAATACATTAGGCATTCAACTGACCATGTTCTCACAATTCCCAAAGCAACCTACGATATATAATTACCTTAGAAATAAGAATTGAAAAGGTAATATGAATAAAGCAAACGCCTTAATGCATATTAACGAACATAACAAAAATGTGTGACGCGTCATAGAACTACATAATATAATTAACACGTGTGACACGTTAAAACCCACATCTTCGGCATGAATACCCACATCGCATATATGCATTACATATTATTCAACACCCAACCTAGTGACCACATTTATCTTATTGCGAAGAACCTACTCCTAGCCGTAATTCCTAAAACAAGTAAAACAAAACAAATACAATATATAAAATACACAAGACCATATAACAAACATTCTGACACAACAAAACAAAATTACACCAAAAAAATAAACAAAGATTCAATCACATGATCTCAAAATAACATTACACAAAAACCATGTAATAACATTAAACCTTAAATCACAATACAACAAACCCACATAATGGTCAAATCACACAACATAAAACACTACAATGTGACCTTTCAACATATTTTCTTTTCTTTTCTTTAAAACAACCCATTCAAGCCTGATGACAGCATATGAGCTAAATGAATTTTGACCATGAGCCCTATTATAATACCATTTTGAGAAATGCAAATATCTATGATATTTTCCTGAAAACAAAGCGAATGATGGGCTCAAGTAATGATTTGAAAACAAGCTCTCAAATTTAAGTGGGTCCCCAAGTTTTGGGGTCGTTGTGAAGGACATCACAACAATGGCGACTCTACTGGTCAATGTCCCTGGACATTTCGAACTCGAACATCAAACTTTGAAATCAACAAAACTAAAAATTAGAATCACGAACATCGATGAGTATCTAGATAATATGAATAGACCAAAGCAAATATGAACTACCATAATCATTTTAGAATTTATGCAGGATATGTGGATTACTGTTTGGAATCGGGTGATTTGTATTAATGATCATTTTAATGTAAAACCTTTGTTTTGGCCATGCTTGTCATCGTACTTTAATTAGGGGTCCAATCATTTATACTTGTGAAAATAAGGTGATATAAAAAATGATATGACGTAGGCTGAAACATGTATTGATAAAATATGAATGACATGTTTTATGGAAACTCAAACACTCTAGTACAATAAAAAAACACACTAAAACTCATCTAACTCTTAGGATCAAATGTGTGTGTTGTGTATTCCTTACCAGATCAAGAGCTCAGGTATGACCTTACTATCATCCAAAACCAGTGTGTGCGCAAGCAAGTTCATTACCTCATTTTGACCAAAATGATTAAACCTGTTATGAAAGAATCACAAGACTAGCCCGCCCATTTGGAACGATCAGAGGTCTTGATTTGCAACAAGACATGTCGTCATGCATGAGCATACTCCACTACCAATCAAGTGTCTATAGCTCCAATGGAGGTTAACCCCATAGTCCATATTTTGATTTTTGATTGCTCGAATCCTGGGGACGACTACCCTTCCTTCTAACAGATAAGTAGTATGAATCCTTACAATCCATTGGTAAATGATGTGTTTAGCTTTAGCTTTTGATTTCTTGAACCTTGGGGATGACTACCCTTCCTTCTGACAGACGAGTAGTACGAATCCTTACGATCCATTGATGAATGATGTGAATAGACTTAGAGCTTTTGATTTCTTGAACCTTGGGGATGACTACCCTTCCTTCTGACATACGAGTAGTACGAATCCTTACGATCCATTGATGAATGATGCGAATAGACTCAGAGCTTTGGGGAATTGGATTCTCAACTGAAGTGTGATGATAATTTGACCCTATCCTTACTACTCTGACTTTGCTTGGATTTTTCAAATATTTACGATAAAAACAATGATTTTATAGACTATGTTGTGTGATAGGACTGACAAGGATGGCCCTTTTCACCTTACACTTTCTTCTAAATATGGTTTTGACCATTTTACCCAAAAAAAAATTAACATGTGTAAACGGTGTTTGATTCCAGAGGATTTCAACATTAGTCCCCCATCTCAAGATCCTTTTAGTGTATATTGTGCAATTATCCTAAGAAATATGACATGCTTTTCGACGGTTGCCTACCATACTAGAAATGGCTGAGTGACTAAAACTTGAAACTATGGAGTGCAACATGAATCTTTTACCTTTTACAATTTTATACAAAATGCCTTTGTGAAAGGGCCCCTGATTAAAGCAACATGATATTTGACAAAACCAATTAACACCTTTTGAATGTGATAAATGATCCTTTTATGGAATATGAAAATGTGAAGTGCGAGGATGATGTATGCAACATTAGGAAGCATGTTTATGGAATATGAGTGCAAGTAAGAATATGAATTTTTTTACGACCAAATTCTAGTTTTTCATACTTACTTTATCTTTGTTCATATTCATAAGAACATAAACCAATACCTCATTTTCCATTTTCAGGTTTCACAGGTCCTCAAACTAGGTAGTTTTACCCTATTATTGAAATACTTGCCTAAAACTATGCCAACTTGCAACACATTCAGCTAAGAAATTCCAACACAATCTGGCGAGGTTCATCTGACATTAAGCTCAACAACAAATAATACATGACACCAGCACATCACATGAAAAAATGGTATATACAATAATGTACAAATAAGATTCATTCTCCTGTGTTTAAGCTTGAAATAATGCTTTAAATGATGCCCATTCACAAGAAGCGACAAGTTATCTCCACTTACAGTTTTCAATATAAATGCATTTTCTCCTAAGATTTCTGAAATTTGATATGGGCCTATCCATAAATTATCAAACTTTTGATGATCCCCCCTCTTTTCATGCGCTTTATCCCATAACAACACCAAGTCAGATATTCAAAAAGCTTTTACAATTGCCCGTTTATCAAACCAACGTTTTACCACATCCTGATGCTTGCTAAAGTGAAGTAAGGCTTCCTCACATTTTTCATCAAGCTTAAGAAGATTCACTAAATGAGATTCAACTTTATCATCGGTTCCAAGGTAATATTTCATAAATTGTAAAGTTTGAAGCTTAAGATTAGTGGGAAATAATGGATCCTGTCCATATACTAAATGATAAGGAGATGTTCGTATGGATTCTTTTATTCTGATCCTATTTGCCCATAATGCAAATTTAAGTTTTGAATGCCATTCCCGTGTATTATGTTCAAGCAACTTTTTAATGACTGACAACAAGTTCTTATTGGTAGACTCAGTGAGACCATTACCTTGTGGGTAGTAATTCGAGGTAAACTTCAAACTTACCTTGTTGTCGTAAGCCCATTCTGCTAAATGAATGGATACAAAAGCATAACTATTATCACTAACAATAGCATTGGGCATACCAAACCGAGTAATAATATTTTCTTCTAGGAATCAGACCACGATCTCTGAAGTGCAGTTCTTCGTCAGAATCACTTCTGACCATCTAGTGTAGTAATCGGTGGTAGTCAAAATGTATTTGTGTTGTGCAGAAGAATTTGGACTGATTTCTCCCACAAAATCGAGCCCCCATTGAGTGAATGATCTTGATTCAATCACAGGCTACAACGGTATTGGTGCATTTCTCTCGCAATTTGCAGTAACCTGACATACGTGACAATGGCGAACATGAGAATGTACATCTTTAAACAAATGAGGCCAATAATAGCTCGCTCTCAAAATTTGATGTGCAGTTGCATTTGTGGAACCATGACCAGTACCAAATTTACCATGAAAATCATCTAATACATGTGAAGCCTCATTCTTATTAAGACATCAAAGATAAATACCTTCATGATTCTTTCTATACAAGACCCTTGTTTTAATCATGAAGTTAGCACATTTTAACCTCAAATATATTCTTTGAGTGGCATTTAAATTTGAGGGGTTTTACCATTCAGCAAAAAGTACATTATGTCTTTGTACCAATCATCGTCTGTGATTTCTTCTACCATGTACTGATGACAACTAATTTATGGGTCGATTTGAGCCAGGGTTTTGGATAATCCCTGACCTCGAACTATCTTCATTGGTTGTATTTCCAAGTCGTACTCCTGCAATGTAGATATCCATTTTCCTCACCTTTCACCCAACTCATTCTGTAAATACATCATTTTAATTATAGGGTCAGGTACTATTGCAAATACTTGACTATGCAAAAGATAATGTCTAAATTTCTTGACAGTTTTGAATAAATCATACATTTGTTTTTCAAGAATTGAAAATCTCACCTCCGCATCCTTCAAAGGTTTACTTCCAAATTCAATTGGATTTTCAACATTACCTTCGCTCTTTTGAGTGAGCACACTGGCAAATGAATGCTCTGAAGCAAATGAGTAAATGTAGAAGGGTTTCTTGTAGTCAGGGCTTACCAACACTGGTGCTTTTGAAATTGCATCTTTCACGCTTTGAAATGCATTCTTTGCTTCATTGCTCCAAGTCATGTTAACATCCTTCTTCATCATATTATTCAATGGATTGACAATTTCAGCAAAACCAGAAATAAATTTACGTACAAAATTAATCTTCCCAAAGAAAGATCTTAATTATTTTTTGCTTCCTAGTAGCTGAATATTTTGTATGGCACTTATTATTTTAGGGTCTATGGATATGCCATCTTTATAAATCACGTGACCCAATAATTTTGAATAACACAAGCTTATACTGAGAGAGGGGTGAACAGTATAAGACCACTTTTTACTTTCTTTCCAAACCAATATCAATTAATGTCCTTAATTGCAATAACCAAATATAGCAGTGTGCATTAATAACTTAGATAGCAGTAGTAAGCAAGAGCACAAGTCACCACACATAATTGAGACACAATATTTAACGTGGTTCCTCCAATGTGAGGTACTCCATGGAGAAAATATTTTACTAAAACTTTCTCAATCAATCTCTTTGGGAATCACTCCCAATTACAATGTTTATGGATCTCTATCCAAAGGATATGTTAATCCCCTAATCTCAAATTCATGGATCTCTTCCATAGGATAACTCTTTCCCCTTCTGCTCTGGCTATGTGATCTTCTAGAAGACTTTGTCTCTCTGCTGCACTGACTGGTGGACCTCTCTCCACTTGAAGACTCCTCACTTAGATCTGTATTCAACGGTGCTAGTTGTTGGATATCTATCCACTGATACTCTGTCCTCTATACTCTGTCACCTCCAAATCTCTATCAATAGGCTCACTAAGAACCTACTCAATAGGCTCACACAAAACCTACTTAACAAGCTCACACAAAACTTGTCAAATCTGCTTAAGAAGCTCACACAGAACTTGTCCAAATATGCTCAAGCAAGCTCACTAAGAACTTGCCCAAATCTACTCTAGCAAGCTCACCAAGAACTTGCCCAAATTTGCTCTAGCAAACTCACCAAGAACTATTGGCAATTTTGGGTACATTGGGTACATTGCCTTTGCTCAAGTGTTGATGTTGTCATTGATGTCAAGAAGCGAAAAGGTTTTTTGTGAAAACCAAGGCAGACAAAATAAAAGGTTTTATTTAAAACCATGGACAACAGATTTGAAATGGGTTTTTCTTAAAACCCAAGCTGGCTCTTCGTTTCGTTGAAAAAGGTGCCCCGGTGATGAAGATATTTAATTTTAAATATCTAGTTTAAATTTTATTTATTTAAAATTTAAATTAATATTTTAAAATTAAATTATTGTATTTTTTGACGTGTTTGGAAATTCCGACGTGTTTGGTAATGCATCGAAGTGCATATATAATGGGGCTAATAAATTCATTTAAGTGTGGGTGTGAATCGATATAAATCGGAGTGCATTTCGTTTTCATCTTTGTAGTGAAGGAAGATGTCAAGCATTGACGGCGAAGGAGAAATCTCTGTGAGAGTTAGTGTGGGATGGAGGCGACATCGTGGAAGGGTGTAGTCATCAAAGTTGAAAAGGAATGTCCTGCTGGAACTCTTAGACGAAGGCAATGAGACGTCAAGCTAGAAGTCAAACAGAAGAAGAAGCATCATCGCAAAGTTTTGATTACAGATCATCGAAATGAGGTAACGCCATGCAAAAATCCATCAGCAAGACTAAAGGAGTGAACGTTGAAAACTATTAGCAGGTTCAACAAAACCTAGAAGTCACGATTGCTGAAGTTGGAACAGTTTCACACAGTGTGCTAGGGTTTCCACATGGACGACATAGCTTCGTATGCTGGACTGATGTAGTTGTGCTGATCTAGATGACACAAGGCTTGCGGTGATTATAGTTGGATACCATAGTTTGGACATACTAACTACAGGAGTGCAGGTAGACCTCTACGATTGTGCTACTCCAGCAGATAGGTATACACGTGGCAGCGGGATGCTATAGTCGTGATAGTGAAAAGGGCAGCAAGGCAATTGGTCAAAAACCGCGTGGAGGTGAATCATTGTAACTTGTTCAAGAAAGTTTTCAACGCTAAAGGAAAACATTCAAACAAAGAACAAAAGGACAAAAACGTGAGGAATTATTTTGCTTTCATAAGCTTTACTATGTATGTTTTAAAAGGAGTAATAAGGGAGTTATAAGGTTATGAAATGTTGTGATTTATTTTATTTTATGGTACAAGTGGTTTTAGGAGAGATAAGGAAGTTGTGCAATTAAGGGCTTTGGTGATGATTATTGAAAAGTGGATTAATGTTGATTATGTAGTGATCTACTAACCCTTGTGAAGATTGGCAAAAGAATTTTGTGATGGTGGCAGATTTCCAAAGGGGTTCCTTCACTTCAATAAGGTATGGGCACATTATTCTTATGAGTATGATTGGTGTATGTTTTCCTGAAATAAGATTGGAGTGAAAAGGTATTCAACAAGGTTTCCTTTGGTTGGGTATAAGTCCTAGTTTCCGGTTTGTTGAAGACTACTTATGCATTGTTATCCTTGATGAGAATTTTGGTGAATGCATAATTCTGGTTTGAGGTAGTGGAAGCATTGGGCACTAGAATTTATGTTTGTAAGTCTTGTTACTTGCATTGAGATGATGAAAACCCTTAGATGGTTGTTTTGATAGTGATGGATAAGTTGCTTCCATAGTGGTTGTGTTGATGACGTTAGTGCTTTACTTGATACATGATATTGGGCTTACTCCATTGAGTTGATTTGAACAAGTTATTCTTTGCATTTGGTGATATTATGTTGGTGGCTATTTTGTTCAAATATCTTTGGAGGGAAAAGGATTTCTACTTGTTTCCTTTTCTAGTTGTGATTGGTTGAATACTTCAAGGTTAATGTTGAGTTGAATGATGTTGGTTAAACTTTGTCTTTGAGCATTGTTGTTGAAGCCCTAATTGGTTGAGAAAAGATATTTGTTGTTGGAAAGAACATGAGTATCATTGTTATATGACATATTGCATGGTTGGCAATTGTTGGGTTAAGTTTCATGTTCTTGAGAAAAGCATACTACATCTATCTTATTCTGTTGAGATTGATATTGAGTTGAGATTGAGATTGGGAGTTAAGTATAGAACATATTGAGTCTCTAACAATTCTCTTTATGCTTCTATGAGGTTGATGAATCACATTGGGTCTCTAACAATTCTCTTTGTGGGTTCATGCCAAGCAATTTTTTCTTGATGAACTTGTGAGCAGGTTTTGGACAGGTTCCATTGGGGACTTGTGAGCAGATTTGGACAGGTCCTAGAAGAGGACTTGTGAAGCTGAGTTTGATAGTTCTATCAGAGAACTTGAGGACAGAGGTGCATTGGTTCTATGAGAAGAACCTGAGGACAGATTTATGCCAGACTGAAGGACTATGTTTGGTGCAAATCAAAGACAGAGGACGAGGACATTTGTGCTAGATCGAAGGACTGTGTTTAGTGCAAATTCGAGGACCAGCTTTGAAGTGATAGAGTTGAGGATAGAGGTCTCCAGCCAGAGCAGGGAAGACAGGTGTCTTCTGTGGATAGAGTTCCATTTGCTAAGGGCAACGGAGGCAAAGGTCTTCTAGAGGATCACCAGCCAGAGCAGAGGTAGGGGAAGGTATCCCCTTTGAGCAGAGGCTCATAAATTCATATTGGGGGAAGGTTTCTCCTTTGAGCCAAGGCTCATAAACATTGTAATTGGGAAGGTTTCCCAAAGAACTTTGAGATAACTTTTAGAGAAAATTTTTGTGGATGAATCACATCAAAATTGTTGTGTCACTTTGTGGATGATCTTGTGCATTGTTTTGATATTGCTTTGAATATATTGCTTTGTTGTTTTGAAGTATAAAGGAAAATTTAAAAGAGGTCTTATACTGTTCACCCCCCCTCTCAGTATAAGCTTGTGTTCTTCAATTGGTATCATAGCCGGTTCTTTCGAAAAGTTTTAACAGCTTGAAGGAAAAGCTAGTAAAGAACACAATGGATCATTCAAGTGGCAATGCAGCACCTATTCTTGATGGGTCAGATTTTGGTCTTTGGAGTGCAAGAATGAAGGTTCATCTAATGGCACTTGGGAATGAGGTTTGGGAAGTAATTGAAGATGAGTACACTATTCCTGAACATGGTCTTAATACTAAAGAATAGAGTCTCCTACATCACAGCAATTCAAAAGCAATGAATACAATCTTGAAAGGCATACAGAAAGCAGATCTCACCAAAGTGATTCACTGCAAGACAGCTAGTGAAATGTGGAATCAATTGAAGGTGGTTCATACAGGTGATACAAATTTCAGAAAGGCCAAGTTGAGACACTTCAAAGGTATGTTTGAACAACTCAAGATGAATGATGATGAAAATATTAGTGACTATATGCTTCGTATGGATGAAGTTGTTAACTCCATGAAAGACTTAGGTCTTGAGCTTGCTGAAAATGATGTGTGATAAGATTTTAAGATCTCTTCCTAATAGATTTAGTGAAAAGATTTCTGCTATTGAGGAAGCTAAAGATTTGGATAAGTTTAAAATAGATGAGCTCCATAGTATACTTGCAGCATTTGAGTTAAGAACTCAAGTGAAGGTTGATGTCAAGAAGGAGGCAGCTTTCAAGGCTACCAAGAATTACAAAGGTAAACAGCTTCAAGAGAGTGATGAGTCTTCTGGTGATGAAGAGGCATATTACAACAAGAAAGGCATGTTCTCTAGAAAGCACAAAAATATGAAAAACGTAAGATGTTTCAATTGTGGAAATTTTGGTCATTATGCTACTAACTGTACTGTTGCCAAGGATGAAAGTGATGAAGATAAACAGGATTGTAAGAGCAAGGATTTTGAAAGGCATAGGCATCAAAGGAAGAACAAAGATGAGCACAGCAATAAAGGAAAGAGGTATTCTCACAAATACAAGAAGAGCTTCTACCTAGACAAAGCAAGTAAGTGTTCTAGTAGTGATAATAAAAGTTCTTCAAGTGATAATGAAAATGAGATGTTCATATCAAAAAAAGAGGAAGAACCAAAACATAGATTCATTATCATGAAATATCTTAGATGTGGAAATTTTGGTCACCTTGAGGATGATTGCACAAATAATTATCTGGTTGCTAGTATGTATGAGGATGCTTCAGAAAATGATAAGGAAGATGCATGTATGGTTTTTGAAAATGGTAGCACCTCTAGTGATAAGAAATCTGAAAAAGGCTTTGATGATTCTAAAAGCAAACATATAGAGGAAAGTGAAGTAGATCTTAAAGGTGAACTTATTAGTGGTCTTAGTGCTTTGAAAAAGGAAAGAAAGAAGAATGCTAGACTCAAGGATAAGTTAGATGAATGTTGTATGGAGAGAGATGAACTTATAGAAAGTCTTGATATCTCTATGGCTAATGCACAAGAACTCAAGAATGAGTTAGAATCTAAGGTGCTTGAGTATAGTGAATTAGAATAGAAAATGGCTTTGTTGAAAGAGGAAAATAAAGAATACAAGGATAAGCTATACAGGTTTCAAGAAAGCTCCAAAAAGGTTAAGTCTCTCATCCAAAGTCAAAGAAATCCAACAGATAAAACAGGTCTTGGTTTTGTTAAGCCTCACAAGAAACAAGTTGGAGAGTCTAGTAAGAGATTCCAAAAGGAAGAGAGTTCTAATGAGGAAAGTATTTTAGATCATGAGTCCTTGAATGATAGATGCGTAGAAACAGAAAACAAATTTTGGAATGAGAAGAAGGAGAATTTTTTTATGAAAACCAAGGCAGACAAAATAAAAGGTTTTATTTAAAACCATGGACAACAGATTTGAAATGGGTTTTTCTTAAAACCCAAGCCGGCTCTTCGTTTCGTTGAAAAAGGTGCCCCGGTGATGAAGATATTTAATTTTAAATATCTAGTTTAAATTTTATTTATTTAAAATTTAAATTAATATTTTAAAATTAAATTAAAGTATTTTTCGACGTGTTTGGAAATGTCGACGTGTTTGGTAATGCATCGAAGTGCATATATAATGGGGCTAATAAATTCATTTCAGTGTGTGTGTGAATCGATATAAATCGGAGTGCATTTCATTTTCGTCTTTGTAGCGAAGGAAGATGTCAAGCATTGACGACGAAGGAGAAATCTCTGCGAGAGTTAGTGTGGGATGGAGGCGACGTCGCGGAAGGGTGTAGTCATCAAAGTTGAAAAGGAATGTCCTGCTGGAACTCTTCGACGAAGGCAGTGAGACGTCAAGCTAGAAGTCAAACAGAAGAAGAAGCACCTTCACAAAGTTTTGATTGCAGATCATTGAAAGGAGGTAACGCCATGCAACAATCCATCAGCAAGATCGAAGGAGTGAACGTTGAAAATCGTTAGCGGTGTTCAACAAAACCTAGAAGTCACGGTTGCTGAAGTTGGAATAGTTTCACGTAGTGTGCTAGGGTTTCCACATGGACGGCATAGCTTCGTATGCTGGACTGATGCAGTTGTGCTGATCTAGATGACACAAGGCTTGCGGTGATTGCAGTTGGATACCATAGTTTGGACATACTAACTACAGGAGTGCAGGTAGACCTCTACGATTGCGCTACTCCAACAGATAGGTATACACGTGGCAGCGGGATGCTATAGTCGTGATAGTGAAAAGGGCAGCAAGGCAATTGGTCAAAAACCGCGTGGAGGTGAATCATTGTAACTTGTTCAAGAAAGTTTTCAATGCTAAAGGAAAACATTCAAACAAAGAACAAAAGGACAAAAACGTAAGGAATTATTTTGCTTTCATAAGCTTTACTATGTATGTTTTAAAAGGAGTAATAAGGGAGTTATAAGGTTATGAAATGTTGTGATTTATTTTATTTTATGGTACAAGTGGTTTTAGGAGAGATAAGGAAGTTGTGCAATTAAGGGCTTTGGTGATGATTATTGAAAAGTGGATTAATGTTGATTATGTAGTGATCTACTAACCCTTGTGAAGATTGGCAAAAGAATTTTGTGATGGTGGCAGATTTCCAAAGGGGTTCCTTCACTTCAATAAGGTATGGGCACATTCTTCTTATGAGTATGATTGGTGTATGTTTTCCTGAAATAATATTGGAGTGAAAAGGTATTCAACAAGGTTTCCTTTGGTTGGGTATAAGTCCTAGTTTCTGGTTTGTTGAAGACTACTTATGCATTGTTATCCTTGATGAGAATTTTGGTGAATGCATAATTCTGGTTTGAGGTAGTGGAAGCATTGGGCACTAGAATTTATGTTTGTAAGTCTTGTTACTTGCATTGAGATGATGAAAACCCTTAGATGGTTGTTTTGATAGTGATGGATAAGTTGCTTCCATAGTGGTTGTGTTGATGACGTTAGTGCTTTACTTGATACATGATATTGGGCTTACTCCATTGAGTTGATTTGAACAAGTTATTCTTTGCATTTGGTGATATTGTGTTGGTGGTTGTTTTGTTCAAATATCTTTGGAGGGAAAAGGATTTCTACTTGTTTCCTTTTCTAGTTGTGATTGGTTGAATACTTCAAGGTTAATGTTGAGTTGAATGATGTTGGTTAAACTTTGTCTTTGAGCATTGTTGTTGAAGCCCTAATTGGTTGAGAAAAGATATTGGTTGTTGGAAAGAACATGAGTATCATTGTTATATGACATATTGCATGGTTGGCAATTGTTGGGTTGAGTTTCATGTTCTTGAGAAAAGCATACTACATCTATCTTATTCTGTTGAGATTGAGATTGAGTTGAGATTGAGATTGGGAGTTAAGTATAGAACATATTGAGTCTCTAACAATTCTCTTTATGCTTCTATGAGGTTGATGAATCACATTGGGTCTCTAACAATTCTCTTTGTGGGTTCACGCCAAGCAAGTTTTTCTTGATGAACTTGTGAGCAGGTTTTGGACAGGTTCCATTGGGGACTTGTGAGCAGATTTGGACAGGTCCTAGCAGAGGACTTGTGAAGCTGAGTTTGATAGTTCTATCAGAGAACTTGAGGACAGAGGTGCATTGGTTCTATGAGAAGAACCTGAGGACAGATTTATGCCAGATCGAAGGACTGTGTTTGGTGCAGATCAAAGACAAGAGGACGAGGACATTTGTGCTAGATCGAAGGACTGTGTTTAGTGCAAATTCGAGGACCAGCTTTGAGGTGATAGAGTTGAGGACAGAGGTCTCCAGCCAGAGCAGGGAAGACAGGTGTCTTCTGTGGATAGAGTTCCATTTGCTAAGGGCAGCGGAGGCAGAGGTCTTCTAGAGGATCACCAACCGGAGCAGAGGTAGGGGAAGGTATCTCCTTTGAGCAGAGGCTCATAAATTCAGATTGGGGGAAGGTTTCTCCTTTGAGCCGAGGCTCATAAACATTGTAATTGGGAAGGTTTCCCAAAGAACTTTGAGATAACTTTTAGAGAAAAGTTTTGTGGATGAATCACATCAAAATTGTTGTGTCACTTTGTGGATGATCTTGTGCATTGTTTTGATATTGCTTTGGATATATTGCTTTGTTGTTTTGAAGTATAAAGGAAAAGTTAAAAGAGGTCTTATACTGTTCACCCCCCCTCTCAGTATAAGCTTGTGTTCTTCAATTGGTATCAGAGCCGGTTCCTTCGGAAAGGTTTAACAGCTTGAAGGAAAAGCTAGTAAAGAACACAATGGATCATTCAAGTGGCAATGCAACACCTATTCTTGATGGGTCAGATTTTGGTCTTTGGAGTGCAAGAATGAAGGTTCATCTAATGGCACTTGGGAATGAGGTTTGGGAAGTAATTGAAGATGAGTACACTATTCCTGAACATGGTCTTAATACTAAAGAAGAGAGGCTCCTACATCACAGCAATTCAAAAGCAATGAATACAATCTTGAAAGGCTTACATAAAGCAGATCTCACCAAAGTGATTCACTGCAAGACAGCTAGTGAAATGTGGAATCAGTTGAAGGTGGTTCATACAGGTGATACAAATGTCAAAAGGCCAAGTTGAGACACTTCAAAGGTATGTTTGAACAACTCAAGATGAATGATGATGAAAATATTAGTGACTACATGCTTCGTATGGATGAAGTTGTTAACTCCATGAAAGACTTAGGTCTTGAGCTTGCTGAAAATGATGTTTGTGATAAGATTTTAAGATCTCTTCCTAATAGATTTAGTGAAAATATTTCTGCTATTGAGGAAGCTAAAGATTTGGATAAGTTGAAAAAAGATGAGCTCCATAGTATACTTGCAGCATTTGAGTTAAGAACTCAAGTGAAGGTTGATGTCAAGAAGGAGGCAGCTTTCAAGGCTACCAAGAATTCCAAAGGTAAACAACTTCAAGAGAGTGATGAGTCTTCTGGTGATGAAGAGGCATATTACAACAAGAAAGGCAAGTTCTCTAGAAAGCACAAAAATATGAAAAACGTAAGATGTTTCAATTGTGGAAAGTTTGGTCATTATGCTACTAACTGTATCATTGCCAAGGATGAAAGTGATGAAGATAAACAGGATTGTAAGAGCAAGGATTCTGAAAGGCATAGGCATCAAAGGAAGAACAAAGATGAGCACAACAATAAAGGAAAGAGGTATTCTCACAAACACAAGAAGAGCTTCTACCTAGACAAAGCAAGTAAGTGTTCTAGTAGTGATAATGAAAGTTCTTCAAGTGATAATGAAAATGAGATGTTGTTCATATCCGAAAAAGAGGAAGAACCAAAACATAGATTCATTATCATGAAATGTCTTAGATGTGGAAATTTTGGTCACCTTGAGGATGATTGCACAAATAATGATTTGGTTGCTAGTATGTATGAGGATGCTTCAGAAAATGATAAGGAAGATGCATGTATGGTTTTTGAAAAGGGTAGCACCTCTAGTGATAAGAAATCTGAAAAAGGCTTTGATGATTCTAAAAGCAAACATATAGAGGAAAGTGAAGTAGATCTTAAAGGTGAACTTATTAGTGCTCTTAGTGCTTTGAAAAAGGAAAGAAAGAAGAATGCTAGACTCAAGGATAAGTTAGATGAATGTTGTATGGAGAGAGATGAACTTATAGAAAGTCTTGATATCTCTATGGCTAATGCACAAGAACTCAAGAATGAGTTAGAATCTAAGGTGCTTGAGTATAGTGAATTAGAACAGAAAATGGCTTCGTTGAAAGAGGAAAATAAAGAATACAAGGATAAGTCGTACAAGTTTCAAGAAAGCTCCAAAAAGGTTAAGTCTCTCATCCAAAGTCAAAGAAATCCAACAGATAAAATAGGTCTTGGTTTTGTTAAGCCTCACAAGAAACAAGTTGGAGAGTCTAGTAAGAGATTCCAAAAGGAAGAGAGTTCTAATGAGGAAAGTATTTCAGATCATGAGTCCTTGAATGATAGATGCATAGAAACAGAAAACAGATTTTGGAATGAGAAGAAGGAGAAGTTTTCAGGACCTAAGAAGTCAAATAAAGGAAAGTTTCAAGGCAGATGTTTTGCTTGTCACAAGTTTGGTCACATGGTTGTACATTGCATGGCTCAAGTGAAGAAGGTAAATAACAGTTTTAGAAGTGGTGATTTCTTTTATGGGTATTGCTACTCTTGCAATCAGTTTGGGCACAAGGCAGTTCATTGCAAGGCAAACAATAGGAACAAGTTTAGTCGGAATAGGTGGATTCAAAGAACAGGTATGCCTCAAAGAAATAACATTGTTACTTGTTATAAGTGCAACAATGAAGGTCACACAGTCAGACAGTGTAGAGCTGAAATTCCAGAATACAGGAACAGGAACAGTGGCATGATCAGGTCCAAGGATCAAAAAAATGACAGGAACAGGAATATGGAAAAAGAGTTCAAGAGAAGGCCCGACAAGGAAGTTATAGACGCTGATGATGATCAGTGCCTAATGGGAGTTTTACTCCCACTCCAGAATTAATCACCTCATCAGGAGGTGGGGGAGGGACTAAGCTAAGAGGCTCATTCTTAGTTCCGAGCCCCAAAGGTGGCCCTTTGCCATTGATGACAAAGGGGGAGAGATATGAGTAAGGGGGAGAGCTTCAAGTGAAGAGGAAAGCTTCAAGTCAGGGGGAGCAAAACTTCAAAGAGAGTGATTTCAGTTTTGGCTCTTGAAGATGTATTTTTAGTAAAGTTTTGCCATCAATGACAAAGGGGGAGATTGTTGGCAATTTTGGGTACATTGGGTACATTGCCTTTGCTCAAGTGTTGATGTTGTCATTGATGTCAAGAAGCGAAAAGGTTTTTTGTGAAAACCAAGGCAGACAAAATAAAAGGTTTTATTTAAAACCATGGACAACAGATTTGAAATGGGTTTTTCTTAAAACCCAAGTCGGCTCTTCGTTTCGTTGAAAAAGGTGCCCCGATGATGAAGATATTTAATTTTAAATATCTAGTTTAAATTTTATTTATTTAAAATTTAAATTAATATTTTAAAATTAAATTAAAGTATTTTCCGACGTGTTTGGAAATGCCGACGTGTTTGGTAATGCATCGAAGTGCATATATAATGGGGCTAATAAATTCATTTCAGTGTGTGTGAATCGATATAAATCGGAGTGCATTTCATTTTCGTCTTTGTAGCGAAGGAAGATGTCAAGCATTGACGACGAAGGAGAAATCTCTGTGAGAGTTAGTGTGGGATGGAGGCGACGTCGCGGAAGGGTGTAGTCATCAAAGTTGAAAAGGAATGTCCTGCTGGAACTCTTCGACGAAGGCAGTGAGACGTCAAGCTAGAAGTCAAACGGAAGAAGAAGCACCGTCGCAAAGTTTTGATTGCAGATCATCGAAAGGAGGTAATGCCATGCAACAATCCATCAACAAGATTGAAGGAGTGAACGTTGAAAACTGTTAGCAGGTTCAACAAAACCTAGAAGTCACGGTTGCTGAAGTTGGAACAGTTTCACGCAGTGTGCTAGGGTTTCCACACGGACGGCATAGCTTCGTATGCTGGACTGATGCAGTTGTGCTGATCTAGATGACACAAGGCTTGCGGTGATTGCAGTTGGATACCATAGTTTGGACATACTAACTACAGGAGTGTAGGTAGACCTCTACGATTGCGCTACTCCAGCAGATAGGTATACACGTGGCAGCGGGATGCTATAGTCATGATAGTGAAAAGGGTAGCAAGGCAATTGGTCAAAAACCGCGTGGAGGTGAATCATTGTAACTTGTTCAAGAAAGTTTTCAACGCTAAAGGAAAACATTCAAACAAAGAACAAAAGGACAAAAACGTAAGGAATTATTTTGCTTTCATAAGCTTTACTATGTATGTTTTAAAAGGAGTAATAAGGGAGTTATAAGGTTATGAAATGTTGTGATTTATTTTATTTTATGGTACAAGTGGTTTTAGGAGAGATAAGGAAGTTGTGCAATTAAGGGCTTTGGTGATGATTATTGAAAAGTGGATTAATGTTGATTATGTAGTGATCTACTAACCCTTGTGAAGATTGGCAAAAGAATTTTGTGATGGTGGCAGATTTCCAAAGGGGTTCCTTCACTTCAATAAGGTATGGGCACATTCTTCTTATGAGTATGATTGGTGTATGTTTTCCTGAAATAAGATTGGAGTGAAAAGGTATTCAACAAGGTTTCCTTTGGTTGGGTATAAGTCCTAGTTTCTGGTTTGTTGAAGACTACTTATGCATTGTTATCCTTGATGAGAATTTTGGTGAATGCATAATTCTGGTTTGAGGTAGTGGAAGCATTGGGCACTAGAATTTATGTTTGTAAGTCTTGTTACTTGCATTGAGATGATGAAAACCCTTAGATGGTTGTTTTGATAGTGATGGATAAGTTGCTTCCATAGTGGTTGTGTTGATGACGTTAGTGCTTTACTTGATACATGATATTGGGCTTACTCCATTGAGTTGATTTGAACAAGTTATTCTTTGCATTTGGTGATATTGTGTTGGTGGCTGTTTTGTTCAAATATCTTTGGAGGGAAAAGGATTTCTACTTGTTTCCTTTTCTAGTTGTGATTGGTTGAATACTTCAAGGTTAATGTTGAGTTGAATGATGTTGGTTAAACTTTGTCTTTGAGCATTGTTGTTGAAGCCCTAATTGGTTGAGAAAAGATATTGGTTGTTGGAAAGAACATGAGTATCATTGTTATATGACATATTGCATGGTTGGCAATTGTTGGGTTGAGTTTCATGTTCTTGAGAAAAGCATACTACATCTATCTTATTCTGTTGAGATTGAGATTGAGTTGAGATTGAGATTGGGAGTTAAGTATAGAACATATTGAGTCTCTAACAATTCTCTTTATGCTTCTATGAGGTTGATGAATCACATTGGGTCTCTAACAATTCTCTTTGTGGGTTCACGCCAAGCAAGTTTTTCTTGATGAACTTGTGAGCAGGTTTTGGACAGGTTCCATTGGGGACTTGTGAGCAGATTTGGACAGGTCCTAGCAGAGGACTTGTGAAGCTGAGTTTGATAGTTCTATTAGAGAACTTGAGGATAGAGGTGCATTGGTTCTATGAGAAGAACCTGAGGACAGATTTATGCCAGATCGAAGGATTGTGTTTGGTGCAGATCAAAGATAGAGGACGAGGACATTTGTGCTAGACCGAAGGACTCGTGTTTAGTGCAAATTCGAGGACCAGCTTTGAGGTGATAGAGTTGAGGACAGAGGTCTCCAGCCAGAGCAGGGAAGACAGGTGTCTTCTGTGGATAGAGTTCCATTTGCTAAGGGCAACGGAGGCAGAGGTCTTCTAGAGGATCACCAGCCAGAGCAGAGGTAGGGGAAGGTATCTCCTTTGAGCAGAGGCTCATAAATTCAGATTGGGGGAAGGTTTCTCCTTTGAGCCGAGGCTCATAAACATTGTAATTGGGAAGGTTTCCCAAAGAACTTTGAGATAACTTTTAGAGAAAAGTTTTGTGGATGAATCACATCAAAATTGTTGTGTCACTTTGTGGATGATCTTGTGCATTGTTTTGATATTGCTTTGGATATATTGCTTTATTGTTTTGAAGTATAAAGGAAAAGTTAAAAGAGGTCTTATACTGTTCACCCCCCCTCTCAGTATAAGCTTGTGTTCTTCAAGAACTTTCCCAAATCTGCTCTAGCAAGCTCACCAAGAAAATTTCCAAATCTATTCTAGCAAGCTCACTAATAACTTGCCCAAAATCTGCTCAACAAGTTCACTAATAACTTGTCCAATGTTGTCCATAAATCTATCTCAAAGGCCTTCTCAAAGGCTCAACCAATCATGCTCAAGTAGCACTCAAATCTCAACCACAAGTCTATGATGAACTCAAAAATGAATGGTAAGGTACTCTATGATGATGATAGTTGTGATCCACAATGATCTCAACTCAAGTCAATCTCATAGAAGCATAAAGAGAATTGTTAGAGACTCTATATTTTCTATACTCAAATCCCAATCTCAACTCAATAGAAGCATAAAGAGAATTATTAGAGACTCTATATGTTCTATACTCAAATCCCAATCTCAACTCAATAGAAGCATTAAGAGAATTGTTAGAGACTCAATATGTCATATTCTCAAACTCCAATAAGAATATAGACTAGATTTTTTCTAGGAACTTGAACAACCACATGCATCCCCTTGACTAGATTTAATCAACTCAACTCAATCAATTACCTCAAGTATCAATCCTTTCTCACAAACCCTAGTCCAAGCATGTATCAACCATCTCACAATGTTTCCAATAATGCTCAATCACAAGTCTTCATACAATGATACTCATGTTCTTCTATAGCTCAAGTTCATCTCACAATTAATGGCCTTCAACAACAATGCTTATAAACAAGGTTTAAACACAACTCTCAAACATGAAAACCTTGAAGCATTCAACAAACCAATTTTGAAAAGGAAACCACAATACAATCCTTTTTCCTCCAATTATATTTCAGAAATCAACCACCAAAATCAATCAATAAGATAATGTACCCATACCTTTTTATGAAGAGAAGAACCCCTTTGGAAATCTGCCACACTCAATCACACTTTGACAAAGAGCAGAACAATATTTACTTTTCAACCCCTTCATAAAAATAGAAATATCTCTCTATACACTCCTTATTTCTCCTTCTAAATAATTTTGTCAAATAGCCCTTGAAATAAGCTTTCCAACGATATATAATATGATATACTTTCCTAAAAGAAACATACCAGAAATATATTTTCTACTAAGAGCACATATATCTTGCCTTCCAAAATAACTCAACCCTTATCACCTTATACCTCCGACATTATGCAAAAATTAATTTTAATAATAAAAAATCACTTACCTCTAGAGGGGATCAAACCCTTGTCATATGCCCATGCACTTCCTTAACCGCAGTGCCAATGACCACGTGAGCACAGTTCTCACATGAGACAATAAGCATGAAAGGCGATTTTGTCTTCTCCTCTCTCTTTGCAAAACAAAACGTGGGTCTTTCTTGCCCCGAAAACACAACCATACGTGGGCTTTTTATTTGCCCTAAAAATATCAACCGACGGGAATCGAACCTCAGTCTTCTACCTAGCAAAATGTCATTGTCTCCCCTCGTTCACCGTTAGGCCACACTTGCCACACGAATTACCTTCTGCACTCATCGTCTTCTCTCCATTTTGATTCCCAGGTTTTTAAACAAAAGCCTTGGTGTATATATATGCACCCTTCATTATTTTTCTAACATCGGAGGATTTTGAATAATTTGATTTTTATGATGACGTCGGTGGTGATGTCTGTAGCACCCTAAAATTGGCACAGTTAAACCCTTAGTAAAAAGATAAAAATTTGAATTTTAACCCCGAAACCGCCCGTTAACCGCTCCCCCATTTTTTGTGCCATTTTTAGGAGTTGTTTTGACCGTTGGACGATATCATCGCCGATCAGACGAAATCGTCCTAGATCGGACGAATTCATCTGGAACAGAACGTCCAGACGATTTCGTCCCAAAACCAAATTTTCATAATTAGCTTCTATTTCAACAGCCTCTCCAACTTGGGCAAAAGCATGTCTACGTAGTTGGAGATTCCTCCATTGGAGATCTCCCAGATTGGGATGATCCCCAACCTCCTAACCTCCCCCTAATCCTATATAAACTAGGATTTTCTCAGTTTATCCCCCTGACTCCCTGGATCCCCTACCTGGCTCTCCTCCTAACTCTTTCCCTGGTTGATTTTCCCTACCATGTAAGCTTTGCACTCGTAGTTCTAAGTTTTCATTGCAGGTTTTCACTGTGCTTCAGCTGGAGGAAGCTCGGATCGTCGTAGGCGATTCCAGACGATTTCGGACGATCCTATCGTAGATCGGCGATGATCTCGTACGATTGGAGGTGATCTCGACTGTAGTTCATATTGGGGGAAATCAGAGCCCTGAGTTTGCATTTCTCATCTTTCTTCCTTATTTTTATTATGCATTAGCTTGATTATTTTCATTCTGCATCCTAGAGTTCACCTCATTTTAACATAAATGCATGATAAAGTTAAAATAAGTTATTAAAACAATGCATTTCCTTTAATATGCTATCCAAATTTATCAGTTAGGCATTTATACTATCATTTCTATCATTTTGCATTATTCTCGTAGTAGCATTTTTGGTTTTTGGTGTCTATTTCTGTGATTGCAGGTTTCTGACGAATTCGTCTAACGAATTCATCAGATCGACGATGATCTTGTCTGATCTCAGATGATCGCCTATTATCTCGGATGATTCTATACAATTGCAGATGATCCTATCATATTCAGGATGATCTGGACTCCTACAAGCTTCAGAATCTTCATCAGACATCCGAAATCAGGTACATTCTTTCTCATTTAGCATATTCCTTGTATCTAGGAATCATTCATGCTTTCTGTATTCATATAAATCAGCATTTTCATATAGAATAGCTTAGATTCATTCTGGCCAACCTAGGATTATGAATGATCGAGTATAAAATGAACACATCAAAACCATTCTCAACCTAGGCATGGAAACTGCCACTCAAAGTTTCCTGGTGAACCCACCATCCATCGAAAATTCACCCTTATACCCCTCCCCCGAGAGGCGCGACCTTCAAAGGGCCTCTCGATCCGAGGTATTGTTCCATCCTTCTCGCATCCCCCTTCCGGGCATGGATCCTTTAGCCTGAAGGTAAGGGCACAAAAAATTTGGGTCAGTACATTTTGGTGAACCCGACGTGAAACTAAAAACCTTTTGAAAACAATCCAAAAAAAAAAATTATCATCTAGAATCATTAGACAAACAATTAAAAGTTGCATATCATATTTAGATGGTAGATTATAATAAAAGACGAGTTGTCACCATAAATGTTGAAAATCAATTAACGGTCATAGAGATTACTTCGATACTTAGAGTACCTCAAACAAATAGGGTCCAACCTTTGTGGGACGAACTTGATAGGAGATTGGGTATCATTGAATCCAGATCTACAGAACTTAGGCAAATTAAGAGGTTTGTCCTAGATAGAATCCTGGATCCTGATCAGGTAACTTTGTACCATGAACTTCAGAGAGCTTGCCATAGGTGGTTAGCCGATAAAAGAGCACTTGTGTCTTCAGAATTGTACACCTTTGAGGAATACCTTGAGAATGCAGTTGTAGTACATAAGTTTCTATCTCGTATAGAGGATCAAGAAGTCATTCTTACGGATAGAAAAATATGGAATAGAGTTCCTAGAGCTGTGTTATATCGAGAGTATTGCCATGAAATTTATCTCTACAAGTTCGAGTATGAAGCAGATCATATTACCATAGCACACTTTGTCAAATTTTTGAAAAACCATTTCCAATTTGAGGAGGAGCATTTCATGACTCCTGATGAACTTGATCCTATCAACGATATCCATAAACTATTTATAGAAAACTAAGTCATTCTTCTTATTGTTGTTATTCCTTTTGCAACTAGAATGCTATTTGTTATCTTTATAATAATATTATAAAACACAAAAAAAAAAAAACAAAAAAAAAATCAAAACATTTCCTTTTTTTATAGTAGGTATATAATTAAAATATATACCTCTCAAACCTATCGCATATATATATATATATATATATATATATATATATATATATATATATATATATATATATATATATTTTCTGAAATCTAAGTTTAAGCACAATGCCTAGACTTAGGAATGGAAAACAAACTGAAGAAGAAGAAGATTGGCTAGGAAAACCATTAAATAACCCAGATGTCCTTCCTGAAGATCAAGTTCAGGAAGAAGAAATCCTAGACCAACAAGAAGAAGAGCTTGCTGTAAGAAATGAACAAGAAGAAAATGTTAGAGAGGAAGGATCCTCATCCCCTAAAATGTCTCTCGGGAGGAGCTATTACTTTTGAAAACATGGAACAATTCTGGAAGTTCATTAATACTAATATTGGTGTTCTTAATAGAGCAGTCCATATGGACAAGGATCGAATTAGTGACACTCAAGCAACTCTAGAAGACGTATTTCACACACGCACTAATCCCTTGTCCTTTATTGATCAAGAGAGTGATCAAGTCGGACCATCCAATTTGGATATGGCAGCTATAATCCAGAACATGCAACAACAACAGGTTACCCAACCATCTAAAGTGCCTGTTAGCAAGCCTAGGGCTATTCCCGCACAAAAGAAACCATCATTTACTGCTCTATTTCGCCAAGCTATTGAGCAATATACCTCAAATCAGCAAAAACCCAAAACAAAACCAAACACCAATTACCAACAACTGGGATACAACATAATACTATTACAAATCCTCTTCATAATACTCTTCCTGCCAACGCTTTGCATAATAGCAATATAGCGTCTAATCCTTATGTCACACCGTCATACACTCATAAATCCCATGCCTATGTCCCACCGAACCAATATGGTGGACAAACTAGTAATCTCGAAACCGTGGTGAAACAGTTAGTTTCCCGCATGGACCAGATAGATCCCTACCGTCCCTCGTACAATTATCGAGAGATGTGTAGTCAGCCTTTAGATCCTATAGTTGTAGCACAACCATATCCTAAACATTTTCCTATGCCTGTCTTGCCCATATATAAAGGAACCGAAGATCCCATAGAGCATCTTCGTATGTTTAGGATAGCATGTCATGATATATCACATGATGACTTGTTATTACTAAAAATGTTCCCAAAAAGTTTAGGAGGAATGGCATTAGAGTGGTATTATCAATTACCCACTAATTCTTTGAGGAATTTCGAAGAAACTGCTGAGTCTTTTGTGCATCAATTTAGTGCCTACATCGAAAGACATGTGACCATTAAAGATTTGTATAACTTAAAACAAGACAAAGATGAATGTTTTGCCGATTTCCTAGCTAGGTGGAGACAATTGATAGGAAAATTGCACTTTGTGTTACCTTATAGGGAGATGTTGGACATCTTTATTAATAATTTACAAGACCAACTATCCTACGAATTATCAATCGCTACCCTGACCACCTTCGATCAGGCTATAGACTTAGCCAGATGAGTGGAAGATGCTCTCATTAGGAGAGGACAACTTAAAAAGAAAGATGATGAGAAAACATCCAGAAATCAATATAAAAATAAACAAGTTGTGGGTGATGGAGTCACTGATAATAGAAATATCACTAATGTTAATGTTGCGAAGACAACGGAGAAGTTTATACTGAAACCTCCTGATAAACCTCCTCAAGAATTTACTAGGTTAAATCAACCTTTATCAACTATTCTCCCACAATTATTAGAACGAGGTTTGATTCAATTACCAACTATCCGGGAACCTGATCCAACTATACCCGGATACAGAGCTGATTTACACTGTGACTTCCATAGAGGACCTGGACACACTACCAACTCTTGTAAAAGATTAAAACATAAAATACAGGACCTGATTGATAACAATGAGATGGAGGTGCAAGCCTTTCAACCTAAGCAAAATCCTCCTAATAATGCTCAAAAGAACATCCCCCAAAACTAGAATCAGAATGCCAATCAGTCATTGGACATATTTCAACATCCTTTACCAAAACATGGCAAGGAAGTGGCTAATCAAATTGAACATCATAATGTTCCCCCTCCTACCCGATATGTAGGAACTATTAGTGGGCATTTACCTGCTCATGAGCCAAAAATATTTGACACAACCTTATCCATGGTTACAACTAGGCCTCTATACAATATCCAGACACCTAATCTCAGTGATACAGAATACGAGACTGAGAGTGATATGGAAATCACATCAAATCAATCGAATAGCTCTGAAGATGAATCGGATCCTATTCTCCCCATCACAAGTTATATGGTTCCAGAAGAACCATTTCCAAGAAGAGTCACTACTAGACCATCATCTCACCAATTACTTTCTAATGAGCAAGCCATAAATGCTAGACCAAGACCCATTCATCATCCGTAGAATAATATTGTGGGTACCATCGGAGTTGTTACTAGACAACAGGCTCAAAACTCTCAACAAGATCAAATGCAGAATGATGGATCAACTCCATTTGTTTTGAAAGTTCCTAATAAATGGAATCAGGCACCTAATGTTCAACCTAAACCTCCTTATAATATTAATGAGCAACTATCAAATATTATAGCTAGAATTTCTCTTTTGGACCTTTTAAGATCTTCTCCTACCCATAGAGATGAATTAATGCTCACATTAAGCCAGATGATGGTACCACAAGACATTCAACCTCGAAGCCATGGCTAATACTATAATAACTCGTGAAGTTGATTGTATTGACTTCCGGGATAGAGACATACCTCAACATAGTTTACATAAGGATAACCCCTTATATATTACCGCCTTAATTGGAGATGTAGCAGTTAAACGAGTCTTGATTGATAATGGTTCATCTTTAAACATCTGCACTTTTGACTTCTACCAAATATTTGGGTTTAGAAGTGATGAAATGAAAAGAACTGATATGATCATAAAAGCCTTCAATGACGAAACACAAGAAACGTGTGGAGTTATTACCATTCCATTGCAGGTTGGTCCGAGAACCTTGGATACGACCATGTTTATTGTACATTGCCCTGCATCGTACAATATACTCTTGGGTCACCCTTGGATCAACGCAATGCGAGCCATTCCCTCAACTTTACATCAATGTGTTAAATTCGAATTTAAGAATCAGTTGGTTACCATTCATGGTGATCCTAGACCCTTTGATATGTGTGCTTTGGCGTAACCTGTTGGAGTTCAATTTTGCCCTGCTCTGTCATCCACACACCCTAATTCTCATTATCCATCTAAACATGTGAAACACACACCCACAATGCCATCTACTTCTTCTCCATCAGTTCCACCTCTACATACAACTCAACCATCCTCTAAACAAACCACATTAGGACCTCAGAAAGATCCTAATCCCACAACCAATGCCTCTTGTTCTACTCCTATCACTTTTATACCTATAATAGGCCCATCCATCGACATCTCTACAACATCTACATCCACCAAAGGCATAGTTTCCACACTAGAAGATGTAGGAAATGTTCCTTCTACCTCTTATGCTCTTACTGACGAGCTTTTACCCGATTTATCTAAAATTCTTATATCATAGAAAACGAATGTTGCTATGCAAGATTCCCTTATTTTAAATAATTTTCCACCATCTCCTCATACCTTGGGCCTCCCACAGCCTATGGGAAGTATTTACCAAGTCGGGAGCTATGCTTTTATTTATAAGGGATATGACTGGGGTAGAATACCCAGGAACATCAAGACTCATTATGATGGATATGCTCGATGTTATTTTACTAATGAGTATATTAAAGCCAAATCTATAATGCTTAAATTGGGATATAAAGGGAAAGGTTTGGGACCTTTCCAAAATGGTATGAAAGAACCTTTTGAGGTAGAACCGTGGCCTGCCCGATGTGGTGTGGGCCTATTTCCTTGTAAGGGTCAGCCTTTCCCATTTGAGGATGATGACCATCTCATATGTTACCAAGATTATTTGGATAAACGTGATGCTTTGCATTTAATGAATAAGCCATTTACATGTAATATGCTATCTATAGCCTACCCTGAGATGATCGCTGAATCCGACGATGAGTTGGAGGGAGATATCTTCCATGATGTCTCCATTGAGGAATTATTACATCATGAATTTTATTTTGATGGCTCTATACCTAGTATAGCCCAGATTGAGGCCACGACTCCTCAAGATGAATTATCCAAGCTAACCTTGGAAGAGTTACAAGAATTGGGCGTTTCACCCGCCCCACCTAATTTTGAGAAAAATCTACACATGGAAGTAGAAAATGTCATAAAAGTTAACATTGGAACTGAGGATAATCCTCACATAATCAACATTGGATCAGAATTGAGTCAAGAAAAATAGGATAAATACATCACATTTCTTAAATAATATGAAGATGTCTTTGCTTGGACATATGAAGATATGCCAGGATTAGACCCTTCTGTAGTTATGCATCACCTAGTAGTCCATCCGGATGCTAAACCTATTAAACAGAAACTTAGAAAAATGCATCCTAAAGTGGCCTTATTGGTCAAAGGGGAGTTAGAAAAACTCTTAAATGTTATTTTTATACAAGCCATTGATTATGTTGAATGGATCTCGAACGTAGTTCCAGTAACTAAGAAAGAAGCTACTAAGGTTAGGGTTTGCACAGACTTTAGAGATATTAATGTTGCATGCCCTAAAGATGATTTCCCTCTTCCCAATATGGATCAGATCATTGATTTTACTACTGGGAGTGGAATGATATCCTTAATGGATGGATTTTTTGGCTATAATCAGATCAGGATAGCTCCTAAAGATCAGGCTAAAACAACCTTTATTACCCCTTGGGGAACCTTTTGTTGGAAAGTGATGCCATTCGGTTTGAAGAATGCAGGTGCCACATATCAACGAGCCATGACTTATATCTTTCATGATATGATGCATGATATACTACATGATTATGTAGATGACATTATAGCTCATTCTATTGAAGAAGATGACCATTTAGATGACTTGAGAAAAGTATTTAATCGGTTAAGGGAATATCTTATCCGATTGAATCCAGCTAAATGTATATTCGGAGTTAAGTCCGATAAATTATTGGGGGTTATAGTTTCTTTACGTGGCATCAAAATTGACCCTCTCAAGATTGCGGCTATCACTGATATGCCCACACCCACAAACATATCTGAATTACGAAGTTTACAAGGTAAACTTCAAGCTATCCGTCGCTTCATCGATAAGTTGGCGGATAAAACCGGACCCTTTCTTAAGCTTCTTAAGAAGGATGTCTCTTTCCATTGGGACAACGAATGTCAGGAAGCATTTGAACTCCTCAAACAATATCTTCTTAACCCACCTGTGCTTTCACCACCTCGACCTGATCACCCATTTATCTTGTATATTTTTGCTTCAGATTTTGCCTTAGGAGCTATGTTAGCTCAACTTGATGATGAGAAAAGAGAACGTGCTAATTATTATATCAGCCAAACCTTAATTAGTTATGAAACCCGCTACACAGCATTAGAGAAGTTATGTCTAGCAATCATATTTTCTACACAAAAATTATGCCATTATATGCTCAGTCAGAAAACCTATGTTATTGCTAAATCCGATCCTTTGCGGTATCTCATGAGTCGACCTTATTTATCTGGTCACACAACAAAGTGGGTTCTTGCGCTAAGCGAGTTTGAACTCACGTTTATAGGACAAAAGTCTGTTAAGGGTCAAATCATAGCAGATCAATTAGTTGCTGCACCCTTAGAATCCACCCATCCCCTCATCATTGAGTTTCTCGACGAATGCCTTAAACTAGAGGCAGACCATCCAGAGCAATGGTCCTTATACTTTGATGGAGCCCGATGCATGAGTGGGGCTGGTGCAGGTATTATTTTAATATCTCCACAGAAACATCTTATACCTCTGTCCTTTAAATTAATGTTTGCTTGTACTAATAATATTGTTGAATATGAAGCTCTAATCCTTGGCTTACGAGCTGCCTTGGCACTAAAAATTAAAAATCTATTAGTTTTTGGTGATTCTCAACTTGTTATAAATCAAATTAATGATGTTTATCGGACCAGAGATGATAAATTGCATCCATATAAAGCATATGTATTACAATTAATATCTTTATTTGATCAAGTTACCTTGGAAGCTATTCCTCGAACTAGCAATCGTGCGGCTGACGCTATGGCTGCAGCTGCATCTCTTTTACCCTTGGAGTTAGATGACGAATATGCTACCATCATTATTCATCGACTCCAGGAACCCACTTCAAATAAATCATGCTTAGAACCTTTGGATGTGTTTCTAATCAATGAAACTACTCCTAAACTTTGGTACACTGATATATTCAATTTTCTTCAAAATGGGACCTTCCCTGAAGGTTTTAATAGAAACCAACGTCGGTTATTACGTAGACGAGCAAGTCACTTTGTAATAATTGGCAATACGTTATATAGGAGATCTTTTGAAGGTATCCTACTGAGATGTTTGAATCTAGAAGAATCTAGATCAGCTTTGAGTGAAGCCCACGATGGATCTTGTGGGGGACACTTTAGTGGTAGCGCCATTGCTAAGAAGCTCCTTAGGATAGGATATTTTTGGCCTACCATGGAGAATGATGCACATGATTACGTGCACCATTGCGACAAGTGCCAAAAACATGCTGACCTTGTCCATGCGCCTGCACAAGAACTATAGGCTATTTCATCTCCTTGGCCTTTTTCAAAATGGGGCTTAGACATTATCGAAAAAATTAATCCTGTGTCATCTGATGGACACAAATTCATCATAACCGCCATCGAGTATTTCATGAAGTGGGTTGAAGCTATGCCCTTAGCTTCTTGCACTGGAACCCAAGTTTCCAAATTTATTTTTAATCAAATTATTTGTAGGTTCGAAATTCCTGCAAATCTCATCTCGTATAATGGAACTTGTTTCAAAAATAAATATGTCAAGAAATTATGTCAAAAATATAAAATTCAACATCGTTGGTCCACTCCCTATTATCCTCAGTGGTAATGGCCAAGGTAAGCATCTAATAAAACATTAATTAAAATCCTCAAAATATTGGTCAATAAATCTGGCCATGATTGGCACATTCAATTATATCCTCGCTCTGTGGGCTTATCGTACTAGCGTTCGTACTCCCACGGGCACTTCACCTTTTGTTTTGGTTTATGGCGTTGAAGCGCTTTTTCCCTTTGAATTAGAAGTTCCTTCTTTGGCTCTACTACTTCAAGATACTGAAGTAGGAGATGAATATCATGCTGACAGATTTAGTCACCTGGAACTCCTAGATGAGAAGCGCATCAATGCTTTGGAACATCTTCGAGCCTATCATAACAAGCTTAAACGAGCATACCTCAAGAAAGTTCATCATCGATCCTTTGAGATCGACGACCTTGTCTTAAAAGAAAATCAAAAAAATACTAATGCAACTAAAGATCTTAAAGGTAAATTCGAGCCCAACTGGCTTGGACCATATATTATCACTGCCAAATTCGGATCGGGAGCATACAGATTAGCTACCTTAGATGGTAAAGATCTTAAAGAACCTATGAACATTATGCATCTTAAACGCTATTATGCATAAATCTGGTCATTTCATCATTGTATATATTGTTGTTTTGCATATTGTTTCATTTTAGTCATCCATATAAAAATTTCAAAAACAATAATATTATTTTTTCTTCTTTCAAATCATAAATTAAAATCAAAATATAAAAAAATCAAAATCATCAAAATCTTCAAAAAACATTTTTGCACCCATCAATTCTTGAAGTATTGCAGTCATATTTTCAATTATTTTGGATAAATTAGCATTTATTTGGAATCCCGCACTTTCACACTCACATGAATAAATATCTTGATTTTATTTGGTATGATTATTAATCTCTCTTATATCAAAGTCCACAGTTGAATTAAATAAAGTTTTGAGCATAGAGAATTGATCTTGTTATTTACTTGAACCAAGTATATCTCTTCACATTAAAATGATTTCATTGCAAATTCAATATGATGCTACATAGTAGAAGTGGTTTCTTGAGCGAAAAGTTTCCCCCGCTATCCTATCATGCACATGGTCTAGAATCTTTGAGAATTGACAAAAGGACAAGCTCACCCCTACCCAGAATAAAATTCCCTTGCTCTACAGCCAATCCGAGCAAGTATCCCTAGTATAGGAAGAAAAAGAAAAGTCAAAGAAAATGAGAAAAAAGAAAAAAACATCATTTTGTACCATCGCAGCAATATTTCAGCATTATCTCAAGTTCCAAGCAAAAATACAAAAAAAAAAAAAAGAGACGAAAAGAAAAAGCAAAAGCAAAAGCAATAAAATCCTTTCCCTACCCCTTGAAAAGAAAAGAAGGGTGAATGAGCTTGAATCCCTAGAATTCTCAATTATTCAAAAACTGTGAGGTAAGCCCCATAACAGGTGGTTTGTGCCCAACCCGCTTGGCCTTGGGTAACTCCTAGCGTGGTGATATGTCTGTCACATTAGCGACCTTCTTTTGTACAGACCTATGTCTGCTTATGGATCAGCTAGCTCTTGATGACCCGACTTACATAGTAGTCTGGTATGGTTACATGCATATAAATCATGGTCAACGAACACTTATTTGGTTAATTCAAATTACTTGTATCAAATTATCTTGCTCAAAATTGGTAAATGAACAATACAATTGCACACACATTTGTATTTGAGAGATTTTGTATCATTATGATAAATCAAGATCAGCAATGAACTCACATATGCACATGAGGGTTCCTTATAAATCTACATTTTGTCTTTGAGATAATTTAAAATATTTTTGCAACTCTTTTTGGAATAATTTCATCTTCTTATTTAAAAGAACATTTGTTTCGTATAAAAACAATTACATACATTGTTTTCAAAAATCCAAAATTTCTTTCAACAACATATTCAAAAATCTAGCAATAAAGTCACGTTTATATATTTTTTTTGTTTATCTCAAAATCAAAAATCAATTATGCAATAAAATTATTTTTGGATTTCGCGATGATGGTATAAGTCTATACCTATAATTCTATGCCTAGCGCAAACCATTGTTCTAGTTTTATTTCCCATTCATTTTAATTCATAAAAACATATGGCTTAAATCATTATGTTCCACAATTGTGCTTTAAAAAGAACGAACACTTTTTCTATTTTCATTTCATTATGTCAACATTCAGTTTTGCGACGATGGTATAATTCCTAGGCAATTGTTCAAATTTCTATCACACTTAGGAATTTTATGCCTAGCAAAAATCATATTTCTACTATTTCATGCATAATATTTTCATGACAATCTGAAAACAAATTATCACCATCATCATTTTTCATCATCACAACACAAAGTCTTAAGACAGTCTCTTAAGCACTCTTTTACTTTTAGCAATATTTCTATACTGGGATTAGCTTGACGACCTAGCGAGCGGCGACTCCATGAAATGGTCATATAACAACGACAATGTCCTTTGAAATTATTGTTAGAAGTCCCTTTATTTTTCATTAAATCACACCACAAACAACCAATTTGTTTACATCAGATTATTTCATTTAAATTTTATGGCATGACATAAAATTATACTATTTCCAATGACATAATTACATGAATAATCAATCAACAATTCAAAACTTAAAGCATCATAAAACATATGGACAAGTCATATCACAAAAATATAATATATATATATATATCAAAAATATATGTACATCATATCAAAACTGGATTGGTATGCCACAATCTATACCCTGGCATACTCAATCCTCTCAAAAATATATAGTCTATAGTCAGCAGCAGCTAGTCTCGAGAAGCCCTCGAGCTCTCAACCTCATCTCCTCCCCTACCTGGCATGGAGGAGGTGGTCCCATAGAGGTCCATGCTATGTCATGGGTCCTCACCGTCGATCGTGAGGATGTCCTCGATGATCCCATCATGACTCGACTCCACAATGGGGGCTGGCAATGGTATCCTCTGGTTCTCTGGAACCACATGATAGTATAATCCTTGGTAGAATGCGGTCTAAGCAATAGACCATGCTAGATCCCGAGTGCTCGCCCCTCCGCTCTGAGCCCTGAGTCATGTAGCCTCATCCTATAGTGTCTGCACCTGAGCCCGAAGGTGGGCAACCTCAGCCCGGAGAGCCACCATCTCACTGCTCTCCCCCACCTCGACACCCTTGCCCTTATCGGGCGATGGTGACCTCTCCCTCTACTGAGAAGGGAGTCCCTCCTCCCTCCTCTCTGGCTATCGTGGTCTCTCCGGAGCCTGTGGCACTCTTCGACGTCTCTCCTGAGGAGACCATCACTGCTCCCTCCCTTCGTGACCCCTCACTGCATCGATAGCATCCTAGCATCGCCTCCCCATCCATCGCCACACATAGCGTGCATCGGACCCTATGCCCTCATCATCCGAGGAGGGTGGATGCCTGCATACCAGGCATCATACCCATCTGTGACCCCAACGTCATCCCCATCCACTAGCTGAATGGGGGCATCATCCACATCCTGACTCTAGAATCATTGCATATCTGGAGCCCCGCTCAGTGTAGTACTATCCTGGATAGTCTGGGAGTACTCGTAGTCTCTAAGGGAAGGGATCCCCTGCTGTAGACCGAACTACCTCAAAACTCGGTCATAGCGATGGAGCTCTACCTCTCCCCACTCCATCCTCAGCCAAAAGACTCACCTGATGCGAGCCAACTCCCTGCCCATCCTCTCCCCACCCTGGGTGCTCTCTCCATGGCCTCCAGGTGATCTGGTCATGGATGAGGTCATCTAGCAACCTTCGGGACATCGATAGATCTATCCACCACTGTGACCCTCTCTGGAGCCACCAATAGAAAACCCGGGGTCTCTCCCGATCAACCCTTGTCAGTGGAAGCCCTATCGGCCTCCGCACCATAATGTGCTCCCAACACCAAACCTGTAGCAATGATGTCAAAACCAGACATCGACCTCCCTTGTATACGACCCCGTATAGGATCCTATACAAGCGACATAGCACAAAGCTACCCCAAGCAAATCTGTAGTCATGGTCTCTCATATCGTAGACCACATCTGAGAGCAGCCATGGTAACCTGCATCCGCTCTGGTGGCATAGCAATAAGCCACCCACTACCCCTACCAAAACTTGAGTCAATCGAGATGCCCCAGGCATCTGCCGTAATGTCTCGATGTTCACTCCGCCCTTCTCTAGGGTGAAGCTAGGGTCTCCGCACAGTCGCATCATGGCATGGCCCTGATTGGCCATAGGAGTCATCAACCATCCATGTATGGGGATCCTCAAAATCCTCCATACATCCTCTAGAGTGGGAGCCATCTCCCTTGTCGATAGCCGAAAGTAGGACGACCCCGGATACCACCTCTCTGCTAGGGCTGTCAGTAGCCCCATGTCCGTAGGTATTTGTGGCATCTCCGCCACATGTTGTAGCCCAACCTCTGATAGTCGGTCTCGCTCCGCCCGATCAAGCGTGGCTACATCATCTCTTAGCCCCCGTATTTCCACTCCCAACTTTTTAGTAATCCCCTCTACAAGATAAACAATAAAACAACAAAAATCATTAGTGCATAATCATTAAAATCAATTTCATCTCATAAAAATATGATATCGCCCATTATTGGACGATATCGTACTAAATTGAGTCAAATCGTCCTTGGTAGGATGAAATCATCTCCGATTTCTCAACTTGGGGATCGCCCCTATTTCGCCGATTTCGCCCCTAGACGAAATCGGCGATCTAGGGACGATTTCGACGAAATTGGGACGATTTCGTCCCGACGTCGTCGACGGCCTAAAAACGGCCGCGATGCCCCAAAAATAGTCAAAATTTAAATTAAAAATCACACAAATCAAATTAAAAACATAATTCATCAAGTTTAGATCCTTACCCGCAATCCGCGTCGGACCTCTGTCGATCTGTGCGTTGTTTCCACCATTTTGCCTGCAGAGCTCTAAAACAACAAAAATGAACAGTAACAATGAATTAGGGTTTTACCCTATTTTTTTTTTTTTATTTAAAAAAAACAACTTTTTCTTTTAAAATTTTGCTTTTCCGTGCTTTTACCTCAAACGTTCGATTTGGGTAAAAACACGGAGGGGGCACCATAGCAAGCAGTCATACGATTCGACCTAGAATCGTCGTCTAAAAAATTGAGTAAATTTTTGCTTTCTCGTAAAGCGTGGAGAACTCGTCTTTAACGCATTTTCTTCAGAAAATTCGCTAAAGAGGGGGCAAAATGTAGCACCCTAAAATTGGCGCAGTTAAACCCTTAGTAAAAGATAAAAATTTGAATTTTAACCCCGAAACCGCCCGTTAACCGCTCCCCCCATTTTTCGTGCCATTTTTAGGAGTTGTTTTGACCGTTGGACGATATCGTCGCCGATCAGACGAAATCATCCTAGATCGGACGAATTCGTCTGGAACAAAACGTCCAGACGATTTCGTCCCAAAATCAAATTTTCATAATTAGCTTCTGTTTCAACAACCTCTCCAACTTGGGCAAAAGCGTGTCTACGTAGTTGGAGATTCCTCCGTTGGAGATCTCCTAGATTGGGATGATCCCCAACCTCCTAACCTCCCCCTAATCCTATATAAACTAGGATTTTCTTAGTTTATCCCCCGACTCCCTGGATCCCCTGCCTGGCTCTCCTCCTAACTCTTTCCTTGGTTGATTTTCCCTACCATGTAAGCTTTGCACTCGTAGTTCTAAGTTTTCATTGCAGGTTTTCACTGTGCTTCAACTAGAGGAAGCTCGGATCGTCGCAGGCGATTCCAGATGATTTCGGACGATCCTATCATAGATCGGCGATGATCTCATACGATTGGAGGCGATCTCGACTGCAGTTCAGATTGGGGGCAATCAGAGCCCTGAGTTTGCATTTCTCATCTTTCTTCCTTATTTTTATTATGCATTAGCTTGATTATTTTCATTCTGCATCCTGGAGTTCACCTCATTTTAACATAAATGCATGATAAAGTTAAAATAAGTTATTAAAACAATGCATTTCCTTTAATCTGCTATCCAGATTTATCAGTTAGGCATTTATACTATCATTTCTATCATTTTGCATTATTCTCGCAGTAGCATTTTTGGTTTTTGGTGTCTGTTTCTGTGATTGCAGGTTTTTGACAAATTCGTCTAACAAATTCATCAGATCGACGATGATCTTGTCTGATCTCAGATGATCGCCTATAATCTCGGATGATTCTGTACAATTGCAGATGATCCTGTCATATTCGGGATGATCTGGACTCCTACAAGCTTCAGAATCTTCATCAGACATCCGAAATTCGGTACATTCTTTCTCATTTAGCATATTCCTTGTATCTAGGATTCATTCATGCTTTCTGTATTCATATAAATCAGCATTTTCATATAGAATAGCTTAGATTCATTCTGGCCAACCTAGGATTATGAATGATCGAGTATAAAATGAACACATCAAAACCATTCTCAACCTAGGCGTGGAAACTGCCACTCAAAGTTTCCTGGTGAACCCACCATCCGTCGAAAATTCACCCTTAGCCTGAAGGTAAGGGCGCGAAAAATTTGGGTCAGTACAATGTCATTAAATTTTAAATTTAAAAATTAATTATTAAATTTTAATTTTAAAATTTAATTATTAAAATTTAAATATTAAAATTTGCATCGATTATTCAAGGTTGAATATCTTCATCTCCAGGGCACATTTTTCGATGAAACGAAAAGCCAACCTGGGTTTTAAGAAAAACCCATATCAAATCTGCCATCCGTGGTTTTAAATAAAACCTTTTATTTTACCTACCTTGGTTTTCACAAAAACCTTGTTTTCTGAAATATCATAAATGCTTATTTATGAACTATTTCGGTCACCAAAACCAAATGTGATCCATGTGACATCAATGATCCATGTGACATCAATGACAACATAAAATGCCTCATATTACCTCAAATTTCCAACAATCTCCCCCTTTGTCATTGATGGCAACACCTCTAATGCAAAAACCATAATCACTACAAAAACCATCTCTGAGAATCAAAGTTGCTCCCCCTGACTCAATACTTTCTATGGAGGCTGCTCTCCCTAACTCAATGCTCTCTTTGGAGGTTGCTCCCCCTAACTCAATGCTCTCCCCTTTACTCAAATCTCTCCCCCTTTGACATCAATGGCAAAAGGGACACCTATGGGGCTAAAATATATGACTCTTAAGCTTAGCCCCCTCACCACCTTCTCTCTTGAGGTGATTAATTTTGGGGTGGGAGTATCTTTACTCCCATATCACTTTGTTTCTTTCCTCTATCAACTTCCTTCCATGTTTTTATGATATCCTTCTCTTGATGAATCACTTGATCTTCTTGTCTTGACCCTGTTTGGAATTGAGTCCTACACCACCTTGCAATATGCCCAAAGTTATTGCAATTAAAACACTTGATATTGTAGCCTTTGGTTGGTGCCCATGTCCTGAAATTATTCTTGAAATAATTTCCATATCCATTCCTTTCTTAAACCTTGTATTGTGAAGCTCTGTTTTCATGACCATTATGACCATGACTTCTGAATTGTGTAGCTCTAAAACCAAAACCATGTTGCTCATTTCCTTTGCACTGAAAAGATTTATGACCAATCCTGTTACATGAGAAGCAATGTCCCTAAAAATCATACCTTCTTCCTTTGAAGTTTCTTCTAGCAAAATCAAACTTCTTTGATCCATGGATCCTTTCTTGACCATTATCCTTATGATCATCTTCAACTTGTGCATTGCATTCTTGAACCTTCTTTGTAGCATCTAAAACCTCTTCCTTAGTTTCTTCCTTGCCTTTCTCTTCAATAATTTCTTTTCCCTTTGAACTTGATTCACCTATCTCAAAACAAGAACCAAACTGAATATTTGGAGCCATAGGAACTTTGGAACTTTCCTCACAAATCTTAGGTGCTTCCTTGCTTTCATATTTTAGAACTTCCTTTCCTTTTGAGTGTGATTCCCCAAACCTGAAATATGGGACCTTTGGTGCTTTGAAACCTTTCCAAAACTTGTGCAACTTATCCTTGGAGTCTTTCACTTCCAACCTTAAGGAAACAACTTCATGTTCTAATCTTTCACATTCTTGCTTCCTTACCTTTAATTGTTCAAGCATATCTTCTTCAATTTTCTTTGCCTCTTCAACCATGATTTTTAGATCAATGAGATCTTGTAGGAGCTTTGCCTTTATCTTCTCATCCTCTTGTGCTTGAGCCTTTAGTCTTGAGTTTTCTCTTTTCATTTCTTCAAAAGCTTGTTCTGACACTTTCTTTTCTTCATGATCATAACTGTGCCTGTTTTTCTCTTCATGATAAATTCTTACTTGAGATTCCTGCTTTTGATCTTTAGTAGGAGCTTCTTCTTTTTCACTGACTGAGAGACTTTCATTATTGCTGCTAGAAGCACTGATTGCTTCTTCCATATACAAGCTCTTCTTGTCATGCCTACCTTGTTCATACATGTTTTCCTTTTCTTTTTTATTCTTGCATTCATCTTCACTATTTTGATTGTGCCTGTCTTCCTTGAGTTTCATTTCATCTTCACTATCACTTAATCCATTGCAGTAACCTGAGACATGATCGAGTTGACCACAAGTAGAATATTCTTCTTTTAAAATCTTGAATGCTACCTTTTGAGAAACAATATCTTTGAAAATCCAGTCAAGTTCCATTTCCTCTCTATTGCTGCTATACCTATTTTGTGGACAATAAAATGCCATGTGACCAAGCTTACCACACTCAAGACATCTTACTTATTTTTCTTCTTCCCTTCTTAGAGATTCAAGATCAGATTCATTTTTCTTCTTAGATCTCATGGTTCTTATTTTACCTTTCTTTGCCATGTGTGTTCTTGTAGAATCTTCCCTCAAGTTGTTAGCCTTTTCGAAGGAACCCGCTCTGATACCAATTGAATAACACAAGCTTATACTGAGAGGGGGGTGAACAATATAAGACCACTTTTTACTTTCTTTCCAAACCAATATCAATTAATTTCCTTAATTGCAATAACCAAATATAGCAGTGTGCATTAATAACTCAGATAGCAGTAGTAAGAAAGAGCACAAGTCACCACACACAATTGAGACACAATATTTAACGTGGTTCCCCCAATGTGAGGTACTCCACGGAGAAAATATTTTACTAAAAATTTCTCAATCAATCTCTTTGGGAATCACTCCCAATTACAATGTTTATGGATCTCTATCCAAAGGAGATGCTAATCCCCTAATCTCAAGTTCATGGATCTCTTCCATAGGAGAACTCTTTCCCCTTCTGCTCTGGCTATGTGATCTTCTAGAAGACTCTATCTCTCTACTGCACTGACTGGTGGACCTCTCTCCACTTGAAGACTCCTCACTCAGATCTATCTTCAACTACACTGGCTACTGGATCTCTATCCACTGAGACTCTATCCTCTGTACTCTATAACCTCCAAAGCTCTATCAATAGGCTCACTAAGAACCTGCTCAATAGGCTCACACAGAACCTGCTTAACAAGCTCACACAGAACTTGTCAAATCTTCTTAACAAGCTCACACAAAACTTGTCCAAATCTTCTCAAGCAAGCTCACCAAGAACTTGCCCAAATCTACTCTAGCAATCTCACCAAGAACTTTCCCAAATATGCTCTAGCAAGCTCACCAAGAACTTGCCCAAATCTGCTCTAGCAAGCTCACCAAGAACTTGCCCAAATCTACTCTAGCAAGCTCACTAAGAACTTGCCCAAAATCTGCTCAACAAGTTCACTAAGAACTTGTCCAATGTTGTCCAAAAATCTGTCTCAAAGGCCTTCTCAAAGGCTCAACCAATCATGCTCAAGTAGCACTCAAATCTCAACCACAAGTCTATGATGAACTCAACAATGAATGGTAAGGTACTCTATGATGATGATAGCAATGATCCACAATGATCTCAACTCAAGTCAATCTCATAGAAGCATAAAGAGAATTGTTAGAGACTCTATATGTTCTATACTCAAATCCCAATCTCAACTCAATAGAAGCATAAAGAGAATTATTAGAGACTCTATATGTTCTATACTCAAATCCCAATCTCAACTCAATAGAAGCATAAAGAGAATTGTTAGAGACTCAATATGTCCTATTCTCAAACTCAAATCAGAATATAGAATAGATTGTTTCTAGGAACTTGAACAACCACATGCATCCCCTTGACTAGGCTTAATCAACTCAACTCAATCAATTACCTCAAGGATCAATCCTTTCTCACAAACCCTAGTCCAAGCATGTATCAACCATCTCACAATGTTTCCAACAATGCTCAATCACAAGTCTTCACATAACAATGATACTCATGTTCTTCTATAGCTCAAGTTCATCTCACAATCAATGGGCTTCAACAACAATGCTTATAAACAAGGTTTAAACACAACTCTCAAACCAAAAAACCTTGAAGCATTCAACCAACCAATTTTGAAAAGGAAACCACAATACAATCCTTTTCCCTCCAATGATATTTCAGAAATCAACCACCACAATCAATCAATAGGAGAATGTGCCCATACCTTTTTATGAAGAGAAGAACCCCTTTGGAAATCTGCCACACTCAATCACACTTTGACAAAGAGCACAACAATATTTACTTTTCAACCCCTTCACAAAAATAGAAATATCTCTCTATACACTCCTTATTTCTCCTTCTAAATGAGTTAGTCAAATAGCCCTCGAAATAAGCTTTCCAACGATATATAATATGATATACTTTCATAAAAGAAACATACCAGAAATATCTTTTCTACTAAGAGCACATATATCTTGCCTTCCAAAACAACTCAACCCTTATCACCTTATACCTCCAACATTAGGCAAAAATTAATTTTAATAATAAAAAATTACTTGCCTCTAGAGGGAATCGAACCCTCATCATCTGCCCATGCACTTCCTTAACCACGACGCCAATGACCACGTGAGCACAACGCTCACATGAGACAATAAGCGCGAAAGGCGCTTTTGTCTTCTCCTCTCTCTTCGCAAAACAAAACGTGGGCCTTTCTTGCCCCAAAAACACAACCAAACATGGGCCTTTTGTTTGCCCCAAAAATCTCAACCGATGGGAATCGAACCTCAGTCTTCTGCCTAGCAAAATGCCTTTGTCTCCCCTCGCTCGTCGTTAGGCCACGCTTGCCACACGAATTATCTTCTGCGCTCGTCGTCTTCTCTCCATTTTGATTCCCAGGTTTTTAAACAAAAGCCTTGGTGTATATATATGCACCCTTCATTATTTTTCCAACGTCGACGGATTTTGAATAATTCGATTTTTATGATGACGTCGACGGTGATGTCATTAAATTTTAATTTTAAAATTTAAATATTAAATTTTAAATATTAAAATTTGCACCGATTATTCAAGGTTGAATATCTTCATCTCCAGGGCACCTTTTTCGATGAAACGAAAAGCCAACCTGGGTTTTAAGAAAAACCCATATCAAATCTGCCATCCGTGGTTTTAAATAAAACCTTTTATTTTACCTACCTTGGTTTTCACAAAAACCCTATTTTTTGAAATATCATAAATGCTTATTTATGAACTATTTCGGTCACCAAAACCAAATGTGATCCATGTGACATCAATGATCCATGTGACATCAATGACAACATAAAATGCCTCATATTACCTCAAATTTCCAATAAATTTACCTTCTGTTAGGCCAAATATGCATTTTTTAGGATTCTCAGAAATTCCATGTTCTCTACATTTTTGTAAGACCTTCCTCAAATCCCTAACATGGTCATTTCTATTTTTGGAAAATACGGGAATGTCATCAACATAAAAAAAAATGCATTTACCTATCAAATCTCGAAATGCAAAATCCATTACTCTTTGAAATGTGGTACGTGCATTTAATAACCCAAATTGCATTCTTCGATAAGCAAATGTTTCCCATTTGGTTGTGAAAGTTGTTTTCATTCGATCTCTAGGATCAATTAGTATCTGATTGTATCCTGAATATTCATCTAGGAATGACATCATTTCAGATCCATTTACCATTTGTAATATGTTGTCTATGGATGGTAATGGATAGTTATCTTTTTGTGAAGCTTTGTTCAGATTCCTAAAATCAATGCATAACCTAATTTCACCAGTTTTCTTTCTAACAGGTACAATGTTGGCAACCCACGTAGAATGCCTAATTGGAAAAATGATCTTGGTATCTAATAACTTTTTAACCTCCTTTTCAATGAGAGGTTCTAGAAGTGGGTTAACTGGTCTATGTTTCTGCCTAAATGGTTTTGCATCTGGCTTTAGGGGAATTGTGTGAGTTATAATGTTTTTGTTATACGTTTTAAGATCTTTATAACTCCACAATATCACATCTTTGTAATCTTTTAAAGCATGCATAATACCTTATTTTTCATTAGATGTAGTAGCTTTACTTATGAGAACATTTTGTGTTTCATCTGACTCACCAATATTATAAGCATCATAAGCATCTTGAGGTAGAGAAACTTTATCGCATTGTTTTGTTTTGTAACCCAGATCGAAGAGCTTTTCTAGAGAAAGCATACCTTGAGGGATATTGTTGACTTTCGTCATCTCTTCGCATTCATTAATGTCCTCATGTAGTCTTTCATCTTCCTCAATTACCTAGTTTTCAAAAATACCAGAATTAGTTACAAAATTAAAAATATGCCTGTCACTCTCAAAAATTTGAAAATTATTTACATTATCTGGAATTGAAGGATAAGGCATGAGCTCAATCGTAAATTTTTTAAGCTTTTATTTTTGATTGGATTGAGCATACTTGTGGCAACGACCAGTGCATATGCAACACGATTGCCTTTTCGATAAATCAAAGCAATGTTAAAGGCTAAAAATTCATCAATTAGACTTCTAACTCTATTCCTATAATGGATTAATCTTTTATCATTGTATGAATATTGACCCTTAACCTATTTAACTACTAGCTATGAGTCTCCTAAAACTTTTAAGCATTTGATACCCTTACTCAAAGCTAGTTGTAATCCACAAACCAATGCCTCATATTCTACTGAATTGCAAGTACAAGGGAATTGTAAATGATAAGCATAAAATTAGGTCTTACCTTTGGGGCTTATGAGTTCCACCCTAGCACCACTATCTTTCCTGGATCTAGATCCGTCGAATTTTAATATCCAAACAAGATTGTTCTCTACAAGTGATTTGTTAGATATACCTTACGCTTCTCTCTCACTAATTCTTTCGATTACGTCTAAGGCATATGTACCAAGTTCTATTTCACTATACATAACTTCATTTTTTCCTTTATTGTATTCCATGATGAGCTCTTTAATTCTAGGTTCTCGTTCAACCCGGATTTTATTTTCTACTCCCTTCCAAGGTAGCCACGTGTGAGAAATCTGTTGAGAAATAGCCATTCAAGTTCTTGATCTAATCCCTGCTCAACAATAATCCATATTTAGCATAAATATCAACAACTTGAATATCAATGTATTGTTGAATTCTAGGTTCTGATGCAATTTGAATGAATACGTTTTTCAACATACCTACCATATTCACCTCTATTTTATCTAATTGGACAACTATTTTGTTCGTCTTCATAGGAGTGAGTCCTAATATTTGGTAAACCGAATATGGCATTACGTTACTCGATGCTCCTAAATCCACCATGCAATTGTGTACATTCTTTCCTGTGATTCGAACCATTAGAAGAAAAGGTAAAGCTTCTTCTTTTTCTTTTTTAGAAAAATATTTAACTTCAGTAACGTCAAGGCTCTCTTTTGCTTCTTGAAATGCTATATTTTACATTAAAAGTTTCCTTTGTTCAGGTAACTAACAAACATCATAAAGATTAATGTTGGCCTTTGTTTTCTTCAAATATTCGATAATGTTATAACTTGTAGATTCAACATCTTGAACCTTTGGCATGTTTTTCGGAGTTACCTTTAACTTTTCAGGAAAAGGTGGTGGAATGAGATTGTTGTTAGATTTGACATCAGATGGCACATTCAAATTCTTAGGGGGGATGGAATATGTGTTATAAATTTTACCTCTACTTCGTAAATGGTAGTCGTGAGTTGGCTTCTTGTATTGTTTTAGAGTATGCACTTCTTCCACAATCTCATCCTCTTGTTCACTTTCTTCTTCTTCTTCAATTTCACCCGATTCACAAATTTCCACTATAAAATCTGAACTCTTACCTTTGCTTGTGCTAGCCTCATCCACATCATTATTTGGAACTAATTCCATTTTATCCAAACCCTGTTGAATGTAATTTGCAACACAACTAAATTCATTGCATTCTAGTTCATTATGTTCATTTGTACCATGCAATCTACACCAATTATCCAACACTACTTCTGTGACATTAACAATAGTGGCTTTTGAGTTTGAGCTAGAAGCTTCATTATTTTTAGCCACAGGGGTTGGTACACCCCCATTATTTTGTCTCGTGTTAAAATGTTTAGGTCTTTGCATAGTAAATCTTCGATTAGTTTGAACATTTTGATTTTTTTGCTTCTACATTTATAGCATATCATTACTCAATTTAAGGCACATTCTTTATAAATATACTACCCTTTTCGGATCAGGAGTATCATTAGCAGGTTGATTTTGGTTTTGAGTTGCAACATTTGGGTTTTGTGGAACATTTTGAGTAGTTGGATTCAACCAACTCTAATTAGGCACATTTTGATGAAGTGCCATATTTGAGATATTTGTTTGAGGTATAACATGGGGTAAATTTTAGTTATGTAACGAATTTTGATTTACCCATAGGTTAGAATTCATAGAATTTGTTTGATTTTGCATGTTTTGCATAAACATCGGATTACCCTGTTGCATTTGAGCAAACATGGGATTGTTTTGTTGTGTTTGAAAACTTTGAAATTGATTCAAGTTTTGATTTGGGGCAACATTTCTAAACATATTAAATTGTGATGCATCATTTCTAGTTTTTTGTGCAGCATAATGACTTTCTAAAAACAGTTGATTATTTTGTGGTGCATAAGCCATTTGATTTGGTATTTGAGGCATCATGTTTAATATTGGAGTTTGATTCATAAAAGCATTATTAATCATGGGTATTTGATTTTGCATACCCGGATATCCGATCGAAGGTAGTTGACCAAGCCTGCAACTCGAATGCATCATTTGTTGCTCCACCAAAAGAGCTTCTGTGTATTCTCCTGTGAGTGTCGTTATCTTTCCTGTTCTTCTGATGAACATCGTCGTTAATGGATCCAATGACCTGAAGTAAACTTGGATTGCGACATCTTCTACAACATTGTAAGGAGCAGTTAGTCGTGAGTACATTTTATGGAACCTAGTATTGAACATACATAAAGGTTCATTAGGTTCCCTACGAGTTGAAGCAAATTGCAGATAAACACTAGCAGGATCAATTGTAAATTTAAATTGTGTGATGAAAATATTTTTGAGCATATCCCAAGAAGTTATTGAACTAAAGGGTAATCAAACATACCAATCGTAGGCTATCTCATCCAAGGTTAGAGAAAAGAACCTACATGTGATGTCTTCATGTTCCACTTGTAGTCTAGTCAAAGCATCTGTATATGCCTGTATATTTTCTTTCGCTATGAGATTTCCATCATGCTTGTATCTTGGTAAATATTTCTCCACACTCTTTGGCATGTCATGGGTAACACCTAGTATATTCAATGGACTTCGCTAATTTCCCATCCATGCCAAATTTCCAGCAAGTGGAGCAACCATATTGATATGTGGGGAATTAATAAGTACACTTGAACTAGTGTTAGCAGTGTTAGGTAGAACCACATTTTGGGTCTTACTTCGTCTATGTCTTTTGGTGGGTGATAAAATTTGAAATATCGTGGAACCAGTAGACTTAGACCTAGTGATGATTTTTTTAGACTCTAGTTTAATTCAAAATCTCACTAATCCAAAATAAATACTTGAAACATATGTTTTGATAAATCAATATAACTGCAATAGTCAAGTATATAATAAACAACTCAAGAACAAATGTGATTTGAAAAATTTGCATAAAAATGAAATCAATTATCAGTTTTTCATCAAGCCCTCCTTCTAGCACCAATTTGTTGATGGATGATTTTATCCCTTCACAAAATCATTCACAACTAGGATTTATATCCTTTCTTGCAAAGAGATGAATACTTTTTCAAGATCTCCACTTAAAATATTTCAAATATTAAGCATGTAGGTATGTATAAATGCCTTAAAACTCTTCGTAGTTTGCAAGTGTTGTTAACAAGGGGCCTGGAAAACTAAATAACCAATTCCATAATTTTCACGGGACATAATAGATTATATATTCTTTTCACCAAATGACATTCGCTTTATGATCTCATTCTTAAATATACCAAATTTATTTCCTTTATTTTAGATGTCTTGATTAAACTTTAACATAAATGAGAACCAACATCTACCTTTGACTTTTCCTCCCCTTTTAACTTTAATGAAATATTAAGGTAAAAGGGAAATTCATAACTTCAATGAAACCTTTGATTAAAATAATACTTTATTTTCCCAAAATAAAATATTGACCTATCCAAACTCCTTGGTAAAATTATAATCCAATTTTAATTAAGGTGAATTAAAAAATAATATCTTGCCTCCTTCCACAAATATTAATATTTTTGGATGATGAAAATGAGGCTTGTTATAAACTTTGCTTTATGAACTTTTACTTTATGGTAAATTAAAGTCCAGTAAACAATTTTTTATTTTTTTTTAGTAAAACTTAACTTTAGAAAATATTTATGAATATAAATACTTTCAAAGTAAATATGACTTGTAAAAAGGGGATCTGGATGTTTTAATATAATGCATAAACTTATACATTTCAAAATTCAAATTTTGTTATCTAGGTGTTGTAGGTGAGTTGGAGAGGAGAGGGTAATCCTCCAAGGGATGTCCTAGGTTTGAATATCCACCCTACCAAAAAAGTTGAATTGGATATCCAAAAAACAATTGATAATGTTGGTGAGGGGAGGGCCAGATGCAACACTCATGTGACTTTTACGGTGTAGAAACCCTTGGTCGTGGTCTCTAAGACCAAGGTGGCCTCGCAAGGGGTTTTCCGCTTTAAAAAAAAACTCAAATTCTATTCTTTGAAAGATATTTGCTTCAACACCCCGATCTCATGAATTCCAAGATGGGCATTAAAACAACATTTATCCTTTTTAATCCAAATATTAATTTAATTTAATATTTGGATTGATAAAACTATTCTAAGACGAGTTTTGAAATTTCTTCTAATAAGTTAATGAACAAATAGTATGTATTCAATTAACATAACAAATAAGATTCAAAAGTTCTATTTTTGAAAGAAATTAATATCTTAATACCTCAAACAGACATTCAAGAAACAGTTAAATAATCACAGACAATTCAATATAAAGCAATCTATGATTCACCAATTCTGTATAGTGTAATCATAAATCAATGCAATCTTCAAAGGGACTTTATAAAACTGAAATTTATTATATCAAAACACTTCATTCGATTCAGAAACAGATTCAACACATAACTGTATCACAAAAGTGAATTGACATAAATTTATTCCTCTTACAAGCAATGATGAACATCTGCAACCAGCATTCCCAGCTTTCCTCTTTTAATCTAGCTTTTCGTCCAATTTAAGCAATCTTCCTCCTCCTGTGTCCAGCCCCCTAATTTAGCTTTCTTTCACCATTTATAAACCGCAAATTTCATTATCAAGTTGGTTTGATCCGTTTCTCCTTTTCCATTCTCCAATAGTCTTAAAACCCTAATATAGACGAAAATATTTACTCCATGATATATAATATCCTTTAAATAATTCTATTTTGTTTTATAATCATCAAATGACATTCTTAAGTTTTATAATCATAAAATGACATTTTTAATGCGCTTGATATGTTCTTTTCCCTTCAACTGAGTAATTTCTTCAGAATTACTTTATAACCCGTCCTTGAAAACTTACTATACTCATCATAGTCGTATCCAACGATTAAACATTACTGCGTTATGGCTTCTTATTGCAGAGAATGGCAACTCAGGCCCCTGAGAAATGAAAATCCTCTCAGACCTTCTGAGAACTGAACAACTGTAATAATCCTTTACTTTCAACGAACGCATCCATGTATACCTATTTCAAATAAATCATATTATCCAGGAGAAACGCATAAACTCATACCCAATTTACTAGACGATGATTCTTAGCGTTTTCCATTCTGATTATCGTTAGAATCTAGGTGACATGGAATTCATTTGAACCTTGACATCAATGCTTTTCTGAAAAGCAACCGTATTCATCTTCAAATTTCTCCCCACACAGGAAACTCATGATAACATCACCTTCAGCATCTACAACATTCAGATGTGTTGGTATCCAAGATTTGCCGGAGGTTCACAAATAATTTCCAGGTAACCCCAGCACACTTCGGGTAGGTTTAATATTTCACTTGAGTATTCCCTGGGTAGGTTTATCGATGTTTTTCTTGAACCAAATTTCGTTGCGAGTAGCACCATTTATCCTTGATGTTTTCATTTTATTAGATGCCTTCTATTTAAGCGTGTTTCCTGATTCGCTGCGCCCAACTATGTCCAAATTTAATATGTATCCTCCCTGGCTGAACACATCTGCATCCACCCTAGAATCAAACACTTTGACAACGGGTCCCACCTGTGTCTTCATGAGACTGTAATACATAGGTATTCAACTGACCATGTTCTCACAATTCCCAAAGCAACCTGTTATATATCATTACCTTAGTTAGAAATGAAAATTGAAAAGGTAATATGAATAAAGCAAATGCCTCAATGCACATTAACAAACATAACAAAAAAAAATGTGTGACGCGTCATAGAACTACATAATATAATTAACACGTGTGACACGTTAAAACCCACATCTTCAGCATGAATAACCACATCGCATATATGCATTACATATTATTCAACACCCAACCTAGTGACCACATTTATCTTATTGTGAAGAACCTACTCCTAACCATAATCCCTAAAACAAGTAAAACAAAAAAAATACAATATATTCAACACCCAACCTAGTGACCACATTTATCTTATTGTGAAGAACCTACTCCTAACCATAATCCCTAAAACAAGTAAAACAAAACAAATACAATATATAAAATACACAAGACCATATAACAAGCATTCTGACACAACAAAACAAAATAAAACCAAAAAAACAAACAAAGAATAAATCACATGATCTCAAAATAACATTACACAAAAACATACCATGTAATAACATTAAACCTTAAATCACAATACAACAAACCCACATAATGGTCAAATCACACAACATAAAACACTACAATGTGACCTTTCAACATATTTTTTTTCTTTTCTTTAAAACAACCCATTCAAGCCTGATGACAGCATATGAGCTAAATGAATTTTGACCATGAACCCTATTATAATACCATTTTGAGAAAGGCAAATATTTGTGATATTTTCCTGAAAACAAAGCGAATGATGGGCTCAAGTAATGATTTGAAAACAAGCTCTCAAATTTTAAGTGGGTCCCCATTTCTTCATTTTCTCTTCTTTCTTCCTTTCCTCTTGCTATCTGATATTATTGTATGGTCACGCTTCTAGAGGCTACATACCTATGCTAGATTTCCCTTCTCCTTCTCTTCTTCCTATTATTTTGCATTGTTGTATGGTCACGCTTTGAGCGGATACATACCTATGCTAAATTTCCCTTATCCTTCTCTCCTTCTTCCCGTTATTTTGCATTTTTGTATGGTCACACTTTGAGTGGCTACATACCTATGCTAAATTTCCCTTCTCCTTCTCCCCTCATTATTTTGCATTGTTGTATGGTCATGCTTTGAGCGGCTACATACCTATGCTAAATTTCCCTTCTCTTTCTCTCTTTCTTCTCATTATTTTACATTGTTATATGGTCACACTTTGATCGGCTACATACCTATGCTAAATTTCCCTTCTCTTTCTCTCCTTCTTCTAATTATTTTGCATTGTTGTATGGTCATGCTTCAAGTGGCTACATACCTATGATGAAATTTCTCTTCTTCTTCTTCCCTCTTCTTCTTCTATTTCTCTATCTGCTTTTGCCTCCTTTCTTCCATCTTACTTTCTCTATCATCCTTTTCTTTTTCCTATCGTTCCTCCTAATATCGACTTCTTTTATTTATCTCTTCGAATTTATATGCATTCCCACATGCTAGAGGAACCATAACTATTGCTTCTTCCTCTCATCATATCTTCGCATATCCATTTCTTCTGACAGGGCTTTCAATCTCATCTTGTTGAGTTTCACAAAATTCTTCTTGTATATATTTTCCTTGCATGTTATATCTCCTATAATGCATCCATTGTATATATGCATCACTCCTCTTTTTACATCTTTACTCATGTTTGTACATTATTCCTATAGAAATGTAATCATGATAGGATTAAAAACGCGCACTTGTTAGCATCACCACTTGGCTATCCACTCCTCTTATCAGGATTTTAGATTATATAGTGATTAGTGTGATTTTGATCACTCACCAATTAATTCAATCAAATGTCACCTCTAGTTGACAAGTTCTTACGCTTCTTACAGCTTTCCTTGGTTGGTTCAACTTCTTTCATGGACCATTCACATATCATATTTTTAAGCAAATTTTGAGTCTAGAGAAGACAACACCTTGTGCAGATATTGCCATCTAGCGAACAGTTTTTCCTGCTCATCCTATCATTCGCGTGATCAAAAAATGAATTGGAGATAAACAAAGGGAAAATCATTATAAAAATTTAGAAAATGGGCAGAAAACAAAATACAATGCTCACATTCCAAAAAATAATAATAAAAGAGAAAAAATAGTACCGCAAAAAGGGTTTCAAAAGAAATGGTAGAAAAAAAAATAAAAATCCTCCAAGAGCAATACTGTTATGCTTGGTCTTCTTTGGTCCTTCGGTTTAAAATAACATCATGGGATGATTTCCATCACCATCAATAGGCTCTAAGTGTCTGCCTGCTAGTGGAATAGTCTTACAAATGGAGACATACATGTCACATTAATGACCTTTTTTGTACATATCACTGCACACTTGTGGATGAGCTAGCTATTTTGGCTATGTTTACAATGGGTTAGTCCTACCTCCCTCAATTGGAAAAATAAACATCACTCTTCACACACACTGGTCCCTGATAGACTTTGATCCAATCATATTAGTTATGAGTTGTAGTCAAACCTTGTTCAATTTCTCATGAGGTTTGATTGCTATAACTATGATAGATAAGATTATTGTATAATCCCATATACCATCCTCCATACCTAAGATACTATAATGGATCACATTGCCACTAGTTCATCATTCACATACATGCATCATTGCATCTATTTTATATTTATTTATTTACATTACATAATTCCACATTACATCTAATCTAAAGTGATATCATTCTCCTATATTTTACCACAAGCATACATATACATCCATCATACATTCACTTCCCACTATTCTACATTACACATATACATAATGTTAACATTACATATTCATTCACACAAATCATGATACATGTATATAAGGCTACAACAAAAAGCAGGTATATATATATGATGATAAAAATTCCCTCAGGCTACAAAAGTAGAGTCCATCCATCATACATCTTAGTCCTAATAACTGCTTGGAGTCTCGCCACTCCCCTCCAGCTCCACCCTATGCACCTCTACCACCCCGCTCTACTTTGGATCTACCTCCACCCCATGTGCCTCTACCACCCCACTCAACTCTAAAGCTGCCTCCACTATCTACACTGCTATAGGTATTCCCACCCTATCCAATCCTAGGGTAGCTCCCACTACCTAAGACACTGCTAGTACTACCATCCTCAGATCCCTTGACACTATCGATGGAGTACTCCATCAACTTTGTTGTTAATGTGTTTGTGTTTCTGATCATGATCTTGATCTTGACTATGACCCTCCATAATTAGGAATCACATGCCCATATGAAGTTAGGTTGATCTCGCATTGGATCTTCATCGATGCATCCCTTGAGTATCGATCTTACACCTTTGAATGTCCATATCACCAATGATCCACCTAAGCTCTTAGACTTGTAGCCTCAACCCTCAAACCTTCTATCTCCACATCATACACTACTTGAACCATATCCCTGTTAGCCTGTTCCTACTATATACTCTCCTACACAGTGGTAATATCTATCCTACCCTCACCTTGGTAGCTATCATCTCCACAACTTGGCATCATAAATCCTCCACAATATTAGAATACCTTACCTGCTTCACCTCAAGTTATCCTCATAGCTCCTCATACCGTCTCTCTGACTCCTCATACCACATTGATGCTCCTCCTACCACTTCTTCATATCCAAATCCCAATCGATCTCACTCTTGTGAAGTTTCCCCTCTAGCTCTCATATCCTCTCTCTTAGTATCACCATCACTTCCTAGGCATTCATCCTCTCCTGTACATAAAATGGTATATCCAAAATATCTCTAGCATCATCCTCCTCCATCATCACCATATCTCCCTAAGGATATACTTCTAATACATCAGTTGTCATACCATCGCCCTCCTCCTCCATAGGTACTGCATCATCCAAGGGCTGGCCTACATTGTTGGACTATTGATCTGGCGATCTCACTATAGGAATCCTAGACCCATCATATCAAAATCACCTCTACCATTTAAGATGCTCCTCTATTTCATCCTATGATCCTACATTCGACACAGGTCCACCTCTCCCTGGTGCTTGTCCCCCCACTGTAGGTAATCCTACCACTGGCTGCACCTAGCCATAAATCACTCTAACTCCTGGTTCCCACCTTTGTGTGATCCACCATGTGTCATACTCATGAGTTATCCCTACATCAGCCATATGTGGAATCACCATAAGTGAATTCCTCTCGACATCCAAGGGAGGCACTACAAGTTGCATCCCTAGATCACCCTACCTCCTCCATATCATAATAAGTGCACCTAGTATCCCCTACCATAACCTGAACTATCACATGACCCTACTCAAGGGGAAGAACTCTACCTATCGTACATACTGCCCTACCACCCATCACCCTTAATGGATTGCTCCTAACTACTCACCATCCTTCTCCCATACTACCTCGTCCTTCTAGGGCCTCCACTGAATATGCTTAGGCTCTAAATCGCATAATTGTATCCTCCAAAACAAGTAATCATCCTCATGTCCCATCTTCATCCCCTTCTCCATATTTGTATGCCACCTTAAGGCATAAGGTATGAAGTCACCCATCAACTCAAAAGAACTATATGGTAACAACGTCGGTCTCTCTACCGTAATATGCTCTCATGCCCAAACCTACAACAATGGGCTCCAACTCAAGCCCAACTGGATTCCTCGCACAACATTGTGTAACTCCCTATACACCTATGCCAATAACATAAGCACCCACACAAAAACTATCTCATGCTCTACCATATCGCATGCTACGTCCATCATATTCCAAGAGAACTTCACTTCTGAGGTATCTGGTAGAGCATATGTAGATATTATAAGCATCATCATGCAATGGTGATCATACAACATCTTCTTATACCAATAGAACTCATAATCCACCACCTTCTCAAATTGTACCTCTACCCAATTTGCACCAAATGTGCACTGTAATACCTCCTTTTGCCTCACGTATGTCGCCATCCTCACTAGATCCCCCTCTATTGGTAGTTAGTAGATTCTATTGTAGAGAGGTAAAATTGCCCTACCACGTACAATTCCCAAATAAAATGTTGGATCTGTAAGGAGGGAACCATTTTTGGGGTGAACCGGAGAAAGGTTCACCATGAACGGTTTAAGGACTCACTCCAAGTCCTCAAGATATTCGAGATAGTTTGGTGTATTCAATTTTTAAAGAATCACCTAAGTTTGGCCTTTCTATATCTAAGCTAGAAAATATAAAGGACAATGTAGAAATATAATAAGACGACTGAAAGTAGAATGTGGGCATACAAGAGCTATCCTAGAATGATTATTTATTTGAATGTTCACTAACCTAGGTTTTATTTCTAGAAAACCTTTAAAGCAGAGATATACAAATATAAATGCACAAAAATTATTCCTAGATGCAAGCTAAATGCCTTTCACTTTTAGATGCCTAAAAATAAATAGTGAAAATATATTTTCAACCAATAGAATTAATAGAGCACTTATCTAGATCGGTGGTTGACTTAGCATTTTCTACCTCTTGTCCAATGATATCAAGAATACTTGTTTCTGCAAGATCACTCATGAAACACTAAAAAATAGAATTAGTATTAGGGGGCCTTCTTAGGTCATTGTGTAGCAGATCTTGGAGGCACAACAATGAAGCCCCCTAGGTCCTTTTAGATGACCTCTTAATACAAAAGCAAAAATTTATCTTTGGAGAATTAATCATAAATCAAAAATGCAATGGCAAAGAACAGAAATCAAAGTGCAGCAGTATGATATATAAACATAATAGAATACAACAGTGAAATAAAAATCTAAAAATTACCCCGATGTACCCTAGGGTAAAATTGCACCTCACTTGGAGCGGTTGCGATAACGTGATAGCAAAGTCGCGCCTTGCCTAGATAAGGCATGATTTTGCTTCTATGTATTAATTTACCCTAATTAGGGCAGGCAAAGTCATGCCCCACTAATGCCAGGCACGATATCGCTATAGACAAAAGAAAAATAAGAAGTGAATGTATAATATGAAATGAATGCATAAAATAAAGTAATCAAACCCTAATGGACGTCACAGAAGCAAGCAAAGAAGATCGAAATTTCCAAGCGGACACTCTATCTCTCTGAACTATACCATGGATCCACCAAGTCACGCAGTAAATAAATTCAATCCATGCAATTGAATATCAATCTAAAACTCACACTTAGATGGTTAGCTTTTAGTAGAGAAAACAAATGCAAAAGAAATTTGCACTAAGATCGCATAGAAAAAGCTTGCATATCAAAATTGCACATATATGATTAAGCAAAAACATCCTTCATTTTATAGATAAAATTGGAGGAATAATGTGAGCAAAAATAAACTCATAGTTGACACCAAAACACACTAAAGGGTTTAAACCTGGGTCTAAGCGGGCTCAAAAATAATTAAATTAAAAATTTAGGTTAAACAGTGAAGTTTCGCCTTGTAAATATGGGGCGCGTTTACGCTAAAATGCAAACAAATTAACAAAAGGGCGCAAATAGGTCTTCTCTTGCTCTTGTTAGGGATTGAGGGCCTCTTAAGGGCACTAAGGAAGATTGCCCACTCAAAGTAGGTCAATTTTTTGTGTGTACATTTTGCCACCTCTTTGATGCATTTATGGCCTTTTAAATACGTCAAAGAAAGGATGTAGGCACACACTGGAAAAGGACAACAAACAAAAATGGGGTGGCTAGGTTAGAATAAAGGGGTGGAGAAAAAATAGTGTCATTTTGAACACTTTTTAATTTGCACGCAAATCAAGGCATTAAGGATATTAATACCTCTATAGGTTGGGGTGCCCCCTCGAGTTTTTATGAAAAATCTATGTTTCATAAGAACTCGAAAAAACTAACATAGAAGAAAGGAGAGAGAAAGAACAACAGTAAAGCAAATAAAAATATGAGAGAGAAAACAAAAGTAGGGTTTAAAAAGGAAAACAAGGGTAAAACCCTAATTCACTTTTACTACGAGGAGGAGAAGAATAGACCTTTGGTAGAAATAGCGATGGCACTTCCAATTCATCGAGCAAAGACTACGAGGGGAAAGACCAGGGCTCGAGAATGGGTAAGGATTGTCTTCTTTCCTCTTTTTGCTTTATTGTTTTCTTATTTCATGTAATTTAGCTAGGGTTTTAGGGATTTTTTGGAAAATCATCGTAAAATCTGATGAAATTTGCACCATGACTCGGGTGCGACTTTGCGGCTCGAGTGGGATTTTGATTTAGGTGAATGTGGTGAAATTGTTCCTAGAAAAAATTAGGCACGACCTCACAAAGTCACACTAGGAAAACAAGGGGCTCGACTTCGCGAAAGCGAATTCGCATGCCCTAAAAATGGGGCATGACTTCGCAAAAACCTATGAAAAAAGAAGAAGAAAAAATAAATAAAGAACATAAAGAAGAAAGAAACAAGTAAATCCCAAAGTGTGAATTTCTAATTGAAATTTCTTTATTTTGAATTAGAATTTTGATTAATTAATTTTATTTTGTGATGAAACTAACTAAATTTTATATTGTTCATTGAATGCAACTACGTATTCTGGAGAGTCGAGAGTGGTGAGCAGGGGATCTAGTAGAGCTAGATTCTCTAGGATAGGCATAGAGGGCTAAACTAGATGTGGTTAGGCTAGACCACATGGTGAGGATGCCATAGATAAAGACAGATAGGGCTATGCTGATTTCCCTAGCATAGAGATGGTATCCAGAGACTTCTACATTTTGACTACCAATAAGGATATGATTGTCACACTGGAGGATGTGTGGCAGATCTTGAGGATCCGCATCATGAGGATAAAGGTTTACAGGGCATGTGGTAAGGTAGCTATACTACAATAATTTTTCATAGCTTTCACCCACCAGGTGCGAGAGGGCACCATATCAGTGGATGACTTGGTCGACCGGTATGGAGCAGACACTTTGATCGTAGTACTTGCAAGGGTGGTGGCTGGTCTCTTGACCTACCACACTAGCATATGATACTTGCCATGTGCATTGGTAGGAGCAATGGCAAACATGTGGTAGTAGGGAGTCCTCTTGGCTCGTTTATACAATATGTTATACAATATCATGTATAAGTGGTGTACAGACCTAGTGTGTACGACATTGCTCCAGGTGTGGTGCTAGGAGCACATGGCAATGCACAGACCGTTAGCACTACCAGGACCATCACCCGACCTAGAGCAACCAATAGCATATAGAAATCCTAGATCCCTATAGAGCACTGTGAGGGCCTATGCAGGGAACCTACCACTAGGGAGGTGGGTTATTTATGAGTTGCAGGAGGTGCAACTCATTTGGTGACCATGGAGGCTTCACCCTAGCTGGGCAGATGACAGTACAAATCTGGCGAGAGTGAGGAGGCTTAGATGGTTGAGGTCAGAGTGGGGGAAGCCAGAGGTGCTCATATTTGACTTTCCTATGGTATTTCAGGATCTCTCATGGAATCCTAGACCTAGGGGACTAATGGTACCAGAGGGTGACCCAGTAAGGGTTGGAGGTGAGCCAAAATTCACCAGGCGGGCTGAGGAGGACTAGGAAAATCCTCCTTACATCAACCCAGGGGTAGACGATGTGGGGGTGGCCATCGAGTATAGGAATTTGTATAGAGGAGTTGCACCCTAGAGGATCTCACTACCCATACCAGTATAGAGGTGTCAGGTGATGGGCCTAGGCATGCAGTAGGCATTTTGGGAGGTAGCTCTTAGGACCACAAAGAGGGTACAGTAGGATCTTGCTACACCTAGATAGAGGATAACATGGGTCCAGGTCTAGGTGGTAGAGGAGACCACCCTAGGAGTAGATATCAAAGAGGGAGGGATGGGAGATGCCCCCACACAAGTAGAGGGGCCATGGGTCAGAAACCCTGGGGAGGCATCTACATTGGTAGTGGTAGAAGGCTAGAGCTAGGGGATAGAGGAGATGTAAGTACAACTAGCCTCTCTAGAGATGCAGGTGGTCCAGCTATATACTGAGAGACACTACACTGGTAGAGGTTACCTGACTATAGGGAGAGGTGTTTCAATTGGATAGAGATCACAAATGGGCCTAAGCTAAGGGCATGGCTACTATTATGAGTAGCCAAGCAGGTGATGTAGTGCAACTCCTGCAAGCAGAGTTGCAGGGTATCGACAACGGGTTGGAGATAGCCATCTAAATGGTCATGTTCTTTGAGATAGCTTACTACATAGTTGTCCCTCCAGAGTAGAGGATGGAGCTTCCTCTGTCCCTCTAGGCAGTGAGTAGGGCACAATCCTAATCATGAGCACCAACAACATTGCAACAGTTAGTAGCATAGCTAAAACTACCTCCACCCTAGGGAGGGATAGAGGGAGCTGGCTCTCAAAGCTAGGATAGGCTAGGCTAAGGATCAATATGATACATCAATTTTTTATTGTGGTGTGCATCCTTAGGTTGATTTTACCGAGTCTATATTGTGGTACACAAACCTCACACAATATACACTTTTTCCCTACAAGTAATACATAGCTATGAATTTATATTTTTATTTGTTTATGTGTAATGATTGAACACATGTTTTTATATATTTATTTAGTTTATTTTAAGTGTTTTTATGTATGCAAACTATCCTAATGCACACTATATGAAGGATGAAAAGAATTCAAAATAGAAGAAGAACAAGGAGAAGAAGAAGAAACAAGCAAAACAAAAGAAAGAAAGAAGAAAGGAATATAAGGAAGAAGAAAGAAAATAAAGAGAAAGAAAAAGAGACAAAAGAGAAGAAGAATAAAATGAAGAAAAAAGAAGAAGAAAGAGAAGAAGAAGAAGAAGAAGAAGAGAAAATTGGGAGGTCCAAAGGTCAAACATCAAAAAAGGATAAAAAAATAAATGATCCAAAGTATAAGGCTAGCGTAGGTTGTTGTGAACCAGTGTAGCCAGACACGGTGGATTGGATTACTGAGGTAGCTAGACCCGCTATGGGTGTAGTACTTGCATTAATGTGAAAAAGTGTGTGGAGGTTTGACCCACTATGGGTGGTTTCTCCCTTATTAACTACTGTGAGGTGATTACCCACTAGGATGTATGTTGAGGTCTGCTAAAAATGACCAAGGAGCTTATCCTGTAATGGGGTGTTGACCCTATTGAGTCAAAAGAGAGTATGACCCTATAGAAGATCGTGAATAGTGTAATACCCGCTAGGATGTATGAATATCTCGTAGGATGTGAAATATATATAAAAATGGTATGCAAGTGCTATCACAGAGTGGGGCTATGAGGAAAATTTTGCACCACATCATGAAAAAATCGAGAAAAGGAGAATAAGCAACCAAAATAATAAAAGAAGAGAAAGAATCTCAAGGGGGGTTCTTCTTAGGCATCAGAGTCCTAGTGAAAAGTGCAATGCATATGAGCTATGATCCAACTAGGTATCATCACATGCCATTGTTGCAAGATCCCTAAAATCTATATGAGCAAACAATCATGAACAATCAATCATGCATTTATGATAGGTAAACATGCAAGGTGTTAAGTTAGATGTCAAGCAATCATGCAAGGATGACAAGCAAATATGAACAAGCAAGCGGATGCAATGGAAAATAAAAATGCAACTATATGAAAAGTTTTTTTTTTGTTAAGTATTGAAATCAATGCAAAACCTAAATGCACCTTTTATCTTATTAAAATGTATTAACATGCCATGAGGTGTCGAATCGAAGATATCCCCAAGGAGTTAGTTTTCTCGATGATGAAATTCATGAGAAATTTCTTCCAAGGCCCTTATTTTGACATCCATAGCACGATAATCACTACATTTTCTAATAGCACCATTCCTCTTAACATAAAATACATTATATAAATATTTCCCATTCTTAAACACAGAAGCAAAGTTATTTTTAGAACAAAAAAAACCAATCATACTACAAGACATTATGTTTTAAGGAAAAGAAAATTTGACACTTTTATTATCATCTATTGACAACTTTTGATATTCCATATATTCTGCATAAGTCATAATATGGTCATCATATTCAAAAGTTAAAGGTTCATTCTTATTAGGTATAAAACCTATACCACATCTCCCAGGCCAAATCTCAACATTCAAGGGTTCTTGAATACCCTGCTATTGCGGTCCCAATCCTTTACCTGCATATCCCATACTGGATAGGATCTGCTTAGGAATGGGATAGTAATTAGTGAGATAGCATTGAGCAAAAGAGAACTCATTGAGATATGGGTTGCTACCATGAAGCTTTTCTTCGAAAGCCATACCCTCGAAGATAAGCACATGTTCCAATGTGTATAATATCACCCTTCTTATGAGGTAAGCCCATCGTTCGAGGTAAAGGTGGTATTTTGGCTAGATCCAAAAGAGGCTTTTGAAGAAACTGATTATCATGATCCGAGGATAAAATATGGGTCCTATGTTCCTCACTCACTTTTAAACTTTGAAAATGCTCAAAATTTTGAGATGAGGAACATGGGGAAGTTGATGAAGAAATAGAAGGACATGAGTAAGAATATATTTGAGCTAACTCTATATTTGAATAGAATTCAAATGGTCAAGGGTCACCAGAATGGTGATGACTTGATTCTTGAACTCAAACTTGAGACATTGATGAAAAGTAGAAGGGATGAACTTCATAGCATGGATCCAAGGTCGCCCAAGAAGAATATTAAAAGATGTAGAACAATGTACCACATAAAATAAAGTATCCAATATTCTTGTCCCTACTTTTAAGGGGAGATATATGACACCATAGGCCTCTTGTGACTCATTATTGAAGGCTTTAATGATGATATCAATTTTTGTTAAATCTTCCTCTTTTAATCTAAATTTTTGAAAGAATTGATATATACACAAATTGAGAGATGGACCGTTATCAATCAAAAATAGCTTGATAAGGGTATCCCCAATAAGTGTGATGATGTTAAGTGGTGAATCTCTATGTAGGTTTGAGGAAGGTTTATCATCATCTGAGAATGAGACATGATGTATCCCAAAAGAACCTATGGTGTCAACTATAGCATCAGGAGGGATATTTTGGGAAACAGATTGTTACTATAAAAATCTCATTAAATAATTTCTATGATCAGGAGAAGTCTGTAAAAGCTCTAACACTTATATCGTCACTAGAGTACTAGCTAACTACTTCTAAAGATCAAATGAAACTTGTGACTGTGGTCTCAATACTATAGGTGGAATTCTTGCAGTTGAATCTTTTCTCTGACTTCCTTTTAAAACTATACTAGGTTGAGATACTGAACTCTGTCCTTGCTAATGTTGCTGATTTTGAGTCTATTTTCTTGTAGTTACCCCAACCATACCAACCACATTTCTATGGCATAGGGAATCATCTTGGTGAGCCACCTAATTGGTTGCTTGTTGCTCATGATTTGGTAAAGGATCCTTAATATTCCCATATCTTGATTTGTTGTTGGAGCTTGTTGAGTAGGATTTTGACTACTCATTGATTGGAGATTTCCTAAATCAATGCATCCCGCATCAATCAAATATTGAACCTGTTGTGGATTTTCCACAACCACCCCAAGCTTCTTGAGGACCCACTTGTCATATTTTGGTATTAAAGGTTTTTGGTTTTCTTTGGCTTGTAAGAATAGTGATGTTTGACCGTTTATGTTAATGATTTTAATTGCTTTAGTTATTTGATATTTAATGATTAATTAAATTAGGCATTAATGCTTAGATTAATTAAATTTCATTTTAATAAATAGAGTTTAATGTTCTTCATACTATCTAAGGTTATGGAATGTGTTTAATAAAGCAAGGCCTGACCAAAACATTACCTAAAACAAGAAGAGGATACCAAAGGTACAAAGAAATTGTGATAGAAAATAATATGCTATTATCTACCTAATATAATTACATTAATTATATTATGTATATAATAGTAATATTATTATGATGTTCTAAAATGTAATAATAATAATATTATTATGATTATATCATAATTTTCTAAAATATTATTATTATAATAATATTATTATGATTATTTTATTCTAAAATGTTATTATTATAATAATATTATTATATTGTATATAATAATATTATTATAATATACTTTACAAAGGATGTGATAATAATATGTTTGACCATGTTACGTTTGATTGCAGGAGAAGGCGATGGTGGCTATTCAAAATGATCGAAGGCAAGGGTGGCTATTCCAAAACGTTCGAGGCTATGTAACACTGGCAAAAGAGGAAGCGGTCCACAGATAGTGTTAGGGTTTCATGAGGACAGCACATAAGGCACTGGATTTAACAGTGAAATGGTTGAAACCAGAGGCATGCCGTCAAACAAACCAACAAAGAAACATTATTAGGGCAACCCGTAACCCTAATCGATAGAGATAAAGGTCTACCTCGAGAGCATGGAAATTTTTTTGTTGGTATTGTACAGCGTGAGTGCGAGAGCAAGGAGCTCGACAGCCATGGTGAAGGGTTGACAACACCATGGTTGCGTCGATGGTAGCCCCTTGACGTGGTGTTGATAGCACCATGGTTGCGATCGATGGCAGCACCATGGTGAAGGGTTGACAGTGCCATGGCTGGATTGATGGTAACCCCCTGACGTGGTGTTGACAGTGCCATGGCTGCGATCGAATGCAGCACCATGGCAATGTTGTTTTGACAATGCCATGGCTGCGTCGATCATAGCACCATGACATGGTGTTGATAGTGCCATGGCTGCGTCGATGGCGTGATGGCCTCACTAGGTTATATGGAAACAAAAGTGCCGCAGATGGGGGACGTCATCCCAATATTGGGTACGTTTGGTATGGCTTCGAAGAGATACCATCGGTCCTTGGTTTTGAAGAGCACAACGAAAATCTCGCTGAATGAAATTGGCCTGCCTTATTTTAATGTGAATGTTATTTGATTATATTCAATGTTTTAAAGGAGGCCTAAAATCGTAGGGGTTATAAGGTATAGTTAAATATTTTTTATTATTCATTTTGATGGGTGCAAAGGGGTGTTCTTGGGTAGAATGCCTATGTGATAAGAGAAAGGGGAGACATAAGGAGTTACGTAATATTATATTTTTGGTTTTATTATTGTTTAAAATAATGTTTAGAAGTGTTATTTTATTGTATTAAATCACAAAAAATGATGATGGATTATTTTCTTATATCCATTTATTATTTTAATTGTGAAATAAGTTGAAGCGAAAGGACTTCTAAGCATTATTTATACCTTGTTATCCTACCTGTTTAAGGGGGGCTGGAAATGATGTAACATTCTGAAAAACAATAAGAAAGATCATTTTTCAGATTTTGAGAGGGTAGCAAACTTTTGTGAGCAAAATCAAAAGGAGGGTTTCTAATCATAAAACTAACGTTTTTAGTGTCTTATCATTTTTGCATTTTAGTGATTTCTAGCCATTGTCTTATGCCATGAAATGGGTTGCAATAGGATAAGGTCAAGACGATGCAGTTTCTCTATTATTTCCTTTGAGTCTTGCACTTGATTTAATGGTATTGTGCTTATGTTGCAGGTCCATTAATTCAGGTTGTTTTATGATTACCTCATAACTTGGGATTTTGTAGGGAGGAGCTTTCTAAACTAATTCAAAATTTGACTTTTTTAGCTAACCAAATCTGCATTGTTTATTTATTCATTTTTGTTAAGTTCATTTTATTTCAAGCATCCAATCATTTCATTCTGGTCCATCCAGAATTTTAGTTTATTTTATTTCCATTCTGGTCCTTTCCATAATTTTTGCTAATTTCCTTTTAGTTTTATTTCTATTCTGGTCCATTTCGAATTGTTAAGCTTTCAATTTATTTCCATTCTGGTCATTTTACAAAATTTATGCACCTCCAAAATTCATTAATATAAGCTTTCAGATAAAACACATGGTTTAGGAGGGATACTAACCTACTATTTCACATTAAATTAAGATAAGAAATGAAAGCTAATTTTGCTAACATTGCTAACATGCTAACTTCTACTAATCACTATTAGGGTAGTGGTATCAACATAAGGAAGATAAAATGAACCCACTATCTAAATTTTACTTCATCTTAAAGGCACGGGAATTAAAATAAGGTGGACAATTCCACATTTTATCATTTGAAACCTTTTAAATGAAGATAAAATACTTTACTAACAAGGATTCAGGGTAGCACCAATTTAAAAAAAAACCTAAAAAGAACTACTTTTATTTTGCATTTGCTTTTAGTTAGATCTTTCAATCACTAAGCATTGTTTAGAACCAGCAAAGGCCCCTTGTTCATGGTCACATGCATCATTGAATTATTTATGGCATTATTGTAATATTTTAGATATTTTACCAGAACTTGGAGAAGTTGAATGTTTGTCATTTGGTTTCTTTTCAAGAGAGAGTTTTATGTTCAATACTCTGCATGTGGTGGTATTTTACAATTGGGAAAAATATACACTCAATGGAACCACATGCTTCAATTTCTTACAGGTTTTCATCCAATGTCCTTCTACTCTATGATAAGTGTAATATTGACCTACCTTTTACCAATGAGTTGTAGTATCTGGTTGTCTTACTGGAGGTAATTCTATTGCCTTAGTATCTAATAGTTGTTTCAAAACCGCTTCCATAGGGATAAGTCTTGTGAAATTTCTTTGAGGAGGTTTTTGAAGCACAATATTTTATAGGTTGTTATTGACATTGTTAACCGATCTACTATCACTATTACTTATTATATGCTTATTCTTAGGTTGAGAATTAATAGGCTTATCTTATTTAACTTTGAGTTGACCTCTCCTAATGAGATCTTGTTCCACTTTCCTTGCTAATTCAATTGCTTGATCTAGAGATGTGATAGTAGTAGTTTCTAAAGCATAAGATAACTTTTATTGTAAATTACCAATAAATATATCAAGCATATATTTATGAGACACAAGTTGTGGTATGACTCTAATAACTAGCAAATTTATCTAACTAATAGAATCACCTTTTAGATAGAATCACCTTTGCACTGGAGAGGAACCCTTCCAATGGATCAATTGATCAAATATATATTCTTATTCATGGATGATTTGTGTGAATGACCAACCTAATATATATATATATATATATATATATATATATATATATATATATATATATATATATATATATATATATATATATATATATATATATATACCCTAAAGCTACGTTGGTGAAGAGACGTGATGGTTCACGTTATGAAGAGACGTGATGGTTCACATTATGAAGAGATGTGATGGTTCACTTTATAAGTTAATAATATAATAATTAAATGATTAATAATACTAACTAATAATTTTAGGATGGAGTATCCTAACATGCCACCCTCCTTAAAAAGAGCTTTGTCCTCAAATATCAAAGTGAGGAGCTTTATCTTTTGTTTTCCAAGCAATTTTTTTGCAAGTTCTTGTACTATTTTAATGTCACTTTTCTAAAGGCAGGGATATCTTAAAGGTCAAAGTGTTAGTGGGAGGTTTCCAAGAACAATAGTAGAATATTTCTTAGGAGAATCATGATGATGATGGGAGGGAAAACCTTGAGTTCCTCAAACACTTTAGAAAGATGCTTAAAAAGAGATGGTAAAACTTCTACATTCTCCTGTTGTTCCTTGGGAGAGGAAATGGAGGAGGGTGCAGTCACCTTTCTGCATTGTTTTTGAATAGGTTTGACCTTGCGATGATAACTCACTATTGGAGAGGAAATTGAGTGTAGTTCTTGTAGAGTGCATGTTTGGCCATAATGGGTCACTTTGGGAATGTCTACCTCATCCTTTCCTGATGCATTGATCACTTCTAGCATATCAACTGTATTGCCTTTCTCATTGTGATCAGGTGCTTGGGATATTTCTTGCTCATTGTCCTTGTTTTCTACATCTTCTTCTTTCTTATCTTTCATGGCTTCCTCATCTTCCTTACCTTCCTCATCATCCCCATATTTAGTGTCATATTCAAGTGTATCTGTCACTATGGCTACCTCAATCATATTTTCATTGTTGGGAGAACTACAAGGAATAGTTGCATCCAAAATATATAGTGCAAGTGTAATACATTGATTATTGTGAATAAAATTCTCATCGCAATGAAAAATGATGTCCTTTTCACATCATGCCTTCATTTCTGTGGGGTTGATACGTTTAATGGGTAAGAATCAGGTAATTTTTGGGGTGGTGTACGTATTTTGTGATTCCCATATAGGTGGTTTTGTAATTGGCTCCTTCCATTGGAAAAAATCCTCCTTTTTAATAATTTTATTTGCAAGGTCATTCTTTTTTAGGGTTAACTCTATTATTTTTCTTGCTATTTTTGTTCCAAAATCATCTTCCCATTTAGTCATTACTTGTAGGATTTCTTTTGAGATGTCTTTAAACAAACTTCCCCATGTATCGCTCCAAATTTTTTGCATCTTTACCTTCAGGCTATAGGATCCGTGCCCGGAAGGGGGATGCGAGAAGGATGGGACAATACCTTGAACTGAGAGGCCCTTTGAAGGTCGCGCCTCTCGGGGGAGGGGTATAAGGGTGAATTTTCGACAGATGATGGGTTCACCAAGAAACTTTGAGTGGCAGTTTCCACACCTAGGTTAAGAATGGGTTTGATGTGTTCATTTTGTATTTTATTCATTCTTATCCTAGGTTTGGCCAAGATGAATCTAAGCTATTCTATATGCCAATGCTGATTTATATGGATACAAAAAGCATGAATAAGTGCTAAACATAGAAAGTGTGCTAAATAAGACAGAATGTACCTGATTTTGGATGTCTGATGAAGATTCTAAGGTTTGTAGAAGTCTAGATTGTTTCAAATCTTACATAATCATCTGCAATTGCACATAATCATCTTAGATCACAGTCGGTCGTCTGAGATCAAACGAGATCATTGTCGACCTGATGAATTCGTCAAAAACCTACAATCACAAAAATAGATACCAAAGACCAAAAATGCAACTACAAAAGCAAGGGGAAATGATAGAAATAATAGTAAATCTGCCTAAATGATAGATCCAGATAACGATTAAAGTAAATGCATTAATTTAATAATTTATTTTAACTTTATCATGCATCTATGCTAAATTAGGTAAACTCCAGAATGTAGAAATAGAATAAACTAAGTTAATGCATAAGGAAATGAAGAGAGAAGATAAAAAAAATGCAAACTCTGGGCTCTGATTGCCCCCAATCTGGACTGCAATCGAGATCGCCTCCAATCGTACGATATAGTCACCGATCTATGAAAAGATCATCCGAAATTGTCTGGAATCGCCAGCGACGATCCGAGCTTGCTCCAGCTAAAAAATAGTAAAATTCCTGCAAGAAAACTTGAAATACACAATGCAAACGATGGTGCGAAGGTGTTCTAATGCACGGGAAACTAAAGTTGCAGGGAAAATCATCCAGGGGGAAGTCAAGAAAATTCCTAAGTTTATATAGGATTTAGGGAGAGGTTAGGAGGTTGGAGATCACCCTAATTTGGGAGATCTCCAATGGGGGAGACTCTAACCGCGCAGACACGCTTTCTGCCCAAGTTAGAGAAGTTGTTGAAACAAAAGCTAATTATGAAAATTTGGTTTTGGGATGAAATCATCTGGACATTTTGTTCCAGACGAATTCGTCAGATCTGGGATGATTTCGTCTGATCTGCGACGATATCATCCAACGGTCCAAACAAATCCTAAAAATGGCATGAAAAACAAGGGGAGCAGGTAACGGGAGGTTAACGGGCGGTTTTGGAGTTAAAATTCAAATTTTATCTTTTTACTAAGGTTTAACTGTGCCAATTTTAGGGTGCTACATTTTGCCCCCTCTTTAGCGAATTTTCCAAAGAAAATGCGTTAAAGACGAGTTCTTCCCGTTTTACGAGAAAGCAAAAATTTACTCAATTTTTTAGACGACGATTCTAGGTCGAATCGTACGACTGCTTACTATGGTGCCCCCTTCATGTTTTTACCCAAATCGAACGTTTGAGGTAAAAGCACGAAAAAGTGAAATTTTAAAAAATGTTGTTTTTTAAATAAAATTAAGAAAAATAGGGTAAAACCCTAATTCATTTTTATTGTTCATTTTGGCTGTTTTTAGAGCGCTGCAGACAAAATGGTCGAAACAGCGCACAGATCAATAGAGGTCCGACGCGGGTTACGGGTAAGGATCTAAACTTAGTGAATTATGTTTTTAATTTGATTTGTGTAATTTTTTATTTAAATTTTGACTGTTTTGGGGCATCATGGCCATTTTTAGGCCGTCGACGACATCGGGATGAAATCGTCCCTAGATCGTCGATTTCGTCTGAGGGCGAAATCGGCAAAATAAGGGCTATCTCGTCCAATAAGGGGTGATCCCCAAGTTGAGAAATCAGAGACGATTTAGTCCTACAAAGGACGATTTGACCTAATTTAGGACGATATCATCCAATGGTGGATGATATCATCATTTTTATGAAATTAAGCTTGTTTGAATTGCATTTAATTGATTGTAATAATTTTTTTATTAATGAATTTTGTTGTTTTATTATTTATTTTGCAGAGAGGATTACTAAAGAGTCAGGAATGGAAATACGGGGGGCTGAGAGATGATGTGGCTGCGCTCAATCAGGCAAAGTGAGACCAACTGGCACAGGTCAGACTACAGCATGTGGCAAAGATGTCATAAATATCGACAAACATGGGGCTACTGACAGCCCTAGCAAAGAGATGGTATCCGGGGTCATCCTGCTTTTGGTTACCAATAGGGGAGATGGCTCCCACTTTAGAGGACATATGGAGGATCTTGAGGATCCCCATACAAGGATGGTTTATGACTCCTCCGACCAATCAGGGCCAAGCTATGATGAGGTTGTGCGGAGACTCGAGCTTCGCCCTAGAGAAGGGCAGAGTGAACATCGAGTCTCTAAGGCAGATGCCTGGGGCATCTAGGTTGACTCAAGGTTTGGCAGGGGTAGTGGGTGGCCTACTGCTGTGCCACCAGAGCGGGTGTAGATTACCATGGCTCCTTTTAGATGTGGTCTGCGACATGAGATACCATGGGTACATATTTGCATGGGGCAGATTTGCACTGTGTCGGTTGTATAGGATCCTGCATGGGGTCATATACAAGGGAGGTTGATGTCAGGTTTTGACATCGCTACTATAGGTTTGGTGCTGGGAGCACATCATGGTGCGGAGGCTGGTAGGACTCCCACTGATAGGGGTTGACCGGGAGAGACCCCAGGTTTTCTATTGGTGGATCTAGAGAGGGTCACAGCGACGGATAGATCTGTCGATGTCACAGAGGTTACTAGATGACCTCATCCTAGACCAGATCACCTGGAGGCCATAGAGAGAGCATCCAGGGTGGGGAGAGGATGGACAGGAGTTGGCTTGCATCAGGCAAGTTTGTTGGTTGAGGATGTGTTGAGCAAGGTGCAGCAACAGTATTGGCATTTTTGTCAACACAGTTAGATAGATTTGTTGATGTAGTGGACAGGAAGTTCAAAAGCTATTCAGATGCAGAAGACAGGAGTTCAAAGGTTATTCAGAGTATGTACAGTGATTTTCCAAGAAGACCGAAGTGGCCCATATGCAAAATATCAAAGAAAAAGATAAGTAAGAAAAGTGTCACGATATCGTGACATATATAGTAGGCAAGAAAAATTGTTGTGATTTCGCGACATGTTGGAAGAGAGAGAAAAAGTAGGAAAAACTATCACGATTTTGCGACATGTTGGAAGAGAGAGAAAAAGCAAGAAAAACTATCATGATTTCACGACATGTTGGAAGAGAGAGAAAAAGTAGGAAAAACTGTCATGATTTCGTGACATGTTGGAAGAGAAAAAGGCAAGTGGAAAAACTGTCGCGATTTCGTGACATGTTGGAAGAGAAAGAGAAAGCAGGAAAAAGTGTCACGATTTCATGACAAGTTCGAAGAAAGAGAACAAGTAATAAAAGTGTCATGATTTCGCGACATGTCGAATTTTCGTGACTAAAATAGGAGAGAGAAAGTAAGTTTGAAAAGTGTTGCAATATCACGACATGTCGCATTTTCGTGACAAAAGAAAGAGAGGAAGCATACGAAAGCAGAACTATTGCGATTTCACGATAAAAGCAAAAAGCAAGACTTTGAAAGCAGAAGTGTCATGATTTCATGACAAAAGCAAAGAAGTAAAGTACGAAAGCAGAAGTGTCATGATTTCATGACAAAAGCAGAGAAGAAGACTTCGAAGGCAAAAGTGTCATGATTTCATGACAAAAGCAAAGAAGCTAAGTACGAAAGCAAAAGTGTCACGATTTTGCAACAAAAGCTAAGTTGAAGACTACGGAAGCAGAAGTGTCGCAATATCATGACAAACGCAAAGTTGAAGTCTATGGAATCAAAAGTGTCGCGATATCGTGAAAAAAGCAAATACGAAGTATACAGAGGCATAAATGTCACGATATCATGATAAAAGAAAAGACGAAGTCTACGGAGGTAGAAATGTTGCGATATCGCGATAAAAGAATAGAGAAAGCGTACGGAGGAAAAAGTGTCACGATATCGCGACATGTATTTTCACGGCAACAGCAACAAAAAAATCTATAGAAGCAGAAATGTCACGATTTCATGACAGGTTGTAAATGCGCAAGTCAAGAAGGAGAACCCAACTAAAATGAGAAGTATGACAGTGGACCGACATCACTACGACATTTACAGGGGCAGTTACAGAGTGATTTCATACTGCTAAAATACGAAGAGTGATCAAAAGTCAGTATGGTGGTTACATGGTCTATCTAGAATGAAATCATCAAGTGATGGATAAATCGAACATCTTCTTAAGTTGAAGCTGACGAAGACCGATGATAGCCAACTAAAATTATGGTTTACAGTTGTTATGACAGCCGACTAAGATTAGGGTTTTCATCATAAAAAATATTGTTATAAAAGGAGGGTTGTTTGGATAATTAACAAGACGGTCGAATGTGTGTGAAATACGATCATTGTGCGTAGAGAGCAAGTCATGTCGAATCGTGCTAAGTGCAAAATTTGCAAAGAGAGCAGAGTGCACAAAAGGGAGAAGACGATCGTGAAGTTCGACTATAATGAAGCAAAGTGTGCCAAGTGATTGCATAGAGAGAGCAGAGTGCATAGAAAGGTGAAGAAGACCAGTCAGGGTCTTGCAAAAGCAAATATAAATAAGGGGTTGGTGCTCCTTTTTGTTGGTGTAGATAAATAAGGGGTTGGTGCTCCTTTCTATTGGTGCAGATAAATAAGGGGTTGGTGCTCCTTTCTATTGATACAGATAAATAAGGGGTTGGTGCTCCTTTCTGTTGGTGTAGATAAATAAGGGGTTGGTGCTCCTTTCTATTGATGCATATAAATAAGGGGTTGGTGCTCCTTTTTGTTGGTACAGATAAATAAGGGGTTGGTGCTCCTTTCTGTTGGTGTAGATAAATAAGGGGTTGGTGCTCCTTACAGTGGGTGCTGGTAAATTGATTGTAAATTTGGTGCTTTACAAAGGCTAGATTTGGATGGTAGTCTAAGCAATCAATTTTTGAGAAGTAGCCACATTGATGAACCTCGTTAAATCTTGTGTTGTGTGATGCTCTTTTGTTATACTTGTTATATCCAGTAATAAGTTTTAATTACTACAGTATTAAGAGTTGTAAAGTTAAGTTTAAAGAGCTACACTGATTCACCCCCCCTCTCAATGTCATTGTAAGACTAACAGGATGGAGTGGAGAGAGGTAGAGCTCCACCGCTACAATCGATTTTTGTGGTAGTTCGGTCTACAACAGGTGATCCCATCTCTCAGAGACTATGAGTACTCCTAGACTATCTAGGATAATACCACACTGAGCGGGGCTCCGAATATGTAGCGATTTTGGAGCCAAGACGTGGAAGATGCCCCCATCCAGCTAGTGGATGGGGACGACATTGGGGTCGCTGATGGATACGATGCCTAGTATGCAAGCATCCACTCTCCTTAGATGACGAGGGCACAGGGTCTGATGCACATGGTTGTACGACAGATGGGGAGGAAATGCCAGGCTACCATTGAGGCAACATAAGGTCACGAATGGAGAGAGTAGTGATGGTCTCCACAGGAGAGATGCCAGAGGATGCCACAGGCTCCACAGAGACCACAACAGATAGGGAGGAGGGAGGAGGGATTCCCTTCTCAGCAGGGGGAGAGGCCACCATCACGCGATAAGGGCAAGGGTGTCGAGGTAGGGGAGAGCAGCAAGATGGTGGCTCTCCGGGCTGAGGTTGCCCACCTTCGAGCTTAGGTGTAGACACTACAGGATGAGGATACATGGCTCAAGGCTTGGAGCGAAGGTGTGAGCATGCAGGAGTTGGTGCGATCTATGGCTCAGACCACATTCTATCAAGGAGTATATTTCTAGCAATTTCTAGAGGGCCAGAGGTTACATTTGCCAACCGGAATTACAGAACTGATCAGGATGGGATCGTCGAGGACATCCTCATGATCGACAGCGAGGACCCATGACATAGCATGGACCTCTATGGAGCCACCTCCTCAATGCTAGGGTGGGAGAGGAGATGAGGCAGAGAGCTTGAGGGCTTCTCGAGACTAGCCGCTCACTACATAGAGATTGTATATATTATTATTATTTTTTTGAGAGGATTGAGTATGCCAGGGTATTGATTGTGGCATACCAGTCCAGTTTTTATATGATGTACAAAATTTGTTGATATATATATATGGACTTTTTGATGATATGACTTGTCCATATGTTTGATGATGTTTCAATTTTAGAATTATTGATTGATTATTCATGTAATTATGTCGTTTGGAAATATTATAATTTTATGTCATGCTGTAAAATTGAAATGAAATAATCTAATGTAAACAAATTGGTTTTTTTGGTGGTATGATTTGATGAAAAATAAAAGAGACTTCTAACAATAATTTCAAAGGACATTATCGTTGTTATAGACCATTTCATGGAGTCATCGCTCGCTAGGTCGGCAAGCTAATCCCAGTATAGAAATATTGCTAAAAGTAAAATAGTGCTTAAGAGACTGTCTTAAGGTTGTTTGTTGTGATGATGAAAAATGATGATGGTGATGATTTGTTTTTAGATTTTCATAAAAATATTATGCATGAAATATTAAAAATATGATTTTTTTGTTAGGCATAAATTCCTACGTGTGATAAAATTTTGAACAATTCCTTAGAAATTATACCATTGTTGCAAAGCTGAATGTTGACATAATGAAATAGAAAAAAGGTGTTCATTCTTTTTAAAGCACAATTGTGTAACATAATGATATAAACCATATGTTTTTATAAATAATAATTAATGGAAAATAAAATTAGAACAATGGTTTGCGCTAGGCATAGAATTACAGGTATAGACTTATACCATCATCGCGAAATCCAAAAAAGTAATTGTATTGCATAATTTGATTTTTGATTTTGAGATAAACAGAAAAAATATATAAACGTGACTTTATTGCTAGATTGTTGAATATTTTGTTGAAAGAATTTTTGGATTTTTGAAAACAATGTATGTAATTGTTTTTATACTAAACAGATGTTCTTAAATAAGAAGATGAAATTATTTCAAAAAGACTTGCAAAAATATTTTAAATTATCTCAAAGACAAAATGTATATTTATAAGGAACCCTCATGTGCATATGTGAGGTCATTGCCAATCTTGATTTATCATAATGATACAAAATTCTCTCAAATACAAATGTGTGTGCAATTGTATTGTTCATTCACCAATTTTGAGCAAGATAATTTGATACAAGTAATTTGAATTAACCAAATAAGTGTTTGTTGACCATGATTTATATGCATGTAATCGTACCAGACTACTATGTAATTCAGGTCATCAAGATCTAGCTAATCCATAAGCTGACATAGGTCTGTACAAAAGAACATCGCTAATGTGACAGACATATCACCATGCTAGGGATTACCCAAGGCCAAGTGGGTTGGGCACAAACCACCTGTTATGGGGCTTACCTCATAGTTTTCGAATAATTGAAAATTCTAGGGATTCAAGCTCATTCACCCTTCTTTTCTTTTTCAAGGGGTAGGGACAGGTATTTTATTGCTTTTTGCTTTTTCTTTTTCTTTTTCTCTTCTTTCTCTTCTTTTTTTTTCTTTTTTTTTGTATTTTTGCTTAAAACTGAGATAATGTTGAAATATTGCTGCGATGGTACAAAATAATATTTTTCTTTTTCTCATTTTCTTTGACTTTTCTTTTTTTCTTCCTATACTAGGGATACTTGCTCGGATTGGTTGTAGAGCAAGGGATTTTTATTTTGGGCAGGGGTGAGCTTGTCCTTTTGTCAATTCTTAAATATTCTAGACCATGTGCATGATAGGATAGTAGAGGAAACTTTTCGCTCAAGAAACCACTTCTACTATGTAGCATCATATTGAATTTGCAATGAAATCATTTTTAATGTGAAAAGATATGCTTGGTTCAAGTAAATAACAAGATCAATTCTCTATGCTCAAAACTTTATTTAATTCAACTATGGACTTTGCTATAAGAGAGATTAATAATCATACCAAATAAAATCAAGATATTTATTCATGTGAGTGTGAAAGTGCAGGATTCCAAATAAATGTTAATTTATCCAAAATAACTAAAAATATAACTGCAATACTTCAAGAATTGACAGGTACGAAAATAAAATATTTTTTTGAAGATTTTGATGTTTTTATATTTTGATTTTGATTGATGAATTGAGAAGATACACAATGTGATTGTTTTTTTGAAAAAATTTTATATGAATGACTAAAATGAAAGAATATGCAGAATAACAATATACAATGATGAAATGACCATATTTTATGCATAATAGTGTTTAAGATGCATAATGTTCATAGGTTATTTAAGATCTTTACCATCTAAGGTAGCTAATCGGTATGCTCCCGATCCAAATTTAGCAATGATGATATACGGTCCAAGCCAGTTAGGTTCAAATTTACCTTTAAGATCTTTAGTTGCATTAGTATTTTTTTTATTTTCTTTTAAGACAAGGTCGTCGATCTCAAAGGATCGATGATGAACTTTCTTGAGGTATGCTCGCTTGAGCTTGTTTTGATAGGCACGAAGATGTTCCAAAGCATTGATGCACTTCTCATCTAGGAGTTCCAGCTGACTAAGTTTTCTAGCACGATATTCATATCCTACTTCAATATCTTGAATTAGCAGAGCCAAAGAAGGAACTTCTAATTCAAAGGGAAAATAGGAGAGAGAAAGTAAGTTTGAAACATGTCATGATATCGTGACATGTTGCATTTTTGTAACAAAAGAAAGAGAGGAAGCGTATAGAAGCAAAACCATCATGATTTCACGACAAAAGCAGAAAGCAAGACTTCAGAAGTAGAAGTGTCACGATTTTATGATAAAAGCAAAGAAGTAAAGTACGGAAGTAGAAGTGTCACGATTTCATGACAAAAGCAGAGAAGAAGACTTCGAAGGCAGAATTGTCACGATTTCATGACAAAATCAAAGAAGCTAAGTACGAAAGCAGAAGTGTCATGATTTTGCAACAAAAGCTAAGTTGAAGACTACAGAGGCAGAAGTGTCGTGATAACACGACAAAAGCAAAGTCGAAGTCTATGGAAGCAGAAGTGTCACGATATCGTGACAAAAGCAAATACAAAGTATACGAAGGCAAAAATGTCGCGATATCATGACAAAAGAAAAGACAAATTCTGTGGAGGCAGAAATGTCGTGATATCGGGATAAAAGAATAGAGAAAGTGTACGGATGCGAAAGTGTCACAATATCGTGACATGTATTTTCACGGCAACAGCAACAAAAGAAGCTATAAAAGCATAAATGTCATGATTTCATGATAGGTCATAAATGCGCAAGTCAAGAAGGAGAACCCAACTAAAATTAGAAGTATGACAGTGGTCCGACATCACTACGGCATTTACAGGGGCAGTTACAGAGTGATTTCATACTACTAAAATACGAAGAGTGATCAAAAGTCAGTATGGTGGTTACAGGGTCTATCCAGAATGAAATCATCAAGTGATGGATAAACCGAACATCTTCTTGAGTTGAAGTCGATGAAGACCGATGACAACCAACTAAAATTAGGGTTTACAATTGTTATGAAAGTCGACTAAGATTAGGATTTACAGTCGACTAAGATTAGGGTTTTCATCATAAAAAATATTGTTATAAAAGGAGAGTTGTTTGGAGAATTGACAAGACGGTCGAATGTGTGTGAAATACGATCGTTGTGCGCAGAGAGCAAGTCGTTTTGAATCATGCTAAGTGCAAAATTTGTAAAGAGAGCAGAGTGCATAAAATGGAGAAGATGATCATGAAGTTCGACTGTAACGAAGCAGTGTGCAAAGTGATTACACAGAGAGAGCAGAGTGCACAGAGAACGCAAAGGTGAAGAAGACCAGTCAGGGTCTTGCAAAAGCAAAGATAAATAAGGGGTTGGTGCTCCTTTCTATTGGTGTAGATAAATAAGGGGTTGGTGCTCCTTTCTGTTGGTGCAGATAAATAAGGGGTTGGTGCTCCTTTCTATTGGTATAGATAAATAAGGGGTTGGTGCTCCTTTCTATTGGTGTAGATAAATAATGGGTTGGTGCTCCTTACAATGGGTGCTGGTAAATTGATTGTAAATTTGGTGCTTTGTAAAGGCTATATTTGGATGGTAGTCCAAGCAATCAATTTTTGAGGAGTAGCCACATTGGTGAACCTCGTTAAATCTTGTGTTGTGTGATGCTCTTTTGTTATACTTGTTGTATCTAGTAATAATTTTTAATTACTACGGTATTAAGAGCTATAAATTTAAGTTTAAAGAGCTACATTGATTCACCCCCCCTCTCAATGTCATTGTAAGACTAACAGGATGGAGTGGGGAGAGGTAGAGCTCCACCGCTATGATCAATTTTTGTGGCAGTTCGGTCTACAGCAGGGGATCCCATCTCTTAGAGACTATGAGTACTCCTAGACTATCTAGGATAATACCACACTGAGCAGGGCTCCGAATATGTAGTGATTCTGGAGCCAAGACGTGGATGATGCCTCCATCCAGCTAGTGGATGGGGATGACATTGGGGTCACTGATGGATACGATGCCTAGTATGCAAGCATACACTCTCCTTGGATGAGGAGGTCATAGGGTTCGATGCACATGGTTGTATGATAGATGGGGAGGCGATGATTGGCTACCATTGAGGCAGCACAGGGTCACGAAGGGAGAGAGTAGCGATGGTCTCCATAGGAGAGATGTCAGAGGATGCCACAGGCTCCACAGAGACCACAATAGATAGGGAGGAGGGAGGATGGATTCCCTTATCAGTAGGGGGAGAGGCCACCATCACCCGATAAGGGCAAGGGTGTCGAGGTAGGGGAGAGCAGCGAGATGGTGGCTCTTCGGGATGAGGTTGCCTGCCTTCGAGCTTAGGTGTAGACACTACAAGATGAGGATACATGGCTCAAGGCTCGGAGCGAAGGCGCGAGCATGCAGGAGTTGGTGTGATCTATGGCTTAGACCGCATTCTATCAAGGAGTATATTTCTAGTAAGTTCTAAAGGGCCAGAGGTTACATCTGCCAACTGGCATTATAGAACTGATCAGGATGGGATCGTCGAGGACATCCTCATGATGGCGAGGACCCACGACACAGCACGGACCTCTATGGGTACACCTCCTCCATGCCAAGGTGGGAGAGGAGATGAGGCAGAGAGCTTGAGGGCTTCTCGAGACTAGCCGCTCACTGCACAGAGATTGTATATATTATTATTATGTTTTTGAGAGGATTGAGTATGCCAGGGTATTGATTATGGCATACCAGTCCAGTTTTGATATGATGTACAAAATTTGTTGATATATATATATGGAATTTTTGATGATATGACTTGTCCATATGTTTGATGATGTTTCAATTTTAGAATTGTTGATTGATTATTCATGTAATTATGTCGTTTGAAAATATTATAATTTTTTGTCATGCTGTAAAATTGAAATGAAATAATCTGATGTAAACAAATTGGTTTTTTTGGTGGTATGATTTGATGAAAAATAAAAGGGACTTCTAACAATAATTTCAAAGGACATTATCATTGTTATAGACTATTTCATGGAGTCTTCGCTCGCTAGGTCATCAAGCTAATCCCAGTATAGAAATATTGCTAAAAGTAAAATAGTGCTTAAGAGACTGTCTTAAGGTTGTTTGTTGTGATGATGAAAAATGATGATGGTGATGATTTGTTTTCAGATTTTCATAAAAATATTATGCATGAAATATTAAAAATATGATTTTCTTGCTAGGCATAAATTCCTAAGTGTGATAAAATTTTGAACAATTCCTTAGAAATTATACCATCGTTGCAAAGCTGAATGTTGACATAATGAAATAGAAAAAAGGTGTTCATTCTTTTTAAAGCACAATTGTGTAACATAATGATATAAACCATATGTTTTTATAAATAATAATTAATGGAAAATAAAATTAGAACAATGGTTTGCGCTAGCCATAGAATTACAGGTATAGACTTATACCATCATCGCGAAAACCAAAAAAGTAATTTTATTGCATAATTTGATTTTTGATTTTGAGATAAACAGAAAAAATATATAAATGTGACTTTATTGCTAGATTGTTGAATATTTTGTTGAAAGAATTTTTGGATTTTCTAAAACAATGTATGTAATTGTTTTTATACTAAACAGATGTTCTTAAATAAGAAGATGAAATTATTTCAAAAAGACTTGCAGAAATATTTTAAATTATCTCAAAGACAAAATGTAGATTTATGAGGAACCCTCATGTGCATATGTGAGGTCATTGCCAATATTGATTTATCATAATGATACAAAATTCTCTCAAATACAAATGTGTGTGCAATTGTATTGTTCATTCACCAATTTTGAGCAAGATAATTTGATACAAGTAATTTGAATTAACCAAATAAGTGTTCGTTGACCATGATTTATATGCATATAACCGTACTAGACTACTATGTAATTCGGGTCATCAAGATCTAGCTAATCCATAAGCTGACATAGGTCTATACAAAATAACATCGCTAATGTGACAGGCATATCACCATGCTAGGGATTACCCAAGGCCAAGCGGGTTGGGCACAAACCACCTATTATGGGGCTTACCTCACAGTTTTCGAATAATTGAAAATTCCAGGGATTCAAGCTCATTCACCCTTCTTTTATTTTTCAAGGGGTAGAGACAAGGATTTTTTTGCTTTTTGCTTTTTCTTTTTCCTTTTCTCTTCTTTCTCTTCTTTTTTTTTTCTTTTTTTTTTGTATTTTTGCTTAAAACTGAGATAATGCTGAAATATTGTTGCGATGGTACAAAATAATATTTTTCTTTTTCTCATTTTCTTTGACTTTTCTTTTTTTCTTCCAATACTAGGGATACTTGCTCGAATTGGTTGTAGAGCAAGGGATTTTTATTCTGGGCAGGGGTGAGCTTGTCCTTTTGTCAATTCTCAAAGATTCTAGACCATGTGCATGATAGGATAGTAGGGGAAACTTTTCACTCAAGAAACAACTTCTACTATGTAGCATCATATTGAATTTGCAATGAAATCATTTTTAATGTGAAAAGATATGCTTGGTTCAAGTAAATAACAAGATCAGTTCTCTATGCTCAAAACTTTATTTAATTCAACTATGGACTTTGATATAAGAGAGATTAATAATCATACCAAATAAAATCAAGATATTTATTCATGTGAGTGTGAAAGTGCAGGATTCCAAATAAATGTTAATTTATCCAAAATAACTAAAAATATAACTGCAATACTTCAAGAATTGACAGGTACGAAAATAAAAGATGTTTTTGAATATTTTGATGTTTTTATATTTTGATTTTGATTGATGAATTGAGAAGATACACAATGTGATTGTTTTTTGAAAAAAATTTATATGAATGACTAAAATGAAAGAATATGTAGAATAACAATATACAATGATGAAATGACCAAATTTTATGCATAATAGTGTTTAAGATGCATAATTTTCATAGGTTATTTAAGATCTTTACCATCTAAGGTAGCTAATCGGTATGCTCCCGATCCAAATTTAGCAATGATGATATACGGTCCAAGCCAGTTAGGTTCAAATTTACCTTTAATATCTTTAGTTGCATTAGTATTTTTTTTATTTTCTTTTAAGACAAGGTTGTCGATCTCAAAGGATCGATGATGAACTTTCTTGAGGTATGCTCGCTTGAGCTTGTTTTGGTAGGCACGAAGATGTTCCAAAGCATTGATGCGCTTCTCATCTAGGAGTTCCAACTGACTAAGATTTCCAGCACGATAGTCATATCCTACTTCAATATCTTGAATTAGCAGAGCCAAAGAAGGAACTTCTAATTCAAAGGGAAAAAATGCTTCAGCGCCATAAACCAAAACAAAAGGTGAAGTGCTCGTGGGAGTACGAACACTAGTTCGATAAGCCCACAAAGCAGGATATAATTGGATGTGCCAATCTCAGCCAGATTTATTGACCAGTCTTTTAAGGATTTTGATTAATGTTTTATTAGATGCTTCTGCTTGGCCATTACCCTGAGGATAATAGGGAGTGGACCAATGATGTTGAATTTTATATTTTTGACATAATTTCTTGAGATCTTTATTTTTGAAACAAGTTCCATTATCTGAGATGAGATTTGCAGAAATTTTGAACCTACAAATAATTTGATTAAAGATAAATTTGGAAACTTGGGTTCCAGTGCAAGAAGTTAAGGGCATAGCTTCAACCCACTTCGTGAAATACTCGATGGTGGTTATGATGAATTTGTGTCCATCAGATGACACAAGATTGATTTTTCCAATGATGTCTAAGCCCCATTTTTAAAAGGGCCAAGGAGATGAAATAACCTGTAGCTCTTGTGTAGGCGCATGGACAAGGTCAGCATGTTTCTGACACTTTTTGCAATGGTGCACATAATCATGTGCATCATTTTCCATGGTAGGACAAAAATATCCTATCCTAAGGAGTTTCTTAGCAATGGCGCTACCACTAAAATGTCCCCCACAAGATCCATCGTGGGCTTCACTCAAAATTGATCTAGATTCTTCTAGATTCAAACATCTCAGTAGGATGCCTTCAAAATATCTCCTATACAATGTATTGCCAATAATTATGAAGTGACTTGCTCGTCTACGTAATAACCGGCACTGGTTGCTATTACAACCTTCAAGGAAGGTCCCATTTTGAAGAAAATTAAATATATTAATGTACCAAGGTTCAGGAGTAGTTTCATTGATTATAAACACATCCAAAGGTTCTAAGCATTATTTATTTGAAGTGGGTTCCTGGAGTCGATGAATAATGATGGTAGCATATTCATCATCTAAATCCAAGGGCAAAAGAGATGCAGCTACAGCCATAGCATCAGCCACACGATTGCTAGTTCGAGGAATAGCTTCCAATGTAACTTGATCAAATAAAGATAATAATTGTAATAGATATGCTTTATATGGGTGCAATTTATCATCTTTGGTCTGATAAACATCATTAATTTGATTTATGACAAGTTGAGAATCATCGAAGACTAATAGATTTTTAATTTTCAGTGCCAAGGCAGCTCGTAATCCAAGGATTAGAGCCTCATATTCAGTAGTGTTATTAGTACAAGCAAACATTAATTTAAAGGATAGAGGGATAATATTTTTCTACGAAGATATTAAAATAATACCTACACCAGCCCCACTCATGCATCGGGCTCCATCAAAGTATAGGGACCATTGCTGTGGATGGTCTACCTCTAATTTAAGGCATTCATCAAAAAACTCAATGATGAGGGGATGGGTAGACTCTAAGGGTGCAGCAGCTAATTGATCTGCTATGATTTGACCCTTAACAGACTTATGTCCTATAAAAGTGAGTTTAAACTCACTTAGCGCAAGAACCCACTTTTTTGTGCGACCAGATAAGTACGGTCGACTCATGAGATACCACAAAGGATCAGATTTAGCAATAACATACGTTTTTTGACTGAGCATATAATGGCGTAGTTTCTGTGTAGAAAAATATGACTGCTAGACATAGTTTCTCTAATGTTGTGTAGCGGGTTTCATAACTTATTAAGGTTTGGCTAATGTAATAATTAGCACGCTCTCTTTTCTCATCGTCAAGTTGAGCTAACATAGCTCCTAAGGCAAGATCTGAAGCAAAAATATACAAGATAAATGGGTGATCAGATCTAGGTGGTGAAAGCACAGGTGGGTTAAGGAGATATTGTTTGAGGATTTCAAATGCTTCCTGACATTCGTCATCCCAATGAAAAGAGACATCTTTCTTAAGAAGATTAATAAAGGGTCTTGTTTTGTCCACCAACTTATCGATGAAGCGATGAATAGCTTGAATCTTACCTTGTAGACTTCGTAATTTTGATATATTTGTGGGTGTAGGCATATCAGTGATAGCCATGATCTTGAGAGGGTCAATTTCAATGCCACATAAAGAAACTATAAACCCCAATAATTTACCGAACTTAACGCCAAATATACATTTGGTTGGATTCAGTCGGATAAGATATTCCCTTAACCGATCAAATATTTTTTTCACGTCATCTAAATGATCATCTTCTTTGATGGAAAGAGCTATAATATTGTCTACATAATCATGTAGGATATCATGCATCATATCATGAAAGATATAAGTCATGGCTCGTTGATATGTTGCACCTATATTCTTTAAACCGAATGACATCACTTTCCAACAAAAGGTTCCCCAAGGGGTAATAAAGGTTGTTTTAGTCTGATATTCAGGAGCTATCCTGATCTGATTATAACCAGAAAAATCCATCCATTAAGGATATCATTCCACTCCTAGCAGTAAAATCAATGATCTGATCCATATTGGGAAGACGAAAATCGTCTTTAGGGCATGCAACATTAATATCTCTAAAGTCTATGCAAACCCTAACTTTAGTAGCTTCTTTCTTAGTTACTGGAACTACATTCGATATCCATTCAGCATAATCAATGGCTTGTATAAAAATAACCTTTAGGAGTTTTTCTAATTCCCCTTTGACTAGGAAGGCCACTTTAGGATGCATTTTTCTAAGTTTATGTTTAACAGGTTTAGCATCCGGATGGACTACTAGGTGATGCATAGCTATAGAAGGGTCTAATCCTGGCATATCTTCATATGTCCAAGCAAAGACATCTTCATATTCCTTAAGAAATGCAATGTATTTATCTTGTTTGTCTTGACTCAATTCTGATCCAATGTTGATTATGTGAGGATTATCTTCGGTTCCAATGTTAATTTTTATGACATTTTTCTACTTTCATGTGTATATCTCTCTCAAAATTAGGTGGGGCGGGTGAAACGCCCAATTCTTGTAATTATTCCAAGGTTAGCTTGGATAATTCGTCTTGAGGAGTCGTGGCCTCAAGTTGGGCTATACTAGGTATAGATCCATCAAAATAAAATTCATGATGTAATAATTCCTCAACGGAGACATCATGGAAGATATCTCCCTCCAGCTCATCATCGAATTCAACGATCATCACAGGGTAGGCTATAGATAGCATATTACATGTAAATGGTTTATTTATTAGACGCAAAGCATCACGTTCATCCAAATAATCTTGGTAACATCTGAGATGGTCATCATCCTCAAATGGGAAAGGATGACCTTTACTAGGAAATAGGCCCACACCACATCAGGCAGGCCATGGTTCTACCTCAAAGGGTTCTTTCATACCATCTTGGAAAGGTCCCAAACCTTTCCCTTTATATCCTAATTTAAGCATTATAGGCTTAGCTTTAATATACTCATTAGTAAAATAACATCGAGCATATCCATCATAATGAACCTTGATGTTTCTAGGTATTCTACCCTAGTCATATCCCTTATAAATAAAAGCACAACTCTCGACTTGGTAAATACTTCCCATAGGCTATGGGAGGCCCAAGGTACGAGGAGAGGGTGATAAATTATTTACGATAAATGAATCTTGCATAGCAGCATTCGTTTGCTCTGATATAAGAATTTTAGATAAATCGGGTAAGAGCTCGTCAGTAAGAGCATAAGAAGTAGAAGGAACATTTCCCATATCTTCTGATGCGAAAACTATGCCTTTGGTGGATGTAGATGTTGTAGAGATGTCGATGGATGATTCTATACAAGTTATAGGAGTAGAGCAAGAAACCTTGGTTGTGGGATTAGGATTTTTCTGAGGTCCTAATGTAGTTTTTTTAGAGGATGTTTGAGCTGTATGTAGAAGTGGAACTGATGTAGAAGGAGTAGATGGCATTATGGGTGTGTGTTTCACACGTTTAGATAGATGATGAAAATTAGGATGTGTGGATGACAGAGCAGGGCAAAATTGAACTCCAATAGGTTCTGCCAAAGCACACATATCAAAGGGTCTAGTATCACCATGAATGGTAACCAACTGATTTTTAAATTTGAATTTAACACACTGATGTAAAGTTGAGGGAATAGCTCGCATCGCGTTGATCCAAGGGTGACCCAAGAGTATATCCCGAAAGTCAATACAATCGACTTCTCGAGTTATGATAGTATTGGCCATAGCTTTAGGTTGAATATTTTGTGGTACCATAATTTGGCTTAATGTGAGCATTAATTCATCCCTATGTGTAGGAGAAGATCTTAAAAGGTCCAAAAGGGAAATTCTAGTTGTAGTATTTGATAATTGTTCATTAATATTATAAGGAGGTTTAGGTTGAACGTTAGGTGCATGATTCCCTTTATTAGGAACTTTCAAAACAAATGGAGCTGATCCATCGTTCTAAGTTTGATCTTGTTGAGAATTTTGAGCCTGTTGTCTAGTAACAACTCCGATGGTACCTACAATATTATTTTGTGGATGATGAATGGGTCTTGGTCTAGCATTTATGTCTTGTTCATTAGAAAGTAATTGGTGATATGATGGTCGATTAGTGACTCTTCTTGAAAATGGTTCTTCTAGAACCATATAACTTGTGATAGGTTGAATAGGATCTGATTCATCTTCAAAGCTATTCGATTGATTTGAGGTGATTTCCATGTCACTTTTAGTCTCATATTATGTATCACTAAGATCAGGTGTCTAAATGTTATATAGAGGTCTGGTCGTAACCATGGATAAAGTTGTGTCAAATATTTCCAAATCATGAGTAGGTAAATGCCCACTAATAGTTCCTACATATCGGGTAGGAGGGAGAACATTATGATGCTCAATTTGATTAGCCACATCTTTACCATGCTTTGGTAAAGGATGTTGAAATATGTCCAATGATTTATTGGCATCCTAATTCTGATTTTGGGGGATGTTCTTTTGAACATTATTAGGAGGATTTTGTTTAGGTTGAAAGGCTTGCACCTCCATATCATTGTTATCAATTAAGTCTTGTATTGTATTTTTTAATCTTTTACAAGAGTTGGTAGAGTGTCCAGGTCCTCTATGGAAATCACAGTGTAAATCAGCTCTTTATCCGGGTATAGTTGGATCAGGTTCCCGGATATTTGGTAATTGGATCAAACCTCATTCTAATAATTGTGGTAAAATGGTTGATAGAGGTTGATTTAACCTAGTAAATTCTCAAGGTGGTTTATCAGGAGGTTTCAGTATAAACTTCTCCATTGTTTTTGTAGCATTAACATTAGCAATGTTTCTGCTATCAGTGACTCCATCACCCACAACTTTTTTATTCTTATATTTATTTTTGGATGTTTTCTCATCATCTTTCTTTTTAAGCTGACCTCTCCTAATGATAGCATCTTCCACTCTTCGAGCTAAGTCTATAGCTTGATCGAAGGTGGTCAAGGTAGCAGTTGATAACTCATAGGATAGTTGTTCTTGTAAATTATTGATAAAGATATCTAGCATTTCCCGATAAGGTAACACAAAGTGCAATTTTCCTATCAACTATCTCCATCGAGCTAGGAAATCAGCAAAACATTCATCTTTGTCTTGTTTTAAGTTGTACAAATATTTAATAGTTACATGCCTTTCGATGTAGGCACTAAATTTATGAACAAAAGACTCGATTGTTTCTTCAAAATTTCTCAAAGAATGAGTGGGTAATTGATAATACCACTCTAATTCCATTCCTCCTAAAATTTTTGAGAACATTTTTAGTAATAACAAGTCATCATGTGATATATCATGACATGCTATCCTAAACATACGAAGATGCTCTATGGGATCTTCGGTTCATTTGTATATAGGTAGGACAAGCATAGGAAAGTGTTTAGGATATGGATGTGCTACAACTATAGGATCTAGAGGTTGACTACACATCTCTCGATAATTGTACGAGGGATGGTAGGGATCTATCTGGTCCATGCGAGAGACTAATTGTTTCACCATGGCTTCTAGATTACTAGTTTTTCCACCATATTGGTTCTGTGGTATGTGAACGTATGATGGCATGACGTAAGGATTAGATGTTAAATTGCTATTATGCAAATGGTTTGTAGGGATAGTATTATGAAGAAGATTTGTAGTAGCATTATGTTGTATCCCAGATTGTTGGAAATTGGTGTTTGGTTTTGTTTTGGTCTTTTGTTGATTTGAGGTATGTTGATTAATAGCTTGGTGAAATAGAGTAGTGAATGAAGATTTCTTTTGTGTGGGAATAACTCTAGGCTTGGTAATAGGCACTCTAGGTGGTTGGGTAACCTGTTGTTGTTGCATGTTCTGGATTAGAGTGGCCATATCCAAATTGGATGGTCCAGATTGATCACTTTCTTGATCAACAAAGGATAAGGGATTAGTGCGTGTGTGATATATTTCTTCTAGGGTTGCTTGAGTGTCACTAATTTGATCCTTGTCCATATGGACTGCTCTATTAAGAGCACCAATATTTGTATTGAGGAACTTCCAAAACTGTTCCATGTTCTCAAAAGTAACAGCTCCTCCCGGAGACATTTTAGGGGATGATGATCCTTCCTCTCTAACAGTTTCTTTTTGTTCATTTCCTACAGCAAACTCTCCTTCTTGTTGATCTAGGGTTCCTTCTTCCTGAAGTGGGTCTTCAGGAAGGACATCTGGGTTATTTAATGGTCTCCTTAACCAATCTTCTTCTACTTCAATCTGTTTTCCATTCCTAAGTCTAGTCATTATGCTTAAACTTAGATTTTAGAATATATATATATATATATATATATATATATATATATATATATATATATATATATATATATATATATATACAAGTTTTGGAGGTATATATTATATACCTACTATAATACTTAAAAGAAAATGTTTTAATTTTTGTTTTGTTTTTATATTGTTTTTATATTGTTTTTGTGTTTTTTTGTGTTTTATAATATTATTATAAAGATAACAAATAGCATTCTAGTTGCAAAAGGAATAACAATAATAACAGAAATGACTTAGTTTTCTATAAATAGTTTATGGATGTCATTGATAAGATCAAGTTCATCAGGAGTCATGAAATGCTCCTCTTCAAATTGGAAATGGTTTTTCAAGAATTTGACAAAGTGTGCTATGGTGATATTATCTATTTTAGATTCTGACCTGTAGAAATAAATTTCATGGTAATACTCTCGATATAACATAGCTCTAGGAACTCTATTCCATATCTTTCTATCCGTAAGAACGACCTCTTGATCCTCTATACGAGATATAAATTTATGTACTACAACTGCATTGTCGAGGTATTCCTCAAAGGTGTACAACTCGAAAGACACAAGTGCTCTTTTATCTGCTAACCACCTATGGCAAGCTCTCTGAAGTTCATGATATAAGGTTACTTGATTAGGATCTAGGATTCTATCTAGGACAAACCTCTTGATTTGCCTACGTTCTATCGACCTAGATTCAATGATACCCAATCTCCTATCAAGTTCGTCCCATAAAGGTTGAACCCTATTTGTTTGATGTATTCTAAGCACAGAAGTAATCTCTATGGTTGTTAATTGATTTTCAAAATTAATGGTGATAGCTCATCTTTTATTATAATCTACCATTAAATATGATATGAAACTTTAATTGTTTGTCTAATGATTCTAAATGCATTTATTTTTTTTGAATTATTTTCAAAAGGTTTTAGTTTTCATGTCGCGTTCACCAAAATGTATCGCTCCAAATTTTTCACATCCTTACCTTCAGGCTATAGGATCCGCACCCTAAAGGGGGATGTGAGAAGGATGGGACAATACCACAGACTGAGAGGTCCTTTGAAGGTCGCGCCTCTTGGGGGAGGGGTATAAGGGTGAATTTTCGATGGATGGTGGGTTCACCAGGAAAATTTGAGTGGCAGTTTCCATGCCTAGGTTGAGAATGGGTTTGATGTGTTCATTTTGTACTTTAATCATTTATATCCTAGGTTTGGCCAAGATGAATCTAAGCTATTCTATATGCCAATGTTTATTTATATGGATACAGAAAGCATGAATAAATGCTAAACACAAAGTGTGCTAAATAAGACAAAATGTACCTGATTTCAGATGTCTGATGAAGATTCTGAGGTTTGTAGAAGTCCAGATCATCTCAAATCTTACATAATCAGCTATAATTACATAGAATCATCTCAGATCATATTCGGTCATCTGAGATCAGACGAGATCGTCGTCGACCTGACGAATTCATCAGACGAATTCGTCAAAAACCTGTAATCATAGAAACAGATACCAAAGACCAAAAATGCAAATACAAAAGCAAGGGGAAATGATAGAAATAATAGTAAACCTACCTAAATGATAGATCCAAATAACTATTAAAGGAAATGCATTAATTTAATAATTTATTTTAACTTTATCATGCATCTATGCTAAATGAGGTGAACTCCATAATGCATAAATAGAATAAACTAAGTTAATGCATAAGGAAATGAAGAGAGAAGATAAAAAAAATGCAAACTCTGGGCTCTGATTGCCCCCAATCTGGACTGCAATCGATATCACCTCCAATCGTACGATATCGTCGCCTATCTGCGACAGGATCATCCAAAATCGTCTAGAATCTCCAGCGACGATCCGAGCTTGCTCCAACTGAAAAACAGTAAAATTCTTGCAATAAAACTTGAAATACACAACGCAAACGATGGTGTGAAGGTGTTCTAATGCATGGGAAACTAAAGTTGCAGGGAAAATCATCCAGGGGGAATTCAAGAAAATTCCTAATTTTATATAGGATTTAGGGAGAGGTTAGGAGGTTGGAGATCACCCTAATTTGGGAGATCTCCAATAGGGGAGACTCTAACCGTGTAGACACGCTTTCTACCCAAGTTAGAGAAGCTGTTGAAACATAAGCTAATTATGAAACTTTGGTTTTGGGATGAAATCATCTGGACGTTCTATTCCAGATGAATTCGTCAAATCTGGAACGATTTCGTCTGATCTACGACGATATCGTCCAACGGTCAAAACAAATCCTAAAAATGACACAAAAAACAAGGGGAGCAGGTAACGAGCGGTTAACGGATGGTTTTGGAGTTAAAATTCAAATTTTATCTTTTTACTAAGGTTTAACTGCGTCAATTTAGGGTGCTACACCCCACTTGTGTCTAGAATTGATGCTCTGATACCAAATGGTAGGACTCTAAGTCCTAGAGGATTTATCTAACTAATAGAATCACCTTTTGGATAGAATCACCTTTGCACTAGAGAGGAACCCTTCCAATGGATCAATTGATCAAATATATATTCTTGTTCATGGATGATTTGTATGAATGGCCAACCTAATATATATATATATATATATATATATATATATATATATATATATATAACCCTATAGCTACATTGGTGAAGAGACGTGATGGTTCACGTTATGAAGAGATGTGATGGTTCACATTATGAAGAGATGTGTTGGTTCACTTTATAAGTTAATAATATAATAATTAAATGATTAATAATATTAACTAATAATGTTAGGATAGAGGATCCTAACAGGTTGTCTTAATCGACCAACTAAACTTCTCCAACAAGCTAAGAACTCTAAAAAAATGTCTTCTTTACTTTGCTTTAAATCATATAGATCTCTCATTGTCGCTTCATTTTCAATATAAGCATTAAACTAATGCACAAACTTTTATGTAGTCTTCTTAAAACATTTCAAAGAATAATTGGGCAACCAATAATACCAGTCTAATGTCACTCCAACAAGACTCTTTGGGAATGCTTTCAATAAAATTATATCATCATAGATAATATCATGATAAGCTATTTTGAATCCTCTCAAATGCTCTATTGGATCTTCAGTCCCTTTATAGATTGGTAATATTGGCATGGTAAAATTCTTAGGATAAGGTCTAGCAACAACAATAGGATCCAATGGCTAACTACACACCTTATAGTTGTATGTAAATATTGATGGTTGAATCATATCCATTATTGAAACCAATTGATTCACAACACTCATCAAATTCTGCATCTCTAAATTATTATTATGTATGTTCCCTAGACTTCCCAAAGGAGGAATGTATGTATGTTGAAACCTTGATGTTGGATACCTTGGTTGTATGTGGAATTTTGAGGATTACTAACATTTGGTATAATAGAATCAATAGTTTTGATATTAGAGGATACAGGAGGAAATTGAGAATAAATTTTTGGGCCACTACTAGTTAGAGGGACTTGCATATTCCCTCCAACATTGGTGGTATTAGTATTGGCACAAGTCACTTAGTTCTTAAATTGTTTTGATGCGAGGATTGAGATGTAGAAATATCATGATGGATCAAAGGAGACCTATTAAGAGGGGAAGGAGTAGCATCCTCTTTTTCAATATGAGCTTCTCGTTCCATATATTCCAATAGTTTTTCCTTATGAGCTTTCATGAATTTCCACATGTGGTCAAATGATGAAAAGATATAACTCCCATTAGGCCCAAAAAAAGGATTAGGATTGGTCTTAGTTTCCATTCTACCTCTTCTTGCTCTTTTGTATCTACATTAGGGTTTTCCCTATCAATCTGATAATCTTCCAAAGGAACATAATTAGACTCTAATTGTTTCCTCTAATTTCTAAGGAAAGGAGCCATTAGAAGTAGTGAAAAATAAATAGGGGAAAACATTAAGAAATAAATTCTTAATTACTTAAATATTTTTTAAATAGAATTAATGATCTTGATTAGAATTTAAAATTAAAATGAGGTGTTCACGTTGGGTTCACCAAAGATGTAGAGGGGAAAAATTACCCTATCATGTACAATTCCAAAACAAAAGGCTGGATTTGAAAGGAGGGAACCTTTTGTGGGGTGAACCATATGGGTATGTTGTACTCTACACTCGGTGCTAGGGGGAAGGGTTCACCATGAAATATTTAAGGACTCGCTCCAAGTCCTCATGATATTCAGGATAGTTTGGTGTATTCATTTTTTAAGCAATCACCTAAGTTTGACCTTTCTAGATCTAAGCTATAAAATATAAAGGACAATGCAAAAATAGAATAAGACAGTTGAAAGCAGAATGCAGGTATACAAGAGCTATCCCATAATGATTCTTTATTTGAATGCTCACTAACCTAGGGTTTATTTCTAGAAACCTTTAAAGCAGAGATATACAAAGATAAATGCACAAAAATTATCCCTAGATGTAAGCTAAATGCCTTTCACTTTCAGATGCCTAGAAATCAATAGTGAAATTAGATTTTCAACCAATAGAATGAGTAGAGCACTTATCTATACCGGTGGTTGACTTAACCTTTTGTACCTCTTGTCCAATGATATCAAAAATACCTATTTTTGCAAGATCACTCATGAAACACTAAAAAATAGAATTAGCATTTGGGGGACTGCTTAGGCCATTGTGTAACAGATCTTGGATGTGCAGCAATCAATCCCCCTAGGTACTTTTAGATGACCTCTTAATACAAAAGCAAAAATTGAACTTTGGAGAATTAATAAAAATTAGAAATACAGTGGTAGAGAATAGAAAGCAAAGTGCAACAGTATGATCTAGAAACATAATGGAATACAATAGTGAAAGCAGAATCTAAAAATTACCCCCAATGTGCCCTAGGGTAAAATTATGCCTCACCTAGAGCAAGCGTGATAACGAGGCAGCAAAGTTGTGCCCTACCTAGATAGGGCATGATTTCACTTCTACATATTACTTTACCCTAATTAGGGCAGGCAAATTTGCACCTCGCTAATACCAGGTGTGATATCATTGTAGACAAAAGAAAAATAAGAATCAAATGTAGAAGATGAAATAAATGTAGTAAACAAAGTAATCAAACCCTAATGGACATCACAAAAGTAGGCAAAGAAGATCAAAGTATCCAAGTAGACACTCTATCTCTTCAAACTACACCATAGATCCACCAAGTCATGTAGTAAATCAATTCAATCCACACAATAGAAGATCAATCCAAAATTTTTACTTCAGGGGTTAGCTTGCAGTAGAGAAAACAAATGCAGAAGAAATTAACACTAATATCGTACAAAAAATCTTGCATATCAAAATTGCATATATATGATTAAGTAAAAACATCCTTCCTTTTTTAGATAAAATTGGAGGAAGAAGTAAGGCAAAAATAAACTCACAATCGATGCCAAAATACATGAAGAACACAAGCTTATACTGAGATGGGGGTGAACAGTATAAGACCACTTTTTACTTTTCTTTCCAAATCAATATTATGCAATGTATAGATAGCAATATCAACATCAGTAATAAAAGTAATGCATAAATCACCACACACAATAGAGACACCAATTTTATGTGGTTCACCCAATGTGGGCTGCTCCACAGAGAAAATCTTTCATTAAAATTTTCTCAATCAATCTCTTGGGAATCCTTTCCCTATTACAATTTTTATGGACCTCTATCCAAAGGAGACACCAATCCCCTAATAAAGTTTATGGATATCTATCCACAGGAGAACTCCTTTCTCCTTAGCTTTGACTGATGATCTTCTAGAAGAATTTTTTCCCCCACTGCTCTAGCTAATGGATCTCTATCCACTGGAGACTATCATCCTCTATACTCTATCACCTTCAAATATCTATCTCAAATTTCTACTAAAAATAGTCATTCAGTCTAGCATAAATATGCTCAATCTTTGTCTCTAGTCTGGCACAAACCTATCCTCAAATCTACACAAAACTCTGTCCTCAAATCTATACTAAACACATTCCTTCGATCTAGCACAAATCTATCCTCAATATCTATCCTATGATATGCACTAAACAAAGTCCTTCACTCTAGCACAAATTTATCCTCAATATCTGTCCTCAAACCTTAACACAAAGCTTGACTTAATCTCAAATCAACTCTGTTAGATCTGCCCCAAACCTTAACTCAAGGTTTGAACAAATAAATCAATCAACTCTGCTCACAAGTCTTCTCAAAGACTTGTCTTAAATTGTCCTGGAAAGCTTCCACAAAATCTCACACTAATCTATCCACAAGTCCTCTCTAGAACTTGTCCAAATCTGCTCAATAAGTCCTCACTAGAACTTATCCAATTTTTCTCAACAAGTCCTCTCTATAACTTGTCCAATTCTACTCAATAAGTCCTCACTAGAACTTATCCAATTCTACTCAACAAGTCCTATCTATAACCTGTCCAATTCTAGTCAATAAGTACTCACCGAACTTATCCAATTCTACTCAATAAGTCCTCACTAGAACTTATTCAATCTCATAGAAACATAAAGAGAATTTTTAGAGACTCAATATGCTTCACATTCATCACAATGCTCAATCACTTTCAATCATTCTTTTAGAAACATATAGAGAATTGTTAGAGACTCAATATGCTTCACATTCACCTCAATGCTCAATCACTTCCAATCACTCTTTTAGAAACACAAAGAATGATTAGAGAATCAATATGTTTCACACTCACAAAATCTCAATCACTTTCAATATCTCTTTTATCACATAAACATATAGAGAATTTTTAAAGACTTAATATGTTTCACATTCATCCACACTCAATCTCTTTCTCAAATCAATTCAGAATATAGAACAATTTGTTTCATATAACTTGAACTATCACATCAACACATCCACTTGACTAGGCTCAACCAACTTTACTCAACCAATCACTCAATGAACTAATACTTGCTCACAAACCCTAGTCCAAGCATTTAATCACTCACTCAAATGTTTCCAACAATGCTTATCAATCAATCTCACATAACAATGATACTCATGATCTTTGACAACTTCACATAACAATGATACTCATGATCTTTCCACAACCTCTAGTTCAAGTTCACTCAACTAATCACTTCAACAACAATGCTTATAAAACAAGGTTTCATCAATAACTCTTTATTCCAAAAAACCTTGAAGCATTAATTCAACACACACAACAAAGCTTACCAAACAATCCTTTTCACTCCAACTTTGCATTCACAACATTCAATAATCACACACTAGAAATATGTACCCACACCATTTGTTTTATGTAAAAGTGCCTTTAGAAAATATGTCTCAATCACAATTTTCTTCTCTCCAATTTCAATGGTTAGATAACAAATATTACTCCAACACTTTCTCAAAATATTCCTTAGACAGAAGAATAATCAAAACTCAATTATGCCTTATTACTCCTTTTTAAAATTAACGTCCATCAAATCATACATGAAAAATACTTACCTAGATAAACCTTGTACTGACCCATTTTTTTTGCACCCTTACCTTCAGGCTAAAGGATCCATTCTCGAAAGTGGGATGCGAGAAGGATGGAACAATACCTCGGACTGAGAGGCCCTTTTAAGGTCACGCCTCTCGAGGGAGGGGTATAAGGGTGAATTTTTTACGGATGGTAGGGTTCACCAAGAAACTTTGAGTGGTAGTTTCCACGCCTAGGTTGAGAATGGTTTTGATGTGTTCATTTTATACTCGATCATTCATGATCCTAGGTTGGCCAGAATTAATCTAAGCTATTCTATATGAAATGTCGATTTATATGAATACAAAAAACGTGAATGAATCCTAAATACCAGGAATATACTTAAATAAGAAAGAATGCACTTGATTTTGGATGTCTGATGAAAATTTTGAAGCTTGTAGGAGTCCAGATCGTCCCAAAAATGATAGGATCATCTGCAATTGTACAGAATCATCCTAGATTATAGTCGATCATCTGATATCAGACAAGATCATCGTTGATCTAACGAATTCGTCAAACGAATTTGTCAGAAACCTGCAATCACAAAAGCAGACACCAAAAACCAAAAATGCAACTGCAAGAATAATACAAAATGATAGAAATGACAGTATAAATGCCTAACTGATAAATTTGGATAGAAAATTAAAGGAAATGCATTGTTTTAATAACTTATTTTAACTTTATCATGCAGTTATTTTAAAATTAGGTGAACTCCAGGATGCAGAATAAAAAATAATCAAGCTAATGCATAATAAAATAAGGAAGAAAGATGAGAAATGCAAACTTAGGGCTCTGATTGCCCCCAATCTAAACTACAGTTGAGATCACCTCCAATTGTACGAGATCGTCGTCGATCTACGATAGGATCGTCCGAAATCATCTGGAATCGCCTACGACGATTCGAGCTTCCTCCAGCTGAAGCACAATGAAAAACTATAATGAAAACCTAAAAATACGAGTGCAAAACTTTAATGGTAGGGAAAACCAATCAAGAAAATGGTTAGGAGGAAAGCCAGGTAGGGGACCCAAAGAGTCAGGGGGATAAACTAAGAAAATCCTAGTTTATATAGGATTAGGGGGAGGTTAGGAGGTTGGGGATCATCCCAATCTGGGAGATCTCCAATGGAGGAATCTCCAACTACGCAGACACGCTTTTGCCCAAGTTGGAGAGGCTATTGAAATAGAAGCTAATTATAAAAATTTGATTTTGGGACGAAATCGTCTAGACGTTCTATTCCAGACGAATTCGTTCGATTTGGGAAGATTTCGTCTGATCGGTGACGATATCGTCCAACGGTCAAAACAACTCCTAAAAATGGCATGAAAAATGGGGTGAGCGGTTAACGGGCGGTTTCGGGGTTAAAATTCAAATTTTATCTTTTTACTAAGGGTTTAACTGCACCAATTTTAGGGTGCTACATTTTGCCCCCTCTTTAGCGAATTTTTCAAAGAAAATGCATTAAATACGAGTTCTTCACACTTTACGAGAAAGCAAAAATTTACTCAATTTTCTAAACGATGATTCTAAGTCGAATCGTACAACTGGTTGCTATGGTGCCCCCTCCGTGTTTTTACCCAAATCGAACGTTTAAGGTAAAAGCGCGAAAAAGCAAAATTTTAAAAAAAAATTGTTGTTTTTTTTTAAATAAACTTAAAAAAAATAGGGTAAAACCCTAATTCATTGTTATTGTTCACTTTCACTATTTTTAGAGCTCTACAGGCAAAATGGTAGAAACAACGCACAGATTGACAGAGGTCCGACGCGGGTTGCGGGTAAGGATCTAAACTTGATGAATTATATTTTTAATTTGATTTGTGTGGTTTTTAATTTAAATTTTGACTATTTTTGAGGTATCGCGACTGTTTTTAGGCCGTCAACGACGTCGGGACGAAATCATGCCCAGATCGTTGATTTCATCTAAGGGCAAAATTGGTGAAATAGGGGCGATCCCCAAGTTGAGAAATCGGAGACGATTTCATCCTACAAAGGATGATTTGACTCAATTTAGTACAATATCATCCAATAGTGGACGATATCATCATTTTATTATAAGTTGAAATTGATTTTAATGATTATCTATTAATTATTTTTGTTTTTTAATTGTTTATCTTGCAAAGGAGATTACAAAAAATTTAGAAGTGGAAATACGGGGGGCTAAGAGACGACGTAGCCACGCTCGATCAAGCGGAGCGAGACCGACTATCATAGGTTGGGCTACAACATGTGGTAGAGATGCCACAAATACCTATAGACATGGGGCTACTGACAGCCCTAGCAGAGAGGTGGTATCCGGGGTCGTCCTATTTTTGGTTATCGACAAGGGAGATGGCTCCCACTCTAGAGGATGTATGAAGGATTTTGAGGATCCCCATACATGGACGACTGATGACTCCTGTGAAAAATCAGGGCCATGCCATGATGCGACTGTGCAAAGACCCTAGCTTCGCCCTGGAGAAGGGCGGAGTGAACATCGAGACATTGCGATAGATGCCTGGGGCATCTCGATTGACTCAAGTTTTGGTAGGGATAGTGGGTGGCTTACTGCTATGCCACCAGAGTGGATGCAGGTTACCCTGGCTACTCTTAGATGTGGTCTATGATATGAGATACCATGACTATAGATTTGCTTGGGCAACTTTGTGCTATGTCGCTTGTATAGGATCCTACACGGGGTCGTATATAAGGGAGGTCGATGTCTGGTTTTGACATCGCTACTACAGGTTTGGTTCTAGGAGCACATTGCGATGCGGAGGCCGATAGGGCTTCCACTGATAGGGGTTGACCAGGAGAGACCCCGAGTTTTCTATTGGTGGCTCTAGAGAGGGTCACAGCGGCGGATAGATCTACCAATGTCTCGGAGGTTGCTAGATGACCTCATCCCTAACCAGATCACCTGGAGGCCATGGAGAGAGCACCCAGGGTGGGGAGAGGATGGACATGAGTTGGCTCGCATCAGATGAGTCTTCTGGATAAGGATGGAGTGGGGAGAGGTAGAGCTCCATCGCTATGACCAAGTTTTGCGGCAGTTCGGTCTACAACAGGGGATCCCTTCTCTTAGGGATTATGAGTACTCCCAAACTATTTGGGATAGTACTACACTGAGTGGGGCTCCAGATATGCAGTGATTCTGGAGTCGGGATGTGAATGATGCCCCCATTCAGCTAGTGTATGAGGACGATTCTGGGGTGATAGACAGATATGATGCCTAGTACGCAGGCATCTGCCCTCACATGACGAGGGCACAGGGTTTGATGCATGCCATGGTGCGATGGATGGGGAGGCAGCACCAGGATACTATTGATGTAATGAGGGGTCGTAAGGGGAGAGAATAGCAATGGTCTCCTCAGGAGAGATGCCGAAGAGTGCCACAGGCTTCGGAGAGACCACAACCGCTAGAGAGGAGGGAGGAGGGACTCCCTTCTAAGTAGAGGGAGAGGCCACCATCACCCGATAAGGGCAAGGGTATCGAGGTGGTGGAGAGCAGCGAGATGGTGGCTCTCTGGGCTGAGAATGCCCACCTCCAGGCTTAGGTGCAGACACTACAGGATGAGGCTACATGACTTAGGTCTTAGAGCGGAGGAGCGAGAACTCAAGATCTGGCATGATCTATTGCTCAGGCTATGTTCTACCAGGGATTATACTATCACATGGTTCCAGAGGGGTAGAGAATACCACTGCTAGCTAGCATTGTGGAGCTCGTCATGATGGGGTCATCGAGGACATCATCACGATCGATTTCGAGGACCTATGATACAGCACGGACCTCGATGGGACCACCTCCTCCATGCCAGGGTGGGAGAGGAGATGAGGCTGAGAGCTCAAGGGCTTCTCAAGACTAGCTACTCTTTGGCTGGACGGTATATGTTTGAGAGGATTGAGTATGCCAGGGTATAGATTGTGGAATACCAATCCAGTTTGATATGATGTACATATATTTTATATATATATATATATATGATATTTTTGTGATATGACTTGTCCACATGTTTTATGATGCTTTAAGTTTTGAATTATTGATTGATTATTCATGTAATTATGTTGTTGGAAATAGTATAAGTTTAGGTCATGCTGTAAAATTTAAATGAAATAATCTGATGTAAAAAAATTGGTTGTTGTGGTATGATTTGATGAAAAATAAAGGGACTTCTAACAATAATTTCAAAGTACATTGTCGTTGTTATAGACCATTTCATGGAGTCGCCGCTCTCTAGGTCGTCAAGCTAATCCCAGTATAGAAATATTGCTAAAAGTAAAAGAGTGCTTAAGAGACTGTCTTAAGACTTTGTGTTGTGATGATGAAAAAATGATGATGGTGATGATTTGTTTTCATATTTTCATGAAAATATTATGCATGAAATATTAAAAATATGATTTTTTTTAGGCATAAAATTCCTAAGTATGATAAAATTTTGAACAATTCCTTAGAAATTATACCATCGTTGCAAAATTTAATGGGTGACATAATGAAATGAATACAGAAAACTGTGTTCTTTTTAAAGCACAATTGTGTAACATAATGATGTAAGCCATATGTTTTTATGAATTTAAAATTTAAAATAATGGTTTGCGCTAGGCATATAATTATAGGTATAGACTTATACCATCATCGTGAAATACAAAGAAGAAATTGATATAATAATTGTATTGCATAGTTAATTTTTAATTTTGAGATAAATAGAAAAAATATATAAACGTGACTTTATTGCTAGATCTTTGAATATGTTGTTGAAAGAAATTTTGGATTTAAAAAAAAAAAAAACATGTATTGAATTGTTTTTATACTAAACAGATGTTCTTAAATAAGAAGATGAAATTATTCCAAAAAGAGTTGCAAAAATATTTTAAATTATCTCAAAGACAAAATGTAGATTTATAAGGAACCCTCATGTGCATATGTGAGTTCATTGCCGATCTTGATTTATCATAATGATACAAAATCTCTCAAATACAAATGTGTGTGCAATTGTATTGTTCATTTACCAATTTTGAGCAAGATAATTTGATACAAGTAATTTGAATTAACCAAATAAGTGTTTGTTGTCTATGATTTATATGCATGTAACCGTACCAGACTACTATGTACATCGGGTCATCAAGAGCTAACTGATCCATAAGCATACATAGTTCTGTACAAAAGAAGGTCACTAATGTGACAGACATATCACCACGCTAGGACTTACCCAAGCCCAAGCGGGTTGGGCACAAACCACCTGTTATGGGGCTTACCTCACAGTTTTCGAATAATTGAGAATTCCAGGGATTCAAGCTCATTCACCCTTCTTTTCGAGATTTTGTTTCTTTTGCTTTTATTTTTCTCTCTTTTTTTTTTTTTTGTATTTTTGCTTGGAACTTGAGATAATGTTGAAATATTGCTGCGATGGTACAAAATGATATTTTTCTTTTTCTCATTTTTTTTTTGATTTTTTTTTTCCTATACTAGGGATACTTGCTCGGATTGGTTGTAGAGCAAGGGAATTTTATTCTGGGTAGGGGTGAGCTTGTCCTTTTGTCAATTCGCAAAGATTCTAGACCATGTGCATGATAGGATAGCAGGGGAAACTTTTCGCTCAAGAAACCACTTCTACTATGTAGCATCATATTGAATTTGCAATGAAATAATTTTAATGTGAAGAGATATACTTGGTTCAAGTAAATAACAAGATCAATTCTCTATGCTCAAAACTTTATTTAATTCAACTATGGACTTTGATATAAGAGAGATTAATAATCATACCAAATAAAATCAAGATATTTATTCATGTGAGTGTGAAAGTGCGAGATTCCAAATAAGCGCTAATTTATCCAAAATAATTAAAAATATGACTGCAATACTTCAAGAAATGATGGGTGCAAAAATAGAAAATGTTTTTGAAGATTTTGACGATTTTGATTTTTTTATGTTTTTTATATTTTGGTTTTAATTTATGAATTGAAAAAATAAATAATATTACTGTTTTTTGAAATTTTTATATGGATGACTAAAATGAAACAATATGCAAAATAACAATATATACAATGATGAAATGACCAGATTTTATGCATAATAGCGTTTAAGATGCATAATGTTCATAGGTTCTTTAAGATCTTTACCATCTAAGGTAGCTAATTTGTATGCTTTCGAGCCAAATTTGGCAGTAATTGTAGCACCCTAAAATTGGCGCAGTAAAACTTAGCAATAATTAAAATTACCTTAGTAATAATTCAAATTCAAATTCAACCCTCAAAATCGCTCCCAAACCGTCGTTTAACCCTTTTCCTCGTGTCTCGTGCCATTTTTAGAATTTGTTGTGACCATTGGACGATATCGTCATCGATCAGATGATATCGCCTCAAATTGGATGATTTCGTCTAGACTAGGACATCCAGACGATCTTGTCCCAAAACTAATTTTTCATAATTAGCTTCTGTTTCAACAGCTTCTCTAACTCAGGCAGAGACGTGTCTACACCGTTAGAGACCTCCCCCGTTGGAGATCTTCCAAATTAGGATGATCTCCAACCTCCCATATTCCCTCCCAAATCCATTTAAACCTTAGGACCCCCCCTTGACTTTCCCTTGGCTGGATTTTCTGTAACTTGACCTTTACACGCATTAGAACACCCTGGATTACCATCTGCACTTGTCCTATCCAAATTTTGTTGCAGGAACCTTGTTATTCTTCAACCAGAGCAAGCTTAGGTTGTCGCAGACGATCCTGTCCAATTCAAGACGATTTTGTATCAATCCGAGATGATTTCAACTGTAGTTTGCATTGGGGCAATCAATGCCTAGGGTTTGCGTTTTTCCTATACTTTGCTACTACTTTATTCTGCATTTAGTCAGTTTTATTAGTATTTCTTGTTATCTTGCATCTTGGAGTTCACCCATGTAGTTTAATTGCATAATAAGATCATGATTAGCTATTAAAGAATCATAATTTACTTGTATTTCCATTTGGGATTATCTTGTTAACATTATTATTGTTATTTCACATCATTTGCCTCTATCAGAATAGTTGTATTTCTGGCATTTTGTATCTATTTATCTATTTGCAGGTCTCTAATGAATTCGTCAGATCTCAGACGATCCTGTCAGATCAGAGACGATCTTGTCAAATTCCAGACGATCTATACTGCTTCAAAAATTAGAATCTCCATCAGACATCCGGGACCAGGTATGGATTTTTTCACTTAGTTTGCTCTCTGTGTTTTCTGTTAAATCTATTTTCTGTATTTAAATTTGCATTTTCATATAGAATAACTTAGATTCATCTAGAAAAACCTAGGACTTGGATGTTTAAAGCTAAAATTGAACACATTAAACTCATTCCCAACCTAGGCGTGGAAACTGCCACTAAACATTTCCTGGTGAACCCCACCATCCATCGAAAATCACCTTAATACCCCTCCCCCGAGAGGCGGGACCTTCAAAGGGCCTCTCAGTTCGAGGTATTGTCCCATCTTTTTTCGGGCACGGATCCTTTAGCCTAAAGGTAAGGATGCAAAAAAATTGGAGCGATACATGTTGGTGAACCCGACGTGAACCTAAAACCTTTTGAAAACAAAAAAAAACAAAAAAACAAAAACATAGATGCATTTAAAATCATTAGAAAAATACTAAGTTGCATATCATGTCTAGATGGTAGCTCCTAAGAAAATATTAGCAAGTTACTATAAACGTTGAAAACCAATTAGCAGCCATAGAAGTTAATTTTGTGCTTAGTGTGCCTGAAACAGATAAAAACCAACTTCTGTGGAAAGAACTTGATAGAAGGCTAGGTGTCATTTCATCTAGATCAACCGAACTTAGAAAAATCAAGAGGTTTGCCCTAGATAGGATCCTTGGATCCTCATCAACTCATTGTTTATCATGAACTTCAGAGAGCCTGCCATAGGTGGTTAGCTTATAGGAGAGCTCTTGTGTCTTCATAATTGTTCACCTACAAGGAATACCTCGAGAACACAGCTATTATACACCAATTCCTAGGTCATGTAGAAGATCAAGAGGTCATTCTTACGAATAGGGAAATATGGAATAGAGTTCCTAGGGCTATGTTATATCGAGAGCATTGCCACGAACTTTATTTCTACCAACCAGAATCTGAGACAGATAATATCACTATAGCACTTTTCATTAAATTCTTGAAAGAAAATTTTCAATTTGAAGAACACTTCATGACTCCTGAAGAACTTGAGCCCATTAATGATATTTATAAATTTTTTATAGAAAACTAGATCATTGCTTTCATTATTATTATTGCTTGCATTTAGTGTGTTGTTTGTTATCTTTATAATATTGTTACAAAAACAAACAAAAAAAACCAAAAACATTTTATTTCAAATACTATAGTAGGTATATAATTAAAATATATACCTCTTAAGCTTGTCGCATATATATATATATATATATATATATATATATATATAAGTATATATATTTGTTGAAATCTAAATTTAAGCACAATGCCTAAACTTAGGAATGGTAAACAAACTGAACAAGAAGAAGAAGATTGGTTAGGAGACAAAACAAAAAACCCAAATGTCCTTCCCCGAGGAATCAATTTCGAAGGAGAAACTCTAGAACGACCAAAAGATGACCCGGTCGAAGAAAATGAACAACAAGAAAATCTTAAAGAGGAAGGATCCTCATCCCCTAAAATAGCTCCAGATGGAACTATTGCTTTTGATAACTTAGATCATTTTTGGAAATTTTTCAATAATAACATTGGTGCTCATAATATGGCAGTTCGTATTGATAAAGGGCAAATTAGTGACACTCAAGCAGCCATGGAACATATTTTTGACATACACACTAATCCCTTGTCTATCATTGATCAAGAAAGTGATAAAGCTGGACCATCCAATAGAGATATGGTCACTATGATTCAGAACATGCCAAAACAACAGGTTACCCAACCCCCTAAGGAACCTATTATTGAGCCTAAGATCATTCCCACACAAAATAAACCTTTCTTCACTACTTTACTTTGCCAAACTATTGATCAATATGCTTCAAGTAGACAAAAACCTAAAATGAAGCCAAACACCAATTTTCAACAATCGGGCATACAACATAATACAACTTCAAAATTTCTTCATAACACCCTTCCTACCAACAATTTACACAATAGCAATATAGCATCTAATCTCCATGTCCCTCCATCATATGCTCACAAATCCCATATTAATGCCCTATCGAACCAATATGGTGGGCAAACCAGTAATCTGGAAGCCATGGTGAAACAGTTAGCTTCGCGCATGGACCAGATAGATCCCTACCGTCCCTCGTACAATTATCGAGAGATATGTAGTCAACCTCTGGATCCCATAGTTGTAGCACAGCCATACCCTAAACACTTCCCCATGCCCGTCCTGCCTATATATAAAGGAACTGAAGATCCCATAGAGCATCTTTGCATGTTTAGGATAGCATGTCATGATATATCGTATGATGACTTGCTATTACTAAAAATGTTCCCAAAAAGTTTAGGAGGAATGGCATTAGAGTGGTACTATCAATTTCCCACTCATTATTTGAGAAATTTTGAAGAAATAGCTGAATCGTTTGTCCATCAATTTAGTGCCTACATCGAGAGGCATGTCACCATTAAATATTTGTACAACTTAAAACAAGACAAAGATGAATGTTTTGCTGATTTCTTAGCTACATGGAGGCAATTGACAGGAAAACTGCACTTTGTGCTACCTTATAGAGAAATGTTGGACATTTTTATTAATAATTTACAAGAACAAATATCTTATGAGTTATCAACTGCCACCTTAACTACCTTCGATCAAGCTATAGACTTATCTCGAAGGGTAGAAGATGCTCTCATTAGAAGAGGTCAGCTCAAAAAGAAATATGATGAGAAAACATCTAAAAATTGGTATAAAAACAAACAAATTGTAGGTGACGGAGTTACTGATAGTAGAAATATTGCTAATATCAATATAACGAAGACAACAAAAAAATTTATATTAAAACCTCCTGATAAACCTCCTCAAGAATTTACTAGATTAAATCAACCTTTATCAACCATTATTCCTCAATTATTAGCACGAGGCTTGATTCAATTACCAGCTATCCAGGAACCTGATCCAACTATACCCGGATATAGAGCTGATTTACATTGTGATTTTCATAGAGGACCTGGACATGCTACAAACTCTTGTAAAATATTGAAACATAAAATACAAGACTTGATTGATAATAATGAAATGGAGGTGCAAGCTTTCCAACCTAAACAAAATGCTCCTAATAATGCTCAAAATACCATTCCCCAAAATCAAAATCAAAATGCTAATCAATCATTAGATATATTTCAACATCCTTTACAAAACCATGGTAAAGAAGTGGCCAATCAAATCGAACATCATAATGTTCCCCCTCCTACTCGATATGTAGGAACTATTAGCAGACAATTATCTATTCAGGATCCTCAAATATTTGGCACAACCTTATCCCTAGTAACGACCAGACCCCTACATAATATTCAAACTCCTGATCCTAGTGATGTAGAATCAGATACTGAAAGTGAAATAGACATCACCTCAAACCAATCGAATAGTTCTAAAAATGAATCAGATCCTATTCAACCCATAACAAATGTTATGGTTCCAGAAGAACCATTTCTTAGAAGAGTTACTATGTGACCCTCTTCTAATCAATTCCTTCCTAATGAACAAACCATAAATGCTCAACCAAGACCAGTTCAGCATCTTCAATATAACATTGTAGGTACCATCGGATCCATTACCAGAAAACAGGCTCAAAACTCTCAACAAGATCAAACTCAGAATGATGGATCAGCTCCATTTATTTTGAAAAATCCCAATAAAGGGAATCATACGTCTAATGTTCAACCAAAACCTCCTTACAATATTAATGAACAATTATCCAATACTACAGCCAGAATTTCCCTTTTGGACTTTTTAAGATCTTCTCCTACCCATAGGGATGAGTTAATGCTTACATTAAGCCAAATTATGGTACCTCAAAATATTCAACCCGAAGCCATGTCCAATACTATCATCACTCGAGAAGTTGATTGTATTGACTTCCGGGATAAAGATATCCCACAACATAGTTTACATAAGGATAACCCCTTATATATTACTGCTCTAATTGGAGATGTAGCTGTTAAAAGAGTCTTGATTGATAATGGTTCATCTCTAAACATTTGCACTTTTGACTTCTACCAACGATTTGGCTTTTGAAGTGATGAAATGAAGAAAATTGACATGATTATCAAAGCTTTCAATGACGAGACACAAGAAACATGTGGAGTCATTACCTTACCCTTGCAAGTTGGTCCTAGAACCCTAGATACAACCATGTTTATTGTACATTGCCCAACATCATACAATATACTTTTGGGTCGCCCTTGGATCAATGCGATGCGAGCGGTTCCCTCCACTTTACATCAGTGTGTTAAATTTGAATTTAAAAATTAGTTGGTCACTATCCATGGTGACCCTAGACCCTTTGATATGTGTGCTTTGGCAAAACTCGTTAGAGTGCAATTTTGCCCTGCTCTGTCATCCACACATCCTAAGTCTTTTTTTCATCTAAACATGTGAAAAACACACACATAACATCATCTACTCCATCAACTACACCTATACATTTAACTCAACCATCTTCTGAACAAACCACACTAAAACCTCAAAAATATCTTCAATCCACAACCAATCCTTCATGTTCTATCCCTATAATTTCAAAACCTATAGACCCATTTATTGACACCTCTACATTATCAACATCTATCATACCTTCCACATCTAAAGATATAGGGAATGATCCTTCTACATCTTATGCTCTTTCTGATGAACTTTTATCGGATTCATCCACAATCTTAATATCAAAAAAAACAAATGCTTTTATGCAAGATTCAATTCTTTTAAATAACTTGCTACCATCTCCTCGTACTTTGGGCCTCCCACAACCTATGGGAAGTACTTACCAAGTCGGGAGTTGTGCTTTTATTTATAAAGGATATGATTGGGGAAGAATACCCAGGAATATCAAAACTCATCATGAGGGATATGCCCAATGTTATTTTTCTAATGAATATATTAAAGCTAAACCCGTAATGCTTAAAATGGGCTATAAAGGGAAAGGCTTGGGACCTTTCCAAAATGGTATGAAAGAACCTATTGAGGTAGAGCCATGGCCCACCCAATGTGGTGTGGGCCTATTTCCTAGTAAGGGTCAACCCTTCCCTTTTGAAGATAATGATCAACTCATATGTTATCAAGATTATCTAGATAAACAAGATTCTTTGTGTTCAAATAATAATCCCTTTACCTGTAATATGCTATCCATAGCTTACCTTGAATTGATTGCTGAATCCGATGAGGAGTTGGAAGGAGATATTTTCCATGATGTCTCTGTTGAAGAGTTGTTACACAATGGTTTTTATTTTGATGGTTCTATACCAACTATAGCCCAACTTGAGGCCACCACTCCTCAAGATGAATTATCCAACTTAACCTTAAAATAATTACAAGAATTTGGCGTTTCACCCGCCCCACCTAATTTTGAAAGAGATCTACACATGGAAGTAGAAAACTTCATTAAAGTTAACATTGGAACTGAGGATAATCCTCACATAATCAATATTGGATCAACATTAAGTCAAGAAAAACAAGATGAATACATTGCATTCCTTAAAGAATATGAAGATGTCTTCACTTGGACATATGAAGATATGCCAGGTCTGGACCCTTCTATAGTCATGCATCATCTAGTAGTCCATCTCGGATGCTAAACTCATTAAACGGAAACTTAGAAAAATGCATCCCAAAGTGGCCTTGCTAGTCAAAGGGGAGTTAGAAAAACTCCTGAATGTTATTTTCATACAAGCTATTAATTATGCTGAATGGATCTTGAATGTAGTTCCAGTCACCAAGAAAGAAGCTACCAAAGTTAGGGTTTGCACAGACTTTAGAGATATTAATGCTGCATGCCCTAAAGATGATTTTCCTCTTCCAAACATGGACCAAATCATTGACTTTACCGTCGAAAGTGGAATGATGTCCCTAATGGATGGTTTTTTTGGCTATAATCAGATCAGGATAGCTCCTAAAGATTAGGCTAAAACTGCCTTTATTACCCCTTGGGGTACCTTTTGTTGGAAAGTGATGCCATTTGGTTTAAAGAATGCAGGCGCAACATATCAATGAGCTATGACTTATATCTTTCATGATATGATGCATGATATCCTACATGATTACGTAGATGATATTATAGCTTGCTCTATTAAAGAAGATGATCATTTAGATGATTTGAGAAAAATGATTTAATCGGTTAAGAGAATACCTTATTCGATTAAATCCAACCAAATGCATATTCGGAGTTAAGTCCGATAAACTATTAGGGGTTTTAGTTTCTTTACGTGGTATCAAAATCGACCCTCTCAAGATTGCGGCTATCACTGATATGCCCACACCTACCAATATATCTGAGTTACGAAGTTTACAAGGTAAGCTTCAAGCCATCTGTCGCTTCATCAATAAGTTGGTGGACAAAACCACTCCCTTTCTTAAGCTCCTTAAGAAGGATGTCCCTTTTAACTAGGACGACGAATGTACATAAGCTTTTGAACTTCTCAAACAATACCTCCTTAACCCACCTATGCTTTCATCGCCTAGACCTGATTGCCTGTTTCTCCTGTATATCTTAGCTTCAGATTTTTCTTTAGGAGCTATGTTAGCTCAGCTTGATGATGAGAAGAAAGAACGTGTTAATTATTACATTAGCCAAACTTTAATCAGTTATGAAACTCGTTATACCTCATTAGAAAAGCTATGTCTAGCAGTCGTATTTTCTACACAAAAATTATGCCATTATATGCCTAGTCAAAAAACATGTCATTGCTAAATATGATCCCTTGCGATATCTTATGAGTCGACCTTATTTATCAGGTCGCACAGCTAAGTGGGTTCTTGCTCTCAACGAATTTGAATTCACATTCATAGGATAAAAGTCTATTAAGGGTCAAATCATAGCATATCAGTTAGTTGTTGCACCCTTAGAGTCTACCCATCCCCTCATCATTGAGTTTCCTGATGAATGCCTTCAATTAGAGGCAAACCATGTTGAACAACGGTCCTTATACTTTGATGGAGCCCGATGTTGAGTGGGGCTGGTGCAGGTATCATTTTAATATCCTCGCAAAAATGCATTATACCTTTGTCCTTCAAATTAATATTTGCTTGCACCAATAATACTGTCGAATATGAGGCTCTAATCCTTGGATTACGAGCTGCCTTGGCATTAAAAATCAAATATCTTCTAGTTTTTGGTGATTCTCAACTTGTCATAAATCAAATTAATGAAGTTTATCAGACCAAAGATGATAAATTGTGCCCATATAAAGCATATGTTTTGCAATTGTTATCCTTGTTTGATAAAGTTACTTTGGAAGCTATTTCGCGAACTAGCAACCGTGCGACTGACGCTATGGCCGTAGCTACATCTCTTCTACCCTTGGAGTTAGATGATGAATATGCCACCATCATTATTCGTCGACTCCAGGAACCCACTTCAAATAAGTCATATTTAGAACCTTTGGATGTGTTTCTAATTAATGAAACTACTCTTGACCCTTGGTATACAGATATAGTTGCTTTTCTTCAAAATAGGACTTTCCCTGCCAATTCTAATAGAAACCAGTGTCGGTTATTACGTAGACAAGCAAGTCTATTTGTAATAATTGGCAATACTTTAAATAGGAGATCTTTTGAAGGTATCCTATTGATATGTTTGAATCTAGAAGAATCCAAATTAGCTTTAAGTGAAGTTCACGATGGATCTTGTGGAGGACACTTCAGTGGTAGTGTCATTGCTAAAAAGCTCCTTAGGATAGCCTACTTTTGGCCTACCATGGAAAAAGATGCACATGATTATGTGTGCCATTGTGACAAGTGCCAGAAACATGCTGACCTTGTCCATGCGCTCGCACAAGAGCTGCAGGCTATTTCATCTCCTTGGCCCTTTTCAAAATGGGGCTTAGAAATTATTGGCAAAATTAATCTTGTGTCATCTGATGGACACAAGTTCATCATAATCGCCACTGAGTATTTCATGAAGTGGGTTGAAGCTATGCCTTTAGCTTCCTACACTGGAACACAAGTCTCTAAATTTATTTTTAATCAAATCATTTGTAGGTTCAGAATTTTTGCAAATCTCATCTCTGATAATGGAACTTGTTTCAAAAATAAATATGTCAAGAAATTATGCCAAAAATATAAGATTCAACATCGTTGGTCCACTCCCTATTATCCTCAGGGTAATGGCCAAGCGTGAAGCATCTAAAAAAACCTTAATCAAAATTCTCAAAAGATTGGTCAATAAATCCGGCCGCGACTGGCACATTCAATTATATCCGACTTTGTGGGCCTATCGAACTAGTGTTCGAACTCCCACTAGAACTTCACCTTTTGTCTTGGTTTATGGCGCTGAAGCCATTTTTCCTTTTGAATTAGAAGTTCCTTCTTTGGCTCTACTACTTCAAGATACCGAAGTAGGAGATGAATATCGAGCTGGCAGACTCATTCAGCTGGAACTTCTAAATGAAAAGTGCATCAATGCTTTGGAGCATCTTCATGCTTACCAAAACAAGCTTAAAATATCATATGCCAAGAAAGTTTGTCATCGACCCTTTGAGGTCGGCGACCTTGTTTTAAAAAAAAATCAAAAAAATACTAATGCAACTAAAGACCTTAAAGGTAAATTTGAGCCCAACTGGCTTGGACCATATATTATTACTGCTAAATTTGAATTAGGAGCATACAAATTAGCTACCTTAGATGGTAAATATTTAAAAGAACCTATGAATATTATGCATCTTAAGCGATATTACACATAAAATTTGGTCATTTCATCATTTGTATATATTTTGCATGTTGTCTCATTTTAAAATATATATATATATAACTGTTTACACAAAAACAAATGAAAAATAAAAAATAAAAAGTCAAAACAGCAATATTATTGACTCTTTTGAAACCCAAAAAAAATAAAGAAGCAAGAGCAAGCCAAAATTATCAAACTCTTCACAAATATTTGTTGTATATATTTATTCTTCAAGCATTGCAGTTATATTTTCAAGTTATTTTGGATAAATTAGCATTTATTTGGAATCCCCCACTATCACAAACACAAAAAATATATATATATCTTGATTTTATCTGGCATGATTACTAATATCTTATCTCAAAGTCCACAAAATTTAATTAAATAAAGTTTGAGCATAGAGAATTGATTTTGTTATTTATTTAAACCAAGCCTATCTTTTCACAATAAAATGATTATATTTATAATGTTCATGCTATGCTACATAGTAGAAGTGGTTTCCTGAGCGAAAATTTTCCCCTGCTATCCTATCATGCACATGGTCTAGAATCTTTGAGAATTGGCAAAAGGACAAGTTCACCCCTACCCAGAATAAAAATCCCTTACTCTACAGCTAATCCGAGCAAGTATACCTAGTATAGGAAGATAAAAAAAGTTCAAGAAAAAGAGAAAAAGAAACAAGTTATTTCAGCATTATCTCAAATATCAAGCCAAAATACAAAAATACAAAAAAAAAAAAGAGAAAAGAAAAGCAAAAGCAAAGAAAAAAAAAAAGCAAAAGCAAAAGCAATAAAATCCCTTTCCCTACCCATTGAAAAGAAAAGAAGGGTTGATGAGCTTGAATCCCTGGAATTTTCAATTATTCGAAAACTGTGAGGTAAGCCCCATAACAAGTGGTTTGTGCCCAACCCGCTTGGCCTTGGGTAATCCCTAGCGTGGTGATATGTCTGTCACATTAGCGACCTTCTTTTGTACTGTAGAAACCAAAACAGCACCATTCTGATTAAGTGACTACAAACACTGATCGCATGCACATACACAGCTTTCAGGGCAGCCCTTAGAGGTCAAACAGTGGTCTTGGCCACTTGCATGACAGTTTAGAAGGTCAAAAAATGAGCGATGCAAAGTTGGTCGTTTTATCAAAACATTTAACAAACTTTAAGCCTTTAGCCCAAAGCAGCCTTCAAAACTTCACCAAAATTCAAGCCTTAAGCAATCCAAAGCAAAGTCTTCAAAAGCAAACAAGCCTCAACAAAAAGGGAACCTAGCCTTAGACGTCGCGATTTTGCGCGTCGCGAAATCGCGACACCTTTGGCCCCGAGGGGAGCCTCGGCCAAAGGTGTCACGATATCGTGACACCTTTGGCCCCGAGGCTACCCTCGGCCAAAGGTGTCGCGATATCGCGACACCTTTGGCCCCGAGGCTCCCCTCGGCCAAAGGTGTCGCGATATCGCGACACCTTTGGCCCCGAGGCTCCCCTCGACCAAAGGTGTCACGATATCGCGACACCTTTGGCCTCAAGGCTACCCTCGACCAAAGGTGTCACGATATCGCGACACCTTTGGCCCCGAGGGGAGCCTCGGCCAAAGGTGTCACGATATCGCGACACCTTTGGCCTCGAGGCTCCCCTAGGCCAAAGGTGTCGCGATATCGCGACACCTTTGGCCCAGAGGGGAGCCTCGGCCAAAGGCATCGCGATATCGCGACACCTTTGGCCCCAAGGGGAGGCTCTATCGAAGTGTCACGATATCGCGACGTCGCGATATCACGACACTTCGACACTTTACATTTAAAAGGCATACTTACGATAATCAAAGGCGGACTTTGACGTGGCCGCCGCATCCAAAGAATGACTGCCACATGGCACCCTTACGTGCCCCTCTCCAAAGAGACCCCATGGATCTGCAGAATGGCGGACTTTAATGAAACAAGCGGTTTCAAAACAAATCCGATCCGAGGCCACGCCTCATAACTTCTAATGTCAGTACGAGCCATGTCTCATAATGACCTGATAGGGATCAAATCTGAGCGGCCCTTGCAGATTTAGGGTTTGACATTAATGCTCCAAGAGGCGAAAACCTCTATAAAAACTAGCTCGATACGAAGTAAAAAAAAAAACGAAGCATTTTCTGAAACATCACGAAGTGCTGCAAAACCAGAGGCTCATTTACAGTCTTCTCGAACTCATTCTTCTGTACTTTCGAACCAGACATTGGACACAGTATACTATCAATTTTCCGACAACACATTATCCTGGATTTTGAGCCAATTCCTAGTGGGTTGGCGTCGAAGTCGGATTTTAACAGGGCGGCCCGCTTGGGCACCCTACGCATGTTCATAGCTAATTTAATATATGCTGTCTTCGGATATTTTAAAACAGTTTACGTTTATGCTGTCGAATACATGCTGTTTTCGAATACATTATAACAACAGTTTATGTCTTTATGTTTTCGAATGTAAATTGCTTTTGAATGGCTGTTTTCGAATACATTATAACAACAGTTTGCATTTTCATGTTCGGATATATATATATCTTTCCATCAACATGTAAAAGTTGCAGGTCTTCATAGAGTTATTTCATTCACGCATTCGATAAACCTTTTACATGCATTTTCCATTGCTTCCTAAAGACAAACGTTCTACCTTCTTATTGCAGGTGCTATTAACAGTTTACTGTTTCTTTTGCAGGAAGAACAGCAGCAAGCAAGGACTCATCACCGCAAGCGGCGGCAACACTGCAGCCCGCCCATTTTACATGTGGGCATGCGGAAGGAGATCACTGTTCATCTGTTGTAACCGAGAACACGTAACTGAAGAGACATATTGTAACCGAGCGGAATTACATTAATAAGAAGGGTTGTGCTCTTGTTTTTAATCTAATTCTATCCATGTTATTTTATGCATCAATTTAGTTATGTTTTTATTGCATCTTTAATACTGTTTTCCATTCCAAAATCTCATGCTTTCAGTGGCAATCAGTGGTGAAATCTCATGCTTTCAGTGGATGTGGGGGCCACGTCAAAGTCCACCTTTGATTATCGTAAGTATGCCTTTTAAACGTAAAGTGCCGAAGTGTCGCGATATCGCGACACTTCGGTAGAGCCTCCCCTTGGGGCCAAAGGTGTCGCGATATCACGACACGCGATATCGCGACACCTTTGGCCGAGGCTCCCCTCGAGGCCAAAGGTGTCACGATATCGCGACACCTTTGGTCGAGGGTAGCCTCGAGGCCAAAGGTGTCGCGATATTGCGACACCTTTGGTCGAGGGGAGCCTCGGGGCTAAAGGTGTCACGATATCGCGACACCTTTAGCCCCGAGGCTCCCCTCGACCAAAGGTGTCGCAATTTCATATGCGAATCCTTCTGTCGGGCTTCTTGACGGGAACCATGTTGGACAGCCATGGCGGATAATCCATGCAGATGACAAACTGTGCGTCCAACAGCTTTTGCAATTCATCTTTGACCATCAAAGCCACTGTTGGGTGCATCTTACGTAGTTTTTGCTTTACAGGCTTGATTGTCGGATCAAGCATTAAATTATGCGTGACTAGCTACGGGTCTAGTCCTGGCATATCCTTGTACGACCATGCAAAAACCTCCTTCTTCTCTTTGAGAAGGGTAATGTAGTCGGCTTGCTCTTCGGGGGAAAGACTTATCCCCAGCTTGAGATTTCGGAATGGAAAACAATATTAAAGATGCAATAAAAATAGAACTAAATTGATGCATAAAATAACATGGATAGAATTAGATTAAAAACAGGAGCATAGCCCTTCTTATTAATGTAATTCTGCTCGATTACAATATGTCTCTTCAGTTACATGTTCTCGGTTACAATAGATGAACAGTGATATCCTTCCGCATGCCCACATGTAAAATGGCCGAGCTGCAGTGTTGCTGCCGCTTGCAGTGATGAGTCCTTGCTTGTCGCTCGTTCTTCTGCAAAGAAGCAGATACAGCTAATAGCACCTGCAACAAGAAGGTAGAAAGTTTGTCTCTAGGAAGCAATGGAAAATGCATGTAAAAGGTTTATCGAATGCGTGAATGAAATAACTCTATGAAGACCTACAACTTTTACATGCATTTTCCATTGCTTCCTAAAGACAAACGTTCTACCTTCTTGTTGCAGGTGCTATTAACAGTTTACTGTTTCTTTTGTAGGAAGAACAGCAGCAAGCAAGGACTCATCACCGCAAGCGATGGCAACACTGCAGCCCGCCCATTTTACATGTGGGCATGCGGAAGGAGATCATTGTTCATCTGTTGTAACCGAGAACATGTAACTGGAAGAGACATATTGTAACCGAGCGGAATTACATTAATAAGAAGGGTTGTGCTCCTATTTTTAATCTAATTCTATCCATGTTATTTTATGCATCAATTTAGTTCTATTTTTATTGCATCTTTAATACTGTTTTCCATTCCGAAATCTCATGCTTTCAGTGGCGATCACGGTGGGACCGTTCCCCGATTTTTAAAAATCACAGAAATTAATCAGAGTTGTCTTGTTTGTGCTTGACAGGTACCCTTTTTAAACCGAAGATCAGAAATAGCAAATCCGGGCAGAAAAGAGGTAACGGTTTTCTTTAACTGTCCATGTCATTTTCGGTTATGATATTTCTGTGTATTTTATTTGTTTAATTTTTATTTTATTTTATTTTTTTTACTTTCCGCAAATTTTTCGTAAATTTTTCCGTAAAAAAAAAAAAAAAATTTTTTTTCAAATTTTTAAACTTGCTGTTTTTCGGTTTGTAGTGTTTGTCTAGCATAGGGAAAGATTTTTTTTCAGTTGCCTGTTTCAATTTTTTTGCAAAGTAAAATGAACCCCACACACCATGTGGTATTTTAAACCAAGGCGTTGGTCGTAAAACCCCAACCCTTGAGCAAGACCAAAGGTGGATTCCATTATCACTTTGGCTTGAGATATTGCATCCATTACCTCGATCATGACTGTTGCTAGACGTAAATCCTAACGAAAGCTGACCGAGTGTAGCTTGGGGTGATTCCCAGCATGCGAGGATAAGTCTTCTATGGTAGGTGTCATAAACAGAGTGATTCCCCTTCCGTACCGCCTATGTTCCACGTACCATCTGCTCTCACATACCTATTGTCTCCCTCACGTAAGGGCGGGTATATAGAGAGGTTGGTATATCGGTCCGATAATGGTATATTGAAGGGGCGACCATTTATGGGAGTCATATGAGCCAACATTATGCATTTAAACGTTCTTCCAAAATTGCAAAAACTAAACGAAACACCAAAATGCACTAAACCAGTCTAGGACACACTATTTAATCCTTAAAAGAGATAATCACAGTTTTGTGTATGTGTGTGTTTACTTCTGCTTAGTGTAGATAAAAATACAAATCATCATAAACAAGATAAAATCTGCTTAGATAGTAGTGAAGCATCACAATGGTGTACACTCGTAGCCAAGCCCAATCAAGGGCAGACACTGCAGAAGGTACACAAAGAGAGGGTGCTAGTCGCCTTCGCTTTAGCCCTGAGGACCTAGCCATACCGTCTTGGCAGTTTGGCCTACAACAAAGTCCACATCAGGCCACTTCAAGAAGGAACTATTGGGAACCTCCTCATTGGAATACACCCATTCAACACAGCCCCTTTCGGGAAGATGGTTCACATGCAGCTCTCAATGTAAGTAGACAACCGCCTCTTGAGGCTAGATTTGAATGGCCACAACATGATGAAGCGCTAGAGAGGCATACTGTCCATTTGGAGGGGCAACGTGGATATGGCGTCCCTTCTTTACCTCCCATCAGAACAGAAAAACAACATCCAGAGCGCAAGGCTCTTTACACAGGGCAAGCTAACTCTGCCCGCCCCTTTCACACCCATGAAAGGGAGTACAAGGAAGATCATCACATTCCTTGATAACAACAAACAGCGTGAGAACCTTGCGTTTCTGCACCTGCCAGATATCATGATCACACATCGAGGCTAGGACCTCAAAAAAATGTTGCCTACCCCGACAAAGGGAAGCAACCCATTGAAATTTTAGACCATCAAGATCGAGGTAAACACATAGGCAAAACATTCAAGCCTCCTCAACAAAATAGGGCAGACCTAGTTGACCCGGTAGTCGCCAGACATGCCGCTCGCCAAGCTCGAATCACGCAGCTTGAGCAGGGTCATCAGGAGTTAGAGTATTTATACCGCTTGAATAAAGAGCGCATGCAGCGCGAAGTAGATGAATTGCGCTATAAGCTACCTGAGAGGGTGCCAACCCCTCGCACCCACAGAGAAGAACAATATGAGAGGCATAATCCCTGGGTGCAAGACAGGTCTCAGCGACCTCGTCAATTTTTGCCTCCGAGACCTTATAGACCCGAGAGGGAGGCCACTCCCCAAAACAATGATGGGTACCCCCAACGGGGACTCAATCAAGGTCATAGGTCTCGCCCAGGGACTCCTCAAGAAGTTTATGAGGAGTTTGAACCAGAAATAGAACGGTCCGACACGCCCCATCAAGGCAGGAGGGCTACCAATCGACCACCTCCCCATAGGCCTCCAGTCTCCCTTGACCCACAACGAGAGCAAACCAAAGAAGAAGAAATAAAATCTTTCGATGCATACAAAGTGTTATTAGAGTGTTTGGATTCTGTGGAGATAAAAGCTTTTGGGCATCAAAAGCCCACACTACGTCAACTCCGTAGTCATCCGGTGCATCCCTCAGTACCCATACCTCTTTACCCTGAACATTTCAAGTTGCCACAATTGGCAGTATTTAAAGGTGAGGAGGATGCACAAGAACATGTCACGAGGTTCCTAAGTCAATGCTTCAGCATCCAAGACAATGATGCATTGTTGCTTAGAACTTTCATAACCACATTCGCGGGCCCCTGCCTCGGATTGGTTTACACAATTGCCCAAACACAGTATCAACAACTTAGATCAACTAGTGGATGCATTTCTTGAACGCTTTGCTTTCAACACAAGGAAGAAGGCATCACTAAGTGATTTGGCCAGCCTCAAGCAGTATGAGGAGGAAACAATAGCAGCATACGAGAACCGATAGAGGGCTTTACTTTCCAGGCTACCCTACCGTCCCCCTATGTCTGATCTCACTCAGATGTTTGCACGAAGTTGCTTAAAATCAATCTCTGGGCTATTGCTACTGCAGCAATACGACAGCTTAGAAGAAGCTTTGGCACAAGCCAGAGTCATAGAAGAGATTAAAATAGGTGAATGCACAATTTCCAAGCCTAAAAAGAAAGAGTGGAATAAAACCACTAAGACTGGGAATACGCAATCACAACCCACAGCGGTTAATCAAGTTGCGATCAATGTTCCCAAGCCTGCGCAAGACACGCAGCCTCAAAAGGCCAATTACCAGGCAGTGCCTCCTAGTTATGAGAAAGATAATAAGAAACAAGAGCAGAATCAGCAGCGTCGCCCTAAGCGACAATTCACCCCTTACACGGAGTCTAGGGACTCCTTATTTGACCGCTTGTCAGCGACAAATTTAGTAACCCTTCCAGAGATCCCGACTATAGACCCTAACGCTCCTAAGCCTAAGGGATATAGAGAGGAACTATACTATAGATTTCATAGGCGAAGGGGACACGATTTGAATGGATGTTGGAAGTTCAAAGGACTAATCCAAGATTTAATCAAAAATAAAACATTGGCCATGGACAACCCCATAGCGCCAAACAACCAACAAATTGGGGTATTCAAGGACCCCTTGCCTACCCACGAGGCACAGGCAAAACCTCTCCAAGTTAATGAGGTGCGCCAGAACCTTCCCATGCAAGGATTTTTGGGAATGATCAGCATAGTGACGAGGAATAAAAAGTACTCAGCAGTTGCCCCTGGGGCAGCCATAAAGGAAGTTCCGACAATGTCACAGCCTCAACAACACCCTATACAGTCACCTCCGCCTAGACCAGAAATCACGATACGGAGCAAACTCACGCAGAGTTTGCGGACCACATCGGCTAGGCTGTCCATTTACGAGCTTATTCAACAATCAACACCTCACATGGAAGCTCTTATGGACATTTTAAAAACCATCGAATTACAGCCCCAAGAAGCAAATTCTTTCAACAACTTCGTGGGACACGTAAAACGATGTACTAAGCCGATCATCACCTTCAAAGAGGATGAAGTCAAAGCAATATCGAATGACACGGTAGATCCACCCCTGCATGTTGTTGCACGGATCAACGGGATCCCGTATAAGAGAGTGTTGGTAGATACTGGCTCGTCCAGTAATATTATTACCACTGCAGCCCTAAAACATTTGAAGCTGCCAGCCTCTCATATCACAGCCTCCATGTACACACTGCTAGCTTTCAATGATGCAATATGCTCGATAGTCGGCACAGTTGTTCTACCTGTCCAGGTAGTACAAAAGACAACACCAACATTGTGCCATGTGTTGGAAGGCGAGATGGCCTACAATATACTGCTAGGGCGGCCTTGGATTCAGGACATGAGGTGTGTCCCTTCCATCGCTCACCAGTGCTTAAAGTATACTTTTGAAGGATAAATACATGTAGTCCCAATGGACCTGGAACCCTTCAAGTATTGCAATGCGGTACAACTAATGCCTCAATCGACCCTCCCTTCAACACATTTGGATTTCTAGCTAAATCCATCTAAAAAGGGTTCAACATCGCAGACACCACTGGTGACAAAAATAGCAACATCCCAGCCAGGTGAACCCTCATCATCTACTCCTTCATTACCAACGCCACCTGTCATGGCTACACAAAAGGACAAGGAAAAACAAATCATGGAAGAGGCTCAGCCCTTAGAAGAGGGGTTGCCAACAATTTCAACGATATCAACATAGGAAATATCCAGCACAACGAAAGCTGAGACTCCAAACCTACCAAACATGGAATGGACTCAGGAAGGACTCCCGTTCCCTCCCTCTGAAGCATCAACAATCATTATTGAAATGGCTAGTATAGGCCTTGGGGAGTACATAGTGCAAAATGTTGTGGCAACGCCCGCATTAGAGTCAGTCCAAGATATGGGAAGACCTCTCCTTCCCATAGGAACAGTTATTCCCCTAGGTCACCCACCCAACCAAATATTTTTTTTATGGGGGCCTTGATCATGGTCTTGAACCATGTAAGCAAAAGGAAGCAGACGAAGAACCTTTTGTTGAAAACATCAATTATCTGTCAAACCCGCAATTTGCCCTCAAATATCTTGACCAATGCCATTGGCATGGATACGGGATAGGCAGATATGAGCAAGGGATGCATCTCCCTTGCCAACCAAGATATCAGATGCCATATGACAAGTCAGGAGTAGGGTTCAACCACCCCCTGCCCTTGGACATCTTGGTTGAAAATATGCAAGACCTAGAAATAGGCAACAAGGGGGGATTGGCACCGGATCTCTATGCCAACCCAAATACGGAATTTACATTGGGAGATTACCTCCCATGGTCACCAAACACCCTTGGTAATAGCAGTAATCCCTCTCATTTTCTAGAGAGAGGTGAAAGTTCGGATACTCATCCCCAAAGAGAATATCAATGGTGTCCGGACATCTTCTCGAAGTTGTTCCCCTTAGATATTCCAGTTGAGTTAGTACAATGTCAAAAGAGTCAGGTCCCTCCACCAAAAGTGGAACAACCGCAATGGGACCAGATTAACGTACTAGAACAAGGAGAACCATCAATGTCGCAAGCAATAGTTGCTGAAGAGAATGAACATTTTTGGATCTCCGAAAGTGACTCAGAAGATGAGACTGAGATGGACTATCTCAGACATGCGCAATGACATTACCGCCCTTTAACTCATGAAGATCTAATGGGACAGATGGGCATAAGATTAGGGCATGAATGGTGGGTAGACCCAGCAGGGTGGGACCTGGTGCTAGATCCATGGCTCCACATTCACAATGAGCACCGTCCACATCGAGACCCTATCATAACAACAGTGTCGAGGGAAGACCCTGTCCTCCATTTGGCACATAGGGCCGATCCGTTCATGCCCGTTCCCTTAGAGCCAGATCCAGAGCATAGGGAGCATCTAGAAGAATCACGTTATCATGCCCACGGTAATGAAGACCAAATTCATTCCATCCACATGATCTCCATTGATTTGACCACACACATCCGCAATCCGGCCGATCCAAAGACGGTCATTGCATCTAGACATAGATGCCATCGACTGGGATCGTGTCAATTCACCTCTATCACCATCAGAGTACTGGCCTTTCGGTGAAATGCCTCATTTTACCCCAAGGACAACTCAAGATATTTTTCAAGCTGAAGAGGAACCCGAGGTTCCAAGCGTAGATCTAAATGCAGCTAATGATATCCATTTGATCCCGACTCCACATCAGTTGGAGGACGGATCCCACATGTCAGTCGAGGAGACGACTGACATAGACATCGGCATAGATCCAATGAATCCACAGATTCTCAAGCTAGGGATAATTCTTTCCCCCGAAGAGCAAGCCGACTACATTACCCTTCTCAAAGAGAAGAAGGAGGTTTTTGCATGGTCGTACAAGGATATGCCAGGACTAGACCCGCAGCTAGTCACGCATAATTTAACACTTGATCCGACAATCAAGCCTGTAAAGCAAAAACTATGTAAGATGCACCCAACAGTGGCCTTGATGGTCAAAGACGAATTGCAAAAGCTATTGGATGCATAGTTTGTCATCTGCATGGATTATCCGCCATGGCTGTCCAACATGGTTCCCGTCAAGAAGCTTGACGGGAGGATTCGCATATGCACCAATTTTTGAGACCTAAATAAAGCGAGTCCTAAGGATGATTTCCCCTTGCCAAGCATCGACACATTAGTAGACACTACAGCAGGTCACGAAATGCTCTCCCTAATGGATGGTTTCTCAGGATACAATCAGATTCGTATCAGTCCTGAAGACCAATTAAAAATGGTGTTCACAACGCATTGGGGGACATTTTGTTATAAGGTCATGCCTTTTGGCCTTAAAAATGCTGGTGCCACCTACCAATGTGCCATGACGTATATCTTCCACGATTGCATGCACAAAACTTTGGAAGATTACATGGATGATTTGTTAGCCAAGTCTCTCTTGCGCTCAAATCATATCGCTAACTTAGGCAAGATCCTCGATCACCTCATGGAGCATAAAGTTAGACTAAACCCCAAGAAGTGCGTCTTTGGCGTCACATCTGGAAAACTCTTGGGTTTCATAGTCTCAAAACAAGGAATCAAGGTGGACCCAAAGAAAGTCAAGGCAATCCTTGAAATGGTTCCCCCAACCACAATCAAGCAGCTCAGAGTCTGCAGGGAAAGGTCGCGTCGATTAAATGCTTTATAGTGCAATTATCTGACAAGTGCCGACCCATGAACAAACTATTGCACAAGGGAGTTACATTTCATTGGTATGATGAGTGCCAGTAAGCCTTTGACGAGATCAAACAATACATAGTTTCATTGCCAGTATTGGCACCACCTAGACCAGGAGTGTCGTTCTACTTATACATCTCAGCTACTGAGGTGGCACTGGGCGCCATGTTAGCCCAGAAGAATGAACTTCACAAGGAACAGGCTACATACTATCTTAGCCGCACCCTGGTTAGTTATGAACTTAACTATGCATACGTTGATAAACTTTGCTTGGCAGTGGTGTTTGCTACCAAAAAGCTATGCCACTACATGCTGAGCAACACTACGTATGTTGTGTCTAAGGAGAATCCATTGCGATACATGATGAGTCGTACTTATCATAGTAGTCGCACGGCAAAATGGATCATGTTGTTGATGAAATTTGACATAGAATTTATTGGACAAAAATCTATCAAAGGACAAGTCATAGCCGATCAACTAGCAGAGGCTCCTCTTGAAGACGATCAGCCTCTGGTCATAGAACTACTCGACGATGGGGTCTTTCATGTCTCAAAATTGCCAGATTCTGATGAGCCTGAGTCACAGGCCGACATAACCCTATTCTTCGATGGTTCTAAGTGTGAGCAAGGTGGTGGTGTGGGAATTGTATTCTTCACACCGCAGGGTTCTCCAATGCCCCTATCATTTAAATTAAACTTCCCGTGCACCAACAACAACGCAGAGTATGAAGCCTTGCTCCTAGGTCTTTAGACAGCAATCGCCATGAACATAAAAATACTGAACATCTTTGGTGATTCGCTGTTAATAGTCAATCAAGTCAAAGGGGTATATCAATGCAAATGCCCAGTTCTGAAGGCTTATAAAGCCCTTGTGGACAAATTCCTGGTAAAACTTGAGTGGTATGACATCGAGGCACTCCCTCGATCATTAAACCATTTTGCGGACACAATGGCCTCCTTGGGGTCACTACTTCTACAGGACCTTTCTAGTGATATGACAACCATTCAAGTCAAAACCTTATCGCAATCCGCAATGGAGCGTGCAAGCTTAGACTTGACGCCAGGAATCCACATGATCCAAATTGAACCATCCTCGGATAGGTTCTCTCGAATCCGAGATCATCTGAAACACGCCAACTGGGGGTCCTTGTTCTCCCCTACTCCCATTAGTAGCAACACAACACTATTCTTGCAGGTTCTATCCCATTCAGCATTTGCTAGGGATGAACTTCAAGAGGGATTGGGTGTTCATACTGTCGAGGTTTTTGATCAACAGGACTGGTATTTATCCATCTGAGACTACCTCAAGTTAGGTAGTCTCCCACTTGATTTGACTCATGCTGCAAAATGAGCACTCAAGCAGAAAGCGGCTAAGTATGTCTTGATAGGAGACATCTTATATCGTCGCAGCCTATGAAGGAATCCTCCTTCATTGCTTGGACCAACGAAGAGTCCACTTGGGCGATCGCCCAAGCGCACGAGGGTACATGTGGTGGCCACTTCAGTGGAATGGCCATCGCAAAGCGCATTCTTCGCATGGGCTATTATTGGCCATATTTAGAGCGAGATTGTTGCACCTATGCCAAGAAGTGTGTGAAGTGTCAACATCATGCCAATCTAATGCACGTACCTTCTCAAGCCTTACAGACAATCCAGTCTGCTTGGCCGTTCTCGTAGTGGTGCTTTGATATAATTGGAAATATCTCCCCTACATCATTAGGCCATCACACGTTTATCATAACGGCCACAGAGTACTTCACCAAGTGGGTGGAATCAATTTCGCTTACCTTTATGACAGGACCCCGCATTGTGGAGTTCATTTTGCATAACATCATATGTCGTTTTGGTATTCCATCCAAAATAGTCTCGGATAATGGGACACCTTTCAAGAACAAATACGTGCGTGCTTTGACCACAAAGTACAAGATTCAGCATAGCTTTTTGACACCCTATTATCCGTAGGCGAATGGGCAAGCAGAGGCGTCAAACAAAATGCTAGTTGCCATCCTTAAAAAGATCGTCGCAGACAGTCATAAGGATTGGCACATTCAAATCCCACTTGCCCTATGGGCCTATCACACTAGCATTCGAACGCCCACTGGGGCCACTCCATTTTCACTCGTGTATGGCTCCGAGGCAGTCATGTCTCTAGAGTTGGAGATTCCTTCGCTACGCATATCAATGCATGAGTTCATCGATGATGATTCTGCGCGATAGGCCCGGTTAGACAAGCTTACATTGCTTGACGAACAACGCGTTAATGCTCTCAAGCATTTACGCATTTATCAAGAGCGACTTAAGAAAGCTTACAACATGAAAGTTCACCTCAGGGACTTTTGCGTTGGTGATTTGGTTTTGAAGGAAAATCAACAAAATTTCAGTTTGCCATCCCACCTAAGGGACAAGTTTGCGGCCAATTGGTTAGGTCTGTATGTCATTGATACCAAAATCGGACCCGAGACATACCGGCTAGCTTCTCTTGATGGTATCAAGGAAACAAAACCCTTGAATATCAGTCATTTGCGACCATTTCATATCTAAAAGAGAGCCATATCCCAAAATGCTCCAAGGATTATCACAATCACTTGGTCATACCCCAAAATGCTCCAAGGATTCTTGCAATCGCTTGGTCAATCCCACAAAGGCTCCAAGGATTCTTGCAATCGCTTGGTCAATCCCAAAACGCTCCAAGGATTTCCACAATCACTTGGTCAAAAATCATGAAAATTCAAAAACAACAAAAATCATCAAAAACAACAAAAATTTGCATCTCATTTCTAGGCATATTCAAATTCATCAATAGAGAGTTCTTCTCGCAATTCATTTTCATATTCACCAAAATCAATCCATCAAAAATACAAAAATACATAGCTTCATTCAAGCATCGCACCCATACATTGCACATTCATGGTCGTATAGGTCAAAATGCACCATAGGCTGTCATGATTCTACTAGTCCATCTTGTTCCACACTGTTCCATCTTACAAAAATAGCAAAAACACCATTCATTTTACCACACTAGAGTTAGTGGTATTTTAATGTATCAAGAGTTTTTCGTGATTCAGTCATCATTTTGCTCTTTTAGCAATGTAATGTATCAAGTCAAACAGATTTTACGAAGGTAGAGTTACACTTGCAATACACCTTGTTACGTAACATCCCAACACAAATTAAAACACATAAAAATTCCCAAATTGTGTGAACGAAGGATGAAACCTACACAGTACTCCAGGTTACCATAAGCGAAATGGTTATCTTGCTCATACCCCTGTGCGAATGACCCCAAGAATGCTGAGAGTTGGCAAAAGGACAAGCATCCTCCCTAGCCAATTCCTTAAGAATCCCAAAGTTGCAAAACATCAAAAATTTTCAAATGTCAAAGCTCCAAAATTTGACATCCTACAGTGCACATATCAAAAGGCACAAAGCATAGTGATTCTCATCACTCCATATCCAAATCCCTTGCTCAAGAGAAAAGAAAAACAAATCAAAATAAATAGTGATTATTATCACTATAAAGAGCAAGTATCCCAATACAATTGAAGAAAAGAAGGGAGTTGACCTTGAATCCCTAGAACTCTCAGCATTCTGATAGGTCATGAGGCAAGCCTCAGTATCGGTTTGGTTGATAGCCTATCGATCACTGGCGATAAACTTCTTGCATGACGATATATCTGTCACATTAACTTGTGTACAAATCAATATTTGCATGTGGATGAGCTAGCTTATGGTATCATGGATAACATCGCAGATTAATCTAACTACATACAACAAAGGAGTTAGTGGAGCTAATTAGGTGATCCTCAGTACAGATTCGGTTGAAAGCCCATCTGCATCGGCGGTATCCTGACAAATACCACATAAATGAACTCAATTGCACACACAAGGATGTGAAATAACTTGGTTAAAAACAAGTCCGATTCATACCTTGTTCAAAAGTCTTGTAAGATAAAATACAATCATGGCTAGTAAGTTAAAACCGTCTGAGTCTCAAAAAACCTTTGCTACATTTATAAACCAACTGCGCTACTTTTTCATCCTTACAATACCACCAGAAAATACAAAAAAGAAACACCACATTTGTACATAGCAAAATAATGGAGATCTAAAACAGTTTATGGTGCCATAGTCAAACATCACAAGTTCATCCATCCATCTTATTTTCGCATATCACATGCCAATCAAAAACATTTGCATCCATCATGCATCCATCAAAATAAATCAACATACAACATCGGTAATTATCATACCATATGCATCCATCAATATAAAGTAGCATGCATCCACCAACATCAACCATTGTGCATAAAATCATGACATATACGCAAAGAAAGAAAATCAAAACAACAAAAACATCACAAAAAGCAACACAAAAACATAAGCAATAAATTTTTGGACACAAGTGCTCTTGCACTTAACCTCTTGGCACAGAAAATCGATGTCGGGGCCCAAATTTTCACCCTCCTACTTCCCCAAGAAGGCTACCATAGCTGGACCGCTCCACGGGAAGATGGGTTCTTGATGATTTCACCCCATTATGGCATCACCAAAAGGGTTAACACCCACCAAAAATAGGTCCAAATGTCGAGAAATTGCACATGCTCAAATGGTAAAACATCCAAATGCACCCTAACCTAAGTCATCTTGGGTCAAGCGACTCGTCGCTTTTCTCACGAAGGTCATTCCCTCATCGATTCGTCGCTTGAGGGGGTAGTCACACTTAGTCACCAATCAACAACCACACACCCAATCAAGGCAATGACATGCATTCAAAGAATCATTGACAAAGACAATCACGCTCCTGTTTGGGGCGATGAACAAGCAATCATTAAGTTGATCAAATACTTGGCATTCCCGAAGCATGAACACAAGGTTTCCCCCGTGGATAAAAGGTTGCGCCCTTTGCCTAATCATGACTGATCAATGTCCAAGCTCAAGTCACACCTCACCAAAATAGGTTAACACTTGAAATCAAATTTCTTAGCTCGTCAGAAGCAAGGATTCAAGAATGCATGCCCTTTCCATACTTGGGGCATCAAAATTTGGTTAGGTTACCAAGAAACCCTAACCATTAGTGCTTTGGTTCTCTATTTTTGCTCAGCGCTATGCCATGCACAGTGCTTCCCAAAAAGGGGCATCTGTAGACACCAAAACAAGCACCATTCTGATTAAGTGACTACAAACACTGATCGCATGCACATACACAGCTTTCAGGGCATCCCTTAGAGGTCAAACAGTGGTCTTGGCCACTTGCATGACAGTTTAGAAGGTCAAAAAATGAGCGGTGCAGAGTTGGTCGTTTTATCAAAACCTTTAACAAACTTTAAGCCTTTAGCCCAAAGCAGCCTTCAAAACTTCACCAAACTTCAAGCCTTAAGCAATCCAAAGCAAAGTCTTCAAAAGCAAACAAGCCTCAACAAAAAGGGAACCTAGCCTTAGACATCGCGAAATCGCGACGTCGCGATTTTGCGCGTCGCAAAATTGCGACACCTTTGGCCCCGAGGGGAGCCTCGGCCAAAGGTGTCATGATATCACGACACCTTTGGCCCCGAGGGGAGCCTCGGCCAAAGGTGTCGCGATATCGTGACACCTTTGGCCTCGAGGCTACCCTCGGCCAAAGGTGTCACGAAATCATGACACATTTGGCCCCGAGGGGAGCCTCGGCCAAAGGTGTCGCGATATCGCGACGCGCGATATCGCGACACCTTGGCCGAGGCTCCCCTCGGGGCCAAAGGTGTCGCGATATCGCGACACCTTTTGCCGAGGCTACCCTCGGCCAAAGGTGTCGATATCGCGACACCTTTGGCCCCGAGGGGAGCCTCGGCCAAAGGTGTCGCGATATCGCGCGTCGCGATATCGCGCGTCACGATATCGCGACACCTTTGGCCCCAAGGGGAGGCTCTGTCGAAGTGTCGCGATATCTCGACGTCATGATATCGTGACACTTCGGCACTTTGCGTACTTACGATAATCAAAGGTAGACTTTGACGTGGCCGTCGCATCCAAAGAATGACTGCCACGTGGCACCCTTACGTGCCCCTCTCCAAAGAGACCTCGTGGATCTGCAGAATGGCAGACTTTAATGAAACAAGCAGTTTCAAAACAAATTCGATCCGAGGCCATGCCTCATAACTTCTAATGTCAGTGCGAGCCATGTCTCATAATGACCTGATAGGGATCAAATCTGAGTGGCCCTTACGAATTTAGGGTTTGACATTAATGCTCCAAGAGGCGAAAACCTCTATAAAAACTAGCTCGATACGAAGTAAAAAAAAAATGAAGCATTTTTTGAAACATCACGAAGTGCTGCAAAACCAGAGGCTCATTTACAGTCTTCTCGAACTCATTCTTCTGTACTTTCGAACCAGAAATTGGACACAGTATACTATCAATTTTCCGACAACACATTATCCTGGATTTTGAGCCAATTCCTAGTGGGTTGGCGTCGAAGTCAGATTTTAACAGGGCGGCCCGCTTGGGCACCCTACGCATGTTAATAGCTAATTTAATATATGTTGTCTTCGGATATTTTAAAACAGTTTACGTTTTATGTTGTCGAATACATGCTGTTTTCGAATACATTATAACAACAGTTTATGTCTTTATGTTTTCGAATGTAAATTGCTTTCGAATGGCTGTTTTCGAATACATTATAACAACAGTTTGCGTTTTCATGTTCGGATATATATATATATATATCTTTCCATCAACATGTAAAAGTTGCAGGTCTTCATAGAGTTATTTCATTCACACATTCGATAAACCTTTTACATGCATTTTCCATTGCTTCCTAAAGACAAACGTTCTACCTTCTTGTTGCAGGTGCTATTAACAGTTTACTATTTCTTTTGCAGGAAGAACAGCAGCAAGCAAGGACTCATCACCGCAAGTGGTGGCAACACTGCAGCCCGCCCATTTTACATGTGGGCATGCGGAAGGAGATCACTGTTCATCTGTTGTAACCGAGAACACGTAACTGAAGAGACATATTGTAACCGAGCGGAATTACATTAATAAGAAGGGTTGTGCTCCTATTTTTAATCTAATTCTATCCATGTTATTTTATGCATCAATTTAGTTCTATTTTTATTGCATCTTTAATACTGTTTTCCATTCCAAAATCTCATGCTTTCATGTACAGACCTAGGTCTACTTATGGATTAGCTAGCTCTTGATAACCCGACCTACATAGTAGTTTGGTATGGTTATATGCATCTAAATCATGGTTAACAAACACTTATTTGGTTCATTCAAATCACTTGTATCATAGTATCTTGCTCAAACCTGGTAAATGAATAATGCAATTACACACACATTTTGTATTTGAGAGATTTTGTGTATCATTATGATAAATCAAGATTGGTAATAAACTCACATACGCACATGGGATTCCTTATAAATCTAACTTTTATCTTTAAGATACTTTGAAATATTTTTACAAATTGTTTGGAATAAATTCATTTTCCTCTTTAAAGAACAGTTGTTTAGTATAAATACAACTACATGCATTATCAAAAATCAAAATCATTTTCAAAACATGCAATCAAGTTACATTTATATATAACTTTTGACTTTCGCGATGATGGTATAGTTCCAAAACCATAATTGGAATTTTATGCCTAGCGCAAGTCCTTCTCTTCATATTTTTAGTTTATTTTCAAAAATTAAAAATAAACCATGCAATAAAACTATTATATTATTTTCTTCTTTGGATTTCGCGATGATGGTATAAGTCTATACTTAAATATTCTATGCCTAGCGCAAACCATTGTACCAATTTTATTTTTCATTTATTCAAAATCATAAAAACATATGACTTAAATTATTATTTTACACAATTATGCTTTAAAACAAAACAAACACTTACTCTATTTTTTATGTCATTATGTCAAACTTCAATTTTGCAATGATGGTATAATTCCTAGGGAATTATCCAAAAAATTTATCACACTTAGGAATTTATGCCTAGCAAAAGTCATTTTAAAATATTTCATGCATAATTTTTTTTCATGAAAATCTAAAAACAAATCATCATCATCATTTGTATCATCACAACAAAGTCTTAAGACAGTCTCTTAAGCACTCTTTTACTTTTAACAATATTTCTTTTCTGGGATTAGCTTGACGACCGAGTGAGCGACGACTCCATGAAATGGTCTATAATAGCGATAATGTCCTTTGAAATTATTGTTAGAAGTCCCTTTTCTTTTTTATCAAATCACATCACAAACAACCAATTTGTTTACATCAGGTTATTTCATTTAAATTTTAAAAGCATGACATTCAAACCATAATATTTCCAAACGACATAATTACATGAATCATCAAATCAATCACACCACAACAATAAAACATCATACAAACACATAAGACAAGTCATATGATCAAAAATATCATATATATATATATATATATATATATATATATATCTTCATAATATATGTACATCATATCAAAATTGGATTGGTATGCCACAATCTACATCTTGGCATACTCAATCCTCTCAAATCATATAATCAATCTGTACAGTGTAGTAGCCTAGCCTCAAGAACCCCTCGAGCTCTCAACCTCATCTCCTCCCCCGCCCTGAGGTGGACGAGGTGGCCCCATCACAGTATGTGTGGTACTGCGAGTCCTAGTCATCGATCGAGATGAAGTCCTCAATGACCTAACCCTGATCGAATCCGTAATGTTGGCTGGCAGTTGTACCCTCTGGCCCTTTGGCACCATCTGGAAGTAGATACCCTGGTAGAACATGATCTGAGCAATTGACCGCGCCAGCTCTTGAGTGTTCGCTCCTCCGCTCCGTGCTCTGAGGTGTGCAACCTCATCTCTGAGTTGTGCAGCCTCAGCTCGGTGGCATGCAGCCTCATCCTGTAAAGTCTGCACCTGTGCCTAGAGACGGACAATATCCGCTCGAAGAGTAGCCATCTCACTAATCTCTCCTATGTCCACACCCTTGCCCATATCGAGCGATGGTGGTCTCTCTCTGTGGAGAAGGGGGTCTCTCATCCCTCCTCTCTCGCTGTCGTGACCTTTGCTAAGCCCGTGGTCTCCTCTGCTCTCTCCCTCTGTGACCCTATGCCACCTCAATGGCCATCTGGCGTCGCCTCCCCATTCGATGCATAACTGCATGAATCAGACCCTAAGCCATCGTCATTCGAGGAGGGTGGATGCCTATGTACCAGGCATCGTAGTCGTCGGCTACCCCTACGTCGTCCCCATCCACTGGCTAAATGGGGGCATCATCTGCGTCCTGACTCTAGAAGCACTACATATTTGGAGCCCCACTAACTGTAGTGTTATCTCGAACAGTCCAGGAAAACTCGTAGTCTCTAAGAGATGGGATCCCCTACTATAGACTGAACTGCCTCAAAACTCGATCATAGTGATGGAGCTCCATCTCTCTTCTCTCCATCCTCAACCAGCAGGTTCGCCTAATGTGAGTCAGCTCCTGTCCATCCTTGATCGACCCTAGATGATCTCTCTAAGGCCTCCAGGTGATCTGGTCAGAGATAAGGTCATCAAGTAGTCTCTGAGACATTGGCAGATCTATCCGTCATTGTGACCCTCTCCAGAGCCATCAGTAGAAAGCTTGAGGCCTCTCCCCGTCAATCCCTTTTAGTGGGAGCCCTATCGGTCTTCGCATCGCGATGTGCTCTCAACACCAAACCTACAGTAGTGATGTCATAACTAGACATCGACCACCCTTGTATACGACCCCATGTAAGATCCTATACAATCGGCATAGTACATAACTCCCCAAGCAAACCTGTATCTGTGGTCTCTCATGTCACAGACTACATCTGTCAATAGCCATGGTACTCTGCATCCACTCTGATGGCATAGCAGCAGACCACCTACAACCCCAGCCAAAACCTATGTCAGTCTAGATGCCCCAGGCATCTGGCGTAGCGACTCGATGTTCACTTCGCCCTTCTCTAGGGCGAAGCTCGGATCTCTGCATAGTCACATCATTGTGTGGCCCTGATTGGCCGTGGGAGTTATCAACCGTCCTTGTATGGGGACCCTCAAAATCCTCCATACATCCTCTAGTGTGGGATTCATCTCCCCTGTCGATAATCGAAAACAGGAAGAGCCCAGATACCACCTCTCTACTAGGGCTATCAATAGCCCCATGTCTGTAGACACCTGTGGCATCTCTGCCACATGCTGTAAGCTGACTTATGCCAACTGATCTCGCTTTGCCTGAGATAGAGCGTCCAAGTCATCCCTTAGCCCACCGTATTTCCATTCTCTGCTCTTTAGTAATCCTCTATGCAACATAAACAACAAAACAATAAAAATCATTAATAAAACAGTGATTAAAAATACAAGTAAAGTAAGTTCAATTTCATCAATGATGATATCGTCCACTATTGGACAATATCGTCCCAAATTTGAGCAATTTCGTCTCTAATTTCGTAAGCCGAAATCGTCCCCTTTTTGACTAAATCATCCCCATATCGTCGATTTCGCCCTTGGACGAAATCGGCGATATCGAGACGATTTCGCCCCAAAGAAGTCGATGGCCCAAAAATAGCCGCAATGCTCAAAAATCATCAAAATTTAATCTACAAAGCATAGAAAATCAAATTACAGCATTTTAAACTAAGTTTAGACTCTTACCCGTAGCCTGTGTCGGACCTTTGTTGATTTGTGCGCTGTTTCGACTATCTTATCTACAGAGCTCTAGAAAACAGTAAAAATGAACAGTAACAATGAATTAGGGTTTTTCCCTATTTTTCTTAATTTTATTCAAAAAAATAATTAAAAACATTTTAATTTTGCTTGTCTACGTTTTTACCTCAAACGTTCGATTTGGGTAAAAACACGGAGGGGGCATAATAGTAAGCTGTCATACGATTCGACCAAGAATCGTCACCTAAAAATGGGAATAATTTTTGCTTTCTCGTAGATCGAGAAGAACTCATCTTTAACGTATTTTTCTCAAAAAATACGCTAAAGAGGGGGCAAAATGTAGCACCCTAAAATTGGCATAGTAAAACTTAACAATAATTAAAATTACCTTAGTAATAATTCAAATTCAAATTCAACCCCCAAAACCACTCCCAAACCGTCGTTTAACTCGTTTCCTCGTTTCTCGTGCCATTTTTAGAATTTTTTGTGACCGTTGGATGATATCATCGTCGATCAGACGATATCATCTCAGATCGGACGATTTCGTCTGGACTAGGACGTCCAGATGATCTTGTCCCAAAATTGATTTTTCATAATTAGCTTTTTTTTCAACAGCTTCTCTAACTCGGGCAGAGACGTGTCTGCATCGTTAGAGACCTACCCCATTGGAGATCTTCCAAATTAGGATGATCCCCAACCTCCCATCTTCCCTCTTAAATCTATTTAAACCTTAGGACCCCCCCTTGACTTTCCCCTGGCTGGATTTTCTATAACTTGACCTTTACACGCATTAGAACACCCTGGATTACCATCTGCACTTGTCCTATCCAAATTTTGTTGCAGGAACCTTGTTATTCTTCAGCAGGAGCAATTTCAGGTCGTTGCAAATGATCCTGTCCAATTCGAGACGATTTTAACTGCAGTCTGCATTGGGGCAATCAGTGCCCAGAGTTTGCGCTTTTCCTATACTTTGCTGCTACTTTATTCTGTATTTAGTCAATTTTATTAGTATTTCCTGTTAACTTGCATCTTGGAGTTCACCCATGTAGTTTAATTGCATAATAAGATCATGATTAGCTATTAAAGAATCGTAATTTACTTGTATTTCCATTTGGGATTATCTTGTTAACATTCTTATTGTTATTTCACATCATTTGCCTCTATCAGAATAGTTGTATTTCTGGCATTTTGTATCTATTTCTCTGTTTGCAGGTCTCTGACGAATTCGTTTGACGAATTTGTCAGATCTCGAATGATCTCGTCAGATCAGAGACGATCCTGTCAAATTCCAGATGATCTGGACTACTTCAAAAATCAGAATCTCCATCAGACATCCAGGACCAGGTATGGATTTCTTCACTTAGTTTGCTCTTTGTGTTTTCTAATAAATCTGTTTTTTGTATTTAAATTTGCATTTTCATATAGAATAACTTAGATTCATCTGGCCAAACCTAGGACTTGGATTTTTAAAGCTAAAATTGAACACATTAAACTCATTCCCAACCTAGGCGTAGAAACTGCCACTAAATGTTCCCTGGTGAACCCCACCATCCATCGAAAAATCACCTTAATACCCCTCCCCCAAGAGGTGGGACCTTCAAAGGGCCTCTCAGTCCGAGGTATTGTCTCATCATTTTCCCATCCTCCTTCCGGACGCGGATCCTTTAGCCTGAAGGTAAGGATACGAAAAATTTAGAGTGACACAGTAATAATATACGGTCCAAGCCAGTTGGGTTCGAATTTACCTTTAAGATATTTACTTGCATTAATATTTTTTTGATTTTATTTTAAGACAAGGTCACCGATCTCAAAGGATCGATGATGAAATTTCTTGAGGTATGCTCGTTTAAGCTTGTTTTGATAGGCTTGAAGATGTTCCAAAGCATTGATGCGCTTCTCATATAGGAGTTCCAGCTGACTAAATCTGCCAGCATGATATTCATCTCCTACTTAAGTATCTTGAAGTAGTAGAGCCAACGAAGGAACTTCTAATTCAAATGGAAAAATAGCTTCAATGCCATAAACCAAAACAAAAGGTGAAGTGCCCGTGGGAGTACGAACACTAGTTCGATAAGCCCACAAAGCAGGATATAATTGAATGTGCCAATCTCAACCAGATTTATTGACCAGTATTTTGAGGATTTTAATTAATGTTTTATTAGATGCTTCTGCTTGGCCATTACCCTGAGGATAATAGGGAGTGGACCAACGATGTTGAATTTTATATTTTTGACATAATTTCTTGACATATTTATTTTTGAAACAAGTTCCATTATCCGAGATGAGATTTGCAAGAATTCCGAACCTACAAATAATTTGATTAAAAATAAATTTGGAAACTTGGGTTCCAGTGCAAGAAGCTAAGGGCATAGCTTCAACCCACTTCGTGAAATACTCGATGGCGGTTATGATGAATTTGTGTCCATCAGATGACACAGGATTGATTTTTTCAATGATGTCTAAGCCCCATTTTGAAAAGGGCCAAGGGGATGAAATAACTTGTAGCTCTTGTGCAGGTGCATGGACAAGGTCAGCATGTTTTTGGCACTTGTCGCAACGACACACATAATCATGTGCATCATTCTCCATGGTAGGCCAAAAATATCCTATCCTAAGGAGCTTCTTAGCAATGGCGCTACCACTGAAGTGTCCCCCACAAGATCCATCGTGGGCTTCACTCAAAGCTGATCTAGATTCTTCTAGATTCAAACATATCAGTAGGATACCTTCAAAATATCTCCTATATAACGTATTTCTAATTATTACGAAGCGACTTGCTCGTCTACGCAATAACCGATGCTGGTTTCTGTTAAAATCTTCAGGGAAGGTCCCATTTTGAAGAAAATTGAATATATTAGTGTACCAAAGTTTAGGAGTAGTTTCGTTGATTAGAAACACATCCAAAGGTTCTAAGCATGATTTATTTGAAGAGGGTTCCTAGAGTCGATGAATAATGATGGTAGCATATTCGTCATCTAACTCAAATGGTAAAAGAGATGCAGTTGTAGCCATAGCGTCAACCGCACAATTGCCAGTTCGAGGAATAGCTTCCAAGGTAACTTGATAAAATAAAGATAATAATTGTAATACATATGTTTTATATGGACACAATTTATCATCTTTGGTCTGATAAACATCATTAATTTGATTTATGACAAGTTTAGAATCATCGAAAACTAATAGATTTTTAATTTTAGTGCCAAGGCAGCTCGTAATCCAAGGATTAGAGCCTCATATTCAGCAGTGTTATTAGTACAAAAAAATGTTAATTTAAAGGATAGAGGTATAAGATATTTCTATGGAGATATTAAAATAATACCTGCACCTGCCCCACTCATGCATCGGGCTCCGTTAAAGTATAAGGACCATTGCTCTGGATGGTCTACCTCTAGTTTAAGGCATTCATCAGAAAACGCAATGATGAGGGGATGGGTAGACTCTAAGGGTGCAACAACTAATTGATCTACTATGATTTGACCCTTAACAGACTTTTGTCCTATAAACATGAGTTCAAACTCGCTTAGCGCAAGAACCCACTTTGATGTGCAACCAGATAAATAAGGTCGACTCATGAGATACCGCAAAGGATCGGATTTAGCAATAACATAGGTTTTTTGACTGAGCATGTAATGGTGTAATTTCTATGTAGAAAATACAACTACTAGACATAACTTCTCTAATATTGTGTAGCAGGTTTCATAACTAATTAATGTTCTACTAATGTAATAATTAGCACACTCTCTTTTCTCATCATCAAGTTGATCTAGCATAGCTCCTAAGGCAAAATTTGAAGAAGAAATATACAAGATAAATGGGCGATTAGGTCGAGGCGGTGAAAGCACAGGCGGGTTAAGAAGATATTTTTTGAGGAGTTCAAATGCTTCCTGACATTCGTTGTCCCAATGGAAAAATACATCCTTCTTAAGAAGCTTAAGAAAGGGTCCGATTTTATCCACAAGCTTATTGATGAAGCGATGGATGGCTTGAAGTTTACCTTTTAAATTTCGTAATTCAGATATGTTTGTGGGTGCAGGCATATTAGTGATAGCCACAATCTTGAGAGGGTTAATTTCTATGCCACATAAAGAAACTATAACCCCCAATAATTTATCGGACTTAACTCCGAATATACATTTAGTTGGATTCAATCGGATAAGATATTCCCTTAACCGATTAAATACTTTTCTCAAATCATCTAAATGGTCATCTTCGTCAGTAGAACGAGCTATAATATCATCTACATAATCATGTAGTATATCATGCATCATATCATGAAAGATATAAGTCATGGCTCGTTGATAGGTTGCACCTACATTCTTCAAACCGAATGGCATCACTTTCCAACAAAAGGTTCCCCAAGGGGTAATAAAGGTTGTTTTAGCCTGATCTTCAAGATCTATCCTGATCTGATTATAACCATAAAATCCATCCATTAAGGATATCATTCCACTCCCAAAAGTAAAATCAATGATCTGATCCATATTGGGAAGAGGAAAATCATCTTTAGGGCATGCATCACTAATATCTCTAAAGTATGTGCAAACCCTAACCTTAGTAGCTTCTTTCTTAGTTACTAGAACTACATTCAAGATCCATTCAGCGTAATCAATGGCTTGTATAAAAATGACATTCAAGAGTTTTTCTAACTCCCCTTTGACCAGTAAGGCCACTTTAGGATGCATTTTTCTAAGTTTATGTTTAACAGGTTTAGCATCCGGATGGACTGCTAAGTGATGCATAACTACAGAAGGGTCTAATCCTGGAATATCTTCATATGTCCATGCAAAGACATCTTCATATTCTTTAAGAAATGCAATATATTTATCCTATTTTTCTTGACTCAATTCTGATCCAATGTTGATTATGTGAGGATTATCCTCAGTTCCAATGTTAATTTTTATGACATTCTCTACTTCCATGTGTAAATTTTTCTCAAAATTAGGTGGGGCGGGTGAAACGTCCAATTCTTGTAATTCTTCCAAGGTTATCTTGGATAATTCATCTTGAGGATTTGTGGCCTCAAGCCGGGCTATACTAGGTATAGAGCCATCAAAATAAAATTCATGATGTAATAATTCCTCAACGGAGACATCATGGAAGATATCTCCCTCCAACTCATCGTCGGATTCGGCGATCATCTCAGGGTAGGCTATAGATAGCATATTACATGTAAATGGCTTATTCATTAAACACAAAGCATCACGTTGATCCAAATAATATTGGTAACATATGATATGGTCATCGTCCTTAAATGGGAAAGGTTGACCCTTACTGGGAAATAGGCCCACACCACATCGGGAAGGCCATGGTTCTACCTCAAAAGGTTCTTTCATTTTGGAAAGGTCCCAAACTTTTCCCTTTATATCCCAATTTAAGCATTATAGATTTGGTTTTAATATACTCATTAGTAAAATAACATCGAGCATATCCATCACAATGAGTCTTTATGTTTCTGGGTATTCTACCCCAGTCATATTCCTTGTAAATAAAAGCATAGCTCCCAACTTGGTAAGTACTTACCATAGGTTGTGGGAGGCCCAAGGTACGAGGAGATGGTGGTAAATTATTTAGAATAAGGGAATCTTGCATAGCAACATTCGTTTTCTCTGATATAAGAATTTTAGATAAATCGGGCAAAAGCTCGTCAGTAAGAGCATAAGAGGTAGAAGGAACATTTCCTACATCTTCTTATGTGAAAACTATGCCTTTGGTGGATGTATATGTTGTAGATATGTTAATGGATGAGTCTTTTATAGGTATAGAAGTGATAGGAGTAGAACAAAAGACATTGGTTGTGGGATTAGGATCTTTCTGAGGTCCTAATGTGGTTTGTTTAGAGGATGGTTGAGCTGTATGTAGAGGTGGAACTAATGGAGAAGAAGTAGATGGCATTATGGGTGTGTGTTTCACACATTTAGATGGGTAATGAGAATTAGGATTTTTGGATGATAGGACAGGGCAAAATTAAACTCTGATAGGTTTTGCCAAAGCACACATATCAAAGGGTCTAGGATCACCATGGATGGTAACCAACTGATTCTTAAATTCGAATTTAACACATTGATGTAAAGTTGAGGGAACAACTCGCATCGCGTTGATCCAAGGGCGACCCAAGAGTATATTGTACGATGCAGGGCAATGTACAATAAACACGATCGTATCCAAGGTTCTCAGACCAACCTGCAATGGAATGGTAATAACTCCACATGTTTGTTGTGTTTCATCATTGAAGGCTTTTATGATCATATCAGTTCTTTTCATTTCATCACTTCTAAACCCAAATCTTTGGTAGAATTCAAAAGTGCATATGTTTAATGATTAACCATTATCAATCAAGACTCGTTTAACAGCTACATATTCGATTAAGGCAGTAATATATAAGGGGTTGTCCTTATGTAAACTATGTTGAGGTATGTCTCTATCCTGGAAGTCAATACAATCAACTTCACGAGTTATTATAGTATTAGCCATGGCTTATGGTACCATCATCTGGATTAATGTGAGCATTAATTCAACTCTATGTGTAGGGGAATATCTTAAAAGGTCCAAAAGGGAAATTCTAGCTGTAGCATTTGATAGTTGCTCTTTAATATTATAAGGTGGTTTAGGTTGAACATTAGGTGCCTGATTCCCTTTATTAGGAACTTTCAAAACAAATGGGGCTAATCCATCATTATGAATTTGATTTTGTTGAGAGTTTTGAGCTTGTTGTCTAGTAACAGCTTCGATGGTACCCGCAATATTATTTTGCGGATGATGAATGGGTATTGGTCTAGCATTTATGGCTTTCTCATTAGAAAGTAATTGGTGAGATGATGTTCTAGTAGTGACTCTTCTTGGAAATGGTTCTTCTCGAACCATATAACTTGTGATAGGGAGAATAGGATCTGATTCATCCTTGGAGCTATTCGATTGATTTGATGTGATTTCCATCACTCTCAGGCTCATATTCTGTACCATTGAGATAAGGTGTCTAGATATTGTATAGAGGCCTAGTCGTAACCACAAATAAGGTTGTGTCAAATATTTCTAGCTCATGAGTAGGTAAATGCCCACTAATAGTTCCTACATATCGGGTAGGAGGGGGAACATTATGATGTTCAATTTGATTAGCCACTTCCTTGCCATGTTTTGGTAAAGGATGTTGAAATATGTCCAATGACTAATTGGAATTCTGATTCTGGTTTTGGGGGATGTTCTTTTGAGCATTATTAGGAGGATTTTGCTTAGGTTGAAAGGCTTGCACCTCCATCTCATTGTTATCAATCAAGTCCTGTATTTTATGTTTTAATATTTTACAAGAGTTGGTAGTGTGTCCAAGTCCTCTATGGAAGTCACAGTGTAAATCAGCTCTATATCCGGGTATAGTTGGATCAGGTTCCCGGATAGTTGATAATTGAATCAAAACTTGTTCTAATAATTACGGTAGAATGGTTGATAAAGGTTGATTTAACTTAGTAAATTCTCAAGGAGGTTTATTAGGAGGTTTCAATATAAACTTCTCCGTTGTCTTCACAACATTAACATTAGCGATATTTCTACTATCAGTGACTCCATCACCCACAACTTGTTTATTTTTATATTGATTTTTGGATGTTTTCTCATCGTCTTTCTTTTTAAGTTGTCCTCTTCGAATGAGAGCATCTTCCACTCATCTGGCTAAGTCTATAGCCTGATCAAATGTGGTCAAGGTAGCAGTTGATAATTCGTAGGATAGTTGTTCTTGTAAATTATTAATAAAGATGTCCAACATCTCCCTATAAGGCAACACAAAGTGCAATTTTCCTATCAATTGTCTCCACCTAGCTAGGAAATCGACAAAGCATTCATCTTTGTCTTGTTTTAAGTTGTACAAGTCTTTAATGGTCACATGCCTTTTCGATGTAGGCACTAAACTGATGAACAAAAGACTCAGCAGTTTCTTTGAAGTTCCTCAAATAATTAGTGGGTAATTGATAATACCACTCTAATGCCATTCCTCCTAAACTTTTTGGGAACATTTTTAGTAATAACAAGTCATCATGTGATATATCATGACATGCTATCCTAAACATACGAAGATGCGCTATGGGATATTCGGTTCCTTTATTTATGGGCAAGACAGGCATAGGAAAATATTTAGGATATGGTTGTGCTACAACTATAGGATCTAACGACTGACTACACATCTCTCGATAATTGTACGAGGGACGGTTGGGATCTATCTGGTCCATGCGGGAAACTAACTGTTTCACCACAGTTTCAAGATTACTAGTTTGTCCACCATATTGGTTCGATGGGACATAAGCATGGGATTTATGAGTGTATGACGGTGTGACATAAGGATTAGATGTCATATTGCTATTATGCAAAGCATTGGTAGGAAGAGTATTATGAAGAGGATTTGTAGTAGTATTATGTTGTATCCCAGATTTTTGGTAATTGTGTTTGGTTTTGTTTTGGGTTTTTGCTGATTTGAGACATATTGCTCAATAGCTTGGCAAAATAGAGTAGTAAATGATGGTTTCTTTTGTGCATTAATGACCCTAGGCTAGCTAACAAGCACTTTAGATGGTTGGGTAACCTGTTGTTGTATTTTCTGGATTATAGCTGCCATATCCAAATTGGATGGTCCAGCTTGATCACTCTCTTGATCGATAAAGGACAAAGGATTAGTGCGTGTGTGAAATACGTCTTCTAGAGTTGCTTGAGTGTCACTAATTCAATCCTTGTCCATATGGACTGTTCTATTAAGAACACCAATATTAGTATTAATAAACTTCCAGAATTGTTCCATGTTTTCAAAAGTAACATCTCCTCCCATAGACATTTTAGGGGATGAGGATCCTTCCTCTCTAACATTTTCTTCTTGTTCATTTCTTACAGTAAGCTCTTCTTCTTGCTGTTCTAGGATTTATTCTTCCTGGACTTGGTCTTCAGGAAGGATATCTGGGTTATTTAATGGTTTTCCTAACCAATCTTTTTCTTCTTCAGTTTGTTCTATAAAAAGGAAATGTTTTGATTTTTTGTTTTGTTTTTATTGTTTTTGTGTTTTATAATATTATTATAAAGATAACAAATAGCATTCTAGTTACAAAAGGAATAACAATAATAAGAATAATGATTTAGTTTTCTATAAATAATTTATGGATATCATTGATAGGATCAAGTTCATCAGGAGTCATGAAATGCTCCTCTTCAAATTGAAAATGGTTTTTCAAAAATTTGACAAAGTGTGTTATGGTAATATGATCTTTCTCAGATTCTGACCTATAGAAATAAAGCTCATGGCAATACTCTCGATATAACACAACTCTAGGAAATCTATTCCATATTTTTCTATCCATAAGAACGACTTCTTGATCCTCTATACGAGATAGAAACTTATGTACTACAACTGCATTCTCAAGGTATTCCTCAAAGGTGTACAATTCTAAAGACACAAGTGCTCTTTTATCTGCTAACCACCTATGGCAAGCTCTTTGAAGTTCATGATATAAGGTTACCTGATCAGGATCCAGGATTCTATCTAGGACAAACCTCTTAATTTGCCTAAGTTATGCAGATCTGGATTCAATGATACCCAATCTCCTATCAAGTTCATCCCACAAAGGTTGAACCCTATTTGTTTGAGGTACTCTAAGTACAGAAGTAATCTTTATGGTCGTTAATTGATTTTCAACATTTATGGTGACAACTCGTATTTTATTATAATATACCATCTAAATATGATATGCAACTTTAATTGTTTTTCTGATGATTCTAGATGTTAATAATATTTTTTTTTTTTTTTGATTGTTTTCAAAAGGTTTTTAGTTTCACGTCGGGTTCACCAAAATGTACCGACCCAAATTTTTCATGCCCTTACCTTTAGGCTAAAGGATCCATGCCCGAAGGGGGATGCGAGAAGGATGGAACAATACCTCGGACTGAGAGGCCCTTTGAAGGTCGCGCCTCTCGGGGGAGGGGTATAAGGGTGAATTTTTGACGGATGGTGGGGTTCACTAGGAAACTTTGAGTGGCAGTTTCCATGCCTAAGTTGAGAATGGTTTTGATGTGTTCATTTTATACTCGATTATTCATAATCCTAGGTTTTCCAGAATTAATCTAAGCTATTCTATATGAAATGCTAATTTATATGAATATAGAAAGCATGAATGAATCCTAAATACCAAGAATATACTTAAATAAGAAAGAATGCACCTGATTCTGGATGTCTGATGAAGATTTTAAAGCTTCTAGGAGTCCAGATCATCCCAAAAATGATAGGATCATCTGCAATTGTATAGAATCATCCCAGATTATACTCAATCATTTGAGATTAGACAAGATCGTTGTCGATCTGACAAATTCGTCAAAAACCTGCAATCACAAAAGCAGACACCAAAAACCAAAAATGCAACTGCAAGAATAATACAAAATGATAGAAATGATAGTATAAATGCCTAACTGATAAATCTAGATAGCAAATTAAAGGAAATGCATTTTTTTAATAACTTATTTTAACTTTATCATGTAGTTATTTTAAAATGATGTGAACTCCAAGATGCAGAATAAAAAATAATCAAGCTAATGCATAATAAAATAAGGAAGAAAGATGAGAAATGCAAACTCAGGGCTCTGATTTCCCCCAATCTGAACTGTAGTTGAGGTCGCCTCCAATCGTACAAGATCATCACCGATCTGTGATAGGATCATCTAAAATCGTTTGGAATCGCCTGTGATGATCCGAGCTTCCTCCATCTGAAGCACAATGAAAACCTGCAATGAAAACCTAAAACTACGAGTGCAAAACTTCAATGATAGGGAAAACCAATTAGGGAAAGGGTTAGGAGGAAATTCAGGTAGGGGATCCAAAGAGTCAGGGGGATAAACTAAGAAAATTCTAGTTTATATAGGATTAGGGGGAGTTTAGGAGGTTGGGTATCATCCCAATCTAGGAGATCTCCAATGGAGGAATCTCCAACTACGCAGACACGCTTCTGCCCAAGTTGGAGAGGCTATTGAAATAGAAGCTAATTATGAAAATTTGGTTTTGGGACGAAATCATCTAGACGTTTTGTTCCAGATGAATTCATTCGATCCGGGACAATTTCATCTGATCGGCGACGATATCATCCAATGGTCAAAACAACTCCTAAAAATGGCACGAAAAATGGGGTGAGTGGTTAACGGGCGATTTCGGGGTTAAAATTCAAATTTTATCTTTTTACTAAGGGTTTAACTGTGCCAATTTTAGGGTGCTACACACCTTATAAACTCCAACTTAAAATAATATCCAACACCACACAACTTCCTAAAACATCTTATTACCCTTTCCAAACACTAAATCAAATAACACCAAAAAAATAATTTTGCATAAGTCTTATAACTCCCCTTACAACCTTAAAAACCAAATAAATATGCAAAAAATTAATTTTTTAACTGCCCAACTAATATCCCCAAATATTTTGGCACTCAACTTTAAAGCATGTCTTTGACTTCCCCTAAAATGGGTTTCAGCGTGATTTGATCCGTCGTCACCCCAAGCCTAAGCGGGAGCCCACCGCATGGGCTATTGGTGCCCACATGAAGGAAGGAAGACTTCCTTCCTCTTATACCTTTGTGCACCTTTGACTTCCCACAAAAATCAAGAAGTACTCCTCTTTTTAGCATGATTCGCACAAGCTCGCATTAATCAAAATTTGAAGGCATGGTGATTTTAGGTAAGGTGGGTAATCCCCTTTTATACACATGTGGGTATTTGATCCCCACATCGGTGCTTAATAATTCAAATTCAAATTTTGAATTTAATTTAATAACCCACCTTAGGGTTAGCTAAAAAATAATATAAATTAACTTTATAACTAATGTTAAAATTAATTAATAATTAATTTAAATAACTTAAGTAAATTAAATTATAAATTAATTTAATATAAAAATTATATTAATTAATTTATAATTAATTTAAAACTTCCATTTATAATATTATAAAAAATATTATGATATTATCCACATGGGCTTCTTCTTTTGCACTTTGGGCCATATCTGACTTCCTAGAACTGGGTCTTGATCAACTAAAACTAGAGAACCTAAAACTGATGTTGCCCATCGAAACTGCCACTGACTGGTGCTAAAAGCTTTACATCAATGACCACTTAATATTGACATCAATGATAACTTATCCACTCAAAATGTCCAAAAATATCCCCATTTTTCATTGATGGCAACCCAAATTCTTTTTACCAAACACTTGACCTTGTTCTTGTTTTGCTCCCCCTAGAAAATTGCTCCCCCTGACTCAATGCTCTTTTCTTAAATCAAATATCTCCCCCTTACTTAAATATCTCCCCCTTTGACATTAATGGAAAAGGGTTACCTTTGGGGCTCGGGGCTAAGAATGAGTCTCTTAGCTTAGCCCCTCCCCCACCTCCTCTTGAGGTGGTTAATTCTAGGGTAGGAGTATTTCTACTCCCAGAAAGCATTGTTTTTTACCTTTGTCCTCTTTCCTTCTCATCTGATCCTTCTAATTCCTTTGAATGTTCTTATTCATGTCCATGTTCCTGTTCTTAACCATGTTCCTATTCCTATTCCTATCCATATTCATGTTCATGTTCATGTCCATGTCCATATTCTTGTTCTTGTTCCTATTTTTGTTCATGCTTGATTATGAAATGTCTTATCTACACCACTTTGTTGCATGTCCATCATTATTGTACTTATAACACTTAACATCATTATTTCTTAGAGGTACAAATGTCTTGGTATTTCTCCTAGTGAATCCATCTTTGTTCATGTTATGTACCTTGCAATTCATTGCCTTGTGATAAAATTGATTACATGAGTAGGAATACCCATGGAAAAGTTATCTATTATTTAAGTTCCCATATTTCTATCTTCCATGTGTCCTGCACTATGAAGCCATGTGCCCAAATCTGTGACATGAGAAACATCGTCCATTGAAATTTCCTTGTCTTGACCTCATTGGTCTCTTAGTCTCTTTTTCTCTATGTTGGTTCCTATTCCATATGTTTCTTCTTTGTACATTGTTCCTTTCTTTGTTGAAATTTTTTTTGTCCAACTCATCCTCAGAAGTCTCACTTCCTCTTACACTACCTTCTTCTGAAGTTTCTTCTTCTAAAGTTTCTTCTTCTTTAGAACTTGAGGTTGACTCTTCTTCTTGTTTCTTTTGAGCCTATTCAAAACCAAGACCTATTTTGTTTGTTGACATTCTTTGTACCTTGATCATCTCATCTACAATATTTGAGCTCTTCCCAAACTTATGTAGCTTGTCCTTGGACATTTCTAATTCTTCCCGTAGTAGAGCTACTTCTTGTTCTAACCTTTCACATTCTAATACCTTTCCTACTAGATTATCCTTGAACTTATTTTTCTTAGCCATTGACTTGTTTAGATTAACTATGAGCTTTCCTCTCTCTTCATCACATTCTTGAAACTGAATCTCAAGTTGGGAGTTTTGCTTTCTTACTTTCTTTAAAGTTTTAAGAGCATAAATAATCTCTCCCTCAAGATCAACTCCTCCTTTCTCTGATTCTTCCTCTATTTGTTTGCCTTTTTCAACATCTTCATTTTCTTTTGACTTGTCTTCTATAGGATCACCTTCTTCTTCTTCTAGTGCCATTAGAATATTCTCTTCAAGTCCTTCAAGTGCATCCTCATATTCATCATCACTAAAACTGAAACCATTCCTTGTACAACTATCTTCAAGATGTCTAAAATTACCACATCTAAAACACTTGAGAATTATTTGTGACCTTTTCTTAACTTCTTCTTTTTCTTCAATCAAAAATAAGACTTCAACTTTATCATTGTCTGAAAAACTATTATCACTATTACTTGAGTACTTTCTTGCCTTGTCTGCATAGTAGCTCCTCTTTTGTCTTTGAAAGAATTTATTTCCTTGTTTGTCTCGTCCATCCTTGCCTTTCTTTTGGTACTTGTATTTTTCTTCATCATTGTTATTTTTAGCTTCTTGACAATCAGTTGCATAGTGACCATACATTCCACAACTGAAACATCTAACATATTTTGCATCTTTAAATCTTCTTGAATCCTTATTCCTTCTGCCATAATTAGCTTCTTCATCACTGGATGACTCGTTGCTTGAATCTGTCTTTTTGTCCTTTGTCTTCTTAGTAGTTTTGAATGTTACTTCCTTCGAGGAATTAGGTTATATTTCGTTCTTAACTCAAAAACTGTAAGAATAACAAGTAACATATCTCTTGTTAAAGAATCGCGATCTTTTTATTCTTCTATAGCAAAAATATTTTCACTAAATATTTTTGGAAGAGATATTAAGACCTTATCACAGACATTTAATTCTTCAACATTAATTCCAAGTCCTTACATGGCATTAACAACCTCATCTACCCAAAGTAGATAAGTACTAATTTTTTCCTCATCCTTCATTCTTAAATCTTCAAATTGCCCTTTGAGATTTCGTATCTTTGCCTTTTTGACACTTTTATCTCCTTAATATATGCTTTGCAACTTATAATTCCTTTTGCATCTCTACAATGCATAACTTTTATTGATTATGTTCTATGCAATCCTTTCAAAATTGCATTAATTACTTTTGAATTGTAATTTTGTAGAATCTTACCTTCCTTATATGTAGGTGGATCAGTTGGTGGTATGTATCCATTTTTAACTATTTTCAAAATTTCATTACCAAGTGCTATCAGATGAATCTTCATTCTCATACTCCAAAATATATAATCACTTCCATCAAATATTGGTGTTGAATTATCTGAGGACACATTCTTAGAATCCATTGTGTTCTTGAAGGCTTTTCCTTCAAGCTGTTAAACTCTTTTGAAGGAACCCACTCTGATACCAATTGAAGAACACAAGCTTATAAGACCATTTTTTACTCTTTTTTTTCAATCAATATTATGCAATGTATAGATAGCAATATCAATAGCATTAATAAAATAAATGTACAAATAACCACACACAATAGAGACACCAATTTTATGTGGTTCACCCAATGTGGGCTACTCCACGAAGAAAATATTTCACTAAAATTTTCTCAATCAATCTCTTAGGAATACTTTACCTATTAAAATTTTTATGGACCTCTATCCAAAGGAGACACCAATCACCTAATAAAGTTCATGGATCTCTATCCATAGGGGAACTCCTTTCTTCTTAGCTCTGACTAGTGATCTTCTAGAAAAACTTTTGCTCCCACTACTCTGGCTAATGAATATCTATCCATTGAAGACACCTGTCTTCACTGCCCTAGCTAATGGATCTCTATCCACTAGAGACTATAGTCCTCTATACTCTGTCACCTTCAAAGATCTATCTCAAATTTTTACTAAACATAGTCCTTTAGTCTAGCACAAATCTACTCAATCTCTATCTCTGGTCTAGCACAAACCTATCCTCAAATATGCACCAAACTTTGTCCTCAAATATTTACTAAACACAGTCCTTAGATCTAGCACAAATTTGTCCTCAACCTCTATCCTCTAATCTGAACTAAACATAGTCCTTCGGTCTAGCACAAATATGTCCTCAATATTTGTCCTCAAACCTTAACACAAAGCTTGACTTAATCTCAAATCAACTCAACTATTGGTTTCTTTCTTCAACTATTGGTTTCTTTCTTAGGGCTTGCAATGGGGTTTATAGAATCTTTATCTCTATGATGTTATCCTCATAATCCATTTGGGAGGCTAGAAAAATTATTGTTTGAGTTGATTGCATTTTCTTTAGTTGTTTGCTTCCTTTGTATGCTCTTTTGATTAGGCAGTTGGAAACATCCAAGGGTCATTTTCTCTTATGTTGGCTTTAGGATACAATATTTGTAGTCCCTAGCTAGGTGACCATATTCATGACAAATCCTACACTTGAAGGGGATGTTCTCATAGTCCACATCTTGTTCCCAAGTATCTTCCCCAAAGTGTAAAGTAATATTGTAGACATAGAAAATTGACCCATCAAAATGGATTAATTCTTCCTTAGACCCTTAGCCAGCCACCTAAGCTTGTCAAGTGCAAATTTAGGGCCATTTGCCTTCTCCCTTAGCCTTGTTTCCTTAGCTTTACCAAATTCATGTCCAATCTAGACAAGGCATGAATTTGGCTTGTTATATTTACACCCTGTAATTGCTAGGCATGAATTTGGCATTCTAGATGTTTTTCTCACTAAAACCCCTCCCTTGATCGGCCCATTTTGGGGTCGGCCTTTACCCATGGTGAAATTTCATTTTATTTCCCATTTTTCCCTCCAAACCTCTTATAAATAGAGGATTGGATTCCCTCTCTTACCTCAAACTGAATTCTTTAGTGATTCTAATTCTTGACTCGCTCATTGCTCATGCTAATAAGTGCCATTCTGCTATAAGTCATTGTTTTATTATTTTGTGCTTTGGTGTTGGCTACCCTTGGGGATTGAGTGGAGGAGCCTTTGTGATTGGATAGATCAACCTTCTTGGTGTACTTCTTCCATATATTTATTACTCCTTACTTTCTCCATTAGTTCATCAAGTTTTATGCTTATATTATTTGCTTTGCAAGTCTATTTTTTGTTGTTTTGAACTCTATTTTTTGTTGTTTTAGGACCCAAAAAAGGCATCTTAACCATATTTGTGCCCTGCTTGTATAGGATGAAAATTTTGTAAGCCAAATCATTCTCCCATTTTACAAGACATAAATTTTGTAAATTAGGGCTTGGGGGTAAGCTTTTGCAACCTAAAACCATGATTTACACTTTACATCTTAGCATTATGTTGTGTCCATCATGTTTGCATTTTATTTTTCTATCACATATTTGTTTTGCTCTATTTGTGCCTGTTCCAAAGGTTGAAAATAATTTTACTTTTGAAAAATTAGCTAAAAGGACCAAGGGGGCTTGACTGTTGTGCCTCCAAGCTTTATCTTATAGTAGCCTAAGCAGGCCCCCTGTTAGGATTAGAAAAAGATGAGATAATATTGATACAAAATAAGTTACAATATATAGACATAATCCTATATGAAATATATGACAAATGTGAATAAAAATGACAAGTATCAAGAACAAGGCATAGTACACATTATATTCTAGCATTCCCTTTAATGTGCACTATCCTAACTATAGAAAAAAACAAGTTAGCATTCCATGATTTGGTCTAGGCTCGTGCTATTTGCACTTGGATCTCATCCTCCTTTATTACATAATTTGGTCTAGGCTTGTGCTCTTTGCGCTTGGCTCTCCAACTATAAATAATGCTAGATCAACGGTGTATACATCTTGGTTTGTTGCCATAGGGTCAACCACTTCCTTGGATATGTTACCACTAGGTTAGTCGTCTAAGTGCCTTAGGATCATCCTATGTGCCTCAGGGTCAGCCACTTCTAGGTATGTTGCCTTTGCAGGTCATCCTCCAGTTATGTTGCCTCTCTTAGATCACTGACTAGATTCACCATGAATATCATCTCCCCTCATGGTGAACTCAATCTAGAAGGTGTCGGTCTCTATCGAAAATGCACCTTAATACAAAAGAAAAATGAGCCATAAAATACAATAAAAAATGAGCCATAGAATCCAAATATGGAGGAGAAGAAGAAAGAAGAGAATAGAATCTTTTGAAGTGTCTTCATCTGTAGTATTCAGAAGTAGATCCAAAAAATCCCTCGGATAGAGTTTAGGGTGTATTTATCTATAGTCCCTAGAGTAGGTACCTTATGGTGACCTTATCATCCCATCGAAATGCATGGGTAACCAACCGCTGCATCTGCTAGGTTCTATAGAGAAGATGACTATGCCAATGATCACATACAATTGCCTTTGGGAGTGTCAGGTTCCATCGAGAGTGCACTCCATGATACAACAATTTTTTAGGCCAAAAAGACAAATTAAATAGCTTCAAAATTACAATTGGACACCACCATTGTGTCTATCATGGATAAACCTTTCTAACGATTATAAATACCCCTATGTTTGGGTCTCAATGGGACCTTCATCATGTGGAAAAAACAATATGCTTCTCTATGCAACAAAATATAAAAGGGAGTATTCCAGAATGACCATAGAAATATTAAAATGGCCATGTGAGGCCCTTCCACACCATGTGGGAAAAATCATAAAAACAATTATGCCCTCATGCTTTGAAAAGTTTTTGATTAATGTGCCCATTTTCATAGGTAAATATTTCTCTTTCTTTTTAACTATATATAAATGCATATAAAAAATACCCCCTTCTTAAAAAAATATTGAGCGCACCTTGAAATTCTCATATTTTAATAAATACCCCCTCTTAATTTTTAAATAAATAGAAAACAACACATTAATAAAAATTTGGGTTAAGTGTTGCTGGTCAAATCAGCATAATTTCGCACGGGTTGTCATAGCAAAAGACATCAACAGATAACATGAGGTTCAAGGAACAAAGGGCTCTACCATGAATACAATAGCGTTGACTATATCAAAAAAGTTGTCATCATCGATATTGGAACACGCGCTGCACAGTCAAACATTTTAGTACAAATTGGAAAAAAATAACTATCGCCCAACCGCACTAATGCAGCATATTATCGATGATCCTCCATGAAATCGTTGCAATGCAGGTTCTGTTGGAGGTTGTCAGGCTGTCATAGAATAAGTGTGGACCGCATAGTCAAGGTGGATAATTTGCACATCTACTGCCTCCTATATAGACTTTAGTAGACAATAATTTATGCCTCAAATGAGCGATTGGTCCTCTCTTTGAAGTTCTTCGATAAAACAACAGACACGCTCCAACAGTAGCAAACAATGCCAATATATTGCCAAATGAAATGTATAGCATATTTTTTGGTAGATAGCATGGACTCATTCACCAACTTGCACCATCACTTTCTTCTTCATTGATGCACACGTCTCATTGTCATATCCTCATCGTCTGAACCCTCGGCTCAGCTACAATGCCAAAAAACACAAAGAATGCCATGACTGGGTATGATAGAATGTTGTCACTTACATTCTAGTTACTCAAATCATGGTCATCGCCATATACAACCTTGAATATTGTAGGAATCCCGTGAACACCCAAAATACCAACAATAATGAAGTTAAATGACCATGGTAGAGATCAACAAACTAATCGCCATAAAAATATGATTTTTTAATCTTTCACAGCACTCCCAAACTAGGAGACATCAAAGAGTAGGAAAAAGTCCACAATCTAGTTTGGGGCCTTCTCTATAATCATATCTCTAACTAGGAAAATAAAACATGCCCCCTTCACTACCAACCGGAAGGGCATGGCCTCGACTGCCCAACGCTACCACATCACAGCCATGAAGGGCACATTTTTACCTCTAAATTTGTAAAGCCTCATACGCTTATGATATTGCACAAGGAGCAGTTTTATTTAATAGGTGGTAAATATTAATGTAGATTGCTTCAAATACCTCCACATCACAAAAAAACTTGGATAAAAAATCAACAAACTTATCACGCGAGCTCCAGAACATCACCAACAACAACACTAATGAGTTCCTATTTTTTGGGCATGGGTGGCTAAGCCTTGTGCAACCGTAGCCCCATCGAATCAAAGAATTCCCAACAAGGAGAATAAACTCTGCTATTCACTCTCCATGATCTACGTACCTACAAGGAGGTTGATTATGCTGACGTGGAGCTCCATCCTCAGATTAATGTGCTGGTATGAGCAAAAACCTATGTGAGGAGAATAGTGGCTTGCATGCAGTCTGCTATGGAAAAATAAATCTCCTACATGGATTTCCACTTGATTCTCATGCACCTTGTAATATATGGAGACCACAATCCACTAGCGCCTACTAAAAAAACAAGTTGTCCCCATGATCAAAAAATATGCAGAAGATGGTTATTGTGGGCACGAGCAAACCACATGACTCAATCTCCAAAAAACTCAAAGAGATGGCTAAGGTATCTCTGCAAATGATAATATGTTAGATCTGCACCAAAATTTCCAATGGAAGCAAAAAATTACAGTGATCCCATAGCTACTAATATTTTTAGCATTGATCACATAAATTAACGCATAATCAGAGGAATGCCAGTTCTCAACACAATGTAAACAGTGAGCGAATTTGAGGATCGCATCACACTTCAAAAAAAATTGCAAGCTAGGGCTAGCATTCCACCCTGAATATTGTGGTGGACATCCTGGTGCACTTCCTCCATAAATCCAATAAGCACACTCTACAATCATGGTTGCTCCCCACACAAATCTATCCAAAATGGACACGTGCAGCTCAATTTTCTCAGAAGAAGAAAATAAAATTTGTGTCTCATTCAGGGATCTTCAGAATGGTAATTTTGATCTTATACGAATTGACCAGTAGGGATGGGGTTGCGCTCATAAATTTAGCTTCGATTTTCCTCAAACTTATCTCAACTGATTTAATCCTCCATTGATTACGGACATCAATCTCTGCCATGTCGATGAAATCAATAGTAATTATCCTGTATCTTCTCCAAATAGAGAGCAGCACTGATGTTATCCTTTACTATCACCACCTAGCTAATAACCTCCAAATATTTGATAGAAATAAAAATAATAATATAAAAAATAGACACAATCAAGGGCACGAGAGTGGAGCGTTATTCCTCAATCATCAAAAAAACACCATTTCTTCTACTGTCATAAAAAAATAATACATAGAATGGCATGTTGCATCACATTTTTTTTTTGATGGAGGAAATGAACAGAGAGCAACAAATAAAATCAAGAGGGTGCCTTATCACCGCCATTTCAAAAAATAGTGTTACCCCTATGCCAATTGCATAGCATTACCAGACACGGGCAACAACATGGAAAATGCTTCCCAGCAACAAGTGAGCATCGAATATATTTTATGACACAATATATACTGAAACCTTGCATGATATGGAGCACGAACATTGAAACCCAGAGCTCTCAACTGATAGAACAACATAGATTGACGTCGAGATGTGTGGAACGACCGGATCGTGATTTCACCATGAACTGCGAGTAACAAACATCATCCATTTTTTTGATGCTATAATATTACATTGCATGTGCCTTTTGTGCCTACACTATTTGTTGTTGAGCATGCACTGGCTTGGTGATAAACTATTGTGTGTTCAATTGGCACTGTGTTATCAAATTAGAAATCCAATGTTCAATTTGCAATGGGTGTGGGATCAATAGAGCACATCCACGGTATTCTCCATTACTACGACCAAGCACCAATATTCTTTGATAGCATCCATCACCACTGCATAAATCACCATAGAATAAATGGTCGAAGGTTCTCAAACCACCATGAAACTTGCAAAAATTAAACAAGAAAAAAAAAACTTAAGAAAAAACGACCATCAAGACCAGAGATGAAATCATATCAGGGAAGATTTTTCATTTCCCGTCTGAACCAAAAAATGGCCTAGGGAAAGAGGATAATCTCTTTTGACTGAAAATGAAAACAAATTTTTTTTATGGGGAGGGGAAAAAATGAGTGGGGGGATTTCCATGATGGAAATACCCCCTTAAGGATTTATAGGCAGGAGAGTGAACCTGCTCTAATACCAAATGTTAGGATTAGAATAATATGAGATAGTATTGATACAAAATAAGTTGCAATATATAGGCATAAGCCTATATAAAATATATGACAAATGTCAATGAAAATGACAAGTGTCAAGAACGAGGCATAGTGCATATTATATTCTAACACCCCCAAATGTTGATCAAAGTTTCTAGGTTTTGTGAAGTTATTTTGTAGGTTTGAAGCTATTGGATATTTTGGAGGTAAGATAAAGCTTGGATTAACGATCAAATCAAATAAGTGCCCTAATATAATTTTAGGTTATTTGGTGTTTGCTCATTTTTACCCAAAACCCTATATTACAAGTAAAGGAAAATTATTTGATTGAATTTCTAGGCATTTGAAAGAATAAAATCATATAGTATTCATCTAGGATTTTTATCTTGTTTGTGCATTCCCTTGGATCCCTTTTAAAGACCTTTGCAATCATAGGGTTAGACATCATCAAACCACAAAATCATACTAGGGTTAGTCCTTGTATTCTTTCATCTTGTGTGTCTTGCGTTGTTCTTTCATTCTTGTAGCTTAGTTTAGAAAGGCCAAACAATAGGTGTATGCTTAACTGACACATCAAACATTCCCATCCTAGAATTTGAGTGAGTCCTAAAACCATTCCTAGTGAACCCATCCCTTTTAGCATCCCTGAGTGTAGAGAATATAACACACCCCTATGGTCACCTCGGCTCCCAACAAATCCAATCAAGAATCACACCTGGCAGAGCAATTATCCCCCTCTACATATTTGGTAAACCGGACATGAACACATGTCTTAGTGGCCAAGATAAGAAGTCTCTTCCTTTGTTTTTTCTTGAAAACTTTAAACAATACCACTAATTATGTTTGTTTAGATCATAAAACATTTAAACTATCTTAATAATCACCTTGTGTTTCTTTCCTTTATTTTCTCCTATATCCTTTCATTTATTCTAATGGATTCGTTTCTTAGGAGTTAGCAAAGGCATTTGGAATCTAATCAAATTTCTCAAAAATATGATCAAGTTGATAGAGAAACTAATACTAATTATGATCCCTATGAGGGGCTTGATGGAGGCTTCACATTCACAACAATTGATCATTTATGGGGTTTCATAAAACACCACAGAGAGACTTTGATTAGATTTATGGATGAGGAAGCCCGAATTGAAAGAGGTGAGGTACCTCCTCCTCCTATTGTCTCTCCTAGGAATGTTCATAACAACCCCTTGTTTGAATCTTTACATCATGGTAATTTTGTTCATAACCTAGCTTATGCTACTACTATGATGACAAACAATGGAAGAATTACACAAGATCCTCCAAATAGTAGTGCATCTCAATATTATGTTTAATTTCCTTCTCATTTAGCTAATTTCAACATTCATGCTTTTGTTCCACCAAATATTAGTTATCCTCTCCAGAAAGATACCACATATCATAATTCTATCTTAGGGGGTTACCCCCTAAAGGCCTGGAAAATGGTATAGTTCTTTAACGATCAACAAATATAAAGGTTGAAGGAGTGTGGAAGGCTAGAGGCTGAAGGAGCATGGGAGGCTAGAGGATGAAGGAATGTGGAAGGGTGGAGGCCAAAGGAGCATGGAAGGCTAGAGGTTGAAGGAGCATGGAAGGTTGGAGGCTGAAGTAGCATGGAAGATTCAATAATGAGTTGATCTTTGGAGTAAGGCTAAAGAAGCATAGAAGGCTAGGTTGGCTGAAGAAGCATGGAAGGTTGTGTTGGCTGAAGGAGCTACAACAAAAGGCTGGGATGTTGGGTGGAATTTTGGGATGGCTAAAGGAACGTGGAAGGTTGATAAATTTGAAGGAGCATGGAAGGCTGGGTTGGTTGAAGGAGCTACAATGAAAGGATGGTATGTTGAGTGGAATTCTAGGAAGGCTGAAGCAGTGTGAGAGGTTGCTTACAATGAAAAAATAAAATTGCAAAGTGCGAAGGATTAGGCTTTTTTCTTGAAAAATATCTCATCTTTTAGGAGCCATATCTTCGCAAAGAGTTATCCGATTCAACTAATTCTTGGACCAACTTGTGCATAATTTGAATAGATTTAAAATGAGTGGTCATATACAAAAATCTAAGCAATATTAATGGAGATACAATCCTATGAAGTCAACCATTTTAAATAAGGGCATTGACGATTTTCCAAGTTGCAAAAAAACAAAATTGTAAAGTGCAAAGGATATGGGTTTTTCTTAAAAAACATCTCATCTTTTAGGAGCCATATATTCAGGAAGAGTTATCTGATTCAAATGATTCATGGATCAACTTGTGCAAAATTTGAATAATATTGAGGAATATACGACATTGTGAAGTCAACCATTCAAAACAAGGGCAGTGACGATTTTTCAAGTCATGAAAAACAAAATTGCAAATATTTGTCATGGGAAGAAAAATGAAGGGCTATGACTTCAGCAAGGAAGGAAACTAGAAATACAAATTTGGTAAAGCGGACTATGATAGTGTGATGTTTTAGAAATATTACTCTACTAATATGCAAGGCATAGATAGTAGAGGTGAAGTTTTGGTATTGTGAAGGCTGTTATAGGAAAATTTCAAGAAATATTGCTAAATTCTGGAGTAATTGTATTCATACAAAAATTTGAAAAGATCAAAAAAAAGAAAATCAAAAATTCAAACATTTTATGTAAAATGATGTAGGTTTCTAGCTATAGTATCTCAATTGAGATGAGAAGTGTATCTATTTATAAACTCTCAATCTCTAAAGAAGAGAGATATAATTTGTTAAGGGTGGGGTGCCTAAGTACAACCCCTTATTATCCAGCAAAAAAAAAGATACCACGTATCATAACTCGTACCATAATAGTATCAATGCTTCCAATATTTTCCAGGTTCTCTTTCAATAGCCCACCTATACCCCTCCCTTAGGGAACCTAAGGGTGTTGCACAACAACAATATTGAAATGTAAAGTTTAACAAATATTGTGAAATAATTGGTTTTGAGAGTGGATATGATTCAGTCACCTAGTTTCACCTACAACTACAAATAAATGTGCAACCATCTCTTAGACCCTATCATTGCCTCTAGGCCCTATCCTAAGCAGTTTTTGATGTCAATTTTACCTATCTATAAAGGAATGAAAGATCCAATTGAGCATTTAAGAATGTTCATGACAACATGCCATGATATCATATATGATGACATCTTACTTTAGACGTTCCCTAGGAGCCTTTGTGGTATGACATTAGAGTGGTATTATCAACTACCTAATCATTCTTTGAGTAAATTGAAGAGACATCTGAAATGTTTGTTGAACAATTCAGTTCTTATGCTGAAAAGAATGTGACTATGAAAGATGTCTATATGTTAAAACAAGCTAAAGATGAAAGTTTTTTAGAATTTTTGTCTTGTTGGAGGAGTCTAGATCGATGCTTGAGATATACCTTACCTCCTTGAGACATGCTTGAGATATTTATTGGAAACTTACAAGAACAAATTTCTTATGAATTGGAAACAACAACTATCACATATTTTAACCAGTTATAGATCTAGAAAGAAGGGTAGATCAATCCCTTATTAGAAGAGGTCAACTTAAGATAAATGAATATAGGACTACTAAAATGTAGTATAAGAACAAGCATGTAGTTGGTGATGGGGTAATGAATAGTAGACCTATTAACAGTGTGGTTAACACCCTAAAAAATATGGTGATTTGCAATCCTCAAAAACCCACACCAATAAATTTTATAAGACTCAATATGTTTATGAATGTGGTCTTACAACAACTCTTGAAAGCTAATATAATTGAGTTACCTCCCATAAGGTAACCTAATACCATAAACTATTGATAAGTATGGTCAGCATTGTGAGTATCATAGAGTGGAGGGGCACATGACAAACTCTTGTAAGAGGTTTAAACATGTGGTTCAGGACCTAATTGATGAAGGATGACTTGTTATAGAAGGTTCTCAACCCAATCCTTCAACAAAAAATAAATCTCCTACCCAAAAAAACACCCACAATGATGCAGGAGCATCCGGAGGTGGAAGAGCAATCTTGCATCATCCAAAAATGTTTATTTTTCTAAGTACCAAAACTGTCGTGATATCGCGACACTTTTTGTGAAATGGCGCCAAGGGCTGAAATTGTCACGATATTGCGACACTTTTTCAGCAAAGAAGCCAAGGGCCAAAACTGTCGCGATTTCACGACACTTCTTCAGAAGAGGAGCTAAGGGCCGAAACTGTCACGATTTCGCAACACTTCTTGAGAAAATGCATTGGAGGCCGAAACTATCACGATTTTGCGACACCTTTTTGAGAAAGGCGCAAAGGGGCAGAGCTGTCGCGATTTCACGACACTTTTGAAGAATGGGCTCCAAGGTGAAGAATCATCGTGATTTCGCAACACTTTTTGAGCAGAGGTGCCAAGGGGAAAAGTTGTCGCGATTTTGTGACACATTTTGCAGTTAAGTGTCGAGGAGAAAATTTGTCATGATTTCGCGACACATTTTGCGGAGGAGCGCCAGGAGGAAGAGTTGTCACAATTTTGCGACACATTTTGAGCGAAGGCGCCAGGGAGGAAAGTTGTCGCGATTTCACGACACATTTTGCGGAAGGGCGCAGAGGAGAAAATTTGTCACGATTTTACGACACATTTTGCGCAAAGGCGCCAGGGAGGAAAGTTGTCGCGATTTCGCAACACATTTTGCGGAGGAGCTCCGAGGGGGAAAGTTGTCGCGATTTCGTGACACATTTTGCGGATGGGCACCGAAGGGAAAAGACGTCACGATTTCATGACCTGTCAGGTTTTCACGGCCCGAAGGTAGAATGGGAGTACGTAGGGCCAGGATGTCACGATTTTGCGACGTGTCGCATTTTCGTGGCCCAAAGGAGAGAAAGCGACAGGCCATTCACGACTCCACTCGGACAGGCGGCTGCAGATGTCATTACAGAAGGGCATGTGGCAGCAACGCAGGTGTCTTCAGAGCACTCCTGGGAATGATGATTTAGAGGGTGGATGGACAGGCGGTTGTAGAACACTCCGCCACTACATGCCATGCTGATTGGAGACACCTGGCGGCATTTTGTAGGCGACGACGAGAACATTCGTGTGGGCGGTTAGAAGCAACTTCGCATTCAGTGTAATGATGTCAAAAAGGGATGGGGTCCGCTATAAGAAATAGCTCATGCATTGTAACAGGGGGTTCTTGACCATTTTGGAGATAAATGCTGTATTTCCGAATCTAAAAGCTCTGTTAATGAAATTTGAGTGAATTTTTTTGTGTGTTATAACTGTTCTGCTTCACACAACCAATGAATACATGGGAATCTTCCAAGATCCCCCACCTAAGCATGGGCAGCCAGTAGCTAATCAAGGCTCATATCATAATGTGCCACATTCCTATGATAATAACTACAAGGCAATAGACATGGACTCAACCAACTAAATATTTTTAGTAGGAGATGAGTTCTTCATCCAACTCACCTTCAAAATTCACCTTAAGTTTGAATAATACCCAAAAAAGGAGCACGATATTAGAAAACCAACATTTAGTTTTGAAGTCAAAACCTAAAATATCCTTTGATATTCAACAACATTAAGCTATTACCCCAGCCAAGATCTCTCTCTTAGAACTTCTGAAGACTTCTCCTATTCAAGGGAAGCTTTGTTGAAACTTCTAAGACAATAATCTATTCCTCAAGATATTTCCTCTAATGTTATGGCTAATATTGTAAGCTCTCTTGGGATACATCACACCACATTCTCAGACGAAAATATGCCTTCATGAGATTTACGAGGGGATTCTTCCCTTTATATTACTACATTTATTAAGGAAACATTTATCAAGCAAATTCTAATTGATAATGGTTCTTCCCTCAATTTATGTACTTATCAATTCTTCCAAAAGTTTGTATTAAAAAAGGAAGACTTAACTAAATTTGATATCATCATCAAAGCTTTCAACAACGAGTCCCAAGAATCTTGTGATGTTATATCCCTCCCCCTTAGGGTTGGACCTAAGATCTTAGACACTGTGTTCTATGTGGTGTCTTTTCCTACATATTTTAATCTTCTTCTTGGATATCCTTGGATTCATGTGATGAGGGTGGTCCCTTCTACTTTTCATCAATATTTGAAGTTCGAATCTAAGAATCAACTAGTCACCATTCTGAATGACCCTCACCCATTTGAATATTGTTTGATGATTGAGCAAGCTCAATCTGATCTCAATTTATATCCTTCAATTTTCTCATCTTATATAACCAAGCAACTTGAAAATTTAAAAGTGAGGTAGGAACCTCTCATTAATGTTTCATCACGAGATCAAATTAATTCATTTTTTCAAGAGCCTCTTCTAGATATTTCCAAGCTGCCACATTCACCAAGGACTATGGGTTTACCTCGTAAGAAGGGTGAAGTTGTACACATTAATGCATGTACCTCTATCTTCATAGGTACATCTCTTGAATAAAATATTTGTGGTAGCAACCCTTGTCTTGTTAAGTATTCTTTTACCCATTGTTATCTATCCAATGATTACCCATTTCCCAAGCAAATCCTATCTAGTATGAGAAATATAGGTAAATATTTGGGGCCACAATAGAAGGGTATTCAATGTTAGATTTTGATGTAGCATGTAATGGGAGATAGCAATCACAAGATGCAAAATAATATGAAATAAAGTAAATTTACAAGATGACTAAAAATATACTATAAATAGAAATGATGGAGATGTTTACAAAAGTAGCTATGGAGGAAATTAACACTCCATGAATAAAGCTACTACTCAAGAATGGGCATTGATCATATTACACTCCATCACATTACATCACACTACTAGATCACACCACACTGGTCTACACTACTTCCTACTATTGTATTTTCTCTATGTCTATGGCTCTTTATATAAGAACTAGGTTCCATTTACCTTCGAGCACTTGAGGATATTTTGGTGCAAAAGAAATGTTTGTCTTCCTTTTTATAACATATGAATGTTACATTCCTTAGAAAAATATTTGGTCTCCCAATGGACAAGTGTATCCCATGCACTCCATGCACTAGCATGTTCGTGTAACTCCTCTCTTGAATATGAGTGCTCTCTTTATTTGAGCATTAGGGTTTTCTTTTAGTGACAAGTGTCACTTTCTTCTCTGCATGGACGTCGTCTCTTTCGCTGGTTCAAATGAACGCTTTGGAGATATTTTTAGCTTCAAAAATATTTAACGTTTCTTTCATTCACCTGCACTATTTTCAGATGGGATATATAGCAGCAACTTGGAGGATTTGAGCATCGATTTCAGCCAACGGATGTGGAGTAAGTGATACTCCAATGGTGCTTCAATTTTTTCTTTGTTTCTTGTTTATGTCCTCCTTCCATAGATGATGCTACTCTTCAATGATGTTGTTTCTCCCTTTGCTTTTGCACATTGTATCTTGCAAGTTTGACCATCTAGAATGTGAGGATAATGAGCACTTTGAGTGGCTCCTTGAGCTAGGCTTGGATGGTTGCTAGCATACGGTCACTTTGGGCTAGTTTTTCTAGCAAGTGTAGTGCCTTTTTTATAAACAAAAAACTCCTTGCGGGCTGTCTTGGTCTGAGAGACCATGATAAGGGGGTTCTACACCATCAAAGTCACCCAGTAGTCATGCCCGGCCCTACCCGTGTGAAAGGTGAGTGTGGACGAAAAAGGATTAATTGCATTAACATTAAAACTTAGGTTACATAGATTAAATAGGCAGTAAATAACCTATTTGAGAAAGAAATGGGGAAAGGAGAAATTTGGGAAAAGGAAAGATGAATAGAATTCTCTTGTCGCCCAAATTTTGTCGTCCACTGCCGTCCGAGGTAAGGTAAAAGGTAAGTTACCTTTACCCAAGGTAAAAACAATTTTTTTAACCTTTTACTAATGGTAATATTCCAACATTCTCCCCCTTAAAGTTGAGAGGACTAACTATATAGTCTCTCAGCTTTATAAATTGAGCTTTAGCCATGCCTTTGGTAAAGATGTCTGCTAGATTATCCAAAGTGCTACAATATTGAAGCTCAAGCATGCATTTGTTCCACCATATCTCTTATGAAGTGATACTTCATATCAAAATGTTTTGACCTTTTGTGGTGGATCGGATTATATGCCAGCTGTATGGCACTAATATTATCACAATTCGGTTTGGTTGGACCAATTTGTTTTTCGCCAATCTCTTCAAGGATTTTCCTCAACCGGAGGATCCGAGTGCTGGCATGAGTAATGGCTATGTACTCGGCTTACGTAGATGATAATGCTACAACAGATTGCTTCTTGGAACTCCAAGTTATTAGTCTCGAACCTAGACTAAAACAGTTCCACGATGTAGATTTTATGTCATCTATATTCTTGCCCCAATCGTTGTCACTATAACCAAATAACTTCATCGAGTTAGACTTGTGGTAATGGATTCCAAAATCCAATGTACCTTTTACATATCGTAAAATTCGTTTGGTTGCTTGTAGATGCAGCTCGGATGGGCATGCCATAAACCGTGATACAAGAGAAACAACATATTGTATATCTGGCCTAGTGTTGGTGAGAAACATTAAACTCCCAACCATGCTTCTGAAATTGGTCAAGTCAACTTTTGGTGCTCCATCTTCTTTGCTTAGTTGGATTCCATGTCCGAGTTGGTGTTGCGAGCTGATTTGCACTGCTTGCATAGCAAATTTCTTGATCATGTCATGAGCATATTTACGTTGACATATGAAGATCCCATTATTTGATTGATGTACTTCCATTCCTAGGAAGTATCTCATTAATCCGAGATCCTTCATCTCAAACTGATTCATCATGGAGTTTTTGAAATCCATATTCATTTTATTATTACTACCCATGAATATTAGATCATCCACATATAAACAAACTATGAGGATATCTACTCCATTTTCAGGTAGTATAGTGTTGGTTCACTCTTGCTTTTTGTGAAACCATATTTGCTGAAATAGCCGTCAATTCGTGAGTACCATGCTCTTGGTGCTTGCTTGAGGCCATAAAGTGCTTTTTTTAATTTATAAACAAGGTTCTCTTTTCCTGGTTCTTGGAAACCTTGAGGTTGTTGAACATACACTTCTTCTATCAGGTATCCATTTAAAAATGCACTTTTCACATCCATGTGTTGAATTTTCCATCCTTTATGGGCTGCCAAGGAAAGAACAGTTCTAATTGTTTCTTGTCGAGCAACTGGAGCAAAGGTTTCCTCATAATCTATTCCATATTTCTGAGTAAAACCTTTAGCTACTAATCTTGCCTTGTGCCTTTCAATGCTTCCATCGGCATTGAATTTGGTCTTATAGACCCATTTACATCCAACACATTTTTTTCCCTTGGGAAGCTTCACAAGCTCCCAAGTATCATTTTTTAATTGAGGATATTTCCTCTTCCATGGCATCTTGCCATATATTTTCGGTGCATGCTTTTTCATAGCTAGAAGGTTCTAGGCTGTGCGGCGGCCAACAAAGCATAATTGACTACATCACCCCTTGGTTCATGAGACTCATCATCCCCTGACATTTGAAGATTTTCAAGTCTTGACAAAATGTCATCCATCTCACTAGCTTGACTCCTAGTGTATCTTTGTTGGAAATTCCTATCCAACATTTGAGTAGATGGATGACTCTGTAGTATGCGCTTTCCTCTATTTGTCTCTTTCCTTTGAGAAGCTGAATCAATATCCATCGGGCTTGGAGCGCTTACTGATCTTTGAAATCGTTTTGGAGAATTTGGTGGTGCCAACAAAGAAGTCCCTCTTGGACTTGGTGTACCACTTGATGTACTTGATGAAGTTTCTTGATGTGGAATTTGTGGAGGAGGACTTTTTCCATTGCTTTTCTTGGGTTGTACCAATGTGGGAGGTACTAATGTAGAACTGTCCGAATTAGAGTCAAAATCAACAAATTTTTTATGACCCCATTCTCCCCCTTCATCAAAAATTACATCCCTGGAGATAATGATTTTATGTGTCGTGGGATTGTACAATCTATACCCTTTGGTTGAATCACAATACCCTACAAAAACACATGCTTGACTCTTTGGATCAAGCTTCTTTCTCTTCTCCTCAGGAATGTGTGCATAAGATAAAGAACCAAATACTACGAAATGTTTGACATTTGGTTTCTTACCGTACCATCCTTCATAAGGAGTGATACCATCTAAACTAGAAGTCGGACTTCTATTTAGAATATATGCACTTGTTCTCACTGCATCTGCCCAATAGCTGTTTGTGAGATGTTTTGCCTGAAGCATTGTTCTTGCCATTTCAACAAGGGTGCGGTTCTTTCTCTCAGCCACACCGTTCTGCTGTGGGGTATAGGCAGTGGTGAACTGCCTTTTTATCCCATTTTGCTTACAATAATGAAGAAATTCATTTGAGGAGTACTCTCCTCCTTTATCAGTGCGAAGACATTTGACATAGTAGTCACTTTGCTTTTCTACATTATTTTTGAAGTCTATGAAGCAATCAAATGCTTCATCTTTGTGTTTCAGAAAATAGAGCCAACACATTCTAGAATAATCATCTATGAATGTTAGAAAATAAGAATTGTTTCCAAGACTTTTTGTTTGCATTGGACCACAGATGTCCGAATGTACTAGCTGAAGAGGATAGCTTGCTCTCCACGCTCGGCCTTTTGGAAACTTCGTTCTGGAGTGCTTTCCCAAAGCACATGCTTCGCATACCTTTTTATGTTCTGGAATTTTTGGTAGTCCTGTCACCATAGCTTGTGATATTAACATTTTCAAGCTAGCGGAATTGAGGTGACCATATCTCAAGTGCCACAATTCACTTGGATTTGTAATAGCAATGTTTGCAAGTTGAGCTCCCCCTGGCTCACCAAATTTTAGAGGGAACAACCTATTCTTTGTCATAGGTACTTATGTGATGACCCGGTTACAATTGTTTTTATCAAAGATTGTACATTTGCTTTCATCAAAAACTAATTTGTAATGCTTCTCCATCATTTGGCCAACACTTAACAAATTGTGTTGTAGTTGTGGAGTATAGTATATGTCATTCACATTTTTAAGGCCTTCTTTTGTTGGAACTGCCATAGCTCCAATGCCTTCAACTTGCAAAGATTTATTATCCCCTAACTTAACATGAGATTTGTAATTTGAATCTAATGTAGCAAAGAGATTTTCTTTGCCACTCATGTGGTTGGAGCAACCGGTATCCAAAATCCATGTATCATTTAGATTTTGATCTGGCTGTCCATAAGAGAGAAAAAGGTTTGATGGACCTTCTTCTTCTCCGTAGAATGAGCCATATTGACTGCTTTGATCTTTTGAAGACTTTGACCAGCAGTCACGAGCGAAGTGACCTTGTTTCCCACAATTGAAACAAGTTGTTTTAGTCTTGTTACTTCCTCGTCCTTGATTTCCACGGGCTGCATTGCCTCTTTGGTTCTGATTGGCTCCTCTGTTTTGATTTCCACCTCTGTTTTGATTACCTCCTCTGTAGGAGTTGCTTTGGCTCTTGCCTCTTTGTTGTTGTCCTCTGCCTCGGCCTCTTCCTTGTTCTCGTCTTGCAGTTTCATTCGAAGTGAAGGCTTTGTCATCACCTCCATAGCTTGTTGAAGGGGCTCCTTGAAGTCGCTCTTCATGTGATGTTAATGATCCAATCAAACTATCAAATGTAAGAGTAGAAAGGTCTTTGGATTCTTCAATTATGATAGCAATGTGATTCCACTTAGGAAGAAGTGTTCGCAACACTTTCTTCACAATTGTTTCATTTTTTGTGTCTTCACCTAAAGTTTGCATCATATCAACTACTGCTTTGACTCGTACACAGTAGTCTCCGACTCTTTCATTTTCCTTCATTATGAGATTTTCAAAATCTCTTTTCAAAGTCTGAAGCCTGACTTGCTTTACTTTATCACTTCCTTGGAATCCTTCTTTCAAGGCATTCCATGCATCTGAAGTAAGATGCAATTCTAGGAAAGATACTAGGATCTAATGTTGATTGAAGATGGTATAAGGCAAAAGAATTATTTTTATGTGCATCTTTGTAGATCTTCTTATCATTTGCACTTAAAGTAGTCCAATCTGTTGGAGCAATGTATCCGTCTTCAATAATATCCCATAGTCCTTTTCCAATGAGTAATGTCCTCATCTTGATGGACCAGTACTCATAATTATCCCCACTGAATTAGGGAATTGGTAGATTATTATGTGATCCCATTATTATCTACTAAAACAAGAAACCTCTCTTTTATAGTCTTATTGCAAAAAAGACTTTACAAACTATCAAGCCTGCTTGATTTACAATCATAAACAACTCACACTTGTTGTTCAGCAATTACAAAATTGTCAACGATTTGTTCATCATCGTCACTGATCAATATTATTTCGGGAGAAGGAGGTTGAAGGATTTCAAGTGAATTACTATAATGAGTATATTCGGATCCTTGTGAAGCAATTGCAAGCTATGTCGGATTGTTCAAATCTGCTTGCCAAAGGAGTTATCTTCAGAATTACGCCGTATCCTTGATCAGGATTTCTCTGGTGTGCAATAACCGCGTTTTGCAACTGTGAAAAAACTGTATTAAGTCCTAGTGTTTTCACGTGCCTATCAAAGTTTTCAGGGTTTGTTTTCAATAACAACTTGCAGAGGGCATGATAACATCCATCCGATCTTATCATTTAAGAAAATTTCCCAGAAATTTTCTTTTACAAAGATTTCCTCTTAGGAAATAATAAATAAAAAAAATTAACTTTCAAAGTTTTTTTTTAAAAAAACTTTACAATTATTTCCTCTCAGGAAATTTCTATCAACTTTGAAAAAAAAAATTTATAAAAAACTAATGAACAGATATTTCCTCTTAGGAAATTACACACAAAAAAAATTATTATTTTTTTTAAATTTAAACTATTCCTTAGTTTTTTTTTTTTTAATTTTAATTATCTATTGACCCCGCCGAGAGTCGATCCTGCGACCTCGCGGGTGTCAGGGCTGAGGGTAGCCGCTGCGCTACCGGGCTGATCCGGGAGCAATGCGTGCTCCCCGCCCTTTAGCTTCCGCGTCGAGCGCGAAGCTAATGTTGGCTTCGCGCTTCGGCGCGAAGCTTGATTTTACTTGGGACTTTAGTCCCACATCGCCCGTAGGGCGATGTAAAAGCTCTTTAAAAAGAGCTAAGCACATAAAGTGCTTTGACTGCCTGCGGGCAGTCACTAACGCCGCAGGATCCTTTTGCCATCGATGCACGCGCGGATCGCCACGTCACCACTCCTCGGGCCACGTGCCAGTGCCACGTCACCACACCTCATGGATCGCCATGTCACCACTCCTCGGGCCACGTGCCAGTGCCACGTCACCACACCTCGGGCCGCGTGCCAGTCACACGTCGCCATGCGTCATGCCACGTCAATCTCGTGCCTCGGGAATCGTGCGCCACGTCAACAGTGCCTCGAGAATCATGCGGATCTGCTGCTCCTACGGGCCGCTTCGTCCAGCTCCTCCAGTGCCTCGAGAAACATGTCGGACTGCTCCTGCGGGCCGCCTCGGGATCCGTGCCGCCTCGGCTCCTGCGGGCTGCCTCGGGATCCGTGTCGCCGCCTCGAACTACGGGCCCCACCGCCTCGGGAATCGTGCCGCTCTGATACCAAATGTGAAAGGTGAGTGTGGACGAAAAAGGATTAATTGCATTAACATTAAAACTTAGGTTACATAGATTAAATAGGCGAGTAAATAACCTATTTGAGAAAGAAAGGGGGAAAGGAGAAATTTGGGAAAAGGAAAGATGAATAGAATTCTCTTATCGCCCAAATGTTGTCGTCCACTGCCGTCCAGGGTAAGGTAAAAGGTAAGTTACCTTTACCCAAGGTAAAAACAATTTTTTTAACCTTTTTACTAATGGTAATATTCCAACAACCCGCACCAACATTGTCAAATGTATTTTGGGTACCCAATTCAACTTTTTGGTAGGGTGGATATTCAAACCTAGGACCTCCCTTAGAGGATTGTCGTCTCCTCTCCAACTCACGTAAAACACATGGGTTAAGTGTAGTGTCTTTGAGGAAAATTTAAATATTTATTTTCTCCCTATATAACAAGATTAGGATTGTACAATACAATGTAAAATAGTTTTTATACAAAATATCCTTATAGCACCTTCTTTTGCACTCCTCTTTACAAATCTAATTTTCTGGTTTTGAGGCAGAATATTGAGTGCAATACAGGGGTTTTGAGGTTGTCTCTTTTATTAGAAACCTTCCCCTTTTTCATGGATATTTTATAAACGTATCCAAGCTTGTAACCACATGATAGAAGCTCTTTTTTTTGTTGTATTTTTTTGCACTATTTCTTGTGCTTTGAACTTGAGACTCACCAAGTCTTGTTTGAGGCTTCCTTTGATGCTCTTTTGGTGGTTACTTTCTTCTCCAATGCTTGGAGTATTGAGCTGATTTTGTGGCTTCCTCAGGCCTCTCAAAGTTGCAGATATTTGTGCACTAATAGTATCTTTAAACACTTTGACAAATTCTATTTTTATGCCCTTCTCATGAACACAAACAATAATGTTTTTGAGCAATATAATAGTGCATATAAATCTAATAATTTTTCACTTCTACTACACTAACAATTTCACCTTATCACTCCAATAAAATCTAAAAAATAATGCACTTAATCAATTTACTACAACTAATCAAGAATAATCTGAAATGAATCTTCAAGAATTATTCTATAATTTCTTTATAAGCAAGGTAATAGGAGCTAGTCTTCTTTTTCTTTCCAAATTAGATGATAGGTAGTTGATAGATAGTTTGAAGTTATAAAATCTAATCAAATCCTAAAGTGAAAATGAACCTTAAATAATCCTTTATTTTTGCACTTTTGAAGACTCTTAATTCAACTCTCCTTTTTGCAACTTAAATCCAATTAAGGTGCTTAAACAAATCTGATAAGTAATCAACTTAATGAATCTAATTGAACCAATAGTTGCTTACCTTTTTTTGAAAGCACTTTTCACCACTTTTGTAAAGGGTGTATATCTTGGTGTCTATGATCACCAAGTTATTACCTTGAGTAGGATATTACAGCTATTTGTAGGCTGCATTGAACAACTTCATAGTCACCAAAATATGGTCTCTCTTTCATGAGCCTGGAATTTTGGTGGCTTATTCTCCTCTTGTAGTCTCCTCCTTTTGTTGTATATTTAAAGAGATATTTTATTCTAAAGTGGTGCCTTCTTGTTGTGAGAGGTAATCTCCAAATATCCTAGATTTTATAGGCTTCTTCTGTCTGAATCTTCCTTCAATATTCTTGTCAAATTTTGACTTCAAACATGATTTTTCTCAATATTTTGAATGTCTTGAGGTCTTCTGAGTTTTGGCACTCCTTGCCAAATTCTTCTTCTTCTTGGGCTTGTTGTAGGATGGTGACAATTGTCCCAAATCTTTCACTATCTCCAATAGTGAATTTCTCCAATGAGTTATCCTTGGAACTCCTTTGATGATTTCTTCAGAAAGGCTCTCCAAGCCTTTTACTGGATGATCGTAGAGGCCTCTCCAATCCCTTTGATCTTGTAGCTTCTTATGGTTTTCCTTGATATCTTATCTTCAACCTCCTACTTCTAGAATTGTTGGTGGTGAGATCTTCTCCTATATATCTAATTTTTTTGTCTCTATATTCAAGCAGGACTCTCCTAGTTCTTATTCACAAATGAGATATTCTCCTAATCTCTTTTTCTTTGAACACTAGATTGATTCTAAAGAAGATACTCTTCCTAACATTTTTGTAGGAAGCATTCCCAACTCACTGAATCTCCCTATTTCTGCAACAAGGTATTAGTACTGAAATCTACTTCTAATTAGATACTCTCTTCTAGAATATTCTTCAAGATCGAGGCTTCTATGGCTTTTTTGAGTATCAAGGTTTCTTTGATCTTTTCATTATTAAGGCTTCCATGGTATTTTCATCTAGATCAAGGCTTCTATGGCCTTTTCTTTTGGATCAAAGCTTCTATGGCCTTTTATTCTAGATCAAGGCTTATATGGACTTTTTTATTAAGGATTTTGTGGCCTTTTCTTCTTGTGAAGTTTCAAATCTAGCAATGGATATCTCTTATCTCCCAACTCTACCATAATTCTTCTCCATAAGTCTCTTTTGTAGTATTATTCTCTTGCAACAACTAATCTCTGCACTATGACAACACTCTGACCTTTGATAAATGAAGTTGAAATATCCTAGCTTTCTATTGTAGGAGGTGTCCAAATCATATGAGAATTAATTCCCTACAATAAAATAAACTTTAGGTAAATTTCTCCAGATCTCTTAGATGATCTTCACTAGTTGATTCATCAAAATAGTGGATCAAATTTTGAGTCCTAGTCTTCACAAGTTTTCCCTTGAAACTCTATGGAAATACTCTAGCCATATGCAATCTCAGTATTCAAGAAACTGAGATTTATTTGAGTTCTTACTTATGGCTCTCCTTAATTCTTCCACCTAGACTCTTTTGAGAATTTTTGATAGTGACAGATCCAATGATGTGTCAAGTTGACAAAAAACTTGGGGTCAATGATAATGGTGTTTTTTCTATTAACCTACCATGGCTCTAATACCACTGTTAGCTTTTGATGTAGCATGTAATGGGAGATAACAATCACAAGATGCAGAATAATATGAAATAAAGTAAATTTGCAAGATGATTGAAAATATACTATAAATAGAAATAATGGAGATGTTTACAAAAGTAGCTATGGAGGAAATGAACACTCCATGAATAAAGCTACTACTCAATAATGGGCATTGAGCATATCACACTCCATCACATTACATCACACTACTACATCACACCACACTGGTCTACATTACTTCAAACTGTTGTATCTTGCTCTATGTCTATGGCCCTTTATATAGGAAATAGGTTTCTTGGCCAACACTCTACCTAGTTGTGCAAGGGACAACTTGCACATATACAACTTGCACTTTGACACTTGTGAATTTATTACATTCCATGAAGTAAATAGATAAATTCCCCCTAAAGTAATCTAATGTCCTAAGTATGTACCAAGAAAGGTATATTTACATACTTAAAATGATGTAATATAATCTATTTCTAACATTTAAGATCCCTTGGATGTTGAAATGTGGTCTAGGAGGTATGGCATAAGCTACATCCCTAAAAATCAACCTTTTCTCTTTGATAATGATGATCATATTATCACTTATGCTAAAAATTTAGATCATCAAAGCTTGAAGTGGAATGATGAGGATGAAGGACCCCCTTATCCTTCAGATATTTTGTTTTACAATATGATAATTTTTGGGCATCTTGAGTCTAGTGTGATCCCAAAGAAGTGCACTAAAATAAATACCCCTTGTGACATAGCTCATGAGGATATATTTTGAAATAGCTTCTCCTTTGATGGGTATGTCCCTTGTGTTGCGCCTGCCAAGGCTTGTCGTTATCAAGGGGAATCTGTTCCTCTATCTCATAGAGACCTTGTAAAGTTGGGGATATCTTCCCCTTTCATCAAAAATGATGGTATAGTTAGAGTTTACACTGACTTTCGTGCAACATATTATAAAGAATGTACTGTGGGTGATCCCCTTTGTGATGAGAATCATGAAAATATCCTTCATCGAAGTTCTTTTTTTATGGTTCAAATCCTTGAACCACCATCATGTTTTTTAAAATAGGCAACACACTCAGAATTTATGTTGACTTTAAGAACCAATAAATGTAATTTAATCTTTCAAAATTTTAAAAAATAAAAAAGAAAAAATAATAATTAAAAAAATAAAAATTTATAATAAATCACTATGCATGACATTATACTTTCATTTCATCTAGTTTGTGTATGGTTTTCTTATTCATACTACGTGGTTGCTTGTCATACCTTGTCTGGTTTGCTTGATATTTTGTTCCACTAGTATTTTTACTTGTCATAATTGTATTTCTACTTGTTCATACTTGTATGATTGCTTGATCATATAGATTCTTGGGGATTTTGTGACAATGACAAGTGATGACACCTAGTTAAGTCATAGCTCACATGTATTACACACTTACTAGGGCTCTAATTCCTAGCAAATCCCCAAACTAGGGCCCATTATGCATTTCCATCATTGCATCCACCCATCCCATCTTTTTATATTTCTTGACCTTAAAATTTTTCATTGCTTATATCTCTCCAAGTCAAGGGATATGGTTCTTCTTCGATATATCCTTGTCCTTTGCATGTATTCCTTTCTTTATTTCATCAAGACAAGGATATAAATTTTTTTTCATCTTCTCATCCTTGATTTCACATATTTCCTTCTTGATATTTCAATGGTTAAATGGTCCTCATGGGATAGGATAGATACCGAATGAATATCCTTTATGTTGTTTATCTGGCCACTAACTATCTTACGCACACCTTTTAGCTATTGAAACCTCAATACATATGCACACATTCACATTTTTTCTACTCTATTGGATTTTCCCATGTTGGAATATATTACATTATTTGGTACATGCTAATGTACCACCTTGGGTACATCTTTAGATTAGGAGAGTGTCCTAGATTAGAGTGTGAGTATTTACTTTATGCAATATAAAAATCACAAGTGTGCAAAGTATTTTGATAATGTAAATATGCATAATAGTCCATGTGCACATGAGTCTATAGAATAGGAATATGAAGAGTCTCTAGAAGAGTGAAGGCCAAGAGTGCTTCATATGAAGAGTCACATTCCATTATATATGTATCTATGAGTGTGAGTGTGAGATATGGATTTGTAGAATGAGAGTATGGAAGTATGGTGTATTTTATTAGAGTTAGAATATATTACATCATTTGGTTCATGTAAATGTACCACCTTTGGTACATAGTTAGAGTAGAGATTACTTTAGGGGGAAGTTAGCTACTTACTTCAAGAAATGTAATAAATGCACAAGTGTCAATGTGCATGTTGTAATGTGTAAGGTATCCACTTGTATAGCTAGGTAGAGTGTTGGCCAAGGAATCTATTTTCCTATATAAAAGGCCTCATAGTGATAGAACATAAGACGTAGCATACAGATATCAAGAGCATTATAGTAGAGTGTAGATTATGGTAGGGATCCTACATGGAGCACAATGTAGTTTTTTTTATTATATTAATGGAGTGAACATATCCTCCATACTGCATTGTATTTTTACCATTTTCTATTTATAGTATATTTTAGTCATATTGCAGACTCACTTTCTTTCATCTTATTAGGACATGTATTAGATCTCTCCCACTGCATATATCCTCAAAAGCTAACAATGGTATCAGAGCCACGGTGAATCAAGATAGGAATAGGAGGGCCTACATCCATCATAGTCTAGTAGGTCAATAGGAATAGGGAGAGAATCACAAGCGAGGACTGAAATAAAATCGCAGTTACAAAAATTTTGAGATTACATCTGGCTATATTCTTTCCACAGAGTTGTAGAAAAACTCATGAAGACTAGGACTCAACATTCATACCACTAGTTTGACAAATCAACTAGTGTAATTATTATCTCCATATTTATAAAAAAAATTATTCCAGTTTCTAACAACTTATTATAGGAAAATAAGATTCAAAAAAATGTTGGGAAGCTTACTACAAGAGAGTTAGGAATAATATCTTCTTAGAATCATTCTAGAACTTGTAGCAACAAGGAGAAGACTGAAGATTTCAAAGACCTTGAGAAAAGGTCCCATTACAATAGTGACAATCCTGCAAAGTGTAAAAGTGAAGAAAATGATTACAATAGCCTTATATTAGACTCGATGAAGAATATATTCTAGAATACGAGTCAAGGAGGAGATGGTAGATTGGTGATCTTCGTTCAAAATCAATAACTACAGAGTGCAGAAGAAGAATAGGCTAGATAAGCCTAGAAGAAGAATAGGCTAGAGAAGCCTAGGTGAAGAATAGGCCAGAGAAGCCTTGAAGAAGAATAGGCCAGAGAAGCCTTGAAGAAGAAAGTTCCAGAGAAGCCTTAATCTAGAAAAGGCCAAAAAAGCCTTGAAGAAGAAAATGCCAGATAAGCCTTGATCCAAAAAAGTCCATAGAAGCCTTAATTCTGAAGAAAAATAGAAAAAGAATTCTTGATTTAGAAGATAAAGTTCCTAATTCAAAAGAAGAATCCAGAGAAGATTCCAAGAAATAGGAGATTGGTGATCTCCATCAAAGCCTACAAATTGCAAAATAAAGAGAAAGGGCCAGTGAAGTCTTATTCTAGAATCTAGAAGAAGCAGAATCAGAGATCCAAGAAGAAGATCTCATCACCAATACTTCCAAAAGTAGAATGTTGAAGGAAAGATCTCAATTAGAATACCAAAGAAGTTGCAAGATAGAATACAGGATAGGTCTTAAGCAAAAAAATAAGAAGTCTTGTAGAGCCTTATTGCAGAGCTTGTAGAAGCTTCATTAAAAGAGTTACTAGAAGAACTTGTTGGAGAAATCCACTATCAAGGAGAAAAGCTCATGATAGTGAAGGACTTGGGACAATTGTCCTCATCTGACAATAATCCCAGGAGAATAATTTGGTAAGGAGTGCCAAATCTAGAAGAAGAATCTAGTGAAGACCTCGAGACATTTGGAATATTAAGAAGAAGAAGATCATGTTTGAAGTTAGAATTTGACAAGAAGGTTGAAGGATGATTTAGATAGAAGAAGCCTACCAAATCTAGGTGATTTGGAGATTACATCTCATAGCAAGTGATGCGTTGTCTTTAATCACATAATTAAATCTCAAATATCTTATCAATCTAGGGTGGTGTCCAAGGTTGTCTACGATAGAAGGCTAGGGCATAGTACAATTCAGGCATTTAGATTTCAAACATTTATTGGGTGAGACATATTTGGTGTAGCCTTTTGGTGTCACACTAAACCTAATCTATAGAATGGAAACTTTTAAGAAATAAAAACTAATTCTAATTTTAGAAAATTAAAGTTAACTACAATTGCATGAATTGAAATTTTTGAATTGAAATCTAATCTACTTTTGCAGAATTGAAATAACATAATTGAAATTGCTAAATTGAAATGTTGCTGAAATGAAATCCTAAATTACACTTGCAAAATTGAAACCTATTTTACTCTTGCAGAATGGAAGTGATGCTTGGAAATAAAACACCTATCAATGCCCTACCACAAAAGGTCATCAAGCTTCTGCTATAGGAATTGACAGCAAAATGAAATCTGCTGGAAATTGAAAGCTATTGAAACATAAAAATAACAGAACATGGAAAGCAAAGGAAACAAGAAATAAATGTTTAATCTAATTTGTCATCTAACACACACATAAATATTGTAAACAAACATAATAGAAAACATCAATCACATAATACAAAATAAAAACAAGAAAATGAAATCTGGCAAGCAATCTATTAATTTTGCTATAGCAAAATTACATATTAAAACCTGCCATAAAATCCCTCCTAGATCTAAAAGTGGGCCCATACTTCCTGATCTAGGAGGTGAAAATAACTACTTAACTAATTAACACTCAAAACAAAAAATGATAAAATAACTGCACTTTTATTGATGACAAAATATGCTGAAAACTATTACAGAAAATTGTTGTATAGTCCTAATTGCTGCTATTGAAAACTCTCCTCTATTATAATTCCTAATTGGCTCAACCAAGGAGGGAGTTGTGTTATTTATATAAATATTTACAACATATCCCATGCTCAAATCAGCCTATGTGCTACTTTACAATGATTTGCCAATAATTTTGGATCTAAAATAAATGCAAATCTAGACAGTTTGTGTTGCAGTAGTAGTCATTGGCCCTTAGAAAGCATCTTCAGTGGTGGGAGTACGTGGGAGGAGTCTCGAAATATCTCACACATCTTTCTCCACTTCATAATATGTCATTTCTATCTTGCAAACAACTTCCTATTATGCTATAGTTATTTCCCGGTTTATCCTAGAAGAGGATCAAAATTGATCTTTTCCATGAATGGTGGCTTTGGATGGTAAGGATGGCAAATTCAGATGGGAGATATTTTCCTTTAACCTTTTCAACCTTATTTTCCTTTTTCCATCATTAGAAATTAGTCAAAAAGTCAAAAATCACTTTCTATTCTCATTTCGAAGATAAGTGGCTCATTCCAAAGAGACTGTATTTCTCATTTCGAAGATGTCTACTCATTTCGAAGAGACTGTATTTCTCATTTCGAAGATGTTTGTTCATTTTGAAGATCTTCGAAATGAACAATTGTGTGCTCTTCAAGTGATTTTAGCTACATTTCTTAGGTGGATTAGCCCTCAGGATCAGATTGCAATAGCCTTCATTCCTCTCCATGTGTGAATTCCATGCCTTGCCATTCATTGATAGCTTGCTGGAATTTACATGGTAAATTACTTGCATTTTCCAGTTCTGCTGCATAGTTGTAAAATATTGGCATTTCTTGTAAATTCAAACAAATTATAACATGGAAAAATTATTCAAATATCAACATGAAGGAGTACATCAAGTTGCTACTAAATTTATACACTTCATTCACCAAGTAACCATGCTGAAATAGTGCAACAGTGCTGCACAATTATCCCTCCTCTATTATACCCTGTTGCTGCCTATTTAGACCATGTGGAAATGCTTCTAAATAGGTCATATGTCTTTTGTAGTCCTTCTAAACTCATTCCATCCATATCCTCATGCTTTGATTGACAACTTCAAGGTGTTCCTATAAAGTGATAGCTTGCTGATTTTTATATGGCTATTTTTTTTAGATTTTTAGATTTATGACAGTCCTAAAAATTTAGCTTTAATGGGGATTTGAAACAAGTTGAAGGGCAGGAAAACATTCAAAAACCATTGATAAGTTAATTTATATCAGCATACCACATTTGGTTAATTGAAATGCATATTTTTACTTGCTACTTAATCAAGCAAAATAAGTCACAAAATGCTGAAAATAGTCAAAAACAAAGATATAGTATTCCTAACATAAAATCGTGTAAACACTTAACAAATAATATATTTTAGTCAACTATTTGGCAATTAACTTATCATATGGTAGTCAAACATTGTGCAATAATGAGGTATTTTTGGGCCTCATCATCCCCCCCAAATTGAACTGACGCATGCCCTCATGCATCTTAGTAGGCCATAGTAATATGTAGATTTTATTCTTGTGAACAACATCCTTTGCTACCTGCTAACTGAGAAATTCCTCCTTGCTACACTATATCAACTATTTTTCAATTAAGCACATGTATGACTATTTTTCTATCTTTCTACAAGTTTTAGTGTTGCAAGGTACCTCTTAAAGGCTTGATATCATGTTATTCATCTTGTAATAGTCTTATTGTGGAACCGTATTTGGCAGATGCACTACTACTAATGGAATTTTTTTGTTCTTAACAACATTTCAGCCTGAATGCTTATTTTTGTTGTTTGCACCTTTTGAACAAAATTGATAAAATTTTTGGATTTGAAATACTTGAGGGATATACTTACTTATGGTAGAGCCTTCTGAACCTCAATATTTGATGTACCCTACTCTTTTTGCTATTATGTAGTATTTTCAGCAATTCTGGTACAGTTTCTACTCATTTCGAAGATGACCTGCTCATTCTGAAGATATACCTATTCATTCTGAATATATGACTGTTCATTTTGAAGATGGATAAAAAAATGCAGAAATGACCTCCTATGTAAAAGTTAGCTATAGATTCTATTGTGGGCCCATCTCTAGAGTGTATAAGTCTTCCATAACATCAAAAATCCCTTCTTCACCCTTTTGTTTAGATGTTATTCTGTGTTTTGTATGTTGCTATTTTATTCCAGTAGTACTAAGATAGAACCTTCAAGTGCATTTTGTTGATTATCCTCCTTCAATTTATCAAAAAATTGTGAGATATAAACGTGTAGTTCTCCTTCTGAAACTTGCCCTACAAATTGAAATAGAATTGTTGCCATGTCTGTCCCAAAATCAGGTTTTTGCACAGTTTTGGAATTTCCATGCAATTAAGGGCATAAGGGGGTGTTTCTTGACATATTGAACATGTTCCATTTTCAACTTGCCAATATTGTATGAATAGTTTATGCCAAATACCGATTATCATACACTAAATGCTAAAATTTTACTATGAATTAAATGCAAGAAACACATACCTTACTATCCTGAAAATTGGTCATGCACTTTACAAGGCTGCTTTTGATGATTGTTAGCGAGGCTATCCGAAAACATAAACATAACACATGTGCAGTGTGAGATTTGTACAATGGTGGAACAATTATGGGTAGATCAACAAGGCAATGCATGCTGAAAAAATGGTTTTCATGCAAGCCAACTCAGTAGCACCTCCAAGAAGGTTTTCACTACTGAATTATTCTTTTTTTTTTATTCATTTTTTTTAATCAGAAGAGGCTGCCATTTCTGGTTTTCAACCAACTTCTGTCCCTTTTTTTTTTTCAAGTGCTTCAATGAGAGAGAACATCTCTCACTCTTATTTGGATAAGACCAATCCTTATTCTACAAAAACATTTCAATTGTTGTATGAAAACACCATCTCTTTTTGTTGAAACCTGCAACATTGATGCAACCTTCCTTTCTAGATGAGCAGTAAGAATCTTCTTACATCATAATTGCCTCCTTATTGCTGGAAATGAAGTATTTGATCCATTGTTCCTCTTCCTTGCTAAAATTGATACTTGTCCTCATGTATCCCCATTTTGTGGGACATGCCTTTACTGTAATTTTTTTCTCTCTCTCTTTTTTTCTTTTTTTTTTCAATTTTTCTTGTCTTGCTTGTACCCAAGAAGGAAGTTCACAAACAAAACTATTCTTCTTTTTGCTTTTCTTGTATTTTTTTTTCTTTTTTTCAAACTTTTTATCATCACTCTAAATCTGAATTTGAAGAGAAATTCTCTTCCATTATGTGTACATCCAATGGAATCTCCTTCAATAACTCCTCCTTAGTTAATGGTGCATGGTATACCAGAAGGCAATATCCATTCACCACTAACATCCTCCATGAATTACCAATGGGAGAAAGAAGCACTGCTCCATATCTGAAAACTTCTTCAATCAAGTGTTGTCCATGCCTCCTAGTCTACAAAATCTTGTCAATTTGTACTTGAAACAATTAAATACCAATTCCCAAAATATGTTAAGTTCTTACATCAAGATAAAATCTTGATATACCCTTGTAATTCCATGTAAAGGGATTGAAATATTGTTTCAAAATAGCAACAATTTTGTTTTTTGTTTATAATTCAGTCAGCTAATAATGTTCAAGAATTTTCTTGGTTGCACTTCAATTTGTTTCATTCCTAGGAGGACATAATTTACCCCTTTGTAATTTCTTACTAAAGAGTTCAATGGAAGTAAATTTTCTATGTGCAGTTTTTCTAGTTTTTCTCCTTTATCCAAAGCTAATTTCTATGTGTTTGGACTAAAGGTTTTATGTGTATCTCCATTGATTTTTGTTTCTTCAAGCTCAGGTAAGTTCTTGTTTGAGCACAGTTGGTTGTTGCTGCAGTCAATAACATTTCTTGCAGGTTTTTTTTTTTACCAGATTCAGCTACATAGACAGGGGTTGCCTATCCTGTATTATTCAAATTGATCACAGGTTGGGCTAAAAAAGACATATTTTTGGTTTGCACAATAAGACAAGAAGTGTACAACTTTAGCAGATCAACTACTTGTCAGGTAGGATCACCTCTAATGAGATCAACTATTGTCGATGTAGGCTAAGAATTGTTAGGTTGCGGTTTAGCGCGGTAAAACCCTAACAATATTTAAGCAATAATGGCAAAACTCTAGGATCACTGTTAAGCTGTAAACTTCTATTTTGATTGTGCAAAAAGTTTTGTGATTTTTTTTTTTAACTAACTCAGCTTACATACAAGGGGTTACTTGTCCTGTATTATTCAGATTGACCACAGGTTGGGCTAAAGGTGGTGGTTGATTTACTTACCCTGTTTGTTGTTGTTGGGATCTCTCTTTGAGAAGAATTCATATTAGGCAACAAATTTTGTATCTCTGAGTTGTGGAAGTAAATGGAATTCATCAATGATATGTCCTTGTGAACAAATGCTACAAGTAGTTGATATGGCTATTTTTTTCAAGGGATAGTCTTGTATATCTACCATGATATCTTTCCAACACCTAGTACAAATTTTTTTATACTACCCTGATGATATGGATATAAAAAGGGCAGTACTAGAAGATGGCTCTTCTAAAAAATTTTAAGAGATATTATGTTTCTTGATAATGAGGATGATGAATTCTTTCAATTTTTATCAAAAATTTCAAATATGCGTAATTTAACCCCCAAGTGTGAAGATCACCTCCCTATGGTTGTTTTTTTTCTAAATGGACTAAAATGCAACTATCAATAATTATTATTTATACCAGCTATTACATTCATATTTTACTTTGAACTTCATAACTTAGCATAATACTAATTATTTGACTGCTTTTACCCTCTAACAACACCATGATCCCTTGCAATGATGCCAAAATTATGCATTATCGTTAAGCACATCATTAAATCTCAAAGATCTTATCAATCCTAGGTGGTGTCCAAGGTTGTCTATGATAGAAGGCTAGGGCAGAGTACAATTCAGGCATTCAGATTTCAAACATTTATTGGGTGAGACAGATTTGGTTTAGCCTTTTGGTGTCACACTAAACCTAATCTATAGAATGGAAAATTATAAGAAATAAAAACTAATTCTAATTTCAAAAAATTAAAGTTAACTACAATTGAATGAATTGAAATTGCTGAATTGAAATCTAATCTTCTTTTGCAGAATTGAAATAATAGAATTGAAATTGCTAAATTGAAATGTTGCTAAAATGAAATCCTAAATTACACTTGCAAAATTGAAACGTATTTTACTCTTGCAGAATGGAAGTGATGCTTGGAAATAAAACACTTGTCAATGCCCTACCACAAAAGGTCGTCAAGCTTCTGCTATAGGAATTGACAACAAAATGAAATATGTTGGAAATTGAAAGCTGCTGAAACATAAAAATAACAGAACATGAAAAGTAAAGGAAATAAGAAATAGGTTTTTAATATAATTTTTTAGCTGACACACACATAAATATTGTATACAAACATAATAGAAAACATCAATCACATAATACAAAATAAAAACAAGAAAATGAAATCTGGCAAGCAATCTATTAATTCTATTGCAGCAAAATTATAGATTAAAACCTACCATAAAATCCCTCCTTCTAGATCTAAAAGTGGGCCCATACTTCTTGATCTAGAAGGAGGTGAAAAACACTCCTTAACTAATTAACACTCAGAACAAAAAATGATAAAATAACTGCACTTTTATTGATGACAAAACATACTAAAAACTGTTACAGAAAATTGATGTACAATCTTAATTGCTGCTATTGAAAACTCTCCTCTATTCTAATTCCTAACTGGATCAACCAAGGAGGGAGTTGTGTTATTTATATAAATATTTACAACATATCCCATGCTCAAATCAACCTATGTGCTACTTTACAATGATTTGCCAATAATTTTGGATCTGAAATAAATGCAAATCTGGACAATTTGTGTTGCAGTAGTAGTCATTGGCCCTTAGAAAGCATCTTCAGTGGTGGGAGTACGTGGGAGGAGTCTAGAAATATCTCACACATCTTTCTCCACTTCATAATATGTCATTTCTATCTTGCAAATAGCTTCCTATTATGTTGCAGTTATTTCCCGGTTTATCCTAGAAGAGGATCAAAATTGATCTTTTCCATGAATGGTGGCTTTGGACGACAAGGATGGCAAAGTCAGATGGAAGATATTTTCCTTTAACCTTTTCAACCTTCTTTCCATTTTTCCATCATCAAAAATCATTCAACAATTCAAAAATCACTTTATGTTCTCATTTCGAAGATAAGTGGTTCATTTCAAAGAGACTGTATTTCTCATTCTGAAGATGTTCGCTAATTTCAAAGACTATATTTCTCATTCCGAAGATGTATGTTCATTATAAAGATCTTTGGAATGAACAATTGTGTGCTCTTCAAGTTATTTTAGCTACATTTCTTAGGTGGATTAGCCCTCAGGATCAGATTGCAATAGCCTTCATTCCTCTCCATGTGTGAATTCCATGCCTTGCCATTCATTGGTAGCTTGCTGGAATTTACATGGTAAATTACTATATTTTCTAGCTCTGCTGCACAATTGTAAAATATTGACATTTCTTGCAAATTCAAACAAATTAGAACATGGAAAAATTATTCAAATATCAACATGAAGGTGTACATCAAGTTGATACTGAATTTATACACTTCATTCATCAAGTAACCATGCTAAAATAGTGCAACAGTGCTGCACAATTGTCCCTCCTTTGTTATACCCTATTGCTGCCTATTTAGACCATGTGGGAATGCTTATAAATAGGTCATATGTCTTCTGTAGTCCTTCTGAACTCATTCCATCCATATCCTCATGCTTTGCTTGAAAACTTCAAGGTGTTCCTATAAAGTGATAGCTTGCTGATTTTTATATGGCTATTTTTTTCAGATTTTTAGATTTATGACAGTCCTAAAATTTTAGCTTCAATGTGGATTTGAAACAAGTTTAAGGATAGGAAAACATTCAAAAACCATTGAGAAGTTAATGGATATCAGCATGCCACATTTGGCTAATTGAAATGCATATTTTTACTTGCTACTTAATCAAGCAAAATCATTCACAAAATGCTGAAAATAGTCAAAAATAGAGATATAGTATTCCTAACATAAAATTATGCAAACACTTAACAAATAGTATATTTTAGTCAACTATTTGGCAATTAACTTATCATATGGTAGTCAAACATTGTGCAATAATGAGGTATTTTTGGGCAAGGCACAAGTTTAGAGAAAGGAGTTCTCTGAATCTACAACAAAAGATAGAAGATCACTGGAAGGATCAAGCCACCAAACCTAAGGCTCAATATAGAAAGTTCAAGACCACAATTTGGTGAAGTAGGAAGTTGTTCTAGATAGCCAACAAGAAGTTACAAATTCATCCACTATAAGGCAGTAACTTGGTGAAACAAAACACCAAGATCTATATCTACTATAGAAGCCATTATAGGTAACCAACTAGGGTGCAATCAGTTGAACTTAAATTAGGGTTTATTATCAAATTCCAGTATGCACCATGTTTGGATTAAAGTTGCAAGAAGAAGGGCTCATATTATAGTCTTCCATAAAGTGTAAAAAAGGAGAATTCATTTTAAGATATATTTGTACATTAATAGCAGTTGGATATTTTTGAAAGAAATAAAATTAGCATCTACCTGTTATCTATCTAGAAATAAAGAAGACAACATCCTACAATATTTATTGTAGTGAAATTTGTAGAAGATTATTGAGTGCATTATAATTCATTGAGTATCATTAAAAGTGAATTATTAATCCATTAAGCACTATACTAGTTGATCTTTAACTAGTTAATCTCAAGAAATTAGTTTGTGTTATTAAACTCACAAAACTAGCACAAGAATCTATAGCACAATGTGGCCAAAGGAAGCCACCAATACAAGAAAATAGGTGGATAAGGAAACCACCATTAATATCCTTGAAGGAAGCCTCAAATCAGGACTTGGTGAGTCTCAAGATTCAAGGAGGATATAAGGATTTTATTTAAGTGCAGAAAACAAAATTTCTTAATTTAAAAACAACATCTCATTAGCTTGGATTAACTATAATTAAAATATCCAAGGAAGCAGATTAAAAGGAAAGAAGGATTTCATAAAAATTTCCCTCGTATTGGTGCAAATCTAAATATTACAAAGCACCTCTTTTGTTTATTTGAAAGGACAAAAAAAATCATATTTATAGGAAGCAATGTAGACATCATATTTTGCAGGTTGAAGTGCAGAGTTCAAGCAAGAGGAAGAAGCCACCAAAGAGCTCACACGTCTAAGAATCAAGGTGTTTAAAAACACCATTTCTCCATTTCCAATCCAACCCTAGAAGTAAGCATATCACCTACAAAATTGGAGCTATTAAGAAGCCATTACCATCTGATTCTACGTAAAGAAAAGGGTAGTATATAGAGGAATATTGTCTACGTAGAAGAGGTGCTATCAAAGCCAAGCAAAAAGGCTAGAAATTGACTATTATATAGACATACAAACAACATATTATAGGCATAGAGATACAAAGGAATATGTGCTATACCCAAGGTTTCTACTTAGAGAGAACGATCGTCATTGAAGAGCATAAGAAGTTGTCATAGGACCACCATTGAAAGTGCCATAGAACCAAGAATAAATACATCTGGAGCCATCCATTATCTTCATCAATACTGTGTGCGAACTGAGAAGAGGGATTGCTTGCTTTTCAAGAAACATAGCAAGCCAACACATATTTCAAAGATATAGGTAAATATAGGGCATCAACACCCATTTTTGGAGTGTTAGAAGAAAGGCTTACATGCATAAGTTATGAATACCACTTGGCACAAGATCTCTAAGCATCCAATATTCATAAATAATCCAACACTCACCCACAAGGAGTTACAAGTCTTTGGGAGGTTACCATAAAACTCATCATTGCATTCGTTGGAATTGTAGACCAAAAATGGCCACATACTTAGAAAAATTTGACTAAGTGATAATGTTGTTATTCTGCTCCAAAATCAGGTTGATGGTATGAGTCCACTGGGAAATATCTCCACTTGAATGTTTGAACATATTCTGGGAAATTCCATTTCGGGTCCGAAGTAATGAGGGATTTCAAATTCGCAAAATTTTGTAAGAGATCGTGATGTCAGCAATAAAAAGTGTGGATTTGGTTCTTGTCGTATGTTCGATTTCAGAAAGTCTTTTTGCTTCCCGCTCTGGAAGAACCTTCTTGCTTTCCAATTCGGATTGATGAAAGTTCCAAAATCCACAAAAATTTTTAAGATATGATGACGTCAGTGGAAGAAATGTGTGGATTCATGATCTAGGAAATGAACAAGGATTCTCTTCTCAAAATGAAGATAAAGTGGAAGGGGAAAATAATCTAAGTGTTTGACTCTGGGCCTAGATTTACATTATCTCTAAATTCCACAAAAGTCACGAGGAGATGATGATGTCAATGATGAAAAGATGTGGATTAACAAAGACAACACAAAATATAAAGAGCCCATATCAGATTCAGGGTTTTGATGTTATGGATCTGAATTGAAGATTTTGATGTTGAGGAAAAGAGCGGGATGGCTTTCAGCTCACATCAAACTTAATTTAAGTCGTCCAAAAGGGAGAATCAATGATGGATGTTGACCTATCATATTTTTGTTGTTCAAAATATTTTTGCATAAAAACTATGGTGTGCAACTGGAAGATGAAACGTCAAAGACTTTCAAGAAAAGCTAACCAAAAGCAGTAACAAACCGATGGTGTCAAGTTGTTCTCAAGAAATATCGATAGGACGCGTGATCTAGAAGATTCTGAACTTTAGTTCTTTTGGTCGACCATCAAGTTGCAGAGATCCCGAACGACCATGGCGGATGTTCTTCCAACATATTTCTTGGAGTTTGAATGAACCAGCTAATGCCAGCTAATATTTTACTGAGCTATTGTAACAAGATTGAATGTATTATTTCTTGAATATTATAATATGAAAACTATAAAGAGATATTAAACCCTCGATTTAAAGGTTTGGCTCTAGCATGTTTGTCTATGCTACTATAAATATTTTTGAAGGACTGAATGCAAGGAGCAATACATTGATCTTCTCCTCAAGGCTACATTTTTGTGATGGATGTTAGAGGTTTGGATTTCATAGTTGTATTTCTGTAAATACTTAGATGGTTAGTTTGTAACGATCATGGATTACTAGATGTTATGAGTAATTGAAATCTATTGTGAAGTTTGTTCTTTGTTATTAGAAGGTATATTTCTATAAAATCTGGGTTGTGGTGAATTTTGCTATTTGGATTATCATTTCCTGGATATTGAAATTGCTTACTATAATATTTCTTTGTTATGCTTTAAATATCTGAAACGAGTTATCTTGGGATAAAAGTTGATCTAGATGTATATCTTTAATATGGTTTTTTGGAATATTTTTATGGTAATGCAATGTTGTTAACCTATCTATCCTTTGATATCTACATTTCTCTAACCTTATCCTTTTCTAACCCTAAACTCCAAGCCCTAATTGAGCATAATTGTGTCAACAATATTCTAATTTGACAAGGAACCAGCCTACTCTGGAGGTTGGATTTGAAACCCCTATTTTAGTCCATCCAATATTGAGTGTTGAGTTGCAGCTATCGGGTGTAAGCTTAATTAGAAAGTAGGAAGATAGATAGATACAATATCAAGAAAACTTGGTGCAATTCAGTGCCCAATAGTTTTTGGCACACCCGATGGGACAGTTCACAAGGAACACGAAACCCATCTTAAGAGTTATTGTTATAACTACCTGAAGGAATCAAGATTCGATGAATTGTCTTGATCTTTTTAATGGAGAAAATAAATTTCACCTGGTGACTCCCTGGTCAGAAGACCCTAAAAAGTATTGTATATCAGTGCCCTTTCATGTATTCCAGGTCCTTCAAGAGGAACAACCATGATTCTTTCTTTCACTGTGAGTTACCCCTGAGAGGGTCTACTGTTATCAAAATTTTGGATTGATATTTTATTGAATAATAAGAGCTTCTGGTAGAAAACCTAGTAGTTCCCCCAAGAAGACCTATAGCCAGAAACATGGCACATAATGTGGCCCTAAACGTGCCACTACAGAAGTACCCAAACTGGGACTCAATTGGGTCCCTTATTTTAGCCCAAATGGATGTCATTCCTCAAGTTGTATCTAAGGCAACACCCACATATGATGGATTTGGAAAGATAGCTTACGATAACTGCCAAGATATCTTGAATCTGACAGCAATCCATAATATAAAAGAGGAAAATATTATTGTTAGGATTCCCCCTGAAGCTAGACCAACTACTTTTTTTGCTTATATGTATTACATCCATGCCCTATGATCATAGCTAGGTTTACAAACATAGTAATCTAGAATTGAAAACTTTCCCCAAGTCTATAATGCTGCCATCCATGCTCAATACCATGTTCAACAAACTATGGATCAAGCTAAAATAAATCATAAAGGAAGATTTAATATGTTATGGCACCCTAATCAGATCATGGTTGGAAAAGACTTAGAGGAAGAAGGCCCAATTTTTGTAATGACGAGGTTTGGAAACAAAGCTTTACAAGTAGACCCTCAGAAAATGTGATAGTTCCAGGTCCCTTCCTAGAAGAAAGTTGATTTCCCCCCTCAGAACAGTGACATTTTTCCCATTCCCCAAGATAAGGGAAAGGAGAAGACCGACAATTTCCCCAAGATTTAGGAAAGAGTAATAGAAGGAGATAGGATGAAATCCAAGAATGAAGAGCAAGAAAGTCTTAGGTTCCCCTCTATTACTAAAATACAAAGGTTATAGGTAACCCAAAAATAAAAAATAAGGTATGGTGAGCGAGACGGAGAACTGGAAAAACTATCCCTAACCAAGTTTGAGTATAACATTATGGAAAAGATGAAAAATATTCCATCAAAAGCTAGCATGTATGATACCCTTTTCATTTCGGGCCAAATTGACTTACTTAAAGCTTCCCTCAGTAAAATTCCCCAGAGCATATTCGCTACCATCATCCTTAGTATACCCTCAGAAAAGAAAGAAATGATATTGTTGTCCTAAATAAAAAACCTCCCCCCTTTTATATATCCTTAAGAATGGAGGGATGGGTAGTCCGAAATTGCATGATTGATTCAGAAGCATCAACCACGGTTATGCCTAAAGCGGTCTATGAAGAGATGGGGATGGAATATACACGGTCTTGTTCGAGAGTATTGCAACTAGATGGGACACCTGTAAATATGGTTGGAGTTATTAAAGATGTACTAATGAGGTTGCATAGAGCCCCTGAGGTGACAATAGTGCAAGAAATAGTGGTGGTGGATTTAGAACCCTATTTTGGATTATGTCTCTCAAGAGAATTTACTGCAAAGCTTGGAGTATGTATGTATGTATATGGATTATTCTAGCATGGTAATACCTTTCAATGGAAAGAGGATAAGGATAACTCCTGAGAAACCAATTGCTTATCATATTGAGAAAACTGAAGAAGACATGTGTAACCTTAATCCTGTGGAGGAATTTGAGCTAGTAAAAAACATTGAAGAACTAGATATTGAAGATGAGTTGCCTCTCAAAGAGGATTACAGTAAATTTGGAACTGGTATGGGTACATACAGCATCACAAATGAATTGGAAAAGAAACTACTGGATATTTCTAATAAATCCCTAAGAAATGATGAAACATGGGTTATGCACTTTGATGGTGCTAAATGCAGAAATGGTGTAGGGGCTGGTGTAGTTCTGCAATCACAGTCAAAAGGGGTGAAGAATTTTTCTTATAGACTAACATGGTCATGCACCAATAACATCACATAATACGAGGCTTTGTGCCTTGGATTAATGCAATTTGAAAGCATGGACATAAATATTTTGAACATATATGGTGATTCTAAGTTAATAGTACATCAGGTAAGAAATAAGTGTAGCAGTAAGCATCATTACTTAAAATCTTACTAGAATAGAGTTTGGGACCTAATGGATTCATTTGATGCCCTAAACCTAACTTTTGTGCCTAGAGAAGAGAATCACCTGGCAGATGCATTGGCAACTAAGGGAGCTAATTTCAATCCTCCTATATATTTTGGAACTAAGAATACAAAGGGGATTAAAATGGTTTTTAGGCCTACATAACCGGATAAGAAAATATTCTGGTAGGTTTTTGAGAGTGATGAACAGATTATGGACTTTATGATAAAAAAGCATGCTTCACGACTGTCCAAGAAGAAGACTTGGAGGAGGTATACCAGCAGGACTTCATCCAGTTGAGAAACAATCACATCCCAAAGGGGTTGGTTACCCTTGAAAGTTTATTTTATAATGATGATAGAAAGAAAATGGGAGTTATGAAGGTTGGTGAAAATATCTATAAATAAATAGAAGTCAGAATCGAAAAGAAGTTAAATATTGGGGTCTAATGTTTTGCTGAAGAAGTAGAATATATTAAAGCTTTATGTTTAAAATACCAAGATACGATAGCTTGGTCATATGAGGACCTTGAGTTTTATGACAAAAGGATTATTTAGCATACTATTGAGTTAGAGTCTGATTCTAAACCATTCTAACAAAAATAGAGGCCTGTCAATCCAAGGATAGAAGTCATTATGAGAGAAGAACTTTTGAAGTTGTTAAAGGCTAGGATAATATATCCGATAAAACACTCTACTTGGGTAGCTAATTTGGTACCTATAAGAAAGAAGAATGGGGACATACGCCTATGTGTAGATTTTAGGAATTTGAATCAAGCTTCCCTCAAGTATCACTATCCCCTTCCTCAGATTGATAGGATTTTACAAGTAGTAGCTGGAGCAGAGAGGTTTTCTCTACTGGATGGTTATTCTAGATATAACCAGATCTCGGTAAAAGATAAAGATCAATATAAGACAATATTTACTACAAAGTGGGGAACATTTACCTATTAGAGGATGCCTTATGGGCTATCTAATGCAGGAGCTACATTTCAGATGGCCATGGATTATGCCTTCGGTACACTTATAAACAAAGTCATTCTGATTTACCTAGATGACATGACTCTGTTTTCTCATGATAAAAATGATCATCTATATCATTTGGAACAAGTTTTTCAAAAATGCAGAGAATTTGGTATTTCATTGAATCCTAAGAAGTAATTATTTGCAGTACATGAGGGAAAACTTTTATAAAATGTAGTCTCAAAAGAAGGTATGGCCATAGAACCAGATATAATTAAAGTAATCCTAGCTATTCTTTTACCTACTAATCAGAAGATGTTGCAGTATTTCTTAGGCCAGATCAATTTTATTAGAAAGTTCATTTTTGATTTTGCACAGAATGTGAGGCCTATATCTGAACTACTCAAGAAGAAGGCAGAGTTCAAGTGGACTGAGGTTAGGAATCAAGCTTTTGAAATCATCAAGTAATCCATTTCTACAGCCCCAGTTTTGATAAATCTTGATTTTAGCAAAGATTTTATCCTATATGCTTATGGAGCTGAACAAAGTTATGCTTTAGTACTCACTCAAAAGGATGATCAAGGGGATGAACACCCTGTGTTATTTTGGAGTCAGAATTTACATGACTATCAAGTGAAATATAATTTTATTGAAAAACAAGTGTTTGATATGATGAAGTCACTTAAGAAGTTTAGACAATATCTGTTGTAGAGAAAAACTCTGGTGTATGTAGTTCATCCAAATATGAGAAGTTTTATTTTACAAGGTGACCTTGGAGATAAAAGGATTGGTTGGATTACTAAGATCCAGGAATATGATGTGGAAATATGACCTACCAAGCTAATAAGAGGTAGAGCCTTGTGCCAAGGATTGGCATATATTTCAGCTCTGGCCGTAGTAACAAATTGTCAGATGACAGAAGAAGATCAAATAGATATTTTTCACACTTTGGATTCTGATTGGATCAAACAAATGACTAGGTATTTTCAAACTGGTGTATGCCCACCTGATCTGAATTCTTCTCAAAGAAGGAGGTATAGACTTCATGAAATATGCATTATTATCGCAAAGATTATTCAAAATAAACTTATATGGTGTTCTCCTAAAATGTTTGAGGGAGGACCGACAAAACAGAGTCCTAGAAGAATTTCATGGAGTATCACCCAGTGGCCATGGCTCAGGTAGAGTTACATCTTTGAAAATAATAAGAGTAGGCTATTATTGACCTATTGTCTTTAAGGATGCTTTCAAAGTTACTCAGGTTTGTGATAAATGTCAGAGGTATGTTGGAAGAACTAGAAATGTTGCATCTCCTCTAAAGCCTATTCAAGTTGAAGAACCTTTCTAGCAATGGGGTTTGTATTTCATAGGAGTTATAAACCCTAACTCTTCATCAAAACATAAGTTCATATTGACAACTACTGATTATCTAACCAGATGGGTAGAGGCTATTCCTACAAAAAGGGTAGATCAAGATGTTGTGATCAACTTTATGGAGAGTTTAATTGCTAGATTTGGAATCCTGGAAGCTTTGGTGAGTGATAATGTAACTGCTTTTATAAGGGCCAAGTATATTGATTTTTCTAGTAATTATGACATCACTCTCAAAAATACTTCAAATTATTATCCTCAAGGTAATGGACTTGCAAAATCTACTAACAAGAACCTATTGAGGATTTTGAGAAAGTCCCTGGAAGGTAACAAGAGGAGTTGGCATCTATTGCTTGACCATGCTCTATGGGTAGACAGGATTACCATTAAGAAATCTATCAAAAATTCCCCTTATGCACTGGTATACGAAAAAGAAGCAGTATTGCCAATCCACTTGGAGATCTCGACACTTAAATTTGTTAGTTTAGAAGAGGAATAATTAAAGGGAGATCCTGTAAAAACCAAATTGACACACTTGCTGCAACTGGAGGAAAGCCAGGCTCAAACATATGATCATTTTTAGAAGCACTCATCCGATATTAAAGCATGGTTTGATAAAAAGGCTAGGTTTAGAAAACTTCAGGTCAAAGACTCAGTTCTCAGGTGGAATGTGGACAAAGCAAAGTTGGGCAAACATGAGAAATTTGATTCCTTTTGGGATGGTCCTTTTGAAATAGTGGAAGCTAAATAATCTAATGTATTCTAGCTGAAGGATCTGGAAGGGAACATTCAATCGATTTTGATGAATGGTTTCCACCTCAAGCTTTACTATTTGTAAGTTTTTATCTCATTGTAACATATGTACATAAATATTTCCCTTTCTTTCTGCACTTTGTTCTTGTTTTTACACTTTGTAAATTGGTCCTTTTTTAGAAAAGGTACTCCAAAAAAAGAGAAAAAAGAAAAAATTTGTTTCAAAAAAATAACTAAGTGTTGAGAGGGATGTGCTAAGGTTCTATTCCGTAGACGGTACCATCCAAGGTTCTCTAGAATGACATTTTGCCTTTGAATCCGTATGATTGGATCCGGATGGACAATTTCGCAGGATGATCCACCAGGAGAAAGATGAGAATGGTAATAATCTAGAAATCTATCAAAGCTTGGAATAGGCCAGAGCGAAATCAATTCAAAATAAAACGATAAGTTCTAAAATGATGCGTGAATACTAAATATTGCTCATGCATTTAATCCTAATGAACTCGTGCATGAAACAAAGAGTAGCCAAAGGGATGTGATGGGCTGGTAGCTCAATTTCAAAATTCGACCAATTAAAAGGTACACCACCACCTTCAAAATTTTGGTTAAAAAGTAAGGTTTGATGTTCTCAGCATGGTTTCTATGTGACCCTCTACCCTCTAGACAAAATTTGTATTTTCAGAGGGTAGGGTTTGCATGGAAATCATTCTTTAAAACATAATCTCAAAGATAATTTTTGTTTTGACTCCTGAATCCCAATGGATAAGACTATGGATTCGATTGGTTTTGTGATAAAATCCACCAGGGAGGCACCAAAATGTAGACCAAAAATGGCCACATACTTAGCAAAATTTGACTAAGTGATAATGTTGTTATTCCTCTCCGAAATCAATTTGATGGTATGAGTCCGTTGGGAAATATCTCCACTTGAAGGTTTGAGCATATTCCGAGAAATTCCATTCTGGGTCCGAAATAATGATGGGTTTCAAATCCACAAAATTTTGTAAGATATCCTGATGTTAGCAATAAAAAGTGTGGATTTGGTTCTTGTCGTATGTCTGATTCTAGAAAGTCTTTTTGCTTCCCGCTCCGAAAGAGCCTTCTTACTTTTTGCTTCAAATTGATGAAAGTTCCAAAATACACAAATTTTGTAAGATATGATGACGTCAGTGGAAGAAATGTACAGATTCATGATCCGAGAAATGAACAAGGATTCTCTTATAGGAATGAAGATAAAGTGAAAGGGAAAAATAATCTAAGTGTTTGACTTTGGGCCCAAATTTGCATTATCTCTAAATTTCGCAAAAGTCACAAGGAGATGATGATGTCAACGATGAAAATATGTGGATTAACAAAGACAAAACGGAATAAAAAAGATCCCAGGGCGGATTCAGGGTTTTGATTTTGTAGATCTGAATTGAAGATTCTAATGCTGAGGAAAAGAGTGAGATGGCTTTCAGCTCGGGCTAGACTTAATCTATGTCATCAAAAAGGGAGAATCAACGGTGGAGGTTGACCTATCATATTTTTGTTGTTCGAAAGATTTTTGCATCAGAACTATGGCATGTCGTAGGAAGATGGAACGTCAAATACTTTCAATAAAAGCTAACCAGAAGCAATTACAGATCGACAGTGTCAAGTTGTTCTCAAGAAATATCGACAGGATGCATGATCTGGAAGATTCTGAACTTCAGTTCTTCTGGTCGACCATCAAGTTGCAGAGATCTCGAACGACCATGGTGGATGTTCTTGTAGTAGATTTCCCACAGTTTGAACGAACCAGCTAACGCCAGCTAATATTTTGTTGAGTTGTAACAATATTGAATGTATTGTTTCTTGAATATTATAATATGAAAACTATAAAGAGAGATCGAACCCTTGATTTAAAAGGTCGGCTCTAGCGTGTTTGCATGTGCTACTATAAATATTTCTGAAGGACTGAATGCAAGGAGCAATACATTGATCTTCGCCTCAAGGCTACATTTTTGTGTTGGATGTTAGAGGTTTGGATTTCATAGTTGTATTTTTGTAAATGCTTAGATGGTTAGTTTATGCCGATCATGGATTACTAGTTGTTATGAGTAATTGAAATCTATTGTGAAGTTTGTTCTTTGTTATTAGAACGTGCATTTATGTAAAATTTGGGTTGTGGTGAATTTTTCTATTTGGATTATCATTTCTTGGATATTGAAATTGCTTACTGTAACATTTCTCTGTTATGCTTTAAATATCTAAAACGAGCTATCTTGGGATAAAAGTTGATCTGGATGTATATCTTTAATATGGTTTTTTGGAATATTTTTATGGTATTGCAATGATGTTAACCTATCCATTCATTGATATCTACATTTATCTAACCTCACCCTTTTCTAACCCTAAACTCCAAGCCCTAATTGAGAATAATTGTGTCAACAATCTGCTAAGTTGACAAGGAACCAACCTACTATGGAGGTTGGATCTGAAACCCTTATTTTAGTCCATCCAATGTTGATTGTTGAGCTATAGCTATCAGGTGCAAGCCTAAGTAGAAAGTAGGAATATAGACAGTCACAATATCAATAAAACTCGGTACAATTCAGTGCCCAATAGGAATATCAATGCCTACTAAGCAACACTCAAACACTTGTCCAAAAGTCATGAGTAAGTAGTTCTATTTAAGGCATCTATATTGAAGAAGGAACAACACTGGAGGTCAAAGAGAAGCCCAATATTGAATGGTGTGAATAATATTCGAAGGAAGAAAGCTAATTCAAGCTTGTGTGCCATTTAAAGGATAATTCCAGTATTAAAGAATTTGTCATAATATCAGCAAAGGTACCACCTCATGTGATTAGCAATATAGCATCTAATTCATGGAAGGAATACATCATAAAATCTCCATACCAACGTGGAATTCACAAAATATTAGACCGAGCATTCGTTAAAGGAATAACAACATCGATTACAGGGAAAATAAGTGCTATGTAAGGGAGATTTCAGCACCTGTCAAAGAGGACATCGATTGTCATTTCAAAGAATTCAAATCTACCATCTCACAACATCAAGGCAAAGGAATTCTAAGGTAAATCATATAATATTTATTGCTTGCTATAGACTAAGGATATATTGGAGTTATAAGGGCACATTATATTTACTATTGCAATTCATTCACTTAGCATTAGTAATATATTGAGTAAGCATATACCAGACTATTTATATTTGCAAATAATAAAGTAGGAGGAATAAGGATTTCAACTTGGAAATTAAAAACCCTATTATTACAAATATTATATTGTTTTCTAATTTTCCATATTGCAGAGTGATAATAAGTACTACGTCAAAGTAGGTAATTAGAATTTAGAAACATTAAATACTAAATATCAAAAGCTAAAGGATGTTTCTTAAGGAAAATCAAGAGTTGGAAATAAATTGGCATATTTGTCTCAAATCATATTAAAGGGACAAAATAAATCCAACCAATAGAACCTCATCAAATTAGAAAGTGCTTAAGTTCAATTGCAGTAATAAGGTGTAATAGAAATTGATTTATGCTACTTACAATACATTACAAAATCAACTCAAAATTGAACTACTATTCTCAAAAATCACTTTATCTAAAACACTAGGGAGTCATAAGGTATTCTACAAAACTTGATAATAATAGCACACATAAAAAATTATCAAGTACTTAATCCATTTGGGAGTCATAATATTTCTACAAAACCTAGAATTTCACAAGGTTCATCATGGCATCAAATAATTTCTTTCTTGCAGAATCCCAGTCACTCAAGGGATCAAACTATTTCTCCTGGAAAAATAAGGTAAAAGCAATCTTAGTATATGAAAAAAATTGGGAGATAACTCAAGGAACATAAAAAATACCAACCACAGATGATATTGAAATTTAGAAGTTTGATGAAAAAGATTCAAAACCTCTAATTATAATAACCTCTGCCATCACTTATGAAATAAAACCTTATATCATTTTAGTAAATACATCTACAAAAGCATGGAAAAGCTTAGAAAATATTTGAAGGAAAAAAAAAGCCTTTATCCTACATCTTTAAACTCGACTACATTCTCTAAAAATGAATAGTGTGAGAGCATAGAACTATTTTAAGAACACAAGCTTATACTGAGAGGGGGGTGAACAGTATAATACCACTTTTTACTTTTCTTTCCCAAATATTATTAATCAATATAATCAATGGCGATATCAATAGAAATAACCAAAGCAATGCACAAATCATCACACACAATAGAGACACAAAAATTTACGTGGTTCACCCAATGCGGGCTACTCCACGGAGAAAATATTTTGCTAAAACTTTCTCAATAAATCTCTTGGGAATCCTTCCCAATTATAATATTTATGGACCTCTTTCCAAAGGAGATGTTGATCCCCTAAATCTCAAGTTTGTGGATCTCTTCCATAGGAGAACTCTTTCCCCTTATGCTCTGGCTAGTGATCTTCTAGAAGACTCTGTCTCTCTACTGCACTGACTTGTGGATGTCTCTCCACTTGAAGACTTCTCACTTAGATCTGTCTTCAATTGTCCTGGCTACTAGATCTCTATCCACTGAGACTCTATCCTTTATACTTTGTCACCTCCAAAGATCTATCAATAGGCTCACTCAAAAACTTATCAAATCTGCTCAATAGGTCTACTCAGAACCTGCTCAAATTTTCTCAATAGGCTCACTCATAACCTACTCAAATCTGCTCAATAGGCTCACTCAGAACCTTCTCAAATCTTCTCAACAAGCTCACTCAGAACTTGTCCAAATCTTCTCAACAAGCTCACTCAAAACTTGTCCAAATATTCTCAACAAGCTCACTCAGAACTTGTCCAAATTTTCTCAATAAGTCCTCTCTAAGACTTGCTCAAATATGCTCAATAGGCTCACTCAGAACCTGCTCAAATATGCTCAATAGGCTCACTCAAAACCTGCTCAAATATGCTCAACAAGCTCACTCAGAACTTGTCCAAATCTGCTCAACAAGCTTACTCAGAACTTGTCCAAATTTGTTCAATAAGTCCTCTCTAGGACTTGCTTAAATCTGCATAGCAAGCTTTCACAAAAGCTTACTCAAAATCTGTCCACAATCCTTCTCAAAGACTTGCCTCAAATCAGCTCAACAAAATCTCAACTCAATCTCATAGAATCATAAAGAGAATTGTTAGAGACTCAATATGTTCTATACTCAAATCCAAATCTTAACTCAAATCAATCTCAACACAACAATATTAGAGAAGCATAAAGAGAATTTTTAGAGACTCAATATGTTCTATACTCAAATCTCAATCTCAACTCAAATCAATATCAACTCAACAATCTCATAGAAGCATAAAGAGAATTGTTAGAGACTCAATATGTTCTATACTCAAATCCAATTTCTTTCTCAACTCAACTCAAATCAGAATATAGAATAGTTTTTTTATGGAACTTGAACAACCACTTCACACAATCACTTGACTAGGCTCAAACAACTCTACTCAACCAATCACCACAAGGAATAACTCTTTCTCACAAACCCTAGTCCAAGCATGTATCAACCAACTCAAAATGTTTCCAACAATGCTCAATCACAAGTCTTACATAAAAATGATACTCATGTTCTTCTCTAACACAAGTTCAAGTTCATTTCACAATCAATGGGCTTCAACAACAATGCTTATAAAATAAGGTTTAATCACAACTCTCAAACTAGAAAACCTTGAAGCATTCAACCAACCACTTTCGAAAAGGAAACCACAATCAATCCTTTTCTCTCCAATGATATTTCAGAAATCAACCACCATAAAAAATCAATAGGAGAATGTGCCCATACCTTTTATGAAGATGAAAAAACCTCTTTGAAATCTGCCAGAATCACAATATTATTTTGCCAATCTTCATGAGGGTTAGGATAAATTACAAAACAATTATCACAACTTTTTACACCTTATTTCTCCTAGTCAAAAATCACATCCACCAATAGAAAATAATTAAAGATTATTATTTCCTTATCTAATTAAGCATAGCATGAATATCACCACAACCGTTTACCATTCTCTTATTTCTCCTAAAAACATTTTGCACTAATGCACAACTCACTAAGCTCCTTAATGCAAAAATCCCACATCAACTAGTGCAAAATATAAGCCACAAATCATAAACTATACCACCATGGCAAACCCTCAATAATGATGCATTAACCTTAGCTTAGGCAAATTAAAACATTTATATCTCAATCTTCGATAATTGCGGTGACGAAATACCTTGGAAAATATTGTTTTATGCTCCAAAAATTGTGGCGATAGCACACAAGTGAAAAACGAATTTCGGGTGACTCAAACCCGAGACCTGCAGCAGCGAGTGTGCCTTTGCACTCCTTCCACCCACCAAGTGGGCTAAGATTCACACGTGGAACCTATTCCACTTCGTTCTTGAAGTACTTCCTTTTGGCACCCACGAACTTACAAACTGCACTTCTCCCAAACCTTCGTCATCAATAGTGCATGATTTTGGAGGAGGATAACTTTTGCAAAAGAGGATTTATCATTCGAATTTTGGAGGACATAAACCATTGCTTAACAAGGTGCCTTTTATACACGATGCATATGGGGAAGAATAAAATTCAACGTCGATGGAAAATGGAGGGAAAACTTTTGATTAATTTTAAAATTTAAATTTAAATTTTAAATAATTTTAATTTTAATTTTAATTTTAATTTTAATTTTAATTTTAATTTTAATTTTAAATAATTTTAATTTTAATTTTAATTTTAATTTTAAATAATTTTAATTTTAATTTTAATTTTAATTTTAATTTTAAATAATTTTAATTTTAATTTTAATTTTAATTTTAATTTTAATTTTAAATAATTAAAATTTAAACTAAATCTTTAAAATTAAATATCTCCATCACTAGGGCACCTTTTTCGACGAAACGAAAAGCCAACTTGGGTTTTAAGAAAAACCCATTTCAAATCTATCAACTATGGTTTTAAATAAAACCTTTTACTTTGTCTGCCTTGGTTTTCACAAAAATCCTTCCTTGCACTTTCACAAAAAATAGTGCATGCCATCATAGATCCTTTTGACATCAAATAACCTTTTGACATCAATGACAACATTTTAGCTTAGGGACTCAAATTTTCCAACACTATTCCTAAGGAAAGTAGTAGATATTAAAGGTAAATTATTAACCTTAGGAGAAGATATCAAAGATGAACTTCTTACTCAAGTAACCATGAGAGCACTTCCAAATAGCTATAAATATTTGGTTACATATTTACAAGTCCTAAGTAAAGATACTTATTTTGATGATCTAATCAATATTCTACAGGAATATGAGGTAGAGAATATATTTAAATATGAAATGACTACCACTGTAATGACATCGAAATACAGTCCATATGAGAATATTACTTCATCATCAAGAGGATGAATACCATGGTATAACAGGTATTGTCAAATATGCAAAAAAAAAGATCATATAACTAACTATTGTAGATTCAATCCCAAAAATCAGAATCAAGGAAATAAAATGAACAATGCAAGCAAATTTTAACCACGACAATATCAAAACTAGTAGTGAAATCAGCATCCAACCAATTATTCTCAATTGGAGTATCAAAAAGAGAATAAAAAAGGGCATCTAGCTCAAAGGATAGAATAAATTGAAGAACTAGAAGAATCTACATATGATTATGAAATGAAATCTCTTTCAGCAAGAACAACTGATTATGAAGACACTAAACACTTGTTTGAACAAATTACAGAGAATAGAGAAGAAGAATACAATGTCCAAGACAAAGAAGAAGATCCATATTGAAGATTGAAATGTTCAATACCCAGATAATGTAATATAGGGGGGTGTTAGAGTTAGAATATATTACATCATTTGGGTCATGTAAATGTACCATCTTTGGTACATATAGTAGATATTACTTTAGGGAGAAGTTAGCTACTTACTTCAAGTAATGTAATAAATACACAAGTTTCAATGTGCAAGGTGTCCACTTGTACAACTAGGTAGAGTGTTGGCCAAGGAATCAATTTTCCTATATAAAGGGCCTCATAGTGATAGAGCATAAGACATAGCATACAAATATCAAGAGTATTGTAGTAGAGTGTAGTAGAGATGTTCTTGAAACTTGAGAAGGCTAAAAACATCCTTATAGCTTCAAGTCATGCAACTGGAGAAAAATTCTCATCAAATTCAATTCCTTTTACCTGTGCATAACCTTTGCATACTAACCTTGCTTTATTTCTGACCACTTGTTCATCTTCATTTAATTTGTTTATGAAAACCCATTTTTTGCCAATCACATTTTTGTCCTTTGGTCGTGGAACAAGTTCCCAAGTTTTGCTCTTCTCTATCTGATCCAATTCCTCATTCATTGCCTTAATCCAAAATTCATACTCACTTGCATGAGTGAAGTCTTTTGGCTCAATCTTAGATAGCAAAGAAAAAATTACTTGTTGAGATGGTTTTATTATTCTTCTTCTTGTCTGTATTTTGTCTAGATCCCCAATGATCTGATCTTTTGGATGATGTTTCAATACATACCTGGATGGATTTTTAGGAAGAAGTCTTCATGTTTCTTCTTCTTCTTTATCTGATTTCTCACAAAATTCTTCTTGACAACATCCATCTTCTTGATACACAATTTGTTGAACTGGTTCCCTTGAATCTATCTTTTCATCAATTGTTACATTTATAGTTTCCACCATAGTGCATGTTCTTTTTTTGAAGCATCTGTAGGCTTTACTCCTTCTAGAGTAACCAAGAAAAATTCCCTCATCACATCTTGGATCAAACTTGCCTAAGTTTTGGTCTTCCCGTCTTATGTAACATTTGCTTCCAAAAAATTTGAAGTGTTTTACAGTGGCAGGTATTCCTTTCCAAAGCTCATATGGATTCTTGTGATGATTTACCCTCATTTGAGGCCTAGTGATTATGTATACTAATGTGTGTAGACACCAAAATAGCACCAATCTGATTATGTGACTACAAGCACTGACCGAATTGGCATACATACCCCCTAGGGCAGCCTCCAGAGGTTAAACAATGGTCCTAACCACTCCCAAATCATTTTTGGAAGGTCAGAGGTCAATTTTTGCACCTTTTAAGCACTTTGCTCCCTATTCGTCCCACCCTGGGATGATTAGAATCCTATTCGTCCCACCCCGGGATGATTAGCAACAATCACTCCAAGGTGGGACGATTAGCAGGTTTGACTGGCAAAAAGTCAAACCTTGACAAATGGCAGCCCAGATCCGCCACCTAACTTCACCTTCAGGGCATGCAATTGTGAGGAATGGTTTCAAATCAGAGAGAGACTTCAGTCAAGCCTGCCCTGATCATGGAGGCCTCATTCAAGGAGGCTCTAAATTAGGGAGGAATCTTCTCTCCCCCAAAAAGGCATGGTGAGCCAAGTGGCGCCCTCGCATGCGCATTCAAAGGAGACCCTTAGGTCTATAAAAAGGTGAGCCTCCTCACCCCAAAAATAGAATAGAGCTGGAGCATTTGGAGCAACGAAGTGCTACCAAACTATACCCCCATTCCTCTTTGTGCTTCCTACATCCCTAATTTCTCTTTTGGAAGAGAGGTTATCGGGTGAGCACTAGGAACGTAATCCAGACCCAAAACCCAAGAAATCAGCCATAATCCCACCCCAAACTCATTGACACAACCCCCTAGGAGGTTTTTGACCCATCCCACTTGGATTGGTGTCAAAACTAGGCCCTAAACGGTGGGCGTCCCACCCCCGGGCGCCCCCCGAACTGCTGTAGTCCTAATCGCCCCACCCCGGAGTGATTAGAAATTTGTGCTTTATTTCTTTACTATTCTTTTTGCATTCTCTTTTATTTAATGTACTTATGTTTTTGTCCAAGTTTCATTGCTTTCTGACATGATTTGACTTGGTTTCTGTCATTTTTATGCATTTACTAACCTGTAGGGAGTGCCTTCGGATACAGGATGACCTGGGTAGAATATTCCAAATATGACCTTCTGGGTCATCTCAAAATGCTTTTTTAGTCTAACCACAAGTTTTTAGGAGTTTTGGAGGCCTCTGGATGGGACATTTGCAAGGTCACTTTTTGCAAGTTTTGTTGCAGTCCCCAACGTCCCACCCCGGAGTGATTAGAAATTTATGCATGATTTCCTTACTATTATTTTTTCAATAGGTCCCTGATGATATCCTAATTCCTCTATTAAATTTTCATTGCATTCTGACATGATTTGACTGTAGTTTTATCATTTTTATGTGTTAACTAGCTCGCAGGGCGCCCCTGTCACATACAGGAAAATATGGGTAGGATAGGCAGATTATGAGCATCTAGGTAGTCTTAAAATCACATATAATGCCTAACCTATGAGTTTCATGTGATTTGGATGAGCGTAGGTGGGACATTGGAGTGCTCACCTTGGAGAGGCCCTCGACGGGCAAACGCGCATAACGGGGCCGTCCGACGCCGCTTCGACGCAAAATCAGGTGATACCAACTCTAGATGTTGTACTTTACATTCATATGTCATTTTTTAATCGATATATCAACCTTATCACTGATATTCCACAAGCGCCCACTGGAGGCCTTGGGGATTGCATGTTTTTCTAGATACGCATATGCTATTAATGATTTGTTGTATTTCTATGCGTAGGATCTCACCACAAAGAATACTAGAGGGGTAGAAAGGAACAAAAAACACATGGACACAAGTGGCGGCAACCTTTAGCCCGCCCACTTCGAATGTGGGCACGCGAAAGATGCTGGAAGCATACCGTCCGATCTTGGAAGCGTGGCTTCATCCATGCATCCATTGATGTAACAAATTGTATCACATGTTCTGAGCCCTAGATGGGGGATGTATTGTAATCATATCAAAAGCAATATCAATGAAAGAGGCCCCGCTTTGTTTGCTTACATCTTGTTTCTGCGTCATTTCCTTCATGCATTCGTAGGACTTAGCATCTGTATCTACTTTTGTTTGCATAATATTGGTACGCTATATTTCTATGCTACTTTCAGTGGCAATCATGGTGGGACCCTATCCCCTGCTGTTAAGATCAAGTTTTTGATCCGAATTTTGTGGTTTTTCTTTGCAGGTGTTACTCATTCGGGCACTGGACTGCTACTCGTGTCACCCCGGGACGAATGCATATTCATCCCACCCTATGACGAATGCAGACCTGCTATTCGTCCCACCCTAGGATGATTAGAACTCTATGCATTTTTTGAGCAAAAACTCAGAGGCATCTGGTTTGGACAGAGAAGAGGTAGGCCTTCTGAACATCCTCTGTGTTTTTCTACTTTCTGTTTCTGCAAATTTCTGCTTTCTTTGCTTTATTTTTAGACACTTGCATAGAAAGGTTAAGTAGTTTGTTTTCCTTTCTTGCAATAAAAAATAAAAAAAAACATAGAGTAAATTAAATGGAAGGAACTTGATTAGGAATGCATTCTTCTCTGGTTTGCTTGCATGATACTTGCACAAGTGGCAAGTCCTCATTATAGGTTTCAGTTCTAGGTAGGTTTTGTGATTTCCTTTTTGCTACTAATGGTTTCTGAAAGATAAAATGTACTTTAAAGCATTGCATTAGTGAAAACCATCTTTTGTTGTATGTTTTCTTTCTTTACACAATTAAAGGGAACCACACACACCACCTAATAAAGTTAACATCAAGGAGTTGGTCTTAATACCCCAACACTTGATCAAGACCAACGGTGGATTTCATCACCACCTTGGCTTGGATTTTGCATACATATACCCTGATCGTGACTGTTGCTAGATGTAAATCCTGATGAAAGCTGACCAAGTGTAGCGGGGGTGATTCCCCATGCATGAGGATAAGTCTTCTATGGTAGGTGTCAAAAATAGAGTGATCCCCCTTCCGTACCGCCTATGTTCCACTTACTGTTCTTCTCTCGCATACCAATAGTTTCCCTCATGTAAGGGCGGGTATATTGAGAGGTTCGGTATAACGGCCTGGCAATGGTATATTGAAGGGGCGACCATTTTGGAGATACAAGAGCCCTCATTATGCATGTATAACAAAGTTTTCTTTACAAGAGTTACATAACAAAAATCAAACACACTGAACTAGATCTAGGGCACACATTTAATCTGTAAACGAGATAATCATTTCTTTGTTTGTGTGGTCCCCTTTTGTTTGGTGTAGCATAAAAATTGTAAAGAAGATAAAAATATACGTATCTTTTTAGAAAAACCACCACCATGGTGTATACCCGTAGCCAAGCCCAATCATGGGTAGAAGCTACGAAAAGTATACAAGGAGGCACAAGTCACCTCCGTTATAGCCCCAAGGACTTGGTTATACCACCTTGGTAGCCTGACCCACAACATAGTCCACACTATGCCACTACAGAAAAGGACTATAGAGGCACCCCTTTGAGGGGCACTCCCATTCAACACAGACCCTCTCAAGAGGAGTACACACATGGGAAGGCTCCCTTAGACACTCATTATGAGTGGCCACTATGCAATGAAGTGCTAGAGCAGCATAGGGTTCATAAGGAGGGGGCACACGATTATATCATTCCCCCTCCACCCCTCATTATTGTTAGAACTAATAGGCCAAATCTAGAGTGCAAGGCTCTTCAGATAGGGCGAGCCAACTCCGCCCATCCCTTTCACATGTACGAAAGGGAGCATGAGGAAAACCAATATATTCCTCAAGAGCAATACACCACGTGGGAGCAATGCGCCTCCACACCTGCTAATTATCAAGATCACCTATTGAGGCCAGAGCCTCGGGTGAATGTTGCTAACCTCGATAGAGGAAAGTGACCCATAGAGATCTCGGATCACCACGACCAAGATAGATATGTAGGGGAGGCATCTAGGCCTCCTAGACCTAGGACGACGAAACAAATCGACTTGGAATTTGCCAAACATGTCGCCCACCAAGCGCAAATCATGCAGCTTAGGCAAGATTAGCAATAGTTAGAACAACTATATCATCTTAACAAAGAGCGCATTCAATGCCAGATAGATGAGTTGCTCCAGAACACTATGCATGAGAGGATTCCAACCCCTCACATGCATAGGACATAAATTTATGAGAGGCACAACCCCTTAGTACGAGACAGGTCTCCACGACCTTATCAAGCGTTGCCTCCAAGACCTCCGAGACCTGAGCGGGAGGCCACCCCTAGAACCAATGATGGGCGCCTTCCTCGGGCACCCGTCCATGTTTATAGGTCATGCCCAGAAACTCCTCAAGAGGCCTATGAGGAATTTTAGTGAGAAGAAGAGTGGGCTGAAATGCCCTACCAAGGCAGGGGGCGCTATCCGGATACCCCTCCATAGGCCTCAAGTTCCTCGCAATTCACAATGGGAACAAACCAAAGAAGAGGAAATCAAATCCTCTGATGCATACAAAGCACTTCTAGAGTGCTTAGAGTCTATGGAGACCAAGACTTCGGGGCCCCAAAAGCCCACATTACGCCAACTCCGTAGTCACCCTGTGCATCCTTCAGTTCCAGCACCCCCATACCCCGACCACTTCAAAATGCCTCAATTGGCAATTTTTAGAGGGGATGAGGATGCCCAAGAGCACGTAACAAGGTTCCTGAGTCAATGCTTTGGCATTCAAGACAATGATGCATTGCTTCTGAGAATGTTTATAACCACGTTCGTAGGCCCTACCTTGGATTGGTTTACCCAGTTGCCAAAGCATAGCATCAACAATCTAGACCAGCTAGTGGATGCGTTCCTTGAACGTTTTGCCTTCAACACCAAGAAGAAGGCATCCTTAAGTGACCTAGCTGGCCTTAAGCAGTATGATGATGAGACCATGGCTGCTTATGGGAATCGATGGAGGACATTGCTTTCAAAGCTACCTTACCTCCCTCCCATGGCCGACTTGACTCAAATGTTTTCAAAGAGTTGCTTAAGGTCGATCTCCATGCTATTGCAGCTACAGCAATATGCCACCCTCGAAGAAGCCCTGGCGCAAGCCAGGATAATTGAGGAGATCAAAATACAAGATGGTGAGATTGCTAAGCCATGCAAGAAAGAGTGGCCCAAAAATGCTAAAACTGGGCCCACGCAACCGAAACCCATCGTGGTCAATCAGGTTGCCATAGCTATACCAAAGCCTGCACAAATGACATAGCCCCCAAAGGCTAATTATCAGGCAGTTCCTCTTGATAACTATGAAAAGGAAAATCATAAACAAGAGCAAAATCGATAGCGTCGCCCTAGGTGACAATTCACACAATTCACAGAGTCTAGAGACTCCTTGTTTGATCGCTTGTTCACGGTAAACCTGATAAACTTGCCGAAAAGTCGACCCATAGACCCCAACATGCCAAAACCCAAGGGCTATAGGGAAGACTTATATTGTAGATTTCATCGACAGAAAGGACATGAGATCTCCACTTGTTGGAAATTCAAAAACTTAGTGCAGGACTTGATAGACAACAAAATGCTCATGGTAGATAATCCCGTAGCGCTGAGCAACCAACAGATGGAGGTCTTCAAAGACCCCCTGCCTACCCATGATGCGTAGGCAAAGACTTTACAAGTGAACGAGGTAACACAAAACTACCCCATGCAAGGATACGTAGGGATGATAAGCATCGTGACACGGAACAAAAGATACCCAAACACGGTTGCACCTGCTATAGCTACAGGAAATGTTCCATCAATGTCACAACCTCCACAACACCCTACGCAACCTCCCCCGCCTAGACCAGTGGCCACGATTCGGACTAAACTTACTCAAAGTTTAAGGACCACGTCGGCTAGGCTCTCCATTTATGAGCTCATCCAACAATCATCGCCCCATCGGGAGGCTCTAATGGAGATACTCAAAGCCATTGAGCTACAACCCCACGAAGCCAATTCTTTCAACAATTTTGTAGGACATGTGAAACAGTGCACAGAACCAGTCATAACCTTCAGGGAAGATGAACTGAAACTGGTGACTGGTGATATGGTGGATCCACCCCTGCACGTCATTGCATGGGTCAACGGGATTCCATTCAAGAGGGTGTTGTTGGACACTGGCTCATCCAGCAACATAATCATGACAGCGGCATTAAAACACCTTAAGCTACCAGCATCCCACATTGTGGCATCCACTTACACTCTTCGAGCATTCAACGATGCGTTATGCTCGATGGTTGGCACAATTGTCCTACCCATCCAAGTAGGACAAAAGACCATTCCTACGTTGTGTCACATCCTTGAGGGTGAGATGGCCTACAATATCTTGCTAGGCCGGCCTTGGATCAGGGACATGAAGTGTGTCCCTTCGATAGCCCATCAATGCCTCAAGTACACATACGAAGGGCAAGTACATGTAGTCCCAACAGACTTAGAGCCCTTTAAGTTTTGCAATGCGGTGCAGCTGATGCCACAATCGACCCTCCCATCGACACATTTGGACTTTCAATTGAATCCATCCACACAGGGTCCGATTCCGCCTACATCCTCATTGTTGAGTCCCTCAACTCACCAACCTGGCCCATCTTCGTCATCTGTTCCTTCACCAACGATGCCACCTATGGTGGCCACACCGAAGGACAACGGGAAGAAGCCCCTAGAGGAGGTACCACCATTAGTCTCAACCATCTCTATCGAAGAGGTGCCCAACCGAATGGAAGTCGAGACACCTGGTTCGCCCAACATGGAGTGGACTCAGGGAGAACTCCCATTCCCCCCCTCAACCATCGATGATTACCATTGAGATGGCCAATACGGGCCTAGGGGAGTACCTAGTGTGGAACATTGTGGCAACACCCACGCTCGAATCCATGCAAGACATGGGGAGACCTCGCCTCCCCATCGGCACTATCGTCCCTTTAGGTTACCCACCAAATCAGACCAATTTTGTATATGGGGGCCTCGAGAATGGCATTGAACCCTACCTACAAGAGGAAGAGGACGAAGAGCCATTTGCTTGAGAATGTTGACTATCTGTCCAACCCGGACTTCACCTTGAAATACCTAGACCAATGTAATTGGCATGGATATGGATTGGGCGGATACGAACAAGGAATGCGCATTCTTTGTCAACCGAGATACCTAGATGCCATATGATAAATCAGGAGTAGGGTTCAACCACCCTTTGCCCCTCGACATCTTGGTAGAAACCATGCAAGGCTTAGGTCTAGGCAATAGGGATGGGTTGGCACAAGATCCATATGCCAATCCCAACACTACATACACATTGGGGAATTATTTCCCATTGTTGACAACAAACCTTGTTGACCTCAACAACCCCTCCCCTTTGATCGAGGAAGGGGAAAGTTCAAGAAGTAACCTCCAAGAGGGATATGAACAAAATCAAGGGGGGTCTTCTGAAGATGAGTCAGATTATGAGGTAGCACCTTGGGACCCATTTGAGTCCGATAGCAATCACTCGCAGGTGACACCCATGGACGACTATCAGGAGGACTTCATCGCAATGTTCCCCTTTAATGTTCCAATCGGGCAATTGCCACCTCCAGAGAATCCAGCCCTCCCGCAGAGAGCGAAACAACCCAGAAGGGACCAAATCAACTTGCTTGAACAAAATGAGCCTCCCATGCCGGCCATAAGGCCAAGTGATCCACCGGAGGGAGAAGATCCAAGTATCTTCCCCAACATCGACTACCTGCGTGCCAGATTTTAGGTTTTCATAGAGAGTGAGGATAGTGATCAAGAAATGCCTAGTGGGAGGCTATACCAGCAAGAGGGGCACATAGTTGTCGGAGCCAATGAAGGCCTATGGATCTCCGATAATGACTATGAGGATGAGACTGAGATGGCATATCTCAACCATAGGAGGCAACAGGAATACCCCATAGACATCGATGATATGTTTGAACATTTAAATATGGGACCAAGGCATAGGTGGCATTTAAACCAAGCATAGTTAAACCAAGTGCTTCATCCACCACTTCGGGCATACAGGGAGCACCTCCCACCTAGAGACCCTATAGGGCCATCAGTGCCTAGGGCAGACCCTGTCCTTCTATCTGCACATAGGGCCGATCCTTTTGTGCCAATACCCACAGAGCCAGATCCGGGGTACAAGGATCACCAAGGATGTCTGAACCAACACCCACGTGGTAATGGAGACCAAATTCAGTCCATCAACATGATCTCCATTGATTTAACCGCCCCCATCCATAATCCAGCCGATCCAACATGACCATTGTATCTAGACCTAGATGCCATAGACTGGGATCGCGTTGACTCACCACCATCCCCATCAGAGTACTAGCCTTGCGGTGAGATGTTCCATTTCACCCCAGGATAGACTCAGGATATCTTCCATGTTGAAGAGGAACCCGACGTTCCCAACGTAGATCTAAATTCAGCAAATGATATCCACCTGATCCCAACTCCACACCAGTTGGAGGACGGATCCCACATGTCATTAGAAGAAATGATTGACGTAGACATCGGTTCTGATCCAATGAATCCACAAATCATCAAGCTGGGGGTAAGTCTATCCCCCAAAGAGCAAGCCGATTACATTGCCCTTCTCAAAGAGAAGAAGGAGGTTTTTGCATGGTCCTACAAAGACATGTCGGGGCTAGACCCACAGCTAGTCACGCATAATCTAACACTTGATCCGACAGTCAAGCCAGTCAAGCAAAAGCTACGTAAGATGCACCCAACAGTGGCCTTAATGGTCAAATATGAGCTACAAAAGCTATTGGATGCATAGTTTGTCATCTGCGTAGATTACCCACCATGGCTGTCCAACATGGTACCCATCAAAAAGCCTGATGGGAGGATTCGCATATGCACCGATTTTTGAGATTTAAACAAAGCAAGTCCCAAGGATGATTTCCCCTTGCCTAGCATCGACGCATTGGTAGACGCTACAGCAGGCCACGAAATGCTTTCCCTCATGGATGGTTTCTCGGGATACAACCAGATTCGTATCAATCCCGATGATCAACTAAAAATGGTGTTCACGACGCCTTGGGGGACATTTTGTTATAAGGTCATGCCCTTTGGCCTTAAAAATGTTGGCGCCACCTACCAACGCGCTATGACATACATCTTCCATGATCACATGCATAAAACTTTGGAATATTATATGGATGATCTATTGGCCAAATCTCTTTTGTGCCAAAATCATCTCGATGACCTATGCAAGATCCTTGATCGCCTCATCGAACACAAGGTTAGGCTAAACCCCAAGAAGTGCGTATTTGGCGTCACATCTGGAAAACTCTTGGGTTTCATAGTCTCAAAATGAGGCATCGAGGTAGATCCAAATAAATTCAAGGCAATCCTTGAAATGCTTCCCCCAACCACCATCAGGTAGCTCAAAAGCTTGCAGGGTAAGGTCACGTCGATCAAGCGCTTCATAGCATAGTTATCTGACAAGTGCCGACCCATGAATAAATTATTACACAAGGGGGTAGCATTTCATTGGGATGACGAGTGCCAGTCAACCTTCGATGACATCAAACAATACTTGGCTTCACTGCCAGTATTGGCACCACCTAGACCAGGAGTGTCATTCTATTTATACATCTCAGCTACTAAGGTGGCACTGGGCGCCATGCTAGCCCAAAAAAATGAACTACATAAAGAATAGGCTAATTATTATCTTAGCCGCACCCTGGTCAGTTATGAACTTAACTATGCATACGTTGAGAAGCTATGCTTGGCGGTGGTATTTGCCACCAAAAAGCTATGCCATTACATGCTGAGCAATACGATGTATGTTGTGTCTAAGGAGAATCCATTGCGGTACATGATGAGTCGTACTTATCATAGTAGTCGCACAGCGAAATGGATCATGTTGTTGACGGAGTTTGACATCGAATTCATTGGACAAAAGTCCATAAAAGGTCAAGTCATCGTCGATCAACTAGCAGAGGCTCCTCTCGAAGATGACCAGCCTCTAACCGTAGAGCTGCCCGATGATGGGGTCTTCCATGTCTCAAAATCGCCAGATTTTGATGAGCCTGAGTCACAAGCCGACATAACCTTATTTTTTTATGGTTCTAAATGTGAGCAAGGGGGTGGCACGGGAATCATGTTTTTCACACCGCAAGGGGCTCCAATGCCTTTATCATTTAAACTTGATTTCTCATGCACCAATAACAATGCTGAATACGAAGCCTTGCTCATAGGTCTTCAGACGACCATCACCATGAACATCAAATGCTTGAATATCTTTGGTGATTCGTTGTTAATTATCAACCAAGTGAAAGGGGTATTCCAATGCAAATGCCCAGTTCTACAGGCCTACAAAGCCCTTGTGGATAAATTCTTGGAAAATCTTGAATGGTACGACATCGAGGCACTCCCTCGATCATCGAATCATTTTGTGGACACTATGGCCTCTTTGGGGTCACTAATCCCGCAAGACATTTCTGGTGAGATGACAACCATTCAAGTCAAAATGTTATCACAATCCATGATGGAGCGTGCAAGCTCTGACATAACGCCAGAAATCCACCTGATCCAGATTGAACCATCTCAGAATAGGTTCTCTCGAATCCATGATAGTCTAAATCACACCAACTGGGGGTCTTTGTTCTCTCCAACCCCTCTTAATAGCAACACAACGCTATTTTTACAAGTTCTTTCCCGCTCAACTTTTTCTAGGGACGAACTTCAAGAGGGATCGGCCATTCATACCATCGAGGTTTTTGATCAGCAGGATTGGTACACACCCATAAGAGACTATCTCAAGTTGGGTAGCCTCCCACTTGGATTGTCGCACGCCGCGAAAAGATCATTCAAATAGAAAGTGGCAAAACATGTCTTTCTAGGAGACATTTTGTATCATCGGAGCTACGAAGGGATCCTCCTCCATTGCTTGGACCAGCAGGAGTCCACTTGGGCGATCACCCAAGCGCATGATGGTACATGCGGGGGCCACTTCAATGGTATGGCCATCGCAAAGCGCATTCTTCGCATGGGCTATTATTGGCCATCTTTAGAGCGAGATTGTTGCGCATATGTGCGGAAGTGCGTGAAGTGTCAACACCATGCTAACTTGACACACGTACCTTCTCAAGCCTTGCAGCCGATCCAATCGGCTTGGCCATTTTTGTAGTGGGGCTTAGATCTCATCAAAAATATCTCCCCTGCATCGTCAAGTCATCACACATTTATCATAACGGCCATAGAGTACTTCACTAAGTGGGTGGAAGCAATTCCGCTTACCTCTACGACTGGGCCCCGCATTGTAGAGTTTATTTTACATAACATCATATGTCATTTTGGTATTCCATCCAAGATCATCTCGGATAATGGGATGTCATTTAAGAACAAATATGTGCGTGCTTTGACAACAAAGTACAAAATTTAGCATAGTTTTTCAACACCTTATTATCCGCAGGCAAATGGGCAAGCAGAGGCGTCAAACAAAATGCTAGTTGCCATCCTTAAAAATATGGTCGTAGATAGTCATAAGGATTGGCACATCCAAATACCACTTGCCCTATGGGCTTATCGCACTAGCATTCGGACGCCCACTAGGGCAACTCCATTTTTGCTAGTGTATGGCTCCGAGGCAGTCATGCCTCTCGAGTTGGAAATACCCTCCCTACGCATATCAATGCAAGAGTTCATCGATGATGACACTGCACGACAGGCTCGGCTAGACCAGCTTACGTTACTCGATGAACGATGCATCAATGCTCTCGAGCATTTACGTATCTATCAAGAGCGACTTAAGAAAGCATACAACATGAAAGTTCACCTGAGGGACTTTTAGGTTGGTGACTTGGTCTTAAAAGAGAACCAACAAAATTCTAACTTGCCACCCCATTTAAGGGACAAGTTCATGGCAAATTGGTTAGGTCCCTATGTAATCGATAGTAAAATAGGACCTGGAACATACCGGCTCGCCTCTCTTGAAGGAATCAAGGAACTAGAACCCTTGAACATCAGTCATTTGAGGCCATTCAACATTTAGAGAGCCATCGCCCACTCCAAAAGCTCCAAGGGTTCCCACAATCGCTTGGTCACCCAAACCCCCCCTCAGGTTTTTTGTACCCAAAAATGCCCCAAAGGTATCTATAATCCCTTTGGTCAAACCAAAAGCTCCAAGGGTTCCCATAATCGCTTGGTCAACCCCAAAATGCCCCAAAGGTATCCATAATCCCTTTGGTCAAACCAAAAGCTCCAAGGGTTCCCATAATCGCTTGGTCAACCCCAAAATGCCCCAAAGGTATCCATAATCCCTTTGGTCAAACCAAAAGCTCCAAGGGTTCCCACAATCGCTTGGTCAAACCAAAATGCCCCAAAGGTATCCATAATCCTTTGGTCAAACCAAAATCCAAGGGTTCCCAAATTGCCCAAAATGCCCCAAAGGTATCCATAATCCCTTTGGTCAAACCAAAAGCTCCAAGGGTTCCCACAATCGCTTGGTCAACCAAAAATGCCCCAAAGGTATCTATAATCCCTTTGGTCAAACCAAAAGCTCCAAGGGTTCCCACAATCGCTTGGTCAACCCCAAAATGCCCCAAAGGTATCCATAATCCCTTTGGTCAAACCAAAAGCTCCAAGGGTTCCCACAATCGCTTGGTCAACCCCAAAATGCCCCAAAGGTATCCATAATCCCTTTGGTCAAACCAAAAGCTCCAAGGGTTCCCACAATCGCTTGGTCAACCCCAAAATGCCCCAAAGGTATCCATAATCCCTTTGGTCAAACCAAAAGCTCCAAGGGTTCCCATAATCGCTTGGTCAACCCCAAAATGCCCCAAAGGTATCCATAATCCCTTTGGTCAAACCAAAAGCTCCAAGGGTTCCCACAATCGCTTGGTCAACCCCAAAATGCCCCAAAGGTATCCATAATATCTTTGGTCAAACCAAAAGCTCCAAGGGTTCCCACAATCGCTTGGTCAACCCCAAAATGCCCCAAAGGTATCCATAATCCCTTTGGTCAAACCAAAAGCTCCAAGGGTTCCCACAATCACTTGGTCAACCCCAAAATGCCCCAAAGGTATCCATAATCCCTTTGGTCAAACCAAAAGCTCCAAGGGTTCCCACAATCGCTTGGTCAACCCCAAAATGCCCCAAAGGTATCCATAATCCCTTTGGTCAAACCAAAAGCTCCAAGGGTTCCCACAATCGCTTGGTCAACCCCAAAATGCCCCAAAGGTATCCATAATCCCTTTGGTCAAACCAAAAGCTCCAAGGGTTCCCACAATCACTTGGTCAACCCCAAAATGCCCCAAAGGTATCCATAATCCCTTTGGTCAAACCAAAAGCTCCAAGGGTTCCCACAATCACTTGGTCAACCCCAAAATGCCCCAAAGGTATCCATAATCCCTTTGGTCAAACCAAAAGCTCCAAGGGTTCCCACAATCGCTTGGTCAACCAAAAATGCCCCAAAGGTATCTATAATCCCTTTGGTCAAACCAAAAGCTCCAAGGGTTCCCACAACCGCTTGGTCACCCAAAACGCCCCAAAGGTATCTATAATCCCTTTGGTCAAAACCTCCAAGGATCCGTAAGAATCACTTGGTCCGCACCCATTCGGGTTAAACCGTCCATAACAAATATTCAAAAACAATAGATAATCAAAAATAACAAAAAAAATTGCATCTCACTTTCATACCGATCCATCAAGAATAACGCCCTTCGCATTTTTGCCATATCATAGTCAGTTGTCTTCTAATGTCTTTAGGGTTTTCGTCATTCAGTTGTCTTTAGATTTCTAGTCAACTGTTGTACAAAGTCAAACCGATTTTTACAAGGTAGAGTTTTACTTGGATCACGCCTTGTTACATAGCATCCCAACACAAGCTTAAAACACATAAAAATTCCCAAGTTGTGTGAACGAAAGATGAAACCTACAAAGCGGTCTAGGGTACCTTAAGCAAAAATGTTATCCTGCTCATCCCCCTGTGTGAATGGTTCAAGAATGCTGAGAATTGATAGAAGGACAAGCTCTTCCCCATCCAATTCCCCATAATAAATAGTGGTCTTCACCACTATCAAAAATTCCAAACACCCTTGATCCCCAAAGTCGTAAGGATTCATACTACACGCCCCTGAGAAGGATGGGTAGTCATCCCCAAGGCCTAAAAGGATCAATGCCATTCACGAAGCAAAATCCCAAAAGTTCACTATCAAAAATCCCAAACACCTTTGATCCCCAAAGTCATAAGGATTCGTACTACATGCCCCTGAGAAGGATGGGTAGTCATCCCCAAGGCCTAAAAGATCAATGCCATTCCAAAGCAAAATCCCAAAAGTTCACCATCAAAATTCCCAAACACCTTTGATCCCCAAAAGTCGTAAGGATTCATACTACACGCCCCTGAGAAGGATGGGTAGTCATCCCCAAGGCCTAAAGGATCAACGCCATTCACAAGCCAAAATCCCACAAGCTCAACTTTGAAATCAAAATTCAAAATCTAAATCCTCAAAAGGCAACAATAAAAAAAAATAACAGTGGTTATCACCACTACTCAAACCCCTTGCTCAAGAGAAGAAAAAAAAGAGAAAAATAAACAGTGATTTTCATCACTATATATGAGAGCAAGTATCTCAACAAATTGAACAACCGAAAGACGCCTGAGCTTGAATCCCTTAGAATTCTCAGCATTTGAAAAACCATTTAGGTGATCCTCATTACGGGTTTGGTGGATAGCCTACCTGGCAATGGCGGTATCCTAAACGCATGACGATACGTCTATCACATTAGCTTTGCATGTGTGTAGACCAATGTTTGCATGTGGATGAGCTAGCTTATGGTATCCTAGATTGCATCGTAGATTAATCCTACTACATACAACAAAGGAGTTAGTGGAGCTAATTAGGTGATCCTCAGTACAGGTTTGGTGGACAGCCTACCTGGCACTGGCGGTATCCTTACGAATACCACATAAACGAACTCAATCGCACACACAGGGATGTGAAATAACTTGGTCAAACTCAAGTCCGATTCGTACCTTGTTCGAAAGTCTTGTAAGATAATGTACAGTCTTGACTAGTTAGTTAAAGCATCCGAGTCTCAAAAAAACCTTAACTACATTCTAAAACAATTGTTGTACATTTCATTACTTACATCACCATCAAAAAATACAAAACAAAAATTACAAATGCAAAGTTATTCCATAAAGCAATCACATAGTACAGAAAGCCAATAAATCCTGTACAGTCTATGGTACCACCGCCTGTATACCAACAAATCATTCCATCCATTCCATATGCATACATCTATATCATATAGTTAAAATCATCCACAGTCATAATAGCATATGCATACATCAACATAAATAAATGTGCATAAAAGAACAATAAACCATGACAAAGATATAATCAAACCAAAAAGAGTCATGTATATATATCAAGTCAAAATGCCCTCGAGCTACAATAAGAAGGTCCTCCGACCTCACAAAAACCAAAAACTCAAAATCCCCAAAGCCTAGGGAGTCGGCCACCATGATCACGCAGGATCGGTGTGACTGGAACTACCCCCGGTAGTATGGGTCCTATGGGACCTCTCAAGGCGGCTACTGCCAGCCCTCACACCCTGCCCACCAACACTACCCTCACCTAGCCGCCTGTGACGAGATGATGCAGACTGCTCAGTCTCACTACCTCTCGTACGATGCGATGAGCCACCTCCATCGAGCATAGGCAACTATCCACCAAGGTGGACAACCTCCATCTCTAACTCTACTCAGTACTGACCCCACTCTATATCTCGGTGATACATAGCCAGTGCACTATCCCACTATGCCAACTGAGTTCATAGGAGATCCCTCTCCTGTGTTACCTCCACCAAAGCATCTCTATGCTCCTCCTCCCATATCCGTAGAAGACCCTCCAATCATGCTATCTCAGTATGAAGCCCAACCTCCACATCCCTTGAGATAGCCTGAGGCATGGGCTCCTCCGGGATGGCCTCATCGCTCTGGCACCCACTGCTCCGGGACATCCTATACATTCAGCTATTCGAAACCCCCAAATCATCTCCATCATCGCTGAAGTCATCAACCTCCACCATGTCAACATCATCAAGCGGAGCCCCCAACCCTCCATCGGTGCCTCTACACCCCCACCTCCTGCTATTGTAGTATCTATGCCTCCTAGAGGCCCCTCACTCTGCCATCACCGCATAATCCACCATCGATCATAGTCTGCAGTCACCTCGACATCATCCACGTTGGGTGCATCAATAACGACATTGGACCCCTCACCCAACGGCTCAATGGTAGGCCAGACTAGAGTCCTCTCATCATCGTGATGCCGATAGATCAAGGGATCACTAGGAAATCCTTGGCACACCCCAAACTATCATATCACCCAAACATACGGGAAGTACTCCTACTCTGTCTCATGCCGCCCAATCAACCACCTACCCCTACGCACACGTCGAAGCCACTCTCTAGCCTTAGGCTAGGCTGGACAGTCCCGATACGACCGCCAGAACACCTGCCCTGGCGTTAGACGAGCGAAGGCATCAGTATAGTGACCTACGTCACCTGCCCACCATCGACTCTGTCCATGCTCCTCCGACCTCTACCATAAATTGGCATAGCCAATTTCTTGATCCACCATCTCACCTCGGGTGGTCCAAGGCAAACCCTGTGGCCACTCCACAACTATGTGCTACCACCCCCAACACTGCAAGAGATAGCTGCACCCGATCCCCTTTCACTTTTGATAGTGGACCTCGTACAACTCATCGTACAGCTATGCCAATAACGTCTGACCCCATCTCATAATAAGTGGAGCTGATGTAGGACACTCCACCAATGTGAAGACCAACTCAAGCAGGTTCCAAGGGAACCTCACACCTGAGGAGTCAGGAAGTAGCATATTGGAAATGAGGGCCATGAGCAAAGCATGCCTCACCCCTAATACACCCTTCTCCAGCCACCACCGCACTAGAATACCGCCTATCTAGCAGTCAGCCTCTGCCCTCTCCATAGCCCTCTCCACCCCCCTCTCCATAGCCCTCTCAATACATATGTCCATCCCATCTCCACCACTAGAAAAAATAACAGTCATCTCCCTTGTTGGAAGATGAAAAGTGTTGGTATGGGGATCCCATAGATTGATTAGGGCAATCAAATATGCTTGATCCCCCACCACAGGCTCCAGACGCATCACGTGCTTGAGCCCAAGGGCATCAAGCCACTCCCAATCCACAACTGTCAGGGCATCTCGGGCATCAAAGAAAATAGTCGGCTGGCGGTACCGACTCTTCACCACCTAAAACAACAAAATAAAACAAAACAAAAAGGGATATTAAGTACATCATAATATAAACAAAAACATTACAATAAAACTGTACAAAAGAACAACAAGCTACAATTTACAATTGTACAGCAAAATTATAGCATAAAAAGTACAAAAAAATGAAGTACAACGAAAGTACAAAATATTAAAATAAAGTTGTACAACAACGACAGAGACATGAAAATAACTGTACAATCAACATAAAACAACAAAAATCATATTAGGGTTTCAACCTTAATATGAACAAAACAAAAAAAAAATAAAAAAATATTAGGGTTTCAACCTTAATATGGCAAAAAAAAAATATTAGGGTTTCAACCTTAAAATGGCAAAAACAACATAAAACGCAAACGTTTGGGTTTTAAAACCTAAATACAAACACAAACAAAGTATAGGCAACAGTTGTGTACTAGGGTTTTGACCTTAATATACGAAAATTAACAAAGCAAATAAAGTTCCTATATTAGGTTTTCAACTTGATATACGAATGAAATCAATCCAACACACACGAATAATAGGCAGAGAGAAGGAACATCATACCGGTCTCACCTCGGCTCCTCCACTCGAAGATCCGGTTCTCGCACTCATGATGTCCGTGAAATTTTAGCAGCGCTCCGCTACGCACACTCGCACTCCTCCTCACTGCTCCAAATCACCAAGAAAAAAATATTGCAAATGAGCCCAAAACCTAGTTTTGGCCCTTATATAGGTTGTTAGGCCTGTAATCGTTCCACCCTGGGATGAGCGCTCTAGTTAGCGCTCATCCCACCCTGGGATGATTACAAAATTGGTATTCGTCCCACCCTAGGATGATTACAGAGCAAGAAATAAAGAAACAAAAACTACATCCAAAAAATGCACCAAAAATAGCAATAAATCTGCCGAACAAAGGTGCCTTTGCACCTGACATTCATGGCATGAAAAACCACCGTCGGGGTCACAAATACTCACTATCCTACTCCCTAAGAAGGCTAGCATAGCCGGACCGCTCCACGGGAAGGAGGATTTTTGATAATTTCTACCCCAATCGGCATCACAAAAAGGGTCAAAACCCACCAAAAATAGGTCCGATGGTTGGAAAACTGCAATAAGCGTTCAATGAAAAACAACTGTAGGCACCCTCACAAACGTCATCTTGGGTCAAGCGACTCGTCGCTTTTCTCATTTTTGGTCATTCCCTCATCGATTCATCGCTTGAGGGGGTAGTCACACTTAGTCACCAATCAACAAATATACACCCAATCAAGGAAATGGCATGCATTCAAAGAATCATTGACAAAGACAATCACGCTCCTACTTGGGGCAGCAAACAAGCAATAATCACAAGCTAAACAAACACTTGGCATTCTGGAAGCATGAAGAAAAGGTTCCTCAAACAAAAGGTTGCGCCCTTTGCCTATTCATGTCTGAACAATGTCCAAGATCAAGTACACCTCATCGAAAAAGGTTACACTTGAGTTAAGCTCCTTAGCTCGTCAGAAGCAAGGATTCAAGAATGCGTGCCCTTCCCATACTTGGGGCATCAAAGGTTGGTTAGGTTACTGAGAAACCCTAATCATTAAGTGCTTTTGTCATCTATTTTTGCTCAGCACTGTGCCACACACAGCGCATCCCAAAAAGGGGCATCTATAGACACCAAAACAGCACCAATCTGATTATGTGACTACAAGCACTGACCGAATTGGCATACATACCCCCTAGGGCAGCCTCCAGAGGTTAAAAAATGGTCCTAACCACTCCCAAATCAGTTTTGGAAGGTCAGAGGTCAATTTTTGCACCTTTTAAGCACTTTGCTCCCTATTCGTCCCACCCTGGGACGATTAGAATCCTATTCGTCCCACCCCGGGACGATTAGCAACAATCGCTCCAGGGTGGGACGATTAGCAGGTTTGATTGGAAAAAATTCAAACCTTGACAAATGGCAGCCCAGATCCGCCACCTAACTTCGCCTTCAGGGCATGCAATTGCGAGGAACGGTTTCAAATCAGAGAGAGACTTCAGTCAAGCCTACCCTGATCATGGAGGCCTCATTCAAGGAGGCTCTAAATCAGGGAGGAATCTTCTCTCCCCCAAAAAGGCATGGTGAGCCAAGTGGTGCCCTCGCATGTGCATTCAAAGGAGACCCTTAGGTCTATAAAAATGTGAGCCTCCTCACCCCAAAAAGAGAATAGAGCTGGAGCATTTGGAGCAACGAAGTGTTGCCGAACTATACCCTCATTCCTCTTTGTGCTTCCTACATCCCTAATTTCTCTTTTGGAAGAGAGGTTATCGGGTGAGCACTAGGAATGCAATCCAGACCCAAAACCCAAGCAATCAGCCATAATCCCACCCCAAACTCATCGACACAACCCCCTAGGAGGTTTTTGACCCATCCCACTTGGATTGGTGTCAAAACTAGGCCCTAAACGGTGGGCGTCCCACCCCCGGGCGCCCCTTGAACTGCTGCAGTCCTAATCGCCCCACCCCGGAGTGATTAGAAATATGTGCTTGATTTATTTATTGTTATTTTTGCATTCTCTTTTATTTAATGTACTTATGTTGTTGTCCAAGTTTCATTGCTTTCTGACATGATTTGACCTGGTTTCTATCATTTTTATGCGTTTACTAACCTGCAGGGAGCGCCTTCGGATACAGGATGACCTGGGCAGAATATGCCAAATCTGACCTTCTGGGTCATCTCAAAATGCTGTTTTTAGTCTAACCACAAGTTTGCAAGAGTTTTGGAGGCCTCTGGATGGGACATTTGCAAGGTCACTTTTTGCAAGTTTTGTTGTAATCCCCAACGTCCCACCCCTAGAGTGATTAGAAATTTATGCATGATTTCCTTACTGTTATTTTTGCAATAGGTCCCTGATGATATCCTAATGCCTCTATTAAATTTTCATTGCATTCTGACATGATTTGACTGTAGTTTTATCATTTTTATGTGTTAACTAGCTCGCAGGGCGCCCCTGTCACATACAGGAAAATATGGGTAGGATAGGCAGATTCTGAGCATCTGGGTAGTCTTAAAATCACATATAATGCCTAACCTATGAGTTTCAGGTGATTTGGATGAGCGTAGGTGGGACATTGGAGTGCTCACCTTAGAGAGGCCCCCGACGGGCAAACACGCATAACGGGGCCGTCCGACGCCGCTTCGATGCAAAATCAGGTGATACCAACTCTAGATGTTGTCCTTTACATTCATATGTCATTCTGTAATCGATCTATCAACCTTATCACTGATATTCCACAAGCGCCCGCTGGAGGCCTTGGGGATTGCATGTTTTTCTAGATACGCATATGCTATTAATGATTTTTTGTCTTTTTGTGCATAGGATCTCACCACCAAGAATACCAGAGGGGCAGCAAGGAATGATGAACACATGGACACAAGCGGCGGCAACCTTTAGCCCGCCCACTTCGAATGTGGGCACGCGAAAGACGCTGGAAGTGTACCGTCCGATCTTGGAAGTGCGGCTTCATCCATGCATCCATTGATGTAACAAATTGTATCACATGTTCTGAGCCCTAGAGGGGGGACGTATTGTAATTGGATCAAAAGCAATATCAATGAAAGAGGCCCCGCTTTGTTTGCTTACATCTTGTTTCTGCGTCATTTCCTTCATGCATTCGTAGGACTTAGCATCTATATCTACTTTTGTTTGCATCATATCGGTACGCTGTCTTTCTACGCTGCTTTCAATGTGTTTATAGCTTCTCTCCAAAAACCATCTGATATCCTAGATTCATTTAACATAGCTCTAGCCATGTTTTCAATTGTCCTATTTTTCCTTTCAAATACCCCATTTTGTTGAGGAGTTCTTGTCGCTGAGTACTCTCTCTTGATTCCATGTTGTTCACAAAACTCTATAAATTCATTTGAAGTAAATTCTCCTTCTCTATTATATCTTAGACACTTAATCCTTTTGCCAGTTCATTTTCAAAAAATTCCTTAAATGCTTTGAATTTTCCAAAGGCCTCTTACTTCTCTTTTAGGAAGGCTACCCAAACCATTCTTGAATAATCATCTATAAACAATATAAAGTAGCTCTCACCCTAAATGCTTTGTGTCCTGGTAGGACCACATAGATCAGTATGTATTAGGCTCAATGGCTCAGATGACATATATCCTTTTGACTTGAATGTTGTCCTAGTTTGCTTTCCATGTTGACAAGGTGCACAGATTATGTTTTGAGGTCTTCTTATTTTGGGTAAATCTCTAACTGCCTGTTTATTGCTTATGTTGATTATGTTGTCAAAATTCAAGTGACCCAATATTCTATGCCATAACCAACTCTCATATTCTTGTGATAGAAAGCATTGTTTCCCTTTGATTTCATTGAGCATGTATAAGTTGTTTGGATTTCTTCTTGCATTGGCAATGATTTTTCCATTTTCTTATTTTCTTATCTCACATCTATCTAGATGGAAAGTAACTATGTATCCTTGATCACAAAGTTGGACTATACTTTTTTTTGGTATATAAGATACTATAACATTAATACCGGGTTTTATAGGTTGACCCAAAACCTTTTACAAAAATCATCCCAGGGATGTTGATGAACATGTCCTTACTAAGGATCCTATATATATAAAATGTACATGCCACCAAAGCCATTACATTCGATAAGGTACATAGCCTATTATCAAAAAGAAACTTACCATACAATATTTTGGGTATACCTCGAGAAAACACACCTGCATCATAATTACAAAAAAAGAAACAAACATAGATCCCTTCCTTGAAATAGTGGAGAAACAAAAAGCTGCAGACACACATAGTAGAGTACTGAAAAAAACTCCCACAAGCTTTGTATTGATAGTTACTCTTAATAATTATTTGGTAATTGCTTTCTTCCGTATATGACATGCTTTATGACCACATCCCGTCTTGGCCAATCAACCTTGGAGAAGTGAACCTACTGGCTAGATTTATGGCGATGGCTATCTGGTGGTCCACGTGGCTCTGGTTCAAAGTCTTATATTGTTGTTTCTTTCCTACCCTATGATTATCAACCAACCTCAAATTACTAATATTACTAGGAGCCATGTTATCTGACATGTGATTGTCCCCATTAGTCTTTGTGGTATTTCCAAGCAGCATCCACCAAGACTGGCAGCTTGGATAATTTTTATTATGAGTCCATTTCAAAAAAGAGACGAGAATACTCATAGCCTTCGAACTTACAATGCCTTCTCTGTTGGTAAATTTGACTATCATTCTTGGCATTCTTTTTGAATAAGCTCCTCTACTTCACTCGGGAAACTTTGTTGCCATTTTAAAAGTCCATCACCATCGACACCCAAATTGGCCAGCTTATCAGTAACTTTGTTAGCTTCCCGAAAGACATGTTGGGCTTTTCTATCCTGTCTTCCCTGGAAAAGGATCCTAGCCTCTTCAACAATTGTTTTAACCTTCCAATGAGGTGTTTTACAATTATTAAGGAGATTTATAACATGCATAGAGTCTCCTTCTATGATAAAATTACCTTCTAGTTCTTGAGTCATTTGAAGGCCTCTCAACATAGCTCTAGCTTTAGCTTCATTTTTCACCCTTGTTCCCAAATATTCATAAAATGCAAGCATCATATTCCCATTATGATCTCGCACAATACCGCCAATGCCTGCTTTGCCAAGATTTTCCTTAGCTGCTCCATCAAAATTAAGCTTAAACCAACCCATAGGATGTGGGGACCACTTAACATTGGCTTTGGGGTTGACTACCCTAGGCACAGACTCATATAACAAGGTTAAGCTTAAATATTGAGCAATCGTGATCTCCTACAGATGAGGTTTACGGCTATAAAAAGGGATAAGGTTCACATTCTCATTGGTAAAGGATAGGATCCTGGCAATGATATTTTGATGATCATGGATAGACTCATTAAAGACTCTATGGTTCCTTTCTAACCACACCTGCCAAAGATAGTGATTGAGACCAATTTTCCACATGTATCTAAATCTTTGGCTTGAAAATAGGTAAGGCCACTAGACGAACAAATCAAGTATGATGGTTGGTTTAACCTAGGAAATATTGAAGGCCTAAAAAACCCCACTTAGCACAGTCAAGGAAAAAGGGAATTCAAATAAAATGTGATAAATGGTCTCCCAATTAGCCCTGCACAGAGAACGGCGATTAGTGATACAAATACCTTTACGCATCATATTATCAATGGTTAGAATTCTTCCTTGGATAATCAGCCATGAAAAGACTGCAATTTTTGGAATTAAATATCCAAACTAAGTCCTTTTGGAGGACAAAATCTTCTTTCCTTCTTCCACCCTAATCTTGAGTTTTGTGATATTTTGTATAAGTTCCATCATTGCTTCTTCATATTCTTGAACTTGTTCCTTCAAGCTTGAATTTGTCTCTCTAAGTCTTTCCAATTTTCTGAGATCAGCAAAGAATTCTTCTTTTATGTCAAACATAGTCTCTTCTTCATTTGTAGAAGTCATGTGTGCTACTGATGGATCCTCCTCCAAGTTGTTAGTCTTTTTATAGAGAGACCCACTCTGATACCAATTGAAGAATGTGTGCTTATACTAAGAGGGGGGGTAAACAGTATAAGATAAAACTTTTTGTTTTTTAATCCAAATAATAGCATCAACAATATTAAAGCAGTAAACATCACACAAAGCATCACACATATGAGAGACATGATTTTACATGGTTCACCCAATGCGAGCTACTCCAAGGAGAAAATATTTCTTATAATTTTTTTTCAAATAAATTCTCTTGGGAATCCTTTCCCTAAAATATTTATGGACCTCTGTCCAATAGAGATGTTGATCTCCTAAATCAATATTGTGGATATCTATCCATAGGAGAACTCCTCCTCTGCTTCGGCTGGTGAACCTCTAGAAGAATACTGCCTCCACTACACTGGCTTATGGATCTCTCTCCACTAAAGACTCTTGTCCCAACTCAAAATACTTGTCCTCACTGCCCTGGTTGATGGATCTCTATCCACTAGAGACTACTGTACTCTTTGTGTTGTCATCTTCAAAGCTCTATCTCAAATCTACACTAAACAAGTCCTTCGGTCTAGCACAAATCTACTCAACAAGTCCACACAGAGCTTGCTCAAATCTTCTCAACAAGTCCATACAGAACTTGCTCAAATCTGCTCAACAATTCCACATAAAACTTGCTCAAATCTACTCAACAAGTCCACATAGATGTTGTCCAAATCTCATAGAAACATAAAGAGAATTGTTAGAGACTCAATATGTTCTATATTCAATTCTCAGTCACTTTATTAACTCAAATTAGAATATAGAATAATTTTTTTTATGGAACTTGAACAATCACTTCACGCATCCACTTAACTAGGCTCAATCAACTCTACTCAACCAATCACTCAATGAAACATCCCTTTCTCACAAACCCTAGATCAATCATATAACCACCAACTCAAAATGTTTCCAACAATGCTCAACAACAAATCTCACATAACAATGATACTCATGTTCTTTTCAAAACTCTAACTCAAGTTCTTCATACAACCAATAGTTTCAACAACAATGCTTATCAAACAAGGTTTTAATCACAACTCTTTATTCCAAAAAACCTTGATGCATTAACTCAAACACTCTCAAAAGGAAACCCTAATCAAGTCCTTTTCACTCCAAGCTTATTTTTAGAAAACCAACCAATCAACTCAACTATGGAAGAATGTGCTCATACCTTTTTCTTTATGGTGAAGGGATCTTGTAAATATGCCACAACCACAATCACTTCTATGCCAAAATTAAAGAGGTTAGAAGATAAATCTTTCTCACAATATAATGCAAAAACTCAATTACACCTTATCACTCCACCTTTCAAAAACAACCAACAACATACATAAAATATTTATCCACTAACACCTTATAAACTCCCAACTAAAATAATTTCAACTTCCACCAAAATAATTCAAAACCTCTTTAATCAATTTTAATAGCAAAAAGAACTTTGGCAAGAATCAAATGTTTTTTTCTTAAAAATAACATAAATCACTTCTCAATAAAATACTCTTTCAAAAACCTTTTAACTCCAAATGGCACAAAATAATTTCCAATAAAATAATTCTTCACAAACCCTTATAACTCCTAACAACACAAATTAATTACCAAAATTAATTCTTCACCAAACCCTTATAACTCCAAACAATACAAAAAAATAATTCTCCACAAACCCTTATAACTCCTAACAACACCTTAGCAAAAACTTTGGGCAATATAAAAATTTAATCAAAAATTACCTTTGCCACTTAGTGGGATTCGAACCCACAATCTCTGCCCCCGCGAGCGCTGTAGACTTAGCTATTGTGTGCACTAGATGCACACTCAACACTCCACGAGCACCTTGTGCTCCTTCTACCACACTTGGTGCTCAAAACTGAACACGATCAAAACTTTTTCTTGGCGCTCAAGTCAACCATGCCAATCATCCATGTGAATTGATCGTGGACTCCTCAACTCCCAACGCCTTTGCAAAACGTGCGCTGCCAATGGACCACCGTGTCCTTTGTGATTTAACCAAAAATATCTTTCCCTTTTGTCTTTTACCTAGCGTTAAAGACAAGCGAATCATTGTCTTCTTCCTCAACAATCACGATTTCACCAAAAATGTTTCAAACTTGTCGCATGCATTAATAATGTTGAGGGGTAAGTTTTGAATGCCTCTTTGGCATTAATTTATACATGAAATCCCTTTGTTGTTTAGACATTGGCACTCCCACTTGTTTGATGACGTCAGCGCTTTCCAACCTTTATAATTTATAAATTATTTAAATTCTAAGGAATTTAAATTTTATAAATTATATTTTTAAACTTTAGCTTTAAGGAGATTAAAGCCTTCCTTGGGTTTAAACTTAAACCTTTAAATTTGTAAATAATTCTTCCACCGTGGGTCTTTTTAAAATCTTAATTGCCATATCAATGTGTGAGGAGACTTTTATATCCTCATAATGATTTTAATAAAACCATTTAATCTTCCATCATGAGTTTACCATAAACCATCATAAAACATTATTTTGCCAACTTTTTCTTCAACTCTTTGCATTATTCTTGGTGCTATTGATGGTGTGCTCCATGAAATTAATGATGAATTTTCACCTTGACATAAATGACAACTAAATAATCTCAAAATGTTTAACAAGATATTTAGCTTATATTAATGGAGTGACCATATCCTCCATATTGCATTGTATTTTCATCACTTTCTATTTATAGTATATTTTAGTCATATTGCAGACTCACTTTATTTTATCTTATCAGGGCCTGTGTTAGATCTCTCCCACTGCATATATCCTCAAAAGCTAACATATTTGAGTTCTTTATTCAATGGAGATACAATTTTTGTGATCATTTGTTAATGGCAATTCTATGAGTTATTATTGAAGTTATTTTTGAGTTGTATATGTTTAGAATATTATCATTATCATATATTTCATATTGCAACTTTATTTTAGATCTTGTAGTCATTTTACTTTAAGTATCTAGCATCAAAATCTAATAGTGGTATCAAATATACAAGGTTTTGTCTTGCATAGGTTTTAAAGTTGTAAACGAGCCACACCTATGAGGGAGCCCTATGCGGGACACCCCGAGGGGTGATGGACTTTACTTGGGAGAGTTTTCCCAATACTTAGATACGTCACATGCCTTATTGAATGAAAGGCAATAGTGCACTCAATCATTAGTAGACAAAGTGGTTCCATACATACACGTACCTATTAGGGCTAACACACCTGTTCATAGGCTAGAACTCGACTTCACACACTGGGTAGAGCAAGTTGACATGACCTTGCCTACACATCGCCTTGATAGGATACAACATATTAGGAAAATTTATGGGTATGATACTCATCGCTTGGGGCATGCCAACTCCACCTTGACCTTCCTCATCCATGAAGGAAGTCATGAGGAAATCCTGGATTTTCCTCAAGAGAGATATTTTGCGCATGCCCGATGTGCCTTGTGCTCGCTGAATACAATGAGCATATACCCCGGCCTGAACCTCAATTCAATGTGGTGACCCTCGGTAGAAAGAAGCATGAAATGGATATCATAGATTATCTTGAATGAGGTCGGCCCTAGGACAAGAATCCCAGGCCACCTAGGCCCCACACAATGAACTAATTAATCGAGTAGTTACAAGATATGCGGAACATGAAGCTCAATTTAAGAAACTTTGATGAGACAAAGAGCAGCTAGATCATTTGCATCAGATTGAGAAAGAGAGAATCAAAAGGCATACCAATGAGCTATTCCAAAAAACTTTATGATATTTTTCCTACCCCTAAGACACATAGGTAGGAGGCCCACCCAAGGAAACCCACACTCATTAGAGATAGGTCTCCTAGACCTTATCTAGTGTTGCCTCCATGACCTCCTAGGATAGATCGAGACATGCCTCCTAGGCCAAACATAGGGTGCCCATAGCGGGCAGATACCCCTCTTTATAGATTAGATCAAGAAATTCCCTATGGGACTTACACTGAGCATGAGCCAGAAGTAGAATACTTGGAGATGCCTTACCAAGGCAGGGGGTGACATTCCACCGTCCCATAATAGGTTGGAGGATCCTAGACCTCCATCGCAAGATGTGAGCAAGGACGAGGAGATCAAATCCTCAGGCCCATATAAAGAGTTTCTAGAGCACCTACAGTCAGTAGAGAACAAGAGCTTTGGGTCTAGATATCAATATACCACTATGCACCAATTACATAGTCAACCCATCCATCCTTCAGTGCCTGTACCCCCCTATCTAGATCAATTTAAGTTGTCCCAATTGGCTATGTTTAAAGGAGATGAAGATGTGCAAGAACATATCACCAAATTCCTAGGCCAATGCTTTGGCATTCATGATAATTATGCTTTGCTTTTGAGGACATTCATGACTACCCTTTTGGCCCTACCTCGGAGTGTTTTACCAACTCCCTAAGCATAGCATCCACAACTTGGACCAGCTTGTAGATGCGTTCCTAGAACACTTCGCCTTCAATACCAAGAGGAAGGCGACGCTAGCCGATATAGCTGTGTTGAAACAGTATGATGATGAGTCAATAACAAACTATGGTAATAGGTGGTGAGCCCTACTCACCAAGCTGCCTTATCTTCTCCCCATGTCAGAGTTGACTCAGATGTTTTCCAAGAGTTACCTGAAGCCTATCTCCTTACTGTTGCAGCTACAACAGTAGGTGACTCTTGAAGATGCCCTAGCATAGGCTAGGATCATCGATGAAATCAAGATTTAAGAGGGTGAAATTGTGAAGCCTTACAAGGAGTGGAATAAGAATGCTAAGAGTACCCTAGTGTAGCCTAAGCCAATAGTAGTGAATCAGATTTCCATTAGTATCCCGAGGCCAGCGCAAGCCGCGTTGCCTCAAAAGCCTAATTATCAAGCCACTCCTAGGAACTATGCCAAGGACAACCAGAATAATTAAGGGAAAATCAATAACGTCACCCTAAGTGATAGTTCACACCCATTGTAGAGTCTATGGACTTATTTTTTGATCGTCTCTTAGAGGCCAATTCAATCCACCTGCCTGAGAGTCGACCCACCGACCCAAATGCACCGAAGCCCAAAGGATATAGAGAAGACCTATATTACAAGTTTCATAGGCAAAATGGGCATGATGTGCAAATATGCTACAAGTTCAAGCATTTTATGCAAGACATGATTGATAGGAATGCCCTTTAGGTAGATAACCCTATCATGCCAAACAACCAATAGATGAAGATATTCAAATACCCCTTGCCTTCCCATATGGAGCAGGCCAAACCAGCATCCCAGGTGAATGAGGTTCACCATGCCCCCCCTAAGTAGGGACATGTTAGCATGATCAGCATTGTAATGAGGAATAGGTGATACCCAAGTCTAGCCATGCCACTTGCGGCTCAAAGTGATATCCCCTCGACATCGTAGCCTTTGTCGCCTCCTATGTCGAGCCTCCCACCTAAGCCTATGGTCACCATTAAGACCAAGATCACTCAAAGCTTAAGAAAAATGTCTGCCTAGCTCTCCATATATGAGCTCATTCAACAATTGGTACCTCATAGGGAAGCCTTGATGGAGATCCTTAAAGCAATTGAGCTTCAGCCCCGAGAGTCTAACTCCTTCAACAACTTCATGGGGCATGTGCAACAATGCACGAAATAGGTGATTACCTTTTGAGAATACGAGCTTAAATTGATTCCAAATGATATGGTAGATCCACCTTTGCACATCATCGCATGTGTGAATGGAATTCCATACAAGAGAGTGTTGATAGACACTAGATCTTCTAGCAATATCATCATGATAATAGCTCTCAAGCATTTGAAGCTCCCTAAATCCCACATTGTCATATCTACCTACATCCTCTGAGCCTTCAATGATGACATATGCTCAATGGTTGGTATGATCGTCCTGCCTATTCAGGTAGGAGAAAAGACCATCCCAAAATTATGCTACATCTTGGAGGGTGATATGGCGTACAATATCCTGTTAGGTAGACCATGGATCAGGGATATGAAGTGTGTCCCTTCCATCACTCACCAGTACCTCAAGTACACTCATGAAGGGTAAGTTCATGTCATCCCTACGGACCTAGAGCTCTTCAAGTATTGCAATATGGTGTAGCAGCTTCCCGAGTCAACCTTGCCATCAACCCATTTGGATTTCCAACTAAATAAATCTAGCCAAGGTTTGACTTCATCCCCATTGCATGTCGTACCATCCTTATCGTCAGCAACCCCATAGATTTTTAGTGTGCCTGTGGATCCTTTTCCTAGGAACCCATGGAAGCGACCTATTGAGTAGGTCTAGCCAACCATATCCACTAAGGAGGTTCCTAGCTAAGTAGATGAGGAGCTACCATAGGAGTCAAACGATGAATCAAATAAAGTCTCGCTCTCATCCCTCTTCTATCAGTAGCCTTAGGTCACAGTGCACCTGGCTTCCACTGGATTAGGGGAGTACATGGTTAGGAATGTTACAACCACCCCTACTATAGATTCAATGCAATACATGGGTTGACCTCGTCTTCCCATAGGCACCATCATGCCTCTCGGCCTCCCCCCTAATAAAATGAATTTCACTCTAAAGTACCTTGACCTATGCAATTATCATGGTTATGGGTTGGGCTTGTACGAGCATGGCACTTGATTTCCCTACTAGCCATAGTATCAAATGCCTTATGATAATTCTATCTTAGGAATCAACAAGCATGTGTTCTTAGACATCCTCACAGACAGCTTAGAGAGTATGACTCTAGATTTTAGAGATGAGCTCGCACGAGATTCTTTCGCCACCCCTAATCTTGTCTACTCACTGGGGCACTACTTCCCTATGTCCTTTGGAGATGATGAACCACCTCGTGATGATACTCACTCTTATGAGAGAGGTGAAGGTTCATGTACTCTTCCCCACAATAGTTAGGAAGAATATCTTGAGTCCCCTTATGAGTGGATGTTATACGATGAGCCATATTATGGAGTCATGCCCATTGACTCTGGTAGTTTAGATGGAGAAGGCCCTAAGGTCATCCTTGTATATGACAAGGATTAGTTCGATCTGTGCATATTCCCATTACATAATCCCATTTGGCAACAACTTCTACCTTTAGAGGAGCAAGCTCGCCTACAGCCACACCAACCACCGCCGATCATTCCACTGCCTCCACAACTACCTCCTCAAGTATTGTGACATTCAGGGGTCCATGAACACCACCAACCACATAGGGAAAATCATCCATCCATAAGTATGATTTCCAAATATTTTTTTGAACCCTTGCAAGATCTGAATAACCCATCATAGCTATTGCACCTCGACTTGAGGGCAATTGACTTTGATCAGGGATATTTGAACCCCTTGCCCTCTGAGTACTGGCCTTGAGATGAGATGCTACAGCCATTTCATTTCTCTATAGGGCCAACTCATGATATCTTCCATGTTGAGGAGGAACCCGAGGTTCCTATTAATAATTTAAATATAACTGATGACATCCATTTTATCCCTACCCCCCACCAGTTGGATGAGGGGTCGCATATGTTAATCGAGCCTACGGTTAACAAATATATCAGCTTAGATCTCGAAAACTCGTAATGTATCAAGCTAGGGGAAATTCTATCCCCAAAAGAGCAAGTTGATTACATAGCCCTTCTCATATAGAAGAAGGCAACTTTTGCATGGTCTTACAAAGACATGTCGGGATTGGATCCAAATCTAGTCACCCATAATCTGACGCTTGATCCCAAGGCCAAGCCTATCAAGCAAAAGCTAAGAAATATACATCCAACAGTGGCCTTAATGGTCAAATATGAGCTATAGAAGTTGTTGGATTCTAGGTTGATCATTTCTATAGACTATCCACCATGGTTGTCCAACATGGTTCCCGTCAAGAAGCTTGACGGGAGGATTCGCATTTACACCAATTTTTGAGACCTAAACAAGGCGAGTTCCAAGGATGATTTTCCTTTGTCGAGCATTGATGCCCTGGTAGATGCCACAGTGGGCCAAAAAATTTTATCCCTTATGGATGGTTTCTCTGGGTAAAATCAGATTTGTATCAACCCAAAGGACCAGCTCAAAACAACGTTCACAATACCTTGGGAAACATTTTGCTATAAGGTCATGCCTTTTGGCCTTAAAAATGTTGGTTCCACCTACCAACATGCCATGACATACATCTTCCATGACTACATGCATAAGATTTTGGAATATTATATGGATGACTTATTGTCTAAATCTTTGTTACACCATGAGCATCTCGATGTCTTGTGTAAAGTCCTCGATCACCTTATCAAGCATAATGTGAGACTAAACCCCAAAAAATGCATCTTTGACATCACATCTGGAAAAATCTTGGGATTTATAGTTTATAAATGAGGCATTGAAGTGGATCCCAACAAGGTCAAGGCCATCCTCGATATGCCTCCCTCGACTACCATCAAGCAGCTCCAAAGTCTATAGGGCAAGATCGCATCCATCAAACGCTTCATAATGTAATTGTCAGACAAGTGTCGATCCATGAACAAGTTGTTGCACAAGGGGGGCATATTCTATTGGGATGACGAGTTTTAGGAGGCTTTTGATGCAATAAAACAATACCTGGCTTTGCCGCCAGTTTTGGCTCTGCCTAGACTAGGAGTGCCATTCTGCTTATACTTCTCAGCCACTAATATTGCATTGGGTGCCATGTTAGCCCAAAACAATGAACCACATAAGGAATAGGCTACTTACTATCTCAGACACACCCTGGTCAGTTATGAGATCAAGTACACATACATGGAGAAGTTATGCCTGGCGGTGGTTTTTTCCACCAAGAAGCTATGACATTACATGCTTAGCCATACCACATATGTTGTGTCTAAATAGAATCCATTGTGATACATGATGAGTCACACTTATCATAACAATCACACGGTGAAATGGATCATGTTGTTGATGGAGTTTGACCTATAATTCATAGGATAAAAATCAATTAAGGCTCAGGTCATCATCGATCAACTTGTAGAGGCTCCTCTCCAATATGATCAGCCTCTCAGCATGGAGCTTCCCAATGATGGAGTCTTCCAAATATCATAATCACCCGATTTTTATGAGCCTAAGCTACAGGTAGATATGACTTGTTTTTTTATGGCTCCAAATGTGAGCAAGGGGGAGGGGCACAGGGATCATATTTTTCACATCGCATGGGGCTCCCATACCCCTATCATTTAAACTTGATTTCCTGTGCACCAACAACAATGCCGAGTACGAAGCCTTGCTCATAGGTCTTCAAATGGCTATCGCCATGAAAATCACCAAGATTAACATATTTGGTGACTCCTTGCTCATTTTTAGCCAGGTCAAAGGGATATACCAATGCAAGTGCCTAGTTTTGCAAGCCTACAAAGCTCTTGTGGATAAATTCTTGGCAAATTTTGAATGGTATGACATCGAGTTGCTCCTTCGATCATCTAATCATTTTGTAGATACGGTGGCCTCCCTATGGTACTTGATCTCACAAATTCATGCTGATGAGATGACAGCCATTCAAATAAAAATGCTCTCACAGTCTATGGTTGAGCGTGAGAACACTTAGGCCACGTCAAAAGTCCACTTGATTCAAATTGAACCTCATCAAGAGAGATTCTCGCACCTTCATGAGCACTTGAATCATGTTGATTGGGGGACTTTGTTCCCTCAAGCCCCTTTTGATAGTAGTACAATGCTATTCTTACAAATTCTTTCCCACTCAACATTTTCTCGGGATGAATTTCAAGAGGGACAGGCAGTTCATGCGATCGAGGCTTCCTCACAACAAGACTCATCCACACAAATCAGGGAGTATCTCAAGCTTGGTAATCTCCCTCCTATATTGTCATGCACCGCTAAAATAACATTCACACAGAAGACGACAAAATATGTCTTGCTAGGAGATATTCTATATCGTCGAAGCTACGAAGGGATTCTCCTTCGTTGCTTATAGCATCAAGAGTCAGCTTGGGAAATTGCTCAAGCACACGATGGTACATGCGATGGCCATTTTAGCAGCATGGCCAACACAAAGAAAATTCTTTGCATGGGCTATTATTGGCCAATGTTAGAGCAATATTTTTGTGCGTATGTGAGGAAGTGCATGAAGTGTTGGCACCATATTAACTTGACACACATACCTTCTTAGGCCTTACAACCGATCCAATTGGCTTGGCCATTTTTGCAATGGGGGTTGGATTTAATTGAGAAAATCTCCCTCACATCCTCAGGATATCACACATTCATCATTACAACTACCAAGTATTTTACAAAGTGGGTGGAAGCAATTTCCCTTACCACTATGACAGGACCCCACATCACGGAGTTCATATTGCATAATATCATTTGTCGTTTTGGTATTCCATCCAAAATCATTTCCGATATGGGATATCATTTAAGAATAAAGATGTGTTTGCTTTAGCAACAAAGTATAATATCCAGCACAACTTTTCAACGCCCTACTATCTACAACCAAATAGGCAAGTAGAGGCTTCCAACAAAACATTGATTGCCATTCTCAAAAAAAATATCAAATAGAATCACATCGATTGGCACACGCAAATATCCTTTGCTCTATGGGTCTATCACACTAGCATTCAGACATGCACAACGGCTACTCCATTTTTACTAGTATATGGCACCGAGGTAGTCATGCCTCTAGAGCTAGAAATCCCATCACTGTGCATATCTATGTAGAAGTTCATCGATGATGACACTACATGGCAGGCTTGCCTAGACCAGCTTACATTGCTTGATGAACATTGTATTAATACCCTCGTGCACCTACACATTTATCAAGAGTGACTTAGAGAGCCTACAACATGAAAGTCCATATTAGAGATTTTCAAGTTGGTGACCTTGTTCTAAAAGAGAACCAGCAAAATTCTAATTTGCCGCCCCATGTGAGGGATAAGTTTACAGTAAATTGGTTAGATCCTTATGTCATTACTAGTCATATTGGACCCAAAAATTATTACCTAGCCTCCCTTGAATGTGTCGATGATCCAGAACCCTTGAACATCCTTCATTTGTGGCCTTTCCATGCCTAGAGTGCTATGTCTCAACATAAAATGCTCCTAGGCTCTACAACTGTCTAGGTAACCCATAAATGCTCCAAGGGTGTCTATAACCTACTTGGTCAACCTAAAATGCTCCTAGGCAGTCTACAATTATCTAGGTCACCCTAAAATGCTCCAATGATGCCTATAACCTGCTTGGTCAACCTAAAATTCTCCTAGGTGGTCTACAACCATCTAGGTCACCCCAAAATGCTCCAAGGGTGCCTTTAACCCGCTTGGTCAACCTAAAATGCTCCTAGGTAGTCTATAACCATCTAGGTCACCCCAAAAAGCCCCAAAGGCATCCATAAGCCCTTTGGTCACCTCAAAAGCCCCAAAGGCATCCATAAGCCCTTTGGTCACCTCAAAAGCCCCAAAGGCATCCATAAGCCCTTTGGTCACCCCAAAGGCCCCAATGGCCCCCAATAATCCTATTGGTCGCATGTATATATATATCAATCAAAAACATCATATATCAATCAAAAACACAAAAATATTGCATTACATTGCATCTTCAAACATCATCAAAACAATAAAAACACAAAAATATCATATTGCATTTCATTACATCGCATCTCATTGCATTCTCAAAATCATATGCATTAGGCATACTCATTATTGCACTTTGCACTATAGAGTTGCTCATACGTGTCTAGCACTAAGACTGTACATCCTTCATCAGTCCAAAAAAAAAAGAGGGAAAAACAAAAGAAAAAATTATGTCAAAATCATTATTCGCAACATCTCAATTTTCCACTTATCATGTTCACCTACATTTTACATTGGTCATAACAGTGTCTATCTCCCATCACATAGTCATTTTTTCTAGAATGTCTTTACGATTTCTAGTCACTCAACCATATCTAGTTTTCTTTTCAGATTTTGTAGAAAGCTATCATGATTTTTAGGAGGTAGAGTCTTGCTTAGATTATACCTTGTATACAAAAAATCCCAACACATTTACACATTAATAAATCCAATTTTTGTGCAAGGAAATATGAAACCCATGAAGTGGTCTAGGTTTCTTTAAGTGAAAAGGTCATCCTGCTCATCCCCCTATGCGAATGGTTCAAGAATGCTAAGAATTGGCAAAAGGACAAGCTCTTCCCTACCCAATTCCCCAAAATAGATAGTGGTTTTCACCACTATCACAATCCCCAAATTCCCAAAGTTCAAAAATCAAAATCCTCAAAAGTAAAAATCAAAATCCTCAAAAAGCAAAAATCAAAAGCAAAATAAATAGTGGTTATCACCACTTCCCAAATCCCTTGCTCAAAGAAAACAAAATACAAAATAAACATTGATTATAATCACTACACATGAGCAGGTATCCCAATAAAATTGAATAAAAGAAGGGAGCTTGAGCTTAAATCCCTAGAATTCTCAGCATTTGGAAAGTCATAAGGTGATCCTCATTACAGGTTTTGTGGATAGCCTATCTGTCAATGGCGGTATCCTTATGCATAATGATATGTCTATCACATTAGCTTTTGTGTGTGTGCAAACCAATGTTTGCATGTGGATGAACTAGATTTTTGTAGCCTATACTATCTAGTGGTCTAATCCAACCAAGTAAAAACCTAGGATCATGACATTCATAGGGTGATCCTCATTCTAGGTTTGGTGGATAGGCTATCTGGTAATGGTGGTATCTTTATGCATTTCACAGGAATGAACTCACTTGCACACACAGGGATATGAAGTATCTTGGTCATCCTTGTAGATTCATACCTTGTCAAAAAAATATTGCATGGTTAGTATACAACTTTTTATCAGTTAGCTAGAGTGTTTGAGTCTCACGAAAACCTCATCTACATTCTATAACATCTTATTTCATTCATTCCATTTTATCACATTGCACTAGTATATTTCCATATATCCGTTACACAAAAATAGTACAATACAAAAAAAAAAAAAATTAATGAAGTGTGTACAGTCTATGGTGCTAACATAGTATGTCAAATCATTAGTCACATTTCACTTCATCAATCAATCAATCCACCCATCTCGCTATACATCCATGCATAAAGATATCATTAAATCACATTACAATAACAGCTACATACATCATAAACATCCATAAACATTACATGATATCACAAAAGTATCCATATGCATACATAATAAGCATCTAACATATCATTAGAAATAAAATAAATACATTGCATCCATCTCATAAAGCAATAACAAAAACACATGATGACCATAACAAAATCTCATAAATATATGGGTCAAAAAAATATACATCATAGTTTCCAAAAAACAATGCCCGTGGGCTACAATAAAGTGGGTCCTCAGACCTCACCAATACCAAAAATCCAAAAAGAGTTTCAATATTATCCATAACCATGGTCATGCAATACTGATGTTGTGACTTGCACTATCACCCGTAGTCCAAGTCCGTTGTGATCCCCAGGCCTGCTGCCACCAGCCCTGTCAGTCCTCTGCCTAGAGGATGACTGCACTGTCTCGCTCTTTCGAGTCTGATACGAGCCTTTGGTCTCCTCATAATTAGGAAGATGCCCTCTAAGGTGCACTACCTCCATCTCTAGTCAATCCACATAAGCTTACCTATGTTATCGTTATGATTGGTATGTCTCCACCACTGACTACAATCGTAGCACCTCTACTCATATCCTCTTTGCCTTCCCAATACTAGACCCCTCCTTCCTAGGACCCTATGCTCTCAAATGTGCCCACAGGGAGTATATCTTGGTCTGATCCTCCCGTGTCTATGCCTACAAGAGATCCCTCTCCTATCTGACCCTGACTAGCTCAGCCTGTAGCTCCAGATATCGATCATCTTGTGTATCCTGCTGCACCTACACCCCCTGATCCTCGACCACCCCATCATCACCCTAATCCCCCAATTCTATGAGGTCTACCTACTTGTCTACCTACGAGTGATGCCCATGTGGCTCATCCACCTCTACCTAGTCATCCTTCGGAGCATCTTGCATCACCTCATCCGCTACCCCAGTTGTCTTACCTCTGAGAGCCCCTGTGACCCACCACTAGTGCATCACCCACCATGAGTCATACTTTGTGGTAGTCCTAGTATCATCCATATTAGGAAAATCTACTATAGGGTCTACCTCCTCTCCCACCTCCTCCACTACTGGCCAGCCCAAGGTCCTCTCATATTTGCGGTGTCGATATACTATTGGCTCCCCGAGAAACCCCTACCATAGCTCAAAATATTGCATAACCCAAGTAAATTGGAAGTACTCCCACTTGATCCCATGTCGTGCAATCAACCATATACCCCACCTCACCTGTCGAAGCTTCTCTCCAGCATCTGCATCAGCTTAAAATACACCAAAAAGGTCCAAAATCCCACAAAAATAGCTACATTTTGGTCAAACTTTTTGTATCAATCAAGAGGCAAATAATAACACTCCTGGATGATTGGAAAGAACCTTACTTAAATCCCTACGAAGGCCAGTATGGCCGGACACCCCGCAGGAATGAGTTTTTTCATTCCTTTTCCTCCATGAAGCATCAAAGAAAAGGGTCCAAAAACACACCAAAAATAAGTCAAATTTGATGGAATTCATTCAGGGTCAAGATGGAATACCAACTTCTCATGGATGCACATGGAATACCAACTTCTTAGGGTAAGGTGGGTAATCCCCTTTTTATACACATGTGGGTATTTGCTCCCCACATCGATGCTTAATAATTTGAATTCAAATTTCGAATTTAATTTAATAACCCACCTTAGGGTTAGTTAAAAATTAATATAAATTAACTTTATAACTAATATTAAAATTAATTAATAATATTTTTAAATAACTTAAGTAAATTAAATTATAAATTAATTTATAATAAAAATTATATTAATTAATTTATAATAAATTTAAAACTTCCCTTTATAATATTATAAAAAATATTATAATATTATCCACTTGGGCTTCTTATTTTTTACTTTGGGTCATATCTGAATTCCTAGAACCGGGTCTTGATCAACTAAAACTGGAGAACCTAAAACTGATGTTGCCCACCAAAACTGCCACTGACTGGTGCTGAAAGCTTGACATCAATGACCACTTACTCTTGACATCAATGACAACTTATCCACTCAAAATGTCCAACAATATCCCCCTTTGTCATTGATGGAAACCCAAATTCTTTTTACCAAACACTTGAACTTTTTCTTATTATGCTCCCCTTGGGAAATTGCTCCCCCTGACTCAATGCTCTTTCCTTAAACCAAATCTCTCCCCCTTACTCAAATCTCTCCTCCTTTGACATCAATGGTAAAGGGTCACCTTTGGGTCTCGGGGCTAAGAATGAGTCTCTTAGCTTAGCCCCTCCCCCACCTCCTCTTGAGGTGATTATTCTAGGTGGGAGTATTTCTACTTCCAGTAAGAAATTTTCTTTACCTTTGTCCTCTTTTCTTCTCATTTGATCCTTCTGATTCCTTTGACTGTTCTCGTTCATGTACATGTTCCTGTTCCTATCCATATTCATGTTCTTGTTTCTATCCATATTCCTATGCTTGTTCATGTCCATATCCATATTCTTGTTCCTATTCCTATTCTTGTTCATTCTTAATTTTGGAATATCTGCTCTACACCACTTTGTTGTATGTCCATCATTATTACACTTATAACACTTAATGTTATTATTCCTTAGAGATGCAAATGTCTTGGGATTTATCCTAGTGAAGCCATCTATGTTCCTGTTATGTACCTTGCAATTCATTGCCTTGTGACCAAACTGATTACATGAGTAGCAATACCCATGGAAAAGTTGTCTGTTCCTAAAGTTCCCATATTCTTGTCTTTCATGTGTCCTAAACTGTGAAGCCATGTGCCCAAATATGTTGGTTCATGTTCCATATGTTTCTTCTTTGTGCATTATTCCTTTCTTTGTTGAAATTTGTGTTGTCCAACTCATCCTCAGAAGTCACACTTCCTCTTACATTGTCTTCTTCTAAAGTTTATTCTTATTTAGAACATGAGGTTGACTCTTCTTCTTGTTTGTTTTGAGCTTGTTCAAAACCAAGACATGTTTTTTTTGTTGACCTTCTTTGTACCTTGATCATTTTATCTACAATTTTTAGGCTCTTCCCAAACTTGTGTAGCTTGTCCTTGGACTTTTCTAATTCTTACCTTAGTAGAGCTACTTCTTGTTCTAACCTTTCACATTCTACGACCTTTGCTTCTAGATTATCCTTGAACTTCTTTATCTTAGCCATTGACTTGTTTAGATCATTTATAACCTTTCCTCTCTCTTCATCACATTCTTGAAACTGAATCTCAAGTTGGGAGTTTTACTTTCTTACTTTCTTTAAAGTTTTAAGAGCATAAATAAGCTCTCCCTCAAGATCAACTCCTCCTTTCTCTGATTCTTCCTTTATTTGTTTTCCTTTGTCAACATCTTCATTTTCTTTTGATTTGTCTTCTATAGGATTACCTTCTTCTTCTTCTAGTGCCATTAGAATATTCTATTCTAATCCTTCAAATACATCCTCATATTCATCATCACTGAAACTGAAACCATTCCTTGCACAACTATCTTCAATATGTCCAAAATTACCACATCTAAAACACTTGAGAATTATTGGTGACATTTTTTTAACTTTTTTTTCTTCAATCAGAAATAAGACTTCATCTTTATCATTATTTAAAAAACTATTATCACTATCACTTGAGTACTTTCTTGCCTTGTCTACATAGTAGCTCCTCTTTTGTCTTTGAAAGAACTTTTTTCCTTATTTTTCTTGTCCATCCTTGTCTTTATTTTGGTACCTGTATCTTTCTAATTCCCTATTCCTGTGATCCTATTTTTCTTCATCATTGTTATTTTTAGCTTCTTGACAATTAGTTGCATAGTGACCATAATTTCCACAATTAAAACATCTAATAGATTTTGCATCTTTAAATCTTCTTGAATCCTTATTCCTTCTACCATAATTTGCTTCTTCATCACTAGATGACTCATTGCTTGAATCTGTCTTTTGACCCTTTATCTTCTTAGTAGTTTTGAATGTTTCTTCCTTCTAGGAATTAGGTTCTCTTTTGTTCTTAACTCAAAATTTGTAATAATACCAAGTAACATATCTCTTATCAAAGAATCGCCATATTTTGATTCTTCTATAGCAAAAATATTTTCACTAAATCTTTTTGTAAGAGATCTTGAGACCTTATCACAAATATTTAATTCTTCAACATTAATTCCAAGTCCTTGCATGGCATTAACAACCTCATCTACCCGAAGTAGATATGTACTAACATTTTCCTCATCCTTTAGTCTTAACTCTTCAAATTGCCCTTTGAGATTTCATATATTTGCCTTTTTGACACTTTTATTTCCTTCATATATGCTTTGCAACTTATCCCAAATTCCTTTTGCATCTCTACAATGCATAACTTTTATTGATTTTGTTCTATGCAAACCTCTCAAAATTGCATTCATTACTTTTAAATTGTAATGTTGTAGAATATTACCTTCCTTATCTGTAGGTGGATCAACTAGTGGTATGTATCCATTTTCAATTGCTTTCCAAATTTCATTGCCAAGTTCCATCAAGTGAATGTTCATTCTCATACTCCAAAATATATAATCACTTCCATAAAATATTGGTGTTGAATTATCTAAGGACACATTCTTATAATTTATTGTTTTCTTGAAGGCTTTTCCTTCAAGTTGTTAAACTCTTCCGAAGGAACCTACTCTGATACCAATTTAAGAACACAAGCTTATACTGAGATGGGGGTGAACAATATAAGACCACTTTTTACTTTTCTTTTCCAATCAATATTATTTAATGTATAGATAGAAATATCAACAACAGTAATTAAAGTAATGCTCAAATCACCACACACAATAGAGACACCAATTTTACGTGGTTTAGCCAATGTGGGCTATTCCATGGAGAAAATATTTCACTAAAATTTTCTCAATCAATCTCTTGGGAATATTTTCCCTATTATAATATTTATGGACCTCTATCCAAAGGAGACACCAATCCCATAATCAAGTTTGTGGATCTCTATCCATAGGAGAACTCCTTTCTCCTTAGCTCTAACTAGTGATCTTCTAGAATAATTGTTGTCCCCACTGCTCTGGCTAATGGATATCTATCCATTGAAGACACATATCTTCACTACCCTGGCTAATGGATCTCTATCCACTGGAGACTGTCATCCTCTATACTCTGTCACCTTCAAAGCTTTGTCTCAAATATGTACTAAACATAGTCCTTCGATCTAGCACAAATTTGCTCAATATTTATCCTCTGATCTGGCACAAACTTATCCTCAAATCTGCATCAAAATTTGTTCTCGAATCTGTACTAAACATAGTCCTTCGGTTTAACACAAATTTTTCCTTAATATCTATACTCTAATTTGCACTAAACATAGTCCTTCGGTCTAGCACAAATCTATCCTCAATATCTATCCTCAAACCTTAACACAAAGCTTGACTTAATCTCAAATAAACTCTGCTAGATCTACCCCAAAAATTAACTCAAGATTTGAACAAATCAATCAATCAACTCTGCTCATAAGTCTTCTCAAATACTTGTCTCAAATATTCCTTGTAAGCTTCCACAAAAGCTCACACTAATATATCCACAAGTCCTCTCTAGAACTTGTCCAAATTTACTCAATAAGTCCTCACTAGAACTTATCCAATTTTGCTCAACAAGTCCTCTCTAGAACTTGTCCAATTTTTCTCAATAAGTCCTCACTAGAACTTATCTAATTTTTCTCAACAAGTCCTCTCTAGAACTTGTCCAATTTTGCTCAATAAGTCCTCACTAGAACTTATCCAATTATGCTCAATAAGTCCTCACTAGAACTTATTCAATCTCATAGAAACATAAAGAGAATTGTTAGAGACTCAATATTCTTCACATTCATCACAATGCTCAATCACTTTCAATCACTTTTTTAGAAACATATAGATAATTTTTAGAGACTCAATATGCTTCACATTCACCTCAATGCTCAATCACTTCCAATCACTCTTTTAGAAACACATAGAGAATTGTTAGAGACTCAATATGTTTCACACTCACAAACTCTCAATCACTTTCAATATCTCTTTTATCACATAAACATATAGAGAATTGTTAAAGACTCAATATGTTTCACATTCATCCACACTCAACCTTTTTCTCAAATCAATTCAGAATATAGAACAATTTGTTTCATAGAACTTGAACTATCACATCAACACATTCACTTGACTAGGCTCAACCAACTTTACTCAAAAAATCACTCAATAAACTAATCCTTACTCACAAACCCTAGTCCAAGCATATGAACACTCACTCAAATATTTCCAATAATGCTTATCAATCAATCTCACATAACAATGATACTCATGATATTTGCAAACCCTAGTTCAAGTTCCTCACTCAACCAATTTCTTCAACAACAATGCTAATTTCACATAACAATGATACTCATGATATTTTACAACTTCACATAACAATGATACTCATGATCTTTGACAACTTCACATAACAATGATACTCATGATATTTCCACAACCTCTAGTTCAAGTTCACTCAACTAATCACTTCAACAACAATGCTTATAAAACAAGGTTTCATCAACAACTCTTTATTCTAGAAAACCTTGAATAATTAATTCAACACACACTCAACAATGCTTACCAAACAATCCTTTTCACTCCAACTTTGCATTCACAACATTCAATAATCACACACTAGGAAGATGTGCCCATACCTTTTGTTTGATGTAAAAGTGTCTTTAGAAAACATATCTCAATCACAATTTTCTTCTCTCCAATTTCAATGGTTAGATAACAAAATATCACTCCAACACTTTCTCAAAATATTCCTTAGACACAAGAATAATCAAAAATAAATTATGCCTTATTGCTCCTTTTTAAAATTAACATACATCAAATCATACATGAAAAATAATTTCTTGGATACACCTTATAAAATCCAACTTAAAATAATATCCAACACCACACAACTTCCTAAAACACCTTACTACCCTTTCCAAACACTAAAGCAAATAACACCAAAAATTTAATTTTGCATAAGCCTTATAACTCCCCTTACAACCTGACAAACCAAATCAATATTCAAAAAATTAATTTTTTTAATGCCCAACTAATATCCCCAAAAATTTTGGTGCTCAACTTTAAAGCATACCTTTGACTTCCCCCAAAAGGGATTTCGATGTGATTCGATCCATCGTCTCCCCAAGCCTAAGCGTCTTAGCGCTTGGGAGCCCACCGCGTGGGCTATTGGTGCCCACATGAAGGAAGGAGGACTTCCTTCCTCTTATACCTCCGTGCACCTTTGACTTCCCACAAAAATCAAGAAGTACTATTTTTAGCACGATTCGCACAAGCTCGCATTAATCAAAATTCAAAGGCATGGTGATTTTGGGTAAGGTGGGTAATCCCCTTTTTTATACACATGTGGGTATTTTCTCCCCACATCATGCTTAATAATTTGAATTCGAATTTTGAATTTAATTTAATAACCCACCTTAGGGTTAGTTAAAAATTAATATAAATTAACTTTATAACTAATATTAAAATTAATTAATAATTTATTTAAATAACTTAAGTAAATTAAATTATAAATTAATTTATAATAAAAATTATATTAATTAATTTAAAACTTCCCTTTATAATATTATAAAAAATATTATAATATTATCCACTTGGGCTTCTTCTTTTGCACTTTGGGCCATATCTGACTTCCTGGAACCGAGTCTTGATCAACTAAAACTGGAGAACCTGAAACTAATGTTGCCCACCGAAAATGCCACTAACTGGTGCTAAAAGCTTAACATCAATGACCACTTACTCTTGACATCAATGAAAACTTATGCACTCAAAATTTCCAACAACACGCTGGAGGGTTTAAACCTGGGTCTAAATGGGCCCAAAAATAATTAAATTAAATTAAATTAAAAAATTAGACAGTGAAGTCGTGCCTCGTCTTGATGGGGTGCATTATCACAGGCACAAAGTCACACCTCATAAATATGGGGTGCGATTTCGCTAAAAGGTAAACAAATTAAAAAAATGAGGCAAAGAGGTCTTCCCTTGCTCTTGGTAGGGGTTGAGGGCCTCTTAGGGGCACTGAGGAATATTGTCCACTCAAAGTGGGTCAATTTTCCATGTCTACATCTGTATATGTCCTCCAACGTAATGGTCATCTTGTGTATGGATAAGTGAAATATGTTCCTATCTGGATCCCACCTCTCACACAATGCTAAAATATATGTCCTATTGGCATGAATACTCAACACATCCCATACTCCCTTCATCCACACCCTACCCATCCACTCTACATCCGCCTCGTCACATGCCTCACCTAGGACAACTCTCAACAACTACACATGATATCATGACTCAATATTCTTTACCTATTTTCATTCAAAACATCACATAAAATTTTCATTAGTTTCCCATACATATCGATTCATTTTATTTATTTCATGCAAATATTCATTACATATAACCTTCATACAGCATATCTCATGCATCAAAAAAAAAATTGGTTCACATGCCGCCATGCGAACTCCATTTTGCACCCCACCATGCAAACTCTACAAAAATGGCATTTTGAAAACCCATTAGGCCCTTTCATGGCAAACATTTCATTTCCATACACAAACAACACTTTCATAGTATGCACAATATTCGACCCATAAACATGCATTTCGAGGTATACATTCACAAAACACACCAATACATTCCAAAACATCAAACAAATCATATTTTGGACACCCATTTCACCCTTTTACAATGAAAATTCAAACACGTTTTGCAAATAGTATACCATTCACGACATATAACAGCGTCAAACCTTGTAAACATACATCTCACAGCATGCATCCACATGACTTGTCAAAACATCACAAAATGAAAAACAAATTACATTTCTAGACACCCATTTCACCCTTTCACGGTATAATTTCAAACAATTTCCAAAAATAGTGCACCATTCATGCAAAACAATTAAAGTCTACTCTTCAACATACGACCTACGCCATGCATTCAAACATCTTAAAATAATGGTTAAAACAAAAATGATCAACATTTTAGGATACCCATTTGACCTTTTTTATACTTTATGTATACATTTCAAACCAACGTCACATGCAAACACGCATATACACTTAAACCTACTTTACCATGCTTTTCAAACATTCATGCAATTCAAAATTGAATATAGTTTACGTCTTGAGTACTCACTAATGGGGTATCGTATTGGTCGCTAGTGCCTGCATGCCCTCTCACCATCTCTGCACTCACTAAGGATCTCGATAGTGCTTTACCTCATAAAATCTTCCTCACTCCTCTCTCCACAACTCTTCATAGCACAAATGACCCTCACACACGCAACAATGGGCTTTATATTCTCAAAAACCCTAGTTTGCATGTTGCCATGCAAACTCTAGTCTAGTTCACATGCTACCATATGAACTCCAATCCAATTTACATGCCACCATGCGAACTCCAGTTTGCATGCTGCTATGCGAACCGGGTTCACATGGTGCTATGCAAACCAATCCTCATGACACAATTTTTACTTTTTCTTCACTCCTACAACTTCTTCCTTTTCCACCACTGTTTGTCCCATTTTTCTACCTTTTATCACCATTTTCTTCTATCAATCTACTCATCACCACATCACCACATTTCGTTTGTATCATTGTTAATTCCTTTCTTGAGGGGGTATTCATATACAAATCCGCTTTGTGTGTGATCAAACAATCAAACATCCAAATCATGGATATCACATTTATCTACAAAAAAAAATGTTGAAGATTATCTCAAGATAATAAAAAATCAATCCCAATAAGACATTTGTTAGATCACGAGAACCACTCTCACTATCGAACACATCTTGATTTCATTCTGTATATTGGTGTCGACCACATACTGAATGTTACACTTGATTTATCCATGTAACTCAACTCAAATGATTTTACAAATGTCATCATGCGCTCATTAGTCAATCAGAAGCAAAAGTTTGACTAGGCAGTTGTTCTATTCGTAATTAGACCACCTTACATTGGTCGCAAAAGAAAAGAAGTCTTAAGTTGCCCTCACAAACAACCAGTACAATATTGCAAAATATTGTACTAAATTGGAAAATCACTTGTTTTACCATCATGTTTCATCTACATTCATTCATTCACATTCATCCCCACATTCTTCATCTTCTAAAACACCTCACCACCTTCTTCCATCATATTTTTGTACTAAACTGTGTTTTACACAACATAGTACAAAAAGGGGTAAATGTAGACACCTAAAAGTCACACATGCTCACCCATAGATACTTATAGACCTGCATAGACACTTGTAGGCTTGCATAGGCCATTGTAGGCCATCGTAGGCCATCGTAGGCTATCGTAGGCTATCGTATGATATCGTAGGCCATTGTAGACCATCGTAGGCCGTCATAGTTGTTCGTAGGTGCAAAACCCTACAAAACTACATAAAACACACCTAAAACACATTTTATTCATAGGAGGTCTACCTACAATCCCCTTAAGGCCACCTAAGCATTTTCATATGCCTAATTAGGGCCCCCATGGGACCATTCCCTACAAAAACCCTAATTATGCTAATTAGGGTTCTAATTTGCAAGTGACATTCCACTTAAAGTGCACTTTATCATTAAATTAGGTTTAATTAGGGTTAAGATTCAAATTAGCTCTAAACATGTCCTCACAGATGTGTGCACCCCAAATTAGTTAGGATATTTCTTAGAATCCCTAACTCAACCCTCATCCAACTTAGGGATTAGCTAACTCTAGTTAACCCTAATCCTAGCTCACACATGTGTGAGGATAGGATATTTCCCTTAGGGCATATGAGAGGATGACTAGGCATGCCACCTCATAAACCCTAACTTGACCATGATAGGACTTGACTCTAGGGTCTAGTACACCTAACTCCCCCCTAACCTTGGTTTCCTCTATAAATAGTGGACCAATTCCCTCATTTATATCTCTCTCTCACTTTCAGTCAACATACCCAGACTCTACCAAAATTGTGCCAGAATCCTTTATAACAATCCTACATCTGGAAAATAGTAACATACATCACCTACAACTTTTTTGGATAGCAAATTTGTAGCAAGAGTCAATGACAGCTCAGTTTGCACCTCAACCTGCAAATTTGAGATCCAGTTCGCATGTCACCATGTGGACCAGCTCTATAGCATGTTTACAACATCAAATTAGGTACATGTTAGACTTAGCTACTTTTTATAGCATTTCCATCAACTTTCATCAATTTTTTCTACATTTTTATGTTTATTTGTCTTTATAACTATGGGGTTTGACTAAGGCAAACCCCCAAACACACTAACCCCTTTTTGCAAGCTCAAAGTAGGTACAAAAGGATAAAGTCAAACATCACTACCGATGGCACACACACACAGAAGCCCACCTACACTAAGGGCACTGAAAGACACTAGCAAATGTTCTAAAATTCATGTGGAAAAAGGGATAAAAACCTTCTCAAGAGGAAGCTTATTTTGTAACCCTATTTCATATCAATAAAAATAACATTCAGCACAAAGTGATGATTTTCATGTGTTACACTTAGTGATAGTTTTATATAAGACATTACAAAGGGCTATTGGTTGGAAGCTAGAGATGTGTTCAGGCTCTTAGGTTTTTAGAACCAAAGTTATATATGTCTTATTCACCTCTTTGAGAACCACTTTGGCTATCCTAGCCTCTTCTACCACTTCCAATAGTTCTTCCTTAAGGATATCCTAAAATTCTTGGTAGAATTCTATGGGAAATCCATCTAGGCCTAGATTTTTACCTTTTTGCATCTTGAAAACTACTTGTTGTAGTTATTTGGCAATAATTAGGGTAGTCAAAGTTACATTATCTTCCTCTATGATAAGAGAAGGAATATCTTGGAGTACTTCTTGTTATACCTCCTAGTTCGATGGTTTTTTCATACAGAGTTGGGCAAAGTATTCTCTTACAATATCTTTCATCCCATCCCAAGTGTATTGAATCACTCATTTTCAAGGATGAGATTAAATTGTGCAACCATCCTAGGAAATAATTATGGAAGAAGCTACTATTTCTATCTCCCTCCTAGAGCCATTGGATCCTAGATTTTTATTTCCCTAAGATATCTTTTTTTTTTTCATTCCTCCAATTGAATAGTAAGCTTAGCCTCCTTCTTGCTTTGGATCTCAGTAGTACCATCTATTCATATTTACTCATTTAATTCATTGAGTTTGGTTAAAATATTTTGTTTATTTTCCTTTATGTCACCAAACTCCTCCCAGTTCTATGTCCTCAATTTGAACTTTATGTATTGTAGCCTCCTAACAAAGTTGTACATCTTTACACCATGCCTAGTTTTACCATCCTACCACCATTGTTGAACATTATCTCAAAAACTATTATCTTAAAACTACATTAGATAGAGTCTAAAAGGAGCATGACTAGGTATGGTCTTCCACACTTCTACCAACATTGAACAATGATCTTATCCTACATTATTCAATGTCTTTGCTCTTGGAATGTATCCATTGCTCAAAAACTCCTTTGATAATAGAAACTTGTCTAGTCTTTCTAGAATGTATGTTGGAACCTACCTTTTGTTAGACTAGGTCATCATACCATTGTCTGGTTTGATGTCTACCAGATGCAAAGATCTAATATGGTCTGTCATGAGTTTAATACTACCATCTAGGTTGTAATTTCCTCCTATATTTTTTTCTAATGAGAGGATGGTGTTGAAATCTCCACCTACAAGCGATGAAGCTAAAGGCAAATGACCATTAATATAAGCTATATTTCTCCATTGTAATTTTCCATCTATGTTGATAGATGTGTATACATTAAGACATAACCAATATTTGGGTGAATGTCTACTCTAGGCCAATAAAGCTAGAATTTCTCAACTTCCTCTTTTTTGGTGTATCACTACCTCTTTCAAATCCCAAAGACAGACCACTCCTCCATATGCTCCTTGGGAACTTAGGGATTCCACTCTACACGTAGGCCAAATCCTCTTTGTAAATATCTCCATCTCTTCCACAAACACTTTTATTTCTTGGATGAAAACCATCCATGGATGATGTTGTTGTATCATTTTTTTACTTCATTATGCTTTTTCAAGCTAACCTTAAGCTCTAATATATTCCATATGATGCACTTTATCAAGAATAGGGGCTAAAGATGTGGGAAAGATCCTTAATCTTACCCATTGTTATCAATTTTACACTTTATTTTCTTGTTTTATGTTGATTAGTCTTCCTACCTACTCTTTGGTTTGTCTAGATTCATCTTTTTAGTAGACTCCTCACTCACTCCTGTTGGTTTTGGGATGTACTCCAAACCTAGCGTAGGTGAGTATACTATCTATTCATGTTAAAATATTCTTGGGTATCATATCCACTATCTATTCCATTTTAATTTTCTCCATTTGATTGGTTAGAGTTATTGTATTTCTCTTCTCTTCTATTTTCCTTTGGGATCTCTTTGACTATTGGGTTGGGTTCTCTTGTGGGCTACTTGGTAGAGCTAAGGTTGACTTAGTTTTGCAATTTATTTCTTCAACTATTGGTTTCTTTCTTAGGGCTTGCAATGGGGTTTATAGAATCTTTATCTCTATGATGTTATCCTCATCATCTGTTTGGGAGGTTAGAAAAATTATTGTTTGAGTTGATTGCATGTTCTTTAGTTGTTTGCTTCCTTTGTATGCTCTTTTGATTAGGCAGTTGGAAACCTCCAAGGGTTGTTTCCTCTTATGTTGGCTTTAGGATCCAATATTTGTAGTCCCTAGCTAGGTGACCATATTCATGACAAATCCTACACTTGAAGGGGATGTTCTCATAGTCCACATCCTGTTCCCAAGTATCTTCCCCAAAGTGTAAAGTAATATTGTAGACATAGAAAATTGACCCATCAAAATGGACTAATTCTTCCTTAGACCCTTAGCCAGCCACCTAAGCTTGTCAAGTGCAAATTTGGGGCCATTTGCCTTCTCCCTTAGCCTTGTTTCCTTATCTTTACCAAATTCATGCCCAATATAAAAAAGGAATGAATTTGGCTTGTTAGATTTGCACCTTGTAATTACTAGGCATGAATTTGACGTTCTAGAGGTTTTTCTCACTAAAACCCCTCCCTTGATCGGCCCGTTTTAGGGTCGGCCCTTACCCACGGTGAAATTTAATTTTCTTACCCATTTTTCCCTCCAAACCTCTTATAAATAGAGGATTGGATTCCCTCTCTTACCTCAAACTAAATTCTTTAGAGATTCTAATTCTTGACTCGCTCATTGCTCATGCTAACAAGTGCCCTTCTACTATAAGTCATTGTTTTATTATTTTGTGCTTTGGTGTTGGCTACCCTTGGGGATTGAGTGGAGGAGCCTTGGTGATTGGATAGATCAACCTTCTTGGAGTACTTCTTCCACCTCTTAATTACTCCTTACTTTCTCCATTAGTTCATCAGGTTTTGTGTTTATATTATTTGCTTTGCAAGTCTATTTTTTGTTGTTTTAGGGCCCAAAAAGGGCATCTTAACCATATTTGTGCCCTGCTTGTATACGGTGAAAATTTGGTAATCCAAATCATGCTCCCCTTTTACAAGACATAAATTTGGTAAATTAGGGCTTGGGGGTAAGCTTTTGCAACCCAAAACCATGATTTACACTTTACATCTTAGCATTATGTTGTTTCCATCTTGTTTGCATTTTATTTTGCTATCACATATTTGTTTTGCTCTATTTGTGCATGTTCCAAAGGTTGAAAATAATTTTACTTTTGAAAAATTAGCTAAAATGACCAAGGGGGCTTGACTGTTATGCCTCCAAGCTTTATCTTATAGTAGCCTAAGCAGGCCCCCTGTTAGGATTAGAAGAAGATGAGATAATATTGATACAAAAGAAGATACAATATATAGGCATAAACCTATATGAAATATATGACAAATATAAATAAAAATGACAAGTGTCAAGAACAAGGCACAGTGCACATTATATTCTAGCATTCCCCTTAATGTGCACTATCCTAACTATAGAAAAAAAACAAGTTAGCATTCCATGATTTGGTCTAGGCTCGTGCTCTTTGCACTTGGCTCTCATCCTCCTTTATTACATGATTTGGTCTAGGCTCGTGCTCTTTGCGCTTGGCTCTCCAACTATGAATAATTCTAGATCAACGGTGTATACATCTCAGTTTTTTTCCATAGGGTCAACCACTTCCTTGGATCTGTTACCACTAGGTTGGTCATCTAAGTGCCTTAGGATCATCCTATGTGCCTCAGGGTCAGCCACTTCTAGGTATGTTGCCTTTGCAAGTCATCCTCCAGTTATGTTGCCTCTCGTAGGTCACTGACTAGATTCACCATGAATATCATCTCCCTTCATGGTGAAATTATTCTAGAAGGTATCGGTCTCTATCAAAAATGCACCTTAATACAAAAGAAAAATGAGCCATAAAATACAATAAAAAATGAGACATAGAATCCAAATATGGAGGAGAAGAATAAAGAAGAGAATATAATCTTTTGAAGTGTCTTCATCTGTAGTCTTCAGAAGTAGATCCAAAAAAGTCCTCGGATAGAGTTTGGGGTGTCTTTATCTATAGTCTCTAGAGTAGGCATCCTTATGGTGACCTCATCATCCCATCGGAATGCATGGGTAACCAACCGCTGCATCCGCTAGGTTCTATAGAGAAGATGACTAGGTACAAGGATCACATACAATTACCTTTGGGAGTGTCGGGTTCCATCGAGAGTGCACTCCATGATACAACAATTTTTTAGGCCAAAAATATAAATAAAATAGCTTCAAAATTACAATTGGACACCACCATTGTGTCCGTCATAGAAAAACCTTTTGGACGACTATAAATACCCCTATGTTTGGATCTCAATGGGACCTTCATCATGTGGAAAAAACAATATGCCTCTCTATGCAACAAAATATAGAAGGGAGTATTCTGGAATGACCATAGAAATATTAAAATGGCCATGTGAGGCCCTTCCACACCATGTGGGAAAAATCATAAAAAAAATTATGCCCTCATGCTTTGAAAAGTTTTTGATTAATGTGCCCATTTGCATAGGTAAATATTCCCCTTTCTTTTGAACTATTAATAAAGGCATCTAAAAAATGCCCCCTTCTTAAAAAATATTGAGCCCACCTTGAAATTCTCATATTTTAATAAAGGCCCCCTCTTAATTTTTAAATAAATATAAAACAACACATTAATAAAAATTTGGGTTAAGTGGTGCTGGTCAAATCAGCATAATTTCGCACGGGTTGTCATAGCAAAAGACATCAACAGCTAGCACAAGGTTCAAGGAACAAAGGGCTCTACCATGAATACAATAGCGTTGACTATATCAAAAAACTTGTCATCACCCATATTGGAACACGCGCTGCACAGTCAAACATTTTAGTACAAATTGGAAAAAAATAACTATCGCCCAACCGCACTAATGCAGCAGATTATCTATGATCCTCCAAAAAATTGTTGCAATGCAGGTTCTATTGGAGGTCATCGGGCTGTGACAGAAGAAGCGTGGACTGCACAGTCAGGGTAGATAATTTGCACATCTACTGCCTCCTGTATAGACTTTAGTAGACAATAATTTGTGCATCAAATGAGCGATTGGTCCTCTCTTTGAAGTTCTTCGATAAAACAGCAGACACGCTCCAATAGTAGCAAACAATACCAATATATTATCAAATGAAATGTATAGCACAGATTTTGGTAGATAGCATGGATTCATTCACCAACTTGCACCATCACTTTCTTCTTCATCGATGCACACGTCCCATTGTCATGTCCTCATCGTCTAAACCCTCGGCTCAGCCACAATGCCAAAAAACATAAATAATGCCATGACTGGGTATGATAGAATGTTGTCACTTACATTCTAGTTACTCAAATCATGGTCATCGCCATATACAACCTTGAATATTGCAGGAATCCCGTGAACATCTAAAATACCAGCAATAATGAAGTTAAATGACCATGGTAGAGATCAAAAAACTAATCGCCATCAAAATATGATTTTTTAATCTTTCACAACACTCCCAAACTAGGAGACATCAAATAGTAGGAAAAAGTCCACAATCTGATCTGGGGCATTCTCTATAATCATATATCTAACCAGGCAAATAAAACATGCCCCCTTCACTACCAACCGCAAGGGCACGGCCTCGATTGCCCAATGCTACCACATCACAGCCATGAAGAGCATATTTTCACCTCTAAATTTGCAAAGCCTCATACGCTTATGATATCGTACAAGGAGTAGTGTTATTTAATAGGTGGGAAATATTAATGTAGATTGCTTCAAATACCTCCACGTCACAAAAAAACTTGGACAAAAAATCAACAAACTTATCATGCGAGCTCCAGAACATCACCAACAACAGCACTAATGAGTTCCTATTTTTGGGCATGGGTGGCTAAGCCTTGTGCAACCGTAGCCCCATCGGATCAAAGAATTCCCAACAAGGATAATAAACTCTGCTATTCACTCTCCATGATCTACGTACCTACAAGGAGGCTGATTGTGCTGACGTGAAGCTCCATCCTCAGATTGACGTGCTGATACGAGCAAAAACCTATGTGAGGACAATAGTGGATTGCATGTAGTCTGCTGTGGAAAAAGAAATATCCTACATGGATTTCCACTTGATTATCATGCACCTTGTAATCTATGGAGACCATAATCCACTAGCGCCTTCTAAAAAAACAAGTTGTCCCCATGATCAAAAAAATATATAGCATATGGTTATTGTGGGCACGAGCGAACCACACGAATCAATCTCTGAAAAACTCAAAGAGATGGCTAAGGTATCTCTGCAAATTAGAATATGTCATATATGTACCAAAATTTCCAATGGAAGCAAAAAATTACACTGATCCCACAGGCTACTAAGATTTTTAGTATTTATCACATAAATTAACGCACAATTAGAGGAATGCCAGTTCTCAACACAATGTAAACAGTGAGCGATTTTGAGGATCGCATCACACTTCAAAAAACTTTGCAAGCTAGGGCCAGCATTCCACCCTGGATATTTTGGTGGACATCTTGGTGTGCTTCCTCCATAAATTCAATAAGCACACTCTACAATCATGGTCGCTTCCCACACAAATCTATCCAAAATGGACACGTGCAACTCAATTTTCTCAGAAGAAGAAAATAAAATTTGTGTCTCACGCAGGGATCTTTAGCATGGTAATTTTAATCTTAGACGGATCGACTAATAGGGATGGGGGTGCGCTCATAAATTTAGCTTCGATTTTCGTCAAAATTATCTCAACCGATTTAATCCTCCATTGATTACAGACATCAATCTCTTCCATGTCGATGAAATCAATAGTAATTATCCTATATCTTCTCCAAATAGATAGCAGCACTGATGTTAACCTTTACTATCACCACCCAACTAATAACCTCCAAATATTTGACAAAAATAAAAACAATAATATAAAAAATAGACACAATCAGGGGCACGAGAGTAGAGCGCTATTCCTCAATCATCGAAAAAACACCATTTCTTCTACTATCATCGAAAAAAATACGTAGAATGGCATGTTGCATCATATTTTTGGTTGATGGAGGAAATGAACAGAGAGCAACAAATAAAATCAAGAGGGTGCCTTATCGCCGCCATTTCAAAAAATAGCGTTACCCTTGTGCCAGTTGCATAGCATTACTAGACACGGGCAACAACATAGAAAATTGCTTCCCAGCAATAGGTGAGCATTGAATATCTTTTCTGAAGCAACATATACTGAAACCTTGCATGATATGGAGCATGATCATTGAAACCCAGAGCTCTCAACTGTTAGAACAACGTATATTGACGTCGGGATGTGTGGAACGACCGGATCGTGATTTCACCACAAACTACGAGTAACAAACATCATCCATGTTTTTGATGTTGTAATATTGCATTGCATGCGCATTTTATGCCTACACTATTCGTTGTTGAGCATGCACTGGCTTTTTTTTTTTTATTTGTGGAAGAGCATGCACTGGCTTGGTGATAAACTATTGTGTGTTCAATTGGCGTTGTGTTCTCAAATTAGAAAGCCAATGTTCAATTTGCAACGAGCATGGGATCAATAGAGCACATCCACGGTATTCTCCATTACTATGACCAAGCGCCAATATTCTTCGATAGCACCGATCACCACTGCATAAATCACCATAGAATAAATGGTCGGAGGTTCTCAAACCACCATGAAACCTGCAAAAATTAAACGAGAAAAAAAAACTTTAGAAAAAATGACCATCAAGACCAGAGATGAAATCATATCAGGGAAGATTTTTCATTTCCCGTCTGAACCAAAAAATGGCCTGGGGAAAGAGGATAATCTCTTCTGACTGAAAATGAAAACAAAAATGGTTTATGGGGAGGGTAAAAAATGAGGGGGGATTTCCATAAGGGAAATCCAACCCTTGTCAATAAAGGTTAGTTTGATTCCCCATGGGGTGTGTTAACCCACCCACTTTTTTTTATTGTAAAGGCTTTTATCTTAATTTCATGTAAATTTGCTTTTTTCATCAAAAAAATTATTAAAACAATTATTAGGAATAATATTTTAATTATTAAATTATTGTAATATCAATTGAAAATGATTGTGCTAGTGTCATTTGATAATTAATATAATAATATTTGTTAGTAAAAAATTATTTTTAATTAATAAAGAATGAAATAAGCTTGAGAGGTCCAAGGTTCAAATCCCACTCAATACGAGGGGACTAGGACCCCTCATAAAAACCTATGTAAACTCATTAAATCAAGTGGCATTAGCTCAACCGATTAAATTCCTCAATGTTGAAGTAGGAAACTCAAGTTCAAATCTTGTCAAATGATACATGGATAATATCCAAGCTTTGTTGTAATACCACTATGTGGTGATGATGTAATACAGGTGGGGCCCATTTCAATCTCATATAATCCATTGAAAAAAAAGAGATTGAAATAAGTTAAATTGTTATATTTTAATACTTTGTTAAATATTTGCATATATATATATATATTTTTTGCTTGATAATAAGGGGTTGTACTCGGGTCCCCCACCCTTGACAAATTACATAATTCTTGTTTAGAGCTTGAGAGTTTACAAATAGATACACTTCTCATATCAATTGAGATGTTATAGCTAGAAACCTGCATCATTTTACATAAAATGTTTGAATTCTTGATTTTCATTTTCTGTATCTTTTCAAATCTCTAGATGAATACAATTACTCTAGAATTTAGCATCTTTCTTGACATTTTTCTATAGCAGCTTTCACAATGCCAAAAATTCACCTTCACAATGCCAAAAATTCACCTCTACTATCTATGCCTTGCATCTTAGTAGAGTAATATTTCCAAAACATTGCACTATCATAGTCCGCTTTACCAAATCTGGATTTCTAGTTTCCTTCCTGAAACACAAGTGCAACCACAAAAATTATAATAAATAGTCTAATGAAAACACATTGTTGTTACAAAAAAAAGATATTACCAATGGAAAACATTAAAGTAAAACTTAATCATTAATTAATTTAGGCAATCAACATTTTTTGTTAGCTTTAACTAAACTTTCTACTTCCTCTAATCATGGAAAGAAGAATTTAACTTATCTGCACATTTGTTTCCTTCCCTTAATATATATGTAAACCTAATTTCTTCGAACTCTTTAGCAAGATCTTGAATTTCCACAATTATCTCTTGTATGTTCCATGGAGCCTTTGCTTTCCTCAAAATTGCATTTATTACTATGAGAGAATCACCTTGCATCCATACTCTATTCAATTTCATTTGTTTACATATTATTTTTCTTCTAAAGTTGCCCAAGCTTCAGCTTCATTATTTGTCTTCAATCCACTATTGAAAGCATAATGAGACAAAATCTCTCCTCTATTATTTCTAATTATTCCTCCTCCTACTGGTCCTGGATTTTCTTTAGATGCTCCATCAAAATTCAATTCAACCCACTCCACATCTGGTGGTTTCCACTTTATATTATTTATTGGCTACATGATAACAAAACAAGCCTCACATATAAGTCATGACTATATTGTGGTGTTATAATATTTTTTATCATTATATTTTAATTACCAAATTATTGTAATATCGATTGAAACTAGTTGTGTTGTGGAATTTGAGATTGAAAAACCCAAAATCCTTGATTGCCTCTCATTGAACATCAAAACATATATTTATAGGTATTATATGCTTGTTTACATCATGTGCGAACAACAACCATGGTTAGCCACCTAACCTTTTTTAATGTTTATTGTAGAAGGTGGCTTGTGTTGGCTAATCATGTATTCTTATCATGTGTTTTATCTAGAAGCTTATTATTTTATTTATGTACTTATGGGTATCATTCCTTCCAACAACAAAAGCATTGGTTTCCAATATGTACAAAAATATGAAAAAGAAAAGATTTGAGATAGTTGAGGATTGTAGCAAGCAAAGCATTCAATGAGCTTGAAGTAGAAGCTGATGCGGAATTTATGTGATGTGCTTGATGTGGTGTTGTCCTAAGAATTTTGACGAGTCTTGCTTGGGAAGATATGAGCCAATGCAAAAATGTTGAAATCCACTAAGAGAGACGAGTCACTAGAGGGCAAAGACAACTCTAATTGTAGTACCCATGTAATGTTTGTTGATCACATAAAAATAGTTGTGGTCTTGTGAAGGAAGAGACACAACAACTCCATCTATAGGAGTACCCATGTGATACTTGTTGATCACATAAAAAGGGTTATGGTCGTGAACATCTCCAAAGAAAACTTTGTATTGAGTATTACCACCTCATCACAACAAATAAATAAGTATAGTGAAGGGTCTCCACCCTTAAAAAATGGTGTATTACAGGAGCCTCTTTCCGGACCATAACTCACCCACTCTAATAATTTTATTAGGTCTCTCCCCTTTCAAAAACCTTTCTTTGTGCTGTTCGTTTCTTGCCATATAAGATGGATGGTGATCCCTTAAAAAATACCCTCTAGCAGATGGGGGGAGGAGAAGAACCATGCTATTCATTATCCCACGTGGTATATGGGGGAAGCAAAAAACCCTTCCTAGGGAAGGGAGTGCAATAGGCATGAAATTTGATTAACCCTTAAAATAGAGGGGCTTGTAATCCAGATGAGTTGGGTTCCAAGTCTCTATTTCTAGGTTGAGGGAGGTGCTTACATATGCAAAGGCTATGGTCTGGAGGATAGTTTGCTTCCAAAATAGTCTTTGATGTTGAAGGTGGATTTGTTGGAAAGGATACAAATGCTCCAAAAATAGTTTGCATGGAACAATTACAAGTGTCCTTATGGTAACTTTTCATCCTACCGGATTGCATGGGTAACTAGTCGTTGCAACTGCCAAATGTTATAGAGGAGATGATTTTTTACAAGGTTCACTTGCATTGTTTGGTGAAAGTTACAATGATACAACTCCATAGAAAGTTTACAAACCCAAATCGGAGGATTGGAAAAGGCAATCCAAATTCTCACGATTAAAAACTCAAATATAAGGATCGAAAAGGGAACCCAAATCCTCAAGATCGGAAGGATAAACCCAATCCATGTATTGAAAAAGGTAAACTCAAACCCAAGGTCAGAACAAGATGTCAACAACAAAAACTTTGATGCACACCATTAATTATGTGAAACATTCAAAAAAACTAAAAAATTGTACTTCCATTAGACCAGCCTTAAAAAATGCTTTCCAACGAGTATAAACCTAAACTTAGGAAGCATATGAAACCTTTAATTGTGAGAAAACGATGTCATGTCACGAAAAAAAAAAAGGTGGAGATAGTCTCCTCACAATCATAAGCTTTGAGAACATTTCGATGAGAATATTTGTTGAAATAAGCTATATTTTAAAAATTATTTATACATCCTGCTTTTCTAGATATATTTGAAAAAACCAAGACAAGTTATAAGAGCATGTATGTTCCCTCCAACAATCCGTGTGGGATAAAAAAATCATAATGCATGTGATTTTGGTGTTGTGTTCCTATTGCAGAGGTAGTGTCGTGCCAACAGTGCAATGGGAACATGTGCCAAGCTTCCTCTATCCAATCGTTGTTTGGTGTTGATATGCTCGATACACTTGCGAAAGTCTCCTCCAATAGCTTGCCATGATTTACAGGAAACATGGCCAGTGGAACTGAGTGTGGGTAATGATTTTGGGCATGGCAATAGGTGTGTTGCTTCCTTTTCCACCCCAAGAAAAGAATTCAAAGGAGGCTTAGCGTGTACAAAAATAAATACATGTAATCAGCAAAGAATCCAAAGGAGGCTTAGCGTGTACTGGAAAATAAATACATGTAATCAAGAGTTTAGATAAACATGGCTAATTATATGGTATGGACGATTCGAGAGCATTCAACCACACGTTCAAGAGCACAATACTTTAATTCATGAATTCTATTATTCTCTTAAAATCTTCCCAGAGAATTGAAATAGCATCTACGAAGTTGTAGCCTTCGAATTTTTCCTTTGATTCAAAATTGCTCAACCTTGTGTGGAATCCAATTTGGAGGATGTCCTAATTCAGTTAAAACTCAATGAGGTTCTTGAGGATGGATTTGAGCTTTGGACTTGTGTCAAAAAGTTAAAATATGCTAGCTTGTGGAAGGATTAAATACCAACGATAAAAGGATTGTATGTGCAGTTGGAGTGCACAAGGGGATGCAAACAAAGTGAATGGCGACATTGTGCACAAGTTGGAAATTTCACGCATGATGGAGCGACAGATTGTAGGTCATGTTGGTGCATCATTGTTAGCACACAGGCTAGAAGCAATGGAGTGCGAGGAGTGGGGCTGAGATAATAGGGTTGCAAGAAAGCAGTGGCACACATAGTGGTGCACGAATGTGTGATGGCACCAGGGGCGGCGTGTAAGCCTCACGTAAAATGTTATCAAAAAAATATGGGAACCAAATTGTTGTTACCAATTTTTTGCTGGGAGGAGCCTTTCTCCATGCTCAACGACTTGCTCTCCATCGTCGGTAAGATCATTCATTGAAGCTGGAGTTGCTCAAGGAAATCATATGCCTTCTACTTGACCACGAACCAGGGAATGCAGCATATAGAGACACATGATGTGAGATGTGCAAGCATTGGTGTAAATTTTCTATGCAACACCAGAAGGATCGAACACTAGTAGAGCGTATGTTGTGGGGTTGCAATTTTGGAAAAATACAGATGCTAAATGGTAGGTTGGTTAAATGATATTGTTGGAGCAGACCGATGTAATATCAAAGGAAGAGAAGGAAGGGGTAATTCACAAGAGAGAAATTCCTCTCACAAGGCAGATTCATTGCCTTGATACCAATCTATCGTGGAATTTGAGAGTGAAAAATCTAAAATCCTTGATTACCTGTGATTGAAGATCAAAATATATAGGCATTATATGTTGTTTACATCATGTGCGGTAAAAAATAATGGTCAACCAACTAACCTTTTTTAATGCGTATTCTAGAAGGCATCTTGTGTTGGCCGATCATGTATTTTATCATGTGCTCTATCTAGAAGTTTATTATTTTATTTATGTTTTTATGGGTATCTTTCTTTACCAAGTTGTTTTATGAAAGAGTCTAAATCAATCCTATCAACTTATCCAATCCCTAATTTTGAAGCATAGTCTTGATAGATGGAGTTCAATTATCAAATAGAATTATGATATTCGGTGCACGAGAAACAAAAGAGATACGAATAATATATAAAGCGGAAACCATCGAAAGTGGAGTTGATTAATTTGAATTTTGATAGAGAGCCTTGATAGATGGAGTCAAATCATCAAAAGGAATTATGGTGTTGAGTACACAAAAAATAAAAGAAAGACATAGAATATATAAAGTGGAAACTATCGAAAGTGGAGTTGATTAAGTTGAATTTTGATGGAGCATCTAAAGGAAATCCAAGACCAATAGGACAATGAATAATTAGAAATAATAGGGATAATATTTTTTCATGATATCCTTTTAACAGTAAATTTAAGACAAATAATGAAGCTAAACCTTGGATGGCTTTGTAAGGGTTAAAAATATGCAGACAAATAAAATGGAATAGAGTATGGATGGAAGGTGATTCACTAGTAGTAATAAATGCAATTTTAATAAAATCAAACGCTCCATGGAATATAGAAGAGATCATTGTAAAAATACAAGACATTGCTAGAGTATGAAAAAATCAGATTTACACATGTTAAGGGAAGAAAACAAATGTGCAAATAGTCTAGCCAATAGAGGGATTTTAATAAATGATTGTGAAGTTAAATTCTCTTTCCTATGGTTAGAGGAAGTAGTAAATTTAGTTGAAGTTGACAAGAAAATGTTGATTGTGTGAATAAAAAAGATTGATAGTGATGGTTTTCATTAGTAATATTTGTTGGCAATTTTGGGTACTTTGGGTAAATTGCCTTTGCTCAAGTGTATAAGTTGTCATTGATGTCAAGAAGCTCTTGAAGGAATTTGATTTGATGTCAAACAACTTGTTTTGATGAAGGTTACAGCATAACAATTTCAAAGGTCTTTTGTAAACCCCAAGTTGGCGAGGTTTAAAGATTACGAGTGGATGCATTAGTTTAATGCATTTGGGTCTAGGAGGAAGTATTTATTTAAATAATTAAAAACCTTGTTAAGGTTCCCTTTTAATTATTTTTAAATAAATATTAATTTATTGTTTGCATTGGGTTCTCCTAACCCATGGTGCAAATGTCTTAACTTTGATGGCGCTATGTTCTAAGATTGTGGGCGCTAGCCAAGACCTCCGCCGACGTGTTAAACTCCTCCGTCGACGTGTTAAACTCCTCGCCGACGTCAAGAGTTTATGGGAAATATGCATATAAATCTCCCACGATGAAGATCAAAGATTATCACATCCGCATTTTCAAAAAGTGTTGCTCGCTGTGATTTCACGATCTGATGTTCGATTTCTTCTTCGCTGAGATTTCGTGATCCGTTGTTCGGATATTCGTCGTTCATTTTTTGTATCCGCCGTAAGGTTTCGTCGTCGTCGTTCGCGTCAGAATACAGGGAGGCCTGTTGTTTATTTTAGCCCTGGTGCAAAAGGTACAAGGAAAACAAAGTGAGGTTTAAACCTCATCGGACGCCTTTGGCGCACCGGTAGCGGCTAGGCTGTTGGCGCGCTACCCGAACGGGAGGTTCCGCGTTCGAATAACGCGAAAGGTTTTTTTCTTCGTTGAAGTGGACGCAGCGGGTGGTGTTAGAGTTCATGCGCAATTTCTCCATAGCGCGATTTTTGGTGTTGGCCAAGGTATTTTCGAAATTAATTTTTGCTAGTGTATTTTGCGGATGGAGGAAGTTTATTAGAGAAAAAAACAGCTTAGGAGTTATAAGAAGTTTGAAGCTTGCTTTATTTTTATAAAAGATTCTTTTTAAGGTGTTGTTTGCATTATCTTATTGCATTCTTATGAGAGATAAAGTTTATTGTGATAAGACTATAAGGGAGAAATAAGGTGTATAAGGGATAAATATTTCTTGTAATGTTGAGAGTGCTTTTGGTTGATTATGGAAATGAAAGCATGATGTTTTAAGGTTAGAATTGCTTCTTGTGTGAAAGTGTGAAACCTTAAGTGGGCGGCTTTGAGATTGACATTAGCTTTCATTAAATTGGTTATAATCAAGCTATTCTTTACTTGGTTAAAGTGTTGGGCTTACTTCTTTGTTGATGATTTGAAAAGTTGTTTTGTGCTTGGTGATTTGAGTTGATGGATGCTTTTTGATTCAAATAATGTTGGAGAGAAAAGGAGTTCTACTTGTTTCCTTTTCTAATTTTGATTGTGAAATGCTTCAAGGTTGTGTTTTGAGTCGAATGGTGTTGATTGAACCTTGGTTGATGAGCATTGTTGTTGAAGCCCTAATTGATGGTGAAAAGAACATGAGTATCATTGTTATGTGATTCTTTGCATAGTTGGCAATTGTTGGGGTTTCATGTTCTTGAAAGAAAGCATTCTATCCTATCCATTTCAGATATTGAGTTGAGTTTTCATATTTGAGATTGAGATTGAGCTGAGTTGATTTGAGTTGAGTTTTGAGATTGGGATTTGAGTATAGAACATATTGAGTCTCTAACAATTCTCTTTATGCTTCTATGAGTTTGACAAATCACATTGGGTCTCTAACAATTCACTTTGTGATTTCCTACTAAGAAAGTTTTTTTCTTGGTGAGCTTGCTGAGTTTTTGGACAAAGTTCCGGTGGGGACTTGTGAGCAGTTTTTGGACAATTTCCGGTGGGGACTTGTGAGCGCTTTTTGACGAGTTCCGGTGGGGACTTGTGAGCAGATTTGGACAGGTCCTAGCAGGAGGACTTGTGAGCTGAGTTTGATAGTTCTATCAGAGAACTTGACGACAGAGGTGCATTGGTTTTATGAGAAGAACCTAAGGATAGATTTGGCAAGTCTTTGAGAAGGCTTGTATGCAAAGGATTGATTTGTTCAAGAGTTGGACAGATATGATAGACAGAGGAAGACTTGTACTAGACCGACCGACCGTGTTTGGTACAGAGTTGTCGAGTCTGCTGTGGACGTGATCATAGAAGGCGAGAGGTCTCTTAGGCTAAGCATTGAGGACAGGGAGGTCTTCGGTGGAAAGGAGTTCCACGTGTTGGAAAGAGGTAGAGGCGATTGATCTTCCGAGGGATCATTTCCAGAGCAGAAGGGAAGGTATCTCCTTTGAGCAGAGGCCCATAAATTCTGATTGGGGGAAGGTATCTCCTTTGAGCAGAGGCTCATAAATTCTGATTGGAGGAAGGTATCTCCTTTGGGCCGAGGCTCATAAACATTGTAATTGGGAAGGATTCCCAAAGAACTTTGAGATAACTTTTAGAGAAATTTTTTGTGGACGTAGCCCAGCCATTCTGGGTGAACCACGTTAAAATTGGTGTCACTTTGTGGATGATATTGTGTATTTCTTTGATATTGCTTTGGGTATATTGCTTTACTATTTTGAAGTATAATGGAAAAATTAAAAAGAGGTCTTATACTGTTCACCCCCCCCTCTCAATATAAGCTTGTGTTCTTCAATATTTGTTGTAATTTATAAGATTAATGTGTGTTCATATAAACTATTTATTACAATTCTTGTGGTTCCACTTATGCTTCAACAAAGAAACTAATAGTTCATATCTAGTAAAGCGGGCTATGATAGTGTGAAATTTTGAAAATATTACTCTACTAAGATGCAATGCATAGATAATAGAGGTGGAGTTTTGGTATTGTGAAGGATGCTACAAGAAAATATCAAGAGGAAGGATGCTAATTTTTTGTAATATTTGTATTTACAAAGAAAATTGAATAAGATCTAAAAAATGAAAATCAATAAATCATAATACTAAATGTAGGTATCAAGCGGGCTATGATAGTGTGAAATTTTGAAAATATTACTCTACTAAGATGCAGTGCATAGATAATAGAGGTGGAGTTTTGGTATTGTGAAGGATGCTACAAGAAAATATCAAGAGGAAGGATGCTAATTTTTTGTAATATTTGTATTTACAAAGAAAATTGAATAAGATCTAAAAAATGAAAATCAATAAATCATAATACTAAATGTAGGTATCTAGCTATTGTAACTCAATTGAGATGAGAATTGAATTTGTTTGTAAACTCTTAAGCTCTAAACAAGAGTTATGATTTGTCAAAGGTTGAGGATTGAAATACAACCCTTTCTCTCTAGCAAAATATATAAATAAACTAGTTGTGCTAATAACATTTGATAATTAGCACAATAATATTTGTTATTAAATAAAAATAAAAATAAAACTTGCTTTTAATTAATAAAAATTGAACGAGTTATATTTTAATAGATTGTTATAGGTTTTAGTTTATAGTCAAGCCTAAATGGGTCTATATGTTTACTCAAATATGAATTTAAATTTTTTTTTATAGAAGATTTGTTTGTTATTGTTTCGTTAAAAATGTTTTTTTGTTTAATTATCTTAAGTTATCAGTGAAAAAGAACCTTTTATTTCATAAATTTACATTTGCGATTTAAATTTAAATTATTGTTAATTATTAAAAATATTACTTATATTTGACCACTGATTAATAATTTTATGATGCAATCAAATAACATTATCTTATTTAGTTAAACTCCTCAACTTTTAACGAGGAGACCTATGTTCATATCTTACCAAAAAAATACATACATAATCTTAACTTATTGTAATATCATTATATAATAACATGGTAATAACATAATACATATAAAATTATTTCAATTTCATATAACCAATAATATCATTATATAATAACATGGTAATAACATATAAAATTATTTCAATTTCATATAACCGATAAGTGAGGGGTCGCGGCTCAGAGAGGGATTTTTGGAAACCCTGCAACTCGGAAGCCTTTTGGGGCATGAACCTTGTTAGTTGACGAATCTACATCTACAGGGAGATTGTTGGGAGGAAGGCTGGACAACTGGAACTTCAGAAGGTGACTGATTGGGGGAAGGAGGTTGGGTTGGCTGAAGAATCTTCAACATCTCATTGTATTGTGGGGTAGTCTCTTATCTTGGGTCATTCTGGGTTGCTTGTCTTCTGGTTTGTCTTTCTTTACTGCTAATGCAGGTGGAGTTACAGGGTGGAAGGTTGGCCAGTTGGAACCCTAAGGGCTAGGGGAAGGAGGTTTGTTCAGTTGAAGGAACCCCAATATCCTACTTTGTTGATGGGTAGATGGATAAACCAGTCTGAGGTCGTTCTCCAACGGGATCTTTTCGTTGAGGTCCGTGTTGGAAAGTTTTGGTCACCGGGGTGCTCTGTTGTTGTTCTCTTATTTCGACGATTTTGTTGCTGCTTTTAGGCATTTCGGAGCCAGGGTTTTGTTCTCAATGACTAGGGTTGGAGAGTAGGAGTTGGATGCTTGTTGGTTACCTGGGTGGATTTATTTCGCTTTTCTTTTGGGTGTGGTAATATCACTGGATTTATCTGGCCAAGAGGTAGGGTCATTTTCCAACCCTTACTTGCTGGGGTGATGTTGTATTGTCTTGTTGTGGAATAATCTATCTTTTTTCCTGGTTGGCTTCGGCTCGGGTCACTCTGGCTCTTGTTGTGTGGTCTTGGGGAGGTGCCCTAGCTTCTGTGGTTCGCTCAATTTTTGAGCAACTATTTTTTTGGAGCGAGTTTCCCAACTTCTGGTTTCAATGATCAGTTTTGTTCATTTGGTTGGGAAGTTCAGTGGAGTTCTCTTTTCCGTCCCAGTGGAGGTGCAGGGGCCTGCAGTTTTCATTAGGGTTTGTTCTCCAATGGTGGAAATTACAGTTGGGAGCTGGAGCATTGCCTTGTTTCTTGAGTTGGATGCTTGTTGGGGGACCTGGGTGGATTTGTTTCACTTTTTCTTTTGGGTATGGTAATATCACTGGTTTTATTAGGCCATGAGGCAGGGCCATTTGCCTACCCTTACCCGTTGGGGTGATTTTGTGTTGTCTTGACACAGAATAATCTGTCATTTTTTCCTAGTTGGCTTCGACTCAGGTCACTTTGGCTCTGTTTGGGTGGTCCTGGGGAGGTGCCCTAGCCTCTGTGGTTCGCTAAAGTTCGGAGCAATTGTTTTTATGAGCGAGTTTCCCAACTTTTGGTTTCAACGATCAATTTTGAATGTTTGGTTGGGAAGTTCCATGGAGTGCTCATTTTCATCCCAGTGGAGGTGCAAGGGTCTGCAGTTTCACTGGGGTTTTTATTCGCAGGGGCCTGCTACTCCTTGTTGCTGGTTTTGCCCGTCTGTGCTTTGATGGAGTTCTCTAGTGTAAGGAAAAAACTGTTGGAGCAACGATTTTTAGTTTTAAATTTCTTATTTTTTTCGTCTGCATTTTGAAGTGGTGCTTCGTCCTTGTTGTCGTGTGATGGGATGATGTGCCTTGAGGAGGGAAGATGCAGTTTGGAGCAGACTTTACAGTTTTAAATTTCAAGTTATTCCAGTTTGCATGTTTTTGTGGACCAGATTAGTCGTTGGGCCTACTTTGGTGCTATCAGCCCGTTGTCTTTGGTTTAAATTTTGTACTTTAGTTGGTCGAGCTGGTGGTTTTTTATTTTTACTTTCGTTTGACGGGGTGGTGCGGTTCCCCGTTTGGGATGTGCTATTCAAATCCTCTGATGTATTCATTGTTGTACTATTTGTAGGAGGGTTAGTGCTGGTATTTTCTGGTTTTGCTCCTCGCTGATTAGTTACCCTTTTTTGTTTCCTCCTTTGAGAGCTAGATGTTGGATAACCCTTTGGAGCTTGTTGTATGGGTTATGGGTCCCTCTCAAAACCCTCAAGTTTGGGGATCCTTAAAACCCCTTCGTTTACCTAATAAAAAAAATTAAATTATATATAATATTAAAATACAATGTGAAATTATAACATACATGTAAGTTTATATATGAATATTATCTATGCTATACTTTAAATATGTTTAAAAACCCATAAACAAATTAGACCTTGCTGAACTAAGATTATTATTCACTTAATGTTATTGTACAATTATTATTTGATCATTTAGTACACAACCTTCGAAGTATATCCCTTTGAATTATCATCGAAGTGCTCTTATAAAAATACACCTTGTCATCACACTACAACCTTTCAAATAGGCCTATCACTATAGGATTGGGAATATCAGGTATGATAAACCAAGCTTACTAAATATTAATAATTAAATTCTATTTTTTAAATGTGATTTTTTTTAATATAAATACTTTTATAACTTTATAAACTCTCCTCCTCTAAAACTTCTTAGGCAAGGAAGTTTTTTTTGTTTTATTACACGAGGTTGATCAACTTTCCTTCTCTAAAACTTCTTAGGCAAGGAAGTTTTTTTTGTTTTATTACACGAGCTTGATCAACTCTCCTTCTCTAATACTTCTTAGGCAAGGAAGTTTTTTTTGTTTTATTACAGGAAGGGATCCACATATGTGACCTTTTATTTTTTTTTATCCTAATTATATTATTAGAGATATAATTTTATATCTAAGATTTCGTTTTGATCAATTTAAAAAGCACTCGAAAAATTAGAAGAACAACAATAAAATCAGCAACGAAGTTGCTAACTTTGTGGTAAAAACGTTCTAAAGGCCTTTAAAAATGCATCTTTAGCTATCTTTACATTTTAGTAGAATATAAAACACACAAAGACAAGTAATTTACATATCATTTTCATTTAGTATGTATTTTGTAATTCATGGAAGGTGAATCATCACATTTTCATATGGGTGATCTTCTATCTCAAGGCAGGTGAACAACAACATTTCCGAGTGACCTTCCATATTTAATACTATGGATTTCCAATACACCAATTATTATATAAAGAGAAACACACCCTTGACTGCAAAAGACATGAGTAATGGATGTAATGGATGCAATGTTATAGCATCACATCTCTTCTTCGAGATTGCTTGCATTGTACTCTATTTTATGGGTAATAAAATCATTATACTATTTTGTGTATGTACTTTCGTGTTTTGGTTTGTTATTTCTAAATTGTACTCTTTTGTGATTGTCCTTAACTTGAAACTCCTAATTTCGGTTCAATGATACCAACGAGGTCTATCTTTTGAGCGTATCTTCATAACCACAAAATTAGGATATCGAAAGTTTAGGTATCAGACGCAAGTTCTCTTTAATTATGTCGTCGTTCAAACCAATCTTAGGTGAGAACTGGAATGGACAACATCGAGACAATCAATATTTTCAAGGAGATGTTGAACGAAGCCCTCATGAAATAAATGAATGAGATGATAAATCAATTTGCTCAAATTCTTCAATAGCTACCTGTTGCAAAACCTGCAACCTCCTCTGCACAACCTCTCATTGCCCTATCGCCATCTAATGCTCCCACACCTTTAAAGGTGCTAGTGAATTATGATATTCCTATTTTTGATGCAAAGATTAATGCTAATGCCCTAGAAAATTGGTTGGATCAGTTATCTTCATACTTATCTATAAATGATTTCACTGACACTGAAAAAAACACTTTTGCACTCTTGAAAGCTTCATTACCTCTTCGAAATTAGTAAGAAGCATATTGTAACAAGGTTAGGAAAGAGAATGTAGATGAAGTGTTCAAATGGGATTATTTCATAGAGGCCACCACGGAATAATTATCCCATGACAACTCATGAAGACCAATATATGTGATAGCAACAATTGCAAGGTAAAGGCATGTTTGTTCAAGATTATATTGATGCTTACCATTCCATGGTAGCAAAACTAGGTATTCAAGATACCAAAAATCATCAAGTCCTCAAATACCACAATAGACTGCAATGGCACATTCAAGAATCCATAGACCTCTTCAAATTTAAGACATTGGAAGAGGCATATAACTTGCAATTCAATTGGAGCAAAAGCACAAAAACAAAAATAGAAAATGAGAAACAAATAACAAAAACTGTAACACTAAGTACCAACCAAAAAAAGGCAAGTGTGACTATTTAAAAAATCAAGACAAAGGGGATCAAACCCAAAATCAGAATTGGAAGCAAAAAAAAGACTTCCAAGAAAATAATCCCCCAAAATCCAAGACTAGAAAATGGTGTGATTATCACAACCGACATTTCAAGGCGTGTCAAGCAATTCAATCATTGTTTACTAAGTTGCAATCCTCTACATCCACTACACCACAACCTCCACATCCATAGGTTGAGTATAGAGGTAAGTGAATCATAAAAGCCAACCACATGTGACCATTACCACCATACATGTTGCACCAAAGGAGTCGCGAGAGGAGGAATGCCTGTTTCACAATTGTGGATTAAGGGTAGGCCATTACATTTCAATGTTGACAGTGGGAGTCAAAAGAATCTGATTTCTATTCAGATGGTGAAGGATTTGAATTTACTTGTCACATTAGACCCACAATCTTATAATGTTGGATGGTTACAACAAGGGAGAGACATTCGTGTTACTAGCAATGTCTCCTCTCTTATGCCATCAAGCCTTTCAAAGTTGAAGTTTTGTACAATATTGTGCCCTTTGATGTTTGTGATGTTCTTTTGGGCCAACCATTTATATGGAAGAGGCATGGTGTTTATGAGGTTAGGTCTCGAAGTGTCATCATCACTATTGGAGGTCAAAACTTCATGATATCAAAGGTATCTCTTCCTAGTTTTGTTTCCTCAATCAATGCCAAACAATGTAGAAAGATGATAGCCAAAATAAAGAAATTCATTTTGTTGATATATCTATCGCAGGCTCTACCTAACAAAAGTCAATGGACTAGATCATAGCAAAATATGAGACTCGTTCAAGTCACCAACTAGGGTTCCACTTTATTGTGGGTAAAGAATTCCATTCATTTAGTTCCTAGTTTTCCTTTGCCTAACGCACCTATCTATTGCAAAACAATCCTTGAAAATGATGAAATCAAGTGGCAGATCCAAGAATTCATTCAAAAGGGACACATTAGACCAAGTGTCACCATGTGACAATCCAATTGTCTTGGCTCCAAAGAAAGGTGGAACGTGGAGACTATATTGACTACAAAGCTTTAGATAAACCACTATGAAGAATCACTATCCACTCCCTCAGATAGATGACTTGTTGGACCAGCTCCTTGGTGCAAAGTTCTTCACCAAAGTTCATCTCAAGTATGGAATACTACATTCAAATCTAAGGGTTTATTTGAGTGGCTAGCTATGCCTTTTGGCTTGACCAATACACCTACCACATTCATGAGGATTATGGATGATATACGTCCCTACACCACCTCATTCATGGTATTCAACTTAAATGGCGTTCTTATCTATAGTAAGACATGGGAGGAACATGTACAACATGTTCAACAAGTACTTCAAAGTCTTAGAAGAAACAAGTTATATGCTAAATTGGAGAAGTGTTCATTTAGCATGACGAAGATTTAGTACCTTGGGTATATTGTTGACAAAGAGGGAGTTCATGTTGATCTTGAGAAGATTCAGGTAAGTAGAGATTGGCCTACACCAAAGACTCTAACAGATATTCGTAGCTTTTTGGGTCTTGCTAATTCTATCGAAGATCTGTTTTGGGGTTCTTACAACATTGCTTGCCCACTACACTAAGTGACCAAAGGAGGTGACAAATCCAAGTTTCACTAGGGAGATACACAACAGAAAGCATTCAAGAGGTTGTAGAACCAATTGTGTTAGGCTCCTACACTTTCTATGCCTAATCTACATCAATCCCTTGAGGTTATGACTAATGCATCAAATTATGCATTGCGAGGTGTCTCACAAAGCATGGGCATCTAATAGCTTTCCACAATGAAGCAATTTGAAAATACCCCGCATACAAAAAAATCCATGCCATTGTCTAAGCATGTAAACAATGGAAGCACTACATCTTGGGCAAGGAAACCATCATCCATACAAATCACATACCTTTGGAGTTCATTTAAACACAACCTAAGCTAAGGAATGAAAGACATCAAAAGTGGGTCACATATTTGCGACCATTATATTTAATCCAGCACAAGAAAGGGAGCACAATTTCAGCAATAGATTGTTTGAGTCAATATAGCACTCACCACCATTCTTGATTCTTATAGTCATGATTCTTCCAATTGGCCCACCTTGTATGGAGTATATTTTAATTTTACACATGTATACCTAGCTCTTTGTGTGCATAAGCATGTTTCTAATTTTTATTTGCAAGGCAACCTCCTTTGTTACATGGAACATATTTGTGTACCAACTAGTAAACTCAAAAATTATTTGGAAAGCACACTTCAACAAAGTAGCAAGTCACTTTGGCATGGAAAATGTGTTAGCAGTTCTTCAAAAGTACTTATATTGGCCCAAAGTGAGGAATGATGTCAAGAGGTACATCAAGTTATACACTCATGCGTTGTTGCCAAACCAACCAACAATAAGAAGGGACTATATCTTTATGGATTTCCAAATATGCTTACACCTAACCATGGTAATGATTATATTTTTATAATTGATCATTTTTCAAAAATAGCTATCATGATTCCTTGTAAGAAATTCATTTCATTTGAGTAGACTGGTAAGCTCTATTTTAATCATGTGTAGCTCAACTTTGGCTAGCCAAAGTCCATGGTATCTAACAAGGATCGCTTATTTATGAGCATCTTTTGGTTCCCCCTACGGAACATGATGGACACTAAGTTGACCATGTCCACAACCTTCCATCCTTAGATTGATGGCCAGATAGAAGTTGTGAATCGATTGATTGTACATCTTCAAATATACAATCCAAAGCACCCACACACATACGATGAGAGCCTCCACTACATTGAACATGGATGCAATTGAACCTTTCCTATTTCTATCAAACACAACCCATTTAATGTTTGTTTTAGGTTCCAACCCTTCGCACCTATTGATGTAGCTCTCCATGTGCAACCAATAGAGTACTACCCTCATGGACAAAAAGATGCAAAAAATGCAACAAGGTCCGTGGAACAATTTCAACAAATCCAACAACTTCATGACCTTTTGGAAAAGACAAATAAAAAATACAAGCAATGACATGACCAACATCAATTCAAGGTTGGCGATAAGGTCTGGTTATGTCTTCAAAAAGATAGACTTGTAGGATCTCATAGGAAGATTAGACCTCATTGTTATAGACTATACACCATCACCAAGAAGGTCTGAGAAAATTCCTTTAAATTGAATCTTCCATCTTATGTTGGTTCGCATCCAATCTTCAATGTTGAACTTCTACACTGTTAGCATAGGCATCATTATATTTGTAAAAATAAGCGCTAGGCGCTTCTCTAATTGAGGGAATGATCGGGTAGTTGGTTAACCACTTGAACCACTTCCCACATGTATTTATGCTCATGTGTATCAGTGATATTGCTATCGTTCGCTGCTATTTTGTTCTGGTATCAAAGCACGGAGAAGGTTTCTTGGTGGACGCTGTTGGAGAAGGCAGTTATGACCAATAACCGTTCCACTACAAATTTCTTGGCAGACCCTAGGCACAGCATGGCGGATGGAGGGTACACCAAGGCCACCGCTGATTGACTAGTTCTACGCGGACGAAGATACAGACCCTGCAATCCACCAACAAGCACGCAGACCAATGCTACTGACAGACCTACAATCCACCAACAAGCACGCATACCAATGCTATTGACAGACCTACAATCCACCAACAAGCACGCAGACCAATGCGAGTGACAGACTGTGGCTGACGTGGAGGGTCACGCAGACCAATGCGACTGACAGACTATGGCTGACACAGACAAACGCGACTGACAGACTATGGCTGACACAGATAAACACGACTGACAGACCGTGGCTGACGTGGAGGCGGACGCAAACAAACGCGACTGAAAGATCATGGCTGACATGGAGGCAGACACACATACCAAGGCGAAAGGGCTGACGTGGAAGTGTGCCAGAAAGCAGCTGACGTGGCGGATAGTGCTTAGCTGGCATTGGTTTGGGCTTACATGGCGAACTTTGCTTCGTTAGTGGGAGGCAAAAAAGGGTGGGAGGTGACCGCCCGAAGGCAGTCACCTTAGTTCTTGCCTCCTTCGTTTCTTAAACCACCTGAAACGCATTTGTGTGATGCGTGTGGGACAAATTCCCATTTTTTCAAACCCTCGACGTCAGAGTCTTCAAATACAAGTTGGTGCTCTCTTCTACACGGCGGGCCTAGTAGCTTGCGTGGTTCGTGCTCCAATTTGTTTCGCCCAGGTTAGATGTTCGAATCCCGTGGGGGATTTCATGTGTTTTTAAAAACAAAAAAAACTGGTGGTGGCGACAATTTTAAATACTCTATGGTGCTCCTTTATTCTCGACGGGGCCTGTAGCGCGCCCGGTTCGTGCGTCCATTTGCCCAATGCCGGTCGGCGGTTCGAATCCCAACAAGGGAGATTCCTAACCAACCAAAAAAAAAAATTGTCAAAGCATTTTTTTTGACATTTTTTTTAGCAACAAATTTTTTGGCAAGCACACTTTCGACAAATTTTTTTTTGCTAACAAAAAAAACAATTTTTTTGCCCACAAAGAGGCAAGAGCAAAGAGGTTATTTTTTTGGACCACAGAGAAAAGAGGTCATTTTTTGACCACCAAGAGCACAGAGGGACTATTTCAGAGGTATTTTTCGCCATTACCTCATTTATCCTTTGTTTTTTTTCAAGCACTTTTAGAGGGATAAGTTTTTTTTTTAACGGGAACCGCTATTTTTTTTCTCTTTGTTTATTTTGCAACAAAAAAGGGGGAATAAAATTGTGGAAAGTGAATATTTAAAGTGCATATTTTTTTTTCATTGCAAAACTGGGATTGTAATAGGTGCATTTTCGATGGAAACCGACACCTAAAAATAGTTAAGTTTGTGGGTATTTGCGGTTGTATTTTGCATTTAAATTCCCTGTTTTCTTGCATTATCAATCATAAAATAAAGCAAAAGAAAAGACCCCAAATTTATACACCTATTTGTGCAATTTATTGCACAACAGCATTCGATATCTACGATACCTCTGGTCCACACTTACAGGTAATGTTGTCGTGCTTGGACTACTATATCTAACGCCTAATATAGCTGCAACAATGATGTCTGAGCTTGTTCTCTATCAATCGTCAAGGAGAAATAAACCAATTCTGATATTCACTCCATTTATACCCTAATTGTTATTGTTGTTAGACGTAAATCCTGACGAAGTGATTTTCGAAGTGTTTAGGGGAAGTTACGCCCCACGCATGAGGAAAGACCTTCTATGGTAGGTGTCATAAACAAAACGATTCCCTTTCAGTATCGCCTAAGTTCCACGTATCGTTCTACTCTTATATATACTTATAGTCTCCCTCACGTAAGGGCGGGTATATATAGAGGAGTTTCGGTATAAAGGCCTGGTAGGTATAAAGAAAGGGGGACCATTTGGTGTTATAAGGAACCTTCACAATGGCCTCTGTTCACAAATATCTATCAGATTCACAGTTGCTGAAAGGTTCTAACTTCACACCATGGAAGAATAAGATGCGTGCTATTCTTCAAGTGGAAGATTTGTGGGATGTAGTGACTGGCACTACAAAACGCCCTACAACAGCAGGAGCAGATCAAGAAGAGTTTGATAAGAAGGACAAAAGATATCTCATGTTTATCCTGCTTGCTACTACAGATGAGATCCAACCTCATATATGTGATGCCAAAACTAGTAAGGAAGCTTGGGATGCTTTGATTACTATTTATGAAGGTAAGAATCGGTCCACTATTCTACACCTTCAAACTCAACTTCATACACTCAGTATGAACTTTGGTGAGACCGTTGATCTATTCCTATGCAGAGTGGCAGAATTGAAGGCCAAATTGAATACTATGGGACAACCAATGGATGATACTCTCTTGACCTCTGTCATCTTGAGAGCATTGCCCGAGTCCTATAAGGTGTTGATAACCTCTCTTAATGTATCTGGACGACAAGTATCTTTTGTGGAATTGGTGAATTTGCTTCAAAATGAGGAGGCAAATCAGTTTCAGAAGGATGATGTGCCAGATAATGCCCTTTACACCAAACAAAGGGGTAAGAAACAAGGTCAATTTCAAAAAGGAGGATCTTCATCAAAGGGAAAAGGGAAACAACATCAGCAGAATGACAAACAATATTGCAAGATTTGTGATATGAATAACCATGACACCAATAGGTGTTGGTTTAAGAACAAGCAACAGAATGACCAAGATCATAAGAAGAAGAAAAAAGGGAAATACAAACCACAAAAAAAGAATAAGCAACCCAAGGGGCATGTTGCTTATGTCGAATCAAATTCAGACTCAGATTCTGTAGAATCAGACTCGGACTCAGACTCTGAGAGAGCACACAAGGTGCTCATGACTCATACTTCATCTCCACAGATAGATGTTGTATGGTATATTGATTCAGGTGCTAGTAAGCACATGACTGGCGATAAATCGTGGTTTGAGACATTTGAGGAGAAAGAAGGTAAGCCAGTAACAATTGCTGACAATCAAGTCTACCAAGTGATGGGTGAAGGTGATGTTTCTATCACTCTTCCAGATGGCAAATGTCAGATTGAAAAGGTACTCTATGTTCCTGGATTGGCTAATAATTTGTTGTCAATCCCTCAGATGTTGGATCGAGATATGGATGTTGTGTTCCGTGTTGCGAAAGGAAAAAAGAGATGTTTTATAACCAAAAAAGGAAAACATGTAGCAACCGGATCATACAAGCATGGCTTGTTCATTTTAGATGTCGTTTCAACGCCTCATGTTGCCTTGGCAGCAACTACAAAGGAGGCTACTTCTATGTGGCACAAGAGATATGGGCATCTAAGTTCAAGATATTTGCTCGAGTTGAGCAAATATGAGATGGTGAAAGGACTTCCCCACCTTTCATCCACATTGTCATTTTGCTCGGATTGCTTAGCAGGGAAGCAACACCGAGTACCTTTTGAAGCTAGCTCTTCAAGAGCTAAGAAACCATTGGAGTTGGTACACACCGATCTGTGCGGTCCTATGCCAAACAACTATGGTGGAAAGAGGTATTTTTAGTTGTTTGTTGATGATCACTCACGGAAGATGTGGGTTTTCTTTCTTCAATTGAAGTCTGAGGCATTTTGTACTTTCAGCAGTTCAAGAAGCTTGTTGAGGAGTCAAGGTGTTTCATCAAGACCCTCCACTCAGATCGAGGGGGGAATATACCTCCAATGAATTTTCATCATTTCTGAAAGAACATGGGATTAAGCGACAACTGACTACAACCTATACTCCCCAACAAAATGGAGTTGCTGAGAGGAGGAACCGTTCCATCATGGAAATGAGTCGCTGTATGATTTCAGGAGCACATCTTGAGCAGCAGTTTTGGGCAGAAGCAGTGAACACAACAGTGTATCTCCTAAATAGAGCTCCCACAAAGGCTCTACAGGGCAAGACCCCACAAGAAGCATGGAGTGGTAGGAAACCCTCCATTTCTCATCTAAGGGTTTTTGGATGTAAAGCTTTCATGCACATACCAAAACAAAAGCGGAAGAAATTAGATGAGAAAACCCTAAAATGCATTTTTCTTGGTTACGATGAGCATTCAAAAGGATATCGATTGATAGATCCAATAACCAAGAAAACACACACTAGTAGAGACGTGGTATTTGATGAAGCTTCCACATCCGATATCACATCTACAGATGTATACCTTGAAGAAGAAGAACCTAAGAAAGAAAGTACTCCCCCAAAGAAGAAGGTTCCAAAGTGGTATACTAGTACATTGAGAGATTCTAAGTTGAATTCACTTCCAGATCTAACTCAAGATCGACCTTGCACTCGGAGTATGACACAACAGAGAAGAGCAGAGGCATCATCTTCAGAGGTTGATGAACTTTGCCAACAGTTTGATGAACTATCTGTAGATGCAGAGGAAGACAGAGAAACATATGTGGATGATGATGAACGGGTTTATATGACAGCATTGGATGCAAATGAACCTGCAACAGTTCAAGATGCACTTAGTGAGCCTCAGTGGAAGGCTGCTATGGAAGCAGAACATACATCCCTCATGAAGAATCATACATGGAAGCTAGTTAATCTACCTACAGGAAAGAAGCCCATTGGCTGCAAATGGGTGTTCAAAGTGAAGTATAAGGCAGATGGTACTATTGATAAGCATAAAGCCCGTCTTGTTGCAAAGGGCTATGCTCAAAAAGAAGGCATAGACTATGAAGAGACTTTTGCCCCTACTGCAAAGATGACTACCATTCGAGTACTTTGTGCCATGGCAGCTCAGTTTGGGTGGAAGTTACATCAGATGGATGTTAAAAGTGCCTTCTTGAATGGTGACCTACAAGAAGAAGTGTACATGACCCAACCAGAAGGATTCGTGGTTGAAGGGCAAGAACATAAAGTTTGCAAGTTAATCAAATCCTTGTATGGGCTCAAACAAGCTCCTCGAGCTTGGTACATCAAGATAGACAATCACCTAGTGCAACATGGATTCAAAAGAAGTCCTTCAGATGCAAATCTCTATATTAAGAACAATGGTTCTGATATAGTGATTTTGGTGTTATATGTAGATGATCTGATCATAACAGGGAGTTCAGAGAAAATGATTGATGCAGTGAAAGATGATTTGAAATAATCTTTTGAAATGACAGATCTAGGACTTCTTCACTATTGTCTTGGTTTGGAAGTGACTCAGAAAAAGCATCATATCAGAGTAACACAAAAAAAGTATGCCAAGACATTAGTCGAAAAATATCGGATGACTAACTGTAAGTCTAAAGCCACTCCAATGGAGCAAGGACTTAAGTTATCACGATATGATGAATCACCTCAGGTAGATGGTACTCTCTATCGACAGCTGATTGGGAGTCTCATATATCTGACGAATACCAGGCCAGATCTTAGTTTTGTTGTGGGCTATCTTTCAAGGTTCATGCAGGAACCTAAGGTGAGTCACTGGAAAGCAGCAAAGAGAGTTCTTCATTATGTCCGTGGTAGTACAGACTATGGCCTGGAGTACAAGAAGAATGACAAGTTTTTCTTACAGGGATACACGGACTCAGACTATGCCGGATCCATTGATGATCGAAAGTCAACTTCTGGATATGTTTTCCATCTTGGATCTGGACCTGTCTCATGGCACAGTAAGAAGCAACATGTGGTTGCTTTATCTTCTACAGAGGTAGAATATCGCGCAGCCAGTGAAGCAGTCTGCGAGATAATGTGGTTAAGTCGCATTCTTACAAACATGGGTCTTCCAAAGAATCTTCCTCTTCATTTGTTTTGCGATAATCAAGGTGTTTTGAATCTTGTCAAGAATCCAGTTTTTCATGAGCGTACCAAACACATTGATACTCGATGCCATTTCATTCGAGATGAAGTTCCAAAGCACCATATACAACTTCAATACATTCCCATTGATGCGCAAGTTGCAGACATTTTCACCAAGGCACTTGCACGTGTCAAATTTGAATTGTTTTGCAATGCTCTATGTATTTACCAATAATGTAACAAGGGGGGATGTTAGCATAGGCATCATTATATTACATTATCATAGGCATCATTATATTTGTAAAAATAAGCGCTAGGCGCTTCTCCAATTGAGGGAATGATCGGGTAGTTGGTTAACCACCCTAACCACTTCCCATATGTATTTATGCTCATGTGAATCAATGATATTGCTATTGTTCGTTGTTATTTTGTCCCCTTATCACCCACCTCTATTGTACACGTTTGTAGTAGTGGAACAGTTGGATATTGAAGAACTCGGTCTAGACAATTTAACACAAGTGAAGGAGGATCAGATTGTTGACACATGAACTAATATCACTAGAAGGCAGTCTTATCAGACGTGACAAGACAACTTGGCCACCATGAGAAATGGCTCACAAAAAATCAAATAAAGAACCAATTTACACACTACTTGTCAAAAGTTGACGCAATGGAGAACCTTGCTTTTCGAGGGGGAATGAGTGGTCTAGGCATGTGATATTTTTTGGCCTTGGCATTATACTTGAAAATTTGTTTATTGATCCTAACTACACTGATAGGGGCATAACTTTGTGCTTGAGACTTCGTCTTCATCCATTCAAAAAACGTTCAAAAGATTAGAACAAATTCAACAGACAACTACGTCGCAGGCCCTAAAATACTTACTAAAAATAATAAATTTCTAATTTTAGATTTTCATAGCCAAAATGCATCTCTAGCTATGTTGACACATCAATAGAAAACAAAACATAAAAGGATATATGCAGTTTTCAATGCAATTTGTAATTCATGGAAGGTAAATCAACTCATTTCCATATGAGTGACCTTCTAACTCATAGAAGGTGAACCGCCATATTTCCACATGGTTGACCTTCTATATTCAATAGAGTGAATTTCCAACACACCAATTATTGTATAAAAAAATACACGAGTAAAAGATGTAATGTTATAGCCTCACATCTCTTCTTAGAGATTCCTTGTATTGTACTTTGTCTTCTAAGCAATAAAATCATTATGCTATTTTGCATACATACTTTTGTGTTTTGGTTTGTTATATACTGTTATTTTTGAATTGCACTCTTTCATAATCTTCCTTAACTCAAAATTCTGAGCGAAGTGGTCAAAATTTTGAGTTTCAAATCAAAAGACCTAAGACCACAAGGAGTATTTTCAGGTGTTGAGGGGACTTGAACCCTTGACCTCTTCAAAAACACGCACTTTAACATATAGTGAAGTCAAATTCACTGTAAGCAACATAAATTCTTAACCTAAGATTCCTTATTAATCTACGCATATTCAAGTATAACCTCGTGAAAGAATCCACACATGACCTTATACTTGGGGAGGATATGGGTCCTTAACCAAAAGCCCAAATTGGGGGCAATTGCAAGGTACCCACTACAACTTGCTAATAGACTTGCAATAGTGTAGGCAAAGAATGGAGGGAATCAAACACATAGCCTTGTGGATATGGGTCCTTAACCAAAAGCTCGTATTGGGGCCATGTCAAGGTACCCACTTTCCAAATTATTTTAACAACTTACTAATAGACTTGCAACAGTATAGCAATGCCATGAATAGAAGGATGTCGAACACATAACCTCATAGTTATGGATACTGGTCCCTAACCAAAAGCTCAAACCAGTGACCATAGCAAAGTACCCACTTTCCAAGTCGTTAAATATACAAAAACTATTTTAGCTCAGCAATACCTGCTCTTTAAAATATTCCACATTTCCTGATTCTAGTATTTTCATCCTCAAAGATCCTCACGGCCATCAAGGGGTACCTAAATATTATTAGGAGGACAGCTTCTGCACTTGATTCCTGGATAACCCCTTGATGAATCCCTTGTATGGTAGATGCAAAGTTAACATTATATGTATAAGCTCCTCCTGATGTAACATGTTCACCATTACTTAATGGAGGGACCCAAATTTTCCATAAGGTCCTTCTGATGTAACATGTCAACTGAACTGAGGAACATATTTTGCCAACCATTTTCTTATATGTTGCAGCTGAAGCAGCCAACACGGTTTGCAGATAAAGAAGCATGCTGATGGACCTTGCAATACAGACCAAGACCACACGTAGTTCCAATTATCTATAATATAGCAGATTGAAAATTTTCCCCTAACAAACAGCTAAGTAACAAGTCATTTTCAAAGAATGAATGATGATTGCACTTGAGTCCATTAGCAAGTCATTTTCAAAGAATGAATGAAATGAATGATGATTGCACTTGAGTCCATTGATGCCCAGTATGCAAATTAACCAAAATATATCGAACAAGATAGAATCTGAGAATGTCCACCAGCAGGTTATCAAATCAAACATTCAAATAGTGAAGTTTATTTATAGACATACACAGAACCCTTCTGTTTTTGTTCAAACTTGTCTTCATATATATGCCTCTTAATAGAGGCCAAATAATGCTTTAAACAGACATCAGAATCAAAATTGCACACCCTGTACCAACTGCAGAAAGCTGGAACAGGGTTCTGCTTGGGAACACTTTTGAAGGGGTTTTAAGGGTGATACTTTTAATGGCTGCAAATAAATTATTTGGTGCCGTGTAATACCTCCATGTGCAAAGAATGCAAATAACTGTAAAACTATCAAATTAACAAAATCCTAGATCAGAATGCACTCAATGTTTCTTTTCCTTTCAATGCATTCAGTTGCTCAGGATGAGCACACTAAAAATAGCATAATCCCTTCAATTCTCAGCAATAACAGTCCCTTAGAATCTTCCAGCCTTTGCATGGTTGTAATTCATTACACTAAACCATTATGATCGAAGGTTGAAGATTCTGTCACTAACCACAAGTTCCAATTTCTTATTCGAATCAAGCATGTACTTCAAAAAACTAGCACAAATGACAAATGCCTAACAGCTTCCATAGTTTTCTCTACTAAAAGAATTTTGGAGAACAGAAATTACAAAGGTGTTAAAGCAAGGTTTGCTTACCATTTAAAAGTAACCAACTCCTTTCAAGCCTTCAGAATTTGTATCGGTTGCTTCAGTTCCATTGTTCAAAAATACTAGTCGTCCTGCATGTAAAAATAAAAAATTGCAAGTTGCAAATGAGTCTACATGCCCTTTTGAAATAAATAAGGGTTCAAACATTTTGCCGTTAGTGGCTAAAAGCAATACATGCTATTTTTCCATCAAATTTTCATGCAGGACCTCAGGTCCCAAAATGGGCAATGTTCCATTGCTAAAGTTTTGCAATTGGGCAAAACAAAAAACTCACCGTTAACAATCTAGTCATTATGGATACTAACCAGTGCATCCAGTATAAGATTAAAGGTGATAGTAATAACAAAGTTCACAAATAAACAGGTTTCTATATAGAGTTAGACCTTTAAAATGTCCCGACTTCAGGGAAACAATAAATTACTAAGAATCCTATAATTATGTAGAATTACTAAAATATTTATTTAATTATCAAACTGACCAAATTATAATCGACCATTCTACTCCACATCATTGTAAATAACTGAATATAGAAAAGAATTGGAATTAGATATGTCTACTCCAGATACATAACAAAAGAGGACCGGAGGAAGAGAATAGCATGTTCTATGCCATACCAATGTATGTTTGGATAGATTGGCATATAGCCCATAACTGGACCGTGAATATGTAGGACCGGAGGCAGAGAATAGCATGTGCTATGCCATACCAATGTATGTTTGGATACATTGGCATATAGCCCATAACTGGACCGTGAATATGTAGGATTATTAAACATATAGAGATCAATATGTTCGGTTTAATAGTAACTGACCAAATGACAAGGACAACCAACCACATTCCTCCTGCATAATGCTAGTAGTGACACTAAAATAGAATAAAAAGATAGAAATGTGATCAGCATATGTATTACTATTCCTTCCTCATAATGTTAGTACTGACACTAGAATAGAACAAGAAGATACAAATATAATCAAGATATGTATTACTCAACACACGTACAGAATGCAGATGAATATGAATGCCATGCTACAACAATGTATCTTCAGTAAATTTCTGTTTAACAACCTTTAAATATGAAGAACATTATTGGTAAGCATTAACAGCTCAAAATCAGTGATTTGTAATAATAAATGAAAAAGAAAACAAGTAAAAAAGAAAATGTAAACAACTTACCCTTCTGTCGGATGGCAATTTCTCTAATGCGCTTTACAATACCAGTAAGGGGATCGCTGAAAATTTTTGTTTCCAAATTTCCTTCCAAGTAAACATGCGCCCTGTCGAAAGAAATGTATTACATACTAGCAACAATATAAATGAGATTATGTACTAACTAACCATCATGAACTGCAAAGAGCCCTATAATGCAATCAAGCCGCAGAAATTAGTGAAAATATGCCTACAGAAGCATTTTAAAAATGCTAATCTCAAGCTAAAATAGTATAAACATTATATAAACGTCATCACCATGATACTCACAAAGCCACAACAGTTTCTAGACTGACAAACAAGATTTATTGTCAACATTGACAAGAGATGAGTCATGTTCAGAAAGAGGCCACCTCTAGGGATAAGTTCGGTTTGGTTGAATTAACAATCAGAATAACAAAACAAGATGTCCAACTTCAATTAAACATTATGCCGAAAAATTAATATAACCCAACTTCAAAGGGCAATGTCATTGATGACTTTATCTTATGTGCAAATTGAATACATTAAAAAAGCCTACAAGTTTACAAAGTAATGGGCAAAGATCAGAATTCAATAATTATTTCACAATAGTGTACGTCTTTTGAGTATATTAAATAAATCAGTTCACATGCTCACTAGAATTAACAAAAAAAAAGTCTAATACATACATAGGAAAACCTGAATGTGTATCCAACAAAAAAGGAAACACCTATAAGTGCAACTTAGCTTACGTTCATCATGAGCATCATGCCTAGCTTCCACTTATTGTTCTCACTCCATGGGGACTCTACTGACCAGTGCTAATGCAGCAACACATAGCTGGATGATGAAACCATGCCATTTGTATGATATTTCCCAAATCAAACATACAAAATAAGACAGCAAAAGACCTTCTCTTTCCCACCCATAGCATGTGGAAGGTTGAAGAAACTGTCTTTTCAAAAGATCAACTCTGTGCTGATATAAGATCTGAACATCTCACCAGTTACATAGCAAGGTATAATAACAAGAAACTTTATTTCTAAGGGACTACATGACAAAAATTTCATTGTCTTTTCACCACTGCTACATGAGGTAGCCCACCTTCGCTTCATTTTTTTTTTTAATTGGTTGTATAGGATTGAAACAGGTCCCACCCGTATCACATCATAACCACATAACAGTATTATGACAGCTTAGCAATTATGCATGTATTGTTTGGCAAGATTTAAACCTAGGTCTCCTCATTGCAAATAGAAGAAATTTAACCCATTGAACTCATGCCATTTGATGAGGTAGCCCATTAATCAATAAATTAAGGTGTTCTAATTACAAACTTATACTACAAAAAAAAAAAAAACAAAGATTGTCTGCCTATTAATTTAAATAATCAAGCAACAATAATTACCAAGGAACCCCAGTATTCATGGTGTCCAAGACAAGTTACAAAATAAATCGATTAAATTTTCATAGTAAAGAGGTCCTCCATTCCTGGGATAAAACCTAACTTTGCAAATAAACTGCAAGCAGCAATAATTATTTTACACAAGGGGAAAAAAATACTTGAAAGTTGTTAACTAATTCCATGTAGAAAGTTGTCCTTTCAAACAAAGTCCCACACATATATGTTTCCATGATGTATGCACCATGTTCACAGCCTTTGGATTTACCGAGGAAAAATTGGAAACCATCTTCTATTTGACTATAGCTGATTTGTTTTGCCGTCACAGATTCATATCCTTTATATTAGCTAATCCAGGATTAAGTTTAAATAGCATCTTAATTTGCTAAGAACCTTGAAAAATAAAAATGCACCAGGAAAACAATTTTCTCTCAGGGAAACCACTGACCTTCAGAAAGAGAAAAGAGGCAATTTACAGCTGCTCCAGGCAGCTCAGTATGGGAATTGCCAACAAATTAAGACTACTATTTAACTCTGTGTTGAGACTTGGACTCAGCAAGCCTATTCTTTCCTTCTTTCTTTCTATTATTTTTTATATTTTAACCTGGACTAGGGCTCGGGGAAAAACTCAGAATATAGCAAAAAAGGGCAAAAAATAATTTTTTGTAGATTTTACTGAAAGAGACTTGACAAGGGTCAAAATGACTCAGCTGGGATTACTTGGCTCACAAACTTGCTAGTACTCATGGACATGGGGAGAGTCTGAACACTCTGATTTAACTAGTCTAACTAGTCTAATGAAAGCACATATAAACAAGTGGAGTCAAAAGAACACAGATCCAAGAGGAAAGTGCAACTACAATTCGTAGGGAACAGTTAACGGCATATTAAAATTCATGATTATACCTTTAGCTATAAGGCTGTATGTAAATATTGAACACATCAAGAATCCTAATACTATTTTTACCCTCATTTTCTTCCTGTGTATGGAAAAACAAAAAACAAAAACTGAAAAATTCCTCTTATGTACATGATATTTTTACTCTCAGAGGGAAGACATTGATGAACAATAACTAAACTTGGCCGAATGAAATCTAAATGAGAAACATTCATTTGAACCATTTAAATACCCAAATGTCAACTTTGTATGAAAACACTAAATGTTGTCGTATGTATGTATCTTAACATATTGTAATGTCCCATTTTGAAGACTATGTGGACCCCACGCATTGTAATGTTTTATTTTTGTCATTTGTGGACAAGGAAGTGGGACGTCCCCTTTTTGCTAGGCTAATAGGTGTTTTATGTAATAAAAATTAAGTGTTGGGGATTAATGTTGATGTAACCCTCACTTAATGAATAATTAGAAGCCTCTAGTGGGGCGACTAGGTATATAGGCTTGGAAAGTCACTTTTAGGGTTTCATTATGTCATGTTCATCTTGTGAATTGTAAGAGAGAGGGCTGAACCCTTCCTCACCTTCTGCTGCTTAGGTGGTGTGCCCTAAGTCTTCAGAAATAGCCAATCTTGTAGACAATGTGATGTGCCCTTGTTCTTGATTGGAGATTGGGTGGATCTATCTCAGGATTCACAATTGTGTTGCAGATTTTGGTGTGTTGGAGTCTGGGAGTGGGTCGTCCAGCTTTGGGAGGCCATTTGTGCATGTTTTGTGACCTGTTTTGCCCTCATAGGAGGATCGCCCAGCTTTGGGGATTTTTCTAGCCAGTTTTGAGGGTTGATTTGTGTTGTTGGATAGTTGTTTGGCCTGTTTGCACTTTCAGAAAATTAATAAAAAATTTGTATGGCTGGAACGTCCATTTTTGAGGGTTTCTGGAGTAATTTCTGAGTAGTAATTGCAGATCTGATCTATTTTGCAGAAATCTGATTTTTATTTGTTTAAACCCTAGTTTGCTGAGTTAGGGTTATTACAGTGGTATCAGAGCTGGTTTCCTGCCAGCCTGTGAGAGCTCTTTATGCAGCCAAATAGGTACTATCTGAGGAGAAATAAGTCAAACCCTAACCTCAACCAGGGGAAAGAAATTCCAGAACCAGAAGTTGAACAAAGGGAGCTGGTGGAGATGGCAGATGAGCAAAGGGATCCTGCTGAGCAGAAATTTGACACCATGCTTGAGTTACTAACTCGTTTGGTGACCAAGATGGATCAGGGTGGAGTTCAGCCACCACCAAACCAGGGAGCAAACCCTAACCCTCAGCCGCCACCAGATCAGGGAGAGCCATCAAATAGGGCGGCCAGTCGGGACCAAGGGAGTGAGAGGTCTGTGAGATACACTCATTCTCCTTTGCCCAGGCCAGCAAAACCCATGTTTTTGCCCAGGCAAGAACCTGATGTACGCCAGGAGACTGATGAACTGGATGCCCTATTTGCAGAATATCAGTGTAGGGCTGAAGAATTCAGAAATGCAATCACTTTCCAGAGTTACCTAGAGATCGTGGGGAAGAAGGCTGGGAGAGGCAGCAAGTATGGAGAAAGAAAGAAATTGCAGCAGAAAATGCAAGTACCAGTGTTCAATGGAGATGATAGCATGTCTGCTAGGGCATGGCTGCAGAAATTGCAGACTTACTTTACTCTCAGCCCTATGGATGAAGAGGATGCAGTACAATTTGCTACCCTACATCTTGAGGGGGTTGCATACGACTGGTGGTATCATGGTCTCAACACACAAGGCCATGGAGAGATCGCCTCATTTGATGAGTTTAGTCAGAGGGTCTTGGATCATTTTGAGATGAGGGATGAGGAGGAATATTTTAAGGAGCTGGCCACCCTTAAGCAGAAAACTACAGTGGAGGCATACATTGAGGAGTTCCAGAAGATTTCAGTCATGGTGCCTAACATTTCAGAGAAGAGAGTTACCTTTCTTTTCATTGAGGGTTTGGTGGATTCCTTGAGAGGCTTGGTAAAAGCCTTTGAGCCTGCTTCATTGCAGATTGCAATGAGAAGGGCTTTGACCCTTGAGTCTACAGCATCACCGAAACCTAGGGTTTCAGCACCACCACCGCCTAGGTTTAGCCAGGCAGGACCGTCAAGATCATTCCAGAGAGGGAATTTCTTCCAGAAGAGAGAGACGCCCCCTCCAGGGAAGAATCAGGCTTTTGGGAAGCCAACGCCCCCTCCACAGAGGGATTCAACACCTACGCCACCAGGAAGGAGGGTAAATGAGGAGCGTGATGAGCTTAGGAGGAAAAAATTGTGCTTCACATGCAAAAGCCCTTGGGTACCGGGCCATCGCTGCCAGGGAAAGGGGCAGATTCACTACATTGAGGTCGTTTCAGATGAGGAGGCATCAAAAAGTGAATATGAGTCTTCGGAGGAGCGTGAGCTTGAGGAGCCATCCCTTGAGTCTCATGAGAGCTCAAACGTTGGCACGTTGGCCACGTTGAGCAGTGCGAACAGGTATCTCACAATCAAGGTGCCAGGAGAGGTATTGGGGAATAAGGTGATAGTATTGATAGATGGTGGGGCAACCCACAATTTTGTGGATGAGGGTTTTGTAGCCAAGAAAGGGCTAAAACCAGAAACATTTGTTGGGTTTAATGTTGCTACTGGAAATGGGAGCATTGTGCCTTGCAACAGATTTGTGAGGCAAATGAAGGTAAATTTTGAGAATCATTCCATAGTAGATGACTTCTATGTGTTTCCATTGGGAGGAATTCCTCATTTCATACTAGGAGTTCAATGGTTGTATTCATTGGGAGACTACACCACAAATCACCAAACATTGCAGCTGAAATTTAAAGCTAAAGGGCGTGAGGTAGTTTTGCAAGGGATCAAGGAAAATGTGGTCCAAGAGGTGACGTCCAAGAGGATGGAGAGGATTCTCAAGAAAGAGGAGATAGTTTGGGCTGCTGGTATATTTATGACAAAAGGTATGCCTTATTCATCTGATAATCATGTCTCTTATCATCCTGAAATTCAGATTTTGTTGGAAAAACATAGCGCTGTTTTTGGGGATATGCCTAAGGGATTGCCACCCCATAGGGGATTTCAGCATGTGATTGAGTTGGAACCAGGAACAAAACCTGTCATGATAACCCCTTATAGGCATCCTAGAATGTATAAGGATGAGATAGAGAAGGCCATAAAAGAGCTACTTGCCATGGGGCACATTCGCCCTAGCTCTAGCCCATTTGCATCACCCGTAGTGTTAGTGAAAAAGAAATATGGGACTATGCGGATGTGTATTGATTATAGGGTCTTGAACAAAAAGACAATAAAAAATAGATACCCTATTCCTAGAGTAGATGAGCTCATAGATGAATTGCATGGGGCTATGTATTTTTCTAAGATTGATTTGAGATCAGGATATCATCAAATCAGGGTGAGAGACGAGGATGTGCATAAAACAGCCTTTAGATGTCATTTTGGCCATTTTGAGTTTTTGGTGATGCCCTTTGGATTGACAAATGCCCCTGCCACTTTCCAATCAGCCATGAATCAGATTTTCAGGGAGTATTTGAGGGATTTTGTGTTAGTTTTCTTTGATGATATTCTTGTTTATAGCAGCTCATGGGAAAATCACTTGAAGCATTTGGATTCTGTTTTGAGTATTTTGGGACAGCAGCAATTTTATGCAAAGAAGTCTAAGTGTGAATTTGGCATGTCTGAAATTTTATATTTGGGGCACATAATCAGCAATAAGGGAGTGCATGTAGACCAACACAAGATAGAGGCAATTCAAAATTGGCCTATTCCCACTACCTTAACTCAATTGAGAGGGTTTTTGGGACTTTGCAGCTATTACAGGAGATTCATTAGAGGGTTTTCAGCCTTGGCAGCACCTTTGACTGAATTAACAAAGAAGGGAGCGTTTGTGTGGAGTGATGAAGCCCAAAAGGCTTATGAGAAATTGAAGGAAGTGATGTCTTCTTGCCCTCTACTTGCAATTCCTGATTTTTCTTTGCCATTTACCATTGATTGTGATGCTTCAGGTGTTGGAGTAGGGGCTGTCCTAATGCAAAAGGGGCGGCCAATTGCCTTTGAGAGCAGGAAACTTAGTCCAATGGAGAGAACTTTCAGCATATATGACAAGGAGATGCTTGCCATTATGCACGCTTTGACCAAGTTCAAGCAATACCTTGTTTGTGGCAAATTTGTGGTAAGGACTGATCATAATAGCCTTAAATATTTCCTTGGACAGCGAGATTTAAATGATAGGCAGCAGAAATGGGTCACTAAAGTGCAGGCATATGATTTTGAGATTGAGTTTATAAAAGGGAAAAAGAATTCAGCTGCTGATGCACTATCTAGAATGCCCACATTTCACTCTATTTCCATTATAACAGCTGATTGGAAGGCTGCAATTATGGCTGAGTATGTGAAGAACACTTTTGCATCTAACATTCTTGATGGCCACTTGAAAGATGACAGGTACAGCGTGAAGGAAGGTCTGATTTTTTACAAAAACAGAATTTTTATTGTGCCAGATTCCAAGCTTAAAGAGAAATTGATTGCCACTATGCATGACGCACCCATGGCTGGTCATCCGGGGTTTTTTAAGACCTATAGACAGCTGCGTGAAAGGTTTTCATGGAAGGGGCTAAAAGATGATGTATTGAAGCATGTGAGGGAGTGCACCACTTGTCAGGAAAATAAAATTGGAAACACATTGCCTGCTGGTCTTCTTCAATCCTTGCCCATTCCCAATCAAAAATGGGAAAGTATATCAATGGACTTCATCACGGGGCTGCCAAAAGTGCATGGTAAGGATTGTATATATGTTGTGGTGGATAGGTTAACTAAATTTGCACACTTTTATGCTATTTCAGCTTCATATACAGCAGTACAAGTTGCTGATTTGTTCTTTAGAGAAGTGTTTAAATTGCATGGCATGCCAAAGAATATTGTGAGTGACAGGGACAGCAGATTCATGAGTATGTTTTGGCAAGAGTTGTTCAAGCTTTGTGGCACATTGTTGACTCCAAGTACAAGCTATCACCCCCAAACAGATGGCCAAACAGAGATTGTGAATAAATGGGTTGAAGGCTACTTGAGAAACTATGTTTCAGGGCAGCAGAATGCATGGATTAAATGGCTGCACTTGGGAGAATTCTGTTATAATTCTTCCTATCATATGTCTATTAAAATGACCCCATTTATGGCTTTATATGGATATGATGCTCCTAACTTCACTGATTTGTTGTTGAGTGACAGTAGGGTGCCAAAAGCCAAGGATTATATGCAGGAAAATCAGGATATTATGAAGACATTGAAGGATAATATTCAGCTTGCACAAAATCAGCAGAAAAAGTATGCTGATCAGCAGCGTATTGAGCATCATTTTGAGGTTGGAGACATGGTTTATTTGAGGTTGCAGCCCTATAGACAGTCCACCATGAAGAGAAGTGGAGCAGAGAAGCTCAAGCCACGTTTTTATGGCCCTTACAAGGTCATACGCAGGATTGGGGAGGTTGCATATGAGCTTGAGCTACCGAACAGCAGTAAAATACACAATGTATTCCATGTTTCATGCCTAAAAAAGGCACTTGGACAGCACATTGTTCCTTCCATTGAGTTGCCCCCATTTGATGATGAGGGAAAGCTGATTTTGGAACCTGAAATGATCATGGAGACTAGAGAGAGGAAGTTGAGAAACAGGGTCATCAAAGAGTACTTGGTGAAATGGAGGAGCTTGCCCATTGAAGATGCTACTTGGGAGGGAAAAGAGATTCTTGCACATCCAGCCCTGAATTGCTTGAGGACAAGCAATTTGGGAAGGGAGGAGGACTTGTAATGTCCCATTTTGAAGACTATGTGGACCCCACGCATTGTAATGTTTTATTTTTGTCATTTGTGGACAAGGAAGTGGGACGTCCCCTTTTTGCTAGGCTAATAGGTGTTTTATGTAATAAAAATTAAGTGTTGGGGATTAATGTTGATGTAACCCTCACTTAATGAATAATTAGAAGCCTCTAGTGGGGCGACTAGGTATATAGGCTTGGAAAGTCACTTTTAGGGTTTCATTATGTCATGTTCATCTTGTGAATTGTAAGAGAGAGGGCTGAACCCTTCCTCACCTTCTGCTGCTTAGGTGGTGTGCCCTAAGTCTTCAGAAATAGCCAATCTTGTAGACAATGTGATGTGCCCTTGTTCTTGATTGGAGATTGGGTGGATCTATCTCAGGATTCACAATTGTGTTGCAGATTTTGGTGTGTTGGAGTCTGGGAGTGGGTCGTCCAGCTTTGGGAGGCCATTTGTGCATGTTTTGTGACCTGTTTTGCCCTCATAGGAGGATCGCCCAGCTTTGGGGATTTTTCTAGCCAGTTTTGAGGGTTGATTTGTGTTGTTGGATAGTTGTTTGGCCTGTTTGCACTTTCAAAAAATTAATAAAAAATCTGTATGGCTGGAACGTCCATTTTTGAGGGTTTCTGGAGTAATTTCTGAGTAGTAATTGCAGATCTGATCTATTTTGCAGAAATCTGATTTTTATTTGTTTAAACCCTAGTTTGCTGAGTTAGGGTTATTACACATATATAGGCAATAGCTGGTTCATGTAAACCTCTAGGTCATCACCCATTGTGTTTATAGGACTATGTAATGTGTAAACCTGCTTGGCAAGCCCCTTTGGCAATCTTTTGAAATAGACCAATGGTCGGCTTGTAAATGGTCTCGTTGGGAATATTCTACCATTATTTTGTAGCTTGTGGTTGATGTAGACACTTGTATACCTCATCACCTTGAGCCTATATAAAGACATCTACTTCACTTATTTGTAACCACCATCAAAATATGGAAATTATTGAGGTATCCTTTCATTGTTCACAGAAAGTTTCTTTTTCAAATTTCTATGTCTGTCTTCTTTTGAATTCTTTCTACTTTGGAATGATGAATTCTCCAATGAAGAACAACCACAGAAGCTGCCACATGACCACAAACATGACGAGTAAAGCATTTGAGTTATTTTACCTCTTTTCCTCATAATAAACAAATATATCAGCATCAATGTGTAAAATAGTAAGGATCTCATCAAATGAACAACAGTACATGCTCCCAAAGGAGCTTACTTTTGTGGAAATCACAATTTTGGCATGAGGATTTTAAAGCATAACTTGCACTAAATGCTATTGTAAAGCATAAAATCTAACACCAACAAACTTGAATAACAAATATTAAGCCCCACCACTGATCACCATTCTTAAAAGCTTTTGTATTTTTTATTCTCTCAACAAATTTGCTTATTGTTACCATGATTGACTTATATTTTACTCAGTTTAAAATAAGATCCTATGGGTGTTCCAATCATGGGCATTAATTTTGTGTCAATTGTCATGTCCCTTTTTGTTGATCGTTATATTTTAGACATTGTATGTCCAATCCTAATCTCTGTTTGATTTCTGCATCTAATTATTTTATGCAACTGGATATAGCCTTCTAAACTTAGTCAAACAAGATGTGATAAATCACATGAATCTTACTATCTACAAATCATTTTACCCAAATGCTAAAACACAGCTCCAGCATGGAAAAAGAAAATTACAAGCAACAAGATTTTTTTTTTAATGCAACATTTATTATTTAAATTCCCATGAGAATCACAAGTTTCTAAAGATAATATGTTGCAAACGAATTTCTTCAAAAACATTAGTCATGCCTAAAACTTATGTTCTTGTACAGCAATTAACATTTTTTATTGACTGTCAGGATGACTATTAAATATCAAGCAAAACCATCTCAAGTATCTCTCAGCCTTCAAATGTTGTCCATGAATACTGCGATCAACAAGTTCAGAGCACCCATAATGGTTTCAAGAACATGGATCAGCTATACGTTTTCTTGTAGAAGATTCGGCATGTTTCAAAATGGAATGTGCGGAAAACTTTTGCACGTTGTTAACAAATATCAACATAACAAATTATTTGGCCCTTTTGAATGAGGTGAAGCTTTTTCAAAAACCAAATTATTAACTTAATGTTTTTGCCTTGAAAATTCAGATCCTGACAATATAAATCCTTCATGCAAGTTATTTATCTGCCTGGGGTGGATTAAAGGCAAACCCTATGCTAATTGGACAAACCTTTAACCCTAAGCATGCAAGTAGCTCTGGCTGTTTGTTCTCCCAACTGAAATACGATTAGAAAATAACCTGCAGAATAACAACTGACTGAAAAAGGATAGCTTGAAGACAGAACAACTTACCCTTGCTTCATATGTTGCATCGCAATCCCTCCCAAATTCTCTACATAAATGGCAACACGGTGCCACTGGACTATGCCCCGATCTGCATACTCTCTCGGTGATTCATTCTCCAGTGGTCTTCTATTGTTGCGAATGCCTCCAGTTCCAACTGAAAAAATTGTAACCACTCGACCATTTCTTAATCTCTTCTGAATTGGAACCTGCCCCACTTCTCCAAGTATGATGGCCTGCATAAAACCAAATTTAACTGCTTAAAACTCATTTCGACCCATATAACTACTTTAAAAGGGAAGTATTTATTAAATAGGGAAGAAAAAAATAATAAAAATAACAATCAAATTAACAAATGACGACATGAAAATTTATGTGACTCTGCGAGAATGGAGGTAATAACCTCGTGAATACAAAGACCCTTCTATAAACCCTTAAACGCTCTAAATCACGCCCAAAACATCAGATACAATAACAATCAAATAAACAAAATGAAGACATGAAAAATTGTGTGACACTCCTCAAGAATGGACGTAATAACCTCCTGAATACAAAGACCCTTCTGTAAACCCTTACACGCTCTAAAACCTAAAACATCAGATACATAAGTGGAAGGAATAAATAAATACCTTATATTAAAGGGTGAGTTCAAGTGATAAAATCAAGACTTTGAAAGTAAAAACTCAGATTTAAAACTTGTCAAATAAATGTAAAATTATTATTAAATGTTATTAAATTATCCCTGTACATTTTATTGTAATATCACGATAAGAATGATATAGTATAATCCACATAAGATTATATATTGAAATCCAAATAATCAATTAAAAATAAATAAATACCCTGTAAAGTCCCACGTCGTTGAGATCCTGTACAGTGCTTCCTTTAAATTTGGAGGCATCCTTACTGTACTGAGACTTCCCAGAACTTTCGTCTTCACTGGAAACATCTTCTTCGGACTTATCTTTGTCAGAGAGCTCGTATGTTGCGAAACCCCTGCTGGAACCTCCTGTTGCACTTACTCTACTCGATAGACCTGTAACAGAGTATTGTAAGAGGTCACGAATTCGATTCCCGCATAAGAAAATATGCGTTTAAAATGCTTCCTTCAAGATCGTTTTCAGTGGCCGCTTTTAAAATAAATTCTTCAATTATTTTTTGTGCTTTGAAAATAAAATACCGATTATGCGAGAAAAAGAACGCGAGAGCTTGAGAGCGGTGGAAGACGACGCCATGATCTCCCTTCGATTTAGCTTTCTCTGCGATTACAAAAACCCCAATATCAATACGAATCCTGCTTCTGTGTGGTTATCTGCAAATACAAAACCCCAGTTAAACCCTGTCACGGGTTTTAGCGGAATTGCAATGCTTTAGGTTAAATTGTTCGGTTTTCTTTGTTTTCCTGACGACCATTTTGCTATTTTTTTGGCATGCTAATAAATTAAAATGTGGTTGATTAAATAAATCTGGTCTACAAGTAAGGAGGCTACTTAAGAATTGTTTGTATTATAAATGATGAGACCCAGGTTCAAACCTCACATAAAAATGAAATTAAGTGATAAGAGAAAAGGTTGGTTAGTAATTAAATGGTATCAGCTTTGTATTATAGATGAGACCGGGCTTCAACCCTTACTACTTATGTGTATAAGAAGTATAATAAAATTTTAAAAATTAAATTAAATGATAAGAAAACCCTCACATAAGAAGTATTAATAAAATTTTAAAAATTAAACTAAATGATAGGGAAAGGTTGGTAACTTATTAAATAGTATTAGTTTTAACTAGTTAGATCTCTCAACATTTAAAGATAAGACCTAGGAAGTATTAATAAAATTTTAAATATTTTAAAAATTAAACTAAATGATAAGAAAATGTTGGTAACTTATTAAATAGTATTAGTTTTAACTAGTTAGATCTCTCAACATTTAAAGAGAAGACCTATAAACTTGTGATGATGTTGTAGTATGGATGATTTCAATCCCAAATAATCTATGCAAAGAAAAAAAGGTTGATTGGTAAATTAAGATGTTTGAGTTGTTCTATGCTTTGATTTAGAGAAGATAAAGAGCTTTTAGATAGAACCAAATATAAATATAAATATAAATATAAATAAATATATATATTAAATGAAATATTTTCTTATTTTTTTAAAATTATTTATATGTATAATTCATAAAATCAATTTAAAAGGAAGGATTATAAATTATGATGAGTTTTATTAATCTCTAAAGGTTTGGACTTACATTGTAGTTAAATAAGAATTATGCAGTGGATGGTGGAAGAAGAGGATTTTATCGGAACAATATCAATATGTAAAATAAGACAGAGGACATGGACTTCAAGAAGGATTAAAATAATAATGAGCACATCTAGGTGGAATAAATAATACAAGCCAGAGAGATCAGATCCCACTACAAGAAGAGAAATTTGATTTTTTTTTTTAGTTTAGAGCAGTCAATCCCAAACAAGGACAAAAACAAGGGTACAAACGCATGAGAGGTAGAGGATCGACTTTAAAACAACAAGCTAGGATTGTATTGCAATAAGTGGAAATGCCTCAACAAGGGAACAAACTTGGACCATTGGAAAGTAATCAAGGAGGGGCTAATATTGTTGGTCATAGCAAGGAAAAGGAGTTGATCCCTAGTATGGGAAGAGAATATAGTGAAACATCGCCAAAAATGACCTTCCAAGATGCCTTGAGAGGAGGACAACCTCAAACAATTGTAGTTAATAACACTAGGATTTCTCATAGACCTTTGAGAATGCCCAAAACAGACCTTAGGAAAATAGCCTCAGGATGCATGAAAGTGACAAATGGCTCTCCCATAGTCCAAATACATATGTCAGATATACAAATTGGGATCAACACTATGGAACATAGAGGATTAATTAGCCAATTTATGGGTCTTTGTCTAGCCCTCCCTACTTTCAAGATGTGGGTTGCTAGACAATGGTAAATTCGAGGTGAGATGTGGGTTGCTAAACAATGGTAAAATAGAGGTGAATTAAATATTTTTGCTTACCCCAATGGTTACTTTTGCTATGAGGATAGAGACCAAGTTTTCCAAGGGGGTCCTTGGTTTTTAGGTAGGGTGAGGCTTTTCATGAAGCCCTAACATACCAAGTTCAAGGTAAAAGAGGAAATGCCCTCAATAACCCCAGTCTAGATGAGATTTGTTGGGTTGCCATCTGCGTTTGGGAATCAAGTTTTCTTCATGGCAATAGGCAATACTCTAGGATCTTATATGATGACAACCAATAATACAAGCCGATTTGAAAAAAAAAATCTATGTCAAAATTTGTGTTCTTATTGACCTTGATAAGCCCTTGTTGAAAAAGATTACTTTGCACATTGGGGTAGATACTTGGGAATAAGACATGGACTATGAGAACATCCCCTTTAGGTGTAGGATTTGTCATGAATATGGTCACTGTAGAGGTGAAAAATTGCCCTGTTGCATACGATTCTCGGTTGGATCCGTTGGGAGCTAAGGTGGCCGTGGGGGTGTGTTATATTCTTTACACTCGAGGATGTCAAAAGGGTCAGGTTCACCAATAATGGTTTAGGACTCGCTCCAAGTTTGAGGTGGGAATGTTTGATGTGTTAGTTAAGCATACACCTATTGTTTGGCCTTTCTAAACTAAGCTATGAGAATGAAAGAACAATGCAAGACACACAAGATGTAAGAATACAAGGACTAACCCTAGTATGATTTTGTAGTTTGATGATGTCTAACCCTAGGATTGCAAAATAAATTCTTTTAGAAAAGGGTCCAAGGGAATGCACAAACAAGATAAAAACCCTAGATGCACACTATATGTTTTTATTCTTTCAAATGCTTAGAATTTTTTTTTTTTTTAAGTGAAAAACCCCTTGTGGGTTTGCCTTGGTCTGAGAGACCACTAACAAGGGGTTCTACACCGTCAAACTCACCCAAGAGTTGCACCCGACCCTGCCCGCACCAACATTATCAATTGGATTTTGGATACCCAATTCAACTTTTTGGTAGGGTGGAGATTTGAACCTGGGACCTCCCTTGGAGGATTGCCCTCTCCTCTCCAACTCACCTACAACACCTGGGTCAAATGCCTAGAAATTCAATCAAATATTTTTCCTTTACTTGTAATCTAGGGTTTTGGGCAAAAATGAGCAAACAACAAACAACCTAAAATTCTATTAGGGCACTTATCTGATCTGGTAATTAATCTAAGATTTATCTTGCATCCAAAATATCCAACAACTTCAAACCTATAAAATAACTTCACAAACCCTAGAAAATTTGATCAATGTTTGGGGGCTTGCTTAGGCTACTATAATATTGAGCTTGGAGGCACAACGGTCAAGCCCCCTTGGTCCTTTTAGCTGATCATTCGAAAGCAAAATGATCTTTGACCTTTGTAACATGCACAAACAGAGTAAAAAAAATATGTGACAACAAAATAAAATGCAGATAGGATGGACACAACATAATGCTAAGATGCAAAGTGCAAATTAGGGTTTTGGGGTGCAAAAGCTTACCCCCAAGCCCTAATTTACCAAATGCATGCCCTGTAAAAGGGGATCATGAATCTAGATTACCAAATTCATGCCTTATATGGGCGAGGCACGAATTTGGTTCAAATACCATTTTCAAACCCTAAAACAACAAAAAAAAGTGCAAAATAGCAAAAAATAAACTTGCAAAGCAAATAATGTAAACATAGAACCTGATGACTTGATGGAGAAATCAAGGAGCAATTAAGAGGTGGAATAAGCACTCCAAGAAGGTTGATCTATCCAATCACCAAGGCTCCTCCACCCAATACGCAAGAGCAGCCAATACCAAATCACAAAATGACTTACAATAGAAAGGCACTTATTAGCATGGACAATGAGCGAGTCAAGAATTAGAATCTCTAAAGAATTTGGTTTGGGGCAAGAGAGGGAATCCAATCCTCTATTTATAAGAGGTTTGGAGGGAAAAATGGATAGGAAAATAAAATTTTATCACGAGCAAGAGTTGACCCCAAAATGGGTCGATGAGGGGAGGGTTTTAGTGAGAAAAACCCCTAGAACGCTAAATTTGTGCCTAGTAATTACATGGTGTGAATCTGGAAAGCCAAATTTACGTCTCGTTTGGACTTGGTACAAATTTGGTAAAGCTAAGAAAATAAGGCTAAGGGAGAAGGCAAAAAGACCCTTGGCAAGCTTGGGTGGCTGGCTAAGGGTCTGAGGAAGAATTGACCCATTTTGGTGGGTCAATTTTCCATGTATACATTTTGCCCCCTCTTTGATGTATTTATGGCCAAATAAATGCATCAAAGAAATATGTAGACACCTATGGGTGAAAGTAACAAACACAAAAAGGGGTGGCCAGGTTTGGACAAAGGGGCATTGCAAAAAGGGGTGTTAGCATGAACACCACAAATTTACATGCAAAATGAGGCATTACTACCATTAATGCCTCTAAGTCTAGGGTATCCCCTTGAGTTTTTAGAAGGAATGCAAAATTCTAGATAAAAACTCAAAAAAGGTGAACAAATGGCATAAAAAGCGAGAAAAAGCAAAGAGCAAAAGACAAGACAAGGAGAGAAAAAAGGAAGGGGAGGAGAGAGAAGAAAAGGAGGGAAAAGAAAAATTAAGAGAGAGAAGAAAGGGGAGGGAAGAAAAGAGGAAAAAGGAGGGAAAAGAGGTTCATTTTCATCGCACGAGGAGAAAAGAGCTTTGGAGAAGAAAGAGGAGAATGGCACTACCAACTCACCATGCTACCATGGTGAGGGGTGAGGCTGGCATTGCTACTGACCAGGCGAAGGTATGGATTGAGAGCCAGTTGCTCATTTTGGATTTTGCACCTACACACAAAAAAATTAGTCGTTTTTGCATTTTTGTGTTTTTTAGTCATTTTTTTGGCAAAATTTGCTATGGGGTGCGAATCTAGTTGCGAAGCAAGAATTTAGTCACCATACCATGTCAAATTTGTGCCTCGTACAAACAAGGTGCGAATTTGGTTGGGAGGTTATGCCAAATTTATGACCGATCATTCTGAGATGCGAATTTGGTGAATTTTGCACAAAAATGACTTGATTTTTTTTTTTTTTATGATTTTTGTGTTAAATGATGAACTAGTGATAAAATTATGTTATTTTGTAGCTATATGTACTTGAGAGTAGAGAGTGGTGGTCGAGCACACTAGAGACTACTCTTGGGAAGCTCACAACGAAGGAGAGGGAGACACTAGAGAACATAGGGCTATTGCACTTAGCAGAGATGCCCCGCATTGAGGTTGATTGATCCCTATTGACAACTTTGATAGAGCGTATCCAAAATCATCCACATTCTAGCTACCGATCGGGGAGATGATAATCACACTAGAGGACATGTGGCACATCTTGAGGATCCCCATCAAGAGAAGGACTGTTTACATGGTACGAGTGTCAATGGTGGCATTGAAGATGATGTTGGGGGACTTGACACATGTGATCTAATGGAGTGGATTCCATTGTGATGAGATGATGCATCGATATGGAGTTGGGATATTGATGTTTGTACTATGCAAAGTGGTGGTGAGGATGCTGGTGTGCCATACCATTAGGTGAAACCTACCATGGGTATATGTAGGAGTAGTGGAGAACATGTGGGATCAGGAAGTGAGATTCGCATGGGCATCGTATGTGCTGACCCATTTATATAGGATGTTACATGGTGTCATGTATAAATGGCAAATAGGGTTGATCTATATGACATTGCTCTAGGTGTGGTTCTAGGAGCACATAGCAATTCAAAGATCAAATGCACTACCAGGACCGTTGTCCAATGTGGAGCGACCAACGACATACAAGTGGAGTTGACACTACGAGCATGGGCATAGGCTGTACGCTGGTGTCCTACCACTAGGGAGGCAGGTTATAGATGAATTATGGTAGCACTAGATTATATGGTGATCATGTCATCTACACCCAGGTTAGAGGGAGGATACGAAGGAGCTAGCTTGGTTGAGGAGGATCTGATGGCTTATCATCGAGAAGAGTGAGTGAAAGTTGTTAAGGTTTAACTGAGTACAACACTAGTTCAAAATTCTATATGAGATTTCGGACCTGGAAGCCTACTAGTTCAAATGGGTTAGGAGGGACCCACAAAGATGCAAAAGCACTCATAATGTGGTAAGGTAGGTAGAGGACTTGGATGACCCACTATACATGGATCCAAGGGTGGACGATGTTGGGGTGGCCCTCGGGTACAAGAGATGGTACAAGAACATTATACCCCCAAGGATCTCCCCACTAGTGCCAATGTAGAGATGCTAGGTGATGAATCGATGATTGCAATTGACACTTCGAGAGGCCACTCGATGTGCCACCAAGAGGCAATAGAGGGGTATAGTCCTATTGAGATCGTCCTAGGCACAGGTTCAAGGGGAAATAGTGATAGCCATGAGGGTGAACATCACAATCTCCAGCTTAGGAGGAGGGGTGCCACAGGGGTTTCCCCCACTATGGTACATAAGGGACCTGAAGTGATAGGTCCAAGGGAGGAAGAGGGGCTACAAGCCATAGTAGCAGTAATTCAAACATATATGGAGTCCATCCATAGTGTGCTTGATCAGGCCCAAGAAGAGTGAGACACAATAGGGGCTAAGGTATAACACCTTAGAGGGGATATGGATCGGTAAACCAAGGCAAAGGGGATGGTTGTTGTGGCATGCAACCAACAATGCGAGGGAGACCACCTATTGATAATAAAGTTACAAAAGGATGAGGGAGTCATATGAGACGACAATGTGGAGAGTGACCTACTACTACGTGGTCTATTACTATTCCATCCCAACTGATCAAAGGGTTTTAGAACCATCCTCTCAGTAGTCATAGAGTCATTTGTAGTCATGAGCATGATCTGGTTCATGGTCTATGAACATGACTCCTCCACCACCTCCAATAGGCAGAGCAGAGGGAATAGGCTCATATGACTAGGGTTGGGATTAGGATGACATGTCAATTTTGATTGTGGCATGCACCCTTGAGGATGGTTGAGTGTGCCAAACTCTATTTTATGGCACATTGATCGACAAACACACACTTAGTGCTATCAAGTAATACTATCTACAATGTATTTATGTGTTATGGTGCAATTAAAATGTGTGTGCTTATGTATGATTGCTTTTTATTTGAATGTGTTAATTATGTTAGCTTTTGAGGATATATGCTGTGGAGAGATCTAACATAGGTCCCAATGAAATACAGGAAATATGAAAGAAAGTGAAACAACAATATGACTGAAATATGCTATAAATAGAAATGATGAAAATACAATGCAATATGGAGGAAATGGTCACTCCATTAATATGAGCTAAAGAGCTACATTGTACTCCATACAGGAGTACTTGAGAGATGAGATGAAGAGATGATATGATATGAGATGATATGATATGAGATCTACTACTATGAGGCCCTTTATATAGGAAGATAGATTCCTTGGCCAACACTCTACCTAGTTGTACAAGGGGACACCTTGCACATTACAACTTGCACATTGCCACTTGTGCATTTATTACATTGCTTGAAGTAACTAGATAACTTCCCCCTAAAGTAATCTCCTATCCTAACTATGTACCTAAGGTGGTACATTTACATGACCCAAATGATGTAATATACTCTAACTCTAACACCCCCCTGTATTACATTATTTGGGTATTGAAGATTTCAATCTTCAATATGGATCTTCTTCTTTGAGATGTTCTTCAGCTTGCTTAGGAATATCGTCCTCTTCTATCCATCCTCCTTTGTCTTTATTTGGTCCTATTGCTTCTTCATATTTTAGATGGCTGAGTAGAGCATAGTGTTGTTGACCTCTCATCCTTTTGATTTTGATTCTTCTATGCTTCTCTTTATGGAGCATTGGTTCTTCATTTTCTTCAACCTGTTCCTCAAGAAATGTGTTAGTATCCTTTTGAAATACAACAATGTCTTGTGAGATTTCCATTGAATCTAGAATATATGTATTTCCATAGATTGATCTTGTTGCTTCTATCTCACTTTGGTTCATGATAAGGCATGTATTGATCCCATTCATATATTTGAAATTGATTTCTACTAATTTGTTTACTAAAATGAGATTGAATGCTAATCCAGGAACATACAATACTTTTTGTAGTAGAAAGTTTGGAAATGATTTGCTTGGTGTTACACATCCATATCCATGTATAGGATAAGTTTTGCTATCTACAATTCTTAGTTTGTAACCATTAGTGATTTCAAGACAATCAAACCATTGTAAATTTCCAGTCATGTGATGACTAGCTCCTGAGTCAATGTACCATGTATCTTTCTACTTTGTTGAATTATTCATGCTAGAGTTATTTTTGCATTTATGGTGAGATGCAATATGTGTTCCTAGTTCTTGAGAATATGATCTACTTTCCATTGTGATATAATAGAATCCTTTATAGTAATCTACCTTATGACTCCCTAGAAGTATGAGCTTAGATTTGATAGAACCTTTTAGAGCTTAGGCTTTGTTGGCTTCCTTATATCTCCCTAGTTAAGAGATGTGAATCAATAGAGTCCTTGTAGACTTTGTAGAGATCTTAGTACTTGATAATATTTGATGAATGCTATTGTTATCAAGTTTTGTAGAATGCCTTATGTCTCCCTAGTGATTTTGGAAATGCTATATGATAGATAAAGTGCTTTTGAGAATTATAGTTCAATTTTGGGTTGATTTTGTAAAGTTTTGTAAATAGCAAAAATCAACTTCTTTTACACCTTATTACTCCTATTGAACTTTAAGCACTTTCTAATTTGATGAGGTTTTAATAGTTGGATTCCTTTTGTCCCTTTAATGTATTTTGAGACAAATATGCCAATTAATTTCCAACTCTTAATATTCTTTAATAAACCTCTTTTTATAGCCTTTAATAATTTGATATTTATTGTTTCTAATTTCCAATTTCCTACTTTGATGTAGTATTCCTTATAACTCCCTAATGTGGAATATTAGAAAACAATTATTTGCAATAATAGAAATTAATTTCCAAGTAGAATTCCTTATTTCTCCTATGTTATAATATTGCAAATATTAGGCTATTTAATATGTGTTTCTCCCTTTTATATTGCTTTCAAATATGGTTGATTTCCTTTAGTATTTCAACCTAATGTTATACCTTATAACTCCTGGTTAATGAAAGCAAATATTAATAAAGTAGAGACCTTACCTTTGATGTTGTATTCTCTACGTATCTATCGTAGATCTCGGACGTATATGATAGTCCACTTCTTTGCCTTTCCTTTGAACGCTTATGGAGAATGATGTGCATTGATTTTCCCTTGGCTTCAATGTTGGACTTCTTTGACCTCCTTGACTAGAGATTTTAATGCTCTTTCACCTTTCTTCCATGTTGTAATTCGGCCTGTGTTGTGAGTAAATGCTAGAATATTGAATACGTCGACTTCCTTGGTCTTTGGCACCTTTTAATAGAAGAGAGTTCTTGTGCTATGTGACAAGTGTCACATCGGTTACTTCTTGAGCGCTTGGAGGGAATGAAGATGCTTGTAATATTTGGGCATTACAACCTTGGAGGAGCACTTATTTCCTTTGAAGACAAGTGTCTCCCTTGTTCTAACATACCACCTTTCTTGCTAGTAATGTTCCTTTGCTCGAACGTGTGAAATATGGGCACTCATGTAGTGAACGTTAGGATTTATTTTCAAGTGACAAGTGTCACTTCCTCCTTATGCATGGGCTCTTTCTCTAACGCTTCTTTAACGTACCTTTGGAGCACCTTTAAACATTGTAATATTCTCGACTCTTCCTTTGTTCGATGGTGCTTGCTTATGAGTTGGTTCCAGCTGGAGTGACGAGCGATGCTTTGGTGGAGCTTTGGTGAACCTCCAATAATGGTATAGAATGCTCCTTGGATGTGCATCGAATATAGTCTCTTGCACCTTGTTTTTCTTCTTTTCCAAACCTATTATGCTCTCCTTTTTGCCCTTGAATATAATGCTTTCTTTTGCCTTGTATTGTGTTGTGTTTTCTTGCAGATTTGGCTGTCCAAGATGTAGAGGATATGAGCCTTTCGAGAGGCTTCTTTGCTTTGCTCAGAGTGTGCTAATGTTCGGCTACCTTCGGCTGTTGCACCTTGTGAATAGTGTGCCTTTGAGGCACTTTAAACTCTGCCCTAATTCCTACGTAGAATATATTAGACTGGTGCACCAATATGTAATATATTTTATATATAAGAATGCCCTTATTGCACTCCTTTTGCAGATCTGATTTTCTTGATTTTTATGGCAGCTTTCTTGAAGGTAATGGGGGATTTTGAGGTTGTCTTTTGATTAGACACCTTTCCCCTTTTTTCTTGGATATTTTTCTAATGAACCCAAGCTTGTAACCACGTAGATAGAAGCTTCCTCCTTTTTTTTGTAGAAGTAATTTTTGCACCCCTTTTTGGTGCACTTTGAATCTTGAGACTCACCAAGTCTCGATTTGAAGCTTCTCTTGCTGATTTTAATGGTGGATTTCTTCTCCACTCCTTGGAGGAATCTGATCTGATTTTGGTGGCTTCTTTGGGCCATGAAATGTTGTAGGTTTTGTGCACCAAATAGTGTCTCTAGACACTTTGATTAATCTATTGGTTTTTGTGCTCTTGATCCTTAACAATCAACAAACACAAACTAACCTTTTTGAGAGTAATTAGTGTAGTGCAAATAATATAGTGAATACTACTAATTTAATGCACTAACAATAATATCACCTTATCACTCCAATAAATGAACTCTCAAAATAATTTTAGATGCACTTAATAATCTCTGCAACTTTTAAGAGTAATCTGTAATGAACCCTTAATAAGTATTCTACAAATTTTCACTACAAACAAAGTTGTAGGATCTAGTCTTCTTTTCTTTTTCCAAAGTAGATGATAGGTAGTTGATAGATAGTTGTAATTCTGAAATCTATTCAACTCCAAATTAATGTGCAAATAATCCTTAAAATGAACTCTCCCTTTTTGCACTTTCTTGAAGACTATAATGCAATCTATTCTTCTGCAACTTTTAATCCAAATATGGTGCTTAATGGAATTTGATAATGAACCCTAATATGAAGTTCAACTAGTTGCACCTTAGTTGCTTACCTTTTTGATGGCTTCTATAGATGATGTAGATCTTGGTGCTTCTGATTCACCAAGTTGCTACCTTGTAGTAGATGGATATGCAACTTCTTTGTTGGCTATCTCAAATAACTTTCTCCTTCACCAATCTCTAGCCTCAAAATTTCTATCTTGAGCCTTGGATTTGGTGGCTTAATCCTTCTAGTGATATTCTACTTTTCGCTATAGATTCATAGAACTCCTTTCTCTAAATTGTGCCTTCTTGCTGTGAGAGGTAATCTCCAAATCTCCTGGATTTGGTAGGCTTCTTCTATCTGAATCTTCCTTCAAGCTTCTTGTCAAATTCTAACTTCAAACAAGATCTTCTTCTTCTCAAGATTCTATTTTTCTTGAGGTCTTCACTGGATTCTTCTTTAGGGATTTGGCACTCCTTACCAAATTCTTCTTCTCTTGGGCTTGTTGTCGGATGGCGATAATTGTCCCAAGTCCTTCACTATTAGGAACTTTTCCTTGGTAGTGGAATTCTCCAATGAGTTCTCCTAGGAACTCTTTTGATGATGCTTCTATGAGCTCTACAACAAGGCTCTCCAAGCCTTCTTCTTTTCCTCCTTGAGACCTCTCCAAGGTCTTCTATCTTGTAGCTTCTTTGGTCTTCTACCTGAGACATTTTCTTCAACCTTCTACTTTTGGAAGTGTTGGTGATGAGATCTTCTTCTCGGATCTCTGATTCTGTTGCTTTTAAATTCTAGAATAGGACTTCGTTGGTCCTTTCTCTTTCTTCTACAATTTGTAAGCTTTGATGGAGATCACCAATCTCCTATTTCTTGGACTCTTCTTTGGAGTCTTTCTTCTAAGTTAGGTATTCTTCTTTTGAATCAAGAATTCTTCTCTAAATTTTTCTTTAGGAACTCTTCTTTGGAGTTTACTTCTGAATCAAGAATTTTCCTTCTAAAATAGGAATCCTTCTCTAAGTTTTCTTCAGAATTAAGGCTTCTATGGCCTTTTCTGCTTCTAGGCTTCTTTGGCCTATTCTTCTTCTAGGATTCTTTGGCCTATTCTTCTTCTACACTCTATAGGTATTGATCTTGAATGGAGATCACCAATCTCCTATCTCCTCCTATGACTCAACTTCTGGAGTCTTTTCTTCCTTGAGTCTTCTATAAGGCTATTGTGGCCTTTTCTTTACTTTTACAATTTGTAGGATTACAACCTCTTGTAATGGGACCTTTCTTGAGGTCTTTGAAATATTTAGTATTCTACCTTGTTGCTGCAAGTGTTGGAATGATTCTTGAAGATGTTCTTCCTAACTCTCTTGTAGGAAGCTTCCCAAATTTTTCTTGAATCTCCTTTTCCTACAACAAGTTGTTAGAAACTGGAATGAAAGAACTTATAAATCTGGAGATAATAATCTTCACTAGTTGATTTGTCAAACTAGTGGCTTGAATGTTGAGTCCTAGTCTTCACGAGTTTTTTCTACAACTCTGTGGAAAGACCCTAGCTAGATGTAATCTCAGATTTTCTACAATTGAGATTTATTTCAGTCCTCACTTTCCTAATCCTGTTGACTACTATGGCTTTTCTATCAATTAATCCTAATGGTAACTTTTGCATGCAATGACACTCAATGGTAGATCCAGTTTGCAAAGATGTAGGCCAACAGTAGTAATGGTGACTCTCCCTATTCCTCTTGACCTACTGGACTTCTCTTATGATGGATGTAGGTCCTCCTATCTCGAAGCACCATGGCTCTGATACCACTGTTAGATTTTGAGGATATATGCTGTGGAGAGATCTAACATAGGTCCCAATGAAATACAGGAAATATGAAAGAAAGTGAAACAACAATATGACTAAAATATGCTATAAATAGAAATGATGAAAATACAATGCAATATGGAGGAAATGGTCACTCCATTAATATGAGCTAAAGAGCTACATTGTACTCCATACATGAGTACTTGAGAGATGAGATGAAGAGAGAGATGATATGAGATGATATGGATATGAGATCTACTACTATGAGGCCCTTTATATAGGAAGATAGATTCCTTGGCCAACACTCTACCTAGTTGTACAAGGGGACACCTTGCACATTACAACTTGCACATGCCACTTGTGCATTTATTACATTGCTTGAAGTAACTAGATAACTTCCCCCTAAAGTAATCTCCTATCCTAACTATGTACCTAAGGTGGTACATTTACATGACCCAAATGATGTAATATACTCTAACTCTAACAGATTAACTATGCATGGTGAGCACAAACATAATGGATGCAATGCATGATGGACTTAACTAAATGGAATGCAAGAATGAATCTAACTAATATGAAACATAATTCTAACTAAATGCAACGAATGCAAAATGAAATGCATGTATGGGCGAACATAAGGCAAAAGAAAAAAATGGAGAAAGCGAACAATGAAGCAATGAGGAAGGCACAAAGCTCCAAAGAGGCCAAAGAAAAAGAAAAAAAAGAACAAAACCTTGTGAGGATGTCTGCTTGCAAATGCCTGATATGGAGGCTGCATCTCATGTGTGGCAATGAAGCTATACTATGAGGGTTGTTGTCTTGCAAATATGGACAAGGTGGAGTTGTACCTACTATGGGTGTAGTGCTCACTAAAATGGTCAGAGAAAAAGGGATATACGTGTTAGGATGTATGCTCTCAAATGGTTGAATGGAGGTTACCCCTCACTTGTGACCATGAAGTTGATCCCATATGAGGTGTGTTGTGTAAGATGATGTGCCAAAGTGAGTACTACCCGATAGGGGTGTGGTGTGTGCATGGAGCATGGACTGTTAGCTTTTGGTGCTAGATACTTAATATAAAATGACTACAAGATCTAAAATAAAGTTGCAATATCAAATATAAGATAATGTCAATATTCTAAACATATAAAACTCATAAATAACTTCAATAATAACTCATATAATTACCATTAACAAATGCTCATGAAAATTGTATCTCCATTGAATAAAGAACTCAAATACACCATACTTCCATACTCTCATTCTACAAATCCATATTTCACACTCACACTCATAGATACATATATAATGGAATGTGACTCTTCATATGGAGCACTCTTGGTATTCACTCTTCTAGAGACTCTTCATCTTCCTATTCTATGGACTCATGTGCCCATTTACATTATCAAAATACTTTTCACACTTGTGCATTTATTAAATTGCATAAAGTAAATACTCACACTCTAATATAGGACACTCTTCTAATCTAAAGATGTACCCAAGGTGGTACATTAGCATGTACCAAATAATATAATATATTCCAACACCCCCTATATTACATTATTTGGTTAATTAAGACTTTAGTCTTCAATATGATCTTTGTCCTTGATCTGAAACTTGTGCTCTTCTTTTATGTTTTCTTCTTTTTGCTCTTTATTTGTATCCTGGTAAAGTAAATGATTAGTATCTTCATAAAATACTATATTCATTGAAAGTACTTTAACTTCATGTTCTTTTGTAGATTCTTCTAGTTCTTGAATTTCCTGAATCTCTTGAGCTAAATGTCCCTTTTGTTTCCCTTATCTATATTGCAATTGAGGTTGATTGTATTGATTCTAATGCTGAAATAGTTGTTGATGTGGACTATATTGATTCTAATATTGTCTTGGTTGAAATGACCTATTTGATTGGTTCCCAAAATTTGTTTGATTTCTTTGATATTAATTACTTGGATTGAATCTACAATAATTTTTACTATGTCCTATTTTTCTACATACTTGATAATATCTATTATTCTATTTTTATCTACCTCTTGAGAATGAAGCAATATTTCCTTGTGGATTATCTTTTGAGACTAAGGCATTGTTAGTCATTTCATCTTTGACTAAATTCTCCACTTCATATTCTTGTAGTATATTGACTATCTCGTCAAAAGATGTATCTTTATTTAGAATTTATAAATATGTAACTAGATGCTTGTAGCTTTTAGGAAGTGCTCTTAAAATTACTTGAACAAGAAACTTGTATTCTACCTTCTCTCCTAAGGTTAATAATTTTAATTTTTATATTTACCACTTTTCTTAGAAATAATTCTATACTTTTACTACTATTAACTTTTAGAGAATGCAATTGAGTCTGAAGATTCAAGACAGTGGCTTTGTTCTTTTCTTCAAATATCTTGGCTAAAGTATTCCAAGCTTTTGTAGAAGTTACTACTGAACTAATGTATGGTTGTATATCATCTGTAATTGCAAATGTTATTATCATGAGTGATTTTGCTTCATCTTCTTCATATTTTTGAATTTCCCTAGCATCTTTAGTAGGTTTAGTTTTTGTTCCTTTAACTATATCCCAAAGCTTTTCTACTATCAATATTGATCTCACTTTATTTTTCCATGAAGTGTAATTAGGACCTTTGAGTAGTTGAGATTCTGAAAGAAAGAATTTATGTGTTGTCATAATTAACACTTGTAGACTACCTTATATCTCCCTATTTAGACTTGAGAAATTAAAATTTTGACTTAATATTAATGCAGTTTTTAGTTTTTCTAAAACTTATGTTGAATTCCTTTTATCTTCCAAATCTCCAAAATGTGAATTCTTTAATTCTAAATTTCTCAATCGTATTTGTTGTTGAATTCCTTATAACTCCAAATTTAGAAATTTATAAATTCTATAAAAAGATATTTTCAAGTTTTGTATTTCTAAGTTGATGTAGGAAACCTTATTTCTCCAAACTTATCAAATTGCAAATATTTTAATTTGTTTTGTAAACTCAAGTAATCAAATTACAAAACCTCAAATTAATTCTTTCAATTCTTCAAATCAACTTTCAACTCTTCATAAAACTTTTAAATAACAATAATAAGGTTTCTAAGGTTTTAAACATTACATCAATATCTTATCTCTCCAATAATTAATTAAATAAAATAATTTTACTTTAACCTTAGAAAATAGTAAAACCTTATAACTCCTATCTTGGGAATATAATTAATTTCAAATAAAATAAATTACCTCCAATATTGAGGCCCTTCTTCTTTGTTGTACGTATGGAGCTCTTACTCCTATCAACTCTCTCTCTCCTCTTTGACTAGTCAAATGTCTTCCCAATATTTTCAAGGTGCTCAAATACATTAGCTTGGTCATAGTAGTGGCAGAGGCAGTGGTATCGGTGCAGACTTATTTTTGGCCCATGCACTAAAAATGCTCCTAGATGTTGCACCTTCCTCCAATGACGATTGGCTTGCTAAATATCAATTGCCAAATGGAACCAAATATATATCTCTGACTTCAATAGTTATGTACACACTTAATAATGCATTCTAAAATGATTGTTCTTCCTTAATGACTTATGGCGTTCCTCCTTTCACGTGCCAAGTGGCATGAACAATCTTACTGCACTCAATCCAACCTTATGAATGATAATTTCAATACTCATGCTCCTTGTAATATTCTATTCTTCTTAGACTATGTTCTTCTTCCTCTCTCTACACTTGGTCCCCTGTGTAACGTCTCTTACCTTCCTAGTCAAGCAATGCAACATAGTCTTCTCTGTAATGAATGTTATGGATGCCAACTCTTTGCTTCTCTTCTTGGCAATTGCAAAACCTAGATGTTTGATTTCCTCCTTTTGCCTTTTCAATATTCAAATGTTGTCTCTTCTATTGCTTATATTTTAGAATTTGCAAGTGGTGATTCTTCTTCTCTAATGGTGGCTCTTCTCCACTTTGATGCTTCTTTACTCCTCCTCCTAGGCTTGGTGGCTCCACCTTTCAATGATGGCTCTCTAAAACAACACTCCTCGGGTGGCTCTTCATGGTGGCTCTTCTCCTATAGATGGTGGCTCTTCTCTTTTGCCCAATGGCTCTTCTTCTATGCCTACTTGGATGGTTGAACCCCTATGCTTTAATGTCACCTTGGCTCCTATCCTATGGTGCTCATACTTTGTTGTACAGGGGCTCTTTCTTCAATATAGTGGTGCTTCCACTTGCTTAGTGGCCTCTCCTTTCTCGTTTGATGGCTACTATTCCTTTGTTCTTTGATTGTCACTCTTGAACCTGCAACTCTTCTCCTTACCTTGGTTGGATGCTACTCAACTTATCCACTCTATTTGGCTTTCTTTAACACAATTTTTCAATGCTTATGCTCCTCTTTTGGCACTAATTTTTTTTACTTTTGATTCTAAAATTTGTGCAGGTTTTGAAGATGAAACTCAAACTCAACCTCCTTCAAAAACCTATAAACTTTGCACAATATTTGAGTGCTCTTTTGTAGCCTCTTTACTTGTGGTATCTACATTCAATAATGCTTAAAACAACATTTAAATTATGCTTTTTAAAATAATATATTCTTTCCCTTATTACTCCTTTATGCAATCTCTAACTCCTATATTTTGTTGTTATATTTTTAGATTCTAAGATGGCAACAATGTCTCCTTCTTTAGCTTGGAAACACTCTATTTCAACTTCCTTTTTGATAGCTTTAAAACTTGAATATGTAGCTATTAAAACAATTTCTATTATGCCTTAAGAAAACACTTTTATAGCTACCTTTTTGCTTTCCAAGTTTGTTGCCCTGAAATGGTGAAATAACAACTCCTCTTTCTTTTGCTTTGTTGTCTAAAGCTCTTCTCAAGTCTACCTCGAAATTATCCAAAGTGTAGCTCTCTTTTCATATTCTAATGCTGCCCATAAAATCTGGTTTTTGTGGCTTCAAATCTCTTCCAAATTTGTTCTCTCAAACTTTGAAACTTACAGCTGTTAGAGCTGCTCAAATGCTGCCCTCTTGCTATCTAATACTCTGCAATGTTGCTTCAAAAAATGTGATTTCTCCTCCTTATCTTGATGTCAAATAATATCTTCTAACTTCTCCAATTTTCTACTTCTATGCCTTCTTCAATTTGCTGTCTTGTAAGCCTTCAATTTTTTCTTCGAAAATCAGCAACCTATTTCTTTGCAAATCAGCCTTCAAAATCTTTGTGGCTATCTTCAAACTTCTCAAAAATATGGCCTCTTCAATATTTCTTTCTCTTTCAATCTTCTTGTTGAATTATAACTTCAAATATAATATCTTCCATTTTCTTCTTTCTCAAGAATCTGAATGTCTTGAGATCTTCAACAATCTTCCCCAAAATTTGGCAAATTTCTTGCCAAATCCTTCTTCCTTTTGGGCTTGTTTTCATATGGCACAAATTGTCCCAAATCCTTCTTATCAGGAGCTTCTCCTTGCTTGTAGTATTCTACCTTGATATTTCTTCAAATATTTTCCAATGTACACTTATTCAATAGGGCTTTTCTTGCCTTCTTCTTTATCCTTTCAACTTTGCTTGAGACCTCTTCTCTTGGGTCTTCAAATTCTACAACTCTTCAAGTGGATATTTTCTTAGTCCTCCTCTATCTCTTTATCAAATATGCAATGGGTACCTCCTTCTTGGGTCTCCTAAATATCCAGTATTTAATCTATAATGGGGACCTCCTTCATGGGTCTCATCAATCTTCAATATCTACACTTTTGCTGCAACAAAGAAGTAATCCCTGCATGAGGAAAGCACATAGAATTTCAGGAAATCAAAGATGAAATTATTCTCTATCCATTATAGGAAGCTTCTCAACTTCTAAGAACTAATTTTATGCAACAACAAACTTAGATAATAACAACCAAATACATTCAAATTTCTATAATTCTAAAATCAATAAACTTCACTAGTTACTCTCAAAACTAGTGGAAAGAAATCTATGTTGAATCCTACTCTTCACGAGTTTTTCTTCAACCCTGTAGAAATATTCTAGCCAAATAACAATATGGAATTTCTTTAATTTATCAAAATTTTCAATAGGACCTCCTTCTTGGGTCTCTTAATATCATCAATGTCAAGGTCTATCTTCAAAACCTATAAATTTCCTTCTATTCTGAATTTGCTCTTGGAATAGGTAAATATTCAAACTTCACCGATTTTTCTTCAACACAGTGAAAAATACTATCTTCCCTAGTTTTCTTTTCTAGAGGTAATTTCTTCAACTTCGCTAGTTTCTCCTTAACTAGTGGAAAAACTCCTTTGCAAATTTAAAACCTATGCAAGACAAAACCTTGTTGTAGCTTTGATACCACTATTAGATTTTGATGCTAGATACTTAAAGTAAAATGACTACAAGATCTAAAATAAAGCTACAATTTGAAATATATGATAATGATAATATTCTAAACATATACAACTCAAAAATAACTTCAATAATAACTCATAGAATTGCCATTAACAAATGCTCACAAAAATTGTATCTCCATTGAATAAAGAACTCAAATATGTTAGCTTTTGAGGATATATGCAGTGGGAGAGATCTAACACAAGTCCTGACAAGATAAAATAAAGTGAGTCTGCAATATGACTAAAATATACTATAAATAGAAAGTGATGAAAATACAATGCAATATGGAGGATATGGTCACTCCATTAATATAAGCTAAATAACTTGTTAAACATTTTGAGCTTATTTAGTTGTCATTTATGTCAAGGTGAAAAGTCATCATTAATGTCATGGAGCACACCATCAATACCACCAGGAATAATGCAAAGAGTTAAAGAAAAAGTTGGCAAAATAATGTTTTATGATGGTTTATGGTAAACTCATGGTGGAAGATTAAATGGTTTTATTAAAATCATTATGAGGATATAAAAGTCTCCTCACACATTGAGATGGCAGTTAAGATTTTAAAAAGACCCACGGTGGAAGAATTATTTACAAATTTAAAGGTTTAAGTT